>LR991083.1:14047500-16547500 GCA_905163515.2 Lymantria monacha
TTTTTAGTATTGTAACAAAATAAATTTTAGAAACGGATAGAATAAATGGTCAGCATTTGATCGATAGTTTTACATCACGCAAGATTTTGTGTAGATGTAGGATCTTTAGTGATTTTAGATCTTCCGTGACTAGAGGTGAGATTTTTGTCTATGTACTTTTAAATCATCATAATTATAATTTCATCTCTATCTTTACATGTATATAATTATTGTAATTGTGCACTATTTCACCAATTAAGAATAGTTGACCTATGATGTTCTTTTGCAGAACTAGCCATATACATGATTCATCATCATCATATCAGCTCATATCTGTTCCACTGTTGGGCTCGTCTCCTCCATAACGGGAGAGAAATTGACCTACCTATAGTGTTTACTTTCGAATTTTCCTTCTCTTGCATAGATGTTATATGCGTTTCAAGATTTCCTTCTCTTGCATATATGTTATATGCGTTTCATATCCCTTAATCGTCTCTTACCATCACCCACAGGTAAGATAGCGGTTGGTGAATTGTATTCTTACTCCGTCACCACATGAAATGGGAAGTAAACATCATTAGTTAAAACCAATCTCACTTAGGTATTAAATAATTCTATTATATCTATCATACTCCAAATTTCCATCTTTTCCAAATTTGAGTATTTTTAAAGATACAATGAACTATCATGACATAGTAAACAAAGAAGATAAGTAAAGCCATGTAATAAACAAAATAAAACAAAGATTGGGTACTGATTCTAATTTATTAAGCAGACAAACGATATACACTCGTACGTAAAGACTGATAACAGTAATCATTTAATCTCCAAGTGACTGCGAACACTATCCATAATAATTACGATACAACTTCTGCTCATATATTGTGTATGTATTTACGACCCAATGTTTGACACGAAACTCCCTCAAAATGGAAGAAATATATGCAATGCGACGCATGGGAGATGACTAGGCTTTTCATTTTGTTTTTAAATTTTCCTTCGTTACACTGATATTATCTGCCCACGTAACTCAGTCGTATAATATTCCAGGAAAAATTATAGTTTATTTATTCATTTAAGAACAGATAGTAATTGATACATTGTAGATATTAAAATATAAATATAACATAAAATTAAACTAAATGCTCAATTCTTAAGCTATCACAGCATGCACAGAAATGGCAATAAATTACGGCAACAAACTATAAAAAAAAAGAAAAAAATAGAAACAAAATAAATCTTGATCCTTCATTATAAAAAAAGAAAGAAAAAAGATAGAAAACATGTATTGTATGTATCCTTAGTCCGTGACCACTAGAATAGATATTTAATTTATTAAGATATATCATTATAATAAAAAAGTGAATCTGCAGCCCTGACATTGTACTAGCATATAGTAATAATATAAGTATAATAAGTATAATAATATAAGTAGCATAAGCAGTAAGTATTATTTGACATTGAATGAAAAGTAATTGAAACAGATATTTAAAATTAAATATAAAGTTTCAAATGTTTATTATGTAAGTTAAAGAAGGACGCACTTTGCAATAAATGTTAAAAGTCGGAAACTTATTTCTCGTTTGCAGCAGGGCAAAACAAGGCCGTAAATTCACGTTTCCGAGTCATTTTCCATAACAATGTCAAAACTCTTGTTAAAAACACATTATTTTGTTGAAACAAAAAAATCGTGCATTCTGAATTTGCTAGCTAAAAAAAGTATACAGGTTTGCAAACGCTATGCCTTAATATTTTTGATACTAATAAGTATATTTTATACAAAGATGCACATAATTATACTTACTTTAATACTAGAAGCATGTTATTATGTATCATTTTAGTAATAAAAATATCTTTATATTTCATCGTTTTCTATGATCTTTCAAGAAATAATCAAACATCTGGCATTATGTCCGGTTAAATACAATAGGTTTGTCCCTTATTACGAGGCAGTACAATTAGGAAATAAAATGTGGCTATAATATTACGTACTTTTAGTTATAATAATTAATAATTTATTTACTTATAGACAGGGCATCGCTCTGGTTATTACTTTACTGAATAAACATGCTATTTACCACAAAAATATTATTTAAAAGAAATTATAAGTTTCGAGTTTAGCACGTTCAAACAGAAAAACCAAACTGTATATCAAATGTAAAAAAAACAACTCCTAGATAAATTACAAAAAAAAAAAAAAATTGGCTTTATTAGAAAACTTTGATATCATTTGAATTGATATAAGCAAAAAATTAACTGCACAGATGACGTAGCTCACTACGTCATCTGTGCAGTACGTCATCTGTGCAGGCTACTCATAGCCATCTATTATACCTATGGCAACATTTTTTTTTTGGCGGGCTATGGTCTGCTCGCACCCCGCTAAATCCGTCTAGGGCGACAGATCAAGAGGCGAGCGAGTGGGCCAGCAGAACCCGGTCATTGTTGTCGGTGGCATACCTATGGTACCATGAGGAAGAAGAAGCACAACTTGCCTTAGAAACTTCTAAGGCAAGTTGTGCGAATGATTATTCTGAGCGTGGATGGTAGTTGCCTTAAAAAATTGTATGTTGGTAAAATTTGTTTGCGTAAATTGCATGTTTTTAAATTCCCCCGCAATACAAGGATTTATTTCCTTAGTGCAGGGACGGGAGTTTAAAAAAAAAATACTCGCCGTATTATTTCTTTATTCCTTATTGATTATTTCTTAATTTGATTGATTTATTCCTTAATCATCAGTATCAATATCATTATTTAACTCGTCGCCGTCCTCAGTTTGACATAGGCCTGCTCCATAAATGAGGTCATATCACCATACTTGGCGGTCACAGACAGATTTTATACGTTTTAAAAAAAATGCTGCTGCCAACTCTCTTGGTGACACTTGTAGTGAGTGTTACGACATCCCTGAGAAACAGATGCATTATTTTCTCTTCGTCATACGAGGTATTATTCCTTAATACGGGGTGTTATCTTTACAAAAAAAAAGCAAAGCCAAACATGATCGTGTTACGAACGTTAAGAATATACATATGTAGATCTCTTTGTTCTTCATAGATATTCTCGGGTGACCTATCTCGAAGCACTTCACACATAAAATGTATAACGTATGTTACACATAATATATCCTACTTTATCCTTGTAGGTATGTATAGCATACGTTTATGTGTAAAGAAACCATCTTAGTATAACCATGGGAGTAAAACTAAAGGTAAACGAACCTTTTCTTTACAGCGTCACTAAAATCTTACAACCGCAACTTACACAACTTTTTGCGAACGTGACGTTTGTGTGTTATTTCGAAGTTTCTTTTATAGACAAAGAAAAATATGCAGGTGTTAGGTTCTAAGACAATGTAATAGATATCTAAAGTACAGATTTACTACTTTTAGGGAAATAGTAGACTAATAGTCCAACGTATCCCTGCGGTTTCTACCTTATGTCACTAACAAGATTGGCTACCTATATCCTAAAACGTACTTCTATAAAAAATAATTATACACCACTGAAGAGGTTTAATTAGTTCTTACATTCTGTAGAGAAATCTGGCACTTGACATAAGTGTCAGATTTCTCTACAGAATGTAAGGGTTTATAAACTATACTGTGATTTTCATATCTCTTATATTGGCCAAGCAATAAGATTTATAAGAATTCGGATCAAGGAACATATAGCTTATGTGAAGCAGTACCATTACACTATGTCTGCAGTATGTGAGCACAATCAGAACCGCGTTCGCCATTACATCAGGTTTGATAAACGACCGATTCTAACAAACACCGATACTTGCTTAAAAAAATTCGCTAAGCTATTGAAATTAAGAAACACCAAAATTTCAATAGAGAAGATGGCTCGGTATTATCATCCAGCTGGCATCATGTTATTCACCTAATTAAAAATAAAATAAAGAAGACCACCACAAAACTGCAAGACTCTGTGAGCACTTATTATTTGGGTTTGACCCACAACAATAGTTATCTTTTTATTCAACTTTAGTACAATAAAGTAGCTGCCTCTTAAAAGTCAATAATTAATATTATGCCCTAAGTTTTCTTGCCGAATCTTTCTTATTATGCCCGCATTCTGATACGATAATAACTTAATAGATTTGTTAGTTTTTAAACTAAATTATTAGAAAATTTTAATAACATAATAAGTAACATAAATTTAATAATGACTGCCGGCAAATAACATATTTTTTTATAAAGAATCGTTTTTATAAAAACTTGATTACGAGCGAAAAATGATTGACAATCATTTTTCGCTCGTGATCAAGTTTTTATAAATAACCAAGCATGTTAAATTTCAGTAAGAATTAGAATCGTTTTTTTCTTTGAACTGGCAATAAATTTGTATCTAAAATGTGGATCAAAATTTAATAACTAATACAGTAGCGGGTTTATGTAAAGCTCAGTAACAACGATGATATTGGATGTGACACACCTTAGTCCCCTGTAAAGTGTTCGAAAACTCGAGAAATCAAAAATCAAATACAAACACGACAGAATCTGTAAAAATAGTTTTATATCAAATGTGTAATACTCGCGTCAACACAAAAAAAAAACATTATATAATATCCTTTTAACGTGGTTAAGTTTTCTTTTTTATACTTTGTCTATTTTATTGCCATATACATATATAGTCATATATGAAATGTTAATGAATTCAATAACAGCTTTTGTTGTTTTTATAATGGCCAAATGGGTTGCATTTAATACCTTTCAAAGGCAACTCAAGTATCCGATGCCAAAATTATTCTATAATCTCAAATACCATGTGTACTTATGTGTATGGATGTAATGGTACATCCCACTTTAAATTCCTGGCATGAGAGTGTGATGCAGCTAAGGAAATGTAACATATCATTCGACATACTATTTGTCATCTCAATTCATCTTAAACTCAACAATACAAAATAAGGTCCATATTTCAAACGAGGTAATATTATGTCACTCATTTAGCAAAATGGAATTACTTAGCGCACACAATTTTCTTTACTTTCCATGCGCTTATTAATAAATATAAGACGCTTAAACTTTATTTGGCTCTTAAGTTGTTAAAGTGATAAGATAGCATTGTCCACTTTATGAGATCTTTTAATCAGCACAGATTTATCAAGAAGTCATAAATAATTTGATGATATTCATATTAAATTAATACGAGTAGCTCAAACAATTGTTACGTTTATAGAATCGGCAAACGATTAACGAGGTTAATTAATACTGGAAAGGTCAAACTCAGATTGAGTGTATATTTGTTCCGGAGCTGAGCCGATTCCATATACTGATTAGGTCACTATGGCAAGGCTGTCATATGATGATTTTTAGATTACAATCAGCAATTATCTATCTAATAATAGTAAAAAAATAGACATATTTTATTACTAAAAATATTATCTTGATTTGACTGCTATAAAGATGTAACTGTTTTATAGGTTTACTGAAACAGTAAATACCGGATTCGAATCTCAGTTCGAGTAAAAGGTGTTACTGATTTTGACAGGCAACAATATCAAGAGCAGATCCTGTATCTACTATCAAACTATTCTCTCTCACTCATCCTAAATATTCCCTATCTAACTGTAATTATTTATTTAGGTTCATCCACAGCAAAAGTATTAAAACATCACAAAAAAAAAATTACAATTTAATCATATAGGCTGATACAGTTGCCAATTACGGATAGACCAGCATGTATACATTAAAAGTGAATATTTTGAATTATATAATGACTAACTTAAATTAAACATATATGGTCAATATAGAAATTAAAAATGAATAAAAATAATAAAACTTTTATAACTTGAGACTTGATTAAAAAAAAAAAAAATTTAATTATGAAGAGTCTCATACTCTAAGAATGCAATCTGTCCTAACGAGTGGGAACTATGTTGTATAGTCACATCTAGAGTAGTATACTATTCGAACCTTGGAACAACACAAGAAAATTTCAGTGCATTACGATATTTCTGCAATATCTACTATCACAGACGAAACAGGTCTGCGAAAAATATTTTTCAAGTGCATGAGATATTTATGCTGAATTAATTTTTTTAAAGTACATTGATATCAAAAACAATTACTATTACTCTCGATGACGTATAGTTTTTTTTTTGCAAAATAAGAATCGTAGAAGTCATTGTAGTTTTAATTCATATGAACTGAGGTGTCCCATTGGAAGAGATGCAAATAAATTTCCATTATGCAGCAAGAAATCTTAATTTTAATTCAACTTGAAGCTCAAAAAATGAAAAATAAATTAAATAAATAAGAATTTTACACAAGATAAGAATATAAAAATTATTATTATAAAAAAAATTATGAGAAGGAATCTTATAAATATTTTTTTTTAGATTTTAGGACATCAAAATCTATAATAAAACGTATAAAAAAGCCTATGCAGTTTTTTACTTGCAGACCAGTGTAATCTTAAGGCTTACCTACAGGCACTGTCATATCCGTGGTACTGTTTTTTTTTTTGGCGGCGGGATACGGTACGTCAAACCCCGCTATTCCGTCCGGGGCGACGGAAAAAGCGGCGCAAGACCCCAGTAGACCAGCCCTACAATATACCTCTCGACGCCGTGCGGGTGGGTCACTGGTACGCGGTCTTTTTCTTCAGTGGCCCACCTGGCGGTCTACCCTCGCGGGTATCCTCGCTGATCCGTGGTACTGTACCGTTCTTTTTTCCTTGGCTTTATCGGTTTTTAGTCAAATTTGTTTCATATCTCCAGCTTAAAAAGGAGTGGAATATTACCAAATCGTCCTTCCTATACATGTTTTTTTTTTCTAATTAAAATTGTTAAGACGTTCAAAAGCATTTTCGGAGGCTATTTTTTTTTAAGGTCGAGGATTGAGCCTTGTTGTCATTTGATTAAAAATGATTAAAAAAAAAAAAAAAAAAACACGTGATTAATGGACGTCCCCTTATCAGACGTATCTCTCTAGTCATTGATTCCTTGTCTATCCATGTCATGCTTCATGCAGTCTATCCATCATTTTTTTGGTAAAGCATTAAAGCCTTCAACATTCTTATTGAAAAGTTTCCTCAAAACACTACTTTCATCCCGTCTCATAGTTTCATCCGTCAATAGTCTTCATTTAAACAATAGAACCATTAACATTTTATTTCAAATTACATACATACATATCATCACGCCATATCCCTTGCAGGGTAGGCAGAGAGAACAGAGTGCCAGAGAACTCTATCTCTGCATACTTCAGTCGCTTCCTCAACATTCATAATTCTCTTCTTAACGTCTGGTTAAGAAGATATACAATGCGAAAGTGGAAGGATGTAGGTACCGAGGGAGACCGAGACTAACCTACTTAGACCAGATCGGTCAGGTACTGAAGGAAGGTGGAGTCAAGAGTCTCCGAAACCGGCGAGCGTGTATTTCAAATTAAATAAATATAAATTACATATTTTACTTATTTTCAAACCACGTTCTTACATCCCGCTCCTAGGCACGAGTCTCGTCTAAAAGAACATTAATTTAGCTTTTATTTTCTTCATTTAAATAGATTAAAAAATATATCTTAGGCGTGAATGGTGTTTCACCGAAGTCAAAAATCGGGTACCGGTGGCCCGCTCGCACGGCGAAGAGAGAAGGTTTTACGGTGGGTCTATGGGGTCAGGCGCCGCCTTTTCCGTCACCCCGGACCAATTTGGCGGGGCGAGACGCATACATAGTCCACCAAAAAATAAAAGGCATGAATGGTGTTTGAATGTTTTTATAAAAATGATTAAAATTAAAATTCATGTGCGCAATTTTTAAAGTTCAAATTAATTTGAAGTTAAATTTAAGTAATAAGTTTTTGTTGACTGCAAATGAAACAACAAATAATTATTTTAAAACGTTAACAAAGTAAATCATTAAAATAATTTGAATTTTACGAATGTTGACACTTCAGTTAATGTTGAATCAGTCGCGTCTAAACAAGAGTCAGTGACACAGTTAATTCGACAGTCAGCCGATGGGATTAAAAGGGAGGTGCGCTGTGTGTAGTCATGCAAATTTGCAAGTCCAAATGAGATTTGGCGCGATAGCAAGTTCGAGAAACAAGTATGGTAACGGTTGAAATTAGAATCATATTTTTTTTAAAGTTATGTAATAAGAATTTACTTCTCATTGTAGAGGAGACTCATACTAATATGTAGGACTTACTACGTACTCTGTACTTTAAAGAAGTTGTCATCACGGAAGGATAAGCAGAGGTTAGTTTTCTTTATTCCTGCGTAAAAAGGAGCTAAATCTATTTATTACCTGAGGAATCGATGCTTCGAACTTGCTATTAACTGATTTATAAAATACTTTGCATTTGCTGTGTGGTGGTGGCTTCGAATTTTACCAACCTTAACTTACTTTACTTGTGGGTTTTGTAAAAGACGACTAAGAACTAACTAACTTTTGCAAATATGTACGATGAAAATGGAGTATATCTTACGTCAACCCCAAGTATTTGGGATGAAATCAGGGCGATAATGGATATACTTTAAAATTGAAAAATTCGCTAAATATTCTAACGAACATTTATGATAAATACACTAACTACATCAGAAATCAGGTAGATAAATATGAAATCCTAATAGAAATAATTACGTAAGATGAAAGTCTAGGGTTAGGAAAAATAACAAATGATCTTAATTCATTTTCCGGAATAGAGACAGGGCAACGGCATTTAACAGTTAAAATGCCTCATAAAAAAATATTTGTTCACACTACATAACAGATTATCCAAAAGCAATTACTATCAGTTCAAATAACTAGTTAATGCGAATAAAGCTGAATGTTTTCAATTAGATTTCTACCGAAAGAGTACTGCATCTGATCGTTAACATAAAACTATCAAATACACTGTTTCAACAGAACTCCAATCGGTATATCTCTAGATATTGTCTTTCATTACAAAAGATAAAATATATTTTATGTTATGAAAGTAAAAGAAAAGTTTTTTTATGTATTTCATCTATAATTTTTTTTTGCAAAGCTTTATATTATTGAATTTACACCACAAGCTTGATCGAAATTTTGTTTAATTGGCGGAAACACACAATTGGACGTACAAAACGAAATTCAGCTTGTAATTTATTTCAATATTTTAATACATAACGTAGTTTATTTATTACGTTAATATTAACTTACAGATCTCGTGTGATGAATCAATTAAGAATATAAAATTCCAATTCCTTACTTTCTCTTGGGAATTATGAAAAATAAACGAGGGTTTCCCAAGTGAATGGGCATCAGTACCCTTTTTTTATATTGCTTATGGTGTCAAACGAGCAAGCAGCACACCTGATGGTAAGTGTTACTGCCACCCATGGACCTTCGCAATATCAAGGGTATAGCTAAACCGCTGCCTACCAATACAAACCCCAAACCCACCCAGTTGGGCTTCCGGCTCTCTCGCTCACCGAACGAAGTGCAATAGCACATTGCCAATACTCCGTCGTCGACGTCGATCTTCTGAAAGAGTGTCGTACTATCCGGAACGGACCGGCCCGCGGCTGTAGGCAGAGAACTGTCAACAGCGTGGTCCTATCACTTTTTACTCACTACCCAAAAAAAACCTCCTAGGTACCACTTTTTTACTCTTCAGGCAACTCATAAACAGTGAATGAAATCGCCATAATGTTTACCAAGCTTTTCGATTAAAGCCCTTCCTCACGGAGACTTATCATTAACAATAGAAAACGATGGGCTGATGGATGAAATGAATGGACATTTACAGGTTACCGAATAATTAAAAAAAAAACAAATTATTATCATGTATAGATGATGAAAGATATATATCTATGTACATATCTGTAGATCACAGATCTAGTAAATAAACACATTAACGTGCTTAATTTAATTGTCTTTAGAGTACGACTATATTTTCTTACGTATATTAGAAAATGCATAGGTTGCTGTATGGTAGCAGCTACGTATACTACCAAGCTTTACTTTGCTTGTGGATGTCGTAAAAGACGACTAAGAGCTGCCCTGGGTCAACTCTCTCTAATTTGTTTGGTTAACAATTACGTTCCCAAGAGGGTTGACGTCAGTCAGGCGGCCGGTTAAAAAACTATTGCCAATATTTTTTCTTGCAGTAGGTATGTATGAAAACATATTTCGTCGACCCCAAGTAATTGGGATAAGAGCAGGAGAATGATGAAGAATGATTAGAAGGTACTACTATTAGCATAAATATAACTAAACTAGATAGAAAAACTTACAATAAATAATGGACAGATTTTTATTTCTTATAGTGGTAGGGCCACTCTGTTGACAGCTTTCTGTTTATAGCCGCAGACCAGTCCGTCTGGGGTACCACACTCTTGCAAAAAACGTCTGAGCAGTGGCAATGTGTTGTTACGAGAGTCGGTAGCCCAACTTTCTGGGTGGGTTTAGGGATTTTATTAGTAGGCAACGGCCTAGCTGTTTCGCGAGTATTACAAAGGTCCATGGGCGACAATAACACTTACCATCAGGTATGCTGCATGCTCCTTTGCCACCATAAACAATAAAAAAATAACTTCCTTAATAGTATTTATATAAACATGTTGATTAATACGAATCAAAAGTTGGTGAGTCAAATAATAGTAATTGAGTTTTACCGTCACAAAATTTTCAGTCTGGATCCAGCACAAGACATTAATTCTCTCGGATCTTTTTATATGAAATTGAACACAAACTTCAACATGAACATGTACTGGAGGTAGGTATTCAGGTCACATTTCTGCCAGTTTCATTCGAGACTATATATAAAATATAATTAACTGTATTCCAAATCTTAGAAATTATTTTTATTATATTATCAAAGGTAATGAAATACGCAATAAAACGTACAATGGCTGTCTGCTTTTATTAAAATAAATTAAGTATATAAATAATGCTAAACACTCCACGTTAATTACTCATAACATTGCAATAATAGGAGACCTTTGGCGAAAGGGCTTATAAGGTCTTTATTTAAACCTCTTCAATGTCAACAAATTAGACTAGAAAAGCCTTTCATACAACCAGCTTAATAGGCCAACTTTAAATTAACATATTATTTTTTTTTTTTTTCTTTGTTTAAAACAAATGTAAGCTTCTTACGTTTATATGATGGTAAGCAGTAATGTTCTAAATATTAAAGAGAATTCTCTTGAAGGTTTAGATTTTACCAACATATAGTAGTAAAATAAAAGACACAGCTGTGCTGAGTGACTAACGAGCTATTGAAAAGATGACTAAGCTTTGCATAGCTAATATAGAAATGTACGACCGTTTAATTAATATTCAAGTTACACATCAAAATACACAAATATATTGTTAAAAAAATTAAAAATAAAGTCACATATTCGACGTCGTTATTACTCACAAGCATTTTAATACACACAGAATACAGCTACTAAATTGGTACAAACGACCAATTTTATTACACCTAGCTTACAGTCAGTGTAACAAGTAACCTCACTCAACGTAACGCTACGATCTACAAAAGTACTACGCTGTAGCACCACAGTTGCGCTCACAGTACTCGAAACGGTTACAAATTTTACGAACCATTAGGTAGCCCGGATAAAGGCGAGGCGGTTTGACTCGCATTCAGAGGTAGCTGCTTATTTCCTTAGATTTAAACCAGCTTTGAAATTCTATGGCATCCGTTACGATCCGGTCTCTACGAATATCGTTTAAATTGGTTTCTATTTGGAATACTTCAAAGGAAAACCACTTATAAAAGAGAAAAAGATAATCTTTTGTAATTTTAATGATATGATTTATATTTTATTCTTATTTTACTGATTTAACAAGACATTGCGTAATATTTTAATGTAGGAAGCTCATGCCTAATGGTGGCTCGCCTCAATGTACATAACATTATGAGCTAAAAAAATTAGCAAATCTTTGTTTAAAAAAAATGTTGAAGATACAAAAAAATACTAAAGAACAAAATCTTAGCTTTCCACGTCATGAAAAATTACTATGTAAATAATTTTAAAAGCTCGTTTTTATATAAAACCTGCAATGTTCAAGGTATTTTCAGTATCATGCCTGTATCACCGGCTAGATAGAATAAGAAATTTCACTAATTAGCCTTTGCTATATTAAAATTTCTTAACAGAAAATTCTAACAACTTTCAAGCACAGGCACCAAACAAAACACCAAAAAAGCTTATATAAATATATCATTTATATTTTGTCGTGTGAAGCTAATAAATAAATCAATTGTATAAAACCTCTGAATAATAATCGTTTTTTGTGAATAATTTTCAGTATCAGATATTTTTTGGCATTCAAATGTTTTTAATTGGAAGAAAATTAGATACAATTGTGTATTTTCTACATAAATTTGTTCTGTCTTTACCATAAGAATTCATTGTTGGTAATCATTGCTTGGTTCTATTTCATTGAGGAATAGAATCATCGTCTGGTTTATATTGCCTGACCTAGATAGCTTTGACATGAAATATGTTTTGCTATCAAATTTGAATACAACAGGCGCGGCCGAATTGTGCGTTGAGGCTGACGTAAAATTAACAAAACTTCACAGCCGGTATCATTGTAACAGTCGGTGTCGGTACTCATTTGGAATGATACAATGTATGTTTAAAGATAACTCATCTCATATAAACACATGGTGCCGTCAAAAATATTGCAAGGATTATACAAAGATTTAAAATATACGGACAAAATAACTGTGTAAAATATTTAAGCATTAAAAATGGCTGTTCTGTCAAAATAATGAAATCAATTAAGCGTTATATTGCGTGATGATATGTATGTATGTATGTATGTAAACCAATATATTGCAATATGCAACTAATTACTCTTTAAAATATAAACACGAAGTTGACACTTTAAATTTACACATAGATAACAGATAGTAATTGTATAACTACCAATAAAACACTCCATAATCATTTAATTAAAAACCATATTACACATGTTCAATATCACGGGAACATATTATCTAACAAATGGATGGAATAATTAGATCAAATAATCTAATTAAAATGTAATGAATCCATTCAATTTACAATATTGATAAAACAGCGTTTAGATTGAAATATATAATTGTATATAGATTTTTTTATTGTAATCTACCTAGGTGCTATGTAGTAATTGGCTACGAATACTACCAACCTTTATATTATTCGTGGGTGACGTAAATGGCGACTAAGTTTTACACAGCCTGCCGTATCTGATACATTCTAATCAACAATTACATCCCCAAGGAGATCCTTGTCATCGGTGGCCCGCCCGGCCCACTATCCCTTAGTTAAGAAAGTCATTGTCTAGTAGATATCGATGGGCTTATAGATGGATAGATAAGTCGATGTATGAAAACAATTAAAATTATTATCATATTAAATAGAAATATAGTGTAATCGCTAAGAAATATACCTGATTGATTAAAGAAATAAAAAATACCTTCATAATCGTCTTTTACATCCTCAAATATGATCATAAATAACAAATATTTGAAAACATTAATGTTGAAATTAATAATTAATTTGTATGTTTTAAAGATGGTCTTTGATATAGATATTTTTATTGAAGAATTTTGTAATATAATGCCTAACGATTTGAATTTGCGACATGTTTATTATACATACATGTCATGTTGAATGAAATAATTGAAGAATTATTGGGTTATACACAGTTTTCCTAAGCAGCTTAATCAGTGTCAGCAGCTCGTTGTTATGGTTAATGACCCATTCTAATTCTCTCGGCAACCGCCACTTCAAGTTTCTACGTATTTTCTCGCGGATACAGAAACCCACTGCATCCATATTGAAAGTTTAATGTGGAAGAAACTTAAACCGCCCTAATCGCTAGATGACTGAAAGTAAAGTAATTGCTTTTGCTTTAGGAGTATGTATTTCCTAAGTACATTTAAGAACTGACCCGTTTCTTACGTGTACGACTGATGATTGTGTAAGTTCCCATATTAAAATCCTGTGTTGTGTGAATTGTTCTGTATAATTCTGCTTATTTTCTGTAGTATCAACTTTGAAGTTATAAACGCCAATAAACTCGTCTTTCATTATATGATACTAGGCAGCGATATTGTGTAAACATATCTAGGAGTCGTAGTGAAAATCTCTCATAAAGACGAGAATGTAAATGATAAATTGATTACTACATAACAATCTTTGTCTTCGGTGGCCCGCTCGGCGGTATGCCCTCTCGGGCTCCTCTCCTGTCGACGCCCCGACAGCTTTCGCTGTCGAGGTGTCGTCCTCACGCGGTGTCCTCGCGTCGGGTGACCAGACAATTCCCCGGTCCGATCACCCGAAGCCTCGGTTAGCGGCATCAGGCGCAGGTATTCGCGCCTGCGCCGCCCCGGCCGCGGGCGGCGGCCTGGGTCACGGGATTCCTCCCGGGCCCGTTCCGCCGCCTCCTTCTGCGAGATGACAGCCTCGCAGAAGGCGGCGACCGCGTCCCAATTCCTGACGCTGTCGACCATCGCCCTCGCGACAGCCGGCAGCGTCAGGTCGGCACCGATAATAGCGACGAGGTCGCGGCGCTGCCCGACCCAGCCCGAACATTCCTCGAGCGTATGTTGCGCCGTGTCCTCGTCACTACTGCAATGATGGCAGCCCGGAGTCCATTCCCTGTGCACGACCGTGTGCAGGTATTTCCCGAAGTACCCGTGCCCTGTCAACACCTGCACCAGTCGGAAGGTGAGGACCCCGTGCCGCCGCTCCATCCATTCCATCAGTACGGACCGGAGGGCCTCGACGGTAACGACACCGTGTCTAGGCCCCTCCAGCCGCGTAGCCCAACGGGTGACGACTTCTCGGCGGGCGTCCTCGCGCCAGGTGGCTATCTCGGTGAACGATGGGGAACCACCCTCTTCGCGCATTGAGGTAACCCGCCGGTAGAGGTCGGAGAGCATCTCCGCCTCTAGGTCCCACGGCGGTGTCCCGGCCAATAGGCACGCCGCCTCTGTCGACACCGTGCGGTACCCGCGAATGGCTCTGACCGCCATGACTTTGTGGCCTCCACAGAACCGCCCTGAGTTGGGCGTTCAGAGCCCTCGCCCACACGGGTGCGCCGTACATGGCCATTGAGCGGATAAGGCAACACACCCTGCGCTATAAAATATAAATATTTAATTCAGATGCAATTTAAACCCAAACATTGAAAACTTATTTGTTGATTGCATGAAGCACCGCATTATACTCGTACATGGGAAAAGAAAGAAACCGCTCACTCACCGCTGGCTCACTGAGCACTGGCTAATTAAACCACGATGTCTTCGGTGCAGTCAATATGGTACTGAATTAAAATTGTTATTACATTAATTTGTCAGAATATTAATCAATGCAAACGCTTTCTGACTCAGTAATTTTATTAAATAAAAAAGTAATGTTATATGCTTTTCAAAACTAATAATAAGTATTGGTCCTTAACCTCACACATAACACTGCACTATTGTAATAATTTACGCAGGGTAAAGGTATCAGTCAGATAATCCGTTTTTGGGTAACGGTAACAAACAAAAACTTTCCCCTTCCTTATAATAAGTCAGGATGGAGGATTAAATTAGTCTTGCAACCGTCAGGATATATCATTCCTGCTACAAACATAATTTATTACACGACGTGGTGACCCGGGTGACTACAAAGTATGACAAACTGTGTACATTATTTGCGGAAAATATTACGTTAACTTATGTGGTCAAAATTGTGGTACCTTTTAAAAGATATATTTACAAATATTACAGTCATGAATAAAACAAGGTCGAAGTATACTTAAAGGATTTTTTATTATAGTTCTTTTAAATGTCATTTTTTAAATTTTATTAGTGACTGGACATCTGTCACGGTTTTATATGACCTCTCTAACGACTAACGACTCTAACACTATGCTACTCACTACCATGTAACCATACAGCATGACCTTATGGAATATTTTGTAATACAAATCTAGTAAACAAGTTTAAAAAAGCACAGATATATTATTATAATCCAGTTATCTAAAACTTTTGACTGTTAAACTTGTGCATCTACCTCATTGCCGAATTTCCAGCTTTAGTTTGTGAATAATCAAGGCACTTCGCTGTTTACTGACGCTCACTAACGACTAGAGCTTCCAATAACTATAAGTTTCACTGAAGTTGAATACGTTTCGTTTGCAGTAAAGAATGCATTAGATTATTAAAAATGCTATATATATATATATATATATATATATATATATATATATATATATGATTTGTTTTAGTTGCGGCTTTTGATGGTT
Source organism: Lymantria monacha (assembly GCA_905163515.2). Classification (NCBI taxonomy): domain Eukaryota; kingdom Metazoa; phylum Arthropoda; class Insecta; order Lepidoptera; family Erebidae; genus Lymantria; species Lymantria monacha. The sequence continues at coordinate 14,063,705 of LR991083.1, forward strand.
TAATCTGAGTACTAAATACTTTAGAATACTAATATTACTTAGATTAATTTTATTCTACGGTATTATTGGGCCTAATAAATATTACAAATATTCTAAAAGTGAGTTTACTTTATGGTTTAATTTAGAATTTTTTTCTCTTGCAGGTTTTTTATATGCAGATATAAACGATTTTCGTGACAATCACGGGATGAGGAATTGTAATCCTTCTTTCGTGAGCTTATGAGGAACTAGAACACAATTGAAACGTTATGACTTTACATATTTAAAATGTTTAGATGGTAGATTATTTCTATCACCTGAATAGAATATAACCTGCACCCAATAACTGACAATATACTCGGCGGTTTAGAATGTATACCATTATTATTTTTTTTTCACTTTCTTAAGTATGTATATAATGTTGTATATAAGATGTTTAAAGTATAAAACGGTAAAATGTTAGTTGTAGTATGTAGGTATCGGGGGAGACCGAGACTAACCTACCTAGACCAGATCGGTCATGTACTGAAGAAAGGTGGAGTCAAGAGTCTCTGAAACCGGCGAGCGTGTATGAAGAGAATTATGAATGTTGAGGAAGCGAGTGAAGTATGCAAGGATAGAGTTCTCTGGGACTCTGTTCTCTCTGCCTACCCTGCAAGGGACATGGCGTGATGGTATGTATGTTTAACTTTGAAAATTCAATTTTCAATTTTAAATCCAACGAAAATTATAATAATTATTATACTTATCTGTTATTCACATTCCTTTGGTTTTTTCTTGCCAAATGCCTTTCACTATTAATAAAAGTTATAGCAAATTTATAAATAACAGATGTACAAAAAAATTGTTTTGAAATATAATCTGGATCTGATTAGTCTAACAATGTTTCTGGATTAATCAGACCAAAGTCAAGTCAAAACGATTACGGATCGTAATTTTTCATACACGTACCCACACATATGAAGGCAGTACTGCGTTTTAATACAGGACGATTCTATAAAATCATTTCACTCGTTAAGGAACTTCGTTTCAAAAATAACGGAAATACAGCAACACGTTTTATACGATGAAGTAAGTATGTAGTTACTCTCTATTAACGAGTACTTATATCTAATGCTGCACATTATAGAACCTCGATAAATTATCCCCACCGTTCTCCCAAGACATAAAGATTAGAACTTTAGAAGAAATTATAAAGTTACCCATCGAGACTTAAATAAATGCTTATATATTTTCTGCATTTGTTTCTGTTTGGGAGTATCAATATTTCAGTGCAAATATTAAAAAAAAAATCTTCTTGATATTAAAATGTGACGTGTACATAGTGTTCATATCCTCCCCAATTTCTTTCATGATATCTAAGAGAGTTCTGTTTGCATTAGATTTATCGAAAGCCTCACTGACATTGGAACACAAAATTACATGGTGCTCAGTACGCACACCTAGCTCCTGTTTTAACATCATTTATTCGTGAGTATTTGAGTATACAAGATTATATTTGTGAAATGAAATATATATTGCTTTTGAGTTTATTGCATGTGTCTTTATTAGAGAAGGGTTTGCAATTCTTTAGAATATGATTCACTCGAGCGTAATAGTCATACTGCTGCTCATATTTATAAAGATGATTCTTGAATTTAAAGTAATTATTAATCAGTCAATTCGTCGACCTCAGAAGTGCGATAGCAGAAAGAAGTACGCTACTAAAGGTAATTTACTTAGGAGTTCCGGCAGAACATAAATATTTATTTCAAATTGTCAAAATTTTAGCACTTTCTTTGTATTAAGTGCCATAAAATTTCAATAAGATTATTTAATGTTAAATGTAGACACATTTTATTTTCCAGCCCAAAAGTTAGAATTTAAAAATTAATCCTTTAGGCTGCTCTAAAGTGGAAAATTGATTAGTAAATCAATACCAAGCTAATCATACATGTTGATATGAGATTTTATTACGAATTTTCTGCTCTTAAAGTGATGCTAATTGCTTACATCATCTTGGCAAACTTTTACGTCACCTACGAGAAAGAAATGGATGGAAAATTGTATTTTTCCTCCATCATGAACATGACAAATTGTTTTCATTAATACAATATTTAGTATATTGTCTTTAATTTTTAAAACATTTCTAACAATTTCAAATGAGACTCCAGAACATAAAGACTATTCTGAAACAACATGTATTTGCGCAAGTGTTGTATGTTCAAATAAATTTAACTTGTTATATAATGAGAAACTGTGAAACTTATCCAATTTTGTATATCCTTCTAATTAAAACAAGGAAATGGAATAAAAAACCATAGACTTAAGATTAGTAATCTAATCTTAGAAAGCATCCCTTTAGATTGACCAGAAAAGATTACTGTCGTTTCGTGAAAAAATTATATTCCACAGTATTCACTGAGACTAGAAAGGCGACCCCATTATAATTGAGAATAATAAAAGTTAGAGTGATGATATAGTTATATTTGATAGCATCGTAAATCATTTCAAGCCATAAATTTGCGCTGGTTAACGTGGGCTTCCTCCTATCCCGACGCGTTGCAACATTTGTTTATCCCGTGTGAAGGTTATAACTCTTAATGTATTTGTAACTGGGTCGGTATTATACGATTGTTTTGTATATATAAGTATACCTTAATGGTAGAGGAACGGCTGAATATAATTTTTCCACAGAGCTTCTGGTAGATATATTTTCCGTGTTGTGCCGAAATAAGAATACATTTCATCGCTCCCTGTCATGCCCGTGGGTATCGTAAATGACGACTAAGGGATATAATATGCATATAACATCTATGCAAGAGAAGCAAAACTGCAAATAAAACCATACCAACCCATATGACCAGCTTAGTATAGTAAATCAATATTACTGTAAGTATATGAGCAGAAATGATACGATGGACTGCCACCTGACTTCCATGACCCGAAGAGTCAACGATATTTTAATAATTAACCAGATTTCAGGATATTAGAAGGTAGGTTTAATTGTGGTAGGACCACGCTGTGGACAGTTCTCTGTCTACAGCCGCGGGCCGGTCCACCCGGGGTAGTACCACACTCTCGCAGAAGATCGACGTCTGAGCAATGGCAACGTGCTGTTGCGCTTCGTTGGGTGAGCGAGAGAGCCAGAAGCCCAAATGGGGTGGGTTCGGAGTTTGTATTGATAGGCAGCGGCCTAGCTATAGGTACCATTGGCAAAGGTCCATGGGCGGCAGTGACATTTACCATCAGGTGTGCTGTGTGCTCGTTTGCCACCATAAGTAATAAAAAAAGGTACCGACTGTCCATATTGAACAAATGTCATAAGTGTTCAAGATAGCCGGAGTCGACAACATAACGTATTTCGAGGCAAAGATTTCATACATCTTTGAAAAATATTTTGTTTTAGGACTCATTGATATGCGGGTTTCGACGTGATGTTTTCCTTCATCGCTAGAACGTTTACGATTTCACACCAAACTGTAAAAAGATGTTCGTAAACCTTTGGTTGGTCTCTCATTTGTCTATTGTAGCAGCGTTTTTACATTCATAAGTTACATTTATATTAAATTTCAATTTAGGTACTCACCAATAATAATGTAGCTCCTTATTACATGGTACTTCAAAGTCTATAGATTAATTGTAGCTATACTGTCGATCCGCTCTGTCGCATTTTACACGCTATGAGCGAATCACATACACTATATTTCGATGACAGTGACCGCCTGCACCACTGGCTATGTCTTATGAATAAAAACGCGAGACTTAAGAGAAGAAGAGAGAAAGAGATAGAAACGTTACGCATTACAAAATATCTACATACCTATAAGTCGTATAGAATAAATAAATATTATTAATATTTAAATATTTAGATAATAGTTGGTTTATCGAAGAAACATATTTCTGCTATTTGAATAGAGTTCGTAACTTATTTATTAAAACACATCTGTCTTTTAGATCATTTTACGTTTATATTTGGACATGTATTTCATATCAAAATGTATCTGAATAACTGTAAATAGTTATGTAATATTTCAAACGAGTCTATATATAATTTATTTCAACCACTGATAGTGGGAACATCAGATAAAGATACATCGTGCATCGAATAAACACAGTTGCGTGCTAGTCACATAGAACGGTCTGTAACTTATTTAATTTATTAACATGTGACCGTGTGGGTACATACTATCGCCACACTCTCGACTTGAACAAGGGACTACGGGACTGTAGTTAATAACGATTTATGGAACCCTTTTGTTCCGTAACTGTTATCAACGTACGTAGCATGAGTTTGCTATTCATATTTGATATATTGTGGCACGCTGTCGACATAGCATTATGGAGCATATCTGTTATGCTATAAGATTTTGTAATGTTAAGGAAACATGAAACATCATCTAGTAGTTAGTGATTGAACACAAAGCTATTTACGCTTCTTGTTAAAAGCTTTTGTTTAGTTTCATTTGTCTCAGTCTCTGTCTATCTGTAATCAAATCTTGCAATCTAAATTTAACCTACTTTTTGATGTTTGATTAAGCTGAAATTTTGTATAAACCTTTAATCTATAAAATAAAATAAAATAAAAAGAGAAAAAAAATAGCAATAGCTGAGCCAATAGCTTTTTTGTTTCTCGTTAATGTCATTTTATACCAGAAGTTGTTTTCTTTAGTTTATTTTCATTAGTTTTTAACGAGAACAAAATAAATGTTTTTCTTTCTTTCTTCTAATCTGACGACAATGTAATGTGCAGTACTCAATATTCTAATAGTTCAAATATGATTACCGTTTCAAGAATGCAAAATAGATAGCATATATAACGTAATTAATATACCTACTCGTTCTATTAATTGACTACCTACCTAGTTAGTGCAATGGCAAAGGCACGCAACTTCTTTTAGATTTTTATTTATTTCCCTACTTCGATGGAGTCAGCACATAGAGTTGTAGTATTTTTAAAATATTTTTAATTTCTCAATCTATATCTATAAAAGAGGATGTTTGTATATTAGACATCGTTAAACTCCGAAACTATATGACCGGTTATTAATAAAAACTGGTATGTATATGTATTTTTTCACGCAGGTTTATATGCTATCCTCATTGATGTAACTCGCCACCAGACGGTGCCGCGATATATCGACTTCTACAAACAAACCCACAGGCTGAGTTTGCTAGTTAAATATATAGAATTACGAAGATCAAATTTATATTGTAAATGGGATAAGACAACCCCTATTAACTATAGAACATCTTCATCACCATCATTCTCCTGGTCTTGTCCCAATTACTTGGGATTGACGCTATATGTACTTGTACCTACATATTGCAAAAGTTATTGGCAATAATTCTATGACCAGCCGCTTATTTAACGTCAACGTTCCTTGGGAATGTAATTGCTGACCAAACGGCATCAGGTGGAGTTCACCTACATAGGTCTAAATAAAGCTCTAAGTCATTTTTTACCAAATCCACGAGCAAAGTAAGAGTTGATAGTATTCGTAGCTACCACAAAGCACTACATACACTATTAACTATAAAACATAGGAGCTAAACGGAACAACATTCATAAACGTGAACAGATCTGGCAAAATGTAGGGTAACGACGGGAATACCTACGGGAGGACCAATGTGAAATTTACGCCATAATATCCTACTATTATTATAAATGCAAAAGTTGGAAGCACATGTATTTATTACTTTAACGAACACGTTTTACTACTGCATTATGTTGATCTAAATTTAGATTTAGGTAATGTATGAAGAAAACTGACTGCACAGATGGCGTAGTGGTTAAGATACCGACCTTCCGTGCCAGTGCCGTGGGTTCGATTCCCACGTAAGACAATACTTTGTGCGATCAACAAAGTGTTGTTCTGAGTCTGGGTGTAATTTGTCTGCGTTAATGGCATGTTTGTAAAGTCCCCCGCAATACAAGGTTTATTTCCTTAGTGCAGGGTGGTGTCTTAAAAAAAAAAATTAACAATATTCATAATCTTCATAATTGTGACCGATCTGTCTGCTCGTTGTTCTGAGATTATTTTTCTTGGCTAGTATATATATATATATATATATATATATATATATATATATATATATATATATATATATATATATATTCCAGTAACATGCTCAAACCTTCGCTGAATAGGAGCAAATTGACTTATTTAAAAAATTGATACATTTTTATTTTGAACAGTAGGGACACACTGTTGGTAGTTTTCTGTCTATAGCCGCGAGGTAGTACCACACTGTCGCAAATGGACGTCTGCCCAATGGCAATGTGCTATTGCGCTTCGTTCGGTAAGCGAGAGAGCCGGTGGCCCAAATTTCTGGATGGGTTTTGGTTGGTAGGCATCAGCCTAGCTAGTAGTACTCCAGGTATTACAAACGTCCATGAGCGGCAGTAACACTTACCATCAGATGTGCTAAATAAAATAAAAAAATAGATTTCTCGAAATCGATTGCAGCGCCATCTGTTGACTCCAAATGCATTGTTTTAGTGGTCCAACACTATCTTCGTATTATAACAGTTCTAATAAAATTCGTTTAGAATACATGCGATGGTGGTGCCCAAATATATAAGACATAGAAACATTTTTGTTATTTGTATATAAATTGATTTTCTTTTTTTTTATTGTTTATGGTGGTAAACAAGTAACAGCACACCTGATGATAAGTGTTACTGCTGCCCATGAATCTTTGCAATACCAGGGATACATCTAGGTAGGCAGCGCTACCAACGAAAATACCAAACACACCTAGAAAGTTAGGTTTTTGGCTCTCTCGCTCACCGAAGAAAAGCAAGCAAGAACACATTGCCACTGTTCAGACGTCGATTTTCTGCAAGAGTATGATACTCATCCCGGACAGACTGGCCCGCGGCTGTAGACAGAAAACTATCAGCATTGTAACGCTTCCACTATTAAATATAAAATTACCCTGAACTGGAGTAATGATATCTGCGAATTTTATTCGTAGCTTAAGTAGAAAAGAAAAACGTGGTTGACGTCTTCTATTTTAGATTAACAAAACAGTATCGAACATTTATTACATACATTATATTACTTTCGTTCAATCGCTCTTCTAATTATTGAGGTCGATGGTTTAGCAAGTTTTAGTATGCTCGGAGTTTTAACTACTTTTTTATAGTATATATATATAGTATACAAGTTGTAGCATTAAATACACAAGATTTTTGTTTTTTATTTGTCCGTAATCTATCACCCCGTTGACGTCTAATATTGGACATAGGCCTCCTCTGAGGAGAGATAATGTCATAATCATCACACTAGACAGACCGGTTAATGATTGCAGATGGTGTTATTAGTTTCACAGACAAATGCTACAGCCCATTCGCCTAGTCAATCCCTCAAACGATTTTTACGACTCCCATAGCAATACATGTCCTGCTTGCAATAATTAACAATTTAATAAAATTCTCATCAAAATAGTACTTAAATAAGCTACAAAAGAAAAATACATTAAACACATATTACTTTGAAAGGAGATGTACTGTGCATGTACGAACCGAAATAAACTGCATGGCAGTCAATCGGTCTTCCCACTAATCTATCGCTACTTTCGTTTATCATTTACCTATTTAATAAATATAAAACCAGGTACAAGAATATATGGAACGAGTAACATTATTACATCGTGAGTAGCGCTAAGGTTAAACTTAATTTAATCTAAAAGCATTGCCGCCATCGTAACTCACTTAGAGACGGGCCGACCGCAACACTGACTTGTGGCTGTACCCGAAAAGAAACATTATATATAAAAAGCTATTTGGTTGGCACATAAAAGAAATAAGTATAAATCAGAGGCGTTGGCCATTACGTTATGCCGGGGTGTTATTGTGACCGCCCGTCACGTTTGTGCGAAGCGAATGTGACAAAATAAGTGTTATTACACGACAAACATTACATGCTCTCAGTTTAGTTTTGGATACTAAATGCGTTTTATGAATGCTAGTCAATTTCAAACTAATCTATTTACGACTATTTGAGCCTGTACTCTAAACAAACGTGAAGATAAAATAATTTAAAACAAATATAGGTAAGTATTCGAAATCTCGTAGAATAATAATATATCTATCATTCATAAGTACTCGTAATCATACGTAAAGAACACGTTTGCAACGTCATTCGTCAGTCTAACTCACGTTAAGCTGGCCTACCCGTCTATACTATCCGATTCATGGTCATCCGATGGCTTACCTGTTGCCTTCACTTCCAAGTTCTTGAAAAATGCCGATTATAACCTAGACACGGCTATAGCACTGGGTGATTTTTTTTGGCGGCGGACTTAAGCCAATCCGTCCGGGGCGACAGAGAAATGCTGGGTGACTTAGGGGTTTACAAATACAGACCAGGTCTATCGGTGTATATCTTTACTCGTAAACAAATTATTGATGTACCTGTTCTTTAAGGCACTAAGAAATATTGGACTGGACGACAATTGTCATTCTATGTAAAGGATTGTTTTACTGGATTCGAAGTAGCGTACGTTAAAAAACTGCAAAGAATTACTAATGTAAGTTTTGATAAGAGTAGCATGTTTAAGATTATTATTACTTTACATACCAAAAGCTAAAATAAATATTGATTACTAATAATAAGAAACCTTCTACTCTGAAACTAAGTGAAAAAATAAAATACGAGGCTAATGAAATATCTGATCGATTTTCATCGTATCCCGTGACATTTCAGAAAATTCAAAAGCATTGCAGCTGTGATGGCAATTAACTTTCATAGAATTCATTTATAATGTCCAAGTGGCTTCAGTTAAAAAGAGATTTTTTTTTCATTCTGTTCACTGTAGAACTTATTAGCATACCATGGCGTTCTGAAAGCTGAAAAATACGGATTCTGAAAAGAGCTCGCTGGTCGCTATTGAAACACGAGTACAGAACTCATCCGCTCATAATTTATGTAGCGAAACGTAACAAAAACACAAATTTCGCAGTGGTGAATTTTGACATGGCTCTAACGTAAATTAAATGAATGACATAATATTGTTTTTTTTTTTTAAGAAATAAGTTCCATAATGTAAGCGCCATTCCCATTTGGTTAAAAGATATTTTGCTTCAGGTCAGATGAGGATTCATATGAACGTTTTTTACCTGTAAAGATTTTTTACCGTGTTTTATTAATATATATTTTTTTTAGAATAATATTACGTTTTGTAATCATTTATTTATTGTTAGCTGAAGAGTCTAAGTAGCGGCCATCTGTGCCGAATATAGTAGGTTTAATTCCCATGCAGGACAATTCTTTGCGCAAAACACGAAAAATGAAAATGTAACTTTGTTAAAATTATACAATATCTGTCTTCTATTCTATTTTCCGTGTGGTGACGAAGTAAGAATACTATTCACCACCCCATATCTTACCCGTGGGTGATCGTACGAGACGACTAAGGTATATAAAACGCATAAAAAATCTATGCGAGAGAAGGAAAACTCGAAACAAAACCGTATATCAACACATCTGACCACTGCGGTGTAGTAGGTTAATTTCCCTCCCATTACGGAGGAGGCCCGAGCCCAATAGTGGGACATTTATAGGCTGTGATGATGATGTCTTCTATGTATGACTAATAATGTTCCAATTTCTTTGAAGTAGGTGTAATTTAATTCGTACGCCGCTGCTCGAAGCCGATCGCGAAAACGGTGTTTTCCGTAAATTTATTCGTAGACTACCGATTTTTTTAGTTTTCCGGCACGTGAGACGAAAGTTTGCGAAGATACTTATATAAGCTACGTGAGGACTAATCTAAGTCATGCACGAATTCGAGTGCTTTGAATTATTTATTTAGAGCCATTTCGATATCGAAATTTCACAACTATTATTCAATGTTAGGGTTTTTTTATATAAGTATGTATAGTGTAATTAAGACTATATTATTTGGGAAGCTTTGAAGTTTGGATTACACTCAAGTATCACACTAATATGCATGATGAGCAACATGGTTTACTAAACGATAAATGAGGGTTAATTAATTCACAGTAAGGCTTCATTTATGTTGACCAACAAATAAAACGAATATGGATCAAGTCATTCATTAAGTCAATTTGCATAGAACACGCGTACCTACAGAGAAATTTTATTCTAAGTTCGTCACTGATGAGAAAATATCAGTAAAATACGTTTGCTATCCGTCTTGTATTACTCGTGACCCTTGTATAAGAATAAAAGTCGTCGTGAACTATGAAAAAATACATGGTTACGTTTGTTTTGTTATCTTTCATCTACGGAACGTCAGACACTGTTTAATGATACGGAAAATATCCTCCAAGCGCGACTGCCCAAACATTTATATTATGCACCTTTACATTATTACATCGCGAAGCTTGAAAATTTCTTTGTTTTGCCGAATTACGCTAGATGCAAAATTAAATATACCATTTTCAACAATTTTATGGTACAGACCAGCCGTAAATTGGATATTGTTTTTAATTTTTATAATACTTATGCAATTTTTTGAAACATATTCTCCTCCTAGTGGCCGAGTAAAAATATAAAAGTCACCAAACCTTTTTCTCCTAGATAGAATTGATTAAAAATGAAAGTAGATAATGCTTTGTGGTAGCGGCTACGAATATTACCAACACTTTCTTTGAGCGTGGATATCGTAAAAGACGACTAAGTGCTTTTTATCGACCTGGGCCAATTCCACCTGATGCTGTTTGGTCAACAATTACATTCCTTCAGAGGGTTGACATCGGCAGGCGGCCATAAAAATATCGCCAATAACTTTTCCAGTGCGTACTTAATTAATAGTAAGTAGCAGAGAAACTCCAAATAAAAACCTTTACAAATTCGTTTGTCCAACTTTATACATGTATAATGTGTATTCGTGCGAAACTCGGAATGGATATAATGTACATATTAGTATTTTTATTTTAATATTTATTTAAGGTTTTCGTTTATTTGATTACAAATATATCTATGTACGGGTCTCAACAGTGCTACAATAAATAATAGTTTAAAAAACTAAAAAAAAACATGCTTTTATATATAAACTAAACTAAAAAGTAGAAAATAACTTTTTTAATCATTCAAGTTAAGGTAGAGTGAGCAATAAAAGAAATTATTTTAATGTAAAAAAGCGTGGGGTACCTGATGTTAACATTCCATTGATAGAGTCATGTGGGTAAGTAGGCACTGTGGGTATGCTGCGAAATATTTTCAGAAAACACCCCACGCTTTTTTACATTAAAATAATTTCTTTTATTGCTCACTCTACCTTAACTTGAATGATTAAAAAAGTTATTTTCTACTTTTTAGTTTAGTTTATATATAAAAGCATGTTTTTTAGCTTTTTAAACTATTATTTATTTTCTATTTTTTAGTTCCGCTAAATACAGAAGCGCGATTTTATATATTTTAATACTGACTACTATTGGTAACTGTAATTATTTTCAAAATCATTAAATATACAGCTGTATTAATCATGAAATCTCGATTTTTAAAATTCATTCAAATAATTTTACATTGTCGTCTTGTTACTTGATAATCGAAGCATTGCATCAAATGCTATGTAACAGAGAAGCTTTAGATGAAATGATTCGATTACGAAGACTATGACTAAGTGCTACATAAGCTTGTCCAGCAGCAAACAGTCGAGAGCCTAGATAAATGACTGCATGATCAACTGTACAGCATTGAATCTTGTGGACGCTCGATGCCCAACTCAGAATGTCAATGGCGACATTCGTCTCTCAACAGTTCCATATTTGGCTATTTTCTATCCAACTTACCTACTACATAAAAATGTAATAAGTGCAAATATTTATAAATTTAAATTCATATAAATGTTAATATTTTGAAATTATATGAAAATATAATTTTGACTGTATTTAAAATTTGAAGTAGTCACAAATGGTACTAAGATGGCCGAAACTAGTACTTCTTTTAAATTAGACAATAACTCACAAATGAACAATTAAAAAACTAAGTTTTACATTATTCCTGCATTAGTAACTACGTATGTTTTATAATAACATTCCAAGCTTAGATCTTAAATATTATAATAATACAAAAGTAAGTTATATAATACCATTTCAATTTTTAACTTCACAAATAAGCACTAAATCAGTTGAAAACTATGTTATATCATAACATTCCAAGCTTTGATCTTAAATATTGAAATTTATCTTTAAACAATCCTCTTGTAAGTATATCTGCAAATTGTCAATCACTACCAACCACCACTTTGAATAATCTGATTCACAGATATCAGATTGCTAGGTTCGAGAACATGTAAAACATTATTAAACAGGACCTTTTTGTCATGACCTATATAATATATAAGTGGCTAAGCTTACTTGTCCTGAGGACTCCACAGATAATTCCTGTCAATTTCTCCTATATTTCTTTGGCAACATACATACACAGATTTGAATGTGCACATAATTTGTTGAATTGACTGAGAGTATTATCTTCGTCTTAGCTTTAGCGTCTCGTTTCTTTTCTTATCCCTCTTTCTGAGAAGTCTTCTATGCAATTCCAGAGTTCCTCATGTTGTAAGTATGCATTGCTAAACGCCAGATTGCATAATTTATATGGCCAGACAGGTTTTCGATAAATGCGAGAGTATTATTTAATGCCATTTTCAAATAGGTATCTCAATTCAAATACTTAAATGCTTCGCAAAGACCTAATAAGAAAACTTTTACACGAACTACGTTTTGTTTTTAATGTTCACTTCAATGTCTTTGATCACTGATTTTACCATTAGATATTACACTGTCTTTATTTTTGAGCTTTTCTGAGCCCTTAACCTGATGAATTGAATGACGTAGCTCGAGTTTTATTAACTATTTAATATAAAACTAACAAGAAAAACATACATTGGCTTGACAGATGACCTTGATGTCACGAAATATAGAGACATTGTTTTACGGTAGCGCCCTCTAGGCGCGTAATTCGAAATTGGAAACTTAAATTCAACAATTTAATCCTGACTATTCCAATAACTGATTAGGATAATGGTGTAATCTTATTAAATTATTGCATTGTCATCGGTCCTCGATAAGTCTACTAAATTTAAATGAAATCTGACCGTTCGAAGTGTGTCAACATCAAGTCCAAAGAAGTCGGTTACAAACATACAGGTCAAGCTAATAAAAAGCATGTAAAAAAAGAAAATTACACAATATTTTGCACAGTTAAATAAAAAGCTACACAGAATTTGAAATAAAACAAATTTTATGGATTCTATCGCGTTTGTATTTGATTTTTAATTTTACGTTCCGAACACTACAGCGTTCATAATTTCGGGAGGACTGAGTCCTCCACGACAGAATCCGTAAAAATAGTTTTATTTCAATGCGTAATACTCGCATAAACATCAGAGCACTACAGAATCCTGGTTCCTTTCAAGTGTATATATATATATACAGGGTGTCCCAAAATTCAACGATAAGCTGGCACCAGCAGGTGGACCTACATATGACTACTCGAGAACAGAAAAGAAAAAAATTCTACCTTGATTTTTTTTTTCATTACGACAAAAAAACCAAAATCTTTAAAAATGGACATCCTTTATTATATTATTAAGTGCTATTGCTACAGTTTTACAAGTAATTCTGTGATTTTTTTTTGTATTGGCAAGGTAAGTAGCACTACTATCGATCACAACCATTAAAAATTCCAGAATATCTATAGTTTTTACACAAAAATCAATCAAAACTATGTTTTTTTCATAAATTATGTAAGATTTTGACTTTCAGCTCACTTTCACTCATCATAGTGAAAAAAAAAGGTATGGACACTACTGTGGCAAATAGTATTAAAAATTGGCGCAACTAACTACAATTCTAAAATGGTATAACATTCAAGGCAAACTAGCCACAAAAATATACTTAGGTGTACTATTTCAAAATAACAACCATATTTCGAAAATTGTTAGTGTTGATAGTAATCACTTTTACTAAGTAGCCAAAATGTTTTTGTAGCAAGTTCCCAGAATTTGAATGAGACATGTGCGTAGTCCGTAGATCCACAGTCTGAATTATTTTATGGCGAAGCTCGTCCAAGGTTGCAATCGGTTTTGTGCAGACTCTGTCCTTTAGACAACCCCAATAGAAAAAGTCCAGGGGATTTAGATCGGGTGAACGGGGTGGCCACAAGATAGGACCAAGTCGCCCGATCCAACGCCCTGGGTACTCTTGGTCTAAGTACTCCCGCACAGGACGGGCATAGTGAGCTGGGCAACCATCGTTTAGAAACCACATGGTTTGCAAATCACTTAAGGGCACATCTTCTAATAATCCTGGCAACTCATTTTGTAAGAAGTTTAAATAACTATTGCCATCTATGTTTCCTTGTAACTCAAAGGGCCCTATCACTTTGCCATTTATTATGCCAGTCCATAGGTTAACCTTAAATTGGTATTGGGATTGTCTTCTCTCACCAGGTGCAGATTTTCATTGTTCCAGCTATGAAGATTGTGAAGATTTAAATATCCATCTTTCTTGCAGGTTGTTTCATCACGACGACGTGACGTTTTAAAATTCTATGTGCAGTACTTTTTGGGATGCCCGTTGCTGCTTGTACAGCACGTACAGAGGTAGTTGAATCGTTTTCTATTTCATTGAGAACTTCTTCATCGTGTTCCGATCTAGGTTTTCCAGCGTTTCGCCTGTCAGATGGTATACGACCCTCCGAAAAAGCTTGATACACGTTAATAAATACGCGATAATCCGGATACCTTTGAAGATTAGGGTACCTTGCTCGATATAATCTGCTAGCAGCGTTGGCATTGCATCGGCATTCTCCATAAATTAGGTGCATATTAGCGTATTCTAACGCTGTGTATGGTAGCGGCATGATGAATGCTAAACACTTGAAAATAAGGCAAAACTTCTTTAAAAAAAACACAAAATCACAGTCTAAAATAATGCCAAGTCAGGTCAATTTCCAGGTCACTTAATTCAATCCAAAAGTCGTCAGTACCAGAGCCACTTTAATTAAAACAGAACGGTGTGCAGTAAACAAAGAAGTAGAGCATACTGACTTGCTGTGCTGCTGAGGACATTAATTACTTCTCCACCTGCATTAATGTTACTAAACAATTAGCATCTATCTATCTCCCTCTAACGTATAATCTCTCTATCTCTGTCTAACTTATTTTATGGACTTATGGACTACGCACATGTCTCATTAAAATTCTGAGAACTTGCTACAAAAACATTTTGGCTACATAGTAAAAGTGATTACTATCAACACTAACAATTTTCGAAATATGGTTGTTATTTTGAAATAGTACACCTAAGTATATTTTTGTGGCTAGTTTGTCTAGAATGTTATACCATTTTAGAATTGTAGTTAGATGCGCCAATTTTTAATACTATTTGCCACAGTAGCGTCCATACTTTTTTTTTTCACTATGATGAGTGAAAGTGAGCTGAAAGTCAAAATCTTACATAATTTATGAAAAAAACATAGTTTTGATTGATTTTTGTGTAAAAACTATAGATATTCTGGAATTTTTAATGGTTGTGATCGATAGTAGTGCTACTTACCTTGCCAATACAAAAAAAATCACAGAATTACTTGTAAAACTGTAGCAATAGCACTTAATAATATAATAAAGGATGTCCATTTTTAAAGATTTTGGTTTTTTTGTCGTAATGAAAAAAATAATCAAGGTAGAATTTTTTTCTTTTCTGTTCTCGAGTAGTCATATGTAGGTCCACCTGCTGGTGCCAGCTTATCGTTGAATTTTGGGACACCCTGTATATATCTCAGGACCTAATAAAACGTGTATATTTAGCATTCAACGTGCTTTTTTATTACCCGACTGCGCGACGCAAAGGAGTAGTATTGTGTTTAACAGTCTATGTATGTATGTTTGTTTGTTCCTTTGAAGCACTATACAGACCAAACGCCTGGGCCGATTTTAATGATTCACACATCAATCGTTTCCTCTTAATCCGGCGAGTGTCACTAAAGACATGACGTTAGTGACAATTCAATATGGCGACCACTAAACGCCATTTTGTGAAAATTATAAAAATGAAAGTCAACAAACTATGTCGAGTGGGGTATCGTTGAATAGGTATTTACAAATCATTTATAGTTTTCCCTCAACATTTTTAGATTGAACTGACCGTTTAGGATCTATATCGATTTAAAGTTGCCTAACAACCATTCTCACATATAGGTCTTTAGACAGTAGAAATTTACGATGAAAAGACGAAAATTTCGTATGACTGTGCATGTGAATGTGGATGGACATATATCACATATACTAAATTATCTAGTAGATAACTATTATTTTGGATTGGACTATCTAAAGTATCTAATGTCTGACACGGTCACCCATCTCGAACTTCAAACGATTTAATACTCAACTTAAGTCGAAACACTATATATAGGGAGGTACCTATTTATTAATAAAATAACTATAGCCTAGCTAGATACTCATAACTAATAAAAAGTATAAAATAAATAATAAAATATATTATTCGACAGCAAATCTAATTTTTCAATGGATCCCGACTGTTCAGTTGTCGTGTTCCATTGTTAGAATATATTTTATTTTCTGCGATAATATTCATTCAATAATATATTATAGAATTCTAGACCACCGGACATCTAAGTGCTTGTTTTTTTTCTTTTCCGTTTTTTTTTATTGTGTACGTAATTTGGTTCACTTTTTACCCAGTGGGTATTTTGATTTTTTTTAATTATTTTTATATTAGACATAATTCACAAACATATACACAATACTCAAATATAATTCGTTCATATACCTACTCGTAATACTGGTTTTAATAATATAATATATATTTAACTTGAATGTTTTATAAAATATAAAGTATTGTTGGCAACGTAAATACCATTACATTTCATTTGTGGACACAAAGCGAATTATTCAGTACGCAATCACAATGCTCACAAAAGATATTAAGCAAAGTGAACAACTTCGAATGTCGTTCATTTGGACAGACAATATAGAAGAAGGCAAATCTAATCTGGTTCTGAAAATTTTTCAACCGACCCTCATTACCATTTGACGGCGTAGAGCTAAAGAAAGAAATATTCTCCATGACGGAAATTTCATGTAAATTGGATAAAGTACGCGCCTCTTGCTTTTCTTAAAATTTACCTTCTATTCGCATTTTTATTGTGATTGCACTTACAACGATGTCACAGACAAGAGTTAATTTTTGCCACAACGAATACTTTATATGTCCATTTTAATGCTTATAAAAGCATTCAATTTTTGATCTTGTTTCTAAGGAATTATGAATGAGTTATGTTTACGATTTTTCTTTTTATGTCTCGCAACTTTAAGTTTCCCCTCGTATGCTGAAGGGTTATCCGTATGATGAAGGAGTAAGAATACAATTGACCACACCCTATCTTACCCGTGGGTGATCGTAAGAGACAACTAAGGGCTATAAAACGCATAATAACATCTATGCAAGTGTACGTCTGACCAGCGTGGTATAGTACATTAATTACCATTCTATTGTGGTAGAGGCTATAGCCCAACATTAAGATTTATATATAAGCTGAAATGATGATGATGATGCTAAGGGTTAAGAAGTCAATGTGTCGTCTTCCCTTCCTTTAACGTAAGAGTTGTTTTAACTAGCTAAGAGATCTATACAATCCCTCGAACAGCCTTCTTCGCCTTAAAAAAAAAAGAAAAAAGGGTGTTGAATATATCCAACCGTGGACGTCAATAGACGGATGGATGGCTGAACATTTCTTTTCCTATTGAGGATGAGATCACACACGCTTTTATATTCTATACCTAAGATTATCTTCCAGATTACTTCACTGTAAACTGTTTAAAATGTTCTTTCCACTGTTGGTTTCCGTGTGACAAAAGAATAAGGATATAGTCGTCGCCAACCTTTAATTGCTTTTAGTAATCGTAAACATTTTTTAAGGTTGGTTTAAGAGGAGAGTGAGCAGCAGTTCTCTCCTGGGCAACGTATAACACCTCACTGCAATCGCCAAACCGCCCAAACATAGCAATTACGGCACTATCCCCTCGCGAATAATAAATTAATAAAACTTAAGACCGCGTCCAGCAGCGGACGATAAAAGCCTGAATACATACATGCATACATATCATCACGCCATATCCCTTGCAGGGTAGGCAGAGGGAACAGAGTGCCAGAGAACTCAACTCAACACTCACTAAGCCTGAATGTTTAATGGAATCATGTGTGATAAAGAAAAGCTATCGATGATGGTATAGTCACGAGAGGACTGAAATACTCCTACCAGAACAAAACTTAATAAAATCTATTTCTTTTATTTTAAAAAACACCACACTGCACTGAGGAAATAATCCTTGTACTCACTTTACAAACATATAATTAACACAGACATTTTACACCCAGATTCAGATATAACACTTTGTGAATCGCACAAAATATTGTCCTGCATAGGAATCGAGACCACGTCAGTGGCACGGAAAGTACCTTAACCACTACGTTCTTTTTTTTTTGTGTGTCTTAGTTGTTAGCCTCAGGTGGCTATGACAACTTTACCCGGACTGTGGGTGAGCGCTGAGAGCTCTCAACCCGTAATTAACCACTACGCCATCTGTGCAGTCTTATTACAATAGTATAATTTCATATGTGTAATAATTATACAAACATCAGAAATCATTATATTAATATATAACTTTACTCACACAAAAATACAGGCGACGGTACATAATTTCCAATTCCTACCGAGACATTTCAGTAATGGACTATGTGATAGCTTTGTTAATGATTTATAGTATTGGTCTTACCGTTAGGTTTTGTTTCCTTACGGAATTGAGTCAATATCTCGTGCCCACCCAGCTGCGTGCAATTTTATAGCGAGGCAACCCGGAATAGGACGTGACCGGCTCGACAATGAGAGGCACAACGTCTTGTTACACGTCCGCTTGTGTTACAGAGATGAGACACATGTGGAGTGTCACTTTTCATTTCTGCCAACAATTTTAACGAACATTCCCGCACACATTTTTAAGAAATTGTATCTAAGGGAACTTCCATAAACGTACCAAAAATACTAAACATATATATCGCCCACCCCTCCTAAATAAGTGGTAGGCTTACATATACATATATCTAAGTATACGTCATAAATATGTTATTAAAAATTCTGTTTACCAAGATTTTGTGCTTTCATCGCTCATTTCTAATATAAAATGTTGAATATAAAATTTTGAATCCATTTAACGAAGTGCTCTTCATGTTAATATAGATTTACAAAGAACATATTCGCTTCACCGTCAGAAACCAAGCTGATAGCACACGTCAACGTTGATTGAAATAACATGTCTTTATATTCTGGAGGCTTTTAAATTTTATGCGTATGTAATAAATTGAAACGCAAAAAGAACGAGTAATTAATTTCAAATAATGTGTATAATTTAGTTATGTACTTATTACTAGCGTTTCTAGCCTTGTTTTATCATCCAACGTTAAAGAGGGTATCTGTAAGTGTCGTAGACTTAATTGAAATAAAACGTTGACAGTACTAGGCAATTATTAAGATCATTTTAATACTTAAAGTTAATGATATACTTGTTAATCTACATCTGTTCTAATTAAAACTGTTCTTTATTTGAAACACAGTAAATACATTTTTTTTTTTCAAATTTGTTTTAATCTAAGCATATTTCTAGTGTGGTGCCAGAGGAAGAATACAATTCATTACTTCCATATCTCACCCGTGGGTGTCGTAAAAGACGACTAAGTGATCAATATAACATCTTTGCAAAAGAAGAAGAACTCGAAATAGTACCCTATACCAACCCGCCTGACCAGCATAGTATAGTAAGTAGTACTGCACAGATGGCGTAGTGGTTAAGATACCGACCTTCCGTGCCAGTGCCGTGGGTTCGATTCCCACGCAGGACAATACTTTGTGTGATCCACAAAGTGTTGTTCTGAGTCTGGGTGTAATTTGTCTGCGTTAGTTGCATGTTTGTAAAGTCCCCCGCAATACAAGGATTATTTCCTTAGTGCAGGGAGGTGTGTTTTACAAAAAAAAATAGTACAAATTGTAGAAGTTATTGGCAATAGTAATAGGTCAATTTGTCATCATCTATTACATAAGAGACTCGAGCCCAACAGTGGGATGTATATGAACTGAAACATAATATTGCAATGGTTAAATTGCCATTCCTTCACATCGCTCCCTAATGTTATTACTACAATAATATTTTAAGATAGCGTCATTAATCTCTTTAATAGTGCGGACAATTCAAGTAAAAGAGTTTAAAGATAAATGTGAAGGACAACGGAATCGATAAAGACTTAAAGCCAGAAACTTGAGCAAGTACTAAAATTTAATACCGACCGCTAGCAGTTCAGAGGACACCACATTTTATGGCAGCAATTGCGACCCTTCAGCTGCCAAATACTGAAGATTGGTTTTGTCCGTTATAGGTTTTTGGAAATAAAAGTTATTGCATTGATTTGAACTTTTTACAGCATTCCGATAACTTTGAAGTTTTGATAGGGGGCCAATAGACAACTTGACAATAATATAAATCTATTTCTAATTTCTAAATTACGTAGTTTCTATGACAAATCTTTCATAAAATATTAAGATACGCATTTAAAATTCCGAATGGTAACGGAGTAAAAATACAATTCAACACCGTCTTTTCATTCCGTGGATATTATAAAAGATGATTAAGGGATTATTTATACATACAGTTAGCATCTATGTAAAAGAAGGAAAAATCGAAATAAAACCTTTTTCAAATCCGTCTGACCAGCAGATAAAGTAAGGTCAATTTCCTTTCCACTGTAGAGGAGTCTTGAGTCCAGCAATAGGATATATATGAGCTGAAATGATGATGATGATGACTTTTTAAGATGTAGGGAAAATTATACGATTTAAAATAAAATACTATTTCACCAACGTTTCCTTTCCTACGGCCGTAAAAGATATTTACGAGGCGGAAGTACCCAACATATCTTAAGAAATTCACTTCTCCATAGTGATATTGACTATGTACTTACTAGAATAACTTTTTGTCGAGTTCTCGTACTCGAAATAAAACCCTATGTCAAGCCGTCTCACCAGTTTATATGATGTCATCAAATTCTTTGATATGCATTCCGAAGCGAGTCAAATAAAACTTAGAGTATGATTACATGCGTTTCTGCGAATTTTTAATCTGTTGTTTGTTTTATTACTAAGCCTGATATGGATGTACCATTCTATTTTCAAATGTTTATTTTTTAATAACGACGACGACGCACTAATAAATAAATCCTTATACCGTGACGAGTTTTATAAACGTAGAATTGACTTACACATATTCATTTTTGATTTTTATTTGGAACCGGTTGATGGCGCTGTGAGTCTTGAAGCTTTTTTTTTTAATTCTTACAGATGAAAGTCTGGTCGGTCATATAGTAAATAATTAAATTTTTAGTTATTATAAATTACTGAATAGAAACATTATGCAAACATGTTTTGATAGATGGCAAGTATAAATTTTCTTTTTACTTTTTAATGACCGACGAGCAGGCAACCCAACATTGCAATACCAGAGGGAAGGCCAGATCTCCTGTAATGACGCTAATGCGAGTCAAAATTTAGCGTCTACAAAATATATCAATTATATGATTTTCATAATCTTTTCCCTAAAGGACAACCTAGAAGAATGGTAACGATATTTATGCTTATGTCATACTAATGCTAGGACTGAATCTTGCAGTTATCTCTAAGGCACAATTTTCACATACCCTTTGTGTTTTTCTTCGTCTTAGTTCACAACATAGGTACCTATGTACTACACGTTGAAGTGTTAACGTACTGCTTCATTAATTTAGGCTTACTTCACTAAAGCTATATTCGGAAACAACTCATCTATATAAAAAGAATATATAAGAGCAAATTCATTCGTTCTTATTATTAACAGGATAGAAGGCAATGTTGCTTATCATAAGGGGGTAGCACTCCGAAAGGGTTGTCATTTTATATAAAGCTGACGTGGCCACAAACGACAGTTAATGGCGCATAAAATTCGCAGTAAGCCTGACACAGTATAATCATTTTACGGTAGGTACTGTAATTTCAGCTATTGATATAGAAATGTATACATATGTATAATGTATATGGTTCTCTCATACATCGTTTTCCTTTGTAACGGAGACCACTCCGCTTTCGTTTCTTCATAATGCCTCATTCAAACATTTAAGCCGTATTTGTAAAATTGCACTACATATTTCTCACTATGAAAGTTCAATGAACCTATTTGTAAAAATCATGATTATTTATAGGTACATATATTGAATTGGGTTTAGGTACGATAAAGGTTTATTTAAAAAATGAGCTATATATAAGCGAATCGTTGCCAATATTACCGAGCAGAAGCGTGAGGTTAAATGACCCGAGATATAATTTTACTAAATTGCTTAGTGACCGCTAGAACATAGACAATATTATTTAACGTTCTTTGGAGTATTTAATGTTCTGCTTAATCTTGCTTCTTACTTTAATATATTTCTTATAAAAATCCTTTATAAAAAGTAACGATAATCATCATCATCTGAGCTCATATGTTCAATTACAGGGATCCAGCCTCCTTTACAATATGAGGGCAAATGACCTACTACACCACGCAGATCAGACGGGTTGGTATAGGGTTTTATTTTGAGTTTTCCTTCTCTTGCATAGAAATTATATGCATAATATATTTCTTAGTCGACTTTTACGATCACTCAGGGGTAAGATATTGGTGAATTCTAGTCTTACTCCGTCACCACACGGACAATTAGAAGAAGTGATGAATAAATTGCTAACATCCATGCATCTATATCTTATCATCAGACCCTCAAGATCCACTGTTGAACATAAGCTTCTCCAAGGTCAAAAATGCTATAAGCACCACAATTGAGTAGCGGATTGAAAATCCCAGTTCGCATAATAGTTTCCTAGGTGATCGCCCATTCTCCTGATGATTCTTTTTCGCCTGTTTTTATATTACCTAGAAAGAAAGAAATATACTATATTTATTGCAAGTTGCAACGTACATACAAAATGAAAACAAAAGTAGCAATATAAATGAAATGCTGTCTGTCACAAAACGCCTCCATCTCAGCATATTACAAGATAAAAGTACTGCACTGATTCCGAGGAAAACTTTGATGACGTCACGGATGCCAACTACAAGAGCGTTTTATAAAGAAAATAAACACTAAAATTTTAATATAATTAAAGCAGAGAAAATATTCAGAATAAATTATTATAGAAAAATGTACAGAAAGATTATATTGTATATTTCTGTCAGCACACGCGGTAATAGGATGCAAAGGTTTTTATTTGAGCTTACCTCTTACAGTGATATTACCTACTTATTTCAACCGACAGCAAAGATGTGACATCCTAGTCCGTTGTCATACTTACATATGTGCATAAAGAATGCTATTTATTAGTCATCATACTCCTACTCTTACCAAAATTACTTGGGGTCGATAAAATATATACTCCTATTTCATAGTACATATTGTAAAAGTTATTGACAATAGTTTTATGACCAGCCGCCTGCCAGACGTCAACCCTCCTTGGGAATGTAATTTTTGACCAAACGGCATCAGATGGAGTTGGCCCAGGTCATTATAAGGCTTTTAGTCGTCTTTTACGACATACACGAGCAAAGTAAGGTTTGGTAGTATTCGTAGAGCCGCTACTACACAGCATAATATTATTATAATATTATTTATTGGTATAGATCGATTTTATCTATGTATAAATATAAATGTTTTATTTCTGATGATGAATGAATATAAACTTCTAACTGTCAGAAGCATAAATTCTTGCTATATAATCCAAAACCACGTTTATAATCTTTTAACAATGGAACACTTACTTCAATCGTGTCACAGAGATACTGTCAAGCCTCTTAGAGACTTTATCGTTACACAACTATGGTTGCTTTCCATTTAGTTAACACAGAGGGACTCTGCGGTACATTGTGAAACACTGCCAAACACTGTGTAAAAGTTTAAATGAAACAGCTAGCTGTTTCTTTTACACAGTGTTTGGCAGTGTTTCACAATGTACCGCAAAGTCCCTCTGTGTTGTAAATGGAAAGCAACCTATGTCTTTCAACCATTTGAAATCCTCAAGTCCTGTAATTGACATATTTTAGTAAGTCTAATTATAACAACGAATTCCGCACTTACAAACTCAATAATGGTAAAATAAATACTTTATTATTTTTAATCTGAGCCTAAGCTATTGCCTAATATAAGTTATTTAATGATATTCCAGCATTAATTGCGATATGGCCTCCTCCTGCGAAGCCGTGATAGCGCAAAAGGAGGCCGCTGGACGGGCACGAGAAGCTGACGCCCACGCCGACCCCATCCGCAGAAGACAATTAGGTAGACGGCGCAGAGACTACGCGCGTCTCTACCTCCCTTGATAGCTGAAATCTGGGACGTGGCCGCTGCGCCGAACGTCGGGGACGTCAAAGTCGCATGCCCAAAAGGCGACCCTTTGGCACCCCAAAATAGACGAGGTAGTGAGGCGCTGTTGGTTTTTAGTGGGTATTCCGATGCCATCTTGCGTCGGCGAGCCCTACATACCCCCCTTGCTATAACGTGCAGGGGGAATGCATAAATGCATTTTCCACAGCGTGAAAAAAAAAAAAAAAGGCATTAATTGCGATGGCGACTCTGTCTTTTAATAGTGTTGCCACTAAGGTTCCATTCGTAAATTCACCGGGTAAATATGTAGTAAGTGGATGAATTCTCTCAACAAAAAGAATATTTTAAAATTGTCTGACTTCCATCTTATCATCAGATTATCATATCTCGCGTACTCCTCTCTGCTTCAATCCCATACAATCTAGAGCTAGACGGTTTGCCACGGATCTTAATATCGAATGTCCTTCTCATGCAGTTATTATATATTTGACGTTAGTAAGGTGGTGAATTGCATTCTTACTCACTACATAGAAAGATTGGTTTTAAGTCTTGTGTGTGGCTATAAAATGTGTAGTGTATGGTGTCTGGCACTTTATTAACTTTAACCCCACTAAGTCTGCTCTAATACCGTAAACCTAATTTGGGTGGGTTTTTGATTGGCAGGCAGGGGCCTAGGTGTGCTGCTTGCTCGTTGCCCACCATAAGTAATATAAAAAAAATATTGTGATTTCTGTGATACATTTTAATATGTGTATATCTACTGAGCAAAATGTAGAACTAACACAATTTGATACAAGTATTAAAAAAAAGTGGAATATTAACTAATTATGAGTCCATTTTATGATATTCTGAACATGATTACACACATTTACGTTCGCTATGTTTAAAAAAATACGTTTTATTTATAAAATGTTGAAGAAATAATATTATATTTATCAAAACATAAAAAACTTTACAAAAACATACGTATATTGAGCTGTATCTAAGAGATATACAATAATTTTCATATGATTACAATTTAGCAAAGTAAACATGTTCACACTCTAACTGTGTTCAAATACACGAGAATACTGACTTTGTAAAATTATTTTAACAATTTTATCGCATACACGAGTGGCGTAAATATATAACAAATATTTTAACATTACATCGTTCACGAATAATCTAGACATACACAATTTTCCTGGCGGTGTGAGGCTATCGGGGAACGCACGTGACAAGATTACAACGTCGGAGCTAATAAATTACAACTGTGTACCTAACCACTTATATCGGTCATCAACATGAACTACGAAACCTCAAATGGGAAGATATATGTAACCCTCTCTCACCGAACCATATCAATTTTATTTAGCGTTGTCTTAGATAAAACCCAACGCAGCATATTTCTCTCTTACTCAATCGAAGAAAGCATGTCACAGCATGATGACTTCATTAACAACATAAGAACAAAAACTTACGTTGAAGATTTTATAAAATTAGAAAGTCCTATAATAAATTATCATTATTGCAATTATGTATAATTCTACTGTACGTGTGTATATCACTGAACTCCTCCTAAACGCCTGGACGGATTTTTTTGATATTTTTGTGTATGTTCAAATGGATTCGAGAATGGTTTAGATTCCCAATTGGACCCGGTAAGTGGCGCTGCAGTAGAGTTGTGGGATTTTTAGTTTTAGTAGATTAACTGTTAGACGGAACGAAGTTTGCCGGGTTCGCTAGTTGCAATTATAAAATTCATTATTGACGCACGTTTGTTCTTTAAAATCGAGGGTAATTGACTTACTAGATCATTCTGGAGACATGCAACATTTGTTAATGGATTGTACAAGGAACTGAAGCGAAAGAATACTACTCCTAAGGAAATTTGACTTGAACATGCTAGATGTATATTTGATCCAAGCAATATTGTCTCAACTTAAATCCAACAGTTAAAACATCTGCAGCCCATTAATATTGTACCTACCCATGTTATAACTGTTGGCTAATTTTAGCCTTATTTTTTTGTTATAATTTATATAATATGAGTATGCTATGATACAATGACTTGACAGGTACATGTGCACAAGAACTCCATCTGATGCCGCTTGGTCAACAATTACATTCCCAAGAAGGAGGGTTGACGTCTGACAGGCGGCCGGTCATAAACCTATTGCCAATAATGACTTCTAATGTTTACGCGAGTATTACACATTAGAAATAAAACTACTTTTACGGATTCTATCGCGTTTGTATTTGATTTTTAAATTCTCGACGTTTCGAACACTTTACAGTGATCATGGTCCAGTCCTCCCATGACCATGATCACTGTAAAGTGTTTGAAACGTTGGGAAATTAAAAATCAAATACAAACGCGATAGAATCCGTAAAAGTAGTTTTATTTCAAATATTGCCAATAACTTTACCTATGAAAGAAGAGCAGGTACCTACTGTATCGACCCCAAGTAATTGGGATGAGAGTAGGAGAATGGTGACCATAAGAAAAAAAATATTAGGAATTTAATTATAACTCACAATTATGAAATAAACAAAAAAACAGAATTTTCAGACCAACATACCTAAGCTTAAACGTCAAGTAAATTTTCAAACTATATAATAAAATTAATGCAATATCTACACATACATACATATCATCACGCCATATCCCTTGCAGGGTAGGCAGAGAGAACAGAGTGCCAGAGAACTCTATCTCTGCATACTTCACTCGCTTTCTCAACATTCATAATTCTCTTCATACACGCTCGCCGGTTTCGGAGACTCTTGACTCCACCTTCCTTTAGTACATGACCGATCTGGTCTAGGTAAGTTAGTCTCGGTCTCCCTCGGTACCTACATCCTTCCACTTTCGCATTGTATATCTTCTTAACCAGACGTTCGTTCGGCATTCTTTCCACATGTCCGAACCATCGGAGCATGCCCTTTCGCATCTTTACACCAATACTCTCTTTCATACCTACTCGCTCTCTTACGTCATCGTTACGAATGCGGTCGGTCAGCCTAACTCCAAAGATTTTCCGCAGAGATCGCATTTCGACCGCATTAATTTTACTTTCATATTCTTTTCTGCATACCCAACTCTCGCTTCCATACAGTAATGTTGGGACAAGCACTGCGTTATGTATTGCTACACGTGCCTTCTGGCTGAGGTGGTGGCTGCCGAGAAGTTGCCCCAACGCTCCGTTCACTCTATTTCCCGCATTCACTCTTCGCTCTATATCAGTGGTGTACCTTCCATCTCGGCTAAATCCACATCCAAGATATACAAATTCATCCACTTGCTCTATTATATCATTACCTATCGTTACTCTTACATCTGTTCTGGCTTCGTCTCTTTCAAAGACCATTATTTTGGTTTTGCTCACATTCACACGTAGAACCCTTTTCTTACAATCTTCTGTCATTGTGTCGACTAGGGTCTGCAGGTCAGTCGCTGACTGTGCCAGCAGGACTGCATCATCTGCATAAAGCAGAGCAGTGACCACTGAGTCGCCCATCTGGACTCCCACATTCATATCGTTCAACCTTTGGAGACATTTATCCAGATATATGATAAACAGCCTGGCTGACAGAACGCACCCCTGCTTAACGCCCATATTGACGTCAAACCAAGGCGACATTCCATCATCCAGCCGCACACAGGCTCAACAGCCCATGTAACTGGACTGCACAGCCTTTAGCAGTTTGCCGTTAATACCATACTCCGGTAAAATGTCCCAAAGTTCCTTTCGTACAACCGTGTCAAATGCTCTCTCCAGATCCACAAAACTGCAGAAAACCCTCTGACCTAGAGCCAGATGCTTCTCCACAATGTTGCGCAGAGAGAACACTTGATCCATGCATCCCCTTCCACTCCTGAAACCTCCTTGTGTCTCACACAGTAAACCATCGGACACCATCCTCATTCTCCTTTCAATAATTTTACCATACACTTTTGCTGCCAAACTGGTCAAGCTTATGGCTCTGTAATTTGGCAAGTCATAACGTGAACCCTTGTTTTTAAACAAAGGAACGATG
Source organism: Lymantria monacha (assembly GCA_905163515.2). NCBI lineage: Eukaryota > Metazoa > Arthropoda > Insecta > Lepidoptera > Erebidae > Lymantria > Lymantria monacha. The sequence goes on from LR991083.1 coordinate 14,092,107, forward strand.
ACTGCGCTATTCCAGTCCCCGGGAACCATTCCCGAGCTCCAACATAAAATGAGGAGCAACAGGAACGCCTCCCAGACACAGGAGCCACCAAGCTTGATCATCTCGGCAGACACCATATCAATGCCCGCTGCCTTACCATTTTTCAAACTTCTTATCGCCCATTCAACTTCATCCATACTGATGCCATCGGAGGACGCCGCTGTCGAATGTTGTTCTACTAAACCACATGCGACACCGGCGTCAACCGTAGCATCCGCATACATATCGCCAAAATATTCACTCCATCGGCTTAACACGTCTTGTGTTTGTGTAAGAATGTTTCCACCTTTAGACCTTATTTTATTCATTCTGAAGGCTGACCAACCGCCCCGAGACTTCTTCACCTCCCTCCAAAAGAGTTTGGTGTTACTCTCGAAGTTTTTAGTCAGCCTATCTTCTGCACTCATACTTGCTCTATCACGTTTCTCTTTCACTAAGGCCTTGGTGTCATTCTTACATTGCCGATATATTTCTTTCTTCTGTTCAGTCATACTGTCATTCAGATTCAAAGAAGAGACATAGTCCAGCCACGCTTTCTTCTTTTGCTCTACGGAAGCTGCCACTTCCGCATCCCACCATGCATCACCATTTGTTTTTCTATGCTTCTTTGAACTTCCACATACTTCTTTCGCTGTATCTACCATACTCTCCTTCAATACTCTCCAGCATTCTTCAATGTCCGATTGCGGCTGGCTCGCCATCGTCAGCCGTTCTCGGACACCCTCTGCATACTTTTCTCTTACACACTCTTCTTGCAACCTTTCAACCTTTATTCTTTCAAGCCCTCCGAAGTGGACACGCTCTCGCCAGTGCCTCCACTTTCTTAACAGACCACTAAATCTCGCAATAACGAGATAGTGGTCCGTATCGACTGTGGGGCCCCTGTAGGCTCTTGCGTCCAATATTTTGCTTCGGAGGCGACTGTCTACCAAAATTAAATCTATTATACTTTTCTGTTCATTCCTTCTCCATGTATACATATGGATGTCCTTATGTTGGAAAAATGTGTTTGACACAATAAGGTTTCTCTCCATGCATACATCCGCTATGAGCCTACCTGCGTCGTTCACTCTCTTATCACCAAATGGACCAAGTACGTCCTCATAGTCGGGACGCTTGGTCCCCACCCATCCGTTCAAATCTCCGCATACAATCACGCGTTCACTGGTTTCTGCCATATCCAGAACTTCCCTAACATTGTCCCAAAACTTCTCTAGGTCTGATGCCACCGAGGATCCAACGGGAGCATATGCTACAACCATGAATACCTTGGTGACACCTAGTTTTATACGTACCCAAAGAAGTTTGGGATCATACATTCCATAATCCTTCACACCTGAGGCCAAGCGAGAGGACAACAGCACTCCTACCCCCATGCTGGCTCGATCGCTCTGTGGTACACCAGACCACAGAGCCATCCCGCCACCAGGAAGATCGCAGGCGTCGCTGCCCCTTCGCTTGGTCTCTGTTACACAGAGCACGTCTAGCTGTTTGTCCGCCATGACGGATATTAGCTCGTGCAACTTACCTTCCACACAACCTCTTACATTCCACGTGCCCACCCGGCACTCTGCTCTCCTCGACTCGCCTGACTGGGCAAGGCGTGATGGGTGGCGGCCCCCATCGCCGCAACTGCCTAAGTTCGTACCGACGGGGGCGGGTCGGTACGCGTTGCATCCGGGGGACGCCCTAACCCGCATTGCGGTACGCATATCGAGCCGGATTAGCAGTCTAATTAGACTGGCAGGGGACGCGAACGAGCACGCTCCGGACTATGCCCCCCAAATATCTAATTTGTTAAACTGCTCTTGGAACGAAATATCAACAAAATTCACGCCAAAATCAAAGTTTCCAGATATTTCAAAATATTACAAACTTTGTCGAAGACGTAATTATATTAAAAGCTCTTGAAATATTTCGCGACATCTCGTTTAATTGAAAATACACACATAAGGCAAGGCTTTTGATAAGTCAAATACAATGTTCAACGTTTAAGTAGATAAGTCAAAATAACTTTAAACTCCATATTTAATAAATCACAAAATAAAATCAACTAAAAAACGTCTGTATTTAAATTAGCTTTCTAATCTCAAAATAATTTAATAATAAACGCGTTCATTTTAAAAAGCATTTAAGCGTTTGTTATTTTATAGAAAGCCTAGAATCTTAAGTGTCAGATTCCGTGATGTACTTAGGCATCCAATAAATAGACAGTGAGAGTTTCTAAAATAAAAGATCTAGAATCATACACTCAGATTTTGTTATGTAACTGTAGATCCAAGCAATAGACGTTAAGCTTAAACGGTAATCCGTTTATTGGGCTTAGGTTCAGCCTTCCTACTGCCAATAGGAATTTTCCTCTGTCTTTTTGTTCGAAAAATTTGATCACAGACTTGCTCTTAGAGAATTATAGTATATTATGTAGATATAGATGTATGCTTTCAAAGACATTTATAAGATATATCCATCGTTTCCTAATTTATAATTTTCATAAAGTATATTTAAAACATTTAATTACACTCGAACATAACCTCTGGCACTTTTGAAACCACAAACATTTTTAAAAGTTTCACTAAAGGTAAAAAATAAAATTGAATATACAATGTTACAATGAATTAACTCAATTTACAACACGTATATTGAATAAATCTCAAGCATATTACGATGGTAACAATAGTAGAATAGTTTAGATAGAATTACACTCGAACATAACCTATGGCACTTTTGAAACCACAAACATTTTTAAAAGTTTCACTAAAGGTAAAAAATAAAATTGAATATACAATGTTACAATGAATTAACTCAATTTACAACACGTATATTGAATAAATCTCAAGCATATTACGATGGTAACAATAGTAGAATAGTTTAGATAGAATTACACTCGAACATAACCTATGGCACTTTTGAAACCACAAACATTTTTAAAAGTTTCACTAAAGGTAAAAAATAAAATTGAATATACAATGTTATAATGAATTAACTCAATTTACAACACGTATATTGAATAAATCTCAAGCATATTACGATGGTAACAATAGTAGAATAGTTTAGATAGAATTACACTCGAACATAACCTATGGCACTTTTGAAACCACAAACATTTTTAAAAGTTTCACTAAAGGTAAAAAATAAAATTGAATATACAATGTTACAATGAATTAACTCAATTTACAACACGTATATTGAATAAATCTCAAGCATATTACGATGGTAATAAAATTACTCAGTTGCAATAGTAGAATAGTTTAGATTACATTCCATTTTTCATCATCATCATCACAGCCCATATATGTCCCACTGTTGGGCTCGGGCCTTCTCCGTAATGAGAGGGAAACTGACCTACTATACCACGCTGGTCAGACGTGTTGGTAAAGAATTATGCTTTGAGTTTTCCTTCTCTTGCATAGATGTTGTATGCCTTTCGTATCCCTTAGTCGTCTTATACGATCACCCACGGGTAAGATAGGGGATGGCGAATTGTATTATTACTCCGTCACCACAAGGATATTTCATTTCATTCCATTTATATTTGGCTTATATTGTTATACTATCCATGATAACTCAAGGTACAATGGACAAATCAACTACATTATTTATAGTGAATACTGTTTTAACGTGTGAGATTTTGTGCGGATCCATATGTAAGGAAAGCAATTCCATTACATTTGTAATACATTCTAAAACATTAAAAATAATACTTGAAACATTTTCACCTCTATCGCTGACATACTTTTTGACGCTCTTGACAATGCAAAGAACGTCTGAAATTGTTCCGAAAATAGTGAAAATATATTCAATGTCTACTAGCAAAGTGACACAGTTGACGGGATAGTAGGAAATGCATTGAACACTGACCTATAAACAAAGTTGCAATGCAACATTATGAGTACAATCCAACTAAATATCGTGTTACTATCCCCTAGTGAAGCTATATTAAAGCTTAGAAGTTTAGTTTATGTTGACTTTGGTTTGTATTGAGATTGGTTTCCAGGCTGCCAAAACGTTAGGTATTGGCTATTCTATCAGAACACTCTTTGAACTGGAAGCAAACTGTTGGAACTGTGCAAATGACATTAAGTTTATTGTTAATTCGTATTTATAAGTATACTATCCTTTTAATAGTCTTTTAATTATGTCTGCCTACCCTACAAGGGATATGGCGTGATGATATGTATGTATGTATAATAGTATACTTATAAAGCTATGGTTACTATAAATATTGAACGCTGTGTGGTGGCTACGAATACTACCAACCCTTACTTTGCTCGTGGATGTCGTAAAAGATGATTAAGAGCCTACAACGACCTGGGCCTACTCCACCTGATGTAGTTTGGTCAATAACTACATTCCCAAGGAGGGTTAACGCCAGGCAGGCGGCTGGTGGTAAAACTATTGCCAATAACTTTTGAAATATGTACGACAGAAGAGAAATACAGGGAGGACCCTCGTAGGACACTCGTAACACTCAACGCAATGACCAACCCGCTTGCCAACGTTGCTATTATGGCATTGTCCCCTATCGCAAGGTTTATATCCAATAGTGGCCGTCGATACATAGATGGAAATGCTCTCAGTTTATTAAATTGTATACTTCCAATCATCATCATCATCTCATCTCAGCTCATGTATATCCCACTGTTGGGCTCGAGCCTCCTCCATAATGGGAGGGTAATTGACCTACTATACCACGCTGGTCAGACGTGTTGGTATAGGGTTTTGTTTCGAGTTTTTCTTCTCTCGCATAGATGTTATTTGCGTTTTATATCCCTTAGCCGTCTTTTACGATCACCCACGGATAAGAAAGGGGGTGATGAATTGTATTCTTACACCGTCACCACACAGAAAATATACTTTCAATACAATATATAAATTCGAAGCAAACTCCTGATATAATAATACCTTAATGTATTTTAGGTATTTAATAATACCTTCTTATCCTTCGTTAAAATTCATAGTGGTAAGACCACACAAGACAGATCTATATCTACAGCTGCGGGTCGGTTCATCCGGGGTAGTACCACGCTCTCGCAGAAAATCGACGTCTGAATAGTGGCAATGTGCTGTTGCGCTTCGTTCAGTGACCAAGAAAGCTGGATGGGCAATTTTCTGGATAGGTTTGAGGTTTTCATTGGTAGGCAAAGCTGTAAACCTGGTATGACAAAGGTCCATGAATGCCAGTAATATTTATTATCAGGTGTGCTGCTTGCTGGTTTGGCACCATAAGAAATAAAAAAAGAAAACCTCAAACTGAAATTATCATTATGTATAAAATATAAGAGCACATCTTCTCAATTTTAAAAAATATCTTATATTAACTATAGTCCATCTAATCTAAGAAGTGCATTTTGACGTTTTGCATTTTTTAATACATAATAACCTTGATCAAATGTACGTACGTAACGATACACATGATTGCAAACAATAAATCTGAAATTTTAAAGAACTATTAAGTTATTTACATAATTAACGTTGCGGGTGACTTTCTTGTACAATAATCTAATGTTGAAACTCGTAAAACCAATTTAAAATAAAAATAACATGGTAAATAGTAATTATTATTGACGATCTTACAATGCCATGTTATCACGGTCTATACAGTAGTGCTTGACAACCTCCAATCCAAACAATCGGTAAAAATATTAGAATAATATAGTTAATCGAATAGAGAATAAATAACTATTTTCAAATCCAGTTTTTGTTTCTACTTAACCTAATCCTACTAAATATGATGAATAGATTTTATGCTGCAATAATTAAATTTGTTTAGTATTAATTTAGCAATTAATTTATTCATCTACTTTGTTAAAAAAAAATGTATATACCGATTAGTAATTACGAAGAATCAATATCGATTTCTCCCTAAAATCGGATATTTTCGATAGCGATTATTTGGTTCACATACCTAGACAACTTACTCGGATAGCTGTCAAAGTGCACTTCTTAGATTAGATAGACTATAATAATCTACCACCGGATTAGAACGCAGTCTACATGCCGAAAATTCGTTATGAAATTATTCGAGTTGTATAGGGCCCATATGTAACAAAGAACGAACTTATTGCCGCTTATCGGGCATAATTCCACGCTTCGTTCTACTGAAATTTGTGATAGAAAAACTCAATAGGACTTTTAGCTTAACAAAGACAAAGTAAAGGATATCTATGATCGACAGCTGGATGATGCTATTTTAATTAATTAAGTAAATAAAAACCACGAGTAAAACCTTATCACTATTTATGGTAAACTAAAAATAAAATACAATAATTTAAAAAATAATAATATAGTAATCCATGTTTAAAAATGCGGAGCGTAACATAATTAGAAGATGCGTTCTCAAGTCATACTGTATAGTGTTTATATCATGACATTGAAAAGGGTTCAAACACCATAAAAAAGAAAAGAACTTTATAAGTCAAAATGTATGCAATTCATAAACACACATTCAAGTGAAAAACAAAACTTAAATATTTTTTTTTAAATAATTACTTGCTGCGTAGTAGCGGCTACGAATACTATCAACCCTTACTTTGCTCGTGGATGTCGTAAAAGACGACTTAACCTTAAAACGACCTGAGCCAACTCCATCTGATGCCGTTTGTTCAACAATTACATTCCCAGGGTGGGTTGACGTCTGGCAGGCGGCCGGTCATAAAACTATTGGCAATAATTTTTACAATATGTACTATGAAAGAAGAGTACATATTGTATCGACCTCAAGTAGTTGGGATAAGAGTAGGAGAATTACGCAGCTAGTCAGACAATGAGGTTAACAATATAAATGTTAAAATTCTAAACAACGTTAATTATTTTCATAAATCATAACAGTGTATTTAAAACTATTTAGAATAAATTTAAATAATCAAAAAACAATTGAATTTTTTTTTTTATTATTAAAAACTTACACTATTTACGCTGTCAAATACATTTTCTTAGCAGTCGTGCGTTAATTTATTCTTTTTTAATATTTCTTTTTTATTTTTAATGCTTTCTAAGAATTTGCTAGTTATAATGGTAGGACTACACTGTTGACAGTTTACTGTCTGCAACCGCGGGCCGGTCCGTCCGGGGTAGTACCACACTCTTGCAGAAAATCCACGTCTAATCAGTGGCAATGTGCAACTACGCTTCGTACGGTGAGCGAGAAAGCCGAAAGCCTTTCTGGGTGGGTTTAGAGTTCTCACTGGTAGGCAACGGCCTAGCTGTACCTCTGATATAGCTAAGGGAGACAGTAAGACTTACCATCAGGTATACTGCTTGCTTATCTGCCACCATAAGCAATGAAAAAAAATGCTAGCAGCCTCTTAAAACTTTATACATATATGTATTATCTCTGAATCATATAGGTAGTATATTGAAGTTACACGGCCATATTTTTTAAATTACACGTAGCTCTAACGCAGTTCGATTATAATGTAAATATTTATTATCCTGGTTATATCTTAGCCCCACATATTATATATATATATATATATATATATATATATATATATATATATATATATATATATATATATATATATATATATATATGTATATATATATATATATATATATATATATATATATATATATATATATATATATATATATATGTATATATATATATATATATATAAACTATAAACAAAGGACAAAATAAACCGAACGATCCTATAATTTAATCACAAATCTACTTTGTTTTACCAGTGCCAAGTTAGTAAATTGCTTTAGGGAATCACCAAGATGAATGAGATAAAGAAACTGATCCATTGAAAATATAAATTAACACCAATGAACGTAGAGAATACTGGTAGAAGAGTGATTAATGATTTCCTTTGTAATAATAAGACAATTAACCCTCTGTGTAAAAAGATAATCTTACTAAATTACTTAGTGGTGTACCCGTTACAGCAACTGTAATAAATCCGGATATAATATATATATGTATATAGTAATATATAACATCTAGCCAATTTGTGCAAAGTAATAATTGGCTCAAAATTAATCAAATGATCGTGCTATTTTATATATTATTTAGCAAAGCTTAGATAAATAACTAATTATAGTATAAAAGACAAGGTTTTAACGATGATGAACCAAACAAGGAGCATAGATACATTCGTTAGGCTTGTTTACTTAAAAAAATAATTGACACGCGCAAAGGTGCTTCGTCGACGAATACCTAGAATTCTTTATATTGCCCGGGCATCTGACTGTGATCATTTTATTTAAATTATCAATAGGAATTTATATATTACTAGCTTCTGCTTGCGGCTTCGACCGCGTAAAAGGTTACTTTCCTAAAGTTGAACTATTATCCTATATGTTAATCTAGAAAATGACGATACTTCCTTACAACTTTTCATCCCTCTTTATAAACCTTTTTTTTTGCATTAAAAAGTAGCCTATGTCCTTTGTCGAGTTCTAGACTATCCGTGTATCAAATTTCATTTAGATCGGTTCGGTAGTTTTGGCGTGAAAGAGCGACAGACAGACAGAGTTACTTTCGCATTTATAATATTAGTAAGGATTTATTACATATAATGTAATCAAAAATGCGGCATCACTCAATCCTTTCCCATAAAAGTAATAAGGAACAAGTAAGGTTTGTAAATACATAGATCGCTTCTTCGGTATGCTTTGTTTCATATTAGAAAATTCTACATATACAATTCTACTACTCTCCCATTGATGATAATAAGGTGCGATTGTGAAATCTTAATGATTAAAGACTACAAAGGGGACTATTTAATTTATTCTAACGACTCTTGTGCATTACTTTTGGTAATAATAATATGATACTGTAGGAAATGAAAAATTCTTGAATGGTTATTATTAAATTGGTGTATTTTTTTTTGTCGTAATGTTGGTTTTTAAAAGTATTAACTCATTCTCCTACTCCTATCCCAATTACTTAGGATCGATACAATATGTACTCTTCTTTCATAGTACATATTGTAAAAGTTATTGGCAATAGTTTTATGAGCGGCCGCCCGCCAGACGTCAACCCTCCTTGGAAATGTAATTGTTGACCAAACAGCATCAGATGGAGTTGGCCTAGGTCGTTATAACGCTCTTAGTCGTCTTTTACGACATCCACGAGCAAAGTAAGGGTTGGTAGTATTCGTAGCCGCTACCACATAGCAAGTATTAGTAAAAGTATTAACTAAAATAACTAAATTCTATTAAATATATTTAAATATAGGAATGGCTTAATATATTAAATAATAGAGTAGAGACTTAATCCGAATCACGAGTTTGATTCTCGGTTCCAGCACTATTAAATTTCTACGTAGGCAAATTTAACAAATAAGATTCTAGAACTGTATTCCGTAGACGATAATAGGTTATTGATCAAATACACTCAAGCTCAAAATTTAGATAGCATAGCTGTGGATATATCATTTCTTTGAATCTCTCTCTCAGCAGGAATGTATATGAGTCGATAAAAACTCGTATAAGTGAATAAATATTCGTATTAGAATAATGAATTACCCAAGTGGTTTATCCAATATTATTTTATAAAACTAGTAATTCGTTCATGTTACACATGATCGTTAAATAGAAATAAGCGTAAATTTTTTATGGCACTTATTCGCTTAAAGGTCGGTCATCACATCACATACTTTTAAAATGCATGAGATAAAGACAACATTAAACAATTATTATTTCTTTTTCAAATCATGTACGCTTAACGGCTGGAGAAGAGAAAAATTTATAATCTATATTAACATTATAAAACTGAAAAGTATGTGTATGTTGTTTGAATGCACTAATCTCAGAAGCTACTAGTTGAATTACCAACAATTTCATTATATCACGGTGCATCTTTATGGAGAAAATTTATAGCCAAAAATGAAACATCCTACATTGCCTCCTATTTTTCACGACCGATAAACTAATACCTAGTTTAATAAGAATTGCAAATTTCTCACTGTAAGACAAATGTTTATTCTAAAAACAGTATTTCTCGAGCACCTAAAACATCCTATAAAATTATCACCAAAAACGAAAGTATAAGATTATTCCACCGTGCGTGAAAAAGAAGTTACATCCATAGTAACTTCTTTTTCACGCAAAGGTTCTTTTGTTTTCAAGGATCTTTATAATGGACTCGACTATTTTACAAATCTTTATTCATATATTAAAAATTCTGTAAATAAAATTGTAATAACCTCGTTATTATTAAAACTTAACTACTAGGACACAGAACAATTACTACTTTCTGAATAATAATTTCTTATCACGCACACGCATGCAACCTTAGACAGAAACTGTTAACAATGTTAGTGCAGATATTGTACCTAATTTAAGTCTATTTTTATTATTATTCTATTCTATTTGAACGTAATAATGCTAATACCTATCTTATAAAACTGTAATTTGTGTTTATGTCCTCAGCAAAGTGTGAGTAGACCCAAGATTACTATAAATCTCAAAGTATTATAGTGCGGCTTGAACTTTTTAAAGGCAACTAACCTAGACCCAAACATTAAGGGTTCGAGTTAATCTAATATTAATATAGACTGTGCTAGGATTTACTATGAATTATTTACAATATTGTAGGTGCTTATATAAGCATACAATATTACTTACTACTGGAGAAGGGACACGCAAAATAAACTATTTATCGTCCCAACTGCTTCATGTAATATATATAGTAGGGCATTTGCCGTTTAAATGTTGAGAAGATTCATGTCTAACAATGGAACCTGTATAGACTAAAATGTAGAAGAATCTATCATGCAAAAACTTAGTTAGCTGAGTGTTCCTAATGCAAGGACACAGTAATCTTGAATTAAATCGTTTTTAGAAAAATGACGTCATATTTGAATAATATCGCAATTAGAACATTGTTTCAGAGCATTGGCCGTTTTTTTGGCGGCGGGTTATGGAGTGGTCACACCCCGCCAAATCTGTCCGGGGCGACAGAAGAACGGCGCGACCCTACATCTAACTCTCTTCGCGGAGCAAGCGGGCCACCGGAACCCAGTCTTTATCTTCGGTGGCCCGCCCGGCAGTTTACCCTCACGGGTATCCTCTCCAGTGGATGCCCCGGCAGCTTTCGCCGTCGCGACATCGTCCTCACGCGGTGTGGCCCCGCTTCGGGCGATTACACTAATCCCCGGTCCGGTCACGCGCAGCCTCGGTTAGGGCGGCATCAGGCGAAGGTACTCGCGCCTGCACCGCCCCAGGTGCCGGCGGCGGTGCGTATCGCCGTAGAGAAGTTCTTCACGGACCCGTCCCGCCGCCTCCTTCAGCGAGATAACTTTCTCGCAGAAGGCGGCAACCGCGTCCCAGTTCCTGACGCTTTTACGACGGCCGGCAACGTCAGGTCGGCACTTACGGTTGCAACGAGTTCACGATGCTGCCGTGCCAAGGTCATACAGACCTCAAGTATATGCTGCGCCGTGTCGTCGCTGCAACCGCACTGGTGGCAGGACGGAGCCGTCTCGCTTCTTGCGACCGTGTACAGGTATTTGCCGAAGCCTCCATGCTGCGATAAAACCTGTACCAGTTAGAAAGAAAGGGCTCCGTACCTCCACTCCATCCACTCGATCAGCACCGGCCGTAGAGCCTCCACGGTATGTACACCGAATCGAGGTCTCTCCAGCCGTGCTACCCAACGGGCGATGGCACCCCGGCGAGCATCTCCGCCTCCAGATCCCACGGGAGAGTTCCGGCCAATGCGCACGCTGCTTCGGTCGCCACCGTGCCGTATCTGCGAATGGCCCTCTGTAAACGCCACAAGAGGGTCCTGGATCGGACGGTCAGATACCTTGCACACACGGGTGCGCGTCATTGAGCGGATCATTCCCGCGTACAGCCATCGACATTCCACGCTAGGTCCGCCCACGTTTGACATAAGCCGTGAGAAGACGGATGATACGCCGACGAGCCTCATAGGCTTGATTCCTACGCAGGACAATAATACTTTGCGATTCACAAACTTTTGTTCTGAGTCTAGGTGTAATTTGTCTGCGTTAATTATATGTTTGTAAAGTCCCCCGCAATACAAGAATTATTTCCTTAGTGCAGTGTCTTTTAAAAAAATAATTCGGTTTCAGATACGGTTATGTATAAAGTAATTTCAAATTATCCTAAAGTTTTGGAGAGTTTCAGATACTGTATATTGAATCTTTAAAAAAATGTTTAAGGGACATGCTAAGTGTAGTATTATTCATCTCTGAAGAGATTTCCGTTTAGTCTATCAGTTCGACCGGTTAGATAAAAACCTATTGTAATGGGTTTAATACAGACACAGACTCTATCCGAAAACTATTCGGAACTTTTATATCGGTTTCTGATACATTTTTATTTCGGATATCCGATAGTTTCAGTTACGAAGCTCCATAACATTCCTATTTTCGACGGTATGGTTGATTGTGATTAGGTACCACAGTTAAATGAAAAAATGGTAGAAAAGTAACGTCTATATGAGGTCGAACAATTTTCATCCAGTTCAAATCTTTCAGTCGTTCCATAACTATGTGCACGTTTTTAAAATCATCGGAATGATATCGCCCGCCAGGCTCTCCTAACCGGAGGACGAACGGAAGTAGACTAAGCATAATCTGGAGTAAACAGATTAGATGTTTAATGCCTATTAAATTTACTGGTTTAAGTAATCAGTAATCCACTAATCAACGAGTCATCATGATTCTCAACCAGTTTCAAATTTATACACAACGGCTAATTTATTATTCTTTCATCGGTCAGGTGTGATTTTCGTTGCCTCTTAGTACCTACATTAAGTTGGGATTAAATTTAAAAGATTGATAGCACTAATTAAAAAAAAACATTTACATCTACCAATCTTCTTGGAGGCTCAGAGGATTTCATAATAGCTTATTATTACATTCGCGGAATGCAAAGTTTTTGTATGTTGGAGTTGAGAGTAGAGAATACAGTTTAATAGTCATAGTACATCTATCATTTTAGTATCTCTAAAAGTTTTTGGGCATGCAATTCAATATATTTATATAACTACCTATATATTATTAATACGAATTTATTTCATTTTTATTTCATTTTTAAATTCCCAGCATTACGAAAATCAAATTTAAACGCGATAAAATGCGTAAAACTATTTTGTTTTAAATTTGTAATAGATAATCCCGTAAACATTAAAAATCATTATATCCAAGATTATGACTAACACCAAGATTGATACAAGGAAATGAACAATATAAAAACAAATTCAGATTAAATAAATAAACGTTAAGATGGGTACAAATGATACTAAATATACATAATTATCAAAACGTTCTAACGAAAACTGACTTAACTAATATTGTAATACGTCAATTAACTATCAGCCAAAATTCGCCAACCAATTCTTAAATCAATACCACAGCCTGATTAATATGTATATGTAAACAAATGTCTGCTCTATAGAGCACACATATTATATGAAACCTTACCGAAAACCCTGTTCCGGTCGTAGCATCGGATACGAAAAATAAAAAGTTATCAATTTTGTTTAGACGATCGCGGATAATAAATGCTACCAAGCGGGTTTAGGCGCGCACATTTTGTTCATTCGTTTCGTAAACCCGTAATAAATACAAAGCACAAAAGTTGTTCACCCTTAACCGAAAATAAGCAGAACTCCTTACAATATTAGATGAATATTTGAACAAAGTAACGTAATTTCAGTCGCAAATATAAGACAACATTAGGAGAGCGGGGATGCTTTAGAGTTCTTGTGTACACAGTTTAAAAGTTATCCAAACAGAAAGCTGTCGGTGCTCCCGTTTCCTTTCTCGTTATCTTTATTTAAAGTAATTTGTGAAGCGGGTCTTAAAGCATGGTTCAAGAAATCTTTGATCCCACCAAGCCTATATGTCTATAAATAGCATTTTAATATTTCAGTTTCGAAGTAACAGCAATTTTATGTACTTTGTCGCTTTATTTAGGATTTTATTAGATCAATGTTCCGGATAGTTCACTAAATCCAAGGCCCTGGATACTGTGCGTGTAATAAATATTATTATAGTTATATTAGAACATTTTAATGTATATCTATACATATAATAAAAATGTAACGGATCGCTGTCTGTACATGGAAGATATATGAGAAAAAATATTACTGGGACCTTTATCAACACAAATAGAACCCAAAACAATGATTGTTAAAATTTTTGTCTGTTTATCTGTTTGTCTGTGCGTTTGTGCACGCTAATCTCAGAAACGGCTTATCCGATTTAGACGCGGTTTTCACTAATATATTGTGGTAAGCTTCACTTAACATTTAGGCTTTAATTTTTAAAATTTATTGTGGTAGGACCACGCTGTGGACAGTCCTCTGTCTACAGCCGCGGGCCGGTCCGTCCGGGGTAGTACCACACTCTCGCAGAAGATCGACGTCTGAGTAATAGCAATGTGCTATTGCGCTTCGTTCGGTGAGCGAGAGAGCCGGAAGCCTAACTGGGGTGGGTTCAGGGTTGTATTGGTAGGCAGCGGCCTAGCTATACCATTGGCAAAGGTCCATGGGCGGCAGTGACACTTACCATCAGGTGTGCTGTCTGCTCGTTTGCCGCCATAAGCAATAAAAAAAAATAAAAAAAATAAAAAATTATGTCAATTAGTTTATAAGTAAAAAAGTTATGTCAATTTAAAAAATGTTTGGAGAAAAATACTTTATCGATTCTTTTCAAATTACGTAAAGATTATCTCCAATAAAAATAAATAAACACGTTTCAGCATTTGTTGATTTTCACCCTCTGGGGGTGTAAATTAGGCCTGCGAAGCGGCTTGGATGACTCATTAAGTCATTAGCGCCAAGTTGATATTATTGAAGCTGGCAACTCGAAATTTTGACAGAGATTTCTTTCTATGACGTAGAGATTTACTAAGAAAGGATTTTACGAAATTACACCCCAAAGGGGGTGGTGGGGGGGTGTAATAGAGTGGCCAAGTCTGTATGGGGAGAAAAAATCTTTATTGATTCTTTTCAAATTACGAGTCGAATCAAATATTCTAGGGTAATATCCGGCATTTGTCAATTTTTACCCTCTGGTTGTGTAAATTGGGCCTGTGAAGCGGATTGAACGACTCATTACCGCCAAATCGAAACTATTAAAGCTAGAACATTTAATTTTGACGCACGTTTCTTTTTATGACATAGAGATTCAATATGAAAGAATTTTATGAATTCCGCCCCTAAAGGGTACACCCCACACAAAGTGGCAAAGTGTGTATGGGAAGAAAATTTCCTTAACGATTCTTTTCAAATTACGTGCAAATATTCTTCGGTAAAAATAAATAAACATGTGGTTCTCTCTCCCTCTCCATCAACCCTGCATCAGTGCCGTCGTGGCGACCAGAGTGCCGGCGTTAGAGCGCACACGATACACATAGTAGACGGCAATAGATTCTTGCCTAAGGGTTTAAGATACAGGTTAAGTTTAGCTTCAAAACTCTTCACTCTATAACTCAAATAATAAATCATATCTAACGAGGTCGCAACTCTGCTGGTGAAACAAAACAGTCAAATAAAGGGTGGCGATAGTTAGTTATTTTTATCCCATGGTCATACCATACCGTAAATAGTATATTAAAGGCAATATAATTTGTAGAAGGAATAGAATTTTGGACAACCTTTTTCTTTAGTGACCGGCTATGGTATATAGACACACCGCACTCAATCCGTTCGAGGTGACGCGTGACCCCCATAGCGCGCCGTACACGTACATCTACGTTATGCGGGCGGGCCACCGCAGCCGGGTATTATCTCGAGTGGAAGCTCTCATGCAGTGAACCTCAATACAGGTACTCGCGCTTGCGCCGCCCAAAGCACCGACGGCAGAGCGTGTCAACGTAGAGTATTTTCTCTGGGACCCACCCTATTGCCTAATCCCGTTGGACAACTAACTCGCAGAAGGCGGCGACCGCATCCCACAGTTTCTGACGCTGTTAATCATCGTCCTGGCGACAAACCTTCAACACCTTACATTGCTTTTTCTATTTAACTCTGTCAGAGATGACTTCTGCGTGGACGAAGTCGCGGGCAAAAGTTAGTTAAAATATAAATGTATATGCAAATAGAATCATCGTGCATATTTTATATAAAATACAAAAATGTATCATAAAATATGACTATGGGACGTAAACAAGTGACATCATCTACTAAAATCGGTAGTATTTGTCACTACATCACCAGGGAAGAAAATCTCGAAATAAAAATTTATACCAACACATATGACCAGGTCAGGTCAATTACCCTCCAATTTCGGCAAGGACTCGAGCCCAGTAGTGGGACATATATAAGCTGAGATGATTACACTGATTACTTTTTTTGCTATTATTACCTAACTTTTTTGTTTGGGAACGTACAACAAATGCAACAATCAACGTTACCAACCAATCTTACCTGACACGTGTGTATAGTAAGTGGCGACTTAAGTATATAACTCTGGCCAGTCTGTTATAGTAGCTCATATTTCCTCCTTTTTAATACGCTAGTATACAACATTAGGGCTTATTCGAGTTACGAATACATTAATTAACTTTACGATATAGAAACTCAATAAACAATATATAATTTTTATTGTTTATTAAAAGACTGACGCATGCGTGATCTAAAGTGACGAAGGCGCCAGTATGACGGGCCCAGTCATCTCTTGTCAATAAAAGAAGCCAAATAGCAATCAACTAGAAGCATACAATTAAAGTCTATAAGAAATTGTTGCAGTTCCGGTATTAATGTTCATACATAAGTTATACTTGAAAATGTCAATGTACCATTTAATAATTATTTTATGCAACTACAATGTACTTTAGGGAATTACTTCTATTTATATCTCTAATATATACAATTGAAAAATCAAAAATAAAAGTGTAGACTAATTTTCACCAAGTTCCACTGCCATTAGAAGTATGTGATTCATTAAATCATCATCATTTTTTGTATTTTTCATTTGTGTGACTTAGTTGTTAGCCTCAGATGGCTATGACAAGTTTACCCGGACTGTGGGTGAGCGCTGAGGGCTCTCAACCCAATAAAAAGTAAATGTTACTTAGTTTTTAATATATATTTGTTCCATGCTCGATCAAAATTTGATATGTGCACGATTAACGGTAATAGCCTCTTCACCTACTGCGTGGGGCTAGAAATTACTTGGCGAAATGTGAGTATTAAATTTAACTACATGATGGAACGTGGTAACTAAGAGCAATAAAAACATATATTTACATAGTAAATAAGTATATACCTGGCTTAGTATAGATTTTATGAATTAGATTTCGTAGCACTGAGTGAAAATACCATAGATCTATTGTTCTATATATTATCATCTTTCAGTCTTTTTGGCGTAGGTGTCTAAAAAACGATTAAAATAGAATGAACATCCAAATAAAGCCTTGTCTGTCCAAATTGGTACATACATACATACATATCATCACGCTATATCCCTTGCAGGGTAGGCAGAGAGAACAGAGAACTCTATCTCTGCATACTTCACTCGCTTCCTCAACATTCATAATTCTCTTCATACACGCTCGCCGGTTTCGGAGACTCTTGACTCCACCTTCCTTCAGTACATGACCGATCTGGTCTAGGTAGGTTAGTCTCGGTCTCCCTCGGTACCTACATCCTTCCACTTTCGCATTGTATATCTTCTTAACCAGGCGTTCGTTCGGCATTCTTTCCACATGTCCGAACCATCGGAGCATTCCCTTTCGCATCTTTACACCAATACTCTCTTTCATACCTACTCGCTCTCTTACGTCGTCGTTACGAATGCGGTCGGTCAGCCTAACTCCACAGATTTTCCGCAGAGATCGCATTTCGACCGCATTAATTTTACTATCATACTCTTTTCTGCATACCCAACTCTCGCTTCCATACAGTAATGTTGGGACAAGCACTGCGTTATGTATTGCTACACGTGCATTCTGGCTGAGGTGGTGGCTGCCGAGAAGTTGCCCCAACGCTCCGTTCACTCTATTTCCCGCATTCACTCTTCGCTCTATATCAGTGGTGTACCTTCCATCTCGGCTAAATCCACATCCAAGATATACAAATTCATCCACTTGCTCTAGTACATCATTACCTATTGTTACTCTTACATCTGTTCTGGTTTTATCTCTTTCAAAGACCATTATTTTGGTTTTGCTCACATTCACGCGTAGACCCCTTTTCTTACAATCTTCTGTCATTGTGTCGACTAGGGTCTGCAGGTCAATCGCTGACTGTGCCAGCAGGACTGCATCATCTGCATAAAGCAGAGCAGTGACCACGGAGTCGCCCATCTGGACTCCCACATTCATATCGTTCAACCTTTGGAGACATTTATCCAGATATATGATAAACAGCCTGGCTGACAGAACGCACCCCTGCTTAACGCCGATATTGACGTCAAACCAAGGCGACATTCCATCATCCAGCCGCACACAGGCTCTACAGCCCATGTAACTGGACTGCACAGCCTGTAGCAGTTTACCGTTAATACCATACTCCGGTAAAATGTCCCAAAGTTCCTTTCGTACAACCGTGTCAAATGCTCTCTCCAGATCCACAAAACTGCAGAAAACCCTCTGACCTAGAGCCAGATGCTTCTCCACAATGTTGCGCAGAGAGAACACTTGATCCATGCATCCCCTTCCACTCCTGAAACCTCCTTGTGTCTCACACAGTAAACCATCGGACACCATCCTCATTCTCCTTTCAATAATTTTTCCATACACTTTTGCTGCCAAACTGGTCAAGCCTATGGCTCTGTAATTTGCGCAGTCATAACGTGAACCCTTGTTTTTAAACAAAGGCACGATGAAATCCAAATTGGTATATTATGATAATGGTCCTACAATGGGACAGAAAGATAAAAAAAGTTTAAAATATTATAATAAAGCTATTAAAAGCTATTAATCATTATTCTAGTCTATATAACATTAGACGAGAACTTCTAATTAAGGTATATAATTTATTCGCATCTTGTATTAGGTCACGAGAAACATAATAATAACCCTCGATTAACCCCTGCAATTGCTGTTAATTAACTTACTCACTTTAATTATAATTATAGACGTAACAACTATGGAGGTTTATTTTTTTTATATATTTAATTTAATGTGCTAAGTTTAAATGTACTGTAACGACTTAAGAATAAATATTTAGTATTTTTAATAATAAAGATGAAACATTACGAGCTATTTATATACTCAATCTTAGCAGAATATCAGTGCTGGTTAACTACGAAGAACTAGTAAAATTTCTGCTAAATATCTAATCTCATAATTCTCCCACTCTTATCCCAATTGCTTGGGGTCGATACAATATAATATTGTTACTGGCAATTATTTTACAACAGCCTGCTAGACATCAACCCACTTTGGAATGTAATTGTTGACCAAACGGCATCAGATGGAGTTGGCCCAGGTCATTATAAGGCTCTTAGTCGTCTTTTACGACATCCAGGAGCAAAGTAAGGGTAGTATTCATAGGCGCTACCACACAGCCTAAATACCTAATGCATCTCTCAGCTCATAAATGAAAATTATATATGTACTTATTATATCAAATCCAATGAACTCAAACTTGATATATTTACTAATAGGTTGTTTATCTTCTGCCTTTACGATAAGGTACACATGGATGTCACTATATACAGGTGTTTAAATGATCAGTCATACATATGTTTGAAAATACAATATTTACGAAAATATATTCATAAATTGTTGCTAAGAACCATCTCGATCACGTCAGCATTTAAACAAAAAAAACAACAACAGGCAGTCATGGGGACTGCCGATAGAAGTGAAAACTATTAACTTAAGACTAATTGAAATAATAATAATTTTCTAATTTTTATATAAAAATAAAAAATATTATCGAACATCTAGGAATCGGTTTTACCACGCTAGTACCTTTAAACCACAATGATACTCATTTCATGACATAAAGGTTAAATATTAAAAATACAATTAAAAATAAATAATGCCATACTTTTAAATGCAAATATTGATATGAATGACCATTGCGCGTGCGCCAGTCTGACTACTCATAGCTATAGATATACTATTAGCATTAGCATGTCGGTGACGCGAACCTATAAGTTTTTCCCCTCCAAAAACGCTTAACGCGCCTAAAGAAGTTTTCACTTCAAAAAAGCGAATCATAATGAGCCCATTTTTTTGGAGCTATGATGACACAGACGTACCCACGAATATATAGCTTTTTGCGTCGGGGGTTAAAAAGTAACATAATTCATGTAACCTCCCACGAGCATCGTGGGTTCAATTTCTATGTGGGAAAATTATTTTTATATTCCACAACCGTTTGTACTAAGAGTGTAATTTGTGTCCATTAATTACATGTTTATAAAGTCTCGTAACACAATTACTTCACATAAGAGAAGCAGAATGCTTTAGGTACATAACATTCTCACAACCCAAGCATGTGTTTCGTGCTCCGTGGGTGTGGACTATTGTAAAAAAAATATCAGCCTATTTCAAACTCGTATGGCAACTCGAGGTAAGCCAAGTTTTGAGTTTTCGCCTCGAGGCCTGCACATAGACATTGAGTTGGTACTCACTAAAACTACAGACTGGTGTAATATACTGACATTACGCCATGTAACTCGTCAGCGAGGGCGTCTAATGTGGTTTAATTTCCAACTTTGTCATATTAACCCTAGAACTACAAACTGAGGTAGATAGCAGGTAAAATTTTAAATACGAAAACTTAAACCTGAAACCTTTGAAAAAGTCAAATTGCTTCTGAATATACAAAAATAAAACTACTTCTGAATATTTTGTATGTGTCAAATTTATAGTTTATTTCTACATTTTGTATGACAGAATGTAAAATATATTTTTGAAAGTAAGAGATTTTATTTTCTATAGATCATTTCTTTTGTATTTTCAGAGTTACAAATAAATAGACTTTTTTAGCTAAACGTCATGATGATATTTTTTAAAAACTTTTCTCAAAGCCGTATGTTTTTTTTTGTATTGCTTGTGGTAGCAAATGAGTAAGCAGCGCACCTGGTGGTAAAAGTTACTGGCGCGCATGCACCTTTGCATTTTAATTTTCATCTTCGACCTTTATATCACGGGTACAACTAGGCCGCTGCCTACCAATGAAAAACCATAAACCGACCCAGAAAGTTCTGTTTCCAGCTCTCTCGCTTACTGAACGAAGGGAAACAGGACATTGCCATTGCTCAAACATCGATTTTCTGCAAGAGTGTGGTACTACTTCGGACGTGCTGGCGCACGACTGTAGACAGATAACTAGCAACAGTGTGCCCCCTACCACTATTTAAATAATTATGTCCTCTTTGAAAAGGAAATACATTGTTTTTAAAAATTGTTATAAATTTTTGTTCTATGAACGATGGTTTGACCATTTTTGAGCTATTTTAACTATTTAAATCAATTTTCCCGTGTGGCGACGGGATAGAATACATTCCCGTGTGGCGACGGGATAGAATACATTCCCGTGTGGCGACGGGATAGAATACATGTGTCGCCACCCCTTGCTTGCCCGTGGGAGTCGTAAAAATCGACTAAGGGTTCACCAGGAGAGTGGGCAGCAGCTCTCTCCTGGGAAACGTATTACACCACACTGCGATCGCCAACCCGCCTTCCAAGCGTGGCGATTACGGCATTAACCCCTTATGAGCAATACAAATAGAGAAACGGCCCCCAGTCACGGCAGCTCCGCTATCCTACAGGCTCATCGTGGTAGCGGGCCTGGTAGCGATGGAGTAGGGGGTGCGAAGAATCTCCGGCAGCGATCCGGCTACCAATCAAAACGACCTTTGGCCCTGGTAACACACAACATTCGGACACTCAGGACCGATGAGAAGGTCATCGAGCTGGAAGAGGAATTGAGCAAAATCCGCTGGGACATTGTAGGATTATCAGAAGTGCGAAGAGAGGGCGAGGGCACGATAATCCTACGTTCTGGAAACTTGCTCTTCTACCGGGAGGGAGATCACCCGTCCCAAGGTGGTATAGGGTTTATCGTTCGCAGGTCTCTCGTAGGCAACGTGGAGAGGATCGAGAGTGTGTCGGCAAGGGTAGCATACCTTATACTCAGAATTACCAAACGGTATTCGTTGAAGGTCATACAGGTATACGCACCGACCTCGGCATACTCCGACGACGAGGTGGAGGTCTTTTACGAGGATATCTCGAAAGCCATACACGCGTCCAAAACCCACTTCACGGTGGTTATGGGAGACTTTAACGCGAAACTAGGCAAAGGGAGTGATGATGAGTTGAGAGTGGGGCAACATGGATATGGACAGAGAAACCAGAGGCGCCAGAATCTGGCTGAATTTCTGGAGAAGGAAAGCCTCTTTATGATGAATTCCTTCTTCAGAAAGCAGCCACAAAGGAAATGGACCTGGATTAGCCCCGATGGTTCAACAAAACACGCGATAGACTTCATCTTGTCGGACAAACGACATATATTTAATGATGTCTCAGTGATCAGCCGGATTAAAACTGGGAGCGATCACCGAATAGTACGAGGCACATTAAATATCCACACAAAAGTCGAACGGTCACGCTTGATGAAGTCTACCCTCCGACCTACACCTGTCCAATACCAGAACCTCGAAAACTTTCAACTCGAACTACACAATCGCTTCGAATGTCTAGACGAGTGCGAATCTCCGAACGATATAAACAACAGGTTCGTGGAAACTGTCCACGCGGTTGGGTCGAAATTTTTCAAGGCTCACCGCGCTAATAGACCTAAAAAACTTTCTGACCAGACTCTCAAGCTCATGGAGCGGAGAAAAGAAATGACAGTACAGTCTTCAGCCGATTGGTCCGAACACAGGCAGCTAAATAGGCAGATCTCCAGGTCTGTGCGTCGCGATATTCGCCAATTTAATACGCTCCGTATTAAAGAAGCGATAGAGCGGAATCGTGGCTCAAAAGTGTTCGCACAAGATCTGTCTATCGGGCAAAGCCAAATGACTAAGCTGAATACCGATGACGGCACTGTCATTTCATCCCAAAGTGAGATCTTGGGAGAGGTCGAAAGGTTCTATGGACAGTTATATAAAACATCCCGAAATCCTGTTGTCGGCTTGGTCCAAGATCCCAGATCCAAGCTAACTCGGCACTATACCAAAGAAATCCCGGACATTAGCTTGTGCGAGATCAGAATGGCTCTCGAACAACTAAGAAACGGTAAGGCACCGGGAGATGACGGAATTACGGCAGAGCTCCTGAAGGCAGGCGGCAAGCCGGTCTTAAAAGCCCTTCAGAAGCTATTTAATTCCGTTATCCTCGGGGGCGACGTTCCAGAGTCGTGGACCAGGAGTGTGGTGGTGCTGTTCTTCAAGAAGGGCGACAAAGCTCTTCTAAAGAACTACAGACCCATCTCACTCTTGAGCCACGTCTACAAGTTGTTTTCGAGAGTCATTACCAATCGACTCACGTGCAAGCTTGATGACTTCCAGCCGCCCGAACAAGCTGGCTTTCGAAAAGGCTATAGTACCATAGACCATATCCTCACACTTCGGCAGATTATCCAGAAGACCGAGGAGTACAATCGGCCTCTGTGTATAGCGTTTGTGGACTAATTAAAGCCTTTGATTCAGTCGAAACTTGGGCGGTGCTGCAGTCCCTTCAGCGGTGCCAAATCGACCATCGTTATATCGAAGTGCTGAAGTGTTTGTATAGGAACGCCACAATGTCAGTCCGTATTCGGGATAAGAGTACGAAACCGATCCAGTTGCAGAAAGGCGTGAGACAGGGAGACGTCATCTCTCCGAAACTGTTCACCACTGCACTGGAAGATGTCTTCAAGCTTTTAGACTGGACCGGACTCGGCATCAACATCAATGGCGAATACATCACTCACCTTCGATTCGCAGACGATATTGTCGTCATGGCAGAATCCATGGAGGACCTGGGCACCATGCTCAACGATCTCAGCAGGGTATCCCAACTAGTGGGCTTACGAATGAACATGGACAAAACGAAAGTCATGTCAAATGCCCATGTCATTCCTGTACCGGTCCTAGTTGGCAATGTGATTCTCGAAATTGTTGATCATTATGTTTACCTTGGACAAACAGTCCAGTTAGGTAGATCCAATTTCGAGAAAGAGGTCAGCCGACGAATCCAACTCGGTTGGGCAGCGTTCGGGAAACTTAAGAAGATCTTCTCATCCAACATACCTCAGTGTTTGAAAACACAGGTCTATGACCAGTGTGTGTTACCAGTGATGACTTACAGCACTGAAACGTGGTCCCTAAATGTAGGCCTCATAACCAGGCTCAAAGTCGCTCAGCGTGCTATGGAGCGGGCTATGCTCGGGATTTCTCTGCGAGATAGAATCCGAAATACGGAAATCCGCAGACGAACGGGTGTAACCGACATAGCACGAAGAATTAGCACGCTGAAGTGGCAATGGGCAGGCCACATCGCTCGAAGAACCGACAACCGCTGGGGAAGAAAGGTTCTAGAGTGGCGACCACGTACCGGACGACGCAGTGTGGGACGCCCCCCCACTAGGTGGACAGACGACCTAGTGAAGGTTGCTGGGCGTCGTTGGATACAGGCGGCACAGGATCGCACTCTGTGGCGCAAAATGAGGGAGGCCTACGTTCAGCAGTGGACGGCAATAGGCTGAAATGATGATGATGATGATGAAATCAATTTTCACCAACAAAATCTTGATCAAAGTCAGTTTGCTCTTCACAATTGAATTCGGAATGAAAAAACGAAAAAATAATGTACTCAAACCAGATCCTGCTTTCAGAACGATTTTACGAGAATAAAACCCGTGTGGTAAATTTTGTATATTTCATTTTAAAAAAAAAATCTAATTCTACGGTTAAATTTTTTCAGGCCGTAATATTGTACCTTCATAAACTTAAGATTCGAACCCGAACCCGGACGATTAGCGTTGGCGTAATTACATATACCTGTAAAGGAATAATTTAACAATTTAAATAGATGCCAAATTAGATCACATTTTATAAATCTACTCCCTCCTCCTTCAAAATAGCGCAAAGATTAAACAATAAGGTAAGTTGTTAATTATATCTGAAGTCAACAAAATATGCTTGGATGATGCTAATGAATTACATCACCAAACTCTGTACAAACTTACAGAGTAGCTATTGATTTTGCCATTTGCTTAAATTGGTTTGGGAAATTAAATTGAACAACCTTGAGAGAACAATCGATCCTAAATAAGGTGGCTGTCAAGTGACTAGACTTATTTCCCCAATAAATGTTAATACCAAAACATGCCTTTGTCATTATCGAGCCGATGAGTGAAGATGATAATGGACATATAATAATGTCAAACCTTTCAACAATAACTATATTATAAAGGGATCAAAGTACTTGTTTGAAATGTCTATTGTAAGGTTATTAGTCCCTTATTTTCATGTAGGTAGTAGTCCCTTTATTTTCGTAATTCAATAGAGAAGTTATATTGAACTTTGAAAGGTAAAGGTTTTTAAGGACAAGAAGTAGTTTTTAATAATTATCATTCATAAAACTGCGGAAATAATAAAAAAAATCCACATCTACTATGCTACGTCGTAAACGTAATAAAGTACTAGGTATTTGTTCATGTACAACTATTTAAGAGTTTATTCAAGACTATTAACCGCCTAAGATACGAGTAGTATCATAAAAATTACTTTATATTCATCTCAGCTCATATATGTATGTCCTACTGTTGGGCTCGAGCCTCCTCCGTGATAGGAGGAAAATTGACCTACTACACCACGCTGGTCAGACGTGTTGGTATAGGGTCTTGTTTCGAGATTTCCTTCTCTTACATAAAAGTTGTATAAATTTTGTATTCCTTAGTCGTCTCTTACGATCACCCACGGGTAAGATAGACGGTGATGAATTATATTCACACCGATTTTCACATTATAGATTACATTCTAAATTATGTAGTAAATATATATATATAGTCTGTTGTTACATAGGTTCCAATATTTCAATTTCATTTTTTTTTCAATTCAATTACAATATTTCAATTTCAAAATTTCAAAAACATCCTATGAATAAACTTTCGAGTCATGTTAAACCAACAAGTTGCCATGTCGTGACGAAATAAGAATACTAATCGCCAAATTCTATACTGCTACCAATGTAGTAACAGAAGACTTAGAAACATAATATACATACAACATCTTAGCAAGAGAAGGAAAATTCGAAATCATAACCTTTATCAACCTGTTTAGCTAGCATGGTAAGTTAATTTCCCTCCTACTACGGAGGAGGTTCGAGCCTAGTACTGGGATATATATGAGCCGAGATAAAAAACCTGGTTGAATCAGAAAGGAAAACCTAATACATTTCTATGATTTTATTTAATTATAGTATAAACTTAGTCAAATAATATTTCCTAATCAATGATGTTAGCCATATCTTTATTCCTACTATTTAGCCCAACAACTTTAAATCCTATGTGACGGTGTGCGTGCCTTCTTACAGCCAAAAAAATAATAAGTAACGCTGTAGTAGTCGAACCCGGAACGTCAAAATCAATAACCAGAAAGAATGTGCTCAGAATGGTTTGTATTATTCATTTATCTCAATAATATAAATGCGAACGAAACTAAGAAGACAACTATTACATTTAGGTATTTTCAAAAGGGCTATAAACACATTATCAAACTTCATAAATATGAAATTTCGAAAGACAGAATAGGAAATTGAGTACCTGGTTAAATAATTGTGCCTCAATAGCGCTGTGTTAAACAGTAACAACATTTTCAGTATTTATGGAGTTGCTTTGAATTATTATGGCTTACCGCTTTCATTTTCATACCAAGCCTACAATTAAAACTTGGTTATACTATTTTCTACTTTTTTAAGACTTTTTAGACACATTGAAGCGCCTATTGCATGCTTCACTTTTTAACATATTTTCAGCCTATGTGTATCATTATTAGTTATGAGAGACTCAAAACAAAGCTTCTATCCTGTCAGGATAAAGGAAGGTTTAGTTTAGTTTTAGGATTTTAGTTATTATATCATCATCATTCTCCTACTCTTATCCCAATTACTTGGGGTCGCTACAATATGTACTTTTGTTTTATATTTATAGTACATATTGTAAAAGTTATTGGCAATAGTTTTATGACCGGCTGCCTGCCAGACGCTAACTCTCCTTCGGAATGTAAATGTTGCGCAAATGGCATCAGATGGAGTTGGCCCAGGTCACCATAAGGCTCTTAGTCGTCATCCACGAGCAAAGTAAGGCTTGGTAGTATTAGTAGCCGCTACCACACAGCTGAATTTAGTTATTAAATATTATAAAATATACAAGCTAGTAGGCGTTTCTAAATGTTTTTTTTTTGGAGTTTATTTTAAGCCATTTTTTTGTTTAAATTCTTTTTTTAAAGGCATTGGTCCTTCAATAAATCAAATCGTCGCCCTCAAAAGTGCCATGGTCACACTGTTAAAGATATCTTTTGGGAACTTCGGTGGAAAACGAAAAGACCTGTCAGGCATTGTTAGATCATGGCACCGAAGACAAGGACCGGGTACCGGTAGCCCACTCGCACGGCGAAAGAGAGGTACATGTAGAGCAGGTCTATGGGGTTGCACGCCGTTCTTTCTGTCGATGTCGCCCCGGACTGAATTAACGGGCATGACTACATCATAACTCGCCGCCAAAAAAAAGACATTGTTATATCATATTCACTACACCTCAGTACATCCTACGTATCAAATTACATAAAATACCATTAAAATTACCTAATATAACACGATAAAACTGACATAGGTCTCTATCTACAGCCGCGGGCCGGCCCGTCCGGGGTAGTACCACACTCTCGCAGAAGATCGACATCCGAGTAATGGCAATGTGTTATTTCCCTTCGTTCGGTGAGCGAGAGAGCCGGAAGCCCAACTGGGGTCGGTTTCGGGTTTGTATTGGTAGGCAGTGTCCTAGCTATACCCTTGGTATTGCAAAGGTCCATGGGCGGCAGTGACACTTACCATCGGGTGTGCTGTCTGCTCGTTTGCCACCATAAGCAACAAAAAAAAGAGAGTGCCACATGACAATATTCCTTTCCCCATAAAACTTTGCTATAAGTTTCTTAGTAAACTAGCACAGATAGTGTAAGTTTACAGAAACTACTAGAACCTTAAGTTACGAGTCCTATAGAGGAAAAACCCTTAAATACAATTTGCTAATTGGTGGCCTATTTCCATGTGTTATAAACGGTTCAAAATAAGGCTCAACGTGTTATGTTAGAGAAAATGGTATAGTAATTATTAGTGTTGCCCAAATGCAAGACTCTTGCGCGTCTCGCAAGTCTTGCAACTCTCGCTGTTAGAATAACACAGAGTCATTTATTTAGATAGAAATGAAAAAGCCATTTAGATTAATAAAATTCTATTCATCTAGTGGTACTAACTGTACAACTATGAATAATTAGGTATATGCCACTTAACGGAAGTGGGGCTATAATCACACCTATCTATCATGAGACTGTTTAAAATAACATCAAATTATTTCCCCATGGTACCCTACTGGTATTAAGAATACAAAATGTTGACAATCCTTTTTACGCCAAAAGAATCGTAAAATGCTGTCTAAGGGAGCACTGCAAGACTCTTGCAGCGAGTCTTGGTCTTGCATTTGGTAAACATTACTAATTATTCATGCTTTTAATATAACATAAATTCTGACTTTCATGCGATTGCGTGTTGAGAAGAAAAATAGTCTTTATATTCTCCCGAATGGGAGAACTGATTTGCACATCAGTACCTCTAAGTCGATCGAAAGTATACCCATAAGAATTGGAATCGCATCGATACTTCCATTTCTGCATGTTTTACACAATATATATGTCAGAGCTAACAAATTTAACTTTAAAGTAAGACGCACTTTTCTTATCCGACCAAAAGTATAATTCTTTACTTCCTTTGTCTAATTATGTTGCTTGCTAGTATTTTTATGCTCGTTTGTCCACTCAGTGTGGCCGAACAACTTAACCGATCTAAGATCAAATGATAACAATTGTAATTGAGAATCCCAATGGGTCAAACTCCGAACACCATAATCTATGCTGTTAGCATATATATTGAACATACATAATATAACATTTTGTGTATACAACACAAAATGTTCTTCACAGAAAAAAATGTAATAAAATATACCGGCAAATACGTTTTTTCGCAAGTAATTAAAAGTTACTAGACTAAGTTTAGAATATCCATCGCGCTTCACATTTTTTTTTTTTTTTTTTTTTTGGTGGACTATGGATTAGTCTCGCCCCGCCAAATCGGTCCGGGGTGACGGAGAAGGCGGCGCGTGACCCCATAGACCCACCGTAAAAACTCCTCTCTCTTCGCCGTGCGAGCGGGTCACCGGGACCCGATTTTTAACTTCGGTGGCCCGCCCGGCGGTTCACCCTCGCGGGTTCCTCTCGTCGACGCCCCGACAGATTTCGCCGTCGGGGCGTCGCCCTCACGCGGTGGCCTCACGTCGGGTGACCGGACAATTCCCCGGTCCGATCACCCGAAGCCTCGGTTAGGGCGGCATCAGGCGCAGGTATTCGCGCCTGCGCCGCCCCGGCCGCTGGCGGCGGCCCGGGGCGCGGGAATCCTCCCTTGCCCGTTCCGCCGCTTCCTTCTGCGAGATGACAGCCTCGCAGAAGGCGGCGACCGCGTCCCAGTTCCTGATGCTGTCGACCATCGCTCTCGCGACGGCCGGCAGCGTCAGGTCGGCACCGATGACAGCGACGAGGTCACGGCGCTGCCGCTCCCATCCCGGACACACCTCCAGCGTGTGTTGCGCCGTGTCCTCGTCACTCCTGCAGTGGTGGCAGGCCGGAGTCCACTCCCTATACACGACCCTGTGCAGGTACAACCCGAAACACCCGTGCCCCGTCAACACCTGCACCAGCCGAAAGGTGAGGACTCCGTGCCGCCGCTCCATCCACTCTATCAATACGGGCCGGAGGGCCTCAACGGTCTCCACACCGTGCCTAGGCCTCTCCAGCCGCGTAGCCCAACGGGCGATGACGTCTCGGCGGGCATCCACGCGCCAGGTGGCTATCTCGCTCAACGATGGGGAGCCACCTTCCTCGCGCGCTGTGATAACCCGCCGGTAGAGGTCGGAGAGCATCTCCGCCTCTAGGTCCCACGGGGGTGTCCCGGCCAACAGGCACGCCGCCTCTGTCGACACCGTGCGGTACCCGCGAATGGCTCTGACCGCCATGGCTCTCTGTGGCCTCCACAGAACCGCCCTGAGCTGGGCGTTCAGAGCCCTCGCCCACACGGGTGCGCCGTACATGGCCATCGAGCGGATGACCCCCGCATACAGCCGTCGGGCCTCAAAACTGGGTCCGCCCACATTCGGCATGAGACGAGAAAGGGCGGACGCCGCGCCGACAAGCCGGGGAGCAATCTGTCGGAAATGCTCCCGGAACCACCATCGCCCGTCGAGCACCAGACCCAAGTACCTCATATGGGCCTGGATGCTGATGTGGATGGAGTTTACCACTATCGAGGCGCCGATGGGCAGCCTCACACGGGGCCCATGGAAAAGTAGGGCCTCCGTCTTGTTTAGGGCCACCCTGAGCCCCAGCGCCTCGATCCGCCTGACCATCTCCTCGGTGCCGAGAGTGGCCAGGCTCGCCGCCTCTTCGAGTGTCCTGCCCCGGGCTGTGACGAGCGTGTCGTCAGCGTAGCACACCAAGCTCAGCCCGGGGGGGAGACTCCCTCTCAACGCCCAGTCGTACCCGATGTCCCACAGAGTCGGCCCCAGAACCGACCCCTGTGGAACGCCGCACGACATGGGCGTCCGCACAATGTCCCCTGCGGGACCCGCGCAGAGGATACTGCGGCCCTCCAAATAGTCTGCCACCAGCCGCCTGAGGTACAGGGGCACTCCATGGAACCGGAGCGCCTCCCTGATGCAGCCGAATGGCAGACTATTGAATGCGTTGGCGATGTCCAACGACACCGCCAACAGCACTCCCTTCCCGGCGACGGCCTCCGCGGCCGCCTGCCTCAGGCGTAATAGGGCCCCGATGGTCGAACGCCCCCTCCGAAACCCATACTGAGCGTCCGACAGATCGGGCCCCACCTCCTCCAGGTGTCGGACGATGCGGGCAGCGAGCACACGCTCCAGCAGCTTACCCACATCGTCGAGGAGCACGATGGGCCTGTAGGCCGACGGCAAATCCGGGGACCGTCCCGGCTTTGGCAGGAGAACCAACCTCCCTTCCTTCCAGCACTCAGGGAACCGTCCAGACGTCAGACAGGCGTTGAACAGCTGCCTGAGGCGAGGCTCGAAGTGCTCGAGGAGCGACGTCAACACCCGGACTGGAATTCCGTCCGGGCCGGGGGCCGTGGTGGCGGAACGAATCTTCGCCACGGCCGCCCCCACTTCCGACTCCGTCACGGGCGGAACACTCTCGTCGTCGTCGGCCTCCCGGTCCTGATCTGGCGGAGCCATGACCGGGGGCGTGTGTTCCGACTGCCGTGGAAACAGCTCCTCGACCACCCTACGAAGGAAGTCGGGCTGGAGGGTCTCGGTGAGGGGGGGGGCCCGCGCGCGAAGCTTGTTCAGCGCCGCGCGATATGGGCGACCCCAGGGGTCACGGTCGAGACCGTCCAGCATCTCCTGCCAACTCGCGCCCTTGGCGGCACGGATGGCCAGCCGAAAGGCAGTCCGCGCACTGCGGTACGCCTCGTACAGCTGGCCCTCCCGCTCGACGTCGCGGTGACGCCGCCGGCTGCGGGTGTAGGACCTTCGGGCACTGATACACGCCGCACGAAGGTCCGCCAGTCTTGGGGACCACCAGTAGACCCCCTGCCTCGGAGGCGGACGCCGCCGCACTCTGGGCATGGCCGCATCGCAGATCTGCGTTAACGCACTGCGAATGCGGACAGCCTCAGCGTCCACTCCGTCCGCTGGGGGTGGTGAGGACAGCCACGTGCTGACAATGGCCGCCTCCGCCAGTAGATCCCTGTCAAGACGACCCACAGCCCACCGCGGAAACGCGGGAGCTCCGTCCGCCCTGTGACCCCTACCGGGTTCCCGGGGGGAGACCTCCATCCGGATGTACCGGTGGTCTGACAGGGTCTCCGCCTCCTCCAGGACACTCCAGTTCCTCACCCGTGGCGCGACAGCGGGGCTAGCGAACGACAAGTCCACTATCGACCCGCCCTGCCGCCGCACACACGTGTTCACCGAGCCTCTGTTCAGAACACAGAGGCCCAGTGAAGCCGCCCACTCGTTGACCGCCCGCCCGCGGTCGTCCGTCGCAGGGGACCCCCACGCCGTGGATTTGGCGTTAAAGTCCCCCAGAACCAGGACGAGGCCCGGTGCCAGTCGCCGTATCGAGGCCTCCAAGGTGGTGAGTGAGGCCCCGAAATCGTCCATCCTCCTAGTGGGGGAGAGGTATACGCTGTAGAGCGTGACCCCTCCCCACTCCGCCGCGACAAATTCCTCGCCCCTATCCAAAAGGGACAAGGACGGGAAGTGCCGCTGCGTTGAGACGACGATTGCCGCAGTACCGTTTCGACTGACCACCCAATTGGGGCGATCAGGCACGGCGTACGGTTCCGCGACTACGGCTGCACCAATCGACCACTCCGCCATGGATTGCAGGAGGAGATCCTGCGCTCCGGCGGAGTGGTTGGTGTTGGCCTGCAGGAGGAGGTGCATGGATGGTGTACCCATTATCGGGTTGTATCCATGACCTCCTCGCCAGCGGGCGATCGGACCGCGCTAGGAGCGGGAGCGGCCGTGGTCGTAGGGCCGCCCCGCGCCTTTGGGGCCGAAGCTGGAGGTTTGCACGCCCCAGAGCCCATGCGGTGCTTGGCGGGCTTATTGCCCGCCGCACACGCGGGGCAGTGGGGCGGGGCGGCGCAAGATGCCGCCACGTGCCCGGTCTGACCGCAGCGGAAACACAATCCGCCGCAGTCGAAGCAATTAGTGCACGTCGGTCGAGTGTGTCCGACCGCCATGCACTTGTAGCACCTCGCAGGCCGGTGCTCAAGCACGGTTACCCGCGCCGAGCTCCAGCCCACGAGGAGCCTGCCTGAGCCGGCCAGTTGCCTGACCGACTCCACCGGGCACTGCGCCCAGGCAGCACCTACGCCACCCGGACCGGGACGAATGGCACCGACCCGGACGGAGTCTATGGGACACCCGGTTTTCGAGGCAATAGCCTCCCGGATGTCTTCCACCGTCACCGAATCGTCCAAACCCGAAATGCGCATTTCGGCGCACTTGACGGGCCTGGCGATCTTGATGCCACCCTCCTCGGCGAACAAACCTCTCAGCTTCTCGGCCACGCTGTCAGCCGTCTTGGCGCCCTCGGCCCCTGGGAACTCGAGAATTCGAGCCCCCGTCCGGGCCTTGCGGGTCCTGGCTTCGACGCCTCCAATATCGGAGACGTCTAGCTCCCGCCGGGCCTTCCTCAAGACGGCCTCGTAGCTGAGGCCCTTCTCGGCCGCCTCGGGCAGCACAGTGATCACCACTGCGGCCGTCTTCGGCGACTTGAGCCCCTTGCGCGGCCTCTTCTTCTGTCCGGCTCCTGCCTGTGGAGCGGGGACCTCAGCGGCGCGCTTGGCCTCCGCTCTCCTCCTTTGGCCGCGACTCCTTCTGTCGCGTTCGGCTACCTGCCAACCCTGTTCGGGTACGGCAGTCGTGCCAGACGCGGAAGGCCTCGTCGCAGCCTCGCTGGTCGTCGCCGGCGGTGTTGTTGCGGGCGACTTCAGCGGTCCGGCAGGAGCCGGAGCCGTCTTCCTCCTCAGGGCGGGTCCCTTCGGAGCTGGGCCGGGGCCTTTGGGCTTAGGCCCGGCCGCGGCCGCGGCGTAACTCCCCACGCGGCCACCCTGACAAGGCAGCGGGGTGGGGGCTGGTGCTACATGCGGCCGCTTATCCGCGGCTAGAGGCGGCCGGACACGTGGTTCTGGAGGCAGTCTTGCCTCCAGAACGGCCACACGCGCATCAACGAGTTTGCCAACTGCGTTGATGATTTTGGCGAGGGCCTCGTCCGACAAGCCTCCCACCTCCAGCGTCGGGGTCGGCTGAGCCTCTCCAGGGGCCCGCTCCGCGGCGCCTGGCGGCTTTGGCGCCGCAGGGGCGCTAGTTGGCGGCAAGCGGTCCGCGGGGAGAGGCGTCAACCTCACCACCGGGACAGGGAGTTTCGCCGCGGCGACCGCGCCAGCGTCAGCCGGCGACGCGCGCTTCGCGGCGGCAGGCGTCTTCCTCGCCGCGGGGACGGGTGTGACGGAGACGCCATCACCCAACGTCGTCGGCGCCGCAGCGCGAGGCGGCTTTGGCGCCGCAGCGGCCGCCGAGTAGCCGGCCCTGGCCGATGGCGCGGCTGTCGCGGGTGACACAAACAGCGCCACCTGCGCCTTGAGGTCGGCCACGTCTATCAACAGCTGGCGGTTTGCCCGACGCATTTCCGCCAGCATGTCGCCCAGGTTCCGATTTCGGGTCCGCAGGCCTGACATCTCGCCTCTAAGGCGGACATTTTCGGCCTGCAGATCCGTGGCCTCGCCGGCGCGGACAGCGACCGCCGCCGCCCTTTCCATGGCCGAGGTCCCTCGCCCTCTTCGGGAGGCCTGGATCTTGGGTGGAGGCATGTTGGCCACGCTCCCCTCGGTTTCGGCGCTCGAGCTGCCTCCCTTACTCAGGGGGCGCTTTCGCACCTGCGAGGGGAGGGCCTCCTCCTTCTTAGTCGCGGTCGCCGGCGGCGTCTTTGCTGCTAGACGCGCCGACGACCTAGTGGGGCCTTCGCCAGCCGACCCGCTGTCGTTTTTGGACGGCCCTGCGGGAATATCACCGCCCTCGTCCATTCTGACGGTAGACCCGCCGCCCTCATCTTCGGACGGCTCTGCGACATCGCTGTCGCCCTCGTCCGTCGACGGCTCTGCTGCGAGTCTACCGTCCTTCATCTCTTCAGCGGCGGCAGCCTCCCTGCGCGCTCGCCGCTCCTCCAGCCGCCTTTTGTGGCTCAGGCCGTTGCCCCGAGACTTTCGAGGCGACCTCCTCTTCTTCTTCTGGGCCTCCACGATTTGTGCCGGGCCCTCGGCGGACGCCTCAAGTCCTGAGGACGAGGCGTCGTTGTCAGTTTTTCTTTGGCTTGACAAGGCCGTGGTGTGAGAATCGCACAGATTCCCGTCGGTGTTTAAAGGTATTTTTAAATTGGTATCCATGAGATTCCCACGAGTAGGGGAGATACACAACGTCGACCCGGGCAGAGATCCCTTTACCCGGGCAAGCCTACATTTACCAACCAGGGGGTCAGCCGGTACCCTGGCTGGAGCGTGCTAACGACAGAACAACCCATCTGCCATGCATCTTCTCGCCGCACGCCAGAACTTAAGATTCTGGGTGATTTCCGAGTTCGAATGTTACTTCGAACTCTTTATAGAGGTTGTCTTCCTCGCGGTCCGGGCGGTTAAGCCAAGACCCTCGCTCCTGATACTACGCCTCGAGACAACGTGTCTTGAAGCAAGATACCAGGTTTACGATGTGTGGGCGGTGGCATGTGCCTGCCCAGCCCTCAAATGAATGAGTGACTGAGCCCGTCCCAATATTTCGCGTCCTATACCCTCTACTACGACTGTAGTAGAGTAAGGAGCGAAATCGCGCAGATATTCGCTACGGACGACAGTACAACAGAAGAACTGGGGACCGCCGCCCGCACCCAGGGTACACCGCGTGGAGGTTTCTGGGATAGTACCCCATCCATCGCGCTTCACATGCTATGGTAGTAAAAACGAGTAATTTTTCTCGAGTTAGCCTAAATCATTTAGGTCTTACACATTATGCTCTCGCTTTCACTACGGAACGTCCCCAAAATTCCCTCGTGTTTTTATAACGATTCTAAAAAGTACAACTTAAAAGATTCTATTGCATTTATATATCTTACAAGCGATTATTGATTTACTTACCTTTTTTACATTCTTCAATCTCTTCATCGGAGTTGTCTTCGCAGTCCTTTTCCAGATCACATACCCACAAGTGCGGTATACACTTCCCGTCGTCGCAACGGAACTGTTTCAATGAACATATAGCTGTAAAGATATAAAAATAATATTAGTAAAAACATATAGAATAAAAAAATATAAAATAGATAGGTGTGTAATTTTTGACAATATTCCAGACACTGTCGTTAATTATAAAGCATGTTATAAGCGCAACGACTTTGAGACTTAGATTGTATAATACTGACAGGAAAGAAAAGAGATTGTAATTTTAGTTTTCAGTTAAAAAAAGGTTAAAGGATAAAACAAAACTATTATTATCATCATAATCTCAGCTCAAATACATCCCACTGCTGGGCTCAAGCATTCTCCATAATAGGTGGAAAATTAAATCTACTTGATCAAACTATATCAATATATGGTGTAATTTCAAGGTTTTCCTTGTCTTGCATAGATGTTTTATGCATATTATATCCCTTAGTCGTCTCTTACAACATCCACGAGCAAGATAGGATATAGTTAATTATAAAACCTTAAGCAAACCCGATTGACTAGCGTGATGAGTCAATGTTCTTCTCATTGTAGAGGAGACTTGAACTCAATATTAGAACTTATATGAATTGAAATGATAGTTATGAGTTTTATGCTATAGTATAACTATATCATAAAAAATAATCAGCAGCCGTAAATTATTAATTCTCACTCAATCACTTAATGACGTAAAATGTTGTGAGGACCACGAGAGCATGGAAAATCTGTCATGATATTGATATCTGCATCTGACAGTTTTTTTTTATTGCCTTTGGTGGCAAACGAGCAAGCAGCACACCTGATGGTAAGTGTTACTGTCGCTCATGGCACCTTCGCCATACCAGGGTATAGCTAGGCCGCTGCCTACCAAATAAAATCCCAAACCCACCCAAAAAGTTGGGCTTCTGGCTCTCTCGCTCACCGAACAAAGCACAGCAGCACATTCCCACTGTTCAGACGTCGATTTTCTGCAAGAGTGTGGTACTAACCCGGACGGACCGGCCCATGGCTGTAGACAGAAAACTGTCAAGTGTGGTCCTAGCACTATTAAAGTCCAGTTATCTAATCACCACACTTGTTTGAATTGAGTTAGCGATTACAGTTGGTATTATGAGTTTCTCAGAATAGTAGCTATTGCCTATACTAATTGTAATCTTCCTCGGGTGTTTGCAACTCTTATGAGAAGATGAGGAGTACCTACTGACACATGTTTTTACTAAACCTATCATTACATACATATTTCAATTACTATTAAATTTAATCTTTCAAACCTTATTCAGTCTGGAGTTTAACATTTTCAAAGGAAAATCATTATTCATATAATACTTAACACAAACATTAACTCACTATAAAAAAAAAAATTTTAATATTCTACATTCTATCTCAGCTGATATATGTCCCACTGCTGGGCTCCAGCCTCCTCCACATCAGGAGGGAAATAAACTTACTACAACACGTTGGTTAGACGTGTTGGTAGGTATAGGGTTTTATATCGAGTTTTCCTTTTCTTGCATAGATATTATATGCATATTTTATCCCTTAGTCGTCTCTTACGATCATCCTCGAGTAAGATAGGGGTGGTGAATTGTTTCTTACTCCGTCACCACACGGATAGGATGTTCTACATACATATAGCTAAAAAAATAACAAAGAATTATTATCACATATAAAATGACGCCATTTTATCAGAAACAGACATCATAGAGATAAGGTACAGAAAATTCTCGAAAGCAAGAAGTTAACAACACTCAGTGTTCAAGAGTACAGTAGGTGCTATTATATAAATTCCTTAATAAATGAATGATATATTATTCCACTTCACAAACATGAACGAATAATACTTATGCGTCATATATTACTAATAATAATCTATTACTGCACGTGTACGTAAATAATTTAGATCATCACTAAGAGACACACAGCAACAATATCCTGGTAACCTGTTGATAATAACAACTTACTAAAAACAAAACTATTAGATATAATTTGGATACATTAACTATTATTTGGATACATACAATAACTATTAGATACATTCCGTGTGGTGACGGAGTAAGAATACTATTCACCACCCCATATCATACCCGTGGGTGATCGTACGAGACGACTAAGGGATATCAAACGCATTTAACATCTATGCGAGAGAAGGAAAACTCGAAACAAAACCCTATACCAACACGTCTGACCAGCTCGGTATAGTAGGTAATGTTGGGCCCACTGTTGGGCTCGGGCCTCCTCCGTAATGGGAGGGAAATTAACCTACTAAACCGCGCTGGTTAGACGTGTTGGTATAGGGTTTTGTTTCGAGTTTTCCTTCTCTCGCATAGATGTTATATGCATTTTACATCCCTTAGTCGTCTCATACGATGACCCACGGATAAGATATGGGTTGGTGAATAGTATTCTTACTCCGTCACCACACGGAAAAAATGTTATTGAGACTATCGAACGGTATTATAGAAAGAATTGTTACGTAAATTGCTTTTGGAAAAGAAGAGATTTTAATTTCGCTTTTCATTTGTTTATTTCGTAATTGTCAGTAAAGATATAAAAATAAATATGGTTTTCATTCATCTGTACGAAATATGTATGACTGAATCAATGCAGTTCGATTATCCGAAAATATAGTTTTCCCAACAATCATGTCCCCCAATTAGTTCGGATAATAGACGCTCTACTGTACATAACGCTACAACAAATATAAGTGGAACTGTGTCTATACATATATGTTAGCAAATCAGGAAAAGTATACATATAATGGCCACCCAAACGTTCTGCGCACACGCCATTGTCATGACAACAACTAGTATAACAAAAATGTGACAGATATGTTATTTATATTATGAATATGGTAACATCGTGGTAATCTATACAAACGAATAGTGCAATTAAATTTAGTTTATATGTTATTATTTATTTAAGATGAAATTAACTTTATAATTGTTGCTGTTGGCATAGTAGAATAATTTTGAACACGGCATTACATTGACATGGCTAGACAGACCCAAGCTTGTGTTGCAATATACCTCCGCTGCAGTCATAGTGGTGACATTGAGTTATCGGCTTTCCACTCGCGACTTCGTGTAGGTATGAAACAAGTGTGATATGCACTGTGCAGTTGATT
This sequence comes from Lymantria monacha, assembly GCA_905163515.2. NCBI lineage: Eukaryota > Metazoa > Arthropoda > Insecta > Lepidoptera > Erebidae > Lymantria > Lymantria monacha. The sequence goes on from LR991083.1 coordinate 14,131,198, forward strand.
ATCCACTCAATAAGTTGGTAAATAAAATCAATACTTGCCTATCAGATACTCAACAAACTTATTTTCTCTTGCTTACTATATTATCAGTCTGATATGTTTTCAGAAACAACTGTAGCCACACAAAGTTATTAATTAACATTAATAACATTATGTTAGCACAACACACGAACAAAGAGATTCGTTTGTATAACGACCAGTCGGCTAATATAAATTTCAAAGGCAAATACAATAGAGGAAAATAGGCTATCAAAACTTGGCTTATAACTCAAGCTCAGCTGTATTCGTACAATTTACAACTGAATGTATATTTCTATGATCATAAACAGCCTTTATAAGTCCATTATGTAATAGACCCGAGGAGTCAGACGGCCAATACAATCAGTGGGACTATCCTCGTGGTTGATTTATGCGGTAATCTTTAGAAAAGATATCACATTCTTTAATATCTACAGGCAATAAATGTGTATTGAATGATAAATAGACATGTTTTATGTTTATAGTTAAGTCTAAAATGCCATTGAAATTAATAGAGAAATCTATTTTTGGATATTTACGGGTGAATAGAATTGCAATAATGATATATTTCTAAACATAAATGTCATAAATCATAAATTTAAAACAGTGCACGTCTTAAACGTGAGTATTTTTTAAATAAAATACTTTGTCACTAACTACACACTGGCACAGTACCTGCTCCAACACGGTACGTGGATCGGCGCAGGTGCGAATACCGGTGCTGAATGGCCCGATAAGTTGCACCTGACATGGTATTCCGCCGAAGTCAAAAGGTGGGTTGGGGTGACACGTTCAATTGATGATGAGGGTTATAGCAGGTTATAGAGCCACATACCCTGAATACATTGGACTAGGTATGGACAGAAAATATTTTAGCAAGCACAAGTCTGGAGAAGTGGTTATTAATTCAGTAACAGGAAATGGGATTAACCACTCCTTTTTTTTCTTTTTCTTACTTGCTTATGGTGGCAAACGAGCAAGCAGCACACCTGATGGTAAGCGTCACTGCCGCTCATGGACCTTTGCAATACCAAGGGTACAGCTTAGGCCGCTGCCTACCAATAAAATCCCTAAACCCACCCAGTTGGACTACCGGCTCTCTCGCTCACCGAACGAAGCGCAATAGCACATTGCCACTACTCAGACTTAGATCTTCTGCGAGAGTGTGGTACTACCCCGGACGGACCAGCCCATGGCTGGAGACAGAAAACTGTCAACAGCGTAGTCCTACCACTATTAATAAAACTCCTTGAGTTGTTATAATACTATGTATCCATAACAAGACCAATTTAGCCTATCTCTAACTCGCCAAGAGACACGAAAAACCCCGTGTTTAATAGAGGAGAAGCTATAAATAAGTAAGATTAATTGAGGAGTTGAAAATGGGTTGAGAGCCAGCTGCGCTCACCACTAGTCCCCATAAGAATATAACAGCGATACGAGAGTTGAGACTAACATCCCATAATCCAACAAAGAAAAGAGGAGTTGAAATTAGAAATGCATGTTTTCAATAAACATAAACTATTCCAAAACTGAAACAAGTTTAATTTTGCGGGTAATATTATTGATGAAGTTTCTATATTAATTTGATTCTATTGGTTTAGTTAGAGGGTGCTTATATCAAACGTGCACCCGTCAGGTGGCGAGTTGCGGAACACGGACTGGTTAATACGCTCTCGCTCTGACATCCAATATATGTCGAGGACCCTCCTGTCTGTCTCATTGAGTGCAAATCGCTCGAACTCGGGGGGGAGGAGCAGATTGGTAAATGTGCTCGTATTACCGTTACCGATATTAGAAGTTGCGATGGGACTCGATTACGATTTCAGGTCACGCACTATATGTCAATAAAACTGCTCCAGTCATCGATATACATATATGTACTATAACTCTATGGCTCCAGTAGGACTAATCTCCTAATCTAAATCGTAAAGTATGACTAAGATACGAAACTTCAAAGCCAGTTTCTTTAAAAAACATGTTATAGAAAGCAACTTTTCTTCTATAGTTGAGATATGTATTGCCCAGTAATGAAAAATAAAAATAACAATAACCGTATTAACGTCAATATATTATATGAATATTCTTATTAGCATTCAACAAAAATATTTGCAAAAACGAACCATATAGTATATGGTTCGTTCCAAGGTACTACTATAACGAGCAATAAAAAATCATAAAAAAATAGTCTACGATAGCTGATGTAATAGAGGTTCTTAATTGGTTACAATATTTTTATAAAAGGGTTACTCGATTACTCGAAGACGGCAACACTGTTTTGTAAATAGTTATTTTTGTGTTTGAATATTTATTTTTTATGATCTCTCACTAACATCAGATCAGAATATGACAAACAAATCTTGGCAAATCGAGTCATTTGTTATAGGTATTTAAATATTATAGGTACAGTCAAAATGAGAAAGATATATATTTTCGTCACAACAAGCAAGCACGAAGTCTAAATCTGAAGAAAGATGCCAATATATTCGTGGCATTATTACATTGTGACATAAGGTTTTTTCATCTACCCACCCATTTAACAATGAATATGTTTTATACGACGACGTAAGAGAGCGAGTAGGTATGAAAGAGAGTATTGGTGTAAAGATGCGAAAGGGAATGCTCCGATGGTTCGGACATGTGGAAAGAATGCCGAACGAACGTCTGGTTACGAAGATATACAAGGCGAAAATGGAAAGATGTAGGTACCGGGGGAGGACCGAGACTAACCTACCTAGACCAGATTGGTCACGTACTGAAGGAAGGTGGAGTCAAGAGTCTCCGAAACCGGCGAGTATGTATAAAGAGAATTATGAATGTTGAGGAAGCGAGTGAAGTATGCAAGGATAGAGTTCTCTGGCACTCTGTTCTCTCTGCCTACCCTGCAAAGGATATGGCGTGATGATATGTGTGTGTGTATGTTTTATATGAATAAAAAATATTACCATACCATAATTATCTATCTAATCTGTCATGTACCCATAATTTTCATGCATTGAATTTCTTCAGGCAAATATACATAAATATACACTTCCTAATTCAAGATTCGAATTCGGGACCATATAATCAACAGTCGCATGCTTATACAAATTAACCAACGAGTCACTATTATTATGAATTTTACACATACGAATGTTAACTTTAAGTTATAAGCTTCTAATAACGACATTAAAGTCGCTGTTGTGAACTCAAATACGTTTACCTTAATGACGACACTTGGCAGCAATATAATCCACAGTTTGTAACTGCGTATACTCTCCAAAATTATTCATGTACTTAAACTTCTTGGCTTTATAGCCCTTATTTACTACCAAGTAAATATATTACAATATCCAAATTGCTGTATAATAAATTCGATACCCTAACTAGATCGAACTAATGCATTTATTTATTATTCAAATTAAGTCGTTAATTGAGAGTTTAAAACAACATTTTGCACAATTATAGCTTTAAACACTATTACCATGTTATTTCTGTTGTTAATTAAATCACCAGAGTCTACGAGTCTGCGACTTTATCTATATTTTCAGTTTATTTTAAAAGAAAATCAAGATAAAACTCCAGATCGATACACATCACTCAAAACTTTGTTCTAAAAGAAAATACAGCTAAAATATGTACTTATTTACTCGTATTTAAAAACTTTTGCACTTTTGTGCAAAATAATAGAACAAGGCGGACTTAATGCCATAGGCATTTTCTACCAGTCAACCTAGTATTATAGTATAATATACATACATACATAGTCTCACGCCTGTTTCCCAGAGGGGTAGGCAGAGACTACGGATTGCCACAAACCACGATCCTGACATACCTCGATCGCTTCATTCACGCTCATCACAGTCTTCATGCATGCTCTACGATTACGCGTACTCTTAATCTGACCTTTCACTAACACATCTTCAATTTGATCCAGGAAAGTACGACGTGGTCTTCCCCTTTTAGTCGTCCCGCTCACACTCGCATTGTATACTTTAGTCAACCTTTCTTCACTCATTCTTTCCACGTATCCAAACCACCTCAGCATACCCTTTTTTATCTTTGTCACTACTTCTTCATTTACACCACAGCGCTCTCTTATAACACTATTCCTAATTTTATCTTTCATACTTACACCACACATACTACGAAGGGCTCTCATCTCTACAGCATTTATTCTACTTTCATGTTTTCCCTGCCAAATCCAACTTTCACTGCCATACATGAGAGTGGGCACTAATACTCCCTTATGTACAGCTAGGCGTGCCTTTTTAGATACATTCCTACTCTTCATAAAAGCGTACAGTACGTACAGTACAGTATAGTATATTATACAGATACAATATAGAATTTTTGTTATTAGGTAATTAATATTAAATTTAACCTACGTCATTCATCATTGCATGCTGGCTGGCCATGATTGAGTAATCTAAGTTTAGCCAACATAATTCCTTAAATGACTCGAGTATAGCCACCTATTTACAAATAAGATTACAATCTCAGTTAATTTATTGAAAACTGCAAGAAACATAGCCTATTTGCTAATCATGCTATTAACAGATTATTTCCGTTTTACTACAGAGTAGTATATTTGTCTTAATTACTTAAAGATTTAAATGCCTGATTAGCTAAAAATGGGATGCCCAATTATGGATATTATATTCATTATTTGGAAAGTCCTTGAGATTCAACGTCAAGATATTTTCTCAAACAGTCTTCATCACCAATGATTTCACTGCATCACTATTTCATCATACAATACAGCTAATACTTAAATAAAATTTGATATCTAGTAACTTCTAAATTTGCGTGAGCCTAAAATAAAAGATAATATTACAGTAACCCCTTCAAAATTTACAAAACTTTGTTTAGTGAAATAACAATACCATTTCGCGGCAAATTTTGAGAATTTTCAACAAAATTTATGAAACGTTCTCATCCCTACTTCACAAAGAATTTACACAAATTCAAAATTAGTACTTTAATTAAAAAACTCAGCCAAGAAATGGCCATTCTTAATAATTTGGTTGGGATTTTATCTAACTTATAATTCTTGAGAGATATTTGAGTTCGGATAAAGCATTTTATGATTATAGTGTCTAATGTACATCGTCTTCATAAGCTTTGACGTATAAGAAATAATTTTTAAAGTAACATTTTCATCATCCCAATTTTACGACTTAAAAGTCGTACATTTTTAAAAAGCATCTTAATCCTTTCCCACAATGATCATAATGAAATTAACGCTATTGGTACCTTATCATTAAATATGTATGTAAATTTTGTTAATATGACTCTCGAACCACCCATTATAAAAGGATTTTGCCTCCAAAGTACATCTTTACGCCCGTACAAATTAGAGCTAAGTAATGTTTAGGTCACTAAGTGATATATTAGCCGATGAAGATAAACAAAGAAACATTGAAATTCGAGGTAACAATGGATGGATGGAAATGTAACAATGGATTTATTTATACATTTTATATATTATCTACTAGATTAAAAAATTATGGATACTTGCACCATCAAAGAAGACCATCATAATAATTCTGTTGAATATTTAAATTACTGAAATTTAGCATTTAATATGCTTAATTATTTATAAAACCCGATTACGAAGCGAAAAATGATGTCACAAGCGGGATTCGAACCCGCGCTTATTGGGATTCCGGCTCAATCGTGCTGCCACTACACCACCGTGACATATTGTAGGACATGCAAATTTCGCTTCGTATCATATTTAAGTCTTAAGGTGACGGTATGCTATCTACCCGATAATGTTTACACATTGTTATAGGCTTAATACTTCAAACTTGCATTATGGGTTTTATAAATTCTGTTGAAGTATATTTTTGTGATTATTGTACATTTAAAAACAATATTATCTCTCAATTGGTATAGGGCCGTTAGGTATATGATAATTTATTTATACAATTCAAATACAAACACACGTTGAAACTGCAGACTGAGTGTACTTTCCCTTTTCAGTGTTTTCGGCAAGGAAAACTTTTGTATCTATCGCTCTACCGGATCGACGATAATGTTATGTCAAAATACTAGTGCAATTTCTATTGCCAATGAAGATGGTGGCACTCGACGCATTTAATCTTTGTCAACGGTGGCCCGTCCAGCGGGTAAAAGTATAATGTAAAAGCAAAAACATAACCATTTTGGGTACCATCTCGGATCTACGCCCTGGGAATTTACCGCCGGGCCGCATCGCCACGAGTCCATTACTCCTGACAGTAAGTTAAAATGTCCTTCCTATCCTAACACCATGCTTAACAGTAATCTCGAATATATTCCAGAGTTTGAAAAAAAAATCATTTTAAACATGTCTTTTAGTTTAAAGCCCGTCATCTAGTACCACTTTTAAATAAACCAGGAGCTTGATTCATAAATATTGCAGGCCCGCAAAAGCCGATTTCGATGTTATGTTGAATGGCATGCATGATGTATGTAGTGACAACAAGCTCCCCTTCAACATTAATCGATATTGACTATCTTGTCAATGCACATGTTGTTTGACGCAACTAACAATTGTATTTTAACAGAGCAGATTTATTGTCTTGCACCTCTATTTTAATGGAGTTATTAGTAGTGGAGCCATATAACACTATTACTAAGCCTGCTGTCTCTCTGTTTGATAACCAGTCGGATACATATCATGAACTATAATATACTATTTAAATGACTACAAAATTTCTAGGTACGAGTATAGAAACGCTTGTCTTGAGATTTACAGATTTATAAAATAAAAACAGAATTATTTATCTTCTTTGAATTACTAATGTCAATACTTGAAAAGTTGTTAGTTGTATTGATGTATAAACAGGTCAAATAATATTCAGTTAGAAATATTTCTCATCCATCTTGTTAAATTCAGCAACTATTGTGATTATTTTCCGTAATCATTATCATCAAACCTGGAAGTATAATATTCTTGAAGACTTTACAGAAAACCCAAATTGAAGACGAAGTTATCTCCTTATTTCCCTTACCTCCTTTCTTCTCCGTCATCTGATCCTCATTCCTATAGCCAACTTATTGTGGGAGTCTAGGTGGCTAGGTCTGGATAATAAATATTATAATCTGGCATCATAATCTACCGTATTATCTCCCGATCGCCAGTGTAATGATCACTGCTACAGATTGCTTGACCTCGGTTTTTTTTTTTTGTGTGCTTAGTTGTTAGCCTCAGATGGCTATGACAACTTTACCCGGACTGTGGGTGAGCGCTGAGGGCTCTCAACCCGTGCTTGACCTCAGTAATCAGACCGGCCAGATATCCTTCCGGGTAACGTTCGGGACGCGTCTCCGTCCCGACCCGACAACAAAATCAATGTTGCCGGGGCGTTGCGGACATTCATATAGCCCAGAATCATTAGACCAACTCCATGTAACATATTAACGCATTATCATTCAAGTTACATAGATGTATGTACTAAATTTCAACTCAATTGAAAGTAAAGAAACGGTTTTAATAAGGCATGCAAATTCCCTTGGAACAAAGATCCATACAAACATTGTAAGATAAATAAAAGTTTGTAATAAATACAATTTCAAATGTATTTTATGGAATCGTTTGCTAATCACTTATCATAGTTTATGACATTTTTAGCATATATTATTACTCGTTTAGAAAATTACAGTAATGTTGATACGTAAAACAATCGTTTGAACAAATTTCTGAGGGTATTTTTCTATGTTTCGCACATTAATTATACATAAAAAAAATCGCTTATATATTGAATTGTAAATTTGTAAAAACGTATCATTATGCCATAGTTGTATAATAGTAACGGATGTGCCTTAGGCATGAAAGATCCGTCACTATTCTACGACTAAGACGATTATATGCATAAATTTCTTTAGATAGGAAAGTGAATATTAGTAGAACGTATCCGGTGATATGGCAGTGTCTCGCACCAAGTACTCGTTCAAATATATATGTACTAGCTTCTGCCCGCGGCTTCGCCCGCGTAAAAGGTTACTCTCCTAAAGTTTTTCATCCCCTATTTTTATTTTACCCCTTATGGGTAAATTTTTACATGTTAATGTCATATTTATTTATATCTAATCAAAGCCTAAAAATAAGTTTCAAGCTTCTGGCTTTAAAAATGACGATACTTCCTTACAACTTTTCATTCCCCTTTACAATAATTTTTTGCATTAAAAAGTAGCCTATGTCCTTTATCAGGCTCTAGACTATCTGTGTACCAAATTTCATTTAGATCGGTTCAGTAGTTTTGGCGTGAAAGAGTGACAGACAGAGAGAGTTACCTTCGCATTTATAATATTAGTAAGGATTTAATGTCACACTTATGTTAGACAGCTACCGCTGTCATACGCGCGCACACACAAATGAATAGAGAATAGCGGCGAAGTATCACGGCATGACCACATTTGCCTTAGTACCTACCTAACCCAATCTATCATTTCCAGTAGTCGACATAATTTTACTGCCAAGGCGCGCAAAAAGATGTTTCATATCACAAACTTTCAATACCTATCTATTATATACAGGTATAGTATATTATTAACAAATCGATAGTGCTGTCAAAAATACAACAATCATCAACGATGACTGCTCTCACGACTTTACTTGTGGTCGGGTCGCACAATCGGCGATCATAGATTTCTTGCCATATTTCTGTAGTGCGCCCAGTTGCTGCCTGACCACAGCACTGCGCACTCTTATCGTTCTAATTTTTGAAGCATTGTACCAAACGACACGCGGTAAAAGGCAAAAAATATGTACTTTAAATATCGAAAGCAATAAAACCATTTGTTTGCATAAGAATCAAATTGTTACTATAAAATGTGCATCGGCAATAAATACCAAATTATTTTGAATTTTTAATTTACTATTTTAACGATAAATGCTTAAATATTAAAAATAGATATATGCTGTCGGGGACTTTTTTGTAGAACTATTTAAGAGGTATATTTCCACAATACATAACATTTGTCTAACTTTCAAGATCTTTGCAGCGTATGCAAAAATAACTCGCAGATGGGCGATTTTTTCTGTCTTAAGCGATTTTTATCGTTATATTTTAGCCAATTTACAAAATATCTTTATAAATTATAGCCTATGTGTTATTCTGATGTGTAAGCTATATTACTATAAAGTTTCGTCAAAATCAATTCGGTAGTTTTTGCGTGAAAGAGCAACAAAGATGTTCACATCCATACATTATTACAAACTTTCACGTTTATAATATTAGTAGGAAGTAGGATAGTAGGAAGTAGGATATGTGAGTGTGTGGAGGATATATGTGTGTGTGGGGATGAGTGTGTGTAATTGTGTGGGGGGGGGATGTGTGTATGTGGTGATGTGTTTGTGTGTGTACAGGGGTAAAGACAACGTATCTTTATTCTCAAGTTATCGGCTACCCTAACCTCACTTATACTTAAAATAATTTTAATATTATTTTTTGCAGTTTTTCCCATTTTTTCTAATTTTAAATGCATTTTCATTATTATTAATATTATAATATCGCAATATTATTATTAATGTTTATCATTATTATCTTTTTTGGCTCACTGAAACTTCTCATAATAATCGCGGAAGTCAAGGTGACGTCAAAACAACAACCGTATTGTTCAAAATTTAGTTTTTAATAATAATAAAAAATACGTGTCAAGACATTATTATAAATTGCGATGAACTTGTAAATCATCAAGCGTCTGCCAAATTTACTACTTAAAAACAGAAATTGGCAAGCGGCCCACATGACGTTGAATAGTAAACAATATTATTACCTATATGATATAGGTACGTACCTTGGACTCATGAGAAAATATGAGGAATTATGTAATATCTATAAGTAAATTACATAGAGGCGAACTTAAATCCTGACTGGATAAATAGTCCTCGACCACGAAGCTTGGTTCCTGCGTTTGAATACAAATGACGCGTTTATCCCTGAAAGCCAATCTGTATGCAAATTACAGGTCCGTTAAACTATTCTCGTTAGTTGCTCATTTTCGAAACGTCTGCATTTTCAGTTTGTCTCGATATAATCCTTTTCCCTTATCTCAATTATTGAATAAATTAATTTTAGGCTGAGAGTATATCGATCAAAATAATCTTTTCAATTCAACAAAAGATATTGCCACATTGTTCATGAATATATTTTACTAAGAGAAATAAAAATATCTAGAAATCCAATAACAAGTAACTTTTGGATATAGTTTATATACTTACAATAAATACTTTAAGCCTTAGCAATGATTTCGCTATTAACTTTGGGCGTAACTTTGCAGAACGCCTTACAATCTTAGTGTCTTTCTTGTCGTCAACTTTTTCATCCCCTTTTTCCGATCTCGCTAATGCACAAACTTTCCCTCCGATACACGCCTTACGAAGAAGCTTGTTCAAATTTTCATGAAAGTCCCTTGAACTATAATGTAATATATACTAGGACAGCTATTCGTAATAAAATATGGCCTGCTTTCGATTCTATGCGTGTTAATTCTTTTAACGTAAATAAATAATGTATGCTAAATTAAAATATTACATTTAAATATCATCAATAATCATCATCATTCTCCTACTCTTATCCCAATTACTTGGGTTCAATACAATATGTACTCTTCTTTCATAGTACTTATTGTAAAAGTTATTGGCAATAGTTTTATGACCGGCCGCCTGCCAGACGTCAACCCTCCTTGGGGATGTAATTGTTGACCAAACGGCATCAGATCGACTCGGCCCAAGTCATAATAAGGCTCTTAGTCGTCTTTTACGACATCCACTAGTAAAGGAAGGGTTGGTAGCATTCGTAGACGCTACCACACAACTATACGTTTAAAAATACATATGATTATTATAATAATACGGAAATGCGATCTCTGCGGAAAATCTGTGGAGTAAGGCTGACCGACCGCATTCGTAACGACGACGTAAGAGAGCGAGTAGGTATAAAAGAGAGTATTGGTGTAAAGATGCGAAAGGGAATGCTCCGATGGTTCGGACATGTGGAGAGAATGCCGAACGAACGTCTGGTTAAGAAGATATACAATGCGAAAGTGGAAGGATGTAGGTACCGGGGGAGACCGAGACTAACCTACCTAGACCATATCGGTCATGTATTGAAGGAAGGTGGAGTCTAGAGTCTCCGAAACCGGCGAGCTTGTATGAAGAGAATTATGAATGTTGAGGAAGCGAGTGAAGTATGCAAAGATAGAGTTCTGTGGCACTCTGTTCTCTCTGCCTACCCTGCAAGGGATATGGCGTGATGATATGTATTATTATATAAATATACGTTTAAATATACATATGATTACGATTTTTCAACTCTTCTTTAAGATATCCTTATCTACCAATGAAGCAGCTTATTAGCGTCCATTATTCCCTAGCCACATTTTTACGTATACGAAAAATTTAATAGATATGAAAGACCTACAAAAAATTATTATGAGAATCCCGAAAAGAGCAATCGATCAACCTTTTATTTCAAATAACACACCGTACTAAGAATGCGGTATCGGTAATGAGTTATGTATCGTACAAACATTTGTTAATTCTGCGACTTTGGTACAATATAGAAAAAAGATTTAGCTAAATTAATAATAAATAAGTAGTTGATGGTTTTAAATTCATCAAAATGGATGGTCATGAAATTTGTAAATAAACATTGAGAATATATTTATATTACAAATCTGTCCCATGTAGCGACGGGATAAGTATACCTATATTTGTTGTCACCGATTACTTGTCCGTGGGAATTGTAGAAATGGCCTAAAAGTTAATTAAGTGCCATTTTCTCAAACATGCTTGGAAATTTGGGCATTATTTTGACTTCTTCGAGATAAATCGCAATTGCTATACCGACTAAATACATGCGAGCAGCGGCCGGCAAAAAATGTATGAAAATCCATACCTGTCGTGTTTCAGCGGTCAAATAAATATATACATATATCAATATGTAAATTCATATCTATCGTGTATTTTAAAAATGGGACGATTTGTTACTTCAAAACATGGTAACCAAATAGGCAACTTATCAGAGTTTTATTTAAATTTCGAACTGTGTTGAAAAGAAACCTCTTTGATAATTAAAAAAAAAACAAATGAACTCTTTAGCACGTGAAAAATCTTGTTCGTTGTTCTTCATGGATACAGTTCTACTTAGTACTACTTAGTTTTAATTTCCACGCATTATTTGAGAAAAGTACTATACAAGCCTTGGCCACAACTAGACATTGATGGACTTACGTATGTGTGCCTCGGCTACGCCTCGGCCCACATTTATACGTTCGTCCATCAATTCCTCTTTGCTGGCCGCTGCAGTAATGTACTCAACTCTTAAACTATCTATCGCCATCACAAAATATAACACCACAAACTCAGAGAAAGCAGGAGAAGACAACACAAGAAAACAACACACCATTATCATCATAACTACATCACAGAGGACAACAACATCTAAAGTAGAAGGGTTTCACTAATAACAAGACTACCAGCGCCAAGAAGAAACCTCAAAAAGACATGAAGTCACATAACATCTATGACACATGAATTGCGCTCTTAAAGCTTTAACCAACTGTAGTAAAGCCACATCAAGAAAATTAATTTTGTAAACAAACCACCATAATAATTAAATTAAACATAAAAAGAGCACGGACAAAAAGTCTGTGGGACAGCTTAAAATAAATTTAAAAAAAACTATCTATCGCTATGAATGCAACTTCGCGATTTTTTCTGGTTCAGTTACAATGTAGATATTTACATTAATTTGCCGTAATATTTAGATACCAGTTGCGGCTTTGTAAAACAATATTTTAACGCACTTTTATAGAATTTTAAAATAATTGCATTGAAAATAGACGTTCTTAAAATTACATTTATTTCTTTTAATTTCCTATAAGATAAAAGAATAAACGAAGCAACAATAATTATCGTTTTTACAATGATGTTTTTGAATGAAAATGAAATAGTATAAGCCCATGACAATTAAATAAAATAACCAGCTAAATTGAGAATATGTTGATGTGTAGTATAAGTAGACTCATTACTACTAGATACTATGAATAACTTATGAACTCACTTCACTCAGTTCTGGAAAGTCTTACATAGTCACTAGTAAAGAGCATTGTAATAACTTTATGGTGAAATTTGAACATCTTCCAATCATAGACGACATTCGAACAGCCGTAAGAGGAACTTAAAATCACCGAAAGACTTGAGTGTGCAACATTAAATTTTATTAGTTACTTAAATGATGCTTCATCATGATCAATCATCTCAACTCATATACGTCCCACTGCTGAGCTCAAGCGCCTTCCAAAATCGTTAAATAGGTATTTAAAAATCATTTTTAGTTTTCTCTCAACATTTTTCGATTTGACTGGCCGTTTAGGATTTATATCGATTTAAAGTTTCGTAACAACCTTTCTCACATATAGGTTTTTTAGACAGTAGAAATTTACGATGAAAAGACGAAAAATTCATATAACTGTATGTGGATGGACATATACTGAAGTATCTAGTAGGTATATTGTCCAATATACCAAAAGTATCTAATGTCTGACGTGGTCGCCCTTTTCCAATTTCTAACGATTTAGTACTCAACTTCAGTCGAAAAACTATATATAGTTAGGTACTTACCTACTTATTAATAAATAAGATAACTATAGCTACCTAGGTATATATAACTAAAAGGTATAAAATAAAAAAAATGATTAAAAAAATCAAAAAACCCGACTGCGTAAAAAGTCACCAAAACTACGTACATAATAAAAAAAAACTGAAAAGGAAAAAACAAGCACTTAGATGTCCGGTGGTCTAGAATTCCATAATGATAATACATTAATCCTTTATTCGACAGCAAATCTAATTTTTCAATGGATGATCCCCACTGTTCAGTTGTCATGTTCTATTATTAAAATATATTTCATTTTCTGCAATAGTATTTATTCAATAATATATTATGGAATTCTAGACCACCGGACATCTAAGTGCTTGTTTTTTCCTTTTCAGTTTTTTTATTATGTACGTAGTTTTTTATAAAAAGTTGCAGGTGTTGCCAAGAATTACCTTTAATTACACGTGTATGTATAAATCAAATAAAAATGCTTTAAATTTGTTTGCTGTATATAAATTCTCATCTTTATCCTTAATAATAGACTTTTGAATTGGCCGTTATGTTGAGGAAATGTATGCTCTAAAAAATCGACAAAGTATAGGTAAAAATAAAAAGGGTCCCTAAATGTAGGCCTCGTAACGAAACTCAAAGTCGCTCAGCGTGCTATAGAGTGGACTATGCTCAGGATTTCTCTGCGTGGTGAGATACAAGATGCAGCAATAGAAGACGTAGAAGAACGGATTTAACCGACATAGCACGAAAAATTAGCACAGCTGAATAAGAAAAGCTCTCGAGTGGCGACCACATATCGGATAACGCCGTATAAGACGACCCCATCAGGTGGACTTGACAGTTGCTTTGAACCGTTGGATGCAGGCGGCACAGAACCGCACTTTGTGGCGAAGTATGAGATAGGCTTACGACCAGCAGTGGTCAGTGAAGGGCTGATGATAGTCATAGCAATGATGATGAAAGTAAAAATAAAAATAATTGATTTTAGAATTCCAGCTTGTTAGCGTTAGTGGACCTATTAAGGTTTGTCGCTATTTCCAAGGCCCTTTATATGAAAAGATGTGACCGTAGCTTTCAATATTATAACAAGAAATGGATAGCCATCAGAAATGTGCTCAGTGCTATTGAATATCAGAATCGTCACAATCAAACTCACTTGAAGCCAAATGGTTGACTTGCAAACACAATAAGCCTAAGCCGAAGGGATGTCCAGAGAAAAACAAGACTTATGTTGATCATTAAGAGATTAAAATTGAACGAACGAATTTGTAATTGCTTCCGATTGAGCCCTGTTATAGAAACATCTATGTGTATGATCCTATAGCAAAGGGCAGCTGTAATGAGTTTTAACGACAGCGGACCTATACTGAATCGAGGTCAGTGTAAAGTATGGTTATTGGGGTTGGCAAAGAGCCCTTAATTGATCAGTTATCGTATGTATAGTCGAAAATAGAATGGTCAACATACATGAACAAAATAATAATACTCCAATTAGGCCTAACAAAGCAGTCATATCACACGGCAAATTTGTTACAGGAAATAATACACTAAAATTAACTATAATTTTTATTAAAGAATTATTAATAATTAAATTGGATTAATCCAAATAAGATAAGACTAAATTATATTTGGTTAATTCATTATTTGTTTATTAAATTCTGAACTTTATAGATGAGCTCATACTGCAGTACCTATATTGTAATATATTATAAGAAAATATAAAGAAATTGTAATTGAAAAATAATTTACAAAGATAAACACGTGTGCCTGGAGTATAGACATCAAACAGATACTCATACAACTTAGACACAACCTGTTTCCTATTGACAGGCTTGAGCCAAAAACTCCTTGCAGTGTGTTTTGTGCTACTGTCGTAGCCGAGAATAAGACTTGCAGCGTTAACTTTTCATTTTAAGCTATATTAATATTTCATAAATACCTACATATTTGTGCGGTACACAAATATATGTATCTACTAAATGTTTACGTATTATAAATATAAAATTCAAATACGCCATTTTTATACTTAATCTGAGTATAGTTAGTTGTTGTCATTATGTACATAGTTTTATTTTTAAGTACAATGTATTTATTTCTAATGAAATATAATATATATTTACAAAGCTATAAATTATATTGTCAGAGGACCCCACACTAGGCACCCCTGCGTCGTGACAGCCAGTACTTTACTTTAATTATTATCATAGCTAGTATATAGCCACATGGTTATAAAATTATGCACTAAATTATCTTTTGTTCATGAGATTTTAATACAATTTAGGAAAATATTGTTCACGCATAATTAATAATATTTGCACTCGGTAATTTAATCTACATTACATAAAAAATAATAAATAAATCTGAGCATTATTGTCTTTAAAAATCAATAAATTTAATAATGCCCACAGTTTCTATTATAATATTATGTAAAATACATATATATTTTCCGTGTTGTGACGGAGTAGGAATACACCACCACCCCATATCTAACCCATGGGTGATGGTACGAGACGACTAAGGGATATAAAACGCATATAACAACTATGCAAGAGAAGGAAAACTCGAAACAAAACTCTATACCAACTCGTCTGACCAGCGCGGTATAGTAGGTTAATTTCCGTCCCATTAAGGAGGAGGCTCGAGCCCGACAGTGGGACATTTATGGGCTGTGATGATGATGATGATGATTATGTAAAAATATAAAATAATCATCATGAAATATCAAACATAAATCATCCCCGTGTGGCGTTAGGATAGGAATACAATTGTCTCCACTCTAAACTAGTCCGTGGAATTCGTAAGAGTTTCCCCAGAAAATGGACAGCGGCAGTCTCCTCGCTGGGCTGGTCACGGACATCAAGGATTCGGTACCAGTGGCCGGCCCAATGGCATTGGAGGAGGGCATATAGTGGGTTATGTAGCCACGTGCCGCCCTTTCATCGCCCCGGACGGAACGGACGGCATGTATTGAGACCATAGCCTGCCAAAAAAATGTATAACGCTTAATTGCGGCACCGTCCCTTCATATCAAGGCCTCATTTGAAGTCTACGTATAGCAAGGGCCGGCAAAAGGCTGAAATGAGTATGAATGATAAAATAAATATCATAACTATTCAATGAAATGGGTGCCTACTTATATAATATGATTATAGACTATTACGTCGTCATCAAGCAACGCTGAACAAAATGAAAATAAAATCCAATATCATCATCTCGGCTTATATAAGTGCCATTGCTGGATTTGAGGCGAGGAGAATTGACCTACTATACCACGCTGATCAAATGGGTTGGTTATAGTAACTTATTTCGAGTTTAACCTCTCTTGCATACATGTTGGATGCTTTGGTCGTTAGTTAGTCTTTTAGTCGCCTGTTACAACACTCACAATCAGGATAAGAGATGATGGATTGTATTGTTACTGTCAACACACAGATAGATAATCTGGTATCATACCAGTACATTAGTCCATCTATCTAACAACATTCACTGTTGCACATGGGCCTTTGAGAGCCGAAGAGGGGGGATAATTAAATAATCGTCGCGGTTGGCAATAACAGGCGGGTTGGCGGCTTGACGATAACAGTTGGATATTATGAATTACCCCGGAGAACGCTGCTGCCACGCCTACCACTTCCTTTACGCTTCCTTAGCCGATTTTTAGTACTCCCACCGTACAATTTTCAGAGTAAAGGGTGGAGACACATTATATTCTTAACCATTATCACACGGGGAGGTCATTTTATATCTTAGTATTATTTTCTTTTCAGCTATATAGTAGACTTTTAAAATTGCTCTCCGTTCAGACTTGTATGTGGCTATTTGACACAAATCTATAATTATACGCCTGTGATATTAGATTCATAATAGAGCAATAAGAAGAGCAAAAGATACATTGTACTTTTTTCTAGATAAACCAAGAATTACAGGCATAAATGAAAAACAGAAAGATTAATAGGTAAATACGATTTCCGTGTGGTGACGGAGTAAGAATACTATTCACCACCCCATCTTACCCGAGGGTGATCGTACGAGACGACTAAGGGATATAAAAACGCATATAACATCTATGCGAGAGAAGGAAAACTCGAAACAAAACCTAATACCAACACGTCTGACCAGCGCGGTATAGTAGGTTAATTTCTCTCCCATTACAGAGGAGGCCCGAGCCCCACAGTGGAACATTATGGGCTGTGATGATGAATAAATAAGAAGTGAATATTCTTAGAGTATTTCCTCTGAATTATCTACTATATTTTTTTGAGTATTTATCATATTTCTAATGCTACTTCTGTTAATTAACCTATCACAATGATAGGATGACAATTCAACGTAAACAGCTCTTCCTTTGGAATATCGATATCTTTATATCAAGTAAGTCTGATGCTTACCTTGATACTC
Source organism: Lymantria monacha (assembly GCA_905163515.2). Classification (NCBI taxonomy): domain Eukaryota; kingdom Metazoa; phylum Arthropoda; class Insecta; order Lepidoptera; family Erebidae; genus Lymantria; species Lymantria monacha. The sequence continues at coordinate 14,149,197 of LR991083.1, forward strand.
GAAACACAGGATATATAAAAAACTAGCTTCTGCCCGCGGCTTCGCCCGCGTAAAAGGTTACTTTCCTAAAGTTTTACATCCCCTATTTTTATTTTACCCCTTAAGGGTAAATTTTAACAACATGTTAGTGTAGTAACAACATTAACATATTTATTTATATCTAATCAATAGCCTAAAAATAAGTTTCAAGCTTCTGGCTTTAAAAATCACGATACTTCCTTACAACTTTCATCCCCTTTACAATCCTTTTTTTGCATTAAAAAGTAGCCTATGTCCTTTGTTCTGAAAAGTCTAGAGCCTGCTCTAGACTATCTGTGTACCAAATTTCATTTAGATCGGTTCAGTAGTTTTGGCGTGAAAGAGCGACAGACAGATAGACAGAGTTACTTTCGCATTCATAATATTAGTAAGGATTATTAGTTATGACATATTGCAACAATAGCAAATAAAGAAGTTGACAATATTGTAGTACTTTAAAATCTGTTAATATAACAACTAAAGTAGCAGTACATCAGCAGCCTATATTATTAAAAGCATAAATACTTCTAAAACGTAATTATTACACATGCATTAGTTTGTTGAATAAACAAATACGAACTACCATAGTACACATGTTCGACATAACGTAACTAAATTAAACTTACAATTAATGGAAGAGTTGAGTCGTCTCACTACTAACACAATTATAACTATATTCAAGCTTAACTACTAGTGCCTGTTCGTATTTAATTGTTCGTTCATATAATGTTGGAACGTTCTTGGGGGATATGTAAATCCTGTATTCCCTTAACGAGCGAACATTATGAAGTTAAGAATTTAGTACCTACGTGCAGCACTTGGGGCGTGTGAAAAAAGTAACTAGAGGTTTCCCTTTCAATAAATTATTTTACATCAGAATTTTGGTGCTTTATAAGTTTAAGTCTCGTTAGTACATGAGCAAACGAGAACTGATTTGTGATCCTAGATTGAACTTCTAGGTCAGTACACACATACACATACATATCATCACGCCATATCCCTTGCAGGGTAGGCAGAGAGAACAAAGTGCCAGAGAACTCTATCCTTACATGCTTCAGTCGCTTCCTCAATATTTATAATTCTCTTCATACACGCTCGCCGGTTTCGTAGACTTGACTCCACCTTCCTTCAGTACTTGACCAATCTGGTCTAGGCAGGTTAGTCTCGGTCTACCCCGGTGCCTACATCCTTCTAGGTCAGGCAAAGCATTATTCGGTTTTTCCAGCAGCATTACCAACTATATTCTGTAATAGCCTGAAGATTGGAACTTTCTGCGATATACCTACTTGTGTACTTTAGAGAACAAATGTTCACCTTGATTACGATACTACTTTAAAAAAACCAGGAAGTAGACTTACAATCAATTGCGTATCGAGCAATGTATTAGCGGTATTTTCCATGTCGCACTGCCCAAGAGAACATTATCATATAAGATAGATGCGAAAGTGGAAGAATGTAGGTACCGGAGGAGACTGAGACTCACCTACCTAGACCAGATTGGTCACGTACTGAAGGAAGGTGGAGTCAAGAGTCTCCGAAACTGGCGAGCGTGTATGAAGAGAATTATGAATGTTGAGGAAGCGAGTGAAGTATGTAAGGATAGAGTTCTCTGGCACTCTGTTTTCTCTGCCTACCCTGCAAGGGATATGGCGTGATGATATGTATGTATGTATGTATAATGTTAAATATCAAATTATTGTTAAAAATAATTTCACAGTTCGTCATTTTGTTAAATTTAAAATCTAATTATTCAAGCACTAGATCGTTTTTTACATATTTCCTTTTCGTTCAAGCAAAATATTTGTTCGGCCTATTACAGAACTGAAAAGGAGACAATTAATCTACATCGACGCTTAGGTCGTCAAACAATATCGATTCATCATCGATAGGTAAATTAGGACGTCTTATCGATATCATTCATCATTATCAAAATTGATTCGTATAAAAAATTTCGACGGTAGCGTGAAAATGAAAGAATTTGTAAATGAGGGAAAATATCGTGTGAACACCGTTGCGATGCTGAATTTGTCGGACCAAAGCGTTGCTACGCTGTCGCTGAAATAACCAATTTGAAACCCTCATCGCGCGTCACCTAGTAATGGATGGCTGTGAACTCAGTATTGCGGTGATATTGGACGGGAAAAATTATACTTTGACATTAACGTGATATTTTTCTTAAGCTGCGAAATTCTATTGATGTTGGGTATGATAAAAGTTATTTAGATATGATAGTTAAGAATTAGGACATATATACTATGGAAAGAGGCAACTTTTGAGGTGTAAATTTATTAATAGTTTAGTGTACATGCTAAATGTGCGTATAATAAATAATGTAGCCCACAGAAATATTAATTACCTAATATTTCTGTGATGTATGTGCCTGAGGTTTCGCAATCGTATCGAATATATACATATATCTATTAAATGCCGTGCTGGACTTTTGATGTTGAGGGAAACGCACATATGACAAACGATAGCAAATGATTCCACCCCTTAATTTATCAGATTAGAGTTTGGAAGATTAATAAATATTACATATTTAAAAATTGACGAGAGATCATATTAAGATTATGCGTAATCGTAGAGCATGCACGAAAAGACATATACGAGTCTGAATGAAGCGATACCCGAACCCTCTAGAAAATAGGCGTGAGGTTATGTATGTATGTACATATTTATTAAAAGATTTTTTATAAAAAACTTAAATTCAAGAACACATACGAAAAGAAATATTTTAACATTTACAGTAAGAATGAAACGAGAATGAAAAACATATTTTTATTTAATAATATTAGAATATGATTATGGATAGTTGATATTTGTTTATTATAAAATTATCACATTATTACATGGTCGTATTGGTACTGAATAATAACAGAGTTAGTAAGCCAACTCCACGTTTTGGGCCAGTTCCAATTCTATTCATTCCAAACCTGTAATTCGTAACAGGAAATTTGCCGCCAAGATATTTTTTTGTTACTACCAAGCTGTTTCCATTTGTAGATTGTTCCTCAGGGTTTATTTACACATTATTATGTATGTCTTTCAAAATTTGTATCCAATAATAGTTACAAATGTAAGATTTATAATTAAGCATATGTATATTATTGGGAACAATGCTGTATTCTGGTATCGTTAAAGTGATCGCGCCATAGGGCATGCCACAAGCAACTACTTATTTCATAAACGTGACTAGCGACTACGTTGCCTTCGAGCTTATTTGACACTTCTCCATCGTTGACTTGACATGTACTGTAAACATATATGTACCTACATATTATTCCACCAGAAAAAAACATGAGCACCGATTTCCTGCTGTCGCACGGTTGCAATAAAATTACTAGTTTCGTATCGCAATCCGTTGTGGTAGGAAACATGAACTTCATCAACAAAAGGACATCACCCATATATTTTCTTTCCATCTTCTTGAGCGTTTAAAGAAAATATTGATATATGTGTAGCCAGAGTCCTCATTGGCTATAAGAATTTTAAAAATTATTATATTTTAAACTTGTACCATTTTGCCAAATATACCACGTCTGACACCGATTATGAACAAACAGCTCACCAGATCGTCTGAGAGTGCAGTATATGGCGTAACGAGCGCAATCTTAAGTTTTACAGTCTCAAGCAAGTCATATATGGAGTAATACATTAAATTTCCGTATATTCAGGCTGTTCTGCACTACCTATTATTGCAATCAATCGCAAAATATAATGTAAACATAAAGAATATCAGTAATGTAAGTCAAACATTTTATAGGTGGCCAGAATTTTCAACACTTATTTTATAAATATACTAGCAAACTCAGCCCGTTAGTTTGTAGTCGATATATCGCAGCGCCGCCTGATGGTGAGTTTCATCAGTAGGGGTGGAAAAATACATATAAATATACAAATTTTCATAATGATCGGTCAAATAGTTTAGCGATATCATATATACAACCATTCTCTTTTATAATAAATAATTACATAATAGTTTTCTATGGTATTTGCTAGCTACATTGACAAAGAAAATGAATATATTATATATCATCTGTAGGCATTAAAAAATAAAATAAACTTATTCTCATCATCACCATCACAGCCCATATATGTCCCACTGTTGGGATCGGGTCTCCTCTATAATGGGAGAGAAATTAACTACTATACCGCGCTGATCAAACGTGTTGGTATAGGGTTTTGTTTCGAGCTTTCCTTCTCTTGCATAGATGTTATATGCGTTTTATATCCCTTAGTCGTCTCGTACGATCACCCACGAGTAAGATAGGGGATGGTGAATTGTATTCTTACTCCGTCACCACACGGATAATATAAAAAATAAACTGATAGTTCATAATAAGAGAAGTTTCTAAGACTTAATAGGTAACTACTTAATATTATAGAGGATTTGGAACAAACGTTATAATTAGAACAAATTATATTGTTACTTATACAAATTACAATTTAATATTTATATAACGTGTAACATCAGCGTGAAAATATATTTCAAGAGTAATTCTTGTTTAAATAAAGCTAAACTAACTACTCACTTTTATCAGCGTATACTTCATCCATTACAAGTCTCTGGAGTATCTCGGCATCAAAGCAAACCCGCTGCCATTTTTCTTTGGTAAGAAACGTATTATCTTATGATAGGGCTTTTGTATGATTTTTAGAAATAAACTCAAAGAAAATATAAAAGTTATTACACCCATAATTTAATAAAAATGTTTCTTTGTGTTGATAAATAAATTGGTGTTCTGTCGCTATAAATAGGCTGGCGTTTACGTGTTGAGAGTGGGCGGTGTGCAATGTGACATGAAATCGTAGTCCAATTTCAGCATGATTGCTGCGTATCTAATATTTGAAGAACATACCTATACTATCTGACCTACTATTGATCTTCAAAAATACTTTGGCTGGTGGTCACCGTTGGGAGTCAAAAATTGTTAAAAAAAAGAGCTTGATCATATTTTTATAAATTGTGCAATTAATTGCTTGATGATCAATAATATCAATGGAACCTTGCAATTTGACACACATGACAGATTTATGTATACAATTAATTGGAAACATCAATTTACATTCTTCTTCTTCTTATATATTGGCAATCAGCTACTTATACGAGCTATTGGTGCCAGTGTAAAGTTATAAATATTTTCACGTTTTTAGTCTTTCAGGTTAGTCATTGTCTAAGTCAAATTGTCGTCATTAACAGTGCAATGGCCACACTGTTAATGGTATCTTGTGGGAATTTTGATGGAAAACGAAAACGTTGTAAAGCACTTTTATATGATATTCACTACATCCCAGTAGTTCCGACGCTTCATATTACATAAAAGGCTATCAAAATTATCTAATATAACACGTTAAAACACTAAGATATCGAATATAATACAAGAGCACCACATGACGTTTTCAAATTCCCGTCAAAAGTCCATCAATTTACCTGGATGCACCCTTCCATCCGTCACTTGTATGAGGGATCAATTCAACACAATTGACGAAACATCCACATGTCAATATTGTAAATGCTCTATGATATACATACATTTTTTTTTAAATTTTAATCTTTACTCAGTAAGCAAACGAAATCTTATCAAAATATACTATAATATAGATACTATGCTATAAAAAAGGACGAAAAATCAATTAAATTAATAATCTGACCTTCCGACCAACTACTTTCAGGAAGAGTTGAGTCAAAAGCCTTCAGATTGTGTGACCAAAATGCTACGTTTGCAGATCGTGCGCCCTTCACTCTCATAAAATTCGAGGACCAAACGTAGGATCTTATCTACTTTGCAGTTAACCCTTCGAACTCTACGACTGGTCTCTCAATAGCATAACGTAGTTACGTAATTCTAATACAATATAGATGAAATCCTTTTCGAGATTTTTTTAAATTAAAGTTTCTCTAGATTCTTTATCTAGAAGCAAGGCCATAGCAAACTACAAAAACATGTGTAACAGCCTGTACCAGCATAGAACGTGTGAACGTTGGAGCTTTAATTAGTGTATTTTAATAACTTTATAGGGCTCAAAAAAAAGGATTAAACTTGCTTTTATTATATTTTTATTATACACTTTTATTATCACTTTTTTATTATATTTTAGAATTTAAATAATAAAAATAATTCGCGAAGAACATAGTGGATAAAATGAATGATTGTTACTATACAAATTATATGGTTTTTGAACACCGCTGCATATGCAAATAATTCACAAATTGGTAACACTTATTGCAATTGAAAAACTCATTTTCAATATTTTTTTTTAAGTATTTGCCAACAAATAAATTAAAGTAATAAATAAGTATTGGTACTTTATTTTTGAAAGCTCTAAAATGTGCTAATTTGTAATAATCCCAAAATAATATGTGACAAAAAGGGAAAAAAGACTATTTATTAGAATTTAAATACATACATACATATCATCACGCCATATCCCTTGCAGGTTAGGCAGAGAGAACAGAGTGCCATCCTTGCATACTTCACTCGCTTCTTCAACATTCATAATTCTCTTCATACACGCTCGCCGGTTTCGGAGACTCTTGACTCCATCTTCTTTCAGCACGTGACCAATCTGGTCTAGGTAGGTGAGTCTCGGTCTCCCCCGGTACCAAGATTAAACATTTTAAAAAAAATTTAAACATTATTTTGAAATACATTCTCTGAATAAATTATTACTCTTTTGAGGATTGTGATCACATATGTCCCACTGTTGAACTCGGGCCTCCTCCATAACGGGAGGGAAATTGACCTACTATACCGCGCTGGTCATACATATTGGTATAGGGTTTTATTTCGAGTTTTCCTTCTCTTGCACAGATGATATATGCATATTATATCCCTTAATCGTCTTTTACGATACCCAAGGGTAAGAGAGGGGGTAGTGAACTGTATTCTTACTCCGTCACCACACCGAAAACCGCTGATTTTTATCGTTGGATATTTACTTACAATTAATTTTCTTCTTGTAATTACATTGTGTCGAAGTAGGCTTTAATATTTTATTTAAAATTGTTATCAGTTAGTAAAATTTCTATAATAACAAAGTAATGTCATCTTCGACATCAAATCTCTTAGACTTGCCGTGCCTGAGATCCTTTAAATAATCTGTAACGCCGGTAGTAAAAACAAAATTAAAGGCGATAAAATCTGTAAAATTAGATTCATTTCATATCTCTATGTTGATCGACTATCTGCCAGGCAGTGACAGTAACATCACGCTCTTGTTATCTTAATAAACATAATATATTCTTGTCGTCCTTTTTGTCATAATTACAGTAAGGACTTTTAAAATCATATAAGATATAGCATTATATTATGAATACAGACGTGTCAAATTATAAAGCCATATTCGTAACTGCAAGGTCAAGAATCCACTCCGTTCAACTTATATGATGCTTTTCACCGTTCAATATCTTTGTCTATATGGATGTACTGTCACTTTTAATTGAAACCAGTTATCGCTTGTTACATACTTGTAGTGACGTTGCAACTAAATATTTAACTATGTACTAGTAATGTTAGTGTTGAAATTATCGTGAATTTGAAACATATTAAACAAATATTTTTAACGTCAATAGTCACGTGTTAGAGTTGATTATGTCGACCTGGTTTTCGAGCTTATCGAGCTCATCAGGACGAGTGCACACTCGTCCTCATGATAACCATCGGATATGCTCGAAACGCGGCTCGACATAATCGACTCTAACGCGTGAGTATTGCCGTTAAATACATTTGTCTAATATTAAACTACTCTCAAAATATTAAATTATTACTAAACGTACTTATACCATCATTATATTTTTATGTAAATCATCTCATCAATCTCAGGTCATATCATGTCCAGCGCTGGGCACCGGACACTATCACAGCAGGAAGAAAATTTAATCTACAATACCACGATGGTGAAATGGTATAGAGCATGGATGCACAGACCACGGCCCGCCGGTCGAATACTGGTGGCCCGCCGACAGCAAAATTAATACTCTTTTTTTTTTTTTTTTTTTTATTGGTGGGCTATGGGTGCGTCTCGCCCCGCCGAATCGGTCCAATCGGTCCGGGGTGACGGAAAGGCGGCGCTTGACCCCATAGACCCACCGTAAAACCTTCTCTCTTCGCCGTGCGAGCGGACCACCGGTACTCGATTTTAACTTCGGTGGCCAAGCAAAAATAATACTCGTACATTCGAAAAATATTGAATTCTATTCCAGAATAAAACCAAAAAAAATATGTTCGAAAAGTAATTTGAATCTCGCGCGCGCGCTATTAAGTGCGCTTAAGCTGATATCAGACGGTTCATTTTTTGTTCATTTTTGTCTTTCATTTTGCATCTTTCACTCGAAGTGACGCATCTGAACACAAAATGAAACATTAGTGCCGAATGAATTCATTAGTGAAACGATCCAACAGTGTTGGATATTGGCATTCGGCATCTTTCACTCGCACTCCGAGTGAACAAGAAATGAACAGTCTGAACACTGAGAGAACTTTCATTCGGGTCCGGTCATTTTGTTTCAAGTTCTGTAGCCGAAGGACGTCCCGTGTTGATAATTTTCTGCGCTGCTTTGCACTGATCGCACGCGGCAAATGTGTGTGTATGTGTGTGTGTTGATCGATCGAGTGGATCGATCAAAATACATTACATTTTTTGGAGAACTTTAAAAAGATTATTGCAATATGAATCAGGATCTTCAACTGCTAGTTCTCTCAACAATGTATTTGATGCTGCTAATATTTTTTTCTTTCAATCCATGGTAGCACCCATCACCGTCGACGTTTTCTTTACTTCTTTTTTGTCAACTCTTTGATTTTTTTTAGTGCTCTGGTGGCAAACGAGTAAGCAGCACACCTGTTGTTAAGTGTTACTGCCGTCCATGGATCTTTACCACACTAGAGGTATAACTAGGCCGCTGCCTGCCAATAATCCCAAAGCCACCCAGAAAGATGGGCTTCTGGCTCTCTAGCTCACGGAACGAAGCACAGCAGCATATTGCCACTGCTCAAGCGACGATTTTCTGCGAGAGTGTGGTAATACCCCGGATGACCCGGCCCACGGCTTTAGACATAAAACTGTCAACAGCGTGGTCCTACCACTAAAAAAAATATCAGTAAAAATTGATTAAATGATCATAAATTAAAGTAATTCCAAGACGCACGACTTCATTCGATGATATATTAAAAGAAATAAATAGTGAATGTTCATTTTTTAATCATTCCCTCTTAGCCGTGTGAACATAAAATGAAAGAAAAATGAACCATCACTCGAGTGAACAATCACTCGAGTGAACCGTCTGATATCAGCTTTATTGGTGCGCCGTGCGTGCGTCACCAGTAACAGCGGTCGGTAATGTTCGTGCTGATCTCGGTTAAATTCGTTTTCTTGAGGAAGCGCGGCGGCAGGCGGCGCAGCGACGACGGCAGCGCGGTGGCGGATTATCCACGGGTTATATTGTTGGTGTTAATTTGAAAACTGTTTTATTATAATTACTAAGATTATTACAAAATAATAAATATTAGTAATAATAATACTAGTACTTTGTTTCTTTTGATATTGTGAGCGACGTCCATAAAACTTATGAAAATCATTCAAATACCGCGCTAGTTCATGAATATAACAATGCCGTGGCAGCGACCGACAGTTCGGTTTTAATTTTAATGAAGTGTCAACAGAAAGAAATAAGCGCGAAAATACAAAGCGAAGTAATAAGTGATTGAGAATAAGTGCAGTTTAATAGTGTTTTTGGAAGGAAATAGTTCTTGTGTAGATTTTTACTCTACTAGCCGGTGTCATATATTTTGATCCACATTCAACGTAGATTTCCTGTTGCAGTGTTAACCCGTCAAGTGCCGTGTATAATTGTGTTGTGAAATCGTAAGTAAAGCTCTGTTATTAATAAGTGTTTCCTTACCTATTTAATTAATTATTGTTGATAATTTAAAGGATGGGTAATTTAGGTAGGTACTGTAATTGTTTTTAGGTGCTGTGTTAATCCTAGCCAGGATTAGAACGCAACATGGACAAGCCAGGACCTAGTAAAAAACGTAAGGTTAAAGATGAAAATCGGCAGTTTCAAGAAATTTGGACTGAGAAATACTTTTTTGTATGGTCGCATAACAAAGTCGTTTGTTTAATTTGCAAGAATTCTGTTACGATTGCAAAGGAATATAATGTAAAAAGGCACTATGAAACGCAGCATCCTACTTTTACAAAGTTTACAGGCGAATTAAGAAAACAAAAAATGTTGTCTTTAAAACGGGAGGTTATTGGTCAGCAAGCTATGTTTACAAAACCCATTCAAGATTCAGAAACAGCTACAGAAGTTAGTTATGAAATTTCTCGAATGATAGTAAAGCGAAGTCGCCCCTTCAGTGATGGGGATTTTGTAAAAGAATGCATAGAAACTGCCGCTAAGAAAATGTGTCCAGAAGCAGCAAAAACGTTTGAGAAAATTCAACTGAATCGTATGACTATCCAAAGACGAATTATGTCTTTGTCAGGTAATATAGCGGAACAATTAACTGAAAAAACTAAGATCATTGAATTTTTTTCATTAGCACTCGACGAATCCACTGATATTAGTTCCACAGCTCAACTTCTCATATTCATACGATTTTGAATTCTCAAGATTTTGAAGTCTTAGAAGAGTTATTAGGAATGTGTTCATTGAAAGGTCAAACCAAAGGAGTTGATATACTCAATGTACTTTTGGATGAGTGTTCAAAAACTGATTTGGACTTATCAAAATTATCGGGAGTTGCGACTGACGGTGCTCCTTCGATGATTGGTGTCAATTCCGGGCTAGTTACTTTGCTGTAAAAGCATCTGCAAGAAAAAACATAAACGCTGAAGATCTCGTGCAGTTTCACTGCATTATACACCAAGAAGCCCTCTGTTCTAAAAAAAATTGAATTTCAAAATGTCATGAAAGTGGTAGTTTCGACTGTAAATTTTATAAAATCACGAGGACTCAATCACAGGCAATTCAAACAATTCCTTGATGACATCGAAAGCGAATATGGAGATTTACTGTTTATACAGAAGTAAGGTGGCTAAGTCGTGGATTGACACTGCAACGATTTCTAAATTTAATAGAAGATATTGGAATATTTCTGGCGGAAAAGCAAAGGGATGTCCCGGCACTTAAAAATCCTGATTGGTTGTGTGATTTGGCTTTTTTAGTTGACATTACAAATCATTTGAATGTCTTGAACACACGGCTTCAAGGCAAAAATCAACTGATATCCCAGCTCTACGCTCATGTATCATCCTTTCAATGCAGCTGACACTTTTCAGATCGTAATTGAATTCTGGAAATTACAATCATTTTCCGAATTATAAGAAAATGACTGAAAAATTCAACAAAACTGCGATTAATTTCAGTTATGTAGAAAAGCTAGATATTTTGATTCAATCTTTTCAAGACAGATTTTAGGAGTTTAAAAAAGTGAAACCTCTGTTGGACATATTCAGTAATCCTTTCACGATTTCAGTTGAAAATGCGCCATGAGTCAATGCAGTTAGAAATTATCGACATTCAAAACGACCAAGATTTACGCAACAAATTCAACGAAGGGGACTTGCTGAATTTTTACCGCTGCATTGATAAAAAAATGTACAAAGAGTTGCGCATAAAGGCTCTGAAATGTGCCAGCTTATTTGGTTCTACCTATATATGTGAACAAACTTTTTCAATACTAAATAATAATAAAACAAAAAATCGAAACCGCTTTGCAAATGAAAGTTTGGAAGCAGTTTTACGTGTTGCTACAAGTAAGTTTGAGCCAAATATAAAAAAGATTGTAAGCACTATGCAGTGCCACGCTTCAAATTAATAAATATTCTTTTTCAATTTTAATACATTATTATCAATTCTTTATTGTCTTTAATTACCTATACTTCTGGTGGCCCGCCATCAGTTCATGATTTGACCGAGTGGCCCCTAGTGTATAAGTCTGTGCATCCCTGGTATTGAGTATTGAGGTTTTCTTCTTCTTCACTTGCGTAGATATTTGCATAATATATCCCCTAATCGTATTTAACGACATCCACGAGCAAATGACTCTTACTCCGTCCCCACATGGAAATATAAATACATTTATGTAACAATGATTATAAAATACATACCTACAATTAAAGAAGTTACAAATTTTTGAACCTTTATGATGGCGGCATATTCTTTCTCTTTCTCGCACAACAATATTTGTTTAGGTTGGACGTAGATTAGTATGGACATTGTGACGTTGTGTGACGTCAACGTTGTTTGTATTACTTTCTTTGTCTAATTAATCAAATTGAAATGCTTCTATGAAAATAAATGTTGTTTTCTCAAATCGATATATTTTCAATCTATTTAGTATATTTGTATCAACATCGCGGTTATGTCACAGGGCACCTAGTAGAGGCACATAGTACTTAGATCTAAATTATGGCACGAGTAGCTGGACTAAATTTAACGACTCGATGTGTCCCCTTCTACAACTTGTTGTGACTGACGCTTGATATATTGTAAAAGGATATAGAATAATTTAGCATTTTAATAGTAACTAGTAGTTTCGCCTATTAATTTATTTAGTGTCCCAAAGCCGCGCTATAGTAGTCCGCTCAAATGGTGATAAACGGGACAGGTTGCAGACTGTTCTTGCTGCCGCTCCAGGCTATTTGGGCGACGTATGACCAGATCATAGCTCGTCTCCGAAAATAAAATACAGATTTTTCTACTCAAAATGCTATCTAAAAGAGGTTTAGAGGTTTAGAGAGGTTAGTAGAGGAGGTGTCTTCAGTAAAAGACAAAGTAGTTACATACTTCAAATTAACCTACTAGTTCCGCAAATCCGGAGCGGATTTTTTTTTTTGAGAGATTTATGTCAATCGTTGGGCAATAAAGGGTTATTAATGTTAAATTAAATGAAAATGTCAATTCTTTTTTAGTACCCACTATGGAACATAAGGTATTGTCACAAGCAATGTGCCTTCAAAAGAGTAATACATAAATACATATATGTAATATTATATCTTTAAACATGAATAGGGTTAAATTATTTCATTCCTTTGCTATGTGTATTATGATAGATGATGTTGATGATGGATGGTCGTCCAACGATGTAGAAGAGATAGGCGAGTAAAATCGTGAAATTTCTGTGCCATACTCTCGAAAATCAACTTTTATAAAACCGAGAGACCTATTTTTTTGCAGAATTAGGATTAGAATAAAAGACGTAAGTAAGCAAATAAGATAAAACAAGGGAGAAAATACTAGAACACTATAATACGAGCCATTATAAATAAAATCTTGAAATTGGTAACGCAACTTGTCTATAATAAAATTGCCTTGAATGCGACGAATGACATTCGTTTTTCATATAATGACACCTCCTCTGGACACAAAGCCCATTTTATACACTTCACAATGCGATTGTTCTCTTTCATCGACGGGACTTTTATGGTAGTCGCGTCAGCTGTGCTGTGCTGCCAAAAATTGAGACAGTATAACTAACCCTTTTGTCGACCACCCATTAACTGCTTTTGTCATATTAACTGGCTGTTATTGTTGTCTAAATATGAGACCCGTTGCGTTGGGAAGATTTTAATTGGAAAAAAACAGTAGGCAATGTCAAAATAATACGTATGGAATATTGGCTTCACGCCCAAAACTTGAACTTTGCACTGAATCAGGAAAACGTAGTGTCTGCGGTCACTTTCGTATATTTATTTTCATCTATTTGCGTCTCTTGGCACTTATTAACATACTGTATATTGAATATACAAAAACAAATTATCTGCGAATAACACATCTGATTGAAAAAGATATCACAGCATTATTAAATGAATTATTGTATTTTTCTCACATTGCAGTTATAGGATAATATTACACACATATGTCAAGAAAAAATATTCGTTTAAACGTATTTTATATTTTTAAAAAGCAATTATAATAGTTGATTAAAAATAATATTCGAGGACGTCCGGATATTAATTCTGGATCTGGCATGATCACGACCGTAAAAATTATTGTATCAAATTATTTTTTTTTAAAAACTTCATAATCGCAACGCGGTTTCCTTTCGAAAATGGCTTGGTAATTCTTTGTCGTTTAATTGCAATTAATAAATAAAAAACTAAACTGCTTAATTATTAGTGTATGTATACCTTATGAAAATTGGGTTCGTTTAGGTACATTTTTTTGTTCGTCATTCGGACAGGCAAAGGAAAGAAATCCCATACAGCCTATTGTAAACGAACAGCTATGTTTAGCACTACGTCGAGAATGGCACAAAATTTCAAAAGTATTTTTTTTTGTTTCATTTTCATTTATGGCATTGACTAATAGTAAATGATAAATAATATAAAATTATGAGGCGTGCACTTTTGGATTTACCAAATTATTGTATTCTATTCGTAATTGCAACTAAGCTCGTTTAATACGTGAAACACCTACTTGTATTTTTGTAGAACGGTCAACAAGAAGGCCATCGTGTACCTTCTTCTAAAGTTTTGCTAATAACTTTGGAAAGATTTGTTATTTCATAACCATTACAGGTATACTACAATTTTGTTGGTGAATTAATATGTAGTTAATATTTTCTGTTAATGGTATTTTTTTTTCTATTGGTTAGCTCTGTAGTTTATGTAGCATATAGGACTATACGTTTTCAGTGTTCTTCCTTCTCACGCACGTGCAAGCACCGGAATGAACTACCTGCTGCGGTATTTTCTCACTATAGCATGTCCATATTTAAACGAGTTTTGAGAAGAGTTGTTTTCTCACGGCAAGCAATCGACTAAGCTGTGCCCCTAGTATTAATGAGGTTCATGAGTGGCCACTTACCATCAGCGAGGTTGCTTACTCGTAACTACAGACTTAGTACCTATGTGGTACGTTGGCCTCTGTATTTTATTGATCCTTATGAAGTAAACATTGTACCTTCTTGGGTAAATACCTAATTATAATGTGTTTAATGATGAAGGTCCGTTCCGTAGGAGCCTTCCGGCGATGTTGCTTAAAGCTTTGCCGAATTGAGAGCCCTCAGCGCTCAGTCATAGTTATGGAAGGAGTAGCCTCCAGCTATGGAAGCCATCTACGGCTAACAACTCTACAGACCAAAACAAACAATCAATGAAGTGCTGAAAGGCATAATAACCTAATATTTAGACTAGTATTCATGATTAAAACATTAATAAAAGGCGTAAAACGTCAATATGTTGTTAGTATTTACTCTTCTATATATAGAATATATATATTATAACTACAATATATCTATTGTATATACATACAAATACATACAAGACGAACAATAACACACATAGACAAGCACCTAAATATCTACTAGGTAAATACTATACTAGGTAAGTTCATACTTGATATTGCGAACAGGGTCGGTGCTGTGGTTAGATAGGAATAGTCTGTGAAGCTATTCATTTACAAATATTGAGACAGGTACAGATAACTATGAAACAAGGAGGACTGACGCAGCAAACATTGGCAAGCCTGTGTTGCTGTTTATTCGTGTAGGAATTTAACTTAACAAAATCGACAACAGTGCCCCACCAGAAAGCCAAGGACAATAGTCTAGCTCGATATTTTTTCAGAAGATTTACAAATGCCATTTATAGAGTTGTCGTAAATCTTTTTACATTCATATACTTAAATAAAATTTGACTTCTAAGCATACCTATGAACCTATTTGGTTTATTGATTACTTCAAAACTATACAGCTCTTAACCATTTGCAACGGAACTGTGCACACCAAATGGGGTTTTAAAAGTAACTAAATAATTAGATGCGTACCTACGTATATAGTACCTATCTAAACATATCGTTTAAATTAGGGGCCGTTCATAAATTACGTAATTTAATACGGGATTTTGAAGAACGATTTGGCCTCCTCCACCCTACCGCAAGACATCATAAGATTGCAACTACTCCCCCCAGTCCCTTAATAAGAATTTTCGTAAGAAAAAGCTCTATTGATCAATTATAACTCCGTTTATTCTGAAAATATCTTTTATTACAATCTTCTTACTATAAGTATCATTAACTCACTGCAATAGCATTAATCTTATTAATAATCTATCACAGTTTTGACCAAAATTAGTAATTTTCAATTAAATAACTTACGTAATGTCAGGTTCACAAACCCCCTGCCTATAGTAAGAAGTTATAATATTCAGCCGACACTCTACCTCCTAAACGCCTTACATAATTTATGAATGGCCCCTAATAACAAAATTAACTACCTAATCTACGTAAGTAAGTAGGTTTTCAAAACATTTAATGTGTATAAGTCATTATATGCTATATGTAAGTTATCGATAAATTTAAAATAAATATTGATTATCTATTTATGGCCTTGAAACAACATACCATGGCTAAAAGTAAAATACCTAATTAGATATTCTAGACGATGTGAAATATTTTTAATTGACATCAAATATACATAGGGCATGACCCTAGCGTGCTAGTTCTCGTCTAATTATAGTAGAGTTGTGAACTTTGGAATGCAATAAAAATGTTTGTCTATCATATACAAAAAAAATGCATTGTACGTCTTGATATATTCTATTTCGATAAAATGCATTTATAATTAATAAAAATTCTTAAAAAGGCAGTTTTGCTAGTTCTCATCCAGAATAATGATTTCTACCACCTGTTAGCGAGTTCTCGACCACTAATTGTAGTACGGAACGTAGTAGAAAAAAAACATTCAAAAAGCCGAGCACTCTTCATAGCACGTTGAGCGACTTTGAGCCTCTTTATGAGGCCGATATTTAGAGACCATGTTTCAGTGCCGTAAGTCATCGCTGGTAACACACACTGGTTATAAATCTTTGTTTTTAGACACTGCGGAATATTAGAGGAGAAGATCGTCCTAAGTTTCCTGAACGCTGCCCAGCCGAGTTGGATTCGTCGGCTGACCTCTTTCTCGAAATTCTATCTACCTAATTGGACTGTTTATCCTTGGAAAACATAGTGGTCGACACCTTCGAGAATCGCATTCCCAACCAAGACCGGTACAGAAATGACATGGGTATTAGACATGACTTTCGTCTTGTCCATGTCCATTTGCAGGCCTACTAGTTGAGAGACTTTGCAGAGGTCATTGGGCATGATGCCAAGGTCCTCCGTGGGTTCTGCCATGACTACGATATCATCTGCGAATCGAAGGTGAGTGGTGTATTCGCCATTGGTGTTGATGCCGAGTCCGGGCCAGTCTAAGAGCTTGAAAACATCTTCCAGCGCAGTTTCGGAGAGAAAACGTCTCCTTGTCTCACACCTTTCTGCAACTGGATCGGTATCGTACTCTTATCCTGGATGCGGACCGACTGGATGGTTCAATTTATAAAACTAAAATACTTAACTTACTTAAATGTTAAACACCAAAACAACTTATTGTTTTTGGAATCGATACTTGCTGAATTTTCTAATAATATTGGAAGCCATTTCTGAAACACTGCATTTTAAGTGTATGATATTTCTTGTTCTATATTACACGTTCTATAGATCAGAAGTAAAATCTAGTCTTGTCTTATTCACGCATCGCAAAAGGTTTTTATTAAGGGTCACCTTCTACCTTTTTTAGGAATCAACGAGTGTACACTTGTCTATGTATGCTTATGTGTATATGGCAATGTCATCGCTTGTGATAGATATATATTTTTGTTGTTCTAAGATTATTAGTGACGACTTAGACAATGGACATGACTGACGACTAAAATATAAATCTATTATAGGTAATTTTTTAAACTTATTTTACTTGACATTGGCGAAGTTGTGGTTAATCACTCACAGAGGCCATTCATTAAGAAGAAGAAGAAGATTATTAGTATTTATTATTTTACGACGTTTTGTGCGAACGATACGTCAAATGTTCGAGATTTTTTTGTTTTTGCTTATGGTGGCAATCGAGCAAAAAGCGCACTTGATGGTAAGCATTACCGCCGTCCATGGACCTTCACCGGGGGTACAGCTAGGCCACTGCCTACTAAATAAAAAAACCCAAACCCACCCAGAAAGGCACATTGCTGCTTCACAGACATCGGTTTTCTGCGACAGTGTGGTACCAACCCGAACAGATCAACCTTGTGGCTGTAGATAGAAAACTGTCAACGGTGTGGCCCTACCACTGCAAAAGAATATATAGACTATGCACGGCGATCTGGCACATTTACCTTATCTATCTGGATATGTAGGTATATTAAAACAATATTCTTTTCAACGTTTCTTGGAAAACTCTCCAATAAGCAGGTAGGTAGGCAATCAGGATAGCCTATGATTTTATTTATTTTTAATCTAAAATAATGGGTAATTTCATTATTATTTTAAGTGTCACTACTTCACCTCCCTTCACTAGCCTGTAGGAGTCGTAAAAACCGGCAAATCCTCATGTTAATTAGCAGTAGCACTTACCTAGAAAACCTATAACGCTAACTACGATCGCCAATATGCTAATATGCTAACATGGCGATTATAGCATTGTCCCATATTAAAGAGCCCTATGTGCAATAGTGGAAGGGGATAAGTGGATGTACCTATATGATAATAATTCTTTTTTTGTCTTGGATAATTTCTGTTCCACTGTTGGACACGGCTCTTCTCACCAATGGAAGCGCTATCAACATGCTAGATAGGTACATCACGCTGGTAAGAAATGTTGGGAAGAAACTTTCTTTAAAATTTGTCGTTTTTATAGAAGCCGTGGAAATCAAAAACATAGTTATCTATATGTATGTTCTTACTTCGTTACCACAAAGAAACATTTCCATATTATATATACCTATATGTATTTAACATTTGATTTAAGATAAGCATCACATGATATTTTTGATTTTGTCTTATCAAGCTACCACATATGACAATATTGTAAGTAGAAATAAACAATCTAATTAAAAAAATAAGCACAAATGTTTACCTATGAGCAGTACGTAACAAACCTGTTTGGCTATGAATAAGCCAGTTACCGCATTCATCGAGATCCGACAATGAAGAATGTTCCCAGCTGTTAAAAGTTCCATCACGCCACAAATCGACGAAATTGTTTTGTTTACCGTATCGAAATAGCAAAGTTCGTAGTATTTATACTACTTTGTATGACATAAAATAATTATCTCAATGTCAATACCATTTGGTGCATGATTAATCAACAAGTAAAAAAAAAACAAAAGTTAAAAATACTCACACTCTGAAATCGTGCCATTGTTGTTCGACGCTAATACTCCAAATGCATTAACATTTAAAACACAAATAAATAGAAACCACCACATTATGGCACAATATCTGGGGGCTGCCCTTCGACAGCCCACTAAAAGGAACATTCGTCCTGTAAACTTTCGATTTTACCAAAAATCACTATGGAGTAGCACTGTACGGTCAAATCCAGAACCGTGACGGGGTTACGTCACATTAATACCACTATAATACCAGTAATAAGTCTTAGTCACTTTAAGTAATACTGCGATAGACAATATTTTGATGATTGGTTATTCCGCGAACAATATTTTGAGGTTATTTCTACGTGCCACTGGTGCGAGCGCGACGGAGAAATGTCGCGAGGCAGGTGAGACGATGCGGCCCCGTCTCGCCGATAGATGGCAGCATCGGCGCACGCGTGACGTAGCTACGTTTAGTTTCGACGACTGAACCGCGGCGTTGCGCTGCTGATTCTAGCTACAGATTTTTCCAACACATCACGCGAACGATACGATATAAGGCTATGTTCATATATTACGCGAGTTTAGTACAAAATGACTATTTATGACGTCGGAGACACTGATAGCTTTTATGGCTTCGTTTTATAACTTGAAAACGTGTCGGTTATGGCATAAAATGCAGTTCAACCCAAATTGCAAGTGCATAGCATATATAATTTTTGTTTGAGTAAACTACAAATAACATGGTATATAATCCTAATACCAACTAATAAATAAAGCTTTGCGTAGAGCAAAGCTTTATTTTTAAAAAGTAATATATGTACTTAATTTATTCTGATTTCTAATTATATTGTTAGTCAAATTTAATATTATGCGCAAGCACGTGTTAGTATAATAGGTATATATTTTCGACAAAGATTACAAATCGTTGAACTTTTTTTTTCATATTTATACTCGCTTATTTTTGTAACGGACGTTAAACAATATTGGAACTTGCACTTAAAAAAAATATGTAATCTGTAACGTAATATAATAAGCACCTGTATTTTTATTTTAAACTTTAATATCAGGCGGTCCAGTAGAAGATAGGTACAATGTCACAAAATATATGGATCTGTACGAACGTAAGCCTTTCTTTTTGTAACTGACGTTACATATGACGAGACGAGACTTACGAGAGTGAACGGCCGAGTGATTTTAATGAATCTTATAATACTTCGTTGTAATGCGACCTAGTGAACACCAAGCTTCAAACTCATTGACTTCTATCTTTTATAAGATGCAAAAACATCAATAGATGTGATCTAGCCCTAACGCGAGAGCAGGAGTGCGCGCGCATCTTCAGTCGACAGCGTGGGAACTTGGGAAGACATCGGGGGGCGTGGCATCCTGTCGTTACGCACATACGCCACTACGCAAGGCCGCCGCCGCGATAAGACACCCGCACAACCGACTACCTCATAATAACACTCAGTCTTTCAATATAATATCCTAAACCAAACCTCCTCAATTCGTACGGTTAATATGTTATTATGAATCCCAACTAAACTTCGCCGCATATTCTTAACAGCGTCCTTTGAGTAGCTGAAATTGCTTTTGGTGAAAGAATCAAATTGCAAGTTATAATAATTGCTTCTGTGTTATTCATCGCTTTGTGTAAAATAAGATATTGAGTTACAGCACTATGTTACCGTAAATATTTTATTCATATTCAGTTTTAGGTTTTGTATGATGCCGAAAATTTTATATAATACGAAATCTGTAGCACAAATAACATCTTTAAAATATTTTGCCTCATGCTCATTGGTGTTTATTTTTATTAGGAAATTAACTTTTGTAACATGTATTAGCTCTTTCTCTTCAGAAATAGGATCATTTGAGAAATCTCCTAAAGATCTTGGAGTTCTTAGAATGATAAAGGTCAACGAACGTGGAGATTTTTCAAAAAGCGACTGCGCGCCTCGATCGCTCTTACTCAATAAAACATTTCAGGTAGAACGTGAGAAGAAGTTGAATAAGATGAACATGATTGCTGCGATATTTTTATATATTCGAGAAACATTTTAAGTACATATAAACATTCACACGCACATTATTTTTTTCTTTTTCTTCTTTCAATACGGTTCACTATTAAGTAGGTAAGGCCTCTTCTACTATGGAAAGGAAATTGATTTAATATATCACGATCAAATGGTCGGTCTAAAATTATATTTCAATTTTTCTTTCTCTAGCTTTTATATGGTCTGAACTTATTTTTTTACCTGCATCGTCTTATTTGCCCTTTACTACAACCGCGAAGAAAGAATGGATGATGCATTGTATTCTTATTTAACCACCACGGAGTGTTCTTTATAATCAAAATACACCACATTTTTCTACAGACAACTAGCGTCATCAGTAAAAAGATGATGAATCAGCGATAAATACTTTAAGTCGTAAAATTATCAGCCTCCTCTCGTACCTTTAATATCGAATGTGCTTGAGGGCTCTATTGATGTGAGCGCCCCACAGTCACGTGCCTTAGTCATAAAAGATACGGCCGAAAAGAGAAAATCAATATGATTTAAATTACACTTGACCGCAGTTTGTCTATCCAATTTGTTTCTAAAAGCTGTCTAACCCAATTCTTTTGTTTGAAATTTATCAGGATTTTCAGGTCCCTTAAATATAAAGTATCGTTTTCATTTTCACAAAGGGTGAGTGTGGTCATGTGAACCTGTTGAGTTAATTAATTTAAAGGTTATAGTCGTTAGTTGTGGACACAGAGAAGTAAAATAATTTCTAATATAGTGGTGCCAATATAATTCTACATATGAAAACCATAGACAAAAAAAAATATAGACAGAGCGCACCGTACTGTCGGTTGAAATTTTGATTCCACAGATAGTAGAGTGCTGGCTATGCTGCTAGTGTGCTGAGAGGGTCAGGTTTAATCCCCTCGTAGGACAATTATTTGTGCAATCCACAAATGATTGTCCTGAATCTAAATTTAATTTGTTAATGTTAATTCTGTAATTTCTATAATTCCCCGCGAAACAAGGTCTTACACCTTAGTGCCGATTTGCTATCTTTAAAAAAAATGCAAGTTGATAGCGCGCACATTTGGCGCGTTGCTATTTGATTGAAGAACCAAATGTAAAATAGCTAGGAATAATGATATCTAATGTTTACGCAAGTATTACACATTTGAAATAAAACTACTTTTACGGATTCTTTGTTTGAACGTTTGTATACAAACGCGAAAGAATCCGTAAAAGTAGTTTCATAGCAAAGTGATGTTTCGAGAATCGTGAGTAAAATACTAGAATTTGTATACCTGAATCACGAAAACAATAATTGACTTAAAATTACTATAGATACACATTTATATAATAATATAGCATTAAAAGTCGTGAAGTAAGTTTACAGTTACGTTCACGAAAGGGAGTGCCTTTCTTACCTGTAGGCTAAAAAATACGACTTGTATATGTATAATATACAGATGACATCTATGCAAGAGAAGAAAGACTTAATAAAAAAACTGATAGCAACCCGACTAACCAGCGTGATAAAGTGGATAAATTTCCTTCCTATTGCTGACGAGGCTCGACCCTAGTAATTGGACATATCAGAGCGAGATAAAATGATGATGATGGAAAATTATTATAATACTAAAACATATTAAAAAGGTTTAATAGTGGTAGGACCACGCTGTTGACAGTTTTCTGTCTACAGCCGCGGGCCGGTCCGTCCGGGGTACTACCCTGCACCCTCGCACCCACACTCTCGCAGAAGATCCACGCCTGAGTAATGGCAATGTGCTATTTATTGCGCTTCGTTCGGTGTGCGAGAGACCCGGAAGCCCAACGGTTTGGGGATTTTATTGGTAGGCAGCGGCCTAAGCTATACCCTTGGTATTGCAAACGTCCATGGGCGGCAGTGACACTTCCCAACAGGTGTGCTGCTTGCTCGTTTGCCACCATAAGCAATAAAAAAGAGGTAAATTTATTATTTCAGAAATATGGCAGTGAATAATGGACACCCATATACAAAATACGTAACAATAAAATTTAGACGTGGCCCACGGACACGTGGTTACATTAAACTGCAGTTACGATCTGACCCGTGAACTGACACCATTATTTATTGCCTACTGGATTACGGTTTGTGGTTCGGCAACCTACTTTTTTCTCTACACGGACATGCACAATTTTGACTTGGAATAAAGTTGAATATGATAAGCGAAATTGAATCCCGAAACTTAACTCATTCGTATGAAATTAAAGTATTTTTACGGTTTTTCCCTTGCAAATTGTCTTTAATATTGCCTCCATTATATGCCATGTTATTTTTATCAGGCTTAACATTAGACACACGGCAGATGACAAAATTTAGCTAAAATCTTTCTATATAAAGTAGTGGTGGACTCTTAGAGCAATACCAGAGGTACAACTTGTTTCTAATTGTTGCCTACCAACCAAAACCCATCTAGAAAATTGAGCTTCGCGCTCTTGCTTTTCTTCTATCATTATCAGAGAATTAAGATATATGTTATTCCAATCTCATATAAATTAGAATAAGAATAGGAAAATAATGCTGATTAATAGTTACTTGGTTACTAGAAATTAATTATTTTTCTTTACTACATTAAACTACGTTGTGAATTTTGTACATATAATTTAAAATGAAATAGGAAAACAAATATTCTTATATCAATCATCATTCTCAATTTTGACATCATAGAAATCGCGAAGTAATGAAGATAACACTATATCGTATGTATGATATAAAACTATAGGTCTAACACACAGAAATAGGTAATTAATATTTCTGTGGTCTAATATGTCCGCATCTATTGATTTTTGTGATCTTTTGACTTAATACAAATTTTGACTAATATTAAGACGAGCAAAACGATAAAGAAAAATGTCAAATAAATGGACTTATTTTAGAGTTTTTGTGAGATTATTACACGGTATTTGGATGGGACTAAAATTTAGTTGGCAACATGTCGCTGTGTTACAACTCTTGTTTCCTTCCTAAATAAAGGTTTGAATTAAAAAATAAGAATACGACATTGGTAATGTTTGACGTATAGTATTTAATAAACTCTCACATGTTAAATAAATCCATCATCATCACAGCCCATATATGTCCCACTGTTGGGTTCGCACCTCCTCCGCAGTGGGAGGGAAATTAACCTACTATACCGCGCTGGTCAGACGTGTTGGTATAGGGTTTTGTTTCGAGTTTTCCTTCTCTCGCATAGATGTTATATGCGTTAAATATCCCTTAGTCGTCTCGTACCATCACCCACGGGTAAAATATGGGGTGGTGAATAGTATTCTACTCCGTTACCACACGGAGAATAAATCCATATATCTATGTATTAGTTTTGAGATTCATTCTATTCATAGTATCGATTGTGGGAAGCCATGTTTTGCATTGAACGTTTATTGCCTAATATGTTTTACGCATCACCGATTTTATTCTACCTGCTGGCGGTCACAAATTGAACTGTATATTTATATATACAGTATATTATATATACAATATATTGACTTGCTATAGTTTATATAAATATCAAAAATATAGATAGATGACCTATCAAGCATGTTGAAGTATTTAGTGCTACCTGTGAGAAACTTTTTATCGACGTATGGGAGAAATTTTATATTATTGTAATGTTTTTCTGTTACATCATCATCATCATCATCATTCTCCTACTCTTATTCCAATTACTTGGGGTCGATACAATATGTACTCTTCTTTCATAGGATATATTGTAAAACTTATTGCAATAGTTTTATGACCGGCCGCCTGCCAGACGTCAACCCTCCTTGGGAATGTACCTAATTGTTGACCAAACGGCATCAGATGGAGTTCGCCCAGGTCGTTATAATGCTCTTAGTCATCTTTTACGACATCCACGAGCAAAGTAAGGGCTGGTATATGGTTTGGTATTCGTCGCCGCTACCACACAGCTAAAAGTTTTTCTGTTACGTGCCATCTTTATTTCTAAGTCACATATTGCCGTTACGCGCCTTATCTATTTTGAAGTGAAATTTCTTAGCGCGCATGAGGGTAAAATATTTACAGATGAAACGCGACACGAGAGAGATAGAGAGAGAGAGAGAGAGAGAGAGAGCGCAAGCATATACGCTATTGATTGATTATCGCTAATCAATGTCGTGTAGTCTTCTAAACGGCTTGACTAATATGTATTTATAAATATTTATTGCTACTTTCAGGTCAACTAGAGCAGCGATGATCCATTGAAAGACAGATAAAGTGCCACGCAGAAGTTCGATTTTTATGTCACAAAAAATGAAATACATATTCTAAAAAGCTACATTTTTTGAGCTGCGTGTAATTTTGTTTTATTTTTTAAGACTCCTTAAAAAGATATTATTGCATTGTAAGGAACTATATAATCATACATTTAACGAACACAAATTACTCTCAGACTGACTACAATAATTTGCGGATTGTACTAAGAATTGTCCTGTGTCAATCAAACCCATGACACTTGGAACGACTTGCCAGTATTTAAACAATTACGCCAGCTATGTAAATTATTAAATATCGCTTACTTTAACGGCATAGGAGAACGTGATAAAATTCGCGCACCTATGATTTCCAAAACATGTTTTCGTAGTGGTATGAAATCCGAACCTCGGCGAGCACTTTGAACCAGTGGAGTCGATATGGAGAGTGCGTAAGCTCTAAAAGCCTGATGTCTGATGTAATTCTAGTATATAGTTATCCATTTCGGTCTACCGAAGGCAGATAACAAAAGCTCCTTGGATAATTGATATTCTGCAACTTGTTAGGCTAGAAAGGCAAGGCTTTGTTTTTTTTTTGTTAACATAAAATAATAATCTGCTAGGATAGTATTTAGTCTTTGGATTTGGTAATATATTAATGAACTTTCACAATGTAAACAAGATATGCATATTATTATATAGGCATAGTAATATATATTTTACCTTTGCTTTTTTGTACATCAGACAAATAACAAAAGGCATTTGTGATACCCGGCTTGCTAGGCTTTAAGGCGCGAAAGAGGGAATTAAATTTTGAGAGAAAATATTTTTTTTTTGTTATATAGTGTCATATCATTTATCAAGTTTGTACACATCCATAAGAATGAGTCTCCAAAGCTTAACAGGATGAGGGTTATTATTTTCATTTTATCAGCCCCTTAATATCTATAAAAACGTATTATTAGAAATTATATAATATATAATAATAAATATCATTTATTTACCTTTTCCTTCAGCCCATATATATATATATATATATATATATATATACAAATACTGGGAAGAGGCTCACTCCACTTTGGGAGAAAAATTGATCTAATATACCAGGTTGACAGGCGCCTTTGATATGCGTTGGAGTATGGAACTTTTTTGGAGTTCCATTTCTTCTGCTGTTATGTTACTGGCTGACCTCCCATAGTCATATTTTTCTAAACCCGCGAGTAAAAAAAGGATCTTCAATTATATTTTTACTGTGTCGCCAAACAGATTTATTAACATTAAAAAAAATACCATGAGACCTTTTTTAGAAAATGACACATTTCAAGTTAACTAAAATCCGAATAAGATTTCTCTTAGTTTGCTTTTTAAATTCGTTTCACACAGGCTGACTTTGCAAGGATTGCGGACACCGATTCAGTCGTAATTATGGTGGGCCCACATAATGATCGCCTTCTACTACACTAAAGACCCTGAGTTGTGGTTCTGAATAAGTGCTGACTTTTCTTTCTTTATGGTTCACTCGTAATTACAGATAGGGTTTTCACAACTATCTGCTGCTACATTTGGCTTTATGGCAGTTTGCGACTGACTTGAAGTTTTTTATTTACCTATTAGTGTCCAATTAAAGATAGACAGAGTATGATACCGTAGCCTCTATTCATGAGATTGCTCTATAGGTTGAATAAGTGAGTCGGTTCTTGAAATCAGTCCTTGAAATAATGCGGCATCAGACGCTCCTGCGTCTGCATAGGATAGTTACTTCATCTAACATGTAGTATAATGTCTCTAAATGACCCGAGTTATAGTCAAGTTTAATATTAAGATGAAATAAAAAATATAAGCCGGTAGAATATTTAACAGGGTGTTGCTATAGTTTACTATAACTGAATTATTCAGGTGTATAAACGTTCTAATATGATACATAATATAATGCTAATTAATATATATAATATTATAAATGCGAATGTGAGGTTGTTTGTTTATTTTTTACGCTTTCACAGCTAAACTACTGACCTGATTTTAAAAATTCTTTTACTAATGGAAAGTTATATTATAAGAGAGTAAGATAGGCTATATTTTATCTCCGTATTCTTACGAGAATGGGCACTACAAGGGTGAAACAACTTGAATTTGCTAGTAAATATTATAAATGCGAAAGTTGGCGAGGATTGGTTAATGTTTGTTTCTGTTTTACGTTATAACTTTATTATATAACAATATAGTGTATTCATCAGGTTACAATTTATATTAAAAAAAAAACAAACCTATAAAACCATCGTACAAATCTATTGCTTGAGATGCCACTGTCTCGTGCACTTCGCACTCTAAATTGTGGTTCGGAGATAGAAATATTGTCTTGTACACCGAATGAATTCACAAAATCGCTTCATATATTATACGTTTCACTAATAATTAAAATTAATGATATAGTTAATTTATAATAAACTCATTTGCAAAAAAAACGGGCGGTTTTGATTTTCATTCATATTTAAAAAGATACAATACCAAAAAGGTTTCAATCGTTTGTACACGTTACTGGCCGGTTTTAAAAATGCTGTGGTATTTAAAAAAGTACGTTCTAAATTCAATTTTTCATTTGATGTTCATTTTTACAGAAAACCCCTTTTTATCCTACATTTTTGGCGCGAAGTTCCAGAAGTTAACATCGACTTTCATAACTTTTATTCAATTTTTATCGATTAATTTCATATCCTTGACTGTCAAAGCTTTATTTAATGCTGTTTGGCTGTATCAAAAATGGTAGATAAAGTGGTAAAAGCTACCAAAATTATCGCGCTGCTTGAAGAGGGTTGCAGCCAATGTTTCGTGGCTAGGAGGCTAAATGTTAGTCGCTCGACAGTCCAAAGGACCTGGCAGCGATATCAGGAGACTGGTTCCGTCGAGAGAAGGCCTGGTTCTGGAAGAAAACCATGTACCCAACCACGGGATGATCGTTTTCTTGTGAGTCGCGCATTGAGAAATCGCAAATCTTCGTATGTGGATCTTAAGAACAACCTCCAAGAAGTAAGAAATGTGCATATTAGTCTATGGACGGTCAGGAGGAGGCTTCTCGCTGCCAATATACGCAGTCATCACCCGGCCCGCGGCCCCAAATTACTCCGTGAGCACAGAGTTCACAGGCTTAGGTTCGCTAGAAATTGTGAATCATGGACTCAAGACGATTGGAATAGGGTTTTGTTCTCTGATGAAGCCAGGATATCTCTGTTCGGTGAAGATCGACGTCGGCGAGTGCTAAGAAGACAAGGAGAACGCTTTGCAGAGGCATGTTTCGAAGAAATCACACCTTATGGTGGGGGCTCTGTTATGTTTTGGGCAGGAATAAATTCAATGGATCGTACAGAGTTAGTCTTCATTGAAAACGGCTCACTGACTGGGCATCGATACATAACGGAAGTTCTAATTTCTCATGCACAACCCGCATTGGCCGCTCTAGGTGAAGACTCGATTTTTATGGACGACAATGCTCGCGCCCACCGATCCCGCGATGTTAATGCGTATGTGCAAGAGGTCGGCATTCGTCGTTTGGATTGGCCAGCTCGAAGTCCTGACCTCAATCCCATAGAGCATGTCTGGGACGTTCTGAAACGGCGTGTGAGATCAGTACACCCGGCTCCGCAGACCATCAGAGAGCTGAAGAATGTGATTACTGCGGAGTGGGAACGTATTCCGCAAGCAAGTATCCGGGATATACTCGCTAGCATGCCCAGACGAATTCAAGCTGTGATTTTAGCTAGAGGGGGTCACACTCGATACTAAACATTTATCTGCTTTTACTTTATTAAAGAAAAACAAACAAAAAAACTTTTTTATTTTTACTTCATGAGCATATGCACTACTAGCGAATATACACTACTAGCGAGGTTTAGCATTATTTCCCATAAATTGTATCTAAATTTTATGAAATACTGATGAAAACGATTATTTTCTTATTAATTTACCAAATTGTGTGGATAAAACTACCTATAATTATCAAACAAAGAAATATTAACATTTGAAATGGTTCATTGCTTAGGTGCCCGTTTTTTTTGCAAATGAGTGTATGTTATATGTTTTTAATTATAACTTATTTGTTTTGTTACCACACTATTGCATTGCACCTTAATATTACAAAAAGTGTCAAATAAGTCGGAGACATTTTTGCTCTATGAGATCTGTCTTCGCGTGCCCTGCCTAAACCAGTGGAGTTACATGAAGATAATGTATCGTGAGATTGATTCTTTTAAATAGCTCTAAATAAAAGTACTCAACTGTAATTGTCTACATTTCCTGTGGAAACTAATGTGTTTCAAACTAAACGTCCATCAAGCACTTATTATAAGTCTACGGAACGCAGAGTGGGGGTGGAGGCGCGATCTAGACAATTGTGCACATTTTTCTTTTTTTTTATAGCTAATTCGTATTAACTTTTTAAAATCATTTTAGTTTCTATTGCACGGCGAAGCGTTGAGGTCGTGCTCTACTCTCGACATATGAAAATCAAGCACTTTTCAAACCTAAAAATGATTGTATTTTTCTCACATTGCACTTAGAGGATAATATTATTATACATATGTCAAGAAAAAACATTCGTCTAAACGTATTTGATATTTTTAAAAAGCAATTATTTTGTTTAAAGTAAGAAAATAATTTGGAAAATCCAAAAGTGCACGCCTAATAATTTTTATATTATTTATCATTTACTATTAGTCAATGCCAGAAATGAAAATAAAATTAAAGAAAAAAATCCTTTTTTAAAAGCAAGCTGTTTATTATTTGCTAAAAAATGCAACACACTTTTATTTATAAAATTGGAACTGTGATAAAAACGGGCAGATTTAATAATTATGGTGTAAAGTTTTAGTGTTAAAAATATATAATTATGTACGATATGGAATTATTTTGTTGTTGAAGATTAATAAAAATATCGTTAAAGGTTACAATGAACTTATAAAGTGTTATATGTCTGATTAGAGTTAATTTATTTTTAACTTTTTAGTTTATTATATTAGCAAATAATAAAAGCTTGTTTTTAAAAAAATATTTTTCTTTAATTTTATTTTTAACTTTTTAGTATTTTTATTATTCGTGTTGTTTCCACAAATATAGGACAAAAAGGGTTCATCACCCCAGAGGTCCATTGTGGAGGGATAAGGGCTTCAGTATAACAGGGTTCGCCCTGGTACTCTGAGGCGCAACGTTAGCGATATGGATATATAATTACGGAGTTCTTATGGCAGGTTCCAGGTCCATCATCAGACCCTGGTTACCATATAGTCTCAAAGTACTCGTCAAGACGAATCAAACGAGCCCAAACTCGATGGAGTTGCGTCGCTTAATTATGGAGTTCCTATGGACAGCTTCCAGGTCCATGACCAGACTCTGGTTGCCATATAGTATCAAAATACTCGTCAAGACGAATCAAACGAGCCCAAACTCGGTGGGGTTGCATCTTTTAATTACGGAGTTCCTATGGCCAGCTTCCAGGTCCATCATCAGAACCTAGTTACCATATAGTATCAAAGTACTCCTCAAGACGAATCAAGCGAGCCCAAACTCGATGGGGTTGCGTTGTTTAATTACGGAGTTCTTATGGCCAGGTTCCAGGTCCATTGTCAGACCCTGGTTACCATATAGTCTCAAAGTACTCGTCAAGACGAATCAAACGAGCCCAAACTCGATGGGGTTGCGTCGCTTAATTACGGAGTGCCTATGGGTAGCTTCTAGGTCCATGATCAAACCTTGGTTTCCATGTAGTATCAAAGTACTCGTCAAAACGAATCAAACGAGCCCAAACTCGATGGGATTGCGTCACTTAATTACGGAGTTACTATGGCCAGCTTGCAGGACCATCATCAGAACCTAGATACCATATAGTATCAAAGTACTCTACAAGACTAAACTCTTTAAAGTAAGAAAAAAGTTGATTAAAAAATAGATTCGAAGACGTCCGGATGTTACCGTAAAGTATCTGGCATTCTCACGACCGTAAAAATGAATGTATCGAAGTTTTTCTTTTATTAAAAGCTTCATAATCACAACGCGCTGTTTCCTTTCGAAAATGGCTTGGTAGTTCCTTGTCGTTTAATTGCAATTAATAAAAAACTAAACTGCTTAGTCATTAGTGTATGTATACTTTATGAAAATAGGGTTCGTTATATTTTTTGTTCGTCCATTCGGACAGGCAAAGGGAATAAATCCCATTCAGCCTATTATAGTTAGCATGTTTAGCTAGCTCTACGTCGAGAATGGCACGAAATTTCAAAAGTATTTTTTTTTCTTTCATTACGAGTATGTACAAGCTTTTATTTAGTTTCACCTGTCCCGTTGTCTGTAATCAAATCTTGCAAGTTAAATTTGATCCCCTTCTCGGTTTCCGATTGAGCTGAAATTTTGCATGCATGTATAAATTAGATGACAATGCAATATTATTGTGACACAGATCTGACCTGATGGCTGGCCATAGGAACTCCGTAATTAAACGACGCAACCCCATCTCAATTGAGCTTATTTGATTCGACTTGACGAGTACTTTGATACTATATGGAAACCAGGGTCTGATCATAGACCTGGAAGCTGTCCATAGGAACTCCGTAATTAAGCGACGCAACCCCATCGAGTTTGGGCTCGTTTGATTCATCTTGACAAGTATTTTGATACTATATGGAAACCAGGGTCTGATCATGGACCTGGAACCTGTCCATAGGAACTCCGTAATTAAGCGACGCAACCCCATCGAGTTTGGGCTCGTTTGATTCGTGTTGACGAGTACTTTACTTTGAGACTATATGATAACCAGGGTCTGACGATGGACCTGGAACCTGGCCATAAGAACTCCGTAATTGAACAACGCAACCCCATCGAGTTTGGGCTCGCTTGATTCGTCTTGAGGAGTACTTTGATACTATATAGTAACTAGGTTCTGATGATGGACCTGGAAGTTGGCCATGGGAACTCCGTAATTAAGTGACGCAATCCAATCGAGTTTGAGCTCGTTTGATTCGTCTTGACGAGTATTTTGATACTATACGGAAACCAGGGTCTGATCATGGACCTGGAAGCTGTCCATAGGAACTCCGTAATTAAGCGACGCAACCCCATCGAGTTTGGGCTCGTTTGATTCGTCTTGACGAGTACATTGAGACTATATGATAACCAGGGTTTGACGATGGACCTGGCACCTGGCCATAAGAACTCCGTAATTAAACAACGCAACCCTATCGAGTTTGGGCTCGCTTGATTCGTCTTGAGGAGTACTTTGATACTATATGATAACTAGGTTCTGATGATGGACCTGGAAGCTGGCCATAGGAACTCCGGAATTAAGTGACGCAACCCCATCGAGTTTGGGCTCGTTTGATTCGTCTTGACGAGTACTTTGAGACTGTATGATAACCAGGTTCTGATTATGGATCTGGAAGCTGTCCATAGGAACTCCGTAATTAAGCGACGCAACCCCATCGAGTTTGGGCTCGTTTGATTCGTGTTGACGAGTACTTTGAGACTATATGGTAACCAGGGTCTGACGATGGACCTGGAACCTGGCCATAAGAACTCCGTAATTAAACAACGCAACTCCATCGAGTTTGGACTCGCTTGATTCGTCTTGAGGAGTACTTTGATACTATATGGTAACTAGGTTCTGATGATGGACCTGGAAGCTGGCCATAGGAACTCCGTAATTAAAAAAAGCAACCCCACCGAGTTTCGGCTCGTTTGATTCGTTTTGACGAGTATCTTGGTTGGCGTGAGTATGCAACAAAATATGAGGCTGTATAAACATTTCATATCGCTAACGTTGCGCCTCAGAGTACCAGGGCGAACCCTGTTACACTGAAGCCCTTATCCCTCCACAATGGACCTCTGGGTTTTTGTTTTTGTCCTATATTTATGGGAACAACACGAATAATAAAAACACTAAAAAGTTAAAAATAAAATTAAAGATAAATATTTTTTTAAAACAAGCTTTAATTATTTGCTAATATAATAAACTAAAAAGTTAAAAATAAATTAACTCTAATCAGACATATAACACTTTATAGGTTCATTGCAAAGAGTGAAGTTATTAAATTGAAAAAGAGTGGCAACTCGATGATAAAATATGCATGTATGGAAAGTGCTGTCACCTCTGGGTGGCAGCACTTTCCATAATTTCATAATTTTCAGAAAAATATCAATAACCGAAAATAGATCGATGACAATAAGTACTTACGCTAGGAACAAAAAATAACAATTCTCAGTTGTCAAACGTTTGACAGGCAGGACAAAATGGCAGCAGTTAAGTTTGTACAACCAATCTGTAGGCGGCGCGACGGTCAGTAAAAATAAGTAATGTTTTAAGTGTGCCCCCCCAGGTTCATTGTAACCTTTAACGATAATTAAGCTTCTTCGTCTGCTACAAAATAATTCCATATCGTACATAATTATATATTTTAACACTAAAACTTTACACCATAATTATTAAATCTTCCCGTTTTTATCACAATCCCAAATTAAATCCTAATTTTATAAATAAAAGTGTGTTTCATTTTTTAGCAAATAATAAACAGCTTGCTTTTAAAAAAGGATTTTTTTCTTTAATTTTATTTTCATTTCTGGCATTGACTAATAGTAAATGATAAATAATACAAAAATTATGAGGCGTGCACTTTTGGATTTTCCAAATTATTATTTACTGCTATTGTTTGATAAGTGAAATTGCTATATTAAGTAATCTTCTTCAAAAATAATATTCTGCATAGCAATCTTTGACTGACATTATAAAAACATAACTTCTAACTGCCTGTATGTTCTTTTGTTTACCTGTGTGAATGCATATTTCACAGCTGATTGGCTAAGCCATTTATTAAAAAAAATATATGGATAATTTGCAGGCATACCTCCTTTTTATTAACACGGGAGAAATTGCTTGCAGTAGCTAGTTTTGAATAAAAACAACTTATTTTATTTGTACATTTTATTCCATAATTGCATCTTTTATATAACGTTAATGTAATGAAATAATTGAAGTAGTAATAAAGTCATGTTAAGAAAAAAGCTGATGATATCAAAAGCAAGCAATATTATATATTTGTTTTATTTATAATCTACTATGCTAGCCTTTCATTGAAATTAGGCTGTTCAGTTTCTACTTGTGGTAATCTGCTTCCAACAGATTAATTTAACGATAATTAGCTTGCAATGAAATAGAAAAGTGCTCACTTTTTGTCGTTCAATACCCAGTAGATATAAATGATAATGGATTTAAATGAGCAATTAAAACTTGCAACTGGAAATTCAATTCACAAAAGTCAAAGGCGGATAATAATAATTGCTCTTGGAGACTCTTAGAGCACAACTCGTTAAAATCTAGTGCTCTCTTCTCTGGCAAGCGAAATCGAATCATTAGTTTATTACTTTTCTGCCCTCCAATGCATAAAACCCTTAAAAACGCTAATAAGTTTTTAAAGCTGTAACATCATTTAAAAATTAAATGGTAGAAATTAAGTAAATAAATATATAAATAATTGTAATAAATTTAACTTTCCGTGTGGTGACGGAGTAAGAATACAATTCACCACCCCCTATCGTACCCGTGGGTGATCGTAAGAGACGGCTAAGGGATATAAAACGCATATAACATCTACGCAAGAGAAGGAAACTCGGAACAAAACCCTATATCAACACGTCTGACCTGCGCGATATAGTAGGTTAATTTCCCTCCCATTATAGAGCAGGCCCGAGCCCAACAGTGGGACATATATGGGCTGTGATGATATTGTATCTAATATTAAATAGTGATGGTCGTAGGTATAAAATATACTAGTTTCAAGTTATAGGTTAAGCCTTAGTATTCCATCGGGACATAGTATGGCCATTTAGTGATATTTAAGTAATAATTTGTAAGGTGAAGATTTTTGCTAGGTACTCATTGTACAAGGACGTAGTTGGTTAAAGATGTAATTTTTTTTTTCATAATCAAATCAGGTGCGCTTTCTGCCCGTTTGCCACCATAACCAATAAAAAAAAACTTGTATCGGCGGACAGTCAAAGGGGGTGATAGATTAAATTTTTTTATTACTTATGGTGGCAAACGAGCCTACCTGTGTAAAACAAACAGTTCAGCTAGGCCGTTGCTTGTCAATCCAAACCCACCCAGAATGTTGAGCTTCCCCGGCTTTCTCGCTCACCCAACTGAAACTGAAATTGACAACAGTGTGTTTCTACCACAACTGAATCCTTCGACCATCCATTATACGACTTTTTTGTTTACACTGCGAAATTTCTCATAATGATGTTACGATTTTTTCAATGGACAGAAGTTAAACTCTGTCTTTACTGATTAACGAATTGTTTACCATTGATTGATATTTTAAACAGCTGATCTGATTATTCAGTGTTTAGACACCGCCTAATAGCATAATGCTGAAGAAAGGGCATGCTCCCATGGTTCGGACATGTGGAAAGAATGCCGAACGAAAGTCTGGTTAAGAAGATATACAATGCGAAAGTGGAAGGATGTAGGTACCGAGGGAGACCGAGACTAACCTACCTAGACCAGATCGGTCATGTACTGAAGGAAGTTGGAGTCAAGAGTCTCCGAAACCGGCGAGCGTGTATGAAGAGAATTATGAATGTTGAGGAAGCGAGTGAAGTATGCAGAGATAGAGTTCTCTGGCACTCTGTTCTCTCTGCCTACCCTGCAAGGGATATGGCGTGATGATATGTATGTATGTATGTATTATAATAATTATAATTTTATATATAGATATTATTCGTTATTCGAGAAACGAGCGAGCATATTCCGTTCCATAGTACGCTGAGCGGCTTTGAGTTTTGTTACGAGACCCACATTTAAGGACCACATTTTCATGTCATAAATCATCACTGTTCATGGAGTTGTGCCTTCAGACACTGTAATATATTAGGTGAGATGATCCTCTTAAGTTTCCTAAACGCTGTCCAGCCGTATTGGATAATTGTATCCAAATTTTCTAATTTAAATACGTACCTATTTAGAACCGTCTTATTCTTTGGCTTACGCTTTCTCCTAGTATAGTCTTTTGATTTGAGTAGTTTATTAGACCCTAAGTCGCAAAAAGCTGTTCCTCTAGAGTCTTTACACAACTCAGTGTAATATAAAACTGATCATTGGCAATTTATTTTTGCCTAAATCAATGACAGCTTTGTTTAAGGCTTTGTAAAGTACCTTGGAGTTTATATACCCTAACCGCCCTACAGAGGATTAGTGGAAGCATTTTCTGTTCACTATCCCATAACCTTTCGTTGCCTGATATATAGTTGACACAGGCGCTATGACAACTAACCCGTCACTGTCTCTCACTTTTGCGCCAATAGTGTCGTCATTAATTTTTTTAAAAACCAAATCAGTTAACTAGGCTGTTTCAATTTGGTCACAACGAAGGGGAAGCCTACAAGTTTGGATATTACCCTATTGCCCACTAACCAAGCCCTTAATGACAGAGATATTGCATCTTACCATGACTCTGGAGCCTATGTCTAGTTTTAACGATTGCATCAAACACTCACAATTATTTACATCACTTGGATGTTGGTAGTATCTCATACCTAAGTTGCTGCCTCACGTGACGCATCGATAGCACATATGGTGTATACGCGAATTGATTGAAACAGTGAAATTTAAACCATTGGCAACGAGATACAGCATTTCGTTTCCATTTTTAAGAAATACGTTTTTTATTTTTTTATTTTGATTTCCTACTTCTATTCTTCCGCTTGTCATATGCATTTTTAGTCTATCTAATCATAGTGCTATATTTAATAAATAATTTAATTTATATGAACTAGTTAAAATTATTACTTAACTACCACTATTTACACCAAAAATTTAAAAATAATTAAACTTTAAAAAAAAAATGAAAACCGACTTCAAAATAAGATCAGCCAAAAATCATACTTATTTAAAACACTAAAAACAGAAAAATAAGATGAACTATTTAATTCTTGTCTAATTTTAATTATGTATTAATTTTTATAAAATATAATTACAATGTATGCTAGAAATCCACTAACACGATTTGAAGTCGGTGCCAAGCTTAAATTAACAAAAAACAATAAGCTTAATGATATACACACAGGGAGAAAAATTAATAAAATCAAATTATTAAAGGAAATAAAAATTAAAAGATGTATGAATACATCTTTTACACTGAACACTATAACGACACAAATTTAATACCATTTGTCACAACCGTGAACGACGTCTGCCTGTATGGATTAAGTCGCTTAACCGCTTGCGCGTTCAGATCACTTCAGTCACAAGCGCGGCGTGGTTTGAATGCGATATATTATACCTATTTGGCTTGGCACCGACTTCAAATCGTGTTAGTGGATTTCTAGCATACATTGTAATTATATTTTATAAAAATTAATACATAATTAGAATTAGACAAGAATTAAATAGTTCATCTTATTTTTCGGTTTTTAGTGTTTTAAATAAGTATGTTTTTGGCTGATCTTATTTTGAAGTCGGTTCACATTTTTTTTTAAAGTTTAATTACTAAATATATCTTTTAATTCGACTTTTAAATTATGTGAAAAACGGACACAAAAGCAATTATAGCGGGAAAATGGCAGGCAGGTATTTAAATTATAAAGATAATTAATTAATTACGAGTACTTTATTTATCATGGCAATGCAGTAGGAAAATATGGTCTATTCTTTTATTTACTTCAAAAGCTCTCATTATAAAATATTGAATTTGAAAAAAATATAATCAGGTAGGTACTACTTTTGAGAAAAATAAAAATACGGTAAATTTGAAACATTGAGGAAGAGTGAACTACAAACACGGAGAAAAACCTGTAGACAAACCTGATTAATCCAGGTTAAATCTGATCTGATTATTTACTAATTACATTAGTCCACCCGGCAATAAGTGAGAAATGTTGAGACGTTCTTTGCTGCTAATTGTGTATTTACAAAGTTTTATATAAGAATTTTTTCTTACTGTAAGCATTTAAAAAGAAATATATAACAAACCAAATCTGTAACAGCGTAAATCTATAACTAGTAGTTATTGTTCAAATGTAGAAAAGCTGTTTTTCTTTTCCAGAAACAGCGTAATAAAGAAGGTTTGCATTTGATTTGCCAGAAAATGTGCCTGTTTTTTCCTGAGATAGTTTCTGCCCCAAACTACATATACGTACATCATCGTGTAACAGTCCAGTTTCGTGTACCAGTCTACAATATGAGATATTTACGGAAAAGTAATATCGTGATGGCGATACACAGTATTATCCCATCGCGAAATGCGCGGGATACCTACTATTTTACTATTCAATTAAAAGTATCTTCATCATTCTACTCTTATCCCAATTACTTGTTGTATAAGCAATAGGTAGTTCTTCCTTAATCGTACTCTTACATATTGCAAATATTTTTGGCAATAGTTTAATTACAGGCCGCCTACATGACGTCAACCCCATTTTTGGCGACGGGTACCGTAGGGTATGGTTACCTCAAGCTAATCTGTCCGGAGCGACGGAAGAAGAGACGCGCGACCCCGTAGATGCGCCTAACATCGTACCTCTCGATGCCGTGCAACTGAGCCAGTGGAATCTGGCCTTTGTGTTCGATGGGACCATCGAACCCACACGAGGGTAGACTGCTGGGTGGACACCCGGCAGTCTACCCTCGTGGGTATCCATCCACTTGAGTCGAAGAACTATGCAAAAAATATGACCACCGTACTGTAGTAAGTCAATTTAGTTTCATTTATAGGCCCTCTTTCTAATTATAATCCATTTTTCTCATTATATAAAATTAACTTTACGTAAAAGATTTATTAACTGTGCAAAGGTAAAGTTAATGCTTCAATCTTATCAAGAAATTGTTGCCAACAAGAACTTGAAAGTACATAATTAATTCACATTGCATTTGTAAGTTTATTACTGTTCGCTAAAGAGGTCTCTGGCGTGGACTGTAACGTAAGTAGATATGTCAGCTCTAATGTTAATGATTACTAGAAAGTTAGTGAAGTTTATCAGCTTCATCTGTATTAATATCAGCTGAGTTGAGTTGAGTTAAGCGAGAGTTGGGTATGCAGAAAAGAGCATGAAAGCAAAATTAATGCGGTCGAAATGCGATCTCTACGGAAAATCTGTGGAGTTAGGCTGACCGACCGCATTCGCAACGACGACGTAAGAGAGCGAGTAGGTATGAAAGAGAGTATTGGTGTAAAGATGCGAAAGGGAATGCTCCGATGGTTCGGACATGTGGAAAGAATGCCGAACGAACGTCTGGTTAAGAAGATATACAATGCGAAAGTGGAAGGATGTAGGTACCGGGGGAGACCGAGACTCACCTACCTAGACCAGATTGGTCACGTATTGAAGGAAGGTGGAGTCAAGAGTCTCCGAAACCGGCGATCGTGTATGAAGAGAATTATGAATGTTGAGGAAGCGAGTGAAGTATGCAAGGATAGAGTTCTCTAGCACTCTGTTCTCTCTGCCTACCCTGCAAGGGATATGGCGTGATGATATGTATGTATGTATGTAATATCAGCTGAGGAGTTTGTTTATTTTTTGGAACCCCTAAAATCAGTAAATGGAATTGGCTTTAAAAAAAATTTTTACTAGATAGCCGGTTCATTGAAAAATATGCTATAAATCTGATAGCTATTAGATATAATGCTGTAACATATAGTTGCTCAACTGTGACCATAAATGTAAGGAAATCGGTTAGAAGTATATAACAACTTTTTAAATTACTGAAATTTAGCATTTAATATGCTTAATTTGGGATTCGTAGATTTCAACAAAGCGTTTGATTCTTTGGAACATCACTATATATGGGAATCATTAGAACAACAAGGAATCCATAAAAAATATATACGCATACTAAAGAGCATTTACAGTAAAAGCACAGCTCAAATAAAGCTAGAAGGGACAGGCGAAGTGTTCCCGATTGAAAGAGGCGTCCGGCAAGGTGACCCAATTTCGCCAAAGATGTTCTCAGCTGTGTTGGAGACGATCTTTAGGAGACTAGATTGGGAGAACTTTGGACTTAATGTGAACGGCGAGAAATTAAGCCATTTGAGATTCGCTGATTACTTAGTACTTTTCTCTGATTGCCCGAAAACCTTGGAAAACATGCTACAGCAATTATCAGATGAAAGTTCAAAGGCAGGTCTCACGATGAATCTAGCAAAGTCTAAATTAATGAGCAACTCCCCACATAAAGATGCTATTACAATTAATAGCCAGCACTTAGAATACGTAAGTGAGTACATTTATTTAGGACAACTAGTGTCACCGACAGAGAACATGCAGAAGGAAATTGACAGAAGAATAGCAAACACTTGGAAGAAATTCTGGTCGTTGAGTGAAATAATGAAAAATAAAGAAATGCCTATGTCAGAGAAACGGAAAGTTTTTAATGCTTGCATACTGCCATGCCTTACCTATGGATGTCAAACTTGGGCCTTAACTGAACAACAGCAAAATAAAATAAATATATGTCAGAACGGAATAGAGAGAAGCGTATTGGGAGTAAAAAGAAGGGACAAAATTCAACTTAAAAAGATCAAAGGATAAACTAAATTCAGAAAAGTCCAATCAGCAAGCAAAAAATTGAAATGGCGTTGGACGGGACATATGTTAAGAGAAAAGAGAGAAAAGTGGACAAGAATAGTCACTGAATGGTACTCTAGAGACTGCACAAGAAGTAGAGGAAGACAACCAAAACGATGGGAAGACGATTTGAAGAAAGTAGCCGGTCCGGAGTGGTTACGCAAGGCAAAGGACAGAAATAATTGGCAATCCTTAGAGGAGGCCTTTGTCGAGAGACAAGCTGTTAAGAGAGGAGATAAGTCGAGTGCCGAGAATATGATTTAGTTTATATAGAGTTTAGTTAATGTAGATTTCTTATCTTTGCTAATATTTTGTCATAGAAGTGAACAAAACTATAACAGTAATAAAGGCTTATTTTATTTTATTTTATTTTTATGCTTAATTATTTATAAAACCCGATTACGAAATGAAAAATGATGTCACAAGCGGGATTCGAACCCGCGCCTATTGGGATTCCGGCCCAATCGTGCTGCCACTACACCACCGTGACTAATTGTAGGACATGCAAATTTCACTTCGTATCATATTTACGTCTTAAGGTGACGGTATGCTATCTACCCGACAATGTTTACACATTGTTATTGGCTTAATACTTAAAACTTTACAGTTAGAATTGTATTAAACGATGACACAACCTTGTTATTTAAATTACTGAAATTTAGCATTTAATATGCTTAATTATTTATAAAACCCGATTACGAAATGAAAAATGATGTCACAAGCGGGATTCGAACCCGCGCCTATTGGGATTCCGGCCCAATCGTGCTGCCACTACACCACCGTGACTTATTGTAGGACATGCAAATTTCGCCTCGTATCATATTTACGTCTTAAGGTGACGGTATGCCATCTACCCGACAATGTTATTTGCAACGGAACTGTGCACATCAAATGGGGTTTTAAAAGTAACTAAATAATTAGATGCGTACCTACGTATATAGTACCTATCTAAATATATCGTTTAAATTATAATAAGGTAAGGTTATAGTAAGGTTCATATATTACGTAAGGGATTTTGAAGAACGATTTGGCTTCCTCCACCCTACCGCAAATATATATATATATATATATATATATATATATATATATATATATATATATATATATATATATATATATATATATAGTGTATATGTTTAATGAAAAAGCACGTTACAATATAGATTATAGAGTATATTACTTTTGCTACGAAAACGACAATCTCTATTAGAAACTTAATAGTTTTTCTTTGCATGAAATTTTATTTGTTCTAAAATCGTGTTTTTAAAAACATGATGATATTATCAATTATAAGTTAAAGATGTAAACTGCTCTGTAGTATGTCAAACTAAGTTCAAACAAACAGAACTGGCGAGCCGCACTTAGTATATATTTACACGAACCATTTCAAGCCACTTTTGACCCTTTCATAACTCAAAATCTATTTAACATATAAGCACCAAATTAATAAAATAGATCATAAGTTACATTATTAGTTTTATGTAAATATTTCAATTATTTAAATTTAAAAAGACATTTGTAATTAAAAATGTGTATTTGTAGTAGTTTACAATTGTAATGCATAAATAGGGCTTAACAAAATACATATGCCTCCAATTCGTTTTTTTTTTTTACGCTAGTCTCGTATAAGATGACTAAGGGACGTTTTACGCTACCGGTGTATTGATAAAAGTGAGACATCACCTACAATGATCTGCAGAAAACTTAGGATTTAAAAAAAATATCTGAGAATAATATTTAACTGTATTTATTAGATTTTTAGAAAATTACAAAATTATAACAATATTCAAGTTTCTTGTGAGTTGTGGCCCGTGGGAAATCAAAGACCGTGCGGAAATGTAAATATTCTTTAAAATTCTGCTTTGCATTTCTGCTAATGCTATATCATATTAAAAATTAAGATACGAATCATCGACTTTATGACATAGTTTAGAGATGGGCTTTATTAAAAGTTACTAATGTCATAATCACTCCATGTGACAGATATTTTGGCAATCATAGCTAGTGTCATAATCACAACTTTCCAAAACAATGCTGCGCCATTTCCAATGATCTCTGAAACGGTTTTTACAATTGCAACGGGAAAGAAAGGGGTTGATGACGGGTACATGGACCTTGTTCATATGTTTTTGATATCATGCTTGTGATGTAATTTTGTAGGTAACGAAAACGTTTAATTATAATTATAAGAAAACATTAAATTTCTTAATTTAAATTTGGAATGCTGCTTCTGAAAAAAAACTCGAAATAAGAAGATTGCACAAGCAGAAAACTTTTTACCTGGTCTTCCAACTGAGACTTAGTAAACTTATTACCTCCTGTATTGGCTCTGACGGCTCTCTTTAGAAGGCAATGGAATTGAAATTTAATTTCGATGTTACGCTTCGGGCTTCCTTTGCAATTACTACATTAATTTCCTATATTCAGATTTCTTTTAGTTATGAGAGTACCTCTGCAATATTATATCATTAATTTAAAACACTAATACTAAATATAATTTTAGATATTATATAAAAATGATTTCTAATGTTTACGCGAATATTACACGTAGAAATAAAACTATTTTTACGGATTACATCACATTTGTTTTTGATTTTTAGTATCTCGACATTTTGAATATTTTACGTTGCGTTCATGAGAGAATGATCTCAGTCCTCCCGTGACCATGGACGCTACAAAGTGTTATTTCAAAAATCATTTAATTTCAAATTATATAAAAAAAAACAAATATTTAAAAATATAAAGCGTTTCGACCCACCCACTCAATGTAACCAAATAATAAAATGATACTCTAATATAATGGTATTTTAAAGCGGACAATGAATGAATGAGGTTGGAAGTTCGGTGGACTGGTTTATCTTGAGACTATTAAATTCAACCTGTCATCTGCATTCAATACTATTATATTTTGAATTTTGGCAGACGATGTCTCGCTAACTCACTGAATGGGTAACGGTCGCTATAGGCA
Source organism: Lymantria monacha (assembly GCA_905163515.2). Classification (NCBI taxonomy): domain Eukaryota; kingdom Metazoa; phylum Arthropoda; class Insecta; order Lepidoptera; family Erebidae; genus Lymantria; species Lymantria monacha. Next base: position 14,193,156 of record LR991083.1, read on the forward strand.
CACAAGTCATACGGGCAATAAAGAGCAACATTGGTGTGAGTACTTAGAGGTATCTAGCGGTACAGCATCAGTTTAACTATTACGAGTCTGCGATAAACAGACGCGCAGCAGTTTCACCGTAATTATGCTCTTGAAAATGACTGGACCACCTCCAAGTATATATACTATATAACTTTGAATGGGCAGAAAAGGGTCGTTCCAGCGATACTTTTCTGCCCAACGATTTAAGGCTAGACTTGAGGATCCTGCGAATCTAATCTAGCCAGCTAATGAAGACAAGCTGCGGTTTATTGGATTTTATATAAATTTTATGCAAAACTTTTTTTTTTAATCAAAAGAACTTTAACTTTCATCGATGATGACCACAGAGTCAGTAAGGAGTGCGTGAAAGGCGCTCCTGTTGTTCTACGCCTCCGATGCACTCGCGAACACTCGCGGATCAATCCCCGAAGAGAATAGCAAACTATTATTGTATTTATATGCCTATTTTTAATACATTATTTTATGTCGAACGAGTCACTATTGTATTTCATGTTCCATACGGAACACTATCTCCTCGAAAATGCAAAACAGAAAAAAGTATTTAGTTATTAATTTTGCAAATATTTACATTCCTATACGTCCCATTACTGGACTCGAGCCTCCTCCACAGTAGAAGGAAATTTAACCTATTATATTACACTCATCAGAAGAGTTATTTCTCTTCTCTTTTGTCGTGATATTGTATACTTATGTCCCTTAGTCGTCTCTTACGATTACCCACGAAGAATAGGCAGTAAAGGTCACCACGCGCATAGCCATCAACTTAACAAACCAATAGCTATCATCACAGCCTATATAAATCTTATTGCTAGGCTCTCAATCAATTCAGTCAATTTTCGTTTGTAAATTTACCTTTGGAAAATTGCCTAAATATCAAATACCTATCATAAGTAAATATCAAGACTTCATGTCAAGTTTTCATTCTCTACGACAGAAGCTATCTGCATACCATATCCCTTACCTATTATATTGGCATGAGGGAGTGGAAATCGTATTCTTACTTCATTACCACATTACCGTTACCATAAGTATAATTTTTGCTTAGCTTAGCTTAGCTTAGCTTAGCTTTTAATTTTTCGCAGTAAGTATGTAATAACCATATCTCGGAATCACTATTAGATTTTATTTACTCAAAACATTCACGATGTTGTGCAGTGAAATAAAATTAATAAGCTCTCTTTTGGTAAAGAACAAACTTCAAAGGCGACGTATTCGGGTCAAAGTCTAAAAAAGTTAAGCCCTGTATTTTTTATTAATGAAAGCAATGGAATTTTAATCGTATATTATTAGACATTATAAGGAGGGTTATATTTCTTTTTTTTTGTGGTCATAATATGTCTATTTTTGAAGGCAAAGCATAGAACAATAATATGCTAACGGCAATTTAAATTGGAAGCATAAAATATTCACATTTTATATGTAACTTTTATACCTACATTATTTTAACATATTCATAGACGAAATTCACCAAATTCACGTATCCCTGACAACTATAAGACAAAAAAGGTTTATATGTGGCCTCTCCTTACATCGTAAAACTGTAAGTATCAATTTACTATGTAATTTACGAGTTTTTGCGCTCTCTCGTAAGACCTAAACAGAAAGGGAATTCATGTCTGTAGCAAATTCTGTAGCAAATGTGTTGCAGCACAAGCGTTGTGTAAAATTTAAATGGCTCGTTTTCTATTTTGTAAATTGTACGCGGTCTATATACACGGATGTAATAACCTCAGTGCCATTATGAACGCACTCAAGTGGTGTTATGCTGACTTGCACTTCCACAATAAGAAATAAAAGGGCTTATTTCCTTGTTTCTCTAAGTTCTTGAGCGATATAAAAATACGAGTATCTTATTTTTAAATCGAGCAAAATTCTGATAACACTTTATTTATAGCTTCATTTAAAAATGGATTCATACAGACCTTGGATATTTTAAAGTATCTAGTTATACATAATTAATTGTATGCATTAATGTCTTAATTTATGTGACAATAATGGTCGGTAGCGCCAGAAATGCGACCACCGCTTTTATTTGCAGTGACCTCATGAAATATGGTGGAGGAGCAGGTGCGGGAGAATAACGCCCACAGTTATTTGCTCCGCCAATGACGTTGCAAGTGTAGGTGTTTGCACTTGACACCATCCTATCATCATCATCACAACCCATAATGTCCCACTGTTGGGCTCGGGCCTCCTCTATAATGGGAGGGAAGTTACCCTACTATACCGCGCTGGTCAGACGTGTTGGTATAGGGTTTTGTTTCGAGTTTTCCTTCTCTCGCATAGATGTTATATGCGTTTTATATCCCTTAGTCATCTCGTACGATCACCCACGAGTAAGATATAGGGTGGTGAATAGTATTCTTACTCCATCACCACACGGATAACCATCCTAACCGAGGTTAATTGGATCGAGGATTAGTCTGACACCCGCAGGGGTGTCGATCGCGTCAGATCGACTTACCAGCGGATTGCCGTTGCAAAGAAAGCGTAACCCCTGTAGAAAGCAAGGGTATGGTGACCCCAATCAATTGTTAAAGATGAGAACATGTCGTCAGGTTATGAGCAATTACGCTGACCATTCATCACCTAGAATGGTTCTGATGCGATGTAACCTATCTGGCTATTAATTATAGGGTGTCAAAATGAAGGCAAGCAATATATTCATTTGAGGTATAAGCTTTTTAATAGAAAAGTATCTATATATATAAGAGATTTCCACCTATGTATTGACTCATCACGATATCTCTGGAACCATAAGGCCTAGTGAGGATGGTGTCCGATGGTTTACTGTGTGAGACACAAGGAGGTTTCAGGAGTGGAAGGGGATGCATGGATCAAGTGTTCTCTCTGCGCAACATTGTGGAGAAGTATCTGGCTCTAGGTCAGAGGGTTTTCTGCAGTTTTGTGGATCTGGAGAGAGCATTTGACACGGTTGTACGAAAGGAACTTTGGGACATTTTACCGGAGTATGGTATTAACGGTAAACTGCTACAGGCTGTGCAGTCCAGTTACATGGGCTGTAGAGCCTGTGTGCGGCTGGATGATGGAATGTCGCCTTGGTTTGACGTCAATATCGGCGTTAAGCAGGGGTGCGTTCTGTCAGCCAGGCTGTTTATCATATATCTGGATAAATGTCTCCAAAGGTTGAACGATATGAATGTGGGAGTCCAGATGGGCGACTCAGTGGTCACTGCTCTGCTTTATGCAGATGATGCAGTCCTGCTGGCACAGTCAGCGACTGACCTGCAGACCCTAGTCGACACAATGACAGAAGATTGTAAGAAAAGGGGTCTACGCGTGAATGTGAGCAAAACCAAAATAATGGTCTTTGAAAGAGATATAACCAGAACAGATGTAAGAGTAACAATAGGTAATGATGTACTAGAGCAAGTGGATGAATTTGTATATCTTGGATGTGGATTTAGCCGAGATGGAAGGTACACCACTGATATAGAGCGAAGAGTGAATGCGGGAAATAGAGTGAACGGAGCGTTGGGGCAACTTTTCGGCAGCCACCACCTCAGCCAGAAGGCACGTGTAGCAATACATAACGCAGTGCTTGTCCCAACATTACTGTATGGAAGCGAGAGTTGGGTATGCAGAAAAGAGTATGATAGTAAAATTAATGCGGTCGAAATGCGATCTCTGCGGAAAATCTGTGGAGTTAGGCTGACCGACCGCATTCGTAACGACGACGTAAGAGAGCGAGTAGGTATGAAAGAGAGTATTGGTGTAAAGATGCGAAAGGGAATGCTCCGATGGTTCGGACATGTGGAAAGAATGCCGAACGAACGCCTGGTTAAGAAGATATACAATGCGAAAGTGGAAGGATGTAGGTACCGAGGGAGACCGAGACTAACCTACCTAGACCAGATCGGTCATGTACTGAAGGAAGGTGGAGTCAAGAGTCTCCGAAACCGGCGAGCGTGTATGAAGAGAATTATGAATGTTGAGGAAGCGAGTGAAGTATGCAGAGATAGAGTTCTCTGGCACTCTGTTCTCTCTGCCTACCCTGCAAGGGATATGGCGTGATGATATGTATGTATGTATGTATGCATAAGGCCTACAAACCTCAAATTTGGTAGGAATATTTCTTTCACCGAGTAGAGGTCAGCTAAGAACGGATTTTACGAAATTATATCCCTAAGGGGGTGAAAAAGCAGGTTAAAGTTTGTATGGGACAACGTGATTCCTTGGTCCAATCTATTTCAAATTTTGCATAAACATTCTTTAACAGAATTGATAAAAGATGTGATTCATATTTTATTGAGACTTATCTTCTAACTGGGTTAAAAAGGGGTGGAAAGTTATTTTGGGGTTGATTTGCTTTAAAGTTGATATCAATACTTCTTAGAGATTTTGATTTAAAAGACATTTTATTTTGACACATGTTTGAAAACTCAATTCGATTATATTAAAAAAACCGGCTAAGAGCGACTCGGAGTCGCGCACGAAGAGTTCCGTACCATTATCTATAAATGGCAAAATAATCATGTTTGTTGTATGGGGGCTTAAATTCTCTATTTGTTTTATTTTAATTTAATTATTTATTTCTAAAGGGAATATATTACTAAATATTCTGTGAATATTTCAAACGACTACCTATTTTTAACCGACTTCCAAAAAGGAGGAGGTTCTCAATTCGAACGCAATTTTTTTTTTTTTTTTGTATGTTTGTTACGCGATAGCAACGCCAATTATGGATGGATTTTTATAATTCTTTCTTTGTTAGAAAGAGGATACTTCAAGTGTGGTCCCATATGCAGGGTATCAGGATCTGATGCTGGGATCCTAGGAAAATCGAGAGTAATTCCTTAAAATGTAGGGCAAAAATGCTGTTTCTGACGCCTCTGTACATAATTTATAGTTCATCCAATCTAAGAAGTGCATTTTGACGTTTTGCATTTTTTAATACACAATAACCTCGGTCAAACGTTGATGACACATTATTGTAAACACGAAATCTGAAGTTTTAAATAACTATTAAGTTATTTACATAATTAACATTGCGGGTGACTTTCTTGTACAATAATACTTACATACATACCATCACGCCATGTCCCTTGCAGGGTAGGCAGAGAGAACAGAGTGCCAGAGAACTCTATCTTTGCATACTTCACTCGCTTCCTCAACATTCATAATTCTCTTCATACACGCTCGCCGGTTTCGGAGACTCTAGACTCCACTTTCCTTCAGTACATGACCGATCTGGTCTAGGTAGGTTAGTCTCGGTCTCCCCCGGTACCTACATCCTTTCACTTTCGCATTGTATATCTTCTTAACTAGACGTTCGTCATTCTTTCCACATGTCCGAACCATCGGAGCATGCCCTTACGCATCTTTACACCAATACTCTCTTTCTTACTTACTCGCTCTCTTACGTCGTCGTTACGAATGCGATCGGTCAGCCTAACTCCACAGATTTTCCGTAGAGATCGCATTTCGACCGCATTAATTTTACTTTCATATTCTTTTCTGCATACACAACTCTCGCTTCCATACAATAATGTTGGGACAAGCACTGCGTTATGTATTGCTACATGTGCCTTCTGGCTGAGGTAGTGGCTACCGAGAAGTTGCCCCAACGCTTTGTTCACTCTATTTCCCGCATTCACTCTTCGCTTTATATCAGTGGTGTACCTTCCATTTCGGCTAAATCCACATCCAAGTTATACAAATTCTTCCACTTGCTCCAGTACATCATTACCTATTGTTACTCTTACATCTGTTCTGGCTTTATCTCTTTCAAAGACCATTAATCTAATGTTGAAACTCGTAAAAATAATTTAAAATAAAAATAACATGATATAATTGTTATTCACGACCTAACAATGTCACTTCATCACGTTCTATACAGTAGTGCTTGACAACTTCCAATTCACGAATATCCAAATAATCGGTAAAAATATTAGAATAATACGATTAATCGAATAGAGATTTTGACAGAGATGTACATTTCGACACTTTGATTGATGAGGAAATAATTATTAATGTTCGCGACGCTGATAATTCAAGTAATAGTAGTAATTCTTAATAAATAGCCATTTTCAAATCCAGTTTTTGTTTTTAATTAACCTAATCCTACTAAATATGATGAATAGATTCTATGCTGAAATAATTAAATTTGTTTAGTACTAATTTAGCACTTAATTTATTCATCACCTTTTTGAAAAATAAAAAATAAACCGATTATTAATTATAAAGAATCAATATCGATTTCGCAGTAAAATCGGATATTTTCGATAGAAATTATTTGGTTCACCTACCTAGACAACTTACTCAGACAGCTGTCAAAGTGCAGTTCTTAGATTAGACAGACTATAGTTTGATTATTTGTGCATGGAGATTATCTTTATGAGCTTTAGCTGGTAAAACAACAATGTTACTAAGGAGTAAAATAAGGGTCACGGGATGAACATTTATATGGAAGTTTATCATTTTCAAAGTAGTTAAGTACGAAATTTCGCACGCCTACATCTTTTTAGAAATAAAAGAATGTGTGTTAGCGTTTTTTCAAAATTTCACTACTAAGGGGTAGTATAAGTAGTATAAAATAGGTAAAAACAAGTGAAAAAAAATTAAATATATTTTTTTAATTAATAATAATTATTTTTTTAAATATTATATTTTTTTTTCAATTTTGTTAAACTTTCGTGTATTAAGCTAATACGTTGAGATCGTTGCTCCTCGATTTGGTTTGATAACGTTCGCGAATCAAACTGAGTCGCTGAGAATTACTTTCTGTAGTTTCATTACGCCTAGATAAGTTTGTGTATGCCCTCATCTGAGAAAGCCTATTGACCCGCTGCTCGTCACTCTCATTTATAATATTTATCCCATATCCTAACCCCATTTTTCTTTAAACGAGTGTCTCTCTCGTCACTCGTATCTTCCAAATGGTGCTGTCTCATTCGAGCAGCCCGTTTACTAGGTCTACCTTTTAAAAAAAATCTGAATTCACTTATTTCCACTAAAAACCGGCAAATAAAAAATTATTTTATAAAAAAAACAAAAACCGACTTCAAAACTATGCCTACGATAAACGACATACAATAAACTTACACTAAAAAGTAGAAAATAATTTATTTTAATTAGTTTAATCTCAAAAGAATAACAGAACAATTTACGAAATTATAGTATACCTACCTATTTACAGGTAGGTATGTAAAAACTTATACTATGTCAAGAAAAATGGATAATAATATTATATTTTGTATTTCAAAGTAAGGAGCTTTGAAATATAATAAACGAAATTATTAATATTTATTTACAAGTACTATTTTTTTGGACTCGGTGCCAGCTAAATCAAAATTAAATTCCCTTGCATAAATCTTTTAAGTGCATTAAATCATCAACGAAATCTGCCCGCATTCGGGTAGTTCACTCAGCCAGACATCGCCCCTCTTTTCTCGCACCTGCCTCGCTCCAGCTATCGCCCTATTCGCAGTGATCGTCCATCTTTGCGTAGGTCAGGTAGGTACTGCGTGAGCCGCGTGATTTTCGCAAAGTAGAAAAACTGTCCTTGGCTGGCACCTATTACCTATTTTATATAGTAAATTGCAAATTATGCCTAGTTTTTACCCGACTGCAAAGGAGTGGTATTGTGTTTAACAGTCTATGTATGTATGTTTGTATGTTCCTTTGAAGCACTATATATACCAAACGCCTGGGCCGATTTTTATGATTAGTACGTCAATCGATTCCTCTCAATCCGGCGAGTGTCACTAAAGATATGACGTTATTGAAAATTCAATATGGCGACTACTGAACGCCATATTGTGAAAATTAAAAAAATTAAAGTCTACATACTATATCTAGTGGGGTATCGTTAAATAGGTATTTAAAAATCATTTTTAGTTTTCTCTCAACATTTTTCGATTTGACTGGCCGTTTAGGATCTATATCGATTTAAAGTTTCGTAACAACCTTTCTCACATATAGGTTTTTTAGACAGTAGAAATTTACGATGAAAAGACGAAAAATTCATATAACCGGATGTGGATGGACATATACTGAAGTATCTAGTAGTTATATTGTCCAATATACTATAGGTAGTCCTACCTAAAGTATCTAATGTCTGACGTGGTCGCCCATCTCCAATTTCTAACGATTTAGTACTCAACTTCAGTCGAAAAACTATATATAGTTAGGTACTTACCGACTTATTAATAAATAAGATAACTATAGCTACCTAGGTATTTATAACTAAAAAATGTAAAATAAAAAAAAATGATTAAAAAAATCAAAAAACCCGACTGTCGGGTTTTTTGTTTTTTTTAATCATTTTTTTTATTATTAATTACTGCTGTGTAGATTTTTGTTAACTTCATTGTTATATTTGAGAGCTCAATCATCATTCATTCTCCTACTCCTATCCTAATTACTTGTGGTCGATATAATATGTACTCTTCTTTCGTAGTACATATTGTAAAAGTTATTGGCAATAGTTTTATGACCAGCCGCCTGCCAGACGTCAACCCTCCTTGGGAATGTAATTATTGACCAAACGGCATCAGATGGAGTTGGCCCAGGTCGTTATAAGGCTCTTAGTCGTCTTTTACGATATCTACGAGCAAGGTAAGTATTGGTAGTATTTGTAGCCGCTACCACACAGCACAATACATTTGGAAGCTCAATAATGTAGTATAATATTAATGTATTACGGTGGCAGTGATTATAAAGGTCTTAATTAATAAATTTATAATGTTTTAAAGCTCTAACAAGAATGGCTTAACAAAAAAAAATGAAATATTTCGGTAACTATATGAAACAGAAGTATCGTATAGTACTGAAATAGATATCGCTGATATTTTAAGGTTTCTCTATGAGTAATTTATATGTGAATGCTTAAAGATAAGATTAATATCGATTTTTACTGCCGTTAGTGTGCTAGTTTCTATTTTAATGTTAATTAATAAGCTTCTGAACATAATCCAACGAATTCAATTTTAAAACCTATTACGTAATCAAATTGCTTTTATATTGTATTATAAGCCTCTTAAAAATAACAACAGTACAATATTAATTATTACCCTATCTTATAATACCCTATCTTATTTCGTGGTAAGACCACGCTGTTAACGATTTTTTGTCAACAGCCGCGGGCCGGTCCGTCCGAGGTAGTACCACACTCTCGCAGAAAATTGAGCAATGGCAATTTGCTGTTCCAGGTGTGTGAATTATTAAAATTTTACACTCTTACTCTGTCACTACAAAGATAACCTATATATAAATATGTTGAAGTCAATTTACTGAGTTCCATACATATATTTAATTATAATTTTACATTCCATTAACCGTTCCCATTGAGACCTTTCACAGAATCAACTACCGCTTAATTGGCAGGAATCAATTAACCAAACTCTAAATATATCGAGAGATAATATTTTAGTAAGTGGTGAATGTGAATGTACCTACTGCCAAATCCTACTAACATTATAAGTGCGGGTATTTGAATGTTTGTTAATTAATTACATAAGAATGGCTATATAGATTTCAATAAAATTAACCAAGTAGTTATTTTATTACCGGCATTATAATAAAACACAGAGGGCCACGTGAACACGTATTAAAATGATTGCAAAACATGTTATGAAATAAACCTCGTATGCACCACGTCCTAGAATCTACTGAGATGTCGTTTAGACCAGGTATGCGAAAGGCTAATCCACTGGCAGGATCGCTAATGATAAACGACGGGCTATAGGACACTATTTCACCTTACTGTTACATTAAACGTTCAAAGGTAGGCTGCTAAGCCCAAAAAGACTGATATTATTGTTTTAATTCTATTAAAATTAAAGTTTTGAGTTTTTATTAATTTATATAAATCTGTGACTGTGTGGAGGCGACTACGTATACTGTCAATACTTACATGGCTTATCGGTATCATATGAGACGTTTAAAAGCTTTAAAATCACCTGGGCCTAGGGAATTTGATACCGTCAAGTATATTCCCAAGTAGGGTCAGCATTGGGCAGGTCTCTTGCCTGACGTCAAATCTCTTTAGAAGTGTACTTGTTGACCGGGCGGTATTAGAGGGAGTTAGTTCAGAGCTATGTAAAGATCGGAGCAATATAATGTTAGCAGTATTTATAGCCGCCATTACACAGCTAGTTGTTTTCAGATAATGTTATAGATGTCTATATAAAATAAATGTAAGTTATAGATATTTTTTTAAAAGAAGTACTCACTGAAAATTTACACACATACACACATATACACGCTAACACCCGCGTTACGTATCTACACTGGCATGCACACACGCGCAAACACGTTGTCATTCAAATAAACATATTTATATAATGCTTGATGTGCGGAGACATGTTAAGATTTTAGTTTAAAACTCGCCTCGAGTATCAGTTGCCCTTTATTTGCTGAACTGGGACTTTTTTAGTACTGTCGCAAGATACGAATCATATTGAAGCATAGATACCTATATAATATTAGGTCCTTACATATGAAATTAGCGTTTTGTCCTACTGACTAATATGATCTGAAATATCTTCTCTTTGGTTAAGAATTCCAAATTCAAATTTATAAAGTCATTTAGCTGGTACATTTGAGTTTTGAAAACAGTCATTCATTTGTTTTTTCCTCATTATTTTTTTACGAGTACGAGTTCTACCGTGGCACCAGTGCTGCAGAAACAGCTCGAAGGATTAATTATGTGTACGGCGCTGGTGTCACAAAAGAAAGCTCGGTACGTTTTTGATTTCAACGTTTTCGTTCTGGAAATTTCGCCCTTCAGAACCAACCCCGTGGACGGCCGGAGACCAAAGTGAAATATGAAGAATTAAAGGCTATTGTGGAAGCGAATCCATCACAAAGCACTCCAGAGATAGCTGCAGGCTTCGGGGTAAGTGAAAAAACTGTATTAATCCACTTGAAGCAAATCGGGAAAGTAAAAAAACTTTAACGATGGATACCTTATGAATTGAGTGAATCAAACTTGTAAACACGCGTCGACTGCTGTGTTACTTTGCTCAACCGACACAATAATGAAGGGATTTTAAATCGAATCATTACTTGTGATGAAAAGTGGATACTGTACGATAATCGGAAGCGCTCGTCGCAATGGCTGAACCCTGGAGACCCAGCCAAATCCTGCCCTAAACGAAATTGACTCAGAAAAAGTTACTTGTGATTGTTTGGTGGACTAGCGCTGGTGTCGTTCACTACAGCTTTATAAAATATGGCCAAACCATTACGGCAGATATCTATTGTCAGCAATTGCAAACCATGAAAGAAGAACTAGCTGCTAAATAACCGAGATTGGTCAATCGCTGTAGGCCACTGCTGCTTCACGACAACTCAAGACCACACGCTGCACAACTAAGAACCACTAAGTTAGTTGAGCTACAATTGGAATGTATGCGACATCCACCGTATTCCCTGGAACTTGCTCCAACAGATTACCATTTTTCCGGAATTTGGACAACTTCTTACATGGCTAAATATTTAATTCCGATGCGGCAGTCCAAACCGCCTCCAAAGAGTTTATTGATTCTCGCCCCCATGGTTTTTTTAGTATGAACTACCTATGGAGATGGCAAAAGTGCATAGATAACAACGGTGCATCATTTGATTAATTAATAATATTTTACAAAAAAAAATTGACTTTATATGCCTCCCGTACAAAACGCCAATTTCAGATATAAGGACCTAATATATATTACTATTTAACTTATTACTGTGTAAAATGATTCTTGTGTCTGTAATTGTAGCAGTCCTGTATTCAAATAAAATCCTTCTTCCTTTTACTTTCTCAATTTTTGTGTTTCCCAGACAAATTTACCAAATTTTTCTCATCATAAAAAATTATTCAAATTTAGAAATATTCAAACAATTAAAAAAATCTATTTAAAATTCTGAATAAATTTCCTTGCCGAAATAACAATTAAATACTTGAAATCAACGATAAAAGTAATTAAATTACAGCTACATGTCACAGTCAAAAACAATATCCAATTTGTACAGTTTAGGCGTCAGTGAATGAAGCTTAATTGGCAAGACATCATTCGGAACGGATTATGAATAGATGTGGACTCAAGTCTAATCGGGGTAATATCTTTTTGTGTTAACATAAAAATAGTTTATGAATTTCTAAATAAAAACGATTAAAAATCTTTTTGAAGTGCATAAAAAAAGAAAAGTAAAGATTTAAAATTAGAATTGATTTAAACCCTATAGAAACCCAAGAAAGCGCAACACCCTGAATGATTTCGACATACACTTGGCAGATTTTTATTAACTGCAATATTTTATACCTATTTAAACTTAAATTACATAAACAATTCAAAGTGGTTGTGTACAAAGCTTCTAAGACAAAGGTACTAACGGGCATCGCAACGTTAATTAATGAACTCATTATCTTTTTAATTTCAACTCCTGTTGATATTAATGGGTTCTGTACCTGTTCACGCAGAAATTGTCGAAACAGTGTCGTTAACTCTCAAATGTCAAGATGTTTATAAAATGATTTGTGGGTTCCCGTTAAATAAATTTGCTCAATGTGATATAACTGACAACAAAATGTTACCACAATTAATTGACTGTAGGTCAGTAAAATAAATACATGTCTGCTGTTCGTTGGGGTCGAATCTTGAGTGGAGAAATCTTAAAATTATCTAAGTTTGGAGTTGTAGTTATTCGCAATTGACTTATTCCCTTGTGAGTGGACAAAATGTAGGTTTTGCGCCTTTTCATAGGTCCTTTCATAGTCCTTTCATAGGCCTTTTCATAAGTCTTTCAGTAATGGAGACAACTAAGTGAGATTATATTATATACTAATAGCCATTTTCTGCCTGATGAAGAATTCAATTCAATTCCTGGTGACGGGATGGCTCTGAGGTCTGGTGTACCACAGAGCGATCGAGCCAGCATGGGGGTAGGAGTGCTGTTGTCCTCTCGTTTGGCCTCAGGTGTGAAGGATTACGGAATGTATGATCCCACACTTCTTTGGGTCCGTATAAAACTAGGTGTCACCAAGGTATTCATGGTTGTAGCATATGCTCCCGTAGGATCCTCGGTGGCATCAGACCTAGAGAAGTTTTGGGATAATGTTAGGGAAGTTCTGGATATGGCAGAAACCAGTGAACGCGTGATTATGTGCGGAGATTTGAACGGATGGGTGGGGACCAAGCATCCCGACTATGAGGACGTACTTGGTCCACCACGCAGGTAGGCTCATAGCGGATGTATGCATGGAGAGAAACCTTATTGTGTCAAACACATTTTTCCAACATAAGGACATCCACATGTATACATGGAGAAGGAATGAACAGAAAAGTATAATAGATTTAATTTTGGTAGACAGTCGCCTCCGAAGCAAAATATTGGACGCAAGAGCCTACAGGGGCCCCACAGTTGATACGGACCACTATCTCGTTATTGCGAGATTTAGTGGTCTGTTCTGAAAGTGGAGGCACTGGCGAGAGCGTGTCCACTTCGGAGGGCTTGAAAGAATAAAGGTTGAAAGGTTGCAAGAAGAGTGTGTAAGAGAAAAGTATGCAGAGGGTGTCCGAGAACGCCTGACGATGGCAAGCCAGCCGCAATCGGACATTGAAGAATGCTGGAGAGCATTGAAGGAGAGTATGGTAGATACAGCGAAAGAAGTATGTGGAAGTTCAAAGAAGCATAGAAAAACAATGGTGATGCATGGTAGTATGCGGAAGTCCCACCGAAGACAAAGATTGGGTACCGAAGGTCCGCTCGCACGGCGAAGAGAGAGGATTTTACGGTGGGTCTATGGGGTCACGTGCCGCCTTCTCCGTCACCCCGGACCGATTTGGCGGGGCGAGACGCACCCATAGCCCACCAATAAAAAAAATAAAAAAAAAAATGGTGGGATGCGGAAGTGGCAGCTTCCGTAGAGCAAAAGAAGAAAGCGTGGCTGGACTATGTCTCTTCTTTGAATCGGAATGACAGTATGACTGAACAGAAGAAAGAAATATATCGGCAATGTAAGAATGACACCAAGGCCTTAGTGAAAGAGAAACGTGATAGAGCAAGTATGAGTGCAGAAGATAGGCTGACTAAAAACTTCGAGAGTAACACCAAACTCTTTTGGAGGGCGGTGAAGAAGTCTCGGGGTGGTTGGTCAGCCTTCAGAATGAATAAAATAAGGTCTAGAGGTGGACACATTCTTACACAAACACAAGACGTGTTAAGCCGATGGAGTGAATATTTTGACGATAGTTTTGAGGATAGTAGTAGTAGACGTTTAGCAGAACAACATTCGACAGCGGCGTCCTCCGATGGCATCAGTATGGATGAAGTTGAATGGGCGATAAGAAGTTTGAAAAATGGTAAGGCAGCGGGCATTGATATGGTGTCTGCCGAGATGATCAAGCTTGGTGGCTCCTGTGTCTGGGAGGCGTTCCTGTTGCTTCTCAATTTATGTTGGAGCTCGGGAATGGTTCCCGGGGACTGGAATAGCGCAGTCATCGTGCCTTTGTTTAAAAACAAGGGTTCACGTTATGACTGCGCAAATTACAGAGCCATAAGCTTGACCAGTTTGGCAGCAAAAGTGTATGGTAAAATTATTGAAAGGAGAATGAGGATGGTGTCCGATGGTTTACTGTGTGAGACACAAGGAGGTTTCAGGAGTGGAAGGGGAAGCATGGATCAAGTGTTCTCTCTGCGCAACATTGTGGAGAAGCATCTGGCTCTAGGTCAGAGGGTTTTCTGCAGTTTTGTGGATCTGGAGAGAGCATTTGACACGGTTGTACGAAAGGAACTTTGGGACATTTTACCGGAGTATGGTATTAACGGTAAACTGCTACAGGCTGTGCAGTCCAGTTACATGGGCTATAGAGCCTGTGTGCGGCTGGATGATGGAATGTCGCCTTGGTTTGACGTCAATATCGGCGTTCAGCGTCACAGTCAGCGACTGACCTGCAGACCCTAGTCGACACAATGACAGTAGATTGTAAGAAAAGGGGTCTACGCGTGAATGTGAGCAAAACCAAAATAATGGTCTTTGAAAGAGACGAAGCCAGAACAGATGTAAGAGTAACAATAGGTAATGATATACTAGAGCAAGTGGATGAATTTGTATATCTTGGATGTGGATTTAGCCGAGATGGAAGGTACACCACTGATATAGAGCGAAGAGTGAATGCGGGAAATAGAGCGAACGGAGCGTTGGGGCAACTTCTCGGCAGCCACCACCTCAGCCAGAAGGCACGTGTAGCAATACATAACGCAGTGCTTGTCCCAACATTACTGTATGGAAGCGAGAGTTGGGTATGCAGAAAAGAGTATGAAAGTAAAATTAATGCGGTCGAAATGCGATCTCTGCGGCACATCTGTGGAGTTAGGCTGACCAACTGCATTCGTAACGACGACGTAAGAGAGCGAGTAGGTATGAAAGAGAGTATTGGTGTAAAGATGCGAAAGGGCATGCTCCGATGGTTCGGACATGTGGAAAGAATGCCGAACGAACGTCTGGTTAAGAAGATATACAATGCGAAAGTGGAAGGATGTAGGTACCGAGGGAGACCGAGACTAACCTACCTAGACCAGATCGGTCATATACTGAAGGAAGGTGGAGTCAAGAGTCTCCGAAACCGGCGAGCGTGTATGAAGAGAATTATGAATGTTGAGGAAGCGAGTGAAGTATGCAGAGATAGAGTTCTCTGGCACTCTGTTCTCTCTGCCTACCCTGCAAGGGATATGGCGTGATGATATGTATGTATGTATGTAAGAATTCATGAATCCCTTTTACTGTTCTGCCGGAATGGCAAAAACTGGTTGAGGAATCATTACGAAATAGCCAGTAAAACTCGCCTGAGAAGCTTATAGCACCAACTGCAATTGCCAAACCGCCTGTCCAGCGTTATCTCCCTTTTTGAGTAAGCTTGTATTCAGTATTAGACGTTGATAGACTAGCTGACGATGAGCTAGTTGAGGAATGCTATTATAGAAGTAGATATTTATTTCAATCCGCAATCACAAGGCACTTCCACTATTAGTAGGTTCGAGAGTTATGCTATCTCTGCAGCCCGATTAGACGATTTCTCTTAACAAGATTGATTTTTTATTTTAGAAATTCGGATAACATTTTAATTTATTTATTAAGAATCTGATATTTAACATTATCCCCGGCTTAAAAATAAAATATTTAGAGCATGCTCACTTTCCCGTGAAACTTCTAAAAACCGATTAAGAGACTACCAGGAACGGGTCTCTGGACGTAGCTATCTCTTGAGAAACTCATAACATCAAAAGCAATCGTTAACAGCATACCAAGCGAGATATTTACGCCATTATTACCATTTGGAGTGGAGGACTATATCTAACAGTGGACGTCTATGGGCTAATACGTGGATTTTAATTCTTCAAAGTAGCATAACAAAATAAACAAACTCTCCAGCTTTATAATAGTAAAAAAGAAAAGTCTGATTACTTTTTATTTTACAACCTACTACCATAAAAAAAGACTTTCATAACAAAAGTAACTAATACAAAAGAAAGACAAAATTAAATTCTATTCTAGCATTAATATTAATTTTACAGTACAACAAAAAATTTCAACGCCTTGAAACGTATATATCTAAGAAGTGAAACATTTCGCATAAACAGTTTAAACACATATTAATTTACAGGTTCATTTTTAAGCAGGCGTCATGTATGTATGTATCTACAGAGTCCATTATCGAAGGCCAACACATTATTTTTATTATTTCGTTTTCATCATCTCAGCTCAAATATGTCCCAATGTTGGGAGCCTCCTCCATAATGGGAGAGAAATTGACCTATGATACCACGCTGGTCAGACGTGTTGGTGTAGTGTTTTGTTTCGAGCTTTCATTCTCTTATATTTCGTTTTATTTAGAAGTAATTGATATGTTTTAATTTTTTTTTATAGACATTATTATCATGAACATTATAGACATTACAGAAAATTGTTATCATCTGTCGCCGACTTTTACGCAATAAATTTCAAGTTGAAAGTTTTAATTGTTCATAATAGCTAACCGGCCAGTTTCTATTACAGTCAAGTCTTCCTAAGAGTAGATGTCATTACGTATTCATCATCTCAGGTCATATATGTCCTGTTGGGCTGGAGCCTCCTCCATAATGGGACGGAAATTGACCTACTATATCACGCTAGTCAGACTTGTTGGTATAGGGTTTTATTTCGAGTTTTCCTTCTCTTGCATAGATGTTATACACCTTAGTGTAGGATATTCTCTATAACTGTTTCTAAATTTTCTTTTGAGAAATCATTACATCCCAGAGAATGACTGCAGACCAGATTTCGTTCTCGGTAACCATTGGCAATGAGAGCAGAACAGTAAGTGTGTGTATACAATGTGCTTTTGCACTATATATTTTTCTCGGGTCTATATTTACTTATCTCTGTTAATGTAAAAAAAAATTGGACGGATTCAGGCAAATATTTCCTACTGGGCCTAAATAAACTTTGCTATAAAAGCTACATTATAAAGAAAATAGGCTGTACAATGCACAAAGATGTTAACTAAAGGACAAAGAAAATATTTACATGTAGCTTCAGTGAAAATTGTAGGCCAGTCGTTTTATTCACTGTTATTTGACTTTAAATAAAAGTAAACAAAAAAGGTAAAATTAGTATGATAAAAATTCATTTTTATGTTATGGCGGTTTTTTTTACTTGTTTGCGTTGGGTAGAGCATTTTCAATTCATGTTTAATCAATTTGCATGTGGCCTACATCGACGCATTTCAACGATAAAGTTCGGAAGGGCTACCCTTTTTATTATCAAGTTATGTGATTGACCTCATCAGCATTCTTTCTGCGGATTCTGAAGTTTTACACTTAATAAAAGACGTGCCCGTGATACAAATTACTGAAAGACTATTTTGTTTAGTAATATTATCGACTAACCTACCTAGACCAGATCGGTCATGTACTGAAGGAAGGTGGAGTCAAGAGTCTCCGAAACCGGCGAGCGTGTATGAAGAGAATTATGAATGTTGAGGAAGCGAGTGAAGTATGCAGAGATAGAGTTCTCTGGCACTCTGTTCTCTCTGCCTACCCTGCAAGGGATATGGCGTGATGATATGTATGTATGTATGTAATATTATCGACTATCTTGTACACCGGACTATGCATGTTAATTTTTCCCTGTTCTACTTCAGGTATTTCACAGTGAAATGTAATTCTTTGTAATTGGAATAGTTAAAAATCTTCCTAGTTTATGTTTAAAAGAGAACTTCAGGCTTATACTTTCTCCAGTACGCGTCTTTACCAAGTGTGGTGGTGTAAAAGTTTTTTTTCGTAAAATAACGCCAAAATAACTTTTATTTCTGTGCGAGTACATGACATAGATTTGTTCGTGTTCACTTGAGCGCAGGCTCTCAAAAATCATCTGCCTAGATTGAATTGATGATAAAAGGTTAATTAGCGTATATAAGTCTATCTATAAAAACCGATTACAATTTACAAACCGATTATAAGACGTAAATATGATACAAAGTGAAATTTGCATGTCCTACAATTAGTCACGGTAGTGTAGTGGCAGCACGATTGGGCCGGAATCCCAATAGGCGCGGGTTCGAATCCCGCTTGTGACATCATTTTTCACTTCGTAATCGGTTTTTATAAATAATTAAGCATATTAAATGCTAAATTTCAGTAATTTAAGTCTATCTAGTTTAAACCAATTTTAAAATCTCTATCGCAGCGGTAAAGTCGTATTCTATGAAATATTATACTGGAGTGTGCATAAACTGGATTCAATGCCTTCACAATTTTTCCACTATCAAAAGATGAATTGAAGGCCTGGCTTCCATCAATATCAATATAAAATTTAAAATATTTTGCATGTACGAACTAAACCTTTTGAGGAGCATATACCAATATAATAGACTGGTAAGGGAAATATTTTTTTATTAATTCATTATTAATTATTACAGATTATATTACCACATAGTAGGTGTATTAAAATAGTCAAGCATTTGTGTAAAAGTGTTTAAAAATGTAGTATGTAAATCACAATATAAAAAAAATAATATCAAAATTTGACTCGTCATCGACAAGTCTTTCAAAATAAGGTTTTATATGTTTCATGTATACTTAGTCCTGTATATATTGTATATATAACAAAAGATCGTACAACGCAGCCCGTAAGTGTACTCAAATTTTTAACATAAATGATCATTGAAGTAATTATTTATAAAATGTTTTTTTTTTTAACTTGAATTTGAATTTATTATAAAATACAGATCTTAGTCAAATATACAAAAGAAAAAAAGTTACTAAAGCTTTAAAAGTACTATAAAAAACATACTTTATCATTATAATGAACCGAATTAATTACACATTCATTTACCCGACTGAATCTGTCAAGGCCGAATTATTTTTGATCATAAATTAATTTAAAATAACTGAATTTGCTGTGAATTTATCATATTTAGTCTCAAAACAAAACTCAATATAAACAACTCTTTATAGTAAGTTATGATACTGGCCTGAATATTGAAAGGGTTAACTTCGTAACGTTTCACTTTGTGATTAAAATACGTTGTTTTTAATATAATTATAAATGACCTGATGCCGGAAAATATGAGTTGAAGTAAAGTTTAAGAATTTAGTCGATATTTAATTATAAACAGTCCGTGTAGGGATTTATAAAGAATACAATCCATAATCTTCTACTTTCTTAAAAATAAACAATACTTTAAATAACGAATTAACATTAATACTAGAGTTGATTTAAAAACCATGTTATGAATATATTTGAATGTAAAATAATCTAAGTCTGCTTTTCTTTACCATTAGACGAAAATATTCTATAAATTCGTACGATTCATTTTCTTTTAATTACGTTAAATATCGACATTTTATCCATCCGTCAGCCTATCAACATTTACTCATGGAATAAGGCTTCATTATGATGTATTGACACTGGTACGTCATTAGGCAGTTTTTACGACTCTTACAGGCAAATAAAATGACACGTTGTATTCTTAAACGGTCAACACACGAAGTAAAATTTATTCACGATCAATGTCTATCACAATAAGTAAATTATACATATAATTTAATTATTAAGGATATATACAAATATAATTTAACTAGCCCGGCCACGCGTTGCTGTGGCTAAGGTAGTCGCAGTAACGCGTGGGGGTTATGCTAATAAATTGTAGCTTATATGAAACGTTTGTACGTTTAACATAGCGCCATCTATTAAATACTTACTCAATCCAGTCAACAGATACCACCATCTGTTAGAATTGTTTGGAGATAACAGATAATTGTGACTGTCAAATAACAGACAAATAATTTGCAATAAAATAAGATTTTAATCAAATTTGCGTAATATGTGTAGTGGATCAAACTACACATATTACGCAAATTTGATTAAAATCGGTTTAGTACTTTAAGAGTGCATGGATGATATATGGGCTGTGATGATGATGCGGCGGAACTACTGGGATGTAGTAAATACATATAAAAGTGCTTTACATCATTTTCGTTTTCCATCAAAATTCCCCCAAGATACCATTAACAGTGTAGCCATAGCACTGTTGATGGTCATATTTTGACTTAGAGATTGACTAACCTGAAATACTAAAAACGTAAAAATAATTATAACTTGACACTGGCACCAATAGCTCGTATAAGTAGCTGATTGCCAATACACAAAGAGAAGAAGAAGAACGTTTATGTGACATCAACCTTTTTAGAGTTCCATACCCAAAAGATAAAACAGGACCCTATTACTAAGACTCTGTTGTCCATCCGTTGCTTCGCCTGTCTGTCACCAGGTTGTTCTCATGAACCGTGATAGTTAGACAGTTGAAATTTTCACAGATGATGAATTTCTTTTGACGCTAAAACGACAAACAAATACTAAAAAACAATAAACTAAATATTTAAGAGGGCTCCCACACAACAAAGGTAATCTTTTTGCTCGTTTTTGCTCCATATTGATAACAAAAATAGGTAGACGTTTGAAATATTCACAGAATATTTAGTATTATAAATCTCTTTAGAAATAAATAATTAAATTAAAATAAAACAAATAGAGAATTTAAGCTCCCATACAACAAACATGATTATTTTGCCATTTTTAGATAATGGTACGGAACCCTTCGTGCGCGACTCCGAGTCGCTCTTAGCCGGTTTTTTGAATATAATCGAATTGAGTTTTCAAACATGTGTCAAAATAAAATGTCTTTTAAATCAAAATCACTAAGAAGTATTGATATCAACTTTAAAGCAAATCGCCCCTAAAATAACTTTCCACCCCTTTTTAACCCAGTTAGGAGATAAATCTCAATAAAATATGAATCACATCTTTCATCAATTCTGTTAAAGAATGTTTATGCAAAATTTGAAATAGATTGGACCAAGGAATCACGTTGTCCCATACAAACTTTGCCCTGCTTTTTCACTTTACTTTACTTTAGTTTACATTAGGGATATAATTTCGTAAAATCCGTTCTTAGCTGACCTCTACTCGGCGAAAGAAATATTCCTACCAAATTTGAGGTTTGTAGACCTTATGGTTCCAGAGATATCGTGATGAGTCAATACATAGGTGGAAATCTCTTATATATATATATACATATATATATATATATATATAGATTATTATGGATAAGTAAAATCTATAAGCTGATTATTTAAAATAACCTATGAAATGAAACTATGTATGACTACACAGATAAAGTAGTGGTTAAGATACCGACCTTCCGTGCACTGGCATTGGCCATGAATTCAATTTCTACGCTTGTGCGATTCACAAACTGTTGTTCTGGGTCTAATTTCTCTGAATTAATTCATCATCATCTCAGCCCATATATGTCCCACTGTTGGGCTCGGGCTTCCTCCATGATAGGAGGGTAATTGACCTACTATACCACGCTGGTCAGACGTGCGTGATATTATATGCACATTTTATCCCTTAGTCGTCTTTTACGATCACCCACGGGTAAGATAGGGACACTCACGGGTGGTGAATTGTATTCTTACTCCGTCACCACACGGAAAATTCTCTGCATTAATTGCATGTTTGTAAAGTCCCCCGCAATACAAGGGTTATTTCCTCGAGCCTTCTTCAAAATAACATTCGCTTTCTTCACAATTCCTCACAACCCTGTAAGTTAATTTTAACTTACTACAACACATTAATAGTGGATTGGTATAGGATCTCATTTCGACCTCATTTCCTTCTCTTATTATCTGGATATCAGTGATATATTAAATCGTTTTAAATACTAGGAACTATACCCACTGGTAAAAAAGAGTATAGTGAATTGTATATATGTATACTGTTCTCTCTGCCTACCCCGCAAGGGATATGGCGTGATGATATGAATGTACGTATGTATGTGAATTACATTACTACTTCGCCACCATATAATAGTTGAATTTTTTTTTTCATCATCAACATCATCATCTCTCGAGGAGGCTCGAGCAGTGTAGTAAGTCAATTGACCTACTGCACCAAGCTGGTCAGACGTGTTGTTATAGGGTTTTATTCGAGTTTTCCTTCTCTTGCATAGATGTTATATGCATATTTTATCCCTTAGTCGTCTTTTACGATCACCCACACGTTAGATAGGGGGTGGTGAATTGTAATCTTATTCCGTCACCACATGAAAAATTTAACTTTATTTAATACATTTAAATTACTGAAATTTAGCATTTAATATGCTTAATTATTTATAAAACCCGATTACGAAGCGAAAAATGATGTCACAAGGGGGATTCGAACCCGCGCCTATTGGGATTCCGGCCCAATCGTGCTGCCACTACACCACCGTGACTTATTGTAGGACATGCAAATTTCGGTTCGTATCATATTTACGTCTTAAGGTGACGGTATGCCATCTACCCGACAATGTGTAAACATTGTGGTGGTGGTGTAGTGGCAGCACGATTGGGCCGGAATCCCAATAGGCGCGGGTTCGAATCCCGCTTGTGACATCATTTTTCGCTTCGTAATCGGGTTTTATAAATTTATTTAATACATTTTAATCAGCGAAGCACTATTATAATGCTACGTTAAATTAAATTAATTAGCACCGTAGATAGGTGCTATTAAATGGAATATAGTAGTTCAAAATATTGAGTTTATAACTGTTACTGAATCAGTGATAAAGATATGATTGTATAAAAATATATAGCGGCAAAGTAATAAGAATATGTAAAACATAATGAAATAGGTAAAAATATCTTATAAGCCTCTTAGAGTAATGAATAACAACGACAGTAAAATCGGTTATCGTTGTCCGCCTTTTATCACAAAGGGAAATTGTATCAAAGTGGAAAATAAAATCGACGATCACTAAAGAACATGTTTTTTATTATATATAGAATATATTTTGATAGCTTTATCGTTTGATCACAGAGTAAGAATACAATTCACTTGATCGAATAAGTAACTGTAGTAAATTTCGTTAATAACTCAGTACTACTACTAGACAGTGTCGGGTGAGTTTCACTGAGAGTTCTAGTACCTACTTTAGTGCTTGTGTCCGTAGATATTTTGATTCTAACATGACACATTACAACTTCCTTGTAGTCGCCTAGTGATCAATAACACATACTGAACCAGATCTCAAAGGCCCTTGGTCGAGATTAATAATTGACTAACCCGACAACGATATCACTGTAACATCAGCATACATGATCCGTGAGACCATAATAAATAAAAAACCACGGTTCCATAACTTAGGAATGCCTACATGGCCCAGAACAACGCCCAACTAAGTTTCTTATCCCATAAAGAGTACCTTTGCATAAATGTTTTGGGTTGAGAGCCCTCTGCGCTTACTAGTCCGCGTAAAGACGTAACAGTCATCTGAGGCTTACACCCAATGTCCAAACAAAAAATATTATAATACGCTTTATCGCTTAATTTAATCGTCCAAAGAATAAGATGTTTTGCAGTATTGTAAAGTTAGTTACAACACTGCAAAATACCAACGCAAAGCAAGCAAACATGTTATGTTATTAAAAATGGTTATATATATATATTAATATAAATTACGCGTCACGTTGTTTGTCCGCGATGGACTCCTAAAGTATTTAACCGATTTTAATCAAATTTGCACAGCATGTGCTGCCGAGCCAAACAGTTCTTCAGAGCACTCCCTGTGAAAGCGTGAAAGAACCGGTCGAGTACACAGAGTGACAAAGTCTCGTCGTTGCTCTAAGGGCAGTATGTTCGTGAGAGTGCATTCACCGACGATTATAGTTATATGTAGGTACTAAGTCGTGAAAATTATCTGAATCGCATAATAATTCTCTTTTTTTGGCGAGCAGTGGTCTGGACATACCACCCGTTCCATCCGGGGTAACGGAAAGGCGACGTGGTGCCCACCATTTCACTTCCCATCGCCATTGGGTCAAACACTGGTACCGACTTCTTGACATCCGTGTCTAGCCCGGATAATGAGTCTACCATAATATTCAGATATTAAACAGTACTATAAAAAATATTATGTCAAACATAGGAACGCACTTTGCTGTTATTTCTAACAAATTATTCTCAAAGAATTTGTCAGCTCAAAAGAATTTACAGAGGCTCGCGTTCCTAAACTACTCGTGCACTGGCCGATATTTTTAGTGGAGAATGGAATTTTTATATGAAAATATCGACATGTTTGAAAATAGTTGACCTACCGTGTAGGCTTCAGAAATATGGATAAACTGATATTTTTAGAAAAGTTAGATTTTATATGTGAAATAATATTTGAATTGATTTATTTAAATATAATTTAATGAATAAATAATTAAATTTATTTCAACAATGATTTTTGTTCTTTACTTTTTCTCTATTTGAAATATTTGAAATAAAACTGTTTTTACGGATTCTATCGCGTTTGTATTTAATTTTTAATTGCCCGACGTTTCGAACACTATATTTCAATTATTATGAATTAGATTCAATCCAATTATTACGAATGTATTAAAATTGCTTATTTGTTGATTTTATTGTTTATAAATATGATTATAGTATTATATAATATTGTGTGGTGACGGCTACGAATACTACCAACCCTTACTTTGCTCCTGGGTATCGTAAAAGACGAGGTCATCAATTACATTCCCAAGGAGTACGTCAGGCACCGGTGGCCCGCTCGCACGGCGAAGAGAGGAGTTGCACAGTGGGTCTATGGGGTCACGCGCCGCCTCTTCCGTCACCCCGGACCGATTTGGCGGGGCGAGACGCATCCATAGGCCACTGCAAAAAATAAATGAAGGACGTCAGGCAGAGGCATTCGATCTTCAAACTAATGCTTATAACTTTTACAATATGTAGGTACAATAGAAGTGGTGTGCATATTGTGGCGATACGAAGTAATTGGGATAAGAGCAGGATGATGTTGATAATTAATATTATAGAGACTACTTTCTTTCCTAAAAAAAAACCTTTTTTTTTGTGTGTAGAACTCTACTTGTGTTCTACCCAAAAAAAAATCTTCTAAGATAAATACGAATGCTCTTAAAATTTTATTTAATTCCTAGTAAGAATGCAGATCTATAATAAACTTTAGATAATTATTATAACTATTGTATTTATTTGATTTTTATGTTATCTATATTACTTAATATGATTCAAATTTAAAGACTGCATTTTTTTTTAGTAGAATAGCATTTTAAATAAACATCAATATGTCATAGCATAAATCATAATTATAACGACCTTGGCCAACTCCATCTGATGCCGTTTGGTTGACAATTGCATTCCCAAGGAGGGTTGACGTCTGGCAGGCGGCCGGTCATAAAACTATTGCCAATAACTTCTACAATATTTACTATGAAAGAAGAGTAGATATTGTATCAACCCCAAGTAATTGGGATAAGAGTAGGAGAACGAACGATGTCATAGCATAAATGTATTCATAATACAAGCTATAAGCATTTATTATATACTTATTAATTTTATAAAATACTAACAAACCTAGCCCGTTAGTTTGTTCGTAGTAGTCGATATACCGCAGCGGCGCCTGGTGGCGAGTTACATCAACGAGGATAGGTGGCGGTGTCGGTATCTCTAGTGTAGGAATCTCATTACAGTAAGTAAGCTGTTTATAATTTTGTTTAGGGCTTGGCACCGATTTGACCTATCAATTGATAGTACATATAAATGATAGTATTTTGTTATTAATATTAAAGGTATTAGGTTTGGATAAGAGGTGTATTAAATTAAATCTTTTTTTTTATAGTTTTGGTGGCAAACGAGCAAGCAGCACACCTAATGGTAAATGTTGAAGTTGAAGTTAAAACGAGCGTGGATAATATTGCATCAGCAATTGCCAAAATCAATGGGGATTTGGATATCATAAAAGGTTGGTGTGACGAGTTTGGATTGACGGTAAATCCCACCAAGTGTCAATCGATAATTGTGGGTAGTCAGCGTATGATAGGCCGAATAGACATCAAATCTCTCCCTTCAATATCTTACAACGGTTCTATTATACCTATATCCTCGGTTATCAAAGACCTTGGCTTGTTTATTGACTCCACTCTCAATTGGAGAGCTCAAGTTGCCAAAATAAGTCAGCGAGTCACCAATAGCTTGTGTGTTCTTAATCGACTAAGACACTTTCTACCGGCTAAAACAAAAATAATGCTTGTTCAGACCTTAATCTTGCCGGTAATTGACTATGGTGATGTGTGTTATTTTGACCTGAATGCAGATCTCCTTAATAAACTAGATCGTCTTCTTAATAACTGCATTCGATTCATATATAATCTTCGCAAGTATAACCATGTTTCTACTTATCGTTCTCAATTAAACTTTCTCACTATTCGTCAACGCCGTAGTCTGCGTGCTCTCAATTTACTATACTCTATCCTCAAGTCTCCTAATTCTCCTGATTACTTATCTTGCTTCTTTCAATACCTCTCCACTAATCATGACAAAAACCTTCGTTCTTCCAACAACTTGCTTTTACTTTGTCCATCTCACTCTTCTCATTGTGTTCATTCTTCATTTCTTGTCCAGGCAGTTCTTTTCTGGAATTCACTACCTCTCGATATCAGGAAGTCCACCAGTCGTCAAATGTTCAAGAAGATAGTTCGTTTACATCTTTTGAATGAATTAGCAGAATCATCATGATTTATATAATTTATCGTTCTTATAGTTATATATGTATATATATATATATATATATATATATATATATATGTAGTATATATATTGTTTATATTATTATATGTATATTATTATGTATTATAAATTATTGAATATATATGTGTATAGAATATAATTATGTTTATGTAACTTTAGTATAATTATGTATATCCGTATGTATCTGTCTACGTTTTCATAATGTATCATTTAAGTTCACAATTTTTTTTTTCATCATATTAGTTTCTCAGCACATGCACCTACCTTCTACTATCTCTGCGTCACCTGTGGTTGGTTGACTGGTAGAGAATGCCTCTGGCATTAAGTCCACCATTGTACTTGTTACATGAAGAATAATAAATAAATGTTTCTGCCGCCCGTGAACCTTTGCTATACCAGGAGTATAGCTAGGCCGCTGCCTACCAATATAAACGCCAAACCCACCCAGTTGGCCTTCCAGTTCTTTCGCTCACCGAACGAAGTGCAACAGCACATTGCCATTGCTTAGACGTCGAACTTCTGTGAGAGTGTGGTACTACCCCTAACGGACCGGCCTGCAGCTGTCGACAGAAAACTGTCAACAGCGTGGTCCTACCACTATTAGAATTTTTAATTATTACTTTTTTTAAGTTATTTTATACTTTTTATTTTTTGAAGTCGGTTTTTTTTAAACGTAGTTAATAGTAGTAGTTTATTTTTTACATTTTAGTGTCTGTAATAGATTACTTTATAAACTACAGTAGGTCTTTTCTAAATTACATCAGGTAACTATAACATTTCTTTGCTTTTATTGTCATATATTAAATACTTAGTATTTTTTTAAGTTGCTTTTGGTAGGTCTACGAAAGGTATACGCTATTACAGTGTATACGCTATTGCGGTAAGTTTAATGGATTTAATTAAGGTTACACAAAAATAAATAAAAAAAGGTTCATAAAATGAAAACTTCTGAACCAAACTACATTACATTTTTAGGAGGAGCTGACATTTCAGCTATTCTGTATCAAACTCAAAAAGAATCACGTAACTCAAATTATAAATCTCAGTGTAATGGGTGTACAATGTACATACATAAAAAAAGAACTGAATTGAGAACTTCCTCCTTTTAGAAGACAGTTAAAAATATCCGTGTGGTGACGGAGTAAGAATACAATTCACCACCTCTTATCTTACCCGTGGGTGATCGTATGAAACGACTAAGGGATTTAAAACTCATATAACATCTATATAAGAGAAGGGAAACTCCTAACAAAACTATAGGGTTTTGCTACGAGGCCGGGCGGGCCACCGAAGTTAAAAATCGGGTCCCGGTGACCCGCTCGCACGGCGAAGAGAGAGGAGTTTTTACGGTGGGTCTATGGGGTCACGCGCCGCCTTCTCCGTCACCCCGGACCGATTTGGCGGGGCGAGACTAATCCATAGTCCACCAAAAAAAAAAAAAAAAAAGGGTTTTGCTACGAGACCAACACATCGGACCAGCATGGTATAATATAACAATTTCCCTCCCAATAGAGGAGGCTCGAGCCCAACAGTGGGACATATATGAGCTAAAACATGAATTTAGAATTTTAG
Source organism: Lymantria monacha (assembly GCA_905163515.2). NCBI lineage: Eukaryota > Metazoa > Arthropoda > Insecta > Lepidoptera > Erebidae > Lymantria > Lymantria monacha. Next base: position 14,221,855 of record LR991083.1, read on the forward strand.
AGAAATAGTGATAACAGTTTAGGCATCAAAAACTCGTTACTATGCATCCGTTCGCATACATCGGCAACATCCATTAAAAGTTACGATTAACTTGAACACACTGAGTTAGAATCTATTTTCTCAACTCAATCATTTATCTTTCAAAAGCGCATTTTCTCTGCATGTGTACACGTTATATGCTATATATACGTACGTACGTGTGTATTTTTAAACTTCATTCCTAATATTCTTCTTTTTTTTAAGCGGGTGAGGTATGCATATTTGAATATTCGTAGATCCCATCGTTGAGCAGCGCCATTTTCTAAATGGAATATTTGCTTGCTGCATCACGCTAATCAGACGCTGCTGTAGAAGATGGTAGAATATCATTTCGACCTTTCTTCTCTTGCATGATGTTATATGTTTAAATATATAGTGTTAGTATTTCCGGCATTAGGATTTTTACTAAAAAGGAACCTTCCATAAACTCCTATCAGTCGTTAAATCTCACTCTTTTCATACCCATATCCTCTTTCACAAAATCCATCCATCTCCTTTTTTTGGTCTCCCGCGATTCTTACGTTCATTCAAATTCATATTGATACTCCATTGCAAATGCCTTACAGCCCTTCGAAGTAATAGTAACCGTCATCATCATCACCATCATCTTGCTCTTATCCCAAATTACTGGGGGTCGATGCAATGACATATTGCATCGACCCCAAGTAATTTCTCTTTTTTCATACAGTCCTATCAGACATCATCTCTGTAATCACTCCCTGTCTATCCATGCCATACCTCAAGCAGTCTATCCATCTTTTCCTTTAGCCCTAAAGCCTTCAAGATTCATACCTAAAACTTTCCACATAATATTATTGTCATCCCGTCTCCTAAATATCCATACCGTGTCAACAGTTCACTCCTTAACTTTTCCGTCATTGACGCAACTTTCAGAAGTAGTAGTAACCATTATATGCATAATTATGAAGTATACATTACTTAAAAGAAATTTAATATTAAAAAGACAATGTTTTAACTGGCTATGATTGACCGCATCGTCGTCAGGGAGGACTGCAAGGAAACATATGCTATCATAAATCGCAGTGCGATCATGCTCAACTTTTTCAGCAAACTACTGATATCGTATATTTTGTAATTCGATAATCGGTAGGTCACCTTCATTTTCATCTCGTTCACCTACAGCATTAGCTAGAGTAGCACCCTTTGACTGCAACTGCAAGATGGCGTAGTAGTTAAAATACCGAACTACTGTGCCAGTGTTGGGTTAGATTCCTACATAGAATAATACTCATTGCAATTCATGCATTGTTGTTCTCAGTTTGTGTATAATTTGTGTCCAAGAATTATGCTCGTATGTTTGTAAAGTCCCTTGCAATACAAGGAAGTAGACATACGTACCTACACAAATCCACGCGCCAATGGGAAGTAGACCTATCATATAGTGTCTTTCTTGAATCTTTACATGTTTTTTTGTAAGGTTTTGAAATTGATAAAATTCAGTATGAAAATTCATAGTAAAAATGTGTATAGTTTCACAGCTCCAATTCTTTCTCTCTTGTACTCTATATACTGTTAGGTTGCAAATAATTAATTATAAATTACAGTTATAATAATAAATAGTGATTTAATATCTAGTGTTAAAAATATATCAGTTTAGGGCACAACCAGGATCTTAAGTAACATAGCAATTAATTATGAGAAAAATTAATCATGGCTACCTTTCTTAGCAAAAAATGAAATTTTCACAGAAATAAAATCACATATCTACGTAAGATAGTAAGTTAATTTCTATCATCTGGAAAAGCCTAGCGCCCAACATTAGAATATGAATATGGGCAGAGGAGAAGAAAATAATTATTCTGAATTCTATATTAAATAGAATATAATCATGATGGTATAAATTCAGCCATATTTTTACTAGGCTTTTCTTAAATAATTTCACAGCTCTTGATTAAGATCGCTCGTAATAGATGGTTGGAATTACGACCCGATTTAATGAGGACATACTTATAGTTATAATAACAGTGTTATAAATAACACCTACGTGTTATGTTAGAAAGCAGGGATAACAGTGAGACTCACTGTTGAACACAGGCGTCTTTCAGATAAGACAAATTAATAAAAAAAAAAAAATCTCCGTGTGGTGACGGAGTAAGAATACTAATCACCAGCCCTTATCTTACCCGTGGGTGATCGTACGAGACGACTAAGATATATAAAACGCATATAACATCTATGCGAGAGAAGGCAAACTCGAAACAAAACCCTATACCAACACGTCTGACCAGCGCGGTATAGTAGGTTAATTTCCTTTCCATTATGGATGAGGCCCGTGCCCAACAGTGGGATATTTATGGGCTGTGATGATGATGATGAATAAAAAAAAAAATATTACTATTTCACGCAATTCAGTTTTATTTCAAGCATTCCTTAAATAGTAGTAATGATATCTAGTTATAACTATTAATCAATTCTTTCACTACTCACGACTAAGGAAAACCTGGTGATATTATATTCTATTACTATTGGCTCTACGGAACGGATGGTGCAGTAGCAACGTAGCAGCATATTGTCTTTACTTTCTGACTAATTTAGGTTTTGTGCTTTGGCAAATATCTGTACAATATCGCAATGAAGGAGCCAATACTATGCTGTTACAATCAACTTTTAGCGAGGAACGGTGAGTACACCGTGTAGTACATGCTAAAGGTTTGTATGGACTAGTCACAAGATCGTTATCAACTACCTTTTACCATGGAAATTCGCCGTCACTTTCTGCTAAGCAGTGTTCTCACAGACAAAGACAATTGGAGAGGACCAGCCAATTATTGCCTAAAGTCTTACATCTACGGTGGAAGAAGAAGACATATTGCGTCGAACCCAAACAATTACAACAAGGGCAGTATGATAATGATTATAGTATAATAAATAAATAAAAATAAAAATAAAAAGCCCATTTATTCCATAACCAAAAAAAAACATAAATGTAAGTTAATCAAAAAAAATACTAATAACTTAATACTATCCTATCTATCATAATACTATCCTAATAATAATCTTTTTTTTATTTTACAATATTATATTTATTAAGTATATCTTTGTCTAAATTGGTATGGACCCCTCTCGGGTAAAGGCCTCCTCCAGTTCTAGCCATTCGTCTCGATTTTCTGCTATTTCGGTCCAATTTTTATGTAAACGCTTAATATCATCTGACCAACGCGCGTTCGGCCTTCCCAGTCTCCTTTTACCTTGTGGGCCTGGCCAGAGAGTTACAGCCTTGGTCCACCTATCCGCCGTCATCCTTACCACATGTCCCGCCCATCTCCATTTTGACTTCATGGCGTATTCTAGAGCATCAATAAGTTTAGTTTTGTCTCTTATTGCTGTGTGTTTTATTTTTTGAACTAATCTTAATTTTAAGATGTTTCTTTCAATCGCTCTTTGACATGTTATTATTTTATTCCTTGTAATGCTAGTGTATTTCCATGTCTGGCTACCGTATGTAAGAGTTGGAAGTAAGCACGTGTCTACGACTTTCTTTTTTAGATATAATGGTAAGGTGCTTTTCATTATTTCTTTCATGGCCCAGAACTTATTCCATGTTTTCTTTGTTCTTCTTAATATTTCTTCCGTGTTGTTCGATGGTCTAAATGAAAGTTGTTTGCCTAAATATATAAATTCTTGTACATATTCAATTTTTTCATTTTCAATGATGGTCGTAATTTCTATATGATTGGTCATGAGCTTAGTTTTCTTAAAGTTGATATAAAGGCCAACGATTTTACTATAACTATGTAGTGTTGTTAGCATTATTTGTAAGTCACTTGCGTTTTGAGCTACAATTACTACGTCGTCAGCAAAGCATAAATGTGTCAGGTTTTTGGAGCCTATTTTTATACCTTTATTCTGCCAGTTTAACTTATTTATAATATATTGTAAGACAAGGATGAATAAAGTAGGTGAAATAGGATCGCCCTGTCTTACGCCTCTTTTTATTTTTATATCCCTGCCTGTGCTTTCCAGTCTGACCCTACTTTTGCAGTTGCTGTAAATATTCTTAATTATTTCTATATATGTAGGGTGGATATTTGCTTCTATTAATGCTCTCCATATAGCTTCGTGCTCTATATAATCGAAAGCTTTTTGAAAGTCTATAAATGCTAGGTATAGAGGTTTTCTGAACTCCATAAATTTTTCGATTAACTGTTCTATGGTGTGAACATGATCCATCGTGCTAAAACCTTTCCTGAAACCTGCTTGTTCTGAGCTCATGAAATTCTCTATTTGTGGTGTTATTCTTTTTTGAATTGCCGACGAGAATATTTTATATATCGTTGACATTATACTAATGGGTCGGTAGTTCGAAATCTCCGTGGGATCGCCCTTTTTATATAATATAATTATCTCTGACTCTGTCCAATCTAAGGGTACAATCTTCTCGTTTAATATTTTGTTAAATAGCACAGTTAAGGGTGTAATTAATACTTTAGAGCAATTTTTTATATATTCATTCGTGATACCATCTAAACCAGGGCTTTTGCCCGTTTTTAATTTTTTTAATTGTTGGTGTATTTCCACTTCTTCGAATTTGTCAACGTTCTGTACAGCCTTCTTAAAAATGATTTCATTGTATTGTTTCTTCTTGGAATCGTAGAGGTCCTCATAAAAGGTAGTTGCTAAATCAATTATATCTTGTCTGGTGTTTTTATAAGATGAACCCGATTTTAATTTTGGTATCCATTTTTTTTTCAAATCTAATTCTTTATATGCTCTCTTTGTACTGCCGGAGGATGACAAATGTTTTTCTATTGTACGTATTCTATGTTGTTTGTATTCTGCTTTTATTTTCTTGTTTACAGTTTTGTATAACATTTTCAGCTCTTGTTTTTCTATTTGTGATAGCGGTTTTTTGTTTTGTAAATAGTGCCTGCGTTTTATAAGTCTTAAAGTTTCAAGAGATATAATAGACCTTTTTGTTTTGCTTTCCTCTTTACAGTTCAATATACTGGATTGTATGCATTTTTTCAGTTTGTTGTAATATGTCTGAATTGTTTCTGGTATCTTGGGTGTGTTGTACATCGCTGTTTCAATATTTTTTTGTAATTTACTTATATATCTAGTTTTAATCTCGTCTGTTTCAAATGTTTGACATGGTAGCTTGCAGAAGTTTTTCCTACTCTTCTTTTGTTTGGATATCTCTATTGTTCCACGTATAAGGCGATGATCGGATGGGAACATCACATTCAAAATTTCGTAATTTCTAAATATCCTCGGAGTCGTTGATAAAATGAAATCTATTTCGTTTTTAGTACTTTTGTCCGGGGATATCCATGTCCACCTGTTTCTCATATTTTTTTTAAATAATGTATTTATTATTGTGAGGTTATTTTCTGTAGCGTATTGTATTAGGCGATGACCTCTTTTATTCCTAATTCCCGATCCATATTTTCCCGCTATCAAGTATTCATCTTTTTTTGGAATACCGATTATTGCGTTATAGTCCCCTAATATTATTTGGTTATACTCCGATGCATCTTGAGCTTGTTCCAAAGTACTATAGAATGTTTCAATTTCCTCTTCTGAAGCAGCACTGGTTGGTGCGTGAACTTGAATTAAAGAGAATGAATAATTTTCAAATTTTAAATTTAAAACTGCCACTCGTTCTGAGTAGCCAATGAAACTTATTATATTATTTTTATACATTTTTTTAACTAAAAATCCAACTCCTAAATGTCCTTGTACTTTTCCGCTATTACAAAATATATGATTTTCATCTTCCTCTATGTAAAAACCTTCTCTTCGTATCTCCGATAGACCAATAATATCATAATTTATTTTTGAAATTGCGTAATATAACTCCATTATTTTTTCTTTCGATAGTAAAGATCTCGTGTTGTAAGTACATATATACAATGTCTGTAAAACTGGAGGGTTTTGGTCGACGTGTCCCGCGGTGACCAGCCGTGGTGGGAGTTTGAGAGGGGGAGCTTGTTGCTATACACTAGAAGTGCTAGGATTACAAGAGTCGACTCGTGGTTTTTGTGTAATATACCTTGTTAAAGTAGTAGTTTCTGTCCTATTCTTTTTATGTACTTGTTTCTTGCTATGCTCATCTATTTGTGAGTTTACGGTAGTATCTAATGATTCGGGAGATTGGGACATATTTCTTTTGCTGGCCTTTTGTCTGTCTGTTTTTTCTTTTAAATAGACTATTTTGTCATATCTTAATACTGCGTTCTTACCGTTATTTCTTTCTATAGCGAGTTGTTGAGTGAGCTTTTTGCGTTTTTCTAAAATATTTTGAGGAAAGTCTTCTTTAATGTATATATTTTGTTTGTGTAAAATGTATTTATTTTTCATTATTTCTATTTTTCTCCCTAATGTTGACAAAGATACAATAATTGGTCTTGGTTTAATTCCTCTTTTTCCTACGCGCCTTATGGCTGTCAACTCCAGTTTATTACACTTCAAGGACAGAATGTTATTTAATATGTCTAACAGGTGATGTTCTAGGTCTTGATAACTCTTTTCTTTTTCTTCGATCCCAAAAAGCACCACGTTATTTCTTCGTATGTCTTTTTCTATAAAATACAGGCGATTTTCTTGTTCTTCTATTTTTCTATTAATTTTAATGTTTTGCATCTCCATATTTTGAAATTTTTCGTTAATATTGTCATTTATTGTTTTTGTGATACTTTCTTTCAAGTCTTTTATATCATTTTTTTGCTTACTTAATTCCTCTTGTATATTTTTCAACATTTTTGTTATTTCTTCCATGTTTTGCTACTACTTTAATCAGAAAGTTAGAGCACTAATGACCTCTAGTGAAAGTAATGTGTACTAAGTATTTCGTTCAGCGTTCGTAGCATGCAGTGATTATTGGCGATTTATTGTATCTCGTAGTGATGTTTAATATCGCTAGATGGTGCGGTAATCAATTGATATCTTGCATCATGATTGGTGTTATATATTAATTTGTAGGTATCTGGTCTTTCAATTATTACACAGAAAAAGGATTAATTTGTAGTGACACATCGATTAAATAGTCTCAATAAGGTTGCTAAATTATTTCAATTCAATGTGTTTATTAACGTCTTTGTTTGTATTCGTTTTTATATTGCAGTCACTTCGAAATTTTTGTAAATCGTGAATATGGTAGGAATATTAGCACTTCACTGTTTGATTATTAGTTTATATGGTGGAATGACACTCCTAGAGTTTAAGTAAACACTTTCTGTAAGTACTTTTTCACTGTTTATGTTTTTTTATTCTATAATATGAAGGACTTGATGTTAACTATTACGCACTAGCGCCCTCTAATGATTATAGTATTAAAACAAATTAAATAAGAAAACGTAATCTAAATTCTCTTTGATATTAAATCACATGCCTAGTACCTACATTAAATTTCTATAATTTTACTACACAGACTAAAAGGAAATTAATTCTAAAGTGTATTTTATTTCCAAGATCTATTCATAAAGAAACGAAAAGCAATTAATTTAATTTCCTGTTTTTATATAGCTAATTATAAAAATACAAACTGTTGTATTCTTTAAGCCCATGGCGATACAAAATCGAATATTGGTTTTTCGATTTTGTTAACGTTTTGTCATAAAATTAGATAAGATTAGTACCTTTTTTTATGAATTTCTTTGGGTTTTATTTGTTTTAATGTTACTGTTTCTTGTGTATCTTCGCCGAGGTTCCGGATAATTTACGTCACTGGAACAATAAATTACATAATCTTCATCAGTTCGATAAATATTTTGAAAACTTTGTCGTATCTGTATAAAAATCATTTGAACGTCAGAAATCGTTTTACGTAATAAAATAGTAATTTTAAACAGAATGCATCTTGTCTCCAATTGTTTTCTAAAAAAATACGTAAAAATAGTTATGCAACGGTCTGTGTGGTGACGGATAGAACAAGACGAATACAAATCACCACCCTCTATCTTACCCGTGGGTGATCGTAAGAGACGACTAATCTATACATATAATAAAAATGTAACGGGTCGCTGTCTGTACATGGAAGATATATGAAAAAAAAATATTACTGGCACTTTTATCAACACTAATAGAACCCAAAACAATCATTTCTTAAATTTTTGTCTGTTTATCTGTTTGTCTGTGTGTTTGTGCACGCTAATCTCAGAAACGGCTTATCCGATTTAGGCGCGGTTTTCACTAATATATTGTGGTAAACTTCACTTAACATTTAGGCTTTATTTTATGTCAATTGGCTTATAAAAAAAAAGTTATGTCAATTTAAAAAATGTTCGGAGAAAAATCTTTATCGATTTTTTTCAAATTACGTACAAATATTTTTCAGTAAAAATAAATAAACACGTGTTTCAGCATTTGTTAATTTTCACCCTCTGGGGGTGTAAATTAGGCCTGCAAAGCGGGTTGGACGACTCATTAAATCATTAGCACCAAGCCGATATTATTGAAGCTGGTAACTTGAAATGTTGACAGTGGTTTCTTTATATGACGTAGAGATTCACTAAGAAAAGATTTTACGAAATTATACCCCTAAGGGGGTGGAGCAGACTGGCAAAGTTTGTGTGAAGAGAAAAGATCTCTATTGATTCTTTTCAAATTACGAGTCAAATCAAATATTCTAGGGTATGTAATATCCGGCATATATCAATTTTCACCCTCTGGTTGTGTAAATTAGGCCTGTGAAGCGGGTTAAACGACTCATTATCGCCAAGTCAAAACTATTAAAGCAAGAAACATTAAATTTTGAAGCACGTTTTTATTTATGACATAGAGATTCAATATGAAAGGATTTTATGAATTCCGCCCCTAAGGGGGTGTAACAAAGCGGCAAAGTGTGTATGGGGAGAAAATTTCTTTATCGATTCTTTTCAAATTACGTACAAATATTCTTCGGTAAAAATAAATAAACACGTGTTTCTCTCTCCCTCTCCATCAACCCCGCACCAGTGCCGTTGTGGCGACCAGTTCCGGCGTGAGAGCTCACACGATACACATAGTAGACGACAATAAGTTCTTGCCTAATAGTTTAAGATACAGGTTAAGTTTAGCTTCAAAAATGTTCACTCTATAACTGAAATAATAAATTATATCTAACGAGGTCGCAACTCTGCTGGTGAAACAAAACAGTCAAATAAAAGGTGGCGATAATTATATTTTTATCCCATGGTCATACCGTAAATAGTATATTAATGGCAATATAATTTGTAGAATGAATAGAACTTTGAATCACCTGTTTCTTTAGTGACCGGCTATGGTGTACAGACACACGCGCGCCGTACACGTACATCTACGTTGTGCGGGCGGGTCACCGTAACCGGGTATCATCTCGAGTCGAAGCCCTCATGCAGTGAACCTAAATACAGGTACTCATGCTTGCGCCGCCCAAAGCACCGACGGTAGAGCGTATCAACGTAGAGTATTTTCTCTCGGACCCACCCTATTGCCTAATTCCGTTAGACAACTAACTCGCAGAATCAACACCTCAACGCATCCCAGTTTCTGACGCTGTTGATTATCATCCTAGCGACAAACTTTCAACACCTTGCATTGCTTTTTCTATTTAACTCTGTCAGAGATGACTTCTGCGTGGACGAAGTCGCGGGCAAAAGCTAGTAGTATATAAAACGCATATAACAACAAGAGAAGGAAAACTTGAAACAAAACCCTATACCAACACGTCTGACCAGCGTGGTATACTAGGCCAATTACCCTCCCATTAATGGAGGAGGTTTCAGCTCAACAGTGAGACATATGTGGGCTGAAATTATGATGACGATGAATCATGCAACTTTACTCAAATGAAAGATCCAAATATTACTCTATCGAAAAGATCTATCGATTTGAAGGAAATAATTAACTGAAAAAGTAATCTTCTACACATTAACATGGGCGGCGGTTAGTTAACTAACTATAAATAAATCTTTAATAATTTCTAATTATATGATGATATCGAGACATACCGAACGAACGTCTGGTTAAGAAGATATACAATGCGAAAGTGGAAGGATGTAGGTACCGAGGGAGACCGAGACTAACCTACCTAGACCAGATCGGTCATGTACTGAAGGAAGGTGGAGTCAAGAGTCTCCGAAACCGGCGAGCGTGTATGAAGAGATTTATGAATGTTGAGAAAGCGAGTGAAGTATGCAGAGATAGAGTTCTCTGGCACTCTGTTCTCTCTGCCTACCCTGCAAGGGATATGGCGTGATGATATGTATGTATGTATGTATCGAGACATTATTTTTAGGTAAAGAGCTATTAAAAAAAATAAAAGATTTTTTTTCAGTTGTTTTGTAAGTGATTTTGCGCTCAAATAACTACAGACTCAAATCTCTATATTATTTAATTAGATGCTTAATATTTACATAAACTACGACAATTATTGTCAGATATATTTATTTATAGTTGGCATATCTCAACCTTAATCTGGTGGATCGTTTTGTTTAAATTTATATGCAAACTGTACGTTTTTACTATAAAGGTACACGAGGTCCGTGGTCCACTCTCTGATGAGGATCCCGAAATATGTATTTATTACATTATACCTAAAATATTTATTTCTTTTTTATATAAATAAAAATAATTAATCGTAATACCATCCATATCCTTAACAATTATTGATTATACATATTTATGATTTGTACCAATCAATGATAATAAAATAAATATAAACCAGAATAGTATTTTTCTTAACATTTAACTTCTTTTTATTTTGTCTCTAGGTTCAAAATTCTTATTACTCCAGCATAGCCTAAGACAGCTCTGTGGAGATGGAATTTTAATTTACCTATATAAATTATAATTGTACCTACTTAATAGATAGGTACACAAATAAATGATGATGATGCCGCCTGATGCCGACCTAGCCGAGGCATCGGGTGATAAGAATAGTCCGGTCGGAAAGCTGTCGGGGCGTCGACTCGAGAGGAACCCGTAAGGGTGAACCGCCGGACGGGCCACCGAAGACAAAAATCTGGTACTGGTGGCCCGCTCGCACGGCGAAGAGAGGCGATTTGCAGCGCCGCCTCTTCCATCGCCCCGGACCGATTTAGCGGGGCATGACCACTTCCATAGTCCACTGTAAAAAAAGGTACACTAATAAAGTATGATCTTAATAATTAACTTTAGATTTAATAGGAGGATTGAACAAATTATGGCTCAGTAATTTATTAATTTCATAATTCACCTACGATAGAGTCAGCAAGCTATTCATTAAGTTACATATAGGTACTTTTAAGTAGCAACCTACTTTCATGGTAAATTTGATTAATGAACTCTTTTGTTTTCATATTAACCAACTTTTTGACATAAATATCTTCTTAACATAAAGTAGATACTCGTACTTTATTTATTATGTGGAAACTTATATCTAGGACTTTTGGCGGGAATCTAAAACGTCATGTTGTGCTCTTGTATTATATTCGATATCTTAGTGTTTTAATGTGTTATATTAGATCATTTTTATGGTGTTTTATGTAATATGATGTGACAGAACAGCTGGGATGTAGTGAATATCATATAAAAGTGCTTTACAACGTTTTCGTTTTCCATCAAAATTCCTGCAACATACCATTAACAGTGTCACCATAGCACTGTTGATGGCGACAATTCGACTGACTGACAGACAATGACTAACTTGAAGAGATTAAGAACGTGAAGATAATTATAACTCGACACTGGCAAAAATGGCTCGTATAAGTAGCTGATTGCCAATACATAAAAAGAAGAAGAAGAAGAAGCTGCAACTTAACTTTGACATTGGCTTAAGTATAAACAGAGCCACAACACAAAAAAAAAAAAAAAAAAACTTATATCTACGCCCACTAACAGAGCTTGAAATAGGTATTAAATTATTATTATACATATATGAAATCAATACTTGATATACCAATTCTGGACCCACATTAGTTATGAGCAAACAAACTCTTAACCAGAAGCCGGGGGCGATATTTATGTATATTTATATCAAGTCCTATATCATATTGCTTAAACTTTTTGATTGTTCCCAAATTGCAAATTTTGTACATATTTGTATATAAAAATACATACATACATATCATCACGCCATATCCCTTGCAGGGTAGGCAGAGAGAACAGAGTGACAGAGAACTCTATCCTTGTATACTTCACTCGCTTCCTCAACATTCATAATTCTTTTCACACACGCTCGCCGGTTTCGGAGACTCTTGACTCCACCTTCCTTCAGTACCAATCTGGTCTAGGTAAGTTAGTCTCGGTCTCCCCCGGTACCTACATCCTTCCACTTTCGCATTGTATATCTTCATAACCAGACGTTCGTTCGGCATTCTTTCCAAATGTCCGATATAAAAATACTATAATACTAATATAATATATAAGCATATAAAGAAACTAGATCAATTATACCTTTTTTTTTTTTTTTTTTTTTTTTTGTGGTGGGCCATGGACGTCGCACCCCGCCAAATCGGTCCGGGGTGACGGAAGAGGCGGCGCGCAACCCCATTGACCCACCCTGCAAGCACCTCTTCTTCGCCATGCGAGCGGGCCACCGGTACCCGATCTTTGTCTTCGGTGGCCCGCTCGGCGGTATGCCCTCTCGGGCTCCTCTCCAGATCAATTATACCTAACTAATGTATTATTCAACACAATATTTACATAACAAATACTTCAGGCATCAAGTAATCTGATTATCGACTGCGTAGGTAATAATAATAACAATTATTATTTATATGTAAGATTTTATTCAAAATATTTTCCAGTTCTTTGCTTCCTGCGTTAGTTGCATACTGTGTTGCAAGAACACAAGTGTCCTCCTCTATTTGATGACATGTATAGAACAACTAGACAGTGGTAGTTAAAAAATAAAATTTTTTTAATAAGTAAATAAATTAAATAAAAATAAATTTGAAATAAAACTACTTTTACGGATTCTATCGGGTTTGTATTTGATTTTTAAATTCCCGAGGTTTTGAATTCTTTAGAGTGATCATGGCCCTGGGAGGACTAAGGTGTCTTACGTCCAATACGTCATTGTAACTACAGAAATTTATATCTACCCTCTACAGTATAAGTTATTAAATTTTGACCCACATTTTAATACAAATTCATTGCCAGTACAAAAAGATATCTTCATATAAAATTTTATATTGTTTATGATCTATTATTAGTAAAACATTTAATTTATGATAATTATTATTGTAATAATTTACAATTTTAGAAAATACTAATAAAACTTTTCAACTACCACCGGATCGAAACGCGGCCACACTGTGAAAGATAAAGTACGCCGCCACTCAAAAATTCAATAATATAATTAGTATTATATTATATTAGTATTATTTAATCTATCCGTGTGGTGGCGGAGTAAGAATACAATTCACCATCCCCTATATTACCCGTGAGTGATCGTAAGACACGACTAAGGGATATAAAACGCATATAACATCTATGCGAGAGAAGGAAAACTCGAAACAAAACCCTATACCAACACGTCTGACCAGCGTGGTATAGTAGGTCAATTGCCCTCCCATTATGGAGAAGGCTCGAGCCCGACAGTGGGACGTGTATGAGCTAAGATGAGATGAAATGAATTAGTATTATGCCTCCTTAGTTTTCTTGCCAGATCTTTTTCAGTGCGGCCGCGTTCTGATCCGGTGGTAGTTGAATAGTTTTGTTAGTATCTTCTAACATAAATAATGATATTCATTATTACAAGACAATTTTTAAAGTAACTTAATAATTAACAACAATATCATGCTTAAACTTATTATTATGACACTAACTTCTTATAAACAAATTTTAATTAAATAACGTTAATAGTTTTTGCATGTATCAAACAATCACATGTACTACACACATAAACTAATTATAAAGAGGTCAACTCACTTTTAAATGTTTTTAATTTAAATAACTTTTTGGTTAACGTGGAAGAGAATCGAAGCAAATTTTAGCTCCATGAAAACAGTAACTGTTTTAAAACTTGAAGGTCCCAATACTTATATTTTGTGATTTTTAGTGACCTGTAAAAAATTACAAACGTTAATAATATTATTTCTTAAATAAAAAAAAATTTGCTAGTTAATTCTGAGAAATAATATAGGTACTTTGGAAAGTTGAAGAAGGCAAATAAAAATAATTTACCTGACATTTTTCAATATTAACTGTAAAACAGTCCATTATAGCTAACTATAATGGATATAACTAAGTATGTGCTGGAGAAAATTTCTCTCTGAAGACGTTTTAAACTCACGAATTTCCTGAATTTTGAACATAGTTGTCTTCTTGTAGTTGGCACTCGATAGAAAATCTACCCATTTGCGAACTATCGTTCAAAATTTAACTATTACAGCAGACTACAATGGTTTTAACCAATTCTGATTAGTGTATAAAACAATACACCAATAAACCGATGGATTAAAAGGTCAATTTCATAAAAAAGTGACCTTCATTATTTTTCCACTGGAGTCTTCTTTTGTGTCCATTAATTCTATGTTTACAAAATTCCCTACTATTTTTACTTATTAGTTATTTGTTAGTATGGTGTGTTTTCTTTAAAAAAATATTATCAGAGTGAACGAAGCGACCCCTAATATTTGTCCACAACCTGAGCATTTTTGTGGTACACTTTACTTAAAAACTATCACGCCCATAGATTTGTGCTTTAACATAGTAATTTAACTTCATATCTAGATGTGCTATCTGTCAAAAAATATATAATTTTTATAACCGTTAAAAAATGTACAATTTTGTATGCTTTGGATAGAATGTTATTGTACTACTAACGCCATCTGTTAAACGACCAAAGAGTTAACATCGTTGGCACAGAAGTAAATTTAAAAAAAACGGTCTTAAAATTATTACCCGTTAGAAAAACTACGCGAGCTCTCACAAAGCTCAGCTTTTTGCTAGTTAGAGATGAATTTTAGTAAAATATATTTTAATACTAAACATAAATGCGAAGAATTTTATTTATTAGCCCTGATTTATTCCTGTTGTATTGATAATTAAGGATTATAACGCGAATTAATTATTTATTGTTAGCTTTTGTAATTAATTTAAGTTTATATTTAGCCTAATAATGTGTAGTTTAGTTTATTAGATATGTTTAGGTAAACGAAAAATATAACCACATAAAATAAAAAGACAGACTGATAAGTACGCAGACGCCAAAGGAAGGAAACCACCTGTCCAGGCACCCAAATTTATGACGAGACTTCCCAACATTATAAATCTCCGTATATATATTATGTTTACTTTGGAACCTTATTTTATTTTATTACCCCCAAAGGTACTTCTACAATGACGTATCGCCTTAAAAAGAATTCATGTCGTTACTTACTAGATATGTTATTTTCATAAACTAAACTTAAATAAATATATTTTCTTAATAATATCTCTTTGAAGTTTTTGTTTAGGCTGTTGATGTTTGTTATTATAAAAAGTTAATATCAAAATATAATCATAAACCCACCTTGTGGCATCGAGATAGGAATACATTTATCATCAACCCTTACTTGTCCATGGGAGTCTCCAAGAGAATGGGCAGAAGCTCTCACCTGAACCTCATTGTGATCATTTCATATCTTCTAGGCGTAGCTATTATCTTAATTTTGGAGGAGACCTACGTTCAACAGTGGACGGCGCAACACCGAGTGATGAAGTTAGATGGAGATATTCAGGATTTCTATTTAATTTTATATGGCTAACTAGTAAACAGAATACCTAAACTATCATTCATGTACCTTAACAATGCTAGGCGCATAGTTGCTGCAGCAGCAAACCATACAAATATATAGTACATATGTAGTTTGAACAGTTTTTACATCCATATTAATAATGATATTGTATTGCAAAATTTCATCGTATTTCTTAAGACAGTAACGTTTCTTTTAAACGACAACAAGAATAAAAAATAATAGAAAAATTGTAATCAAATTTTGAGCATGAAATTGCCCGAAGCACTCAACAAAATAGGGTATTAATTGCGAAGCCAGCAATTCCACTTGACCGGAAGCTCCACTTAACCCACAACCTTTATTTGAAGCCTAAAAAAACTTTCATGTCATTCTTTTTAATTTTATCTCAATCTTCAAATTTTCTTGTCCTTGCGTAACAGACGTACTTATATAGTAGGATTATCTATAATCTTATCATCCTTTGCAATCACCCTTGAATAATATAAAAAAAAAATCCACTGACGTATGTATTTCTTGTATTCGAATAACATTTACAGACCAATAGAGAAAATAGACGAACGATTTAGAATAATGATCTTAGGGGACGTCCATCAATCAGCGGTCTTTATACAGATCACCTACTTTAAACTTCGTGGCAACGGCATGTCGGCCACACTACACGCCGTTTTTCAGTTTAAAAATCGCAGCGTATGACGAAAAAATAAATGCACGTGATATCTTTCTACATCCCCAACCTTGTGATATTTAGTGATTTTTGTCAAACCCCTCCCCCCCTCCTTTTCAAACCTCGCGTGATTCATTAATCACGAAGACTAAGGCAGCAAGAAGACTAAGGGGCTGTCCATTGACAGCCCCTTGGTCTTCGAATATTCGTTTTCGAATACCAGTTGTCCATTAAAAGGTGGGTGTTATGGTAGTGAATAGGTGACGGTGGCACTAAGTCAAACAGTTACATGGTGTTACAAGTTGACAAGAAAATGTTGTTACTCATTCTCGTGATCATCTTTCAGCCAAATTTTACGAATTCCCGCAAACTTTGGCTGTAGGAGGAAAGATAACCTACTAACCATGCTGATCAGACTTATTATTTTATGTTCACTAATCGTTTTATCTCAAAAGCTTTATATTGAAATTTTATCATCATTTCGCAATCAACCTTAAATAAAGTCAAAAAAATTCAACTCGGGTATGTATTTCTTCTATTCTAAGGCGATAGAGACAAAAGACGAAATATTCTCAATAATAAATCTGTCTTAGTCTTATCTCGTTTTCGAATACCGGTTATCCATTAAAAGGTAAGCTTCACCCTTTTTCAGATTGTTTAGTCAACTGAGTGACCATTATCCTTAAGTAAGACT
The DNA here is from genome assembly GCA_905163515.2 of Lymantria monacha. NCBI lineage: Eukaryota > Metazoa > Arthropoda > Insecta > Lepidoptera > Erebidae > Lymantria > Lymantria monacha. The sequence continues at coordinate 14,238,896 of LR991083.1, forward strand.
TTAAGTCTATCGACTAATGTGTTTAGCTGCATAGATGGGGTAGTAGCTAAGTAACTAATCCCCTTTTGAGTATTGTTCCCACTCAAAACAGCTCTTTGTGTGATTCACAAATTATTGTTATGAGTCTGAGTGTATTTTGTGTTTATTAATTTGTAATGTAAAGTGCCCTTTTTTTTCCGCAGGGTGGACCATGAATGTGGTCGCGCCCCGACAAATCCATCCGGGGCAACAAAAGAGGCGGCGCGTAACCCCATGGACCCACCCTGCAAACACCTCTTTTCACCGTGCGAGCGGGCCACCGGTACCCGATCTTTGTCTTCGGTGGCCAATGTAAAGTGTCGTAGGGCACTTTACATTGGCCACCGAAGACAGATTCAAGAATTTATTCCTTAGTATCTATACGTATCTATACTTTCCATGTAGTGACGGAGTAAGAATACTATTCACCACCCCATATTTTACCCGTGAGTGATCGTACGAGACGACTAAGGGATATAAAACGCATATAACATGCGCACACGCGAGAGAAGAAAAACTCGAAACAAAACACTATACCAACACGGTCTGACCAGCGCGGTATAGTAGGTTAATATCCTTCCCATTACGGAGGAGGCCCGAGCCCAACAGTGGGACATTTATGGGCTGTGATGATGATGATCTATACTTATTCCTGTGTATTATAATTATTCCTGGGTATCATCAAAAAAAAATTTTTCCGTAATCGGTATTCAATCATATTTTCAAGCTCTCGAAGTAAAAATATTCATAAACATATACTTCTTCCTCTATAAGTTTCACTGCCCTTTTTTTTTTGGTAGGCTATGGCCCAGACACACGTCGCCCGCTCCGTCCCGGACGACGGAAGGGCAGCGCGTGAGCCCATAACCCACCGTATTCCCTCCCCATCGCCATTGGGCCGGCCACTGGTACCACTTCCTTGCCATCCGTGGCCAGCCCGGCGGGTTACCCTTTCGGGTACCATCCCCCGTCGACGCCCCAGCTAGCTGCCGGGGCGTTCAAGTTTCACTGCCTGGTAAAGGCTTCCTATAAAAAAAAAATTTCACTGCCTGGTAAAGGTTTCCTATAAAATGGGAGTAAATTTAGTCTATTATAGCAAACTGATTAAACACCACCCGTATAGTAGCGAATTAAGTTAAATAGCCCATTAGACCACTCTGCACTCGACCAGCACTTTGTCATTCACTCATTGTCGATAGGTGCTCCACGGGTAGATGTCATGTGGTCAATGAATCGGCATTGCATTGTCTGCGAATGAATTAGTTTATCAGATCTTGTCACGTCATTTTGCTGATGGCCCCCAATCCCTTCGGAAAGAAAGGCGAGGCGGTGTTGTTCGGATCTCGGATGACTCTAATGAGCTATGTCCTTAAGAATACAATGTGTTATCACTTATCTTCATGCGTTATCTTTATCTTACTGGGGAAGTAAAAATAAATCGACTGTAAAATCACCAGCAGAATAGATAGCAGTAGTCTTTTGAAAAATTCAACTCTAATTGCAATCACCAACTTGTATAGAGTTCTTTGCCTAATAGTAAACGGTGAAAGTCTTTTGATATAGATTATAGGGTTTTGTTTCCAGTCTTTCTTTCTCGTAATGATGCTATCTACTAGTAACCTTTAGTTTCTTACAATACCATTGTAACATTAGTGCACGGAATATAAAATAAATGCAAACATATCCATAATAATTGCTTATAAATTCACAATGATCAACGTCTAAGTTGCTAAAAGGAAGCAAGTCACCAAAAACAAGAATCGAGTACCGGTGGCCAGCTCGCACGGCATATTTTGTAGGGTGGGTCTATGGGGTCGCGCACTGTTCCTTCTGTCGCCTCAGATGGGTCAAGCGGTGTGTGACCATACTATAGCGCGCATAAAAATACACGACATATTTGACGTATTTCGTTAACAAACCTTATTAACACAGGCGAACATTGGCTAAAGAATGCTGAGAAAATTTATCTATATCTAATAGCTGTATTTGAGAATGACATATAAAATTTGGTTACAGTTAGCTAGTAGAATCTCTACATTTTTCATACGCTATATACATAGCATCAGAATATCGAAATTTTCTTGTTTATATTATATGGAAAATATATTTATGAGTTGATTATATCACGTCTAATCTAAATATTCCCCAAAGCACAGTAAAAGAGCTCACCTTTTCATGTTGATGAGAACGCTTATACGGTTTTATTAAGGCGAAGGTATAATACCCTGAGCACACACGCGAGAAAGGATACTTCCTTAGCATCGCTTGAAATATTATGCAAATACGCTACCTACTCCATTTTCGTAGGCTAAGCCCGTATGTTATGTAAAGATGTTCCTATCGTAAATCACGTCTTTGGTGTATTCTTTTCCTTCTCCTGTGTTAAAGTTCAGTAAGTGCTTACATAATTTTCATAAAAGTTTATCTCAGTATTTTTAGGATAGGGAATTATTAGTACTGCTATTCTGTTATTTTTGTTTATAACAGTTTGTCTGCCAACATTTCATTAAAGTATATTACTATTATAAATGAAAAAGAAAAAACAAAAATAAAAGTATTTATTTTTGTAATCTCGGTGTCTTTAACAAGATAACAAAAAAGTCGAAACCAAAATATAGACCGAGACTTCTTAAACGGTTACAAAGTTCCCGAGAGATATAAGTATTCTTAGAAGAGACTGGGCTGTAAAAATAACATATCAACCTAGATAAAAAGCTTATAAAAATTCTGGTGTCGTCCAGTCTTGTTTAAACGGCTCATAACCTAAATAGTTATTTAAGGAACGCGCAATAAATTTTGAAAGTATAGACTATTCAAAGGAATGGCTAGTGCTCTATTTAATAGAAGTAGTAGTTTTTACATGTAATAATAGAGTTGTCTTCGTGGTAACGGGTCAAGAAATCGATTGCACTGATGGCGTAGTGGTTAAGGTGTCAATTGTCATGGGTTTGATTCCCACACGGTATAATACTTTGTGCGATCCAGAAATTGTTGTTCTGAGTCTGGGTGTGATTTATATCTGTTTAATATATATTTGTAAAGTAAAAGCAATACAAGGAATCCCTAAGTGAAGTTTAAAAAAAAAACATGCTATCATATCATACCAATTACTTTACTAAAAATCTACTGAGGCTTCACTTGGAAAATGGGCATCGGCACTCTTCTAGTAAAATAATACCAACTACGATCATCAACCCACCGCTAAAGTGAAAAGAAATAACATAATCGTTAGATTATTACGTTATTTCTCATTATTAAAGTTTACCTCTAACAATGAACGTCAATAAGCTAACGGATGAATGCATGAAATAATAAAAGAATATAACCACTTTTAATTCCATATTCCCTCCTTAACTGAAATATGTTCTTGACTTTTTTCACATCCACTTGAATAGTTCCTAGTTGGAGGTCTTTGGTAAGGTATTCATTTCTACCTATCATGACATAGTCGCATTTTAGTACATAAATAAGGCCTAGCGCATAAATATAACTTTTATATCGACTGTTTGCAACGAACAAATATTGTGGATTCGATAGTTGCTCGACAAAAAAAATTGCATTGATTTATTGTTGATTCAAGGGTTAGACAACTTATCTATCTAACGCTCTTCTACTGATATGTTAAATTTCATCTGCAACATATCAGTAGAAAAGCGTTTAATCGATAAGTCAGACTGTAAAGGAAAGAACAAACTAGAAATTTCTCGTTAAATTACATTATTTATAATATATTTATTATTCGCATGACGTTGGAAAAATCGAATATCGACTGAATCAATTGTATAGCGATTAAATAATTAAGTTGTGCGGTATATACAAGAAATATAGAATCAATTTGTGTAGTACTTAATTAAGTTGTGTGTATAGAATTCGATAAAACAGTTTAGTCGATACGAAAATAATATGTATGTGCCCCCAAAGCCTTTGATGAAACGTAAAACTTTAAGCGAATTTTGCTTAATCAATCGTATTACTATAATGTAACAATTAGCTCTTTGGATTCTCTCTCTGGGCTAGGCCAGGATAAAGCGGTGTGTACCTGTAGAACGATGTCTCTGCCGCCGCCTTATGACGGTTTGAATACCGGTCAATCCCAAAACAAAAAGCATAAATTTTATGTTAATTATACCTTTTTTTATTCCATGAAGTAAGAATATCGGCCTCCTAATCTCATTCTCTGTCGTTGCCGTCGGTCTCATAAAAGAGAGTCCTCTTTTACGGATATACAATAGGACAACTCGAAACAAAATCTTATACCTGCACTTCTGACCAACGTGGTATAGTGGGTCACCAATGCTTCCATTATGGAGCAGGCTCTAGCCCAGTAGTGAGACGTATATGAGCTGAAATGATGGTAATGAGATGATACATCTTTTACAATTATAAATATTATTAATTAAATATCATCTACAACAGGAGTGGCCAACAAGTCGATCGCGATCGACCGGTCGACCAATTTTGGTCGATCACTCGCAAGTTCCATGAGGGAACGAATAAAACTAAACACCATTCTGTCCTGACCGATTCTCATACCAAGGACTCATTTTTATTGTCTTTGTCAGGATATTCTCCAAATTATGATACATTAGTAAAAGAAACGCAGACTCAGGTTGCCCATTAATTTAAATTTAAACAGTTTGAATGAATAAATATTATTAATAATTACTCATGTTGTTTGAATTCCCCTGGACATAAGTTTTTTAACCCATTTAATAAATACTCAGATATGTTGCTTATTTACCTATAAATCATGGAACTCGCAATAGTGCACGTCGGTATAAAAGCACATTGCACAAACGTCCCTCCTTCTTACCTAAGAAATAGGTCGATCGCCACACAATTTTAGAATAAAAAGTAGATCTTATGTGCACAAAAATTGGCCACACCTGATCTACAGTATCTTATGATCTTAATAAGCAATAAAGATATCAACGTGCATATAAGACATAGCCCCAAGAGAGATAGTAATATAATCGCCATAACTAGCAGGTAGTTTTGCGATCGTAGTTGGTGCTATAACTATCCGGACTAAATAATGTATTTTGTATATGAATATCTCATATAATTTCAATGATGTCGTGTAAAGTATGTTATTTTAAAATTACCAAATAAGTTTTTAATATTTGTAAATTATACATACATACATATCGTCACGCCATATCCCTTGCAGGGTAGGCAGAGAGAACAGAGTGCCAGAGAACTCTATCCTTGCATACTTCACTCGCTTCTTCAACATTCATAATTCTCTTCATACACGCTCGCCGGTTTCGGAGACTCTTGACTCCACCTTCTTTCAGTACTAAGTACTAGTAATTTGTAAATTATAATATCTATAAAAGATAAAACAATAATGTAACCTATATTTTCCGGGTTGAGAGCTCTCAGCGCTCACTCTTAGTCCGGGCTAAGCTGTGAAAGGCATCCGCGGCTAACAGCAAAAATACACGACAAAAAAAGTAGATGTTTTACTAACAAAAATATTCCCAAAGAGAGTTTACGGCAGGTAGAAGTTTAGTTATTTATTTAACCAAAAACATTGTGGCATATTTTGCTTCTCATTACTTACTAGGCAAAGGAAGAAAGTACGTGACGCTTTCATTCATATAAATTGTCAAGCAGGTATAAGAATCAAGATTTAGAACACTATTTATAATTAACACCAGAGGGATATGATTAGTAACAAATTGAATGGTTCGGCAATACATTTTATCAATAACTATATCATTATATCAAGATATATAACTTTATTATATAAATTGATCACTCACGTATATAATAAATAAACAGCTCTTAGTGAACGAAATTCACCTAGGCTCAATACAAATCTATAAAAAAGTAATATGTATTTCAGTATCCTCTAAGGCTTTATACAAAAATAGAAAGGCAGCAAATGCTTTGTTGATCTTTTAAAAGCTTTTTCGCAATGGTTCAATTGTTTCCATTTCTATTGTTTCAAAGTATTTATCAGAAATTAAGATGAATATAATGTATCTCTATTTATTTTTGTTTTTTTTTTTTATTGAAAAATAGCAAGTAGCCTACGTGGTGCTTAAGTGATAATTGGAGCTTATAAGTTTCCTTAATATCTAGGTTATAACCAAATCGCTGCCTAACGTATGTCTAGGCTTGTAGAGAATAGAATGCGAACAGGACGAATAGACCTCCGCTTTTCTTGCTCACTGAGCAAAGCGTGGTAGTAAATTATCACCATTCAGACGAAGATTTTCTATAAGAATTTAGATATTACGCTGGGCGATCTGGCGAGAATATATAATACTTATAGGCCGAAACCTGACTGTAATATGATCTACCACCATAATTTTCATCATCATTCTCCTACTCTTATACCAATTACTTGAGGTCGATACAATATGTACTCTTCTTTCATAGTACATATTGTAAAAGTTATTGGCAATAGTTTTATGACCGGCCGCCTGCCAGACGTCAACCCTCCTCCAAGGATGGTTGACGTCTGGCAGGAATTCCCAAGAATGTAATTATTGACCAAACGGCATCAGATGGAGTTGGCCTAGCCTTATAAGGCTCTTAGTCGTCTTTTACGACATCCACGAGCAAAGTAAGAGTTGGTAGTATTTGTAGCCGCTACCACACAGCACTACCATAATTTTAATATGAAACAAAATTACTTGGAATTTACTAGTACTTAGTCATTGCCCAAATCGCGTCGTAATGAACACTTGACATGGTATGGATATGTAATGAGACGGAATGAAAGTATCTACTGTTGTGGGATTTTTTTTAATTATGAATGTTAAAGGCTTTAGAGGTAAGGGAGACTGAAGACTAGACAGGGAGTGACTTTTGAGATGTACGTCTGATAAGGCTGTATGGATGGAAAGACCATATTGCGTCAACTCAAGTAATTGGGATGAGGAGCAATATGATAATGATTGTGAGATTATATTATTTAATACTTCTTGACTCTCTATGTTATTATTTGATTATTTGAAATGTAAATAATCCAACATAAATTCAACAAACTTTGCCGTTTCATAAAATTAGAGCGGGTTGAACTTGAAGCAGATCAAAACTACTTAGTTTTTAGCAAAATAACTTTATTTTGCTGGATTACTGCTTTGCTGGATTTAGATATACTGTTATTTTAAAGTTATAATGAGAGAAAATCAAAAACATGTATGTAAATAAAATATAGTGTTATATAATCTCAAGTTGACTTAATCAAAATTACTTTATGAACTATGTAGATATATTTTATTATGAAATCCTTTAATCCGTGTGTAGCTGAAGGAAGAATACGATTTGCCTTTTTTCTTACCCGTGGGTGTCGTAAAATATGACTAAGTGATATAATATACAAATAACATCTATGGAAGAAAAAGAAAACAGGAAGTTTAGACCCTATTTGACCCGTTAGACCAGTGTGGTATAGTATATGAATTTGAAGTGGGGAGTATATATGAGCTGAGATGATGACGATGGTGACTTAATTAATATTTAATCTGTGTAGTACATAATTATTTCTTTCTAAAGTATAACAAATTTACGTAATATAAATTTTCACACAAAATGTTTTTTTTTTAAATTTCGAACAAACCAAAGTTAACTAAATAACCGAAAAGTTTCTTTATTTAATGTAGCGAACTTTTTAGAGGATAATAAGAGTTATTTTTATTTCAAACCCGGTTCTTATAATTAAGTCTAAGAAAGATACGCTAAAATATAGTAGAAACGCTATTATTAATTTATTTAGCTTTACCTAATTGATACCAAGCTAATTATTTTCTAATAGAATTAATTAAATGATTAAATATTTTTGCACTTAAATTTGGCGATGACTTATATTTTAATACCATTATTTAGTTCTTTTTCTTTTTTTCTTTAATCACCATCATCATCATCATCATATCATTATCAGCATCCTGAGGATTCATAAGAAAATTGAGGCTAAATATTTGAATTTTATAAATACTTTAGAAGTCATCGTCAGATGCGTTTGATGCGGGTGGCACAGGATTACACTTTGTGGCGTTCTATAAGGAAGGCTAAGTCCAGCAATGAGCGGCTAAAGGATGAATGATGATAATAAAATACTTTAGAAACAAAGGCAATAGGTGGCTGTTATAATGAATATAACATTTATTCCCTTATTCATAAGGATTGATGTCAGACAAGTGACTCTAGGTAAAACTTAGCCAAAATCGTGAAAAAATTGCGTAGAAAACCGACGCATGCTATGCTATGCATTTGAATCCCAGTTGAGGCATAAATATTATTAAATTTTCTTAGTACGAAATTTGCAATAACGACATGAGCTCTGAAACGGTATACTATAGTTTTTTAATACCTTAGCTTTTTTTTTATTGGCGGCGGGCCATGGAGTTGTCACGTCCCGCTAAATCCGTCCGGGGCGACAGAAGAAGCGGCGCACGACCCCATAGACCCGCCCTACAAGTACCTCTCCACGCCGTGCGAGCGGGCCACCGGAACCCGGTCTTTGTCTTCGGTGGCCCGCCCGGCGGTTTACCCTCGCAGGTATCCTCACGAGTCGACGCCCCGGTAGCTTTCACCGTCGGGACGTCGTCCTCACGCGGTGGCCTCGCTTCGGGGCGACCAGACTAATCCCCGGTCCGGCCACCCGTTGCCTCGGCTAGGGCTGCATCAGGCAGAGGTACTCGCGCCTATGCCGCCCAAGGCGCTGGCGGCGGTGCGTAGAGGAGTTCCTCACGGGCACGCCCCGCCACTTCGATACGGTCATCTCGCAGAAGGTGGCGACCACGTCCCAGTTCCTGACGCTGTCAACCATCGCTTTCACGACGGCCGGCAGCGTCAGGTCGGCACCGATGGTTGCAACGAGTTCACGACGCTGCTGTACCCAAGTCACGCAGACCTCGAGAATACCTAGCCTAGTTATCCCGTCTATTAAGTACTTGAAACTAAAGTTAATTATGCTAAATTGAAAATTTAATCCCGTTAAAAATCTACCCACTATTTGTAGAATAAATGATCGAAAGTTATAAAAATAGACTTTATTGAAAGTTAAAGCAAAAATCAAATTTTCAACCTTTAGGAGTTAGCAAGTACTTAATCATAACTTTGATGTAATTGGTTTTGACGAAAATGGAGACCGAAAAGGACTCCTCCCCCGTACACTCATCCACCACCACCTCTTCTGGAACCGAGGGTTCGCCCAACGAGGGTGAATTCCAAAAGGCTTCCACCCGCAAGCGCAAAAAGGCGCGCAAAAACAAGGCTGCTAAGGCCCTTAAAACCAACCCCGACGCTGAAAAAGCCCTCCCGACCATACCACCTCTCCGCGCTACTTATTTCGAGGAATATGGTGTGCCGTCCCCACCCGGTGTAGTATCGCCTTTACCCGATACAGCACACCCCCAACAAGGCCCAGTCGAGGCTACCACAGCCACGGCCCCCGCCGGACCTAAGTCACCGACCCCCCCACCCCTTTACATAAGGGACAAGGGAAAGTGGCTAGCCATCTCGGCTTGGTGCAACACCAATAGGGTGTTGTACAAATCAGCCAAATCTACCACACAAGGTATTAGAGTAGACGTCCGCACCACGGACGATCACCGCCGCCTGCCGCACAGGCAGCCCCTCCCGTCACCCCCTACAACAACTAGGCAGGTGACGTCATCACTCCCGCCAATTGCAGGGCACACCAAGCCCACTGTAGGCCAACTCAAGCCCCCAATGGGCCTCAATTCAAACAAACACTTTCCGCCACCGGTAAAGGCGGTAAACCCCCCGACCCCAAGGGCTTCGCAGGGGCTAGACCCGGATCTAGCCCTTGTGATGAACCTCGCGGCGCTTATAAATTACGCGGAAATTCGCGAAATAGCTGCGGAGTTGAGAAGGAACGAAGGTAATGCCCTCGCCCTTCTCAACATCGCCACCAAATACGCTCCCACGATCGAAAGACTGGGCGCTTTCAACACAAATATAATATAATTTTAACATTATCCGTAGTATAAAACATACACGGCCCGCGCAGCCGTAACACACACAAACATTTGCGCTTCCGACACCGCCGCCGGTGTAGAAAGACGCAACGCGTAATAATCAATATCTCAAACGTGGGCACGCCCACTTTGCTACCAGTGACGCCCCGAGCCGAGGTCCGTCTCCGCAGGGAGAGCCCTCGGGCGTTGTCACTTAAAATTTTTCGGGTTGAGAGCCCTCAGCGCTCACCCACAGCCCGGTTACGCTGTAACAGCCCCTAGGCTAACAGCAATCGCAGTGGATGCGGTTTAGTGGGTAACCTGGCCCTAGGCTAGGAATCCCACACTTCCCATCCGGGGAGTTAGTGCTTCACGCATTCCTGGACCACTGCGTTACCAAAAAAAAAAAAAAAAAAAAAAAATGTCTGTCTGTCGCTCTTTCACACCAAAACTACTGAACCGATCTAAATGAAATTTGATACACAGATAATCTAGAGCCTGATAAAGGACATAGGCTACTTTTTAATCCTACTAATATTATAAACGCGAAAGTTTGTAATAATGTATGGATGTGAACATCTTTGTTGCTCTTTCACGTAAAAACTAGCGAATGGATTTTGATGAAATTTTATAGTAATATAGCTTATACATCAGAATAACACATAGGCTATAATTTATAGAGATATTTTGTAAATAGGCTAAAATATAACGATAAAAATTGCTTAAGTCAGGAAAAAACGCCCATCTGCGAGCTATTTTTGCATACGCTGCAAAAATCTTGAAACTCAGACTAATGTTATGTATTGTGGAAATGTACCTCTTAAATAGTTCTACAAAAATGTCCGCGACAGCATATATCTATTTTTACTATAGTAATAGTAAATTAAAAATTCAAAATAATTTGGTATTTATTGCCGATGCACATTTTATAGCAACGAATTGATTCTTATGCAAACAAATGCTTTTATTACTTTCGATATTTAAAGTACATATTTTTTGCCTTTTACTGTGTGTCGTTTGGTACAGTATTTCAAAAGTTAGGACAATAAGAGTGCGCAGTGCTGTGGTCAGGCAGCAACCGGGCGCACTACAGAAATATGGCAAGAAAGAAGATCGCCGATTGTGCTACCCGAACACAAGTAAAGACGTGAGAGCAGTCATCGTTGATGATTGTTGTATTTTTGACAGCACCATCGATTTGTAAATAACATACTATACCTGTATATAATAGATAGGTATTGAAAGTTTGTGATATGAAACATCTTTTTGCGCGCCTTAGCAGTAAAATTGTGTCCATTACTGGAAATGATAGATTGGGTAGGTACTAAGGCAAATGTGGTCATGCTGTGATACTACGCCGCTCTTCTCTATTCATTTGTGTATGCGGGAGTATGACAGGGGTAGCTGTCTAACATAAATGTGACATTAAATAATTAAATATTACCTAATCCTTACTAATGTTATAAATGCGAAAGTAACTCTGTCTGTCTGTCGCTCTTTCACGCCAAAACTACTGAACCGATCTAAATGAAATGTGGTACACAGATAGTCTAGAGCCTGATAAATACATATACCTGCTACACCTGACATAGGCTACTTTTTTAATACAAAAAAGGGTTGTAAAGGGGGATGAAAAGTTGTAAGGAATTATCGTCATTTTTAAAGCCAGAAGCTTGAAACTTATTTTTAGGCTATTGATTAGATATAAATAAATATGACATTAACATGTAAAAATTTACCCTTAAGGGGAAAAATAAAAATAGGGGATGAAAAACTTTAGGAAAGTAACCTTTTACGCGGGCGAAGTCGCGGGCAGAAGCTAGTGAAAAATAAAAGGTTGTAAAGGTGGATGAAAAGTTGTAAGGAATTATCGTCATTTTTAAAGCCTGAAGCTTGAAATTTATTTTTAGGCTATTGATTAGATATAAATAAATATGACGTTAAAATTTCGTAAAAAAATCTACCCTTAAGGGGTGAAATAGTGGATGATAAACTTTCGGAAAGTAATCTTTTACGCGGGCGAAGCCGCGGGCAGAAGCTAGTAGAATATAAATAAAAGACGCGGATGTGCAGACGGCATGTTGATGTATATAATAGTAATCCACTCTGTCCTAATTAAACAAAATGCTATGCTCTAAAAATATCTGCAATTTTTTTTGAATTTTATATTTTGCCTTTATATTTTAATGCAAAGTGCGTAATCTTGGGTATAAATATAACTGCAAGCGCAAGAAAAAATGTGCTTTGCTAACGCTCCCCACGTTCACACACACAAGCGCGCTTGTCGGTACACGTCACTACTACATTCAGAGCCTAGCGGACTTCGTGAGATAGAATAACTATACCAGTGTACGTTTCGCGTGCATTAGGCCACACTATAGTTTCTCTATAGTCCACAAACACTACAAAATAAGTTTATTTGCAAAGCTACAGGTGCACCATACATATGCAGCGCTGACTTCCACATCAATTTGCATGCATTTGTATATTTTGTTTCTGCAATAACAAATTCCAACCACGCTAGTATTCGCTGCAGTCAACTACACCACGTTCTAAATCTCGAAGTTCCTTTGGCTGACACATTCTCGACGAGCCCGATGATGTTATCAAAAAAGCGCATATAACATATATGCTATATGGCCTGCGACACCATACTAAAGTAATACTGATAGTGCCGCCTTTGCCATTATGGTCTGAGGTGTGGTACTTTGACATATAATAATAAATTCAAGTGCTCAACAACAACCCAAACTCAGGTTCGTACTTCACACGGGGTGAACTCAGTTAAACTCTGTTGCCGAAAGATTTTGAGTTATATTTTGATATAGAGGCCTCTGCACTCGCCACTAGTCCGCGTAAAGATAAAACTACCATGTGTTTACACTGCTTTTGTATTCCTCTACTGATATAAAAATTTTCCAATTGTATTTCTGGTGAAAAAAAATCTATTGAAAATTGAATTTAAAATATATTTTTGCTATGTGGTAGCGGCTACGAATACTACCAACCCTTATTCTAATGCTGTCATCTTATATTAGCAGGTCCGATAACTTATACATATATGCAATTTTTTTATACTACCCGGTATTTTCCCAGCACAACTTAAAAAAGCAATAATGTATGGGGGACCAGAATGTATTAATAATTACAGGCCTGTATCAGTCCTATCTTTCTTATCCAAAATTTTGAAAATATTCTTAACAATAGTGTTAGATGCTATTTCGAGAAAAAATGAGAGCCGTACAGAATTATATCTGCAGTTTCAACTGAGGATACTTTAATAGACCTAACATAATTCGTCGCCAAGAATAATTTCTTGACTGTAAAACAAAGTGTATAAGTATATTTATGAATGTAACCGAGGCCTTCAATATCATTTTTGTTTCAAATCTAGGTTCTAAATTAGAAATATGCGTTTGCCTTGGTCTAGCGTTTAAATTATATAAAGATTACCTGAGTAATCGTAGATAGATAGGTAAAATAGACAACCATCTAAGTGACGACGAGAAATTGAGGTACGGTGTCCTCAAGGGAGTATATAGGTCCAACACTTTGCCAGATCTATATTAATAACCTCTAAAATATGACACTTCCAAACTGTAATCTCTGTGTACTCTGAAAACATAGCAATCCTTGTGTATGGTCCGACCTAGAAAGCGGTTAAGGCGAAAGCAGAATTCGATGACTTGGTTTTAAGAAAATGTTTTGACCCTCATCTTCTCTAAAACCTGTTAGTTTCCCTTTAGTACTATGTCTACATAATAGCAAGCTATTGCAAAAAATTAGCACACTTACATACACACACAGACACACAAACACACATATGTGCACGCACGCACATACCCACACACACACATATGTGCACGCATGTACGCACGCACGCACGCACACACACGCACACACACACACACACACACACACACACACACACGCACTCGCACACACGCACTCGCACACACGCCACGTACTGACCTACTATGTGCACTCTCAAATTTTATTTATTTAGTCAGTCAAATTAATAAACTTCATTTATCATTCACATATTTTGAAACACATTTAGTTTTATAACACTAACACTATTTATTATGTCCTTTTTAACGATAAAGTTTTGAACCCTGTCTCATATGACACAGGCTTGACCTAGTTTACGAGACATAGTTATATTAGTGCTACGCATATTGTAAATATTTTAATTCTTCATCGAATTGAGTATAAGTTATGATATTGAGTTAATAAAATATTTATTATTATTATTATCTTATAAATTTATTTCAAAATATAACGTTCAAATACATTGCTATATAGGTACATGAACATTCCTCTGTAAACGTAATAAGGATGAATATAAAAAGAAAATGACATAATAAAGCAATGCTTACTGTTTTACGGCTCAAAGATCAAGAAAATAAAGTTCTTATATTACCTTCTGTTTTATAGCTATGGTAATAGGTGAATTCAGCGTATAAAATCCATATAATAGTATACAAAGGTCGATCATTTTGCAACATGTACTTTTAAAGTATCGGTTATACATACTGTATAATAATATATTTACAGTATATATTTATCAGTCAAATTGACTGTATTTATTTTATATACATATATTTATTTATCAAAGCTGTGTGGTAGCGGCGACGGTTACTACCAACCCTTACTTTGCTCGTTGATGTCGTAAAAGACGAGTAAGAGCCTTATACTCTATCTGATACCGTTTGGTCAACAATTACATTCCCAAGGAGGGTTGACGTCTGGCAGGCGGCCGGTCATAAAACTATTGCCAGTAACTTTTACAATATGTACTATGAAAGAAGAGTATATATTGTATCGAACCCAAGTAATTGGGATAAGCGTAGAAGAATGATGATTTACCAGTCAAATTGAATTTCTCTGTTTATAATTGCATACTATAGAATTTTTATCTGGTTTATCCATCGGCGTCGTGCACTGATCCTTTTTAAATTTATTTTTATTGGTGGGCTATGGATGCGTCAAGCCCCGCCGAATCGGTCCGGGGTGACGGAAAGGCGGCGCGCATAGACCCACCGTAAAATCCTCTCTCTTCGCCGTGCGAGCGGGCCACCGGTACCCGATTTTTGACTTCGGTGGCTCGTGCACTGATCCTTGGGCGACTGCAGCACATCTTTCCCTATCATCAGACAAAGTCACCGATCTATCTAGTGAATGACCATTAAACGCAACGTCATACATAGTCATCTCTTAAGTACTTGTAAAGTTCATAATAGTTGTTGTTTCGTCGAGTAAAGCGACTTATCAATAGCGACTTCAACTTGTTAATTTATCACACGATTTCAATTACAGCTTCTATATTAGTAGGACCACTCTGTTGACAGTTCTCTGTCTATAGCCGCGGGCCGGTCCGTCCGGGGTAGTACCACAATCTCGCAGAAGATCGACGTCTGAGTAATGGCAATGTGCTATTGCGCTTTCGTTCGGTGAGCGAGAGAGCCGTCAGCCCAATTGAGTGGGTTTGGGGTTTGTATTGGTAGGCAGCAGCCCTTAAGGTCCATTGGCAGCAGTAACACTTACCATCAGGTGTGCTGCTTGTTCGCTTGCCACCAAAAGCCATAAAAAAAAGATTACCGTGTACTAATTTTTATGTTCTAAATTTTATCTCTTATAGAGTCTTATAAAGTCTCGAGTAAGAGTTTAACTTTGAGCTCAGTTATAATGCCAACATTTAGGAACGATATTTTTGTGGCAAATAATTAGTACTCGATAAATACATCATTATTAATTACATAATTTACACAAAATGTAACGTTTGGAATAATAATGTATTTGATAACAAATGGTTTAATTACACCCACATCAATGTAGAGCAATGGTATAGGTAATGGGTAATACTACAAGTTGAACGATTTGAAATATTGTAAACATCAAACGCATTGAAATTAGTAATATAATTATAGCAAATCGATATTATTTGCCCGCTTAAAAAATAAATTTAGCAGAACTTTTTACTATCCCACAAGTTTCGCAAAAAATAGCCGAAATTAAAGAAACTAGAAACATGAAGTCCTGACATTTTTCTGATAGAGTCTTATTAAAAAAGGATTTTACGAAATTCAATCCCTAAATGGCAGCATAAAACGCAGTAGCAACAGCTAGTATAAGGACAAAAATCTTTATAAACATTCTTCAGCAAAAATAAATAAACAAGTATTTTATGCAGATGATGCTGTGGGCTATCCGTGTGGTGACAATGTAAGAATACAAATAAGATAGGGGGTGGTGTCCCCTATCTTACCCATGGGTGATTGTAAGAGATGACTAAGGGATATAAAAGGCATATAACATCTATGCAAGAGAAGGAAAACTCAAGAAACAAAGCCTATACCAACACATGTGAACAGCGTGGTATAGTAGGTCAATTTCCTTCCCATTACGGAGGAGGCTCAAGCCCAACAGTGGGACCTATTATGAGCTGAGATGATGATGATGATGTTGTGGGCAAAGGCTAGTACAATATAAGAATTAAGATCAATTTCTTAATCCTTTACCTCTGTGGCATTGCTTAGAAACCCATTCAAATTTTGTCACATCAATAAAAAAGCGATAGATAAATTCAATCAAATCGTTTCACAACATAAAACAGGTAGATAGGATATTAAAAATTTACCCGTCCATAATAAAATGCCAATACAAGCATTATATGTGAAAGAAAAATTATCGAAGTGGAAATAGATTGAATATCACATGACAGACTCAAATGTTTGACGCTCCCTTTTAAGTATTTCCCTATAGTTTGAGAAGTTCTCTTTAGATTCAATCAAGTGAAAAACATATGAGGATACAAAATATTCGTATTGTCCTTCGTAGTTTCTTAGGAGTATTAAATTGTGTTTATTAGTACGGCGTTTGTTATAATATGGATAACCACACTGATGATGTGTGGTTATCCATATTGAGTGGCCATTTTTGTGCATCATTTTTGTTTTTTTTAAATATAATGAAAATAATTAATAAAACTAAAGAAAATGGGTTTGGTGACAGATTAAGAATACAATGTGTTACCACTTTTTACGTTTCTGTGACAATTTAGACTTCTCTATCATCATTATCTCAGCTCCAGTACCTTCTAAAAAATAGGCAGAAGTGGTCTCTTCCAAAACTTAACTTATTATTTTCACTGCAATTGCCAACGCAGGTGCCTAACATGGTATTATACTCATTTATGAGGAAGCCATAACGAAACCTATGCATGTGGTGAGTGGTGACGGAGTAAGAATATAATTCATCAAAGATTATGGAATATAATATTCAGATAACATATATACAAGATATTTCCGTGTGGTGACGGAGTAAGAATACTATTCACCACCCCATATCTTACCCGTGGGTGATCGTAAGAGATGACTAAGGGATATAAAAGGCATATAACATCTATGCAAGAGAAGGAAAACTCGAAACAAAACCCTATTCCAACACGTCTGACCAGCGCGGTATAGTAGGTTAATTTTCCTCCCATTACGGAGGAGGCCCGAGCCCAACAGTGGGACATTTATGGGCTGTGATGATGATGATGGTATACAAGAGAAAAAACATTTGAAATAAAACACTATACCAACCCCATCGGCCCAGCGAAGGTCAATTTCTCTCTAATTGTGGAGGAAGCTCGAGCCCAAGGGTAGGACATATATGACCTTGGATGGTATATAGGTAGGTAAGTGTGTCTAGTTCATTCCCGGCCACAAGTTGAGCCCAATACCATTTTGTTTTCACTTTTATTTACTTTTTTTTTTTATAAGTTTTTTTTTTTTTTGTAGAAACAAAGATCTTTTTTTTCTTTCTTCTATACTATATCTAAAGTAGTGTGATGTACAGTACCTTGTCTATTTATGTTGCTTTTATAAACTAATGTTCATTCTGTTCGTGTGGCAACGGAGTTAGAATACCTTTCCTATGGTTAATCATAAAAAAATGAATAAGACACGCAAGCAGAAAACATTATGGTAAGTGAAGGAAAATTCAAAATAAAACCCTATACCAATGTGTATGGCATATGTTATAGTATGTCAATACCTATTCTACTATGAAGAAGGCTTGAGCCCGGCAGTGTTTTTAAAAAAAAATGATAACGATATGGTATCCTAGCGTTTAACGTTATCTGTGAAATATCATGTTAATATAGATTAATTTTTGTAACAAAATGTTGTTTTGTCAACAAATTTAAAGCTGCAATCATGCGGGTTAGATATAAGTTAATCCTGTTTTTTTATTACTTACGGTGGCAAAACGAGCCAAGCAGCACACCTAATGGTAAGTGGCAATGCCGCCGCTGTACCTTTGCAATACCAGGGGAAGAGTTAGGCCGTTGTCTACCAACCAAAATCCACCCAAGTTGGGCTTTCGGCGCTCTTGCTCACCGAACGAAACGCAACAACACATTGTCACTGCTTAGACGTCGATTTTCTGCGGGAGTATAATACTACCCTGGTCGAACCGGCCCGCGGCTATAGATAGAAAATTGTCAACAGTGTGATCTTACTACTAAATAATAATATAATCTATTTCTATATTAAAATTCCTTAATCCTTAGAACAAATTTTAATAAAAGGCTCACATTCTGTATGAGTAAAACTATAATAGTTATATGATAAAATAAATGGAGTACAAATGCTATGAATAGAAGACTAATAGGATTTATATATTGTATATATACATGTAAAAGGTTTTACTTTACAGTTTATCCTTTGTGTTTGTTTAATGTAATGTAGGTATAAGCAGAAACAGCGCTAGCTTAGCGCACGAGAGACTTCGTTGCACAACAAGGATTTGTATTTTGTGTTAATATGTGGTACAAAATTTTCTTACTTTGCAAAGAAAATCATTTTCTTAAAAGGTTAAATCTTCATTAAGACATAAATCAGATTTCACAAACATGGATTTAATGGACTCGGACAGAATTTATGTAACATAGAAGAATTATCCTACGTTGAAATTGATGCAAGAGGTCGATCTACTTAAGCTCGCACTTACCAATCGAGTATCTGCATCCATCCATCCATCAGCCTGTAAACGTCCACTGTTGGACATAGGCCTCCCCACGAGAATGCCATCTATAACGGTCCTGTGCCACCTGCATCCAGCGGTTGCCTGCGACCTTGATGACGTCATCAGTCCACCGAGTGGGGGGTGTAGGGGGGTCGAGTATCTGCATAGTAATTAAAAAAGATTAAAAATCTTTATCTTCAAGGTAGTTTATAAAATTAGTGTAGGATTAAGAAATAAGTTCTAGTATTGTGTATGACTTTTCAAAGGAAAAACTTAGGAATGGAAATTACGGAATCGAATTTGGATCACAAATTTGATTGTTTTCACTGGGAAGAGAAAAAGTACTCAGCACAGGAGGTAGATATTTATTTACACTAATTATTTACTATTTATTAGTCGGGAGGATTTACTATTTATTACCCAAAAATATTTTAATACAAGCGAATGTTTAGTAAATATTTATATCCGTATTAAGAAATAAATTGAGTAGCAGCTTTTATAAGATACTTGAGAAATCGATTTATATTTTAAAGAAAGTTTGCTTCACTGTATCTTTGATTTCCCCAGAGTCGTCAGTTACAAGAAATCTGACGGCTGTTATAAGGTCTTCTAACAAGATTACTAAATTTACTTCACTGTTGATTTATTTGCAGCTTTTGATATATATATATATATATATATATATATATATATATATATATATATATATATATATCCTATGTAGAGAATGCTTATGAGCAAAAGAATACGTATGGGGTTGAGAAGAATGTATTAAGTAGTTAAACTTACCGCCATTTTACTTATATAAAAGTAATTCCATGTGAAGATGTGAAGAACGGGTAAGAATATAAAACCATCTCATATGTTGTCTGTAAGTGTCGTAAAAAAAAAAAACAATTGAGGCACATGATATGCATATAACATCGGACAAAAGAAGGATAACTCGAAATAAAGCCCAATTCAACTGATAAGCGTGGTAACTGGCTACTCAATGCCCTCCTATTGTGGAGAAGGTTAGACCCTAGCAGTAAAACGTATATGAACTAAGATGATGATAATAAAAATTAATTCCATAATATGGACTTTATTTTTCATATACAATTACTTAAATACACATATATTAAAAGCATACAAGAAAGTAATATGAAAATAAATTTTGTTCTCAGAAAAATTTACGAGGTCCGTGGATATGACCCATATCTTTCATCGGATTAACCGAAAACATTATTCATATTATTAAATGCATAGTACGGGCGTCTACACAGCTTAAGAATTCTTATTCGGATCAAATGTACCGGGACACTGGGCTTCCTCTACATGGTGAGAGATATTAACCTACCTCGCTATGTACATTATTATAGAATTCTATTTTCAGATTTTTTCTCTCGCAGTGATACTAAATGTGTACATTCCATTTCCCAGGCTTTCAGCAACAGCAGAGCAGAGAGCGTAAACGTGCTTATGATGGCAACTGCCGCCGTTCCAACGAAACAACAAGGTGTGGCCAGGCCATAGCCGGACCAACCATTCCGTACCTATAACATACAAAAAAATCATCACCTCAGGTCTTATATGGCTCACGGTTGAGCTCGTGCCTCCTCCACAATGAGAGGGCAAGTGACCTACTATACCATGCTGGTCAGACGTATTGGTAAAGGGTTTAGTTTCGGTATTTCCTTGTCTTGTATGAATGTTATATGCATTTTATATCCCTTAGTCGCCTCTTACAATCACCCACCGGTAAGATATGGTGGGTAGTGAATTGTATTCTTACTCCGTTACTACACGGGCAGAAAAATGGTTCTACATAATTAAATATGGAGATTATTGAAAATATGAATTTTCTTTATATAGTAACACTTGAAATACTGTATATATCTCGTTGACTGACTACTTTGTTTTCGACAGAAAAATAAAGTTTACGTTTCACACGAAATAAATGAGATTGGCGACAGGCGAGTACTACAAAAATGTTACTTCCAGCGTCACAGATAAATAAAATGCGAGAATAAATCCCCAGGGTGACGGAATGGACGCCAGGCGGAGGTCGTATCTCCTTTACAGAATTTTACCTTCATCTTTTACCTACACATATAAATATACATTAGTCTCGATAAAACATTCTGCTATCCTAGATATATAATTTAAATTATAGGCAATAAAAATTGTCATTAATTTAATTTTTGAATAAACACAGATTGACTGCACAGATGGCGTAATTAAAATACTGACCTGCCATGCCAGTTACGTGTATTCGATTGCCACGCATTACAATACTTTGTGCCACCGAAGACAAAGACCAGGTTCGGCGGCCCACTCTCACGGAATTAAGAGGTACATTGTAATGCTGGTCTATGGGGTCGTGCGCCGCTTTGTTCGGTGTGATCAGTCCATTGACCGCCGCCAAAAAAAAATCTACAATACCTTGTGCGAACCACAAAATGTTGTTCCGAGTCTGGGTGTAATTTGTCTACGTTACAAACATGCAATTGTGTTTGCAAAGTACCCCGCTATACAAGGATTATTTCATTAGTGCAGAGTGGTGTTAAAAAAAAACGATATTGGACTATTACAGCATCCATTGCAGTAATGAACTTTAACTTAGTCATTATTACAGTGACTATTCAAGAGTGGTTCGATATCCACTGCAGGTTTAATTAAAGTATTGCTACATTATCAACGCTTCATAATGGGTTTGTTCTTCCTCTTTGCTACCTACATCCCACTAACGATTTCCTTAGTAGCAACATTTTAACAAATATTTCGTATTATTTAAAATGGCAATTGTGTGTTCTCAACGATGCCTTACGGTCAAAGTTGATTAATGCGTTATGGGAAATGCTTGGAATTTCTCAACGTGAGGAATTCGTGGGAAAAAGCTGTTCTAGCGCGCTATTTCTTCGGGCTATATCAATTACAGCTGTAATTGACATAACCCGAAGAATTAACACGCTGATTTAGCCACAAGCAGGCGACGTCACTCGTAGACTCAACAACTGTTAATGAAGAAGATTCTTGAGCGGTGAGCACGAATCAGGCAGCGCAATGAAGGCGGCTCCCCACCAGGTGGACTAACACATCGTTAAATTCGTAGGCAATCGTTGGATACAGGTAACACAAAAAACGTTTTAAATGACATTTTTGTGTGGAGGCCAATTTCCAAAATGCACACCAATGGATGAATGAAAGTAAAACTACTTCTTTTTGGGACTAATCCTACCACATATTCTCGACGATGTACCTCTACTAACGTTAGGATCCACAATGCTCTAAATAGATTTTTTTAAAAGACACCAACCCTGCACTAAAGAAATAAACCTTATATTGCTGGGGACTTTAGAAACATGAAATTAACGCAGACAAATTACACCCAGACTCAGAAGAACATACCTATGTCGGTATCTATTACGCCATCAGTGCAGTCAATAGAATAGATGACATCAAGGTTTGACTCTTAGTAGTATTTAGCAAGTATAAACAACACTACTTGATGCGTTTAATTTAAATCAAGAATTCTCCTAAGCGGATCATATAAATCATTGTATTGATGAGAATATTTTAAAACTTTTATAGCGAAAGTCATATTAAACTAAGATGATAAAATGTTCAGCTCTCGTTCAGCGCTGCATCGTTCTTATGCAAATATGTTACCTTACTCTATTTTCATACGTAAAATGTTATCGTATGAAAATATTTACCTATAGGAAATCTCATCTATATAGAAGGATTTTCTTGTTTTCAAATAAAGTATAATCCATTCCGAAGAGCAGTAAATGTTCATACAGTTTCTAATATGTTAGCATGTATGAATATCCCTATAATATTTTTTTAAAAAGAAAACAAGTAGGTTATATATGCGTCACTCATAAGATTCTATTTTTCATCTTTTGGAGAAAAATAATGTGTAATATTTGAATCATCATCATCACAGCTCATATATGTCCCACTGTTGGGCTCGAGCCTCCTCCATAATGGGAGAGAAATTGACCTACTATACCACATTGGTCAGACGTATTGGTGTAGGGTTTTGTTTCAAATTTTCCTTCTCTTGCATAGATGTTATATGCGTTTTATATATCTTGTCGTCTCTTACGATCACCCACGGGTAATATAGGGTTATAGGGGGTGCTAAATTGTATTCTTAGGTACTTCGTCACCACACGGATGAATATTTAAATATTACACATTATTTCAAAAGGTTAGACCTATTAATATTTCTTTCCATTGTTTGTGGAATTATTGAACAAGAATACAATTAGAGAGAGAAGCAATATCGGTGATATTGCTTCTCAAAGAAGAAAGAACAATATCGGTGATATTGCTTCTCAAAGAAGAAAGAACAATATCGGTGATATTGCTTCTCCGTAGGTAACGTAAAAGACGACGATATGACATAACATCGTTAATACTGAAAGTAAGCTCAAAAAAACTCTATATCAAACCATCTGGCCGCAGTGGGATAAATCATTTTCTTTCCACTTCTTACACTTTCGTGCCTAATAGTGTGCTTATATGAGCTAAAAATGTATATCGTTTTCAGACATTTACACTTTAACATAAACAGGTGACTCTTTACTTCATGCATCAATAGATGGCGCTACGTAGCTTATGAAACTTGACAAAAAATCATTAACCCGAAATAAAGCTGTTAATCATGTTTTAATTCTATCTCGTTATTTTAAATAAATATTTTTGATATTTTACAGACAGCATCTCGATAAAAATATGCTACTAGTATTTCAAATGTGTTTCATCCCTTCTGCTTATATCTATAGTGTTATAATAACCAGAATATCAGACAGATGGATTGGCGATCGTTACATGTGCGTGCTCGGAGACAAATGACAAAAATTGTTAGTGAGTGTGTTAATTAAATGAAAACTCAATTTCGAGTAACTGTAATAAAAAAAAGGATGTTAGCCTCAAATTACAACACCATTTCTGCTTGTCACCTTTTTATACAGTACCTATTAAATTGCCAATGTAAAAAATATAAAATTATTTTTAACAATCGTAATAACTACTGCTTTTTTAATACAGTTGTTCACTTTCACTGATACACGTAGGTACATGGGCGGATAATGTCGTAATCAGATGGACCATGGATGTGGTAGCGCCCTGACAAATCGATCCGGGGCGACAAAAGCGGCGGCGCGCAACCCCATGGACCCACCCTGCAAACACCTCTCTTCGCCGTGTGAGCGGGCCACAGGTACCCGATCTTTGTCTTCGGTGGCCCGCCAAGCGGTTTAATGTTAGGGGTTCCTCCCGTGTCGACGCCACGACAGCTTTCGCCATCGGGGCGTCGCCCTCACGTCGGGTGACCGGACAATTCCCCGGTCCGATCACCCGAAGCTTCGGTTAGGGTGGCATCAGGCGCAGATATTCGCGCCTGCGCCGTCCCGGCCGCTGACGACGGCCCGGGTCACGGGAATCCTCCCGGACTCGTTCCGCCGTCTCCTTCTGCGAGATGACAGCCTCGCAGAAGGCGGCGACCGCGTCCCAGTTCCTGACTATGTCAACCATCGCTTTCGCGACAGACGGCAGCGTCAGGTCGGCACCGATAACAGCGACGAGGTCATGGCACTGCCCGTCCCAGCTCGGACATACCTCGAGCGTTTGTTGCGCCGTGTCCTCGTCACTACTGCAATGGTGGCAAGACGGAGTCCACTCCCTCCACGCGACCGTGTGCAGGTACAAGCCGAAGCAACCGTGCCCCGACAATACCTGCACCAGCCGGAAGGAGAGGACTCCGTGCCGCCGCTCCATCCTCTCCATCAGTACGGGTCGGAGGGCCTCAACGGTAACAACACCGTGTCTAGGCCTCTCCAGCCGCGTAACCCAACGGACGATGACGTCTCGGCGGGCATCCTCGCGCCAGGTGGCTATCTCGCCAGACGATGGGGAGCCACCCTCGTCGCGCACTGAGGTTACCCGCCGGTAGAGGTCGGCGAGCATCTCCGCCTCTAGGTCCCACGGGGGTGTCCCGGCCAATAGGCATGCCGCCTCGGTTGACACCGTGTGGTATCCGCGGATGGCTCTGACTGCAATGGCTCTCTGTGGGCGCCACAGAAAAGCCCTGAGCTGGACGGTCAGAGACCTCGCCCACACGGGTGCGCCGTACATGGAACATAGGCCTCTCTACGAGAATACCATTTAAAACGATCCTGTGCCACCTGCATCCGGCGGTTTCCTGCGACCTTGATGATGTCGTCAGTCCACCTAGAAAATTCATCCGCAACATTAGAATGTATTCGTTAGTTAGGGTTGTTGTTTTGCCATCGACAAAAATCAGTCACCTGTGATCCATCCAAATGGCGGTAGATATGCGTGCAATAGATTATGAGGCAACTCACCATCCCTTCTGACGCCTCAGATGGTTCTAGCGTATTCTGACCGAACCATGCACAACCTATCCCAAAAATGTTGTTAATTTGAAAGAACAAATTAACTAAAGCGAATCGAGAGTCAAAGTTTTAATAACAATTTAGAACACTAGACAAATGTAAATATTGCTATAAGGAAGTTAAGCCTGTTCTATAAACCAAGTGGCAGCGAGGACAGAAAATGCAAAGAGTTCTCCATCAAAGTGTTTGTTCAAACGAAGTTAGTTGCCGAAAGCGATGTAGTCTTGGGGGCGTCTTCCATTTACGTTGACTATTGGATTTAGATCGAATCACACATATCCATTTCCGACAAACGTGGTTCTGTATTGGGTATTTTACTTCTATTGTACAACATAATAAATCAATGAATTGATTTTTTTTTTTAAATATTAACTTCATTAAAATTCTCCATAAACTAAATGATACATGAATTTTAATCATCATCATCATCTCATGTCAGCTCATATATATCCCACTGTTGAGCTCGAGCCTTCTCCATAATGGGAGGGAAAACGACCTACTACTGACCACGCTGGTCAGATGTGATGGTATAGGGTTTTGTTTAGAGTTTTCCTTCTCTTGCATAGATGTTATATGCGTTTTATATTCCTTAGCCGTCTCTTATGGTCACCCACGGGTAAGATAGGTGGTCGTGAATTGTATTCTTACTCCGTTACCACACGGAATTTTAATCAGAAAGAAACATTTAATTATTTAAATTAAGTTAAAAGATACGTCTTTAGTGGTGACTGAGTAATATCGCCCCTTTTTTACTCATGGGTATGCAAGAGAAGAAAAACTCGACATAAAACTCCATGCCAACCCGTTTCACCGAATACAAAGACCTAGTCTCGCACGGCGTCAAGAGGTACATTAAGGCGAGTCTATGGGGTCGCACGCCGCTTCATCTGTCACCCCGGACAGATTTAGCGGGGTATGACCAGACCATAGCCCGCGGCAAAATAAAAAAAAATAAAAAAATGCCAATCCTTTTAACCACCATGGCAAAGTGAGTCAATTGACTCACTTTGCAAAGGCAATTGTCCTTTCACTGTGTAGGAAAATCTACTTCATGGGTCGTCTATGAACTGATATGGATTGAAAAAATGCGGATATAAAATATGTAGAAATCGTAGAACAGATATCAGTGGTGAACTAAAATTTCCCATTGCATCATTCTCGTGGTTCTTGACAAAGGTATTAAATGTCTTCGAAATAAAAGCCCATTTGAACCCATTTGTCAAGTGTGAGATAGTAAGCAAATATTTCTGTATGAAATGCTACCTTGCATGTGTTGATAAAAACAAACTAAAACAATGAATATATAAAGCGAGTAGAACATTTTTTATTAAATTAGTTTTTTTTAATATTGCTGTGTGGTAGCGGATACGGATACTACCAACCCTTAATTTGCTCGTAGATGAAGACGACTAAAAGCTTTATATTGACCTTTACCTACTGTTCCTGATGCCGTCTGGTTAACAATTACATTCCCAACGAGTTTTGACGTCAGGCAGATGGACGTTCATAAAACTATTACCAATAACTTTTGCAATATTTACGCGCACATATTGCGTGGCCCCAAATAATTGGAATAAGAGCAGAAGAATGATGACGATGATGACGAGTTTATTTATATAAGTAATATCTATAAGTAATATAATTATTACAATCCATCTATCCAATATCTATCGATGTCCACTGTTAGACAGGCCTAATCGGTACAGGTAGTCCGCTTTATTGGCGATGAGGGTTAATAAGGCAAATTATCGAGCCACGCACCGTTTTCATGTCTTACATCAAAACATTAGTATAATATAATAAAGATGTAATTACATTAATTAAATAGGTACGTGGGTAAAAAAGATATTTATGTAAATTTATAGCAATTTACAATATATATAAAAAGAAAATGCGCACCTACCAAACTATTTAAAAAATGGAATTTAATAATACAATCACCACACTTAGTAGACGGGATGATTCACTATTGATACCTATTGATAATTCACTATTGATACCTAGTAGTGGTAGGACTACGCTGTTGACAGTTTTCTGTCTACAGCCGCGGGCCGGTCCGTCCGGGGTAGTACCACACTCTCGCAGAAGATCGACGCCTCAGCAACGGCTATATGCTGTTGTGCTTCGTTCGGTGAGCGAGAGAGCCGGAAGCCCAACTGGGTGGGTTTGGGATATGTATTGGTAGGCAGCGGCCTAGCTATAACCCTGGTTATGCAAAGGTCCATGGGCGGCAGTAACACTTACCATCAGGTGTGCTCGCTTGCCACCAAAAGCTATAAAAAAAAAACCTATGATAAATTTCTCATTATATTATTGCTACCTTTTCTTCCATTGATACGTTAACCGGTTTGACGACTTCTACGGCAAAGTAAGTTATAATAATTAATTGTGTTCTTAAGGAGGTTAGTAATCACTACCATCATTAACTAATAAGTTATTATTCTAAGCTAACCAGATCGGTCATGTACTGAAGGAAGGTGGAGTCAAGAGTCTCCGAAACCGGCGAGCGTGTATGAAGAGAATTATGAATGTTGAGGAAGCGAGTGAAGTATGCAGAGATAGAGTTCTCTGGCACTCTGTTCTCTCTGCCTACCCTGCAAGGGATATGGCGTGATGATATGTATGTATGTATGTCAAAGCTAACAGTATTATGTTACTGCAAATCAAATTTTGTTTGAAGGGTATAAAGGCTTTGAAGTCATTGTAACTAATTGAAATTTTCCATAAATAATAATGTAACAATTAATATTATATGATGTATTGTGACTTCATAATCGTGCTTATATTAGTTTCTCAAATACATTAATATCTGAGCTGACGAGACTAGTTAGACGGCCTTTGTCTATTTCGATGTATGCTAAATAGTCGTTTATTATAGGATGAATGCTGCATATACTAATCTATTTATATATACCGTTATAATTTGTTTGATAAACCTATTTTGATCATTGTGCTAATGAGAGGCTTACGACTAATGATAAAAAAATATAGGTATATTCGTCATATAAATATAAAATCCCCTATATCAATCACCAATCTCTTCTATAAAAATCCTCTGAGTCAATTAATTTATTTTATTTATCATTTTTAAAAGCACGGATTAAATTGTTATATTGTCTACGATACAAATTATACCGAGACTAAAAAAATTTGAGGGCAAATAAAATAATGAACAGGTTTTAGAAAAGTATATTGTTTTATTAATCGAATTTGATTTTTTTATTAATCGCTAATTCGATTAATTGTTTGTTAATTTCTCATTTTTTATTATTTATATGTTAATTTCTGCATGGCAGCCATCAAATTGTAATTTAGTAATAACTCTCACAACTTTTTTGTTACTAAATCCCTAATAAATTGTGTATAGTCATACCATAATGTAGCTACGCCTGATGCTGTCCTGGCCGAGGCCGTGGGTGACTGGACCGAAGAATAGTCAATCACCCGCAGAAAGGCTGACCGCGTGAGGACGACGCCTGGGCAGTTAGCCAGGGCATCGAATAGGGAGGGTACCCGTAAGAGTAACCCACCGGGCTGGCCACGGATGGCAAGGAAGCGGTACCAATGGCCGGCCCAATGGCGATAGGGATGAAATACGGTGTGATATCGGGCCATGCGCTGCTATTCCGTCGCCCCGGACGGGAACGGGCGGTGTGTGTCCGGACTATAGCCTACCCAAAAAAACAATGCCAGAATAAAGTTATAGGTATTATCACAGTAAGATTTCCTCGAGCACCTTAAGACCGGAGAAAATGTAGTAGGTATATATTCTGCATGTTACATATACGTAAGCACTTTACGGTAGATTTAAATTATGTTCTCAAAATTTTAGTCAAAAAATAATTTAAATAATTTAAATAATATATCTACGCTATGCGTGAATGTGAGCAAAACCAAAATAATGGTCTTTGAAAGAGACGAAGCCAGAACAGATGTAAGAGTAACAATAGGTAATGATGTACTAGAGCAAGTGGATGCATTTGTATATCTTGGATGTGGATTTAGCCGAGATGGCAAGTACACCACTGATATAGAGCGAAGAGTGAATGCGGCAAAAAAAAATTAACGGAGCGTTGGGACAACTTCTCGGTAGCCACCACCTCAGCCAGAAGGCACGTGTAGCAATACATAACGCAGTGCTTGCCCCAACATTACTGTATGGAAGCGAGAGTTGGGTATGCAGAAAAGAGTGGAGTTAGGCTGACCGACCGCATTCGTAACGACGACGTAAGAGAGCAAGTAGGTATGAAAAAGAGTATTGGTGTAAAGATGCGAAAGGGAATGCTCCGATAGTTCGAACATGTGGAAAGAATGCCGAACAAACGTCTGGTTAAGAAGATATACAATACGAAAGTGGAAGGATGTAGGTACCGGGGGAGACCGAGACTAACCTACCTAGACCAGATCGGGCATGTACTGAAGGTGGAGTCAAGAGTCTCTGAAACCAGCGAGCGTGTATGAAGAGAATTATGAATGTTGAGGAAGCGAGTGAATTATGCAAAGATAGAGTTCTCTGGCACCCTGCAAGTGCCTACCCTGCAAGGGATATGGCGTGATGATATGTATGTATGTAAATAATATATACTTATCTATGTATATTAAAATACATAGTTACTTCACAGCGTTTTTATTAGATCTGGAATGGGTCGTAAAAAGTATTGAAAGCTTAATTTGTCAAAATAACCTTAAATGTTTAAAGCAATAAAACCTTTTTGGGCTTTATAAAATCTAGTGCTCTATTTACTTTCTTTAATCTGGCAGCAGAAAAAACAAGATTGTTTTTGAAATAAGAATATTTTTTCCGATAATTATCGCGTCTATTTTAGGGAATTTTCCACTGTAATTATGTGTTGTTGGTCCTCATCGTACTTTCTACAATTGTTACAAATAATCTATTAGTTTTATCTCTAACAAATAAAAATACTACGTAATAATGATGATACTAGAGAAAACAATGGTGCACATATTTTAAACAAGCAAGTCGTAGACAATCCACTACGGTTTCAATCACGTAATTATTAAAAAAAAATATATCATTAATGCTATTTTTAAGAATCATCTTCATCTTCTATCTATCTATCTATATATATACATATATATATATATATATATATATATATATATATATATATATATATATATATATATATATATATGTATATATATAAGAGATTGAGAGAGAGAGATATATATAAGAGATTTCCGCCTATGTATTGACTCATTACGATATCTCTGGAACCATAAGGCCTATAGACTTTAAATTTGGTAGGTATATTTCTTTCATTTTTAAATATGGTTCCTACAGACTTGAATTTCGGTAGACATATTTGTGTTACGATACAGAGGTAATCTAAGAACTTTTAAAAATTCTTCCTCTAAAGGGGATTGCGTAGGTGTTAACCCAACAAATGAACATTTTCCAATACGGCCCCTTTTTATTTTTTTTATTTTTATTGGTGGGCTATGGGTGCGTCTCGCCCCGCCAAATCGGTCCGGGGTGACGGAGAAGGCGGCGCGTGATCCCATAGACCCACCGTAAAATCCTCTCTCTTCGCCGTGCGAGCGGACCACCGGTACCCGATCTTTGTCTTCGGTGGTCCGCTCGGCGGTTTACACTCGCGGGTTCCTCTCGTCGACGCCCCGACAGATTTCGCCGTCGGGGCGTCGCCCTCACGCGGTGGCCTCGCGTCGGGTGACCGGACAATTCCCCGGTCCGATCACCCGAGGCCTGGGTTAGGGCGGCATCAGGCGCAGGTATTCGCGCCTGCGCCGCCCCGGCCGCTGGCGGCGGCCCGGGTCGCGGGAATCCTCCCTGACTCGTTCCGCCGCCTCCTTCCGCGAGATGACAGCCTCGCAGAAGGCGGCGACCGCGTCCCAATTCCTGACGCTGTCGACAATCGCCCTCGCGACAGCCGGCAGTGCCAGGTCGGCACCGATAATAGCGACGAGGTCGCGGCGCTGCCCGTCCCAGCCCGAGCATTCCTCGAGCGTATGTTGCGCCGTGTCCTCGTCACTACTGCAATGATGGCAGCCCGGAGTCCACTCCCTGTACACGACCGTGTGCAGGTATTTCCCGAAGCACCCGTGCCCCGTCAACACCTGCACCAGTCGGAAGGTGAGGACCCCGTGCCGCCGCTCCATCCATTTCATCAATACGGGCCGGAAGGCTTCGACGGTCACGATACCGTGTCTAGGCCTCTCCAGCCGCGTAACCCAACGGGCGATGACGTCTCGGCGGGCGTCCTCGCGCCAGGTGGCTATCTCGCTCAACGATGGGGAGCCACCCTCCTCGCACACTGAGGTAACCCGCCGGTAGAGGTCGGAGAGCATCTCCGCCTCTAGGTCCCACGGGGGTGTCCCGGCCAATAGGCACGCCGCCTCTGTCGACACCGTGCGGTACCCGCGAATGGCTCTGACCGCCATGGCTCGCTGTGGCCTCCACAGAACCGCCCTGAGCTGGGCGTTCAGAGCCCTCGCCCACACGGGTGCGCCGTACATGGCCATCGAGCGGATGACCCCCGCATACAGCCGTCGGCACTCGAAACTGGGTCCGCCCACATTCGGCATGAGCCGAGAAAGGGCGGACGCCGCGCCGACCAGCCGGGGAGCAATCTGTCGGAAATGCTCCCGGAACCACCATCGCCCGTCGAGCACCAGACCCAAGTACTTCATATGGGCCTGGATGTTGATCTGGATGGAGTTGACGACTAACGAGGCGCCGGTTGGCAGCCTTACGCGTGGCCCATGGAATAATAGGGCCTCCGTCTTATTTAAGGCCACCCTGAGCCCCAGCGCCTCGATTCGCCTGACCATCTCCTCGGTGCCGAGAGTGGCCAGGCTCGCCGCCTCTTCGAGTGTCCTGCCCCGGGCTGTGACGAGCGTGTCGTCAGCATAGCACACCAAGCTCAGCCCGGGGGGGAGACTCCCTCTCAACGCCCAGTCGTACCCGATGTCCCACAGAGTCGGCCCCAGAACCGACCCCTGTGGAACACCGCACGACATGGGCGTCCGCACAATGTCCCCTGCGGGACCCGCGCAGAGGATACTGCGCCCCTCCAAATAGTCTGCCACCAGCCGCCTGAGGTACAGGGGCACTCCATGGAACCGGAGCGCCTCCTTGATGCAGCTGAATGGCAGACTATTGAATGCGTTGGCGATGTCCAGCGACACCGCCAACAGCACTCCCTTGCCGGCGACAGCCTCCGCGGCCGTCTGCCTCAGGCGTAGCAGCGCCCCGATGGTCGAACGCCCCCTCCTAAACCCATATTGAGCGTCCGACAGATCGGGCCCCACCTCCTCCAAGTGTCGGACGATGCGGGCAGCGAGGACACGCTCCAGCAACTTACCCACATCGTCGAGAAGCACGATGGGCCTGTAGGCCGACGGCAAATCCGGGGGCCGTCCCGGCTTTGGCAGGAGAACCAACCTCCCTTCCTTCCAGCACTCAGGGAACCGTCCAGACGTCAGACAGGCGTTGAACAGTTGCCTGAGGCGAGGCTCGAAGTGCTCGAGGAGCGACGTCAACACCCGGACTGGTATTCCGTCCGGGCCGGGGGCCGTGGTGGCGGAGCGAATCCGCGCCACTGCCGCCCCCACTTCCGACTCCGTCACGGGTGGAACACTCTCGTCGTCGGCCTCCCGGTCTTGATCTGGCGAAGCCATGACCGGGGGCGTGTGTCCCGACTGCCGTGGAAATAGCTCCTCGATCACCCTACAAAGGAAGTCGGGCTGGAGGGTCTCGGTGAGGGGGGGGGCCCTGCGCGCGAAGCTTGTTCAGCGACGCGCGATACGGGCGACCCCAGGGGTCACGGTCGAGACCGTTTCCAATACGGCCCCTACGGACTTGGAATTTGATGTGGACTTTCTTTCTGCCCTGTAAAGTTCAGATGAAGTAGGATTTAAAAAAAAATCTTCTCCAAAAGGAATTCTATATCACGAAAGCAAACTACACAACTGAACTGACTTGAACTGACTGACCGAAGCGAAGCGAGGGTGGGTCGCTAGTATAGGTATATACTTCAATAATACATCACCCCAAATTGCTATTAAAAATGTTTTCTGTTAGCCTAAGCCCTTCGTACATAAAGCTATGCAAATCTTAGATACTAATGTTGTAAATTTATGTTGCGAATATTTAAGAGCGCACGGTCCGTACATACGACATTAAATCGCAAGACGTGAGTTGTCTATTCTGCCACTGTAGGCGTATATTTATATACTGTATATTTAATAGTTGCTCCGCCACCTTGATAATTGCAGCGACGTTTGTAGCGACGATCTCAACTGGCAGGTAGCGTATATTAGTGTCAACGGCAATTCGTGTCTGTGTACTCTATGAATTTGTACTGCAGTAGTCGCTTAAAGACTAAAATCGTTAGTTATTGAAGATTTGAGTAGCCTTGTGTACGAAGGGCCTTATAGTGGTTGGATCTATATTTTCTTAGTAGTCAAATATTCTATTGTTCTTCATGAAAATAGAACTGACGCCGGCTGAATCGGCCAACTATGCAATCAATAACAAGCACGAAGTCTGTTATTGAAACTGGTAGAAAAACTATATGTTTGTTCTCTATTATGTCAACATAGTATGACGTCAGAATATAGTAAACATAGTAGGTAAAATCAATATACATTTTTACCCACTCCTTTGCTAATAAATGACTGAGACCATACCCTAAAATAATATATACAATATCTAGGTATTCGTAATTCGTTTACATTTGTTCGTATTTTCACAAAACATACATACATTTCTATTCACAAACACTGTATAAAAAATGGGTAGCCTCTGTTTGGTAATAAATTTATCCAAATACCGAATTCTCCAAAGCTTTAACAATTGGATTTAAAATCCGAAAGGTTTTATTTATATTAGACACGGAATCGGTTTTTGTAGCCATTCTCGTAATGGTCGGGCTGCATCACTTTTTCAGGATTATCGAAGAAAAACGAGGGCATTATCGGATCTTAGAGTAATCGCTCGGGTCACGACTGTTTTCTCATTTACATTTCATTTCAATGTTAGCCTGGTAGTTTTTGGCTACCAACTATTATATTTCCTTACTAAATACCTACTTATACCCAATGAATTACATAAGTACATTTATAAAATTACATCAAACCTATCTAAGATCATTCTTCTAATCTTTTCCAGCTCCAGGATTAGGAATCCTAATTACACTTGAGCTTTATGTAGGTATATCGTCGATGAATTCAATAAATTCAAACATGATGGGAAATACAGAATTTTCGCCTTCTAACTTCAAACTCCACCATCAAATTAACCTAACGGTATCATCATATATAACGCCACAGCGTTTCAAATGCTAAGTCACAGATATGTAAGAAAGTAAAGTAACTAGCCATTATGCGTCTAAGATTCCTAGGTCGGTATGTATGTAAGAAAGAAAAGTAAATATGTATTTAATTTGTCTATATTAATTATGCGTATGATTAGGGATCTTAGATTAGGAACTGGCAGCTACCAAAAATACTTGAAGACCTTGAAACACATGAACAAATTATTCATGAATAAGCTTTCAAATGAAAAAAAAAAACCCATCGTAATTAATCTATTTGTTTAAGAGCTATGACATCACAAACACACACAAGTCAAACTTATAACACCCTTATTTTTGCGTTGGGGTTAAAAAGACAAAATGATGTAAAACAAGTAACCTATAGAATAAGATCATATAGAATACTCTAGAATAATAAATCATAATTTCTAAAACTAATTTAAATAGTTATTTCCGTAATTTTAACGTAAATTAAACTGTGATTAAATAGAAACTAATGTCTTTAAGTTCTATAACTAAATAACGTACCCGGCTCATAATAAATTACTACTTCATAGGGCAACTTCAAACGCATCGGCTTCATTAATGATGAACAACTGGAATCTCTGGGTTGATGCGACTAGTTAGTTGGCCTTTGCCGAATCCGTTTTACGGTATTAATGCCTGATTACACTATGAACGGCTGGCTCTTAGTCTTTATATATGCATAAATGATTAAAGTCCGCTTTCGACTGAAATTTGGTTTATATTTTATGGCGCTCAGAGTTAGATGCTTTAATGCTTGACTAGAAATAGGTTATTTTTAGATATATACTGCTTTTTATATTATTATATGACTTGTGCTAGCGGCTACCAATACAGAAGATTAGGATTAAGATTTTTAAGATTCGTAGAATCTTAATATTGTGATTAAAACTTCTTATAATCTTATGATACACTGATCTTTATAGATCAGTGTACTTATGCGATTATTCGTGAGCGTGATCAACGATAACGTTTCCGAGAAACGTTAACATGATGCAGGAGGCTGATAAAATATGCTGAACCCTTAAGTCGGATGATTTTCTCTTCATCCATCTGGGTTACATAAAAATAGATTCTGTTCTAACTGCATATTAATTAAGATATAACAAGACTTGAGAGCTGATGAGT
This sequence comes from Lymantria monacha, assembly GCA_905163515.2. Classification (NCBI taxonomy): domain Eukaryota; kingdom Metazoa; phylum Arthropoda; class Insecta; order Lepidoptera; family Erebidae; genus Lymantria; species Lymantria monacha. The sequence goes on from LR991083.1 coordinate 14,274,725, forward strand.
AAGCTATTTTTTTTGGATTGTCAGGTGTATTTATTTCATGAGAACAAAACTCTAGAAAAAATGTAGAACTAGAGATAAATATTGAACTAATTTTTTTTTTAGTTGTTTTAGTAGTGAAATAATTTCCTACGAAACTAATAACACCAAATGCAATCGCCAATCTGCCTACTAATCGTGGTGATTATGCCATAATCAAGGAATTGGCGTAAGGCTTATTGTAGACGGCACTTAGCTCATACATGAATGGATAGATCTTTTATATACATTTGAAGTCACAACTTCTTTAAGTATGCTCTCTGTATGATAATAGTGAAATAATATGGTAATGGATAAATAGGGTAGGCGTTTTACAAAAACGCTAGATCTGTACTGAACAAGAACAAAAAATTTAGGAAATACATAAATTTTAATAAATAATTCACCAGAACTTTAACGAATGAATTTAATACTGACCTCAAAATGAATGATTCATTAGAATCGCTTTTTTAAGATTAGAAATGTTATAATACTTCAAGATTGATTTTTAGGTCTTATTATTATTATTTCACCGTTATAAGTCTTTCTCATAAGACGGATAAAACCTAATCGCCACGCTTGGTAGGTGGTTGGCGATCACAGTAGGTCCAATGGGTTTTCGAGGAGAGCGCTGCCTTTTATTACCTTGCTGTTCTCTCAGCCGGTCTTAACGACTCTGTCAGAAAAATAAGGAGTGATGACACATTGTATTCTAATATTCTAATCAGTCAATACACTTACATTTATGTTTATTTTAGAATAATATTAACACTACTACCAAGACAAGGAAAACTCTAAATAAACCTCTTTTTTTTTTTTTTTTTTATTGGTTGACTATGGATGCGTCTCGCCCCGCCAAATCGGTCCGGGGTGACGGGAAGGCGGCGCGTGACCCCATAGACCCACCGTAAAACTCCTCTCTCTTCGCCGTGCGAGCGGACCACCGGTACCCGATCTTTGTCTTCGGTGGTCATTCTAAATAAAACCCTACCAAAAATAAACCCGTTTAACGAATATTGTATATATAGTAAGTCAATTTCTCTCCTTTTCTGAAGAGGCCCGAACTTAACAGTGGAATATACGTGAGCTGAGGGGATGATGGTAAATTAATATTAGTATTACTTTGATTTAGTTAGACTATCTAAATTCACCATATGAGCTCTATATACGTCCCACTATTGGGCTCGAGCCTCCTTCATAATGGGAGGGAAATTGACCTATTATATAACAACGGTCAGACGTATTGGTATACAGCTTTTTTTCGAGTTTTCCTTCTCTTATATAGATGCATATGCGTTTTATTATTAATCCATCACTCGCAAAGAGGCAGACCGCGTGAAGGCGACGCCTGGCATCACTGTTGTTTATTGCCGTACGTTGATGGTGATGATACCCGAAAGAGTAACCTGCTAAATGGAGAGAGAACGCAGTGGGGTATTGGATTGCACCCTTCCGTCTCCCCGACCAAAATCGGCGGAGTGTATCCATACCACACAGCCTGCCAAAAAAAGGTAAATATTATGTGCTATAAACGAACGGTTCTTCTGAGTGAGTGTATATCATTGTATGATTACCATAAGTACCCCGTTATAGAAATGATTTATTTCATACTAGCAACAACCCAGCCCGGTAGTTTATTTGTAGAAATCGATATATTGAAGCGCCACTTGGTGAGTTAAACCAATGGGGATAGCATATAAACTTTCTCTGTAAAAATATACATATACCTACATACCAATTTTCATAATGATCAGTCAAATAGTTTCTTAATTTATCTATGTCCTATATAAAAACATCCTCTTTTATAAATATAGAAATTAAGTTTTTTTTTTTTTTATAAAATAATCAAATTTTTTTTTTTTCTTCCTCATCCTTATATTGCAGGCGCCTTTACAAACATGCAATTAACGCAGTCAAATTACAACCAGACTCAGAACAACACTTTGTGGATCGCACAAAGTATTGTCTTGCGTGGGAATCGAATCGAAGGGTATAGCTTAGGCCGCTGCCTACTAATAAAATCCCCAAACCCACCCAGTTGGGCTGCTGGCTCTCTCGCTCACCGAACGAAGCGCAATAGCACATTGCCATTACTCAGACGTCGATCTTCTGCGAGAGTGTGGTACTACCACGGACGGATCGGCCCGCGGCTGTAGACAGAAAACTGTCGACAGCGTGGTCCTATTAAAATTGTCTAAATAAAGTAAATTTTATTATGTTTATATTCATTAATTATGTAGTGTAGCTCCCGTCGTGCTATTAGAACTGTTGTAGTAACCAGTTAGTTCCATTTGCGATAATGTTGAGTTGGTAAATTTTCATCTTGATGCTGCACATTTTTTCATTACAGTCATACTAATCTTAATTAACATTATACGTGTGAATTTCGCATAAATGTTATCAGAGATACATATAATGCTATAGGATAACTTTCATTAAGGAAGAAATATTTTTGTGAGCCGTAAAAAAATGTTTGACTCTATATTAACGTAAATGCATCTGTGACTAAGTCCTCGACTTCCTTCACGAATGAAAGTAATAAAAATAAATATGTCAATCTTATGTTATTATTTACTACTAGCCTACTGCTACTGCCCGCGGCTTCGCCCGTGTAAAAGGTTACTTTCCTAAAGTTTTTTATCTCCTACTTTTATTTTACCCCTTAAGGGTAATTTTTTACAAAATTTTAATGTCATATTCATTTATATCTAATCAATAGCCTAAAAACAAGGTTTCTGGCTTTAAAAATGACGATACTTCCTTACAACTTTTTATCCCCCAATCCTTTTTTTTTGCATTAAAAAATAGCTATGTCCTTTATCAAGCCCTAGCCTATCTGTGTACCAAATTTCATTTAGATCGATTCAGTAGTTTTGGCGTGAAAGAGTGACAGAGAGACAGAGTTACTTTTGCATTTATAATATTAGTAAGGATGAACGTAAGAGTACAATTCACGATGGTAAAGGAGGTGTCCTATCCTACCCGTGTGTGACTGTAAGAGACGATTAAGTGACGTGTGCGGATAATGTCATTGCAAGAGAAAGAAAACTCGAAATATAACCATAAACCAACAAGTCTGACAAGCGTGGTATATCGTCTGACAAGCATGGCATATTGACTTAATCTCACTGTAGAGGACACTCGAGTCCAACATTACGTGTTATACCGGGTTGTTTTTCTAAGAGTACCCAAATTTTTTTTATGATATTCTACATATAAATAAGGTTATATAAAAATATCAAATATTTAAAATCATTAGTAATTACGTAATTATTTACATTTGAAAATATCTAAAAATATCCATGATTTATGGACATACTTTTTTTTTACGCACGGCCATTCGTAAATAAGCAATTATCGAACGCACACAAGTTCATGTTAGAAGTCATGGACACCTATCTACCTACTACTTCCTACATTGCCAACACATGTAACATAGTACCTAAATAAGTTTACGATTCCAATTTTCTTTCATACTATTTAAAGGGCTTAGAACTTCTATAATAAACAGATACATTAAAATACTAATTTATTATTTAAAACCACATACTAATGTGCCTATTTATTAAGGTGTATTTAAAAAGTGGAATGTACTATTTTTAACTAGGTATTAAACTTACCTTTTCATTTAGTTCCATGAAAAACCCTATCGTGTAGTGTGTATAAATGTACAAATCTCTTTACACTTGCTTAAATTGTTTTTTAATGTTATTTGTTTACACCTTTCACTTCACTTAAATACAGTAATCATTTTGCTATGAAGGGCCTCACTATACTAATTTGCAATTTTTTTACGTAACTTTCAGCACTTAGAATGTAAGCAGCACCATACAATTCTTTAATACTCGCGGTTCGAATATCTTACATGATTTGTGCTACCATCGTTGGATATAAACAATAAAATTAGCACGCGCTCATAAATAGGTCATGGTCAAGGGTTTACTAACGAACATCGGGCGGCATGTTGCGCGCACGCCGCACGATGTGGAGCGGGTGTACGGCAGCGGGTACAAGGGGGGGTTACGAATTTTGCCGAACGCTTACCGAAAGACCAACAAAGAAATATTTGAGTACCTAAATTCGATTTATCGGGAGTGTTTCTTTGTGTGCGTGGCGTGTTTTATAATTATTATGAATAACTAACGTAGTGTCATCAAATCTATACTAATATTATAAAGCGGAAGAGTTTGTTTGTTTATTTGTTTGTTTGTTTGTTTAAGCGCGCTAATCTCAGGCACTACTGGTCCGATTTGAAAAATTCTTTTTTTGTTGGATAGTCCATTTATAGGGGAAGGCTTTAGGCTATACAACATTACGCTGCAATCAATAGGAGCAGAGCAACAATGATGAATGTGTAAAAATCGGGTTTTTGTTTCCTTTTGAGAGCTTCCGCTGCATAAACGGTTAAAGTTGCGCAAAAATTATGTACTTTATAATTGTTCCCCTTTTAAAGTTCTAAATAAAAGTCCGCAACAGCATATGTCTATCTTTTAAGATTGGCTCACTATAACCTTTTTTATGCTAATCAAATTTGTTTTAAAATAATGTGATATTTTCGAAGGTGTTTTTATAAACATAATATTAATCCTTATCCAAATAAATCAGTTATTTATCACAAGTATTTAATTTAAAACAAAATTGCTTTTTACATTATTTCATTTCAATGAATATCTTAGGCAATATCGCAGTTTAAAAATAACATCGCAGCAAAATAATGATCAAGTACTGGGCGCGCATTTACGATAAAAATACTGGGTCTTATAATCTTATATAAAAAAAACTCAAACTAATGTTATTTCAAAGTACTTCTGCACAGACTACATTTTTAGTTTTGTTTTCTTCTCATGACCTTCCGTCGGCTTTACACATCCTAAATAATAATAATAAGTATAGGAAGTATTAGTGCCTGCCCTCATGTATGGCAGTGAAAGTTAGATTTGGCGGAGAAGACATGAAAATAGAATAAATGCTGTAGAGCTGACAGCTCTTCGTAACGTGTGTGATGTAAGTCTGAAAGATAAAATTAGGTATAATGTTATAAAAGAGCGCTGGTATGCTGAGGTGTGTTGGACACGAAGTGGAAGAAATAATGAGTGGGCAGAGGTTGACGAAGCAAACATATAAAGCAATCGTGAATGGGACGAATACAAGGGGAAGACCACGTCATACTTTTCTGGACCAAATTGGAGATTTGTTCACGAGAGGTCATCATCATCATCATTCTCCTACTCTTATCCCAATTACTTGGGGTTGATACAATAAGTACTCTTCATTCATAGTACATATTATAAAAGTTATTGGCAATAATTTTATGACTGGCCGCCTGCCAGACGTCAACCCTCATTAGGAATGTAACTGTTGACCAACGGCATCAGATGGAGTTGGCCCAAGTCGTTATAAGGCTCTTAGTCGTATTTTACGACATCCACAAGCAAAGTGAGGATTGGTAGTATTCGTAGCCGCTACCACACAGCGATGTCATACACATTAAAAGTATGTGTAATCGTAAATAGGCGTAAGTGTATGTATGTATATATGTATAATATACATACATTGTATATGGTATATCTATAGGAAGTATAGATAAGACCCAATACTTTTACTTAAAGTTTAATGTTCTACTCTTACTAATAAAAGAGTCATGTAGGTACCTAAAACAGCTTTAACATATGTATTATTTAAAAATATTTCCACCTTTTACGTAAACGAATTCGCGAGTTGAAGTTAACGTTAGCCCAAAGTAACCATTCCACGCGGACGAAGTCGCGGGCGAAAGCTAGTTTAGTATATCTCGGAATGTTTGAAATGATTCTACATTTCTTGTATTATTTTTTTAAATAAAAACATACGTTTTTATTTCACTAATCAATTATACTATCAAATCTGAACCTCCTATGAAAATTTGGGTACCTCTTGAAAAAAAACCTGTATAACTGAAATTAGAACTGTATATATTTATTTAATACATAAAATTCAGTGAAATTTACCCATTTTATTATTATTTTATTACAGCTCTTCAAAAACACCTTACAAATAAGACCCACTGCTACCGTTTGTTGTATACAAAATGGGATATTTTCAAGTTGCAAAATGTTCCTGTTGCGGAGTCGCCCGATTTATCGCTTATATAATGTTTCATAAAAGTCGAAGTTTACGAGTGACCGCCTGGTCGCTCAGCGAACATTGCCGAATTATCTGATCACGGGAACAATTTAATACTATCGGAACAAGAAATATGTACCTGCCGAACTGATAATACACCATTTGCACTAATAAATATGATTGATTGCTACTACTTAAATTACTTATCTAAGAAAACTCTTATTGAAGATTGTCTATTACTTATTACTCTTAAATCTAAACTTTATTATGTAGTAAGAGGTTCCGTTATCTGTGTGGTGACAGAGTAAGAATACAATTCACCACCTTCTATCTTACCTATGAGTGATCGAGAAAAGACGACTAAGGGATATTTAATAATATGCATATAACATCTATGCAAGAGAAGGAAAACTCGAAACTAAACCCTTTACTAATACGTCTGATCAGCATGGTATAGTAGGTCAATTTCCCTCCTATTACGGAGGAGGCTCGAGCCCAACAGTGGGACATATATGAGCTGAGACGAAGAAGTCCTCATTAATTATCTTGCAAGATATGCCTAGATTTTCTGTGTTTTTCATCGGTTACTGAACTTACTGAATTGATAAATTTTTAATTTTATATAATAGCATTATACATACATACATACATATCATCACGCCATATCCCTTGCAGGGTAGGCAGAGAGAACAGAGTGCCAGAGAACTCTATCTCTGCATACTTCACTCGCTTCCTCAACATTCATAATTCTCTTCATACACGCTCGCCGGTTTCGGAGACTCTTGACTCCACCTTCCTTCAGTACATGACCGATCTGGTCTAGGTAGGTTAGTCTCGGTCTCCCTCGGTACCTACATCCTTCCACTTTCGCATTGTATATCTTCTTAACCAGACGTTCGTTCGGCATTCTTTCCACATGTCCGAACCATCGGAGCATTCCCTTTCGCATCTTTACACCAATCCTCTCTTTCATACCTACTCCCTCTCTTACGTCGTCGTTACGAATGCGGTCGGTCAGCCTAACTTCACAGATTTTCCGCAGAGATCGCATTTCGACCGCATTATAAATTAAATATACATATACATTATAAATTAAATAGCGTTATAAATTAAAATAAAAATACTACTAAAAGATCCAGGATTCAATTTACTCTTTCGAGTCTTTATTAATTTAATTTTAGTGCAGTGGTATCCGAATTTGTAACCCCTAAAGCGGACCAGTAAAGTCAAAGCAGCAGTGCTTATGGTGCAGTCAATGTGCAGAGACTAGATATATAGTGAGTTATATGGTCTGCTGTTCACTTCCATCATTCTACACCACTGAGCAATATGAGACTAGACTATAGACGGCTTAAAGGAGAAGAAGCTTGGCTTACCAGAGCGATTTTTTTTTAATGCTATTGGTGGCAAGCGAGCAAGCAGCACACCTGATGGTAAGTGTCACTGCCGCCCATAGACCTTTGTTATACCAAGGGTATAGCTAGGTTGTTGCCTACCAATACAAACCCCAAATCCCTAGTTGGGCTTCCGGCTCTCTCGCTCACCGAACGAATCACAACAGCACATTGCCATTGCCCAGACGTCTATCTTCTGCGAGAGTGTGGTACTACCCTGGACGGACCGGCCTATCTCCTACCACTATTAAATTTTGAGCTGATAGCCATATTGTTACATAGCGAATGCTATTTGTCCTACGAAACTTATAAAGATGTCAGCATTCTATAGCAACACATTTTCCAATTTTATTATATACTAGCTGATGCCCGCGACTTCGTCCACGTGACATTCAGTTTTACTACGCACCCCTATTTGAAACTTAAAAATTCAAACTCGACCAGGTATTTCCGGCAGCCACTTGACCATTTTCATCAAGGAGGACGCTTTCTCCAATTTTCTTTAAAACATCGGCAAATACTTAAGCATGTGAATTAGTGTTGTCCAAATGCAAGACTCTTGCGAGGCTCGCAAATCTTGCAACTTTTGCTTTTAGAATCACTCATCAATCATCACAAAGTCACTTTTTTTGATAGAAATAAAAAAACCCCATAGACATTAAAAATCCAACTAAATTAATGAAATTCTATTCATCTAGTGACAGTAACTGTACAACTATCAATAATTAGGTACATACCACTAAACGGAAGTGGGGCTATTATTCTTCCGTGTACTGGTATTACTCGTAAGAGTACGAAATGTTGACAATCCTTTCTTTGCTAAGAAAATCGTAAAATCATGTCTAAGGGAGCACTGCGAAACTCTTGCAGCAAGTCTTGGTCTTGCATTTGGGCAACACTAATGTGAATGGTGACCTTGGCTTTGCTTGCATGTTGATGGTTAGGGTTAGCTTTCCTACTTGGGGCCACAGATAAGAATACTTCAGTGAAGCATTGATCTTATCAGTTCTATTTCCTCGAGTTTTAACAGGAAGGATTTGCCGAAAATCTTCAAAAAAAGCACCATTGACTTTTCATTACGATCTCGTAGTGCTCGATCTACGGCCTCTACGATTTTTTTTATTTATCATTGTCCAATCAACGCAAACGATTAGACAGCAATCCTTAATAAAAACACTAACAGTGGTAAAGCCACAGTTGATAGTACTCTTTCTACAGCCACGGGCCGGTCCGACCCCCAGTCGGACCTAGTACCCCACTTTTGCAGAAAAGTAACGTCTGAACAGTGGCAATGTGTTATTTCCGCTTCATTTGTAAGAAGTGGCGGGGCGGCGCATGCGCGATTACCTGCGTCTACTTGCCTTAGCCGAAGCCGCGGGTAACTGGAACGGGGAATAGTCCGTCACCCGCGGAGAGGCTGACCACGTGAGGGTGAAGCCCAATGGGCCGGGGCGTCATCAGGGATGGTACTCGAAAGGCCCAATGGTGATGGGGAGGGAAAACGGTGGGTTATGGGGCCACGCGGACGGAATGCAAGGCGTGTGTCCAGACCATGGCCTGCCAAAAAAATAAGTGCATGCTGCTTGCTCGTTTACCACCGTACACAATAAAACAAAAAACACTTTGAATGTGTCGCAGTTTCGTGTTATTGTACATCTCGGTGTTTCATTGCTTTATAAATCTATCGGGTTTATAAACAATGTGCATAAATCTATCGGGTTTTTAAACAAAGCTCTTCCCACCGAGAAGTAATGCAGCAGCAGTTTTCTGACGTCGTTACTTCCAAAGTTATTTTACGCTGACTCCTCATTATGGTAAGATTGCTCTACTCAGATAAGTCTTTTCAGGGCTACCTGGGGACATGGACATCTATCATTGCAGCTTATATACGTCCCACTATTGGGCTCAAGCCTCGCCCGTAATGGAAGGAAAATTTACCTACTATATCACGCTGGTCAGACGTGTTTGTATAGGGTTTTGTTTCGAGTTTTCCTTTTCTTCCATAGATGTATGATATGTATGATGTACTTTAGTCGTCTCGTGGGTGATCGACCCACGGGTAAGAAAGCGGTTGGTGAATTGTATTCTAATTGCGCAACCGCACGGATAAATATAAAATAAATGGCTTTCATTACGAAATAATTAATAAAAATGAAATTCTTAGTTCATGTCGCGTTTTAGTAGCGTAGAATATCTTCAGATGGTTATCTTTTATATTTTATAATAATGTCAAAGGATTTGAAAGACTGTAAAACAATAACATCATTAAAAGCAAAAGACTCAAGCGAATGGGGCTATGACTGTTACAGGCCTACTCAAGGGTGTCATCACAGCGCTGATCACCTTCAAGTGCTCTGCAAGCTGCTTGAAACGTACTCTATGCTATCAACAGTGTATAAAAATGTAAAAAAGTAGGTCCTCGCACAATATGCAGCAACAGGCGGCAGTAATAGCACTATTGCTAAAGTGACTGGTGTAGTGATGGGGCATGGTTGCTTCGGCGTGTACCTGCTCACGGTCGCAAGGAGGGAGAGCCCACCGTCTAACCACTACTGCGATTGCGAGGTGGACACGGCGCTGCAGACGCTTAAAGTTTGCGTGGCCTAGGCAAAGCAGCGCCGTGCACTCATCGCAATCATCGGTGCCAAACTGGCACTGTCGACTATCGCAAAGACGATACTCAATAGCGTCAGCGAACTCGGACTCGGTCGTTGCCTTTTGCGAGACAGTCGTCCCACAGAAAAAGGCGGCAGAGCGTGTCACAGAGGAGACTCTCCATGCTGACACACTCTGCCGCCGGCGCATCGGACGTCACAGGCCCGGTACCTGCACCTGTTGCCATCCTAACTGAGGTCGCGGGTAGATGGACCATGGGAATTAATCTACCACCCGCAGAGACACCGACCGCGTGAGGGCGATACAGCACTGTTGTTTGCCGGGGTGTAGACGGAGACGATACCTGGAAGGGTAAAGCCCCGGACTGGCCACGGATGTCAAGTAAGCGGTACCAGAGGCCAGCCTGATGGCTTTGGGCAGAGAACACGATGAGTTATGGGGCCACACGACGCCCTTCTGTTACCCCGGAAGGAATGGTCGTGTCCAGACCATAGCCTACCAAACAAAAACAAAAAAGGGTGCACTTTGCATACTCGCCCCAAAGTAGCATCTTAACTGAGAATGTACGTTTTGTACGCTCTATGATGTGGACTTTACTTTTCTTTTTCGTGTTTGACTTAGTTGTTAGTCACAGATGTCTATGACAACTTTACTCGGACTGTCAGGTGAGTGCTGAGAGCTTTCCACTTAAAGTACCTTTACTAAGTTCAAGAAGTTAATGTAGTAGCTTTTGAAAATATAACGAAAAAATGATTTAGTTTTAAACTAAATTATAGCGCCATCTATTGCTCATTTAACAAACTAAATAAATCATGCATTTTATTAATTTATAGCTAATTTATATATTATTAACTAATTAAAATATTCTTTTTTATCACAAATAGTTTTAATAGTTATTTTGACTACCTGACTAATGATATGTATTATGTCAACTTCCCTTCAACTTTGAAGGAGGTTTGAGCCCAACAGTGGGATGTATATGAGCTGAATTGATGAAACTACTATATATTAAGTAATATAAATACTTTCCTTACACTTTAGATAAATTAAATAATTGTTTTAAATTGAACCTTCTAGTGACATAAAAGGCGAGCGGTGATTTTAAAAACTTAAATGACCATAACTTTTTTTACAGACATCAGATTTCAATGAAACAAAGACTAAATGTTGCTCTGAATTGGGCTTAATCTTTTTATCAAAACTGCAAAACAATCCGTTCAGTAACTTCGGAGATTAGCGATTACAGACATACAGACATACAGACACACAGACATACAGACAGACAAGAAATTCCAAAAAATGATTTTTGTTTTCTGTTAGTGTTTTCTTACTGCCTAGATTCATTTTTTAATAAATTTATCAAATGTACAGACACGGGATTTCTACTGATTTATTATATGTATAGAAGTATTAATAAATGATACAAATAAGTATTAATCTTTAAAATTAATTTCTAAATTAGCTTTCAGAGATAACTAGTTAATTCATTCGCTCATAATGTTTACAAGTCACATTCATCGACGAATTAATCTAGAAAGCAGATACCTGACAAATTCTACCTGAAGCTTAGAGATGAAACTAACACAAGACATTTATATACATATACTAATTTATATTTAGATACTTTAGTAAGTTGTTATTTGAATTAATTAATTAATTTTAGTAACTGATTATTGAAAATAGATTGTATAATAAGCTAAGAATATAATATTCTCGTCCTCATCACCTCTTAATTTCCTGATGGAGTCTAACAAATCTGTTAAACGAGTGTAGCAGGAGGGTAACGTCTTATGATATTCTAAGTAGAAGTCCTGTACCCAAAAGTGAACGATTAAAGGCTGAAGGATGATGATGATGAAGATTATCATTAGAAATATTGAAAAGTACAGCGAAACATGCGTGATTGCATCCGTGCATGCGTGCGTGGCGTGTGGGTCTGTATGGTATAGATTAGTTACTTTTTATTTAAATGAAATAATGTTTTAATTTTGTACCTTTTAAGGACCAAATATTCCCAATAAGTTGTCGTTTTAGTAGAGTAAATATAATTTGACATAAAACCGTTCTAAATTAATTTCTTTGAAAGTGGAAGAGATAGATCATTCTTTACAGCTGAATATATATCCTAAATATTATCCCTATGATGACGGAGTAAGAATACAATTCACCACCCCCTCTCATTCCCGTAGGTGATCGTAAGAAAGGACTAAAGGATATAAAATACATATAAAATCTATGCAAGAGAAGGAAAACATAAAATAGAATCCTATACCAACACATCTGACTACGTGATATAGTAGGTCATTTTACCTCCCCTTACGGAGGAGTCTCAAGCTCAACAGTGGGACATATATACTGAGATGATAATGATAAATATATATGTATATAGCTGCTTTTTTTTCATTATATTTATGAGATTATACGTATTTTATTGCTTTGTTTTATGCTATCATAAAAAAAAATAGTGAAGGATCGTTTTAAAAGAACAATCGGTGAATTGGAATGATATTTTATTTTCTATATACAGTTGATCGTAACTGATGATAGGAAAAACGTATTTGGTGGAATGACAGACACGACATTAACTCTTACACATTAATCATTTAGGAGAAGAGGGATGAAAGCAAACGTAATTAAAACGTAATTAATGATCTTTGAAAAAGGTTAATGTATAACAGTATGTTAATGTTGTGATAAATGTAAATGGCAGTTAAATACTTGAATCAAAAAGATAATATATTATGTGTATCTTTATATATATAATTTTTCTGTACGTGTGTTGACAGTGAACTCCTCCTAAACGGCTGGACGGGATTGCCTTGAAATTTTTTGTGTGTGTTCGAGGGAATGGTTTAGATTCGTAATTGGACCCGGTAGATGGCGCCGTTGTCGGTATGTCGAACGGTTGGACCGATTGGGACAGAATTTTCTATGTATATTTCCATGGGTCCTGGATGATTTCAAAACACAATTGGATCCGGTAGGTGGGGCGGCTGTCGGCATATCGCTTAAAATTTTTCCGGGCAGGACGAAGTCTGCCGGGACAGCTCGTATAACTATATACCTAATATATTCTCTATGGAGACGGTGTAAGAATACAATTAACTTCCCCTTAACTTGACTGTGGGTGTCGCAAAATATGACTAAGGGATTTGATATGCCTATAACATCCTACAGAACGAAATTTCTATACGGACCTAAATAAAATCCATATCAACCCTCTGATCCGCATGGTATTGTAGGTCAATTTTCATCCTATTGTGCAAGAGACTTCTACCTCTGGATTGCCACAACCACTGCTGAGTGAGACGTATATAATTATCCACGTATTCATAAATTTACTATTCAAGTCTAATAAATGGACAATATAATATAAAAATTGCCCACTTTTTTCTAGATAATTATTAGTGTCCGACCGAAACTGATTTTTCAGCCGAAACCGAAACCGAACTTTCGGCCTTGCTCTCTGTTTTGGCCGAAACCGGAACCGAAACTCATTAAAACATTTAAAATTACGATTATTTACTGAAATTTACTGTTTTTTTAACATTAATTTGCATATATCTATACTTATATATATACAGACCGTCAAAAAGTGTAAAATAAAATAAAAAGACTCATTAAAATATCTACGTAACAATTTTTTTTATGACATGAATATACAAGACTAACTCATGATAGTAAATTAAAAAAAAAACAACTTTCAGTTAGTGTTTTAGACATATAGGAGGAGGTCCAAAAGTTCGTGGAATGGAGGGGGTGGAGTGGGGTTAGGGGCACTCACTTAGTGTCATACATAATTGGGGACTCATCGAACATAGATTGAGTTTCAGTCCTGTTGCATCATTTGTTTACACCAACACTCCCTGCTAAACAGTTGAATCCGGAAAGAAACTGAAACTTTGGAAAAAATTGAACACCGTGCTGTGATAAAATTCCTTACCAAGCAAGGAAAGAACAAAACGGTCTGAGCCGTTTTGAACGAAATGGAAACCATTTATGGAGAACAGTGTCTTATTAAATCAATTATTTACAAGTGGCATAAACTTTTTAAACATAATCGGGCGTCAATTGAAGAGGATCCCTACTTAGGAAGGCAACTGGCCTTCCTCGAGGCCACCACATCAGACATCGCCGAAAATGTGGAAAATTGTGCTTGAGAGACACCCTTTTGAAGAACAAACAGTTATATGCTTTAGTTGGAGTATCAGATACCACCATTTTCTGAATTTTACATGACAACCTGGGTTTAACAAAAGTCAGTGCAAGATAGGTACTGAGAATGCTCACGCCACTTGAGAGATAGCAGCGTGTCAATTTGTCAAAACAATTTTTGGAATTGTGTGGAGACGAGCCTGCACAGATTTTGGAGCGAATTTTTACTGGAGATGAAATATGGGTTTATCATTTTGAGCCGGAGATTTTGCGGCAATAGATAAAAAATATTTTCACAATGATTTCTAAATCATTATTCATAGATCAAAATTAGTTCATAGGTCTAATAAATAAAGTTGTATAAACTTAAGGGTGATTATATTGAAAAGGAAAAATAGATTTGGTTCATTTTATTTAAAACCCTTCCATTCCACGAACTTATGGACCTCTTCTTGTATAGTACATAACTAACTAGTAATACGTAATTGTGTTCACAATATTTTAAAGATAAACACTCGAGTTTCGGCGAGGCCCAAGGTTTCGGCTATATTTTGGCCGAAACCGAAGCTACGGCCGAAACTAGATTTTTTGGCCGAAACTGCCCGAAACCGAAACCGAAATTTCGGTCGTTCACTAATAATTATTATACTATTTAATACACTTCATATTACATTGACAGCCACTTTTTATTTTGCCGATGTAGATTCTTTTATATAAATACACTTTAAAATATTTTTTTTTTATATTTGTTTTAGACATGTTTTATATCTATAAAAACCTGATTACGAGTGAAAAATGATTGCCACAACCACTGCTGAGTGAGACGTATATAAACTGAGATATCATCATTCTCCTACTCTTATCCCAACTAATTGGTGTCGATACAATATGTACTCTTTTTTCATAGTACATATTGTAAAAATTATTGGCACTAGTTTTATGACCGGACGCCTGCCAGACGCCAACCCTCCTTGGGAATGTAATTGTTCACCAAATGGCATCAAATGGCGTTGGCCCAGGTGGTAATAAGGTTTTTAGTCGTCTTTTAAGAGATCCACGAGCAAAGTAAGGGTTGGTAGTATTCGTAGCCGCTACCACACAGCTACATATAGTATGATACACTGCCAAATAACGTTATCAAACTTTTTTACATAAATGTAAAGGATTTAATTTCCCAATTACGAATAAATACAATATTTTAAGGATTATTATTATTTTCAAGTATAGATATATTATCTTTTTCTGCTCTATACAGACATTTTAAATATCACCGTTACGCGATGGTCAGGCGTTTTGGAATATTACGTTTTGCTGTCGTTGAAAGAACTTGCCTTCTTACGTCATCACCATCATCATTGTGCTCTTATCTCAACTACTTGAGGGTCGGCATAAAATGTATTTTCCTTCCACCGAACATATTGCAAATAGTTTTATCAATATATCGCATCGGTCGCCTACCTGACATAAACCCTCCTTGGGAAAGTATTTGTTGACCAGATGCCGTCACCACATAGTAAATATGTGGTTTTACTTGGCCAGCCCAATGCAGCCAGATCTTAGCTTGACAAAAACGTCTCTTGTAACGTGAAACATAATTTAATAACGAAATGAAAGAAATATAACCTTGTTATATATCTATTTATGCCTTTCGGAATTAAAGAATACTATTAAATATTTAAAGTGGAAGGATGTAGGTACTGAGGGAGACCGAGACTAACCTACCTAGACCAGATCGGTCATGTACTGAAGGAAGGTGGACTCAAGAGTCTCCGAAACCGGCGAGCGTGTATGAAGAGAATTATTAATGTTGAAGAAGCGAGTGAAGTATGCAAAGATTAGAAGAGTTCTCTGGCACTCTGTTCTCTCTGCCTACCCTGCAAGGGATATGGCGTGATGATATGTATGTATGTATGTATTAAATATTTTTTGATCCGACCAAGTTCCACTCGAGCTCGAATAATCACGAATTATCCACGTATTCATAAATTTACTATTCAAGTCTAATAAATGGACAATATAATATAAAAATTGCCCACTTTTTCCTAGATAATTATTATACTACTAGCTTCTGCCCGCGGCTTTGCCCGCGTAAAAGGTTACTTTCCTAAAGTTTTTGATCCCCTATTTTTATTTTTGACCGTCGGTAATACAGTGCAACGGTATTACAATACTCAGGGTTGGAACTTCATTACTGGACTGCTAGATGGCGTTGAAGAAGCTAGATTTTGAGATTTTTTGACAAACATTTTTTTTTATTTTTCATATAAAAATTTTGATTTTTTTTTAATAAAAAGTATCCTATGTTACTTTTAACACCTCCAAGAATATGTGTACAATGTTTCATGATGATCGGTTGAGTAGTTTTAGCGTGAAAGCGTAACAAACAAACTTACATTCACATTTATATATTAGTAGGGATTTAATACACTTCATATTACATTGACAGTCACTTTTTATTTTGCCGATGTAGATTCTCCTATTTTATATAGGAGAATCTACATCGGCAAAATAAAAAGTTAAGTAACACTTTAAAATATTTTTTTTTTTTAATATTAGTTTCAGACATATTTTATATCTATAAAAACCTGATTACGGGCGAAAAATGATTATCACAAGTGGGATTCGAACCTAGACCTATTGGAAAACCGTTCAAATCGTGCTGCCACTTACACCATCGTTAACTATTGTAGGACATTCAATTCTCGCACTATAATATATTTTATAAATATAATACGATGCGAGATATTTTATAAATAACCAAGCATATTAAATGCTAAATATCAGTAATTTGAATATTTTATATCGTTATTTTTCATATATTTTTAAACAATGTATCGTTTAATATATTAGAAAACGAAAAAAAAAACAAGCTGAATGCTGTAATTGATAAATGTAAAGAAAACTTTAATAAATCCACAGCTGTGGATTGTCTTGCAATCTTGTCTTCATTCGAAAATACATTGCGAACACTTGTAAAATAATTTAAAATGAATTTTCATATACTTTTGTGAAATGATTTCTAGGAGCTGTTGCTATTGCAATATTTTCAATTAAAATAGACCTAATACACTATTGACAAGAAAACTCTTGAAATTTTTCATGATTTCTGTGTTTTTCTCCGCATTAAAATTATGAATAATATAAATAAATATCATAATATAATCTGCACGAATGACAGACAGTTTAAGCGACAGACAGAAGAGTTTCTCATTCAATTTCTTTATTAATGTAACTTAACTCTCACGCAGTTTCACACCGTTTTCTGCTAGAAAAAAATTATGTGACATTTGCCAAAAACACCCCTTTCTCCCCTCCCCAAGTGAGATTTAGTAGTGTAATTCAGCTCAATCATGAATAGATCGCGCAATTAGTAGACGCCCCCATATTGTTTTAAAAAGGAACAATTATAACAATATATACATCATTAAATCATCAAACAATAAGGACTTAAGTTCTTCGGTACAATTATTGGTGACGTAACTTCAAATTAAAATAAAACAAGGTAACATTCTAAAAGGACATTGCAATTGCAATCTGAATGTGTTTTTTTTATCCGAATTCAGTTTAAGCTTGAATAATTTCCACCATTGTTGCCTTAGTTGCTATTCTTGGAGTAATAATGGAGCTAGAAAAAACAATAGCAACGAAGAAAAACGACACTCTGGACGGACTGACGTGGCAGTTAATTTAGTCTCCCTGTGTTGCTCCCAAACATAAAAGGAATGCACAACGCGTTCTTAGTGTCGACTGTCGTGTATTTCACTGTTGTTAACGTTATTACTCACGGATAACCTGAGGCTGTGGATGTGCAAGGAATAATAATGATAGCGTACAAGAAATTGAGACAATAATGACACAATACGAGATATCTTGTATGTATATACTAGTATTCAATTTAATATTATTCTTCTTCGTTCTATCGTCAAAACCAAAGTTGCAAGTTAGGGCTACCCTTAATACTTCAGTTTTAGGCGATGATTATAGCCTCCTTAGTGTTGCAGATATCCGTGTGGTGACGGAGTAAGAATACAATTCAACACCCCTTACCCGTCGGTGATCGTAAGAGACGACTAAGGAATATAAAACGCATATAACATCTATGCGGGAGAAGGAAAACTCGAAACAAAACCCTATACCAACACGTATGACCAGCGTGGTTTAGTAGGTCCATTTCCCTCCCATTATGGAGGAGGCTCGAACCCAACAGTGGGACATATATGAGATGTGACAATGACGACGACGACGATGACGACGACTGTTGCAGTTAATGTATTCCAAAATAACATATGCCCAACTATCAGCGTGTCGACGGAATTATGTATTAATTTATTGTTTTTCTTTTAAACTACTTCATCAATTAACATGCTGTAAATTAATAATAGTTAAAACTAAATAAAATACCCTTTTATAAATAAACCAAACTAAAAAGTAGCAAATATTTTTTTTTAAATTCAAATTAAGGATAGAGTGATAAATAAAATAAATAATTTTAATGTAAAAAAGCGTGTGGTGATTTCAGAAAATATTTCGATAATGTCGCTACTTCTATCAGTATCTAGTCCATTAAGGTAGGTATGCGCTTTGGGCAAAAGTACGCAAATCCATGTATTTCAGTCCAAAGTAAATGGGATTGCGCACATTTACCCGCAGCGCACACTTGCCCTACATAGTATCAGTGGAATGTTAACATCAGGCACCCCGGCGAGGTAGTTAGAAGTCATCATTTAATGAATGCCCGTATTCACTAATTATACCATAAATGAAAGCAACACCTTTTCTTTAGGCAAACCTTGGTTTCACTCTGCCCATTCCAATTCCATCCAGGGTGATGAAGGCCATTGGATCAACAACTGGTACCGCTTATCACTCAATGGTCACATAGCCAGTTATCGAACGCGATGATGCTCTAATGTCATCCCGAGAGAAGATGTCCGAGAGGAATACATTCAGAGAATACCTTTCTAAAAAATATTTGGTACTGCTGATATTCATTGGTTATATTTTTAGATTTAATACAGCTAGAAACAATTTTGATTGCAAAATGTATGAACACATTTCGAGCCGTTAGTCATATGCTAGTAAAACATTAATTAAATAATAAACATATTTTATGAATGCTTTTTTGAAGTGAGAACTATTTTTGGCCACCGCTCACAGATTTTTTCGAAGGCTGTAAGTGAGGTTGATCCGTCACGCTCTGTGTTGAAAGGCTCGATCGGGTCAATTCGGGTCCGCCGAGTGTATCCGAGCGAGAAAGATATAATCAGCTGCTCTTCACAGCTGTCTCTGTGTTTACTATATTAGACTTATATGTAACAATTGTTATTATTAATTATTATTATATATTCAATAGTTTTTTTCATAGGTTTAAGTTTTCACTTCTGTTGGCAGTCCACATGACTGTTTTGTGTTTTTTTTTCTACGGCCTACGGTGTGGTCATCACCCCGCTAATTCATCCCGGAGCGACGGAAGAAGCGGCGCACGGCCCCGTAGACCCGCTCAACGGCGTATGTACCTATCGACGCTGTGCGATTGGGCCACCGAAACCCGGTCTTTGTATTCGGTGGCACACCCGGTGGTCTACTAATTTTAAAAATAAAATAAGAAATAGACTTTAATTTTGACTGTCTCATCTCTCTATGGTCTAATACCATTTTGTTTTTTCTTTTATTTACTTAATTTATTTTACATTTTTTAATGTATTTTTTTTATTTATAAAAACAAAAGGTATTTTCTTTCTTTCTTATTTCTATGGCTATAGAATACGGAATGAATACGTTACCTATATTTATGCGTTCCAACAATATAAAGATACATTGATACATTCATTGCTTATACAATCTAATAATAACACCATTGTGTATCAACATGTTACAGTCTCTATCCCCAATGGTATACAGATACGACATTTCATACTTGCTGAATATTCATTAATCACATCATTAAACAGTTTTAAGTGCGTGGCGGCAAACATATACGCAGTCTATGCACTACCACAACGTGTCTATGGGTGGGAAACTATTTGATTAATTTTGTATCTAGATTTCGTTATACTGCTACTCTTTTCAGTCTTTTTTTACTCTTAATTGACAACTAGAGAGTTTTGGTGATAACGTCACATTGTACATATATATCATCACGCCATATCCATTGCAGGGTAGGCAGAGAGAACAGAGTGCCAGAGAACTCTATCCTTGCATACTTCACTCGCTTCCTCAACATTCATAATTCTCTTCATACACGCTCGCCGGTTTCGGAGACTCTTGACTCATTGTCTTTCTATTATATTCAATATTTTGCTGTGATATAGTATAGTGCTGAGGTGTAGTGAATAAGGTACAACAGTGCTTTTCATAATACATATTTTCAGATGAAAGACATGTGACAAAGAGGATTATCAATATGCTTGTGGATGGGCGTAAAAATCATGTGAGACCCAAAAAGAGATGGATGGATTGTGTAAAC
The DNA here is from genome assembly GCA_905163515.2 of Lymantria monacha. Classification (NCBI taxonomy): domain Eukaryota; kingdom Metazoa; phylum Arthropoda; class Insecta; order Lepidoptera; family Erebidae; genus Lymantria; species Lymantria monacha. The sequence continues at coordinate 14,295,473 of LR991083.1, forward strand.
GAGGGTATGTGTATGAAAGTTGTGAGTGCAGATATGACGGCTGATATAAGATTGTGGAAGGCAAGAACATGTTGTGCCGACCCCACTTAGCATGGGATGAGGGCAGCCAAATGATGATGATTTTCATTTTCGACTAAAATTTCCAGAAGATATAATTAACAGCGTGTCTATGGTTTTGTTGGCAACAGCATGACTGATAGTGAATGACTCTAAATGAATTCCAACACACATTCCCACCACTGTAACTCGCTTAATCCACAATGATCTCTGTAAAAGACACCAAGGTTTGTCTCTCAGGAAGTCCCGGGTAACGCTTTTAATTGTCTTGAGACCCGTAACAAATTTAATTAGACAAGAAAAATAGCAAAAGGTGATAAAATCCAACTCCTTCCTATGCAAAACGGGAGATATGAAACAAAAATTGGCTAATAGGCTAATAGATAAGAGGAAGTGCTGATACGTGGTGCACAGCAGTACAGCACCGCTCATATGATAAAGCTTATGGGATCTATATGTGAGCCTTAAAATTTATTACAATAGTAGGTAGGTGTGTTGGTACCGCCTGAACGCATGAAAATTTTCTCAAGTTGCTACAAGGTCTGTATAGTATACTACCCCAGACGTGACTTGCAGACTATCTAACATAAGGTCGCGCTCGTTACGCCCGAGACTGCACTCCGAAAGGATGTGGTAAGCTGTTTGTTCAAAGTTAGATGTAGAATACTGACAAAATGGTGAAACTACTAGTTTAAAATATAATAATTTACCTTCATTATTATAATGATCTCATGATCCTACGTGAGGTGAGCTACATAGAGGTCAATTGCCAGCCATATTTTGTCTAAACGCTCTTAAATAGATGGAAAGAATAAATATAGATAACAATCCCTCGTTGATGAGTCCCACTTTACCATTGGGTCAGGAGCTCTTCGTACACGTCAGATTGCGAAAAGTCTGGTAATTTTAATACGATGGCACAGCAGAAGAAAATAATACATTGATTTCAAATGAAGTAATGATTTATAAATAAATACGTGATAAAAAGGTCTTTAAAATCATTTTTTTTTTGTAAGGCTATAAGCACAGTCACATTATGCCCGATACATCCGGGGCGACAGAAGAGGAGGCGTGCGTCTTCATAACCTGCAGTACCCGTACCTCTCTGCGCCCTGTGGGTAGGCCACCGGACCTCGGTCTTTATCATCGGTGGCCAAGACTTAGTACCCATGCTATAAGATTCCTTAAAAAACAAACAAAACATAATGATAGCTATTGACGGTAAGGTAAACACTAAATAAACATTTAAAGCTGAATATTTGATTATTTGTCTAGTAACCTTCGCTTTTGCTATAAGGTCTATGCATTACGTCTGGTTAAGAAGATATACAATGCGAAAGTGGAAGGATGTAGGTACCGAGGGAGACCGAGACTAACCTACCTAGACCAGATCGGTCAGGTACTGAAGGAAGGTGGAGTCAAGAGTCTCCGAAACCGGCGAGCGTGTATGAAGAGAATTATGAATGTTGAGGAAGCGAGTGAAGTATGCAGAGATAGAGTTCTCTGGCACTCTGTTCTCTCTGCCTACCCTGCAAGGGATATGGTGTGATGATATGTATGTATGTATGTATGTCTATGCAACAGTTATCATTAATCATATTTTATGCCATAAAATGCTGCAAAAATGTAGCCCATTGAAGCCCTATTTTGCAAATTCTGTTCTGAAAGTACATGTTATATCATAAATATTCCACCGTCCACACTAAGTATTACTGAAGATAGATAAGTATTAAGGTGACAAGTCAGTTCTTCTATTCCTAAGACGAACAGAATAAATCGATACATCTACTTACAAAATTAGATTTTAATGGAGCGAGATGGAAAATCAGATCACAATTTTAAACTATAAATACATAGAGATCCGTAAAAATAGTTTTGCGTAAACATCAGAAATCATTATGATAAATATACTAGAAAAGTAAAGAATACTCCGCTTATCTGTTTTTTTAGAGCATATTGAAGTTATGAGACATAATCCTCTTTCATTATGCGAGGAAACTGCATTTTCACCATGGTAACCAGATAGATTGGATTTTAGTATTTTGATGAATGGAAGATAGTAAACGTTCTAAGTAGAGAGCTATTTATTTATTTTGACAACCAAAAATTTAGCAATTTTACAAGTATAATAAATAATGTTATGAAAAAAAAACCGCAAGACTACTTATACAAATTTGTAATTCGGTATAGCTGTGAACTAAAATTACAACTGTGAGCCAAACTTCATTTCATTTTCTTAAAGAATAAACATTACTGTGTAATCTTGCCCTTTTTAGAATAAAGCAGCAGATATTTTTTTAACATGGAAAAACTAGGTTGTAAATGTTGCGTAAAATTCTTTCTAAATGATACATTAATCCTTTATATTTGAAAAGCCTAAAGTCGAACAAAATACAATTGCCAAAATTTTGTAATATATTTATCCATTCTATTTTACATAAAATTAATTATTAAGTAAATCGTCTACTAATACTTTGTATTTTTTCTATACTTTGTCGAAGACTTAAGACTTCAATTATGATTACAAAACCATCCGCCAAGCGTGGTGATTACAGTATAGATCACCTTGTGGGGAGGCCTGTCCAATAGTGGGCAGACCCAGAAGTCTATTGACTGATGAATAAATGAATGAACAATTTTTCGTCTCACGTTGAGGAACCGATGCTTATCGGGCTGTCTGCCTCGGGACTATTTAATACAATCCAATATCGAATTAGATATTCATACTTTCAGTTATAAAATTAATTATAGAGATATTCTGTTATATGACATACAAATGAACGATACAGAGACATTCAACGAGCGTTTTATTAGATTACTTGTTTCAATGATGTTTTTGGAATACAATTTGTCGGTACCACTTCGTTTTTTTGCGCCACCCTAATATATCTATACATATAATCAAAATGTAACGGGTCGCTGTCTGTACATGGAAGATATATGAAAACAAATATTACTGGGACCTTTATCAACACAAATAAAACCCAAAAGAATGATTTTTAAAATTTTTGTCTGTTTATCTGTTTGTCTGTGCGTTTGTGCACGCTAATCTCAGAAATGGCTTATCCGATTTGGACGCGGTTTTCGCTAATGTATTGTGGTAAGCTCCACTTAACATTTAGGCTTTATTTCATGTCAATTGGTTTATAAATAAAGAAGTTATGTCAATTCAAAAAAATGTTCGGAGAAAAAAATCTTTATCGATTCTTTCCAAATTACGTACAAATTATCTTCAGTAAAAATAAATAAACACGTGTTTTAGCATTTCTTAATTTGCACCCTCTGGGGGTGTAAATTAGGCCTGCGAAACGGGTTGGACGACTCATTAAGTCATTCGCGCCAAACCGATATTATTGAAGCTGGCAACTTGAAATTTTGACAGTGGTTTCTTTCTATAACGTAGAGATTTGCTAAGAAAGGATTTTACGAAATTACACCCCTAAGGGGGTAAAACAGAGTGGCAAAGTTTGTATGGCGAGAAAAAAATCTTTATTTTCAAATTACGAATCGAATCAAACATTATATGGTAATATCCGGCATTTGTCAATTTTCACCCTCTGGTTGTGCAAATTAGGCCTGTGAAGCGGGTTGAACAACTTATTACCGCCAAACCGAAACTATTAAAACTAGAAACATTAAATTTTGACGCACGTTTCTTTTTATGACATAGAGATTCAATATGAAAGGATTTTATGAATTCCACCTCTAAGGGGTGTAACAAAGTGGCAAAGTGTGAATGGGAGATTTCTTTATTGATTATTTTCAAAATACGTACAAATATTCTTCGGTAAAAATAAATAAACACGTGTTTTTCTCTCCCTCTCCATCAACCCTGCACCAGTGCCGTCGTGGCGACCAGTGCCGGCGTGAGAGCTCACACGATACACATAGTAGACGGCAATAAGTTCTTGCCTAAAGGTTTAAGATACAGGTTAAGTTTAGCTTCAAAATGTTCACTCTATAACTCAAATAATAAATCATATCTAACGAGGTCGCAACTCTGCTGGTGAAACAAAACAGTCAAATAAAGGGTGGCGATAATTATATTTTTATCCCATGGTCATACCGTAAATAGTATATTAAATTCAATATAATTTGTAGAATGAATAGAACTTTGAACAACCTTTTTCTTTAGTGACCGGCTATGGTAAATAGACACACCGCGCCCAATCCGTCCGAGGTGACGCGTGACCCATAGCGCGCCGTACACGTACATCTACGTTATGCGGGCGGGCCACCGCCACTAGGTATCATCTCGAGTCGAAGCCCTCTTGTAGTGAACCTCAGTACAGGTACTCACGCTTGCGCCGCCCAAAGCACCGACGGTAGAGCGTGTCATGTCATGTACGTAGAGTATTTTCTCTCGGACCCACCCTATTGCCTAATTCCGTTAGACAACTAACCCGCAGAAGGCGGCGACCGCATCCCAGCTTCTGACGCTGTTAATGATCGTCCTAGCGATAAACCTTCAACACCTTGCATTGCTTTTTCTATTTAACTCTGTCAGAGATGACTTCTGCGTGGACGAAGTCGCGGGCAAAAGCTAGTATTATATATATATATATATATATATATCTTTTACTTAGCTGTGTGTGATATTGTAATAAACGTCTAATGACAAATAACGTGTAAATATCTATTTTTATGTTACTTACGTATAAATAATCGTTCAAGTTATGGAACCGGTAAACACCAATAGAATTTTTATAAGGTACTTATTTAGATATACGCGTTATTTCTCGAGTTCAAATCTACGATTTCTAAAGAAATGGAGGTCCCTCGGGATTTTGGAGACCTTCAGAAAAGATGTCTATTTTGAATAGATACAATTGTATACCTGTGTAATACATAGGTAGCAAATAAAGTAGATCCTATTCACGATTGGAGAATTTGTGTTTTATATATTCTTTTTCAAAGGACTAGCATAGGCTTTATTTATCATTATATATCTAACTTATTAAATAACGTAATACACGATATAATTATTTTTATCTTCTATAAATTCTTCTTCTTTTATTCCTATTTAATGGAAGTCTAAGGAATATTGTTTATTTAAATAAGTTTAGTGGAGGTAATAGATTGGTAGTTTAGATCAAGCCTACACATATTGCGATAAGAACAGTTGTATGATGTTAAATATACTGAATAAATACATATAACAGTCACACTAGATCAAAGTTAAATTAATACTCGCTGTAAAAATTCATATAACTATACTCGTTCCAACCATTTATTTTACTTTTGACACATGCTTTAGGACGTAACTGTTTCATTATACGCAATTATTAACTTTGAAACGAGTGAACAGAGAAATATATAAACTGCCCAATAATATTTATATATCTTAATTATTACCCACTAAATACATTAATATGCCGTAAATAGCTCTATTCATAAAATTTAAGTGATAATTCATTTCCGTTATAAAAAAAGTTACGTTCTATCGCATCTAGTGACAGGATCAAAAGTATTCGGTGCAAACTAATGAATCGCAAATAATCGATTACACTTATTTGCAGTTAAGTCAGCTGACAACTGAGTTTTGAATTGTTGTAATAGACAACACGTTAAAATTGTATCAGGGAGATATAAAAATCTTCTCATCATACCTATAACATGAAATAAAACATACCAAAATATTTTAATATTATTTTATTATAACAAATCGTCGGATTCTTCATACGAACTCGAATCGTCGCTTGAATCATCTGCAGTGTTTATTATTAACTCTTGTGTAGGTATGTTGTCAAATTGAATTTCCCGATCCCAATCAGAGAATATTATATTTTTTGTCTTGTTGACGACACTCGCCCAGTTTTCAGGCGTCACACTAGCACATGCGTTTTTTAAAAGTTCAAGCATTTTATTTGCTGTGAAAGGAGGAGTTGTATTGTTTCTTGCGGCGTGTCCTTTGACTTGTGCCCAGATCATTTCAATTGGATTATATTGACAGTGGTACGGAGGAATTCTGATTACAACATGCCCATATTCTGCTGCCATTTCGTCGATGACATATCGTTTTGGCTGCTTTTTACTTTTTAATATTTTAAGTAATTCTACTTTTAGTAGGGATTCGTCCACATCTTCCCCATTATCACGAAGCCAGTTTATAATCTCGTGTTTTTTGTTGGCCTGTGTTGGCATTTTATTAATTTGGCGAGAGTGATAGGGTGCATTATCAATAAATATTGTTGATGGCTCTTCAAGTGATGTAAGCATTTCTCTGAACCACTTTTCATACACCTCCGCATTCATCTCCTCATGATAGTCTCCTGTTTTTTTTTATTTGAACGCTAACAGAGCGTCTGGTACAAATCCCTTTGTAGTTCCCGCATGGCAAATGATGAGGCGTTCACCTTTCCCCATTGGCACTGCAGAAGTAGAAGCAGCAGTATCGTCAGTTCAACCTTTTGTTATGGAATGATTGGCATTGAGCCAAGTTTCATCTGTGAAAACGACATTCGACCAGTCTTCTATTTTCTTCGCTTGTCTTAAAAATTCACAGCGAGACAAGGCTATATCACGACGTTCCATTAAAATTTTTCTTTTGTCGGATTTCTTATACAAGAACCCGATTTGGTGCAGCACCTTTGACAAAGAAGATTTTTGACCACGAAACAAGCCACAATTTCGTAGAGATGCTACTAATTTTTTCAAAGTAGGAATCTCTTTGCTTGTGTAATAATTGTATATATGACGACGAATAGCATCAGTATCAAAACTGTCAATTGCTGTCACTTTACGGGGCTGACGTTTTTTCTTAGGCGTAGATAGCTTGTTCTGTTCAATACCACTACTACCATAGGCTTCTTTAGTGATTTTCGCCACCGTTGGAGCACTAATACCTAATGCTGCTGCAACATGGTCTCTAACTTGGGTTACTGGTATAAGGAATCCGCCATTGCGGCTTTCCTTTTCAAAAAATTCACGAAGCCGCAGCACTAACTCTCTGGATTGTCCTTTAAGCACCATACCTTTCGGCATTTTGCAAGTAAAATCTTACTGGGAGGAACGATACGCTCAACTCAATCAAAGTAAGAACAATGAAATCAATACGGTGGAATATAAATACTCAACACATCGTATGAAAAATATGAAAGAGCACTCAGCGAACAGAAATGTGACTAGCACGGGAGTCTTGTTGCGAGTGACAGACAACACAACAAAATGGCGTCGCCGGCGCGCCGTTCAGTGTTGCCAATTCGGCTTAAAAAAAAGGGGTAGGCTGGATGAGAAAATTAGTGATTTACTACCGCAGACGAGGGCGCCATTGTCTCTAAGTAAAGTTTGGAGCAGCGGACCCCGCTTAATGGAAAAATGCTTCATAAAGTAGTTATTTTTTATTTTGCAAAGTACAAAGTAAAATATTTTGGGAGGACTGAATTAGTGGGTATGCAAAAATTAATGTGCACAAATAACAAATATATTTACAGAAGTGAAGTTTTTAAATAATATGAAATATGTATTTAAGCAAAAATAAAATATCCGTGTTAAATCGATTAAAAGTTCTTCCTGACTAAAATCGATTATTACAAAACATAGTATCCGTAATACATTGGTACAACACTAATTGATCAGAATTCGACCTGCCAAAAGTAAAATAAATGGTTGGAACGAGTATAAATAAATAAAATACACTACAATGTAGCGGATACAAGCCTTACAAATCACATTCCATTTCCCACTATCAGTAAATTCAGTAAATTTTGGGATATCGACTGTGGCCAGGCCACAATTTACGCGACCAAAAATTTATGTAACATTAAAACTGAATATCATTTTAATTAACGACTTTAACTCTTAATCAAAATCCGTTTCAAAGGTAAAATATTGTTTTGTTCAATATTATTATAAAATATAATCTGAAATTATCATAATGAGGTCTACCTCATTAGAATATTTACAATTTAAGCGTGTGAAACTAAATACTAATTCGATGGCAAAACATTTTTTTATTTTTCAATATGTAATAAGTACACCAACAGTACCAAACGTACTTAAATTTAAAATTTCCTCTGGTAATTTAAATGCTTTCGATAAAATTCTTCTAATTTCTAAATATTAATATTTTTTTTAAAGATAGGTGGGCTAAGTAACTTCGTAACGTAGGTTAATATTACATTCCATCCATCCATCAGCCCGTAAACGTCCACTGTTGAACATAGGCCTCCCCACGAGAATGCCATCTATAACGGTCCTGTGCCACTTGCATCCAACGGTTTCCTGCGACCTTGATGAGGTCATCAGTCCACCGAGTGGGGGGTCGTCCTACGCTGCGTCGTCCGATTCGTGGTCGCCACTCGAGAACCTTTTTTCCCCAACGGTTGTCGGTTCGTCGAGCGATGTGGCCTGCCCATTGCCACTTCAACGTGCTAATCCTTAGGGCTATGTCGGTTACACCCGTTCTTCTACGGATTTTCGTATTTCGGATTTTATCACGTAGAGAAATACCGAGCATAGCTCTCTCCATAGCACGCTGAGCGACTTTGAGCCTTTTTATGAGGCCGACATTTAGAGACCACGTTTCAGTGCCGTAAGTCATCGCTGGTAACACACACTGGTTATAAACCTTTGTTTTCAGACACTGCGGAATATTAGACGAGAAGATCCTCCTAAGTTTCCCGAACGCTGCCCAGCCGAGTTGGATTCGTCGGCTGACCTCTTTCTCGAAATTGGATCTACCTAATTGGACTGTTTATCCTAGCTAAACATAGTGATCGACAACTTCGAGAATCGCATTCCCAACCAGGACCGGTACAGAAATGACATGGGCATTAGACATGATTTTCGTCTTGTCCATGTTCATTTGCAGCCCTACTAGTTGGGAGACCTTGCTGAGGTCATTGAGCATGGTGCCAAGGTCCTCCAGGGATTCTGCCATGACTACGATATCATCTGCGAATCGAAGGTGAGTGATGTATTCGCCATTGATGTTGATGCCGAGTCCGGTGCAGTCTAAGAGCTTGAAGACAAGACAAGACAAGACACGACAAGACAAGACTAAGAGCTTGAATATTACATTGATTTCCTTTAAATATTTTAATTTTTAAAAATTTATTTGATTTTTGAATTTGATTTTATATAAATAATTAAATAAAATATTAATATTCATGCCATTAGTCCTTGTGACTTGCTCATTTGGTTGTGAATTATTTTATTATATATATATATATATATATATATATATATATATATATATATATATATATATATATATATATATATATTGTTATTATTATGTTTAATACGACAGATTATGGATTGCTACCCTTAGTCGGGTCGCGATGGACGACTTCGAAGGGATGTGATCAACAGCCTTACTAAAAAAGGTCAAGAAAATAAAATTGTCAAACTATCGATCAAAGTTCAGTTTTAGAGCCATTTAGAGGGCAAAGTCAAATTGGTAAGCAAAAGCTGCGCGTCCCAAACAGAGCCAAGCGATACTTTATGCTAAGTTAACGTCTTGTAATGGTTTCTGATATTTACGCGAGTATTACACATTTAAAATAAAGCTACTTTTACGGATTCTATCGTGTTTGTATTTGATTTTTAATATCCCGACGTTTAGAACACTTTTTATAGTGATCATAGTTACGGGAGGACTAAGGTGTGTCTTACGTCCAAAAGTCATCGTTATTTCAGAAATTTATATATACCCGCTACAATATCAGTTATTAAAAGTTTAACCCATATTTTAATACAAATTCATTGCCAGTACAAAAAGAAAATGATTCTATATGTAAATCTATATATATAAAATGCTTTGTCCTGAATGATGGAACAACGCACAGCCTAAACCGCTGATCGTAGAAACTTGAAACTTCGAGGGTGTATTCTTTGTGGGACGTAGCATCCGATAAAAAAGGACTTTTCGAAATTCTACCCCTAAAGGGATGAAAAAGCGGGGTAAAGTTTGTATGGGGCAAAGTGATTCCTAAGTCCAATCTATTTCGAATTTTGCATAAACATTCTTTAACAGAATTTATGAAAAACGTGATTCATATTTTATTGAGATTTATCTCCTAACAGGGTTAAAAAGGGGGAAAATTATTTTGGGGTGATTTGCATTAAAGCTGATATTAATACTTCTTAGTGATTTTGATTTAAATGACAAGAAAACTTAATTCGATTTTATTCAAAAAACGGGACGAGTTTGAGTCGGCGTCACGCACAAAGGGTTCCGTACCATAATTTATAAACGAAAAAATAATCATGTCTGTTGTATGGGAGTCCTTTTTGAATATTTTTATATTTGTTTTATTATATTATTTTAATATTATTTTAATTATTTGTTTCTAAAGTGAATATATTATATACTAAATGTTCTGTGAATATTTCAAGCGTCTACTTATTGTCATTATCAATATCTAGCAAAAACGAGCTAAAAATCACATTTGTTGCTTGGGGCTCCCTAAAGTATATTTTATTATTTTTTAGTATTTGTCATTGTATCTCATCTGTGAAAATTTCAACTGTCCAACCATGATAGTTGAACAGTTGAAATTTTTGCCTGATGACATACAGGCAGACGAACGGACAGGCAGACCCTATTATTAAGACGCCGGTATTAGTAATAAGGTCCCGTTTTATCTTTTGGGTACGGAACTCTAAAAAGCTTGAACTCATATAAAAGCTTAGTACAATGCAAAACCTCTTTAAAATTGGAATATCTCGAAAGTCACCTTACTATATGAGGTCATGTATTTTTAGGACGCGGCCTCATAAGAATGTAGAGTTTTGAAATTGTTAGACGATAATTTTCTAAGCGGAATATTATAATTGAGAGCTATAGTAACGCGTTGCATCAATAACTGGAATCCATCGCTCACCCGATGCATTACAATACCCGGTTATATCTTGCTACGGCGATGGTGGATACTACATTTCAGCGGTTGTTTGGTTTTAGAATTGCACTGGAATATACCCAGTACGATCCTAAAACCATGTGGTGACGGCGTAAGAATACAATTCACCACCCCTTATCTTACCCGTGGGTGATCGTAAGAGACGACTAAGGGATAAAAAACGCATATAACATCCTTGCAAGAGAAGGAGAATTCGAAACAAAACCCTATACCAACACGTGTGGCTAGCGCGGTATAGTAGCTTAATTTCCCTTCCGTTACGGAGGAGGCTCGAGCCCAACAGTGGGACATTTATGGGCTGTGATGATGATGATAATAAATAAATACGTAAATGGTAGTCAAGTTGAATCACCTTTCACAGGAGATACAGAATTTATATTTAGCTATTATTATGGGTCAAATCTATACTATAAGTGCTCAGTGTCTTTCAGTCTGGTGATGGTCTTCTTAGTTTTACTTTTAATTAAGTGATTAACAGGATCCTAGCTTGATGATAATACCCAGCCATTCGCCCCATTTAAATTTTTATGTTTTTTAATTTCATTTTACATTTCATTTCACAGACTAATTTATAAACTCCTGCATCCTGTAGGCTGTATAAGGCTGGACTGCAGGGAGACGTTCGACTGTTAGTGATTTCACACGGTCTCCTTGACGGTGGCGAAGAGCTTGCAGTTTTTCCCCACGTAGAACCTGTTTGCTATTCTGCAGCTCCCCAGCCAATTGGTCATTGTCACATATTCCTCGACCTCTCTGTAACAAAGATTTAGAAACAGTAGCTAACTGTAAAGAGGAGATGGTGAGAATCACCTTTCAAGTATTGATCTATATGGGTTGCTTTGCGATATACCTATTGTATGACTCAAGGTGTTAGTTACGAACCGTGCGGGCCACCTATGACAAAGATCGGGTACCGGTGGCCCGCTCGCACGGCGAAGAGAGTTGTTTGCAGGGTGGGTCTATGGGATTGCGCGCTGCTTTTTCCGTCGCCCCGGACCGATTTGGCGGGGCGCGACCACGTCCATAGCTCACCGCAAAAAAAAATGTGTTAGTTACGGTTACGAATAACCAAAATATAAGAATATTAAAAATCAAATATAAACGCGATAGGATCCGTAAAAGTAGTTTTATTTCAAATAAAGTCTAGTGTTATAAAAAGCACAATTTCTTCCTTATGTAGAGTTCTGCTCTCATCTCTAGGCAGACGTGCCTATTTTTATATGCAAATATTTATCAGCTAGACCCTCTTGATTCCCTGCAAAGACACTATTCTAAGCAAAAACTGGTATTCGAATCGTTAGTGATCTCAAAGTCACGGACAGACTGGAGTCGCTGGAGCGCGGACTCTCTGTGTACCCAACAACTCTTTCGCGGGGAGTACTCTGAGAAACTGTTTGGCTTGGTACCACCACCGGCTTAATACTCTACTTACCACTCGACACTGTGGTACGGTTCGACCATTTTACCTAGAAACTTTATGTACAACTATATGATCATTTCTCCAACGTATGTACAGGATCTGGAATGAATTTTATTTTGCGTTGTTTCCCAAGCGCTATGATTTGTCCTTCTCCAAAAGAGGTTTAACAGGAATACTTTTTACGGTCGGCAGTAGCTTAACTATGTCTCTGGTAAAACTAAGATCCAGTATCACTTACCATTAGGTGTACTGTTTACTCGTTTGCTAACATAATCATTAAATAAAAAAATATGGCATAAAATATAAAAAAAAAACACAAAGCAGTCATGAGGAACTTCATGGAGAACTTAAAACCTATGTGAAAAAAAACAGTAATGGAGAACTTAAAACCTATGAAAAAAAATACAAAAAAAAAGTAAACGAAGTAATGAATATTATAAATTAAAATAGAACAACAAGTACGTATTTCAGCTAATTTCACGATGCTCATACTGTTTACTTCGCTGCATAGCAAGAATACCACGCGCATGTGCTTGGGATCTACCGACTCACTCTCTTTCTCTCTCCTACTTTCTACCTATGTGTATCTTTCTTTCTCTCTCCCTCTTGCGTTGGAATATTGGGCGCTACTCGTTTCTAACGCTCCCGCTGGCCTCATGCGTTCGAGTGCCTCGCATTCACTCTCGCTCTTAGCGTTAATCCTTTAACGCAACGTTGTTGGAAGTCGCATTAAAAGTTTCACTTCAAAAAAACTTTTGGATTACTCTTTTACTAATAAAAGAGACATCTATTTTTACTGAACTGCATTTTATTATTATATGTACTTATTTGTGATTCAACCCAATCTAACAGTCAATGTACATTGCATTTGTGAGACGCGCTCTGAAAATACGTCGCTTTCGACAGTCAACTTCGTTTGAGTAAACGTTCTGCTCACTTGATACTCACTTCCATTTGATTTGCAAACTATTGAATACTACTGAGTTATCTTTATAAATACTCTTAGTTCTCTAAGTTTAATCAAAAACTTTCCCTTGAAGATGATTTCAGCGATTATTTTAAAGTTCAATAAAATTTTGTGCTCCTAGCTCGATGTGGTTTCAAAGTTGTTTTCTCAAGTGCAATTTTTTTGAAATCCGTTTATTAGAAATAAAATAATTAGACAAAAATGAGATTAATAAAATGTATGTAGTTATAAATGTTTGTTTTTTTAACTAATATTATAATTGCGATGCTAGATATTATTACGATACTAATATTATGAGTTTGTTTGTTTATTTTAAACGCCTCCTCATTTTAACTCCTCAACCGATCATCATAGAATTTTGCATACAAGTTGGCTGACTAATTACTTTCTTTGAATATTGAATACAGTATAGCGAGCTACATTGTCAAAACTCGTAATCCTACTTGGATTAGATTCACATAATACTCCGCACTAAATCACCTTAGAATATTAATAACACTTTCAGATTTTATATTTTTGGTTCTAATAAAAATATAATATTCCCAATGTCCTTGCCAATAAGACGCAAGTACAATACTAAGAATCGTGTTGGCTACCGAGATCAAGGAACCGGTACCAGTGATTAATTCAGTGGCGATGGGGAGATAATACAGTAGGTTATTGGGCAGCCCCGAGGGGCACAACTCAGTGTGTCTGGGGTTGCCGTGCCGGTGCAGACCCGGATGGAGTACCTGGGTCTGCACCTAGACAGTAAGTGGTATTTTGGGCCGCATTTTGCCCAGCTCGTCCCTAGGCTTTCAAAGTCGTCCGCGGCGCTGGGTAGGCTTCTGCCCAATACTGGAGGTCCCGGATCGTCCTGCCGGCGGCTTTATGCCGGTATCTTGCGGTCTATGGCGCTGTATGGTGCCCCGATCTGGTCGCAGTCACTCACCGCCTCCAATAAAGCCTTACTACGCAAGGCGCAGAGGGCCATGGCGGTCCTGAGGGTCGCGGTGGAGAAAACCGAGGCCCTCCTATTTCATGGCCCGGGTCGAGGTCCCCCCCGAGGAGCACACATCAGCGTGTCTGGGGTTGCTGTGCCGGTGCGGGCCCAGATGAAATATCTGGGTCTGCACCTTGATTCTAGGTGGAGTTTCGGGCCGCACTTTGCCCAGCTCGTTCCGAGGCTCATCAAAACAGCCGCGGCGTTAGGTAGGCTGCCAAACACAGGCAGTCCTGGGTGGTCCTGTCGGCGTTTATACGCCGGAGTGTTGCGGTCCATGGCGCTGTATGGTGCCCCTATTTGAGCGGACTCTCTCACCGTCCGCAACAGGGCCCTTCTGCGACGCCCTCAGAGGGCCATGGCGGTGAGGGCTGTCAGGGGCTATCGTACGGTGTCATGGACCGCAGCGACGTTGCTGGCGGGCGACCCACCTTGGCCACTTGTGGCCGAGGCCCTGGCTGAGGTCTACCGGCTCCGTGTCGCGGTGCGGGCCAACGACGAGCAGGTCTCCGTAAGGAGACTGGGGTAGGTAGGTAGGGCAGAGTACTGGAAGTGGCCGGAAGGGGAGTCACTCAGCGGTGGAGAGAAGATCTGGAGTCCCCCGTAGCAGGGCGGGGGACTGTGGAGGCGGTTGCGCCACATCTCCACCGCTGGATTAGTAGAAGGCACGGCAGCCTAAGCTTTAGGATGGTGCAGGTGCTTACCGGGCATGGGGTCTTTGGTAAGTACCTGCACAGAATTGGAAGAGAAGGGGCCCCAGGATGTCACGAGTGTGGTGCGCCAGTAGATGATGCCCGTCACACTCTGGAGGTATGCCCTGCCTGGGGGCCCCAGCGCCACGTCCTATCGGCGGTCGTTGGAAGAGACCTGTCGTTGTCGACCATCATCTCGAAGATGCTTGACAGCGACAGGTGCTGGTCGTCGATGGCCTCCTTTTGCGAGGTCATCATGAAAAGGAAAGAGGTCGCGGAGCGAGAACGCGAGGCGCTTGCGTCAGCTGACTCGCTTCGCCACCGGCGACCGGGAAGGAGGAGGCACCGTTATGCGCACCTCCTCCCACCGCCTTGAGGGACGATAGGACGTGGCCAGAAAGCCAAGCGTGGGGGTGCCGGGGATAGAATGTCAGTAGACGATCTCTCCGGCTCCCCGTAAAAGCGCGGGAGGGGCCGTTGTGGTTTTAGTGGGTATTCCGGCCACTAACATCTATGGCCGGCGAGTCCCACACTCCCCCTCGTCTGTCACCGGCGGGGGATAGCGCGTAAATGCGTTTCCTCAGCGAAAAAAAAAAATAAATAAAAAAGAGGGCCATGGCGGTGAGGACAATACGGGGGTACCATACCGCTACCGCTACCGGGTACCTGGACTGCAGCTACATTGTTGGCGGGCGATCCGCCCTGGTCACTTCAGGCTAGGGCTCAGGCGGAAGCCTACCAGTTCTACACTGGACCAGGCACTGGACGTCGATGGCCTCCTTTTGCGAGGAAGTCATCTCTGCAAAGGAGGCCGCGGAGCGAGAACGCGAAGCACTCGCGTCTGCGAACTCACTCCGCCGGCGGCGACCAGGGAGAGGGAGTCGCCGCTACGTGCACCTCCTCCCACCGCCTTGACGGCTGACTGGTCGTGGCCACATGGCCAAGCGTAGGGGTGTCGGGGATAGAATGTCATTAGACGATCTCTCCGGCATCCCGTTAAAGCGCGGAAGGGACCGCTGCTGGTTTTAGTGGGTATTCCGGCCGCCAACTATTTATGGCCGGCGAGTCCCACACACCCCCCCGTCTGTCACTGGCGGGGGATAGTGCGTAAAAGCATTTCCACAGCGTAAACAAAAAAAAAAAAAAGGTTATTGGGCAGCGTGTACCTCTTCTTTCACCCCGGACAGATTACACGGGGTGTGTCCAAACCAGACCCTGCCACAAAAAGGTAAAATTTTCATCATCTCAGCTTATATACTTTCCACTACTGAGCTCGTGGCTCCTCCACAATAAGAGAGGAAATTAATGTATTGTAGAGCCATGTTCAGAAATTTTATTTATTTATTTAGGTTCATCCACAGCAAAAGTATTACAAAATCACATAAAACAAATACAATTTTGGCATAACAGCTTGTCAGCCTAACTGTGACCAGTTACCAAAATTACGAATAGACCAGAATGAATATTCGAAATAATAATACATACATACATATCATCACGCCATATCCCTTGCAGGGTAGGCAGAGAGAACAGAGTGCCAGAGAACTCTATCTCTGCATACTTCACTCGCTTCCTCAACATTCATAATTCTCTTCATACACGCTCGCCGGTTTCGGAGACTCTTGACTCCACTCTTGAAATAATAATAATAATAACAAATCAAGACTAACTTAAAAGAAATATATCTACTTGTCTGGTGAACATGGAAATTAATAA
Source organism: Lymantria monacha (assembly GCA_905163515.2). Lineage (NCBI taxonomy): Eukaryota > Metazoa > Arthropoda > Insecta > Lepidoptera > Erebidae > Lymantria > Lymantria monacha. The sequence goes on from LR991083.1 coordinate 14,312,172, forward strand.
TGAATATAATTTGTATAACTTGAGACTTGATTAAGAAGCTATATTATTGTGAATGGCCATATTGTTATTACTACAAGTGGCAGTAATAACAATACAACGTAAGTTTCAAAACATTTACTAATTGAATTTATTACAATCAGAAAAATATTCAATTTACTATTTCTATCAAAATATACATCAATGCAGGTTTTTGTTATGGTATAATAGATTGTATAGAGTTTTATTTGGAGTTGTTTTTTTTTTGCTTATGGTGACAAACGAGCAAGCAGCACACCTGATGGTAAGTGTCACTACCGCCCATGGACCTTTGCAATACCAAGGGTACAGCTTAGGCCGCTGCCCACCAATAAAATATCCAAACCCACCCAGTTGGGCTTCCGGCTCTCTCGCTCACCGAACGAAGCGCAATAGCACATTGCCACTACTCAGACGTCGATCTTCTACGAGAGTGTGGTACTACCCCGGACAGACCGGCCCGCGGTTGTAGACAGAAAACTGTCAACAGCGTGGTCCTACCACAATTAAATGCATATTATAACGCTTTAGTTATATTCTACAACATTTCTTGTGATGACAAAAGAACATTACTAAGATGACTATATAAATGTACTTTATCATGTTAGGTATGTACGTTACTTTTTAGATTTAAAAATTGAGACTGTGAAACAAGATGGTTTCAGCTTATCATTTATTTAAATTAGTCTAATTAGAATACTTAACTATAATAATTTCTATATACCAAAGTTTTGAGTTTGATGTATCAAGTTTCTCTAAAGAGTATCTTGAACATCTGTGTAGGTATGAATATAACTCTATTTAACATATAGATTTAACTATTAAGTTATGCGAAGGCTTATGAAGGCTTTAGGTAGCGGTAAAGGAGTTTACGACGCAAATAAATTTATATATATTATAATTTACGCGTATATGTATAAGTAATGAAGTATAAGTCATTTTCATCATTCTCCTACTCTTATCCCGATTACTTGGGGTCGATACAAATGCACTTTTATTTCATAGTACATATTGTAAAAGTTATTGGCAATAGTTTTATGACCAGCCGCCCGCCTGATGTCAACCCTCCTTGGGAATGTAATTGATGACCAAACGGCATCAGATAGAGTTGGCCCAGGTCGTTATAAGGCTCTCAATTGTCTTTTACGAGATCCACGAGCAAAGTAAAGGTTGGGAGTATTCATAGCCGCCACCACACAGATTATGAACTATAAGTATTCTATGTATAATGCTCTTTTTCTTTCGGATTACGAGCCCTCAGCACTCACCCACAGTCCGGGTAAAGTCGTCATAGCCATCTGAGGCTAACAATTAAGTCACACAAAAAAAAAACTCTTTTTCTTTTTTGTGAGTATGTTAAAATTTGTTTTCAGAACTTTATCATGTCTATAAAAATCTTTCCTTAGATAACGAAGTCTTGATTATGAGAACTTGCGACCTACAAGTACGCATTCATATGCTGGATTGAAGTGAAGTCTTTATACAGAAAGAAAAGACAAGATCTATGTTACGAACAATGTTCAACCTGGTATGAACATCATCTGCTCCTTGTATACTATGAATTTAACAAACATATTTAACGGATACAATTATATTCATAATAATAATTTGTAGATAGCACAATGAAAAGGTGGGTGGTCCTGTGTGGGGATCGAAACTATAACACTCAACACGAGAGATTGGTGCTTCAACTACTCCTCCGTCTGTGCAGTCAATCTGTTAGTTTGAAGTCAAGTTAACATAATATTAGTACAATAAAACATATAAATACGTTTTTATAAGAAAATAAAAATCTTATATAATAGGTAAATATCTTACTTAGCAATAAAGTGAAGGAAAAACAATATGATGCCCCTTTTGCCTGTATTTTGTACGACGATAGACCTCTATCCTCGGCCGTCTTCATTTTCGTAAATTCCTTACCACAACCTGCTAAAGGGAACGGCTTAATAATAATTTTGTGAAGCAAATAATTGACCGCTAAATCATGAACATCTCAGCTCATATATGTCCCTTTTGGGCTCGAGCCTCCTCCATAATGGAAGGGTAATTGACCTACTACCACGCTGGTCAGACGTGTTGTTATAGGGTTTTGTTTTGAGTTGTCCTTCTCTCGCATCGATGTTATATGTCTTTTATATAACTTTATCGTCTTGTACGATCACACATGGGTAAAATAGGGGTGGTGAATTGTATTCTTACTTCGTCACCATACGGAAAATATGATGTTAAATCATGATGCTTTAACCAAAAACTATATAAAACTTCAAAAAAAAAAAACTTATACAATTTACAGTAGGAAATAAGTAGCTAATATACAGTCTATTAAAATTATACAAAAGGAAAAAGAGTAATGATACTTTAAACAGTAAATTTATAATAAAAATTCTCGTAGGACAAAATCGTTGCTATTACAAAATCATTAGGATTTGTCAAAATTTGTGTTAAAGGTAATTTTCAATCAAAGCAATTACGTTAAATCAATTCAAGCTCAATTCATCTATATATAAATTAGTAGAAATGTCCTTTTTTTATTCAAGCTAAAAGAAATCATCTTTTATTTTGGTAAATGAGATTAATATGAGACACAATACACTTGTTTTGAACAGTTCATTAAATATAAAAACGGCTGTTTTATTTTATTCAGGCATAGAAATAACAATGTACTACCACCAATTGATCGATCACTGCTAAATACGTATTAGGTCCTTACATATGAAATTGGCGTTTTGTACGGGAGGAATATAAAGTCTTTCTTTGTATAATATATTTAATTAATCAAAGTTTGCACCGTTGTTATCTATGCACTTTTGCCATCTCATAGGTAGTTCATTGATCCCTTTACTAAAAAAGAAACCATGGGGCCAGAGTCAATAAACTCTTCGGAGGCGGTTTGGAATGCCGCATCGGAGTTGAATTTCTTCCCTTGTAAGAAGTTGTCCAAATTCAAGAAAAAATGGTAATCTATTGGAGCAAGGTCCGGGGAGTACGGTGGATGTCGCAGATATTCCAATTGTAGCTCATTTAACTTAGTGGTTGTTTGTTGTGCAGTGTGTGGTCTTGCGTTGTCGTGAAGCAGCAGTGGCCTAGAGCGATTGACCAATCTTGGTTGTTTAGCAGCTAGTTCGTCCTTCATGGTCTGCAGTTGCTGACAATAGATATCTGCCGTAATCGTTTGGCCAGATTTTAGAAAGCTGCAGTGAACTACACCAGCGCTAGTCCACCAAACACTCACAAGTAACTTTTTCTGAGTCAATTTTCGTTTACAGCAGGATTTGGCTGGGTCTCCAGGGCTTAGCCGTTGCGACGAGCGCTTCCAATTATCGTATCAGTATCCACTTTTCATCACAAGTAATGATTCGATTTAAAATTCCTGAATTATTTTGTCGGTTGAGCAAAGTAACACAGCAGTCGACGCGTGTTTGCAAGTTCGATTCACTCAACTCATGAGGTACACATCGTTCAAGTTTTTTTAACTTCCCGCTTTGCTTCAGGTGAATTAATACAGTTTTGTTACTTACCCCGAAGCCTGCAGCTATCTCTGAAGTGCTTTGTGGTGGATCGGCTTTCACAATAGCCTTCAATTCTTCATTTTCCACTTTGGTCTCCGGCCGTCTACAGGTTGGATCTGAAGGTCAAAATTTCCAGAACGAAAACATTGAAACCAAAAGCGTACCATGCTTTATTTTGCGACACCAGCATCGTACACATTATTAATGCTTCGAGCTATTTCAGCAGCACTGGTGCTACGGTAGAACCCCTACCCGTAAATATACCGATATTTCATGTTTTCCATTGTGCGGTAATAAGCGACGCCAAAGAAAAAAAAATGAATAACTGTTTTCAAAACTCAAATGTACCAGCTAAATGAATTTATCAATTTGAATTTGGAATTATTAAGCAAAGAGGAGATATTTCAGATCAAAGGGGTCAGTACGACAAAACGCTAATTTCATATGTAAGGACCTAATACTAATAAGAAATAGTGACCTTAGGTCTATGATATGAAACACCAGGTGTTAGCAAAGGTGTGCAAGTCAAACATGACGTCATATCCGTGTGATAAGAATTTTTGATAAGAAGTTTCTTTACAGAAATAAAAATACATTGTGTGAAAAATAAAAGAATTTTAATTTATAAATTAACCAATACCATTCTAAAACAAAATGAATTGTATTAAGTTGAAAGTATAGTGTTAAATTATTCAGTATTCGAACAAGATCGAAGCTAATAGGATTAATTGTCTAAGAGGTTATTAGATTTAACGGTAAGCCAATTAAGTCTGTTAGGTGCTTAACTTGGCATCTAACATGATATATCGAATATAGCTAGCGCCTAAGCTGTATATATACTAACAGTAATGCAGGATAGCAATGATAGCGATGAATAAGCGTTTTAGACGAGAATATAATGTGAGATCCGACAATGATTGAAAATGCTGCTTTTGCAATCTCAATATTCCTTACATAATTAAATTTCTAAGCAAAACGTAATATATAACTAGATATATATTATTATAATACATACATACATACATATCATCACGCCATATCCCTTGCGGGGTAGGCAGAGAGAACAGAGTGCCAGAGAACTCTATCCTTGCATACTTCACTCGCTGCCTCAACATTCATAATTCTCTTCACACACGCTCGCCGGTTTCGGAAACTCTTGATTCCACCTTCCTTCAGTACGTGACCAATCTGGTCTAGGTAGGTGAGTCTCGATCTCCTCCGGTACCTACATCCTTCTTCTTATTATAATAATTTCTAATATTTATGCTAGTATTCATATATGTTCCACTGTTGGACTCGAGCCTCCTCCATAATGGGAGAGAAATTGACCTACTATAACCATGTTGGTCAAACGTGTTGATATAGGGATAGGCTAGTACGAGTATTACACATTTGAAATAAAACTATTTTTAAGGATTATATCGCGTTTGTATTTTTCAATTACAAACGCGATATAATCCTAAATTTAAATTTCAATTAGCACTTTACGGCGTTCATGGTCACGGGAGCACTATATTATTATCATTATAAAACTGTTAAACTTTTTCTACATACATTTGAAAATATTCCAAGATTGAAATTTTATTTTGATTGACTATTTACTGCGAAAATTTAAGTTCTTAATATAATGGTGAAATCTCTAGAAATGGAACAAAGATTCTAAATATTATTAACTAGCTTCTGCCCGCGGCTTCGCACGCGTAAAAGGTTACTTTCCTAAAGTTTTTCATCCTCTATTTTTATTTTACCCCTTAAGGGTAAATTTTTACAAAATTTTAATGTCATATTTATTTATATCTAATCAATAGCCTAAACATAAGTTTCAAGCTTCTGGCTTTAAAAATGACGATAATTTCTTACAACGTTTCATCACCCTTTTTTGCATTAAAAAGTAGCGTATGTCCTTTGTCAGGTTCTAGACTATCTGTGTACGAAACTTCATTTAGATCGGTTCAGTAGTTTTGGCGTGAAAGAGCGACAGACAGACAGAGTTACTTTCGCATTTATAATATTAGTAAGGAAGTAAGGATTACAGGCAAATGTATAGTAATTATGAGATTTCCAAAGCGCAGGGAGAGAATAGTAAATAAAGGCAATAAATATGAAACATCAAATTAAAAATAACTAGATACAAACTAATGTATGAAACAATTTAAAAATGTTCAGTTAGTCATATAAACTCCACAACTCAAAGGCAAAACTTCTATATGATACAGCGTTCCATTTTGCCAACAAGTTTAAAACTGTCAACGGGCATCTGCCTTTGCTACTCTGTTTTACTTTATAATATCGTAACTATGTTGCCTATGTTAAATTTACTGGAAATAAATTTTCATTTGACAAATAAGTTACCTATGTGTAGTATCCACCGTCGTATGCCACACATGTTATTTGGCAAATACTTCCGTGGTACAATCGTAATGAACTTCCTTGTTTGAACATCTGAATAAATATTTGTGTTACCTATAGGCAAATAGTTATTATTTTTTGGATGAAGTTTATGAATTTAGATGTAGCCTGTTTGAATGTTATTACTATTAATTAGATATTAATAAATTTTCTAGCAACATTTTAAACGCTGAGAACCTCTTGAGTTTTGGCGCGAATGTGGAAATGTCAGGTCACGCTCTTGTATTATATTCATTTCTTTAGTGTTTTGTGGTGTTATATTGAATAATTTTGCTGGTATTTTATACAATATCGTACAGTTAAAGTGCTGAAGTGTAGTGAATATGGTATAATAGTGGTTTACGTGTATTTTCATACTTGCCCAAAATTCCCAAAGAAAACCATTGATTAGGTTATCAGCGCCCGATTAATGGTAACGACTTGACTTACTGACAGACAATGACTATTAAGGCTACATAATATGAAGAAATGATGAACAATATATGAAAAATAATTAAATAAGACTTGGCTGTATGGGCTTTGATCCCTTTGCCTGTCCGAATGGACGAACAGAACCAAAAAAAAAAAAAAAAAAAAATTAACCTCTTTCACTTTGTAGGAGTTTTGGCGCGAATGTGGAAATGTCATGTCACGCTCTTGTATTATATTCATTTTTTTAGTGTTTTGTAGTGTTATATTGAATAATTTTGCTGGTATTTTATGCAATATGCTACAGTTAAAGTGCTGAAGTGTAGTGAATATGGTATAATAGTGGTTTACGTGTATTTTCATATTTTGCCAAAATTCCCAAAGAAAACCATTGATTAGGTTATCAGCACCCGATTAATGGTAACGACTTGACTTACTGACAGACAATGACTATTAAAGCTACATAATATGAAGAAATGATGAACATATATGAAAAATAATTAAATAAGACTTGGCTGTATGGGCTTCGATCCCTTTGCCTGTCCGAATGGACGAACAGAACAAAAAAAAAAAAAAAAATCACTTTGTAGTCGATTAAAAGTGGATGTATTGTTTTTGAAAATAATACACACGCGAGGTGACAAAAACAATCAACACTTGAATAAATACGAGTTTTTTTTTTCAATTTATTAATATTTTTCAATAATAATATTTAGCTTTTATGAATATAGATAAAAAATGGCGTTTCATGCATGGCACAAAAACTGTGAATCAATTATAGAACGTTTTATTCAAATCGAACCTTTTTTTTTTGTTTAAAGGACAACTCTCTTCACTAAGGAAATATTACATTTATTGCGAGGTATTTTACAAACATACACTCATTTGCAAAAAAAACGGGCACCTAAGCAATGAACCATTTCAAATGTTAATATTTCTTTGTTTGATAATTATAGGTAGTTTTATACACACAATTTGGTAAATTAATAAGAAAATAATCGTTTTCATCAGTATTTCATAAAATTTAGATACAATTTATGGGAAATAATGCTAAACCTCGCTAGTAGTGTATATTCGCTAGTAGTGCATATGCTCATGAAGTAAAAATAAAAAAGTTTTTTTGTTTGTTTTTCTTTAATAAAGTAAAAGCAGATAAATGTTTAGTATCGAGTGTGACCCCCTCTAGCTAAAATCACAGCTTGAATTCGTCTGGGCATGCTAGCGAGTATATCCCGGATACTTGCTTGCGGAATACGTTCCCACTCCGCAGTAATCACATTCTTCAGCTCTCTGATGGTCTGCGGAGCCGGGTGTACTGATCTCACACGCCGTTTCAGAACGTCCCAGACATGCTCTATGGGATTGAGGTCGGGACTTCGAGCTGGCCAATCCAAACGACGAATGCCGACCTCTTGCACATACGCATTAACATCGCGGGATCGGTGGGCGCGAGCATTGTCGTCCATAAAAATCGAGTCTTCACCTAGAGCGGCCAATGCGGGTTGTGCATGAGAAATTAGAACTTCCGTTATGTATCGATGCCCAGTCAGTGAGCCGTTTTCAATGAAGACTAACTCTGTACGATCCATTGAATTTATTCCTGCCCAAAACATAACAGAGCCCCCACCATAAGGTGTGATTTCTTCGAAACATGCCTCTGCAAAGCGTTCTCCTTGTCTTCTTAGCACTCGCCGACGTCGATCTTCACCGAACAGAGATATCCTGGCTTCATCAGAGAACAAAACCCTATTCCAATCGTCTTGAGTCCATGATTCACAATTTCTAGCGAACCTAAGCCTGTGAACTCTGTGCTCACGGAGTAATTTGGGGCCGCGGGCCGGGCGGTGACTGCGTATATTGGCAGCGAGAAGCCTCCTCCTGACCGTCCATAGACTAATATGCACATTTCTTACTTCTTGGAGGTTGTTCTTAAGATCCACATACGAAGATTTGCGATTTCTCAATGCGCGACTCACAAGAAAACGATCATCCCGTGGTTGGGTACATGGTTTTCTTCCAGAACCAGGCCTTATCTCGACGGAACCAGTCTCCTGATATCGCTGCCAGGTCCTTTGGACTGTCGAGCGACTAACATTTAGCCTCCTAGCCACGAAACATTGGCTGCAACCCTCTTCAAGCAGCGCGATAATTTTGGTAGCTTTTACCACTTTATCTACCATTTTTGATACAGCCAAACAGCATTAAATAAAGCTTTGACAGTCAAGGATATGAAATTAATCGATAAAAATTGAATAAAAGTTATGAAAGTCGATGTTAACTTCTGGAACTTCGCGCCAAAAATGTAGGATAAAAAGGGGTTTTCTGTAAAAATGAACATCAAATGAAAAATTGAATTTAGAACGTACTTTTTTAAATACCACAGCATTTTTAAAACCGGCCAGTAACGTGTACAAACGATTGAAACCTTTTTGGTATTGTATCTTTTTAAATATGAATGAAAATCAAAACCGCCCGTTTTTTTTGCAAATGAGTTTATAATTAACGGACACAACTTATATCCAAATTTAGAAAAACAATTTGTGGATGGTATAAAGTATTATTAGTATTATATTATATTGTCCTGCGTGGAAAACAAATCCTCGCCACGGGCACGATAGGCCGATATTTTAATGTGGATTAAAGTGATACCTGCGGGTAACTGAGGTAGTCATAGGCGTTTTTCGTAATATAACCACAGGAGGGTAGAATTAGATTTTTTTCTTTTTTTTTAAATCCGCTACCCTACACTTAAGGAAATAGTCTTTTTATTGCGGGGGACTTTACAAACATGCAATTAACTCAGAAAAATTTCACCCAGACTCAGGACAACACTTTATGGGTCGCACAGAGTATTGTCCTGCATGGGAATCGAACCCACGGGACTGGCACGCAAGGTCTGTATCTCAACCACTACGCCATCTGTACAATCGAACAATAATTCTGTTTATAAACTCAACTGAATTATTTTTTTCGTTTATTCAAATTACTAAATTGTTAATTGCAACTTAAATTATCGTACCTACATACTTCTCAAGAAAACATTCGATGTTTATTATAAATATAAACGGAATATCTGTGGTCATACAAATAACCAGAAAATAGGTATCTAACTCTCATTTATTTTAAGTGTTAAACTATAGTAAGACTACAATGCTTTAATATACTGGCATTATAAAGTGAGCAACTCATAGATTGATAAAGTTTGTTGCACACTAACCACTATGTGAAATTAACAAACTTATAACCCTCATCGCTAGGACGCTAAAGTTAAGGCCTCGGTTGCGAGAACAGCATATAAATTTTGCTTACGCGCTTACGTAATCTAGAGTCATCTTGTGTAAGTGATTTGATTATAAATTTAAACATGTGATCTTTATAGCTTAATTCAAGATCTGACTTCTTCTAATCAATATTGCTATGAGAACAGGTTTCTGTCAACTTGGCAACAACAACTAATATTATTTATAGATATTTTCATTAAAAAAAATACAGTAATTAAACATGTTGAAAGAACAAGTTTTAGAATACTTGTTTGCTTTAGAATTATGCCAAATAATTTCAATCGCGAATACTTAATATATACTTAGCTGTAATAATATATGTCGCTGTGTGGTAGCGGCTACGAATACTACCAACCTTTACTTTACTCGTGGATGTAGTAAAAAACGACTAAGAGCTTTATAACGACCTAGGCCAACTCCATCTGATGCCGTTTGGTCAACAATTACATTCCCAAGTAGGGTTGACGTCTGGCAGGCGGCTGGTCATAAAATTGTTGCCAATAACTTTTACAATATGTACTATGGATTACATATTGTATCGACCCCAAGTAATTGGGATAAGAGTAGGAGAATGATGATGATGTATTAATATATGCTTTTCTGTGTGATGACGAAGGCAGAATACAACAATACTATTTACCACCCCCTATCTGACCCGTGGCTGTTGAAAAAGGCAACTAAGGGATATAATGAAACAGAAAACTCGAAAAAACCCTCTACCAAACCATCTGACCGGCGTGGTATAATGGATTAAATCTCTCCTAATTTCTTTTTTTGGAGTTTACTCCTTAAGAATCGATTTTCATATAAGGCGCCCGGTATGAGGAAAATTTGAGGAGTAAAATTTAGAGATCGTAAGTGATACTGTCGCACAAGGACCTTAGCAATACCAGGGGCACAGCCAGATCTTTTCCTAACATGAAGAAGGTACTCCTCTTAAAGAAGGATATGTCGTAGAGAAAATACAGCGGCAGGTAGTTCTTTCCAGAACCTGCACATATATGAGAGAAATGATCGCTGAAAACGTCATCATCATCATCATCACAGCCCATAATGTCCCACTATTGGGCGCGGGCCTCCTCCATAGTGGAAGGGAAATTAACCTACTATACCGCGCTGGTCAGACGTGTTGGTATAGGGTTTTGTTTCGAGTTTTCCTTCTCTCGCATAGATGTTATATGCGTTTTATATCCCTCAGTCGTCTCGTACGATCACCCACGGGTAAGATATGGGGTGGTGAATAGTATTCTTACTCCGTCACCACACGGAAAGAAAACGTATAGTAACATAACATTTCCAGGTGAAATGGATGAACTGCTACAATATTGAGTGGTACGGTGGTAAAAAAGTGACGATGGTACCAATACACCTGTATTTCAGAGCATTGCTCCTGAAATAACTGAAAAAGTATACAGAGTGACAGTCTCCACTGTTCCAGCGACTCCAGTCTGTTTATGAGATTGAGATCATCGACGATTCGAATAAGACACCTTCGCAGAATGTAATTGGGTTTAGTTGATATTCAGGTGTGGTTACCCAGAGATGTGAGTGGTACTCCTCCTGAGGACGAATTTGTACTTTGTATATATCTTATCTTATCACAAGACACGGTATTGTCGCGAAGTACCACCTGGTTCTGTTCAAGACGGTTGTCTTGAACAGAACCAGCTTTTTGTTTGTCGATTTGGCTGTGACCTCCAAACGGCTCCCGAACTGAATTTTGCTCGACAGTTAGTTGCCGAAGATCCCAATGCTCTCGGAAATTTAGAGAGTTACTCCTTGTAGTTGAGGCGCCATGATAAATGGGTCCTCCTCAGCAGTAAACGCGTAAACTTGAATCTATGTCGGATTGAACTGAATTAAACTTCGTTCACCCCATTCCTAATGTGGAGGAGGCTCGTGCTCAGCTAATATGAGCATGTCGTTAAAAAAACTAGAGGTAATAGAAATATAATAGCATGGTGATGTATGGTGACGGATTATAAATGCTATCAACGTGAAAGTTGTAAAAGGCGGCTGAAGGATCGCCAGGAGTTTCATAAGCAGCATTACCTTTTTATGAGAAGCTGTTATCTGGCCACATCCTGCTTAAACTCCCCTAAGCAATCAAAAGTCCGTGTAGGGGTATTACTCTTTAGCGGGATTAGTCCGCCATCCGCAGAAAGGCTGACTGCGTGAGAGCGACTCCGGGCTAAATAAGGGCTCTTTGCCGATCTTTGATCGAATCACCAGCCTCAATTTCTTGACTTTGATATCCAGCAACAATGTTTTAGGAAACTTATTACACTAAGTGTGATCGGTTCAAATAGTCTGACGAAAGTAAAATTAATAGTATCATAATTGAGGTTGCTAGAAACAGAGTGGCCTAATTGTATTTTTGCAACTTTTAACCTAATTGCAATTTCGTGATCTAAAAATGTTAATCTACAATACCACAGCAACCTAAAATTGTTTACAAGCTCCTAACGGTAGATGGCAGTACAAGTACATTTTCGGCTTATGTTCAAATCGATTCAATTGAATTGCATTTAATTTTAATTCCCTCCATATTGCAAAACATGGTTCTTGTAGTTAGACCGCTCTGGTTCTAGCAGCCTCAATTAGTCTCTCCTCCCACGCAAATTGGGGTGGGCACAACATGTCCTTACTTTCCACAGGCTGCTGTCAGGGATCACATCTGCACTCATTCCTTTTATATTTATATCCTCATTCGCACAAGTTATAGTAGAATTGAAAGTGTAATTGACGGATAAACAATGTATATAGTTGTGTAGTACTAATTTGTAAAAAAAAACATTTCGTTTAAAAGAACTAGGAAACGCTGTATTTTTAATTAGTATGCAATCGAATTAAATACTATGTCGTGACGTAATTCAGCATTTATGATCGGTGAATTGAAATGAAACGTTGATACTACATATATATTTTATAATTAAATGAAAAATGTTGTTTTTGACTTTAATATACGCGTATCTAAACAAAAAAGGTGCAGTTCGGTAATTCATCATTATTCTACTCTTATCCCAATTACTTGGGTCGATACAATATGTACTCCTCTTTCATAGTACACATTGTAAAAGTTATTGGCAATAGTTTTATGACCGGCCGCCTGTCAGACGTCAACCCTCCTTGGGAATGTAATTGTTGACCAAACGGCATCAGATGTAGTTGGCCCAGATCGTTACAAAGCTCTTAGTCGTCTTTTACGACATCCACGAGCAAAGAAAGGGTTGGTAGTATTCGCAGCCACACAGCTGGTGAAGTTCGGTAATTATTGAAGTAAAACTAAAAAGTATATAGGTATAATTTTTACAGATGCAATGATGACACGAAAATATGGACGACGTTTTTGTCCAAGAAAAGAGAGAGAACGATTGAGACTGATTGACAGAGAGTGAGAAAGGGTGAACTTAGAATGATGCACATAGCCATGGAGGGAGAGTAGGGAGCAAGCGAGTTCGAAAGATCGAGGGAGATAGAGAGAGGGAAGAGAGAAAGCGAGAACGCTAGAGAGAGAGAGAGATATCACGTTTCAGTGCCATGAGTCATCATTGGTAATACACAGTGTATGTTATAATCAGTTTATTCATAAGCTTATAAAACTTTCTTTTCACTAACTGCGACATATTGGACGAGAAGATGCTCCTAAGTTTCCCGAATACCCAGCAGAGATGGATTCGTCGACGGGCGTCTTTCTCGACATTGGAGAATGGATATGAATGTGTACACATAACATTTTCTTTATTTGAGATCTCCCTTGAATTATTACTATCCTGTTAGTAGGAGTATATTATGTAAGGGTAATTCAAATTTGTTGTTTCTATATTTGAAGCAAAAACAAACACAGGATTATTTGCAAAGTTATTTCAAACAACATGGCGTGAATCGATATATATATATATTAAAATATTTATTATCTTAAGTATTTAATATAGAACATGTTTATCATTATTAAGTTATCTTGCAGTGAAAGGTGAAGTTTTTAATTAAGCTCGTGAGACTAGAAGCAAATGAAATATTCTTAAAGAACTTCGTTTAAATGTACTGCAAATTAAACGAATGTGAAATCAAATAGGCAAGGAGTTGTTCTGTTAATTAAAATCATTTAATTTTATAGAAAGGTAAAGAATTCAGATTCGCAATTTCCATTTCAGTGGTTTAGATAAAATCAATTTTGTTATTTCAAGACTAATTCTTGCAATCACCAATATTTTTGAAGTGAAAATTTCTTTTGGCGTACCGCACACAGAATTTTTCGTAGGCTATAAGTGAGGCTGATCCATCACGCTCTGAGGTGAAAGACTAGATCGGGTGAACTCGGGACCGCCGAGTCTACCCGAGCGAGAAAGATACAGTCAACTGCTCTTCACTGCTGTATCGCTGTGTTTACTATATTCAATTTATATGTAATAATTGTTATTATTGATTATTATCAATTATTCAAAAGTTTCAATAGTTATTATTGATACGTAATGATAATTATTTTAACAAATATTTTTTGGTTTAATTTTTTGGTTTACATTGTGAGGTTAGTGGTTTATCGGGCAAATATTATAGGTATAGGAATAATTGTTTATTTTCATTGTTTTAAGTTTTCACTTCTGTCGGCAGTCCTCATGACTGCTTTGTTTTTTTTTTAAAGAGGTGTCTTGGGTGGTGACCCTGCACTAAAGAATAAAATAATCCTAATAAATAATATAAATATTATATTATTGCGGGGGACTACAAATATACAATTAATGCAGACAAATTACACCCAGACTCAGAACAACACTTTGTGGTTCGCACAAAGTATTGTTCTGCGTGGGAATAGAACCAGTCGTGGTAGGTAGGTAGGTGGTAGTACCACACTCTCGCAGAAAATCGACGTCTGAACTAGGGATGTTGCGGATGCCAATTTTTCACATCCGCGGATGTGAATGCGGATGCGGATTTTCGATGGCTCACATCCGCGGATGCAGATGCGGATGCGGATGTTTAAGATTTTATATAAATATAGTATATTAATGAAGAATTAAAACAATGGTAAAGTAATTATATTTTTTTTTATTAATAAAAAGTAGTATTAAGTATAATGTTCCTATATTTTTTAACTTCATTTACTCAATTTCAAATTAGTAAGTGAAGTTAAAAATAGGAGCATTATACTTAATAAAGAGTAATATTGCTGCCTTTTCTGATTCAAGGCAGTTACGCAGAGGTTCATAAATTAAACCCGCGCTACTAAACAATTGTTCGCTAGGAACACTGCCTGGTGGAGTGGATAAAAATCTTCGGGCTATCAGTGATAATATCTTAAGTTCTTCTCGATTGACACTCCACCACTTAAGAGGATTGTCATCCACATCGACTCTTTTTTTTAGTACGGTAAGAAAGTAATTCCTTTTTAAGTATAGCTTCAGTGCTACCATTTTTTGTTAGTTCTTCATTCTCGTCTTCACTTGATGAATCGAGCATCATGGAAAGGTCGTTTTTTAAGCACGACTTTCTAACGAAACTTGATGTCCCTGGTCCTAATTGTTCCATATCCTTTTCCGTGGAATCATTTATTCTTATTTTTTTAGCCCTTTCGGATTCGGAATTGCCATTAAAAGAACCGAAAACTTCATTCTTATTCTTTATCATCAACAAAATTTCGTTTTTAATTTTTTCTTCAGTCACCGGTGTAAAAAATTTGTGCTTATAGCGAGGATCTTAATAGGTGGCGATCTTAAATAAATTGTTCTCTCCCAAGCCGGAAAACTTTGTTGAAAGTTCATTTTTCAGAGTCATGACGGCCTGTCGAATCGAATCAAACTCTTGTGAACTAGTTAAATAATCTTCAACTTTTTTTTGAAGCATTTGTATTATTGGAATCACAGATGAAATAAGGGCGTGAGAGCTGCTCAGTTCCCGTGTGGCTTCCTCAAAAGGTCTCACTAATTCAATAAAACTTTCAATGATTTTCCATTCTGCCGGCAAAATAAGGTTAATCTCATTATCATTGATGTAAATACTTGGGCATCCTTTACCTTTGAAAACCGCTCAAACATATAAAAAGTACTGTTCCATCGCGTTACACAATCTTGGAAGACTTTGAGATGAGGTTGATTCAGTCTGTCTTGAATTGTTTGCAGCTGTTTCTGAGCGATGATAGAATGACTAAAATGAGTTGAAATTTTCTTACATTTTTGTTTGACTATTTTTATGTTTTCTTGCGAACCTAAACAACTGCGGATAGCAAGTTGTATTTTGTGAACAGTACAATCTATGTCATTCAATTCAGCTAATCGTACAGCTCGCTTCATATTAGATCCTTCACCTCTGATTAGGCAATGCACTTGTTTTTTTTTAATATTCCATTGAGAAAGCATCGTGTTAAATTTTTCGGCAATTATGTCACCAGTGTGACGGCCATCGAATGTCTCGCATTTGAATATATCGATGATTTATCAAAGTTTTCTGCAATACCATGGCAGGTCAGACTAAGCAAAGAAGCGATTGAGCTTGGATCCGACCAAATATCAGACGTAAACGACTTGTAATCAAATTTTTCGATAAATTCTTCAACTTTTTGAGCAACATTGCCATATAATTCCTTGCATACAAAATCAGTAAAAAACTTACGTCCCCTAAAACTATATCTAGGTGCTAATTATTGTATCAATCTGCGAAAACCCAGCCCTTCAACAAAGTTGAATGGTAAATTTTGAAGTGCAATCATTTCTCCAATGAGTTTATCATTTTTTCCAATTTATATTATTAATGTCCCACATCTTTTCTTTAAGAATTACTTCTTCTAACGAGAGTGATTTTTTTGTTTCTTGCAGAGGAGAGGTCACTTTATCAGAAAGAAATACACATAGGTATAAATTAACATTATGGAAATTATGATATATCTATATATATATATATATGAAAGAGATGAAGCCAGAAAAGATGTAAGAATAAAAATAGGTAATGATGTACTAGAGCAAGTGGATGAATTTGTATATCTTGGATGTGGTTTTAGCCGAGATGGGAGGTACACCACTGATAAAGAGCGAAGAGTGAATGTGGGCAATAGAGTGAACGGAGCGTTGGGACAACTTCTCAGTACCCACCACCTCAGCCAGAAGGCACGTGTAGCAATACATAACGCTGTACTTGTCCCAACATTACTATATGGAAGCGAGAGTTGGGTATGCAGAAAAGAGCATGAAAGCAAAATTAATGCGGTCGAAATGCGATCTTTACGGAAAATCTGTGGAGTTAGGCTGACCGACCGCATTCGCAACGACGAGTAGGTATGAAAGAGAGGATTGGTGTAAAGATGCGAAAGGGAATGCTCCGATGCTTCGGACATGTGGAAAGAATGCCGAACGAACGTCTGGTTAAGAAGATATACAATGCGAAAGTGGAAGGATGTAGGTACCGGGGGAGACCGAGACTCACCTACCTAGACCAGATTGGTCACGTGCTGAAAGAAGGTGGAGTCAAGAGTCTCCGAAACCGGCGAGCGTGTATGAAGAGAATTATGAATGTTGAAGAAGCGAGTGAAGTATGCAAGGACAGAGTTCTCTGGCACTCTGTTCTCTCTGCCTACCCTTCAAGGGATATGGCGTGATGATGTGTATGTATGTATGTATGATATATCTCTAGACTAGTTTGTTAAAAAAGCGAAATACGCAAACTCGTTTACAATGTATTAAAAAAAATTGATATGCGTACCGCAGTGCGGGTTAGGGCGTCCCCCGGAGGCGACGCGTACCGACCCGCCCCCGTCGGTACGAACTTCGGCAGTTGCGGCGATGGGGGCCGCCACCCATCACGTCTTGCCCAGTCAGGCGAGTCGAGGAGAGCAGAGTGCCGGGTGGGCACGTGGAATGTAAGAGGTTGTGTGGAAGATAAGTTGCACGAGCTGATATCCGTCATGGCGGACAAACAGCTAGACGTGCTCTGTGTAACAGAGACCAAGCGAAGGGGCAGCGACGCCTGCGATCTTCCTGGTGGCGGGATGGCTCTGTGGTCTGGTGTACCACAGAACGATCGAGCCAGCATGGGGGTAGGAGTGCTGTTGTCCTCTCGCTTGGCCTCAGGTGTGAAGGATTACGGAATGTATGATCCCAGACTTCTCTGGGTCCGTATAAAACTAGGTGTCACCAAGGTATTCATGGTTGTAGCATATGCTCCCGTAGGATCCTCGGTGGCATCAGACCTAGAGAAGTTTTGGGATAATGTTAGGGAAGTTCTGGATATGGCAGAAACCAGTGAACGCGTGATTGTATGCGGAGATTTGAACGGATGGGTGGGGACCAAGCGTCCCGACTATGAGGACGTACTTGGTCCATTTGGTGATAAGAGAGTGAACGACGCAGGTAGGCTCATAGCGGATGTATGCATGGAGAGAAACCTTATTGTGTCAAACATATTTTTCCAACATAAGGACATCCATATGTATACATGGAGAAGGAATGAACAGAAAAGCATAATAGATTTAATTTTGGTAGACAGTCGCCTCCGAAGCAAAATATTGGACGCAAGAGCCTACAGGGGCCCCACAGTCGACACGGACCACTATCTCGTTATTGCGAGATTTAGTGGTCTGTTCAGAAAGTGGAGGCACTGGCGAGAGCGTGTCCACTTCGGAGGGCTTGAAAGATAGGTTGAAAAGGTTGAAAGGTTGCAAGAAGAGTGTGTAAGAGAAAAGTATGCAGAGGGTGTCCGAGAACGGCTGACGATGGCAAGCCAGCCGCAATCGGACATTGAAGAATGCTGGAGAGTATTGAAGGAGAGTATGGTAGATACAGCGAAACAAGTATGTGGAAGTTCAAAGAAGCATAGAAAAACAAATGGTGATGCATGGTGGGATGCGGAAGTGGCAGCTTCCGTAGAGCAAAGGAAGAAAGCGTGGCTGGACTATGTCTCTTCTTTGAATCTGAATGACAGTATGACTGAACAGAAGAAAGAAATATATCGACAATGTAAGAGTGACACCAAGGCCTTAGTGAAAGAGAAATGTGATAGAGCAAGTATGAGTGCAGAAGATAGGCTGACTAAAAACTTCGAGGGCAACACCAAACTCTTTTGGAGTGAGGTGAAGAGGTCTCGGGGTGGTTGGTCAGCCTTCAGAATGAATAAAATAAGGTCTAAAGGTGGAGACATTCTTACACAAACACAAGACGTGTTAAGCCGATGGAGTGAATATTTTGGCGATATGTATGCGGATGCTACGGTTGGCGCCGATGTCGCATGTGGTTTAGTAGATCAACATTCGGCAACGGCGTCCTCCGATGGCATCAGTATGGATGAAGTTGAATGGGCGATAAGAAGTTTGAAAAATGGTAAGGCAGCGGGCATGGATATGGTGTCTGCCGAGATGATCAAGCTTGGTGGCTCCTGTGTCTGGGAGGAGTTCCTGTTGCTCCTCAATTCATATTGGAGCTCGGGAATGGTTCCCGGGGACTGGAATAGAGCAGTCATCATGCCTTTGTTTAAAAACAATGGTTCACGTTATGACTGCGCAAATTACAGAGCCATAAGCTTGACCAGTTTGGCAGCAAAAGTGTATGGTAAAATTATTGAAAGGAGAATGAGGATGGTGTCCGATGGTTTACTGTGTGAGACACAAGGAGGTTTCAGGAGTGGAAGGGAATGCATGGATCAAGTGTTCTCTCTGCGCAACATTGTGGAGAAGCATCTGGCTCTAGGTCAGAGGGTTTTCTGCAGTTTTGTGGATCTGGAGAGAGCATTTGACACGGTTGTACGAAAGGAACTTTGGGACATTTTACCGGAGTATGGTATTAACGGTAAACTGCTACAGGCTGTGCAGTCCAGTTACATGGGCTGTAGAGCCTGTGTGCGGCTGGATGATGGAATGTCGCCTTGGTTTGACGTCAATATCGGCGTTAAGCAGGGGTGCATTCTGTCAGCCAGGCTGTTTATCATATATCTGGATAAATGTCTCCAAAGGTTGAACGATATGAATGTGGGAGTCCAGATGGGCGACTCAGTGGTCACTGCTCTGCTTTATGCAGATGATGCAGTCCTGCTGGCACAGTCAGCGACTGACCTGCAGACCCTACTCGACACAATGACAGAAGATTGTAAGAAAAGGGGTCTACGCGTGAATGTGAGCAAAACCAAAATAATGGTCTTTGAAAGAGATGAAGCCAGAACAGATGTAAGAGTAACAATAGGTAATGATGTACTAGAGCAAGTGGATGAATTTGTATATCTTGGATGTGGATTTAGCCGAGATGGAAGGTACACCACTGATATAGAGCGAAGAGTGAATGCGGGAAATAGAGTGAACGGAGCGTTGGGACAACTTCTCGGCAGCCACCACCTCAGCCAGAAGGCACGTGTAGCAATACATAACGCAGTGCTTGTCCCAACATTACTGTATGGAAGCGAGAGTTGGATATGCAGAAAAGAGTATGAAAGTAAAATTAATGCGGTCGAAATGCGATCTCTGCGGAAAATCTGTGGAGTTAGGCTGACCGACCGCATTCGTAATGACGACGTAAGAGAGCGAGTAGGTATGAAAGAGAGTATTGGTGTAAAGATGCGAAAGGGAATGCTCCGATGGTTCGGACATGTGGAAAGAATGCCGAACGAACGTCTGGTTAAGAAGATATACAATGCAAAAGTGGAAGGATGTAGGTACCGGGGGAGACCGAAACTAACCTACCTAGACCAGATCGGTCATGTACTGAAGGAAGGTGGAGTCAAGAGTCTCCGAAACCGGCGAGCGTGTATGAAGAGAATTATAAATGTTGAGGAAGCGAGTGAAGTATGCAAGGATAGAGTTCTCTGGCACTCTGTTCTCTCTGCCTACCCTGCAATGGATATGGCGTGATGATATGTATGTATGTATGTAAAAAAAGTTGAACCGATCTTAATAAAATTTCTATAAGACATTTAAACAGATAATGAATTATCTAAATCGTTTTACAAGTAACTGAGTTATGTGGCAGCAACAAACAATAATATTGAATGGAAACATCCCCTAAGCCACACTGTAACTAAACTATTAAACTGAACAACGCCTCAAGAAAAACTAATAAATTAAAATTGTACATGATGAAACTTACTTGCATCAGATTTTATCTTCTGTAATTGTTTTTCTATACTCATCCTCTCAAATACGGAAAATTCTTCTGGGTGCATCGACTTTAGATGATTTTTTAAAGACGAGGTGGTTCGACCCTTGCGAGAGTAGCTTTTATTGCATATTTTACAATCAGCTTTATCATGGTTCGCTATATTTGGTTCAAAATAATTCCATATATTACTTTGTGTCGGCGGTGACATTGTTAATTAACTTGTTAAATAATCTATCAATAGGTAACGAGAAGCTCACTGGAAAATAAAGAATATTGTTATAAAACGATAAAATATTATAATAAAACGTATTATACCGGTTGTAACAAAATGGCATTTACTTGGCGATTTTAATTTAATAAGCTGAGCTAAGACTAATATAAAGCTTTTCCAATAAACAATTATTTAAATACAATAGATATACAATATAGCGATCACTGAATCACAATAACACTCAAAATATCTATCTATACGCTAAGTGATCCACAGCGCAAACAATCACGTAATGATTTATTTACAAGAATCAAATGATGCACTACAGCAAACGCGTCAGATCTTGTCACCAAATTTTTCGCTCCTATTGGTCACTGTTACACGTACAAACGACACGCGCCGGTCACCGGCCCAATTTATTTCTTGTCGCAACTTGTATATCATTCGCAAACGCATGAAGATCCGCATTGATTATTGCGGATACAGATGCAGATGCAGATGTCCAAATCTATGCGGAAGCTCCGCATTGATTGCGATGATGCTGATGCGAATATTCGCAACATCCCTGGTCTGAACAATGGCAATGTGCTGTTGTGCTTCGTTCGGTGAGCGAGAGAGCCGGTAACCCAACTTTCTGGGTGCATTTGGGGTTTTATTGGTGCCTACCAGCCTAGTAAGATCCATGGGCGATAGTAACATTTTTCATCAGGTGTGCTGCTTGCTCGTTGGCCACAACTAGCAATAAAAAAAGCACAAAGAATCTATATATAGATCTCCACAACAAACCCTATTGTTTATATTGAATAGTAAATCAAATTAGGCAGAACATAAGCCCAATTCCTGATTCCACTCCAATGAATATCCATAATAGAAATTTTGATACAAACATATTGAATCAATCATACAGGAACTATTCTAGCAGCAAATTAAACCGATCGGAACTACTGTAGCCAATATATGGAAAGTCATCTTCGTAGTCTCTATTATTGTTTAGGTTGGGTTTTTTACATACATACATATAATCACGCCATATCTCTTGCAGGATAGGCAGAGAGAACAGAGTGCCAGAGAACTCTATCCTTGAATACTTCACTCGCTTCCTCAACATTCATAATTCTCTTCATACACGCTCGCCGGTTTCGGAGACTCTTGACTCCATCTTCCTTCAGTACGTGACCAATAGGTAGGTGAGTCTCGGTCTCCCCCGGTACCTACATCCTTCCACTTTCGCATTGTATATCTTCTTAACCAGACGTTCGATCGGCATTCCTTCCACATGTCCGTACCATCGGAGCATTCCCTTTCGCATCTTTACACCAATACTCTCTTTCATACCTACTCGCTCTCTTACGTCGTCGTTGCGAATGCGGTCGGTTTGGGTTTTATAATCTAAATTTTTCTATATAATATTTATTTTTCCACGTAACCATCTGCCTTTTGCTTTACAAAGCACAATACAATAGAATTATTTAATAATAATCTAGTGTAGATATAAAGATATTTGAACGTAGATAGTAACTAAATCTTTTAACTATCATAGGCCACTAGGAGGAGACTGTCAAGGAATCATTAATGATGGTGAATCCCATTGATGATGAGAAATTAATACAGCAGGTCATAATGTTGCATGCCGCTCCCCATTGCCCCAGACGGTTCAAGTGAGGTGTTCAGACAGCCTGACAAAAAAGGTGCAAGTATCACCTCCTTAAAGAGCTAAGCAATTTTGTCGTATTGTGTAGATAAAAACTTCAAATTTAATTTAAGTTTTTATTTAAAAATATATAATAGATACATTTAGAATGTGTACATTTAACTCTTCAAGTTTTAAAATTAAAATATTTACTGAATAGAAAATGTGTAATCAGGGATCAAAAAATTTTCTCCACATCACTGTCCACAGCTGATGTACTCAGAAGGCTAGCAGCATTACAACGTGGAATGCTAAGCTTTTGTTCAAATATAGCCTTATGATCACGTGAAGTAGCGATTAGTTTTAGTTAAAGTAATAGCATTAAATTTAGATAAAGTAATAATATTCGTTAAAAATATTTTTAATTTAATCCCGATTATTCATAATAATTATAATCTTGAACAACAAGATATTTAATGCGATCACGAATACGATACTAAGATTATACTTGTAAATTTAATTACATACGTTAATTATATACCAGTAGGTACATATAATAACCATATAATATTTACTCTACAAAATATTGTATATCAAAATTAACAAACAACATAATATTTAAATACATATCCAGTTCATTCAAAGTCTATTAACATCCATATGATTTCGAGACAGAACCTATTGTTTAAAGAAGCATATTTTGATTGCTTTATATTACATTGCATGCCTCTTTATGTTAGTGATAAACGATACAAAGAAAACACATATCGCCTCTTTGCTTCAATAATGTGTTATCTCGAATAATGAAATTTTAGAGGTGTGTATTTCAAATTTCAAAAAATAATTGATATACAAATCTATGATTTTAATTATTTCATTATTCTATAATTAAATCATCTATGATTTAAATCAGCTAACAATTATTTTTTTTAAACTTGAAAAAGATCCTTTAAAATGTAATTTTTCAAGATAACACATTATTGAAGCAAAGAGCCGATAGAAGAAAAGCCGATAGAAAGCTGCAATTGTTTAGTATATGAAGGTAATTGACAAGAAAAATGCTTGGATATTAAATAATAAGGCATTGTATGTCTACTACAGGATGCATTCATCTGAGCGCTCACCACATAGATATCGTTTACATACGCTTTGCAGCCCTAAATAGGTTCGCATTCTGTTAAATTATTTGCTAAAAGATATAACAAACGTTATTTATATTTTTTAAGAGCGTTTACATATTATGCGTTGCATTTTATCACCCTTTTCTCATACTTAATTATTTCGCCATAATAATTACAATTTTTATTTATTAACGACGAAAATTTATTGCCGAACGAACGTCTGGTTAACAAGATATACAATGCGAAAGTGGAAGGATGTAGGTACCGAGGGAGACCGAGACTAACCTACCTAGACCAGATCGGTCATGTACTGAAGGAAGGTGGAGTCAAGAGTCTCCGAAACCGGCGAGCGTGTATGAAGAGAATTATGAATGTTGAGGAAGCGAGTGAAGTATGCAGAGATAGAGTTCTCTGGCACTCTGTTCTCTCTGCCTACCCTGCAAGGGATATGGCGTGATGATATGTATGTATGTATGTATTTATTAACTGATTTCAGTGTTTCACATTGTCAGTAATTTTTATATAGATATTCAGTAATATAATGAGAAAACATTTTCATCTCCGTGTGATGACGGAATAAGAATGCAATTTATCACACCTTATCCTATATCTTATAAGACGTAGTCATCTCTTACGATACCCACGTGCCCACCCACTAGAAGGAAAGCTCGAAATCGAAATATAACCCTATACGTTGGTATAGTGTAGTATAATAGATCAATTTCTCTTCCACAATGGATACCCGAGCCCAATAGTGGAACATAAGGGGGCTGCGATGGGATATTTTTTCTCAATATTTACTTTGTTTCAAGATGTTTTAATTATAATTTGATAATTTCATTGATATATTTGGATACAAGCATTAAAACTCCTCATGAAATTATTGTAACCACTTTTTTTGACAGGTTTTAATTATTCACGCACTGCCTTACTGCCTGCAAGGGAAACTAGTTAACAATAGCAACGTGACCCTATAACTTGATGACCGATCTCTCATCATCTTTTTAATGGACTACAGGTACCACGTGTATCTACCGATGCCCCGTCGGTCAAGAGTGATGAGTATGAAGTCGTCCATATTGTAACATTGAAGGCAATGTCTCGATATAAAACTAGCCGTATTCTAGCGTGATACTTGGTAACCTTGAATAAACCGTTGATTATGATATTTTATTACGTATGGGCATGCATTTAAACATGTTACAATATCAGCCAGGACTAACTTCATAAATAAAAGATTACCCGCACTAGTATTCAATCCAAGTATGTTAAATATCTTTTTAAATAAATATAATGCTAATAAAATTACAAGGTCGTAATTAAAATGTTCTGTTCTAGGAAGGAAATAAATAATGCCGTTTTGAATAATACATAACTGACAGCTACTTGTTTTGAGATCGTATAAAAGGAAGTATGCAATGCATACACTTCCTATTAGTGTAACAAAATTATAATAAACAAATAAGTTTAGATATAGATAAAAAACGTATTAATTAACTATTTTTAGAGTTTCATGAAAGATCTAATTAAAATAATGATTTCTAATGTTTACGCGAATATACATTTAAAATATATTTAAAATAAAACCATTTTTAAGGATTCTATCGCGACTGGTCACGGGAGAACTAATAGCCGTGACCATTAACGCTGTAAAGTATTTGAAACGTTGGAAAATTAAAAATCAAATACAAACACGATGGAATCCGTAAAAACCTCCGTAAAACGTTTTAAATCTAAATAAATTATTGCAAATATGTCCTTATCTCGTATTGCCTTTAATTTGGTTACTTTTCGTGCGATGACATAGATATAGAAGAACAATTCAATTCACGACCCCCTATTTTACCCACGGGTATTTTGAGAACTGTCGAGACGAGTCTCCGTTTTTCTGCCTTTTCTTTTTTTTTATGAAAGGATTCGAAGTGGAATTCAGTTTTTGAGAAAGCTAGAGTTATGTAACGAGATTTTTTAAATAATTTTTACTGTCTATAATGAGTTTGCTTTGTATCCATGTGGTAACAAAGTGAGAATACAATTCACCACCCCCTATCTTACCCGTGGGTGATCGTAAGAGACAACTTCGGGATATAAATCGCATATAACATTTTGCGAGAGAAGGAAAACCGTCATGCCAACACGTCTGACCAATGTGGTATAGTAGATTAATTTCTCTCCCGTTGCGGAGGATGCCCGAACCCAACAGTGGGACATATATGGGCTGTGATGATGATGATGATGATGAATGAGCTTGAGGAAGGAGGGTTTGTTTCTGTCATTAGAGTAATACCGCGGTACTGCGTGACAGTCGCATGCTTTTGGCGAGATTCTTTTGCGGGAGAACAAGAGAGCTCTGAAATTCGCGGGTGGAGATATACAAAAGCAATATGAGAGTATTGAAAGGAGAATGAGGATGGTGTCCGATGGTTTACTGTGTGAGACACAAGGAAGTTTCAAGAGTGGAAGGGGATGCATGTATCAAGTGTTCTCTCTGCGCAACATTGTGCAGAAGCATCTGGCTCTAGGTCAGAGGGTTTTCTGCAGTTCTGTGGATCTGGAGAGAGCATTTGACACGGTTGTACGAAAGGAACTTTGGGACATTTTACCGGAGTATGGTATTAACGGCAAACTGCTACAGGCTGTGCAGTCCAGTTACATGGGCTGTAGAGCCTGTGTACGGCTGGATGATGGAATGTCGCCTTGGTTTGACGTCAATATCGGCGTTAAGCAGGGGTGCGCTCTGTCAACCAGGCTGTTTATCATATATCTGGATAAATGTCTCCAAAGGTTGAACGATATGAATGTGGGAGTCCAGATGGGCGACTCAGTGGTCACTGCTCTGCTTTATGCAGATGATGCAGTCCTGCTGGCACAGTCAGCGACTAACCTGCAGACCCTAATCGACACAATGACAGAAGATTGTAAGAAAAGGGGTCTACCCGTGAATGTGAACAAAACCAAAATAATGGTCTTTGAAAGAGATGAAGCCAGAACAGATGTAAGAGTAACAATAGGTAATGATGTACTAGAGCAAGTGGATGAATTTGTATATCTTGGATGTGGATTTAGCCGAGATGGAAGGTACACCACTGATATAGAGCGAAGAGTGAATGCGGGAAATAGAGTGAACGGAGCGTTGGGGCAACTTCTCGGTAGCCACCACCTCAGCCAGAAGGCACGTGTAGCAATACATAACGCAGTGCTTGTCCCAACATTACTGTATGGAAGCGAGAGTTGGGTATGCAGAAAAGAGTATGAAAGTAAAATTAATGCGGTTGAAATGCGATCTCTGCGGAAAATCTGTGGAGTAAGGCTGACCGAACGCATTTGTAACGACGACGTAAGAGAGCGAGTAGGTATGAAAGAGAGTATTGGTGTAAAGATGCGAAAGGGAATGCTCCGATGGTTCGGACATGTGGAAAGAATGCCGAACGAACGTCTGGTTAAGAAGATATACAATGCGAAAGTGGACGGATGTAGGTACCGGGGAAGACCGAGACTAACCTACCTAGACCAGATCGGTCATGTACTGAAGGAAGGTGGAGTCAAGAGTCTCCGAAACCGGCGAGCGTGTATGAAGAGAATTATGAATGTTGAGGAAGCGAGTGAAGTATGCAAAGATAGAGTTCTCTGGCACTCTGTTCTCTCTGCCTACCCTGCAAGGGATGTAGCGTGATGATATGTATGTATGTATGTAAGATGAGAGTCCAATCAACTAATTACTAAAGATTGAAATATTTTAATATAGTTTAAGCATTCATCTATACAACAATAATGAACTATCGTATATTATTATACCTAATGATTTTATAAGAGTTCATCTGTTAGCAGTTCTATTTGAATTTTGAAGTATTATTAATCTCATACTTTAGTAAAACACACAAATGCAATTAACACATAAAGCATACATAAACACGTGTATTGATAACTAAGTGAATTGAACAGATTGTGTTCGTTATATTCCTACAATACATAGCGACGATAAATAAGCTGGTATACATAGAATAAATAATCTTTAAAATACTAAATAGCTGACGTAGCGCTATAATTTTAGATTATGTATTAAGTCAAAATTAACTCTATATTTTATATGAACTAAAACTTAATGCTTATTTTCCTTTTTTTTTCTGCTATAAAACATTTTACAATTTATAATGAATAATTCAAATGGTTGTATCATGCTAGTAATATACTTAAACCAACACATGATATTTATAAATATCACTAATCTAATTGCGAAATGCTATTTCTTTATTAATACTTTATTGATGTAGTCTCATAGATTACGCGCACTTCTTTCATGTATATATTGAGAATATGTATTATCATTATCTTAATCTCGGGTCATATAACTAAGTCCCAGCGCTAGTTTTGAGCCTCATCCGCAATGAAAAGGGAATTGACCTACTATACAACGCTGATCAGATGAGTAAAAATAGGATTCTATTTAGAATTTATCTTCTCTTGCAGTGAAGTTATCAGCTGGCGTATCTTAATCGTATTTTACGATTACGCACCTGTTTCGTCCGTCACTACACGAAAATACACCATAATATAATTATATTACCAACATCTAAAAGTTTCTGTCTACTCGTATACGATAAATTCACGCAGGTTGAATAAAGCTTATCCAATTTGTTAGATATGTACTGTTGAGGTACACAAAAGTATCTTCCTATTCAGGGACGTCTTTTCTAAACATCTGTGCAAATCTCGAGGGATGCCCGTTTCTAAAGAACTCGTAAATCTGAACTGCAAAAATTATTTATCGATTTGAGTATTTACTTCAATAAAATGTAGTCTTTTTTTTTTGATGATATGAAGGATAAGTATAAAACTATTGGACAACAAATAAAATTAATGAAATGACCAATATTTTTTTTCTTCTCCGAAACCGGCGAGCGTGTATGAGAATTATGAATGTTGAGGAAGCGAGTGAAGTATGCAGAGATAGAGTTCTCTGGCACTCTGTTCTCTCTGCCTACCCTGCAAGGGATATGGCATGATGATATATATGTATGTATGTATGTACCAATATTTTCATTTTCAAAACCGTATTTATAAAAAAATACGAAAATAACATAAAGTAGTATTCTTCGATATAATCTATAAAGATTTATTAATATTGACATATCTGTAATCCAAT
The DNA here is from genome assembly GCA_905163515.2 of Lymantria monacha. Taxonomy (NCBI): domain Eukaryota; kingdom Metazoa; phylum Arthropoda; class Insecta; order Lepidoptera; family Erebidae; genus Lymantria; species Lymantria monacha. Next base: position 14,340,968 of record LR991083.1, read on the forward strand.
GCTAAACAAGTTTTCAAAGACAATTATTTAACACAGTTTTGACAAAATTTTGCTTGAACATTGTAAAAAAGGATGATCTTTTTTATCTTGCTTTATAGTTATTTTGCACAATATTGTAATTATTAAATATTCTTAATAGGACATACATTTATAAACAATATGTATAATAATATAATATTCAAAATCATTGAAATTTTATTGTATACCTACGACAATAGATATTTATTAAACTGACTACTAGTTTAGAATGAATTACCAGGAACATAAATTTCAATTTAACATGCACTAGAATGTTAAAATTGAAATATATGTTTCTGATGGAACTGCCGGCACTACGTCTCCAATTGTCTATATCTGAAAGAAGAAAATAACTACTTAAAATAAATTTCAACTTAAATATATCTATATTTTTCATGTAGTGACGGTGTAAGAATACTATTCACCACCCCATATCTTACCCGTGGGTAATCATACGAGACGACTAAGTGATATAAAACGCATATAACATCTAAGCGAGAGAAGGAAAACTCGAAACAAAACCCTATACCAACACGTCTGACCAGCACGGTATAGTAGGTCAATTTCCCTCCCATTACGGAAGAGGCCCGAGCCCAACAGTGGGACATTTATGGGCTCTGGATGATGATGATATCTATATATCTTATCCCATAAGATATTAGTTAAAATATTAGGACATCTGGATCCAAAGATTCATTAAAAATATCAATCACCTTAAAATTTATAAATAGCAAGCAATAGGTCTATTGGAAATATTTTATTGCATACTATCGTATGTTACAATTTGCTTATCTGTGTCCAAAGTATATAAATGCAATTTAAGTATTAAAAAATATAGTCCCTTACATAAATTATGGATTTACTGGAAAATATACTAAGTGGTTGAATACATTCTATCCATCCCTCAGCCTATCGATATCTATTCTGCACTAAGAACTTTCACATGAGAAACAATATCATAATGGTCTTGCGTGACAGGTTGTTTAACAAATTCAGATAGTTTTTCAAAATAATTCTGGTGCCTACTCTCCTCTACTCAGTTGGATTTTAGGACGTCTCGTGGCAAATAATCGATGCTCACATATTATTTTTATACCCTGTCACCACCTGAATAAAATATGTAAGTCTTATTATAATCTTTTGTTATGCTCGTTTGCTACCCATAGGTAGCAAACGAGCAAGCAGTACACTTGATGGTAAATGTTACTACTACCCATAGACCTCTGCAATACTACCAATGAAAACCCCAAAACCCCGGACGGACCGGCCCGCGGCTGTAAACAGAAAACTGTCAACAGAGTGGCCCTACCACTAATAATATTTATTAATCAACAATACGCTTCGGCAGATTATCCAGAAGACCGAGGAGTACAATCGGCCTCTGTGTATAGCGTTTGTGGACTATGAGAAAGCCTTTGATTCAGTCGAAACTTGGGCGGTGCTGCAGTCCCTTCAGCGGTGCCAAATCGACCATCGTTATATCGAAGTGCTGAAGTGTTTGTATAGGAACGCCACAATGTCAGTCCGTATTCGGGATAAGAGTACGAAACCGATCCAGTTGCAGAAAGGCGTGAGACAGGGAGATGTCATCTCTCCGAAACTGTTCACCACTGCACTGGAAGATGTCTTCAAGCTTTTAGACTGGACCGGACTCGGCATCAACATCAATGGCGAATACATCACTCACCTTCGATTCGCAGACGATATTGTCGTCATGGCAGAATCCATGGAGGAACTGGGCACCATGCTCAACGATCTCAGAAGGGTATCCCAACTAGTGGGTTTACGAATGAACATGGACAAGACGAAAGTCATGTCAAATGCCCATGTCATTCCTGTACCGGTCCTAGTTGGCAATGCGATTCTCGAAATTGTCGATCATTATGTTTACCTTGGACAAACAGTCCAGTTAGGTAGATCCAATTTCGAGAAAGAGGTCAGCCGACGAATCCAACTCGGTTGGGCAGCGTTCGGGAAACTTAAGAAGATCTTCTCATCCAACATACCTCAGTGTTTGAAAACACAGGTCTATGACCAGTGTGTGTTACCAGTGATGACTTACGGCACGGAAACGTGGTCCCTAAATGTAGGCCTCATAACCAGGCTCGAAGTCGCTCAGCGTGCTATGGAGCGGGCTATGCTCGGGATTTCTCTGCGAGATAGAATCCGAAATACGGAAATCCGCAGACGAACGGGTGTAACCGACATAGCACGAAGAATTAGCACGCTGAAGTGGCAATGGGCAGGCCACATCGCTCGAAGAACCGACAACCGCTGGGGAAGAAAGGTTCTAGAGTGGCGACCACGTACCGGACGACGCAGTGTGGGACGCCCCCCCACTAGGTGGACAGACGACCTAGTGAAGGTTGCTGGGCGTCGTTGGATACAGGCGGCACAGGACCGCACTCTGTGGCGTAAAATGAGGGAGGCCTACGTTCAGCAGTGGACGGCAATAGGCTGAAATGATGATGATGATGATGAATCAACAATGGTGATTTCAAGATCATGATTTTATTATACCTAATATGCTATGTAATAGCTGTCTAGTGAATTTATAATTTATGACATATGGACTTCAACGAGGTCAATTAAAAGTCTCGTATCATTTGTTATTTCCAATTTTGTTTATATTATCAACATTTCGCATGGTGTAATTAAAGAACAGCGAACAACCTTGTTCGTTAATGGCTGAACAGGTCTATAAAAATACAGCTTACTTCCTGTATTAAATACATTGCATCCTTTGACCAACTCAATAAAGTTTAATGTCGTTCAGGGTTATGTATATAATCGGACGTACTGATTATACTTTTGACTCGACTATATAATTGATGCAATAAGTTATGTCAACTGACAATTAAAAACATGTGTCAAATATATGTTAAGGAAAATAAATGAATCAAGAGTGAATATCAAAAGGTAAACAACTTTTATTTTATGTTACGGAATAAAAACCATATGAATAAAATATATGTAAAAAGCTGACCTGTGAGGTGAGGGTACGCTTGTCGATACGTAAAGCGGAACGCTTTTCGATACGTAAAATAACCTCTTTAATACTTTTTACAATTTTCAGTAATAAAAATGTTATCCAGCCATCTATTAGATTATGTATATATATTATATTGGATGAAAACTATTAAAATATGAAGACAAATTTTGACGCTGTCATTAAAAATAGGCCTAGGCATAGCTCAACTGGAAAATCGGCCAGTCTAATCGAGTCTAATCCAGTCTAATCCAGTCGGATCCTAAGGTTTATCTTTTTTATTCTTTTTCACCTCTTTAATTATTTTATTAATTATTTATATTATATTTAAATATATGTATATTCCAAAATATATATAGTAGCACAACTGACAATGATAATTATAATCATATTATTACGTTTTCGCAGAGATACATATAACCGTTGTCATGGCGATCAATTTCCACCAGACGTAACGTTGTGCTATTTTAGAACGCGAGCTAAAAAGTACTTGACAAATTCTTAGAAGAAAATGACCCAATATTATGCAATCGCTTGTACGTACATATATCTGTACAATACATGTCTATCGCATCTACGGTATGATTTCGTTGAAATTCATCGTAACCTACATTGTATTTATTCTTTTCAAACAAACATATGTACTCCGTTAGCAAGAAATGCTAAATAGAAACACTAAATTAATTCCTTCTCACAAAGTGTTAATTAAATACAGACATTATTTCGAATTGATTATCAAAGGAATTCAAAAATGCACTTTAATAAAATTGTTACCTAAGAAATGTTAAAAAAAATACATTAACACATTTATTTCTTTCTTTATGGTCATTCTATTCTACTCTAAGAAAAGTGTGCAAAACATATATGTTTTTTGTATGGACTACTTTTTGGCCTTGTGTTTATTTTTATAATTTGATATCTGTTGTCATTATTTGTTTGAATTAGATAGATTTAATAATAAACAAAACAACGATTCAAGGACGAAAGTCACGCACTGGGTATTTCACAAGTAACCACATGTAGGTGCCAAAGACACATTTGGTTTGTCAATAATAAAGTTTGTTAGTATTTTATTATTGCCGTGATAAAAGATAATTTCACTTTAAATAAGGTGGTAATTTTAAAGATGTAGATTACTTTTTGAAAATGGAAACATCAAACAATTTCATTTTCATAACAAGTACAAAATGTATAATATCTGTGTTAATTTTGCCAAACAACTGTTTTATTTGTTATTATAATTATGTAAAAGGTCACTCATTATATCTGTGAAGACTGTGCGAAGGTAACTTATTTAAAATCTATATCGAAACCGCTCAACTTGCATGATTTTCAATTCCTCTTTTTGGAACAAGATGAGTAAAGAGGTTTATACATTACTCCAACCTACCGGTGCCATTTAAAGTGAAATTTAAAGTTTTGTCACTTTTGTCTTCGTCATCTCTGTTATCGCAGTAATCTACTCTAAATATTGATGTTATCATGCATATGTATGCAATGCAATTCGAAAGAGCTAGATTAATATTGATAGAAGAAATTTTCATACAATTTTGAAAAAAAAATACATCATATCGTTTCTATTTTTTTTTATTACTATGGGCGAACTTTTTCTTGGTTTTGATTAACGTTCCATGTGTGAATTTCATTTGAAGTATATTCAGTCCTGTGTATAATACTTAAGAACCACTTATTTGGAATGGCATCATTATTGTTAGGTTTAACTTCATTTCAATTAGATTTTCAGATATTCATCATTTTCTTGAAAATTTACAAGTAACGAGTTCTTATTCTAATATTTATACACATACATACATACATACATACATATCATCACGCCATATCTCTTGCAGGGTAGGCAGAGAGAACAGAGTGCCAGAGAACTCTATCTCTGCATACTTCACTCGCTTCCTCAACATTCATAATTCTCTTCATACACGCTCGCCGGTTTCGGAGACTCTTGACTCCAAGGTGGAGTCAAGAGTCCTTCAGTACATGACCGATCTGGTCTAGGTAGGTTAGTCTCGGTCTCCCTCGGTACCTACATCCTTCCACTTTCGCATTGTATATCTTCTTAACCAGGCGTTCGTTCGGCATTCTTTCCACATGTCCGAACCATCGGAGCATTCCCTTTCGCATCTTTACACCAATACTCTCTTTCATACCTACTCGCTCTCTTACGTCGTCGTTACGAATGCGGTCGGTCAGCCTAACTCCACAGATTTTCCGCAGAGATCGCATTTCGACCGCATTAATTTTACTATCATACTCTTTTCTGCATACCCAACTCTCGCTTCCATACAGTAATGTTGGGACAAGCACTGCGTTATGTATTGCTACACGTGCCTTCTGGCTGAGGTGGTGGCTGCCGAAAAGTTGCCCCAACGCTCTGTTCACTCTATTTCCCGCATTCACTCTTCGCTCTATATCAGTGGTGTACCTTCCATCTCGGCTAAATCCACATCCAAGATATACAAATTCATCCACTTGCTCTAGTACATCATTACCTATTGTTACTCTTACATCTGTTCTGGTTTTATCTCTTTCAAAGACCATTATTTTGGTTTTGCTCACATTCACGCGTAGAACCCTTTTCTTACAATCTTCTGTCATTGTGTCGACTAGGGTCTGCAGGTCAGTCGCTGACTGTGCCAGCAGGACTGCATCATCTGCATAAAGCAGAGCAGTGACCACTGAGTCGCCCATCTGGACTCCCATATTCATATCGTTCAACCTTTGGAGACATTTATCCAGATATATGATAAACAGCCTGGCTGACAGAACGCACCCCTGCTTAACGCCGATATTGACGTCAAACCAAGGCGACATTCCATCATCCAGCCGCACACAGGCTCTACAGCCCATGTAACTGGACTGCACAGCCTGTAGCAGTTTACCGTTAATACCATACTCCGGTAAAATGTCCCAAAGTTCCTTTCGTACAACCGTGTCAAATGCTCTCTCCAGATCCACAAAACTGCAGAAAACCCTCTGACCTAGAGCCAGATGCTTCTCCACAATGTTGCGCAGAGAGAACACTTGATCCATGCATCCCCTTCCACTCCTGAAACCTCCTTGTGTCTCACACAGTAAACCATCGGACACCATCCTCATTCTCCTTTCAATAACTTTTCCATACACTTTTGCTGCCAAACTGGTCAAGCTTATGGCTCTGTAATGTGCGCAGTCATAACGTGAACCCTTGTTTTTAAACAAAGGCACGATGACTGCGCTATTCCAGTCCCTGGGAACCATTCCCGAGCTCCAACATAAATTGAGGAGCAACAGGAACGCCTCCCAGACACAAGAGCCACCGAGCTTGATCATCTCGGCAGACACCATATCAATGCCCGCTGCCTTACCATTTTTCAAACTTCTTATCGCCCATTCAACTTCATCCATACTGATGCCATCGGAGGACGCCGTTGTCGAATGTTGATCTACTAAACTACATCCAACACCGGCGCCAACCGTAGCATCCGCATACATATCGCCAAAATATTCACTCCATCGGCTTAACACGTCTTGTGTTTGTGTAAGAATGTCTCCACCTTTAGACCTTATTTTATTCATTCTGAAGGCTGACCAACCACCCCGAGACTTCTTCACCTCCCTCCAAAAGAGTTTGGTGTTACCCTCGAAGTTTTTAGTCAGCCTATCTTCTGCACTCATACTTGCTCTATCACGTTTCTCTTTCACTAAGGCCTTGGTGTCATTCTTACATTGCCGATATATTTCTTTCTTCTGTTCAGTCATACTGTCATTCAGATTCAAAGAAGAGACATAGTCCAGCCAAGTCAAGCCAAGTCTAATATTTATGCTAATTTTATATGCAAATAAAAATAATTAATCATAAAAAAAATATCCTTCAAAAGTAGAATAGCCCTTTAGGTTTAATTTATTTTTGATCTTTCTTTTTTTTTTTGGGGTGGGTTACGGTCGTCGCTCTCCTCGCACCACTCCATCCGGGGTGACAGAGGGGCGTAAATACTCATACCCGTAACCCACCCGTGTACCTCGCCTTCGTCGTTGCGTCGTTGGACCGGCCACCGGAGCAGCGTGAACTTGTCGTCAGTGGCCGGCCCGACGGAATATCCCCTGAGGGGTACCCTCTCCTTGAGCAACGTAGGTAGGACGTCGGTCCCTTCTCGCGCGGTCAGCCTCTCGGCGGGTGACGGACTAATTCCCCTGTCCAGTCACCCGCGGCCTCAGGCGCAGCTAGGGCGGCATCAGACGCATTTATTTTTGATCTGGCCAGAAACTCAGCTGTGCCGAACCATGTTATAATCAGCGTTTGTTGATTTTTTTGATGATAAATGCTCTCAAATTTGTATTTATTCCTTTAAAAATTCTTATAATCTCATCAGATTATAAGAATTTTTTTTTTTATTAGATAAATTGTTGGTCCACAGACTTTTGTCTGTGCCTTTTTTATGTTGTATATTTTAGTCGTTATGTTGAAGTTATATAATTCAATTTTTCTTAAAATGGCTTTGATATTATACATTTATGATGGTTTATATGTATTTTTAAAGAGATTCTGCGTTATTAGTTTATTGTGAACTTGTGATGATGTCTTTTTATACTTCATGTATGAATTATTGGTCTTTATTGTGATGTCAATCCGAGCTCTTGTATTACCCTTTGGTCTCTATGTTTTATTGCCATCTTTTTAATGTATTCCAGTATAGTACTTAGGTCCTGATCTATAGACTTCCTCATGAGTTTCCAGATGGCATCTTCACGGGTATCTGTGTAGTAGGTGCAGGATCTATTATGCCTGGAGATGGCAACCATGGCATGTTGGATACTGTTGTGTACCTAGTTTTTGCACTGTATCTCTTGTCTGGATGATAATGACATTTGGTGCACCGAGTCCCTGTGCTTCATGGATGGTACGCAGTTCGGAGCCCTCATCGGTGCCGTATCCCTTTTCGTTGAGGATTTCTTTCTCTGCCTGGGTGTACGACAGGTATAGTGTCTCAGGAAGGTCTGGTGGTATGACGGCGTCGGCATATGTATATATGTTCAATGATTTGATGATCTTATTTGACGAGTATATGCCATTGTAGTTGTTCTGAAGGGCATATGCTACGTCCATGGGGCACCGATGCGTACACAATAGTTCTTGTGTTGCCGATGGTGTGGTTAGAGGTTTATAGTGTTTTAATTTAAACAGGTTGTCCCGATCAATGAAAGGTATTTGGTTAGTGTCGCCAATAAGGAGGAGTTCTTTAGCCTTTACAGTGCGCATTAATAAGACCACGGAGCCGAAGTGGTTTATGAGCGCTTCGTCGATTATGAGTCGATGGAGCGCTTGATTTTTGCTCGTTCTGACTCCGTTGGTCAGGGCCGATGCCACTGTATAAACATTCTTTGCCGCTTTCTCTCCCATGCGTTGGGTAATTCTATTTTGCAGGTCGTCTTTTGCCTTGAGCAATGATGTTAAAACGACGTCGTGTGTGGGGTTGAAATTGTTCACAATCCAGGTCGATTTGCCGCATCCTGGGACTCCATTTACCAGGGTGATCTTGTCTGGCAGGTCCCATGCACTCGCCTCCAAATCTCTGGCTCGTTGTAAGATTTTTTCCGTGAGCCAGATCTCGGTAAATTTTGCGGTGACTACGATGGGGTCGTGTTCCGGGGTGTGGAATATGGTTCTACCTTCCTTTCCTTTGTAGCTTCTTCGTCTAGGTTTACGAAGCCTCCGGTGGCACTAAAAGCCGCCATGTGGGTTGAGATAGGTTTACCCGCCATGACATCGCCTGTCTTGTTGTTGTAAACGGTGGCCTCTTCTTCCTCGAGTCTGACTTTCAGCAAACCTTCGCTTTGATGGTGGTAAGCTTCGAGCATCTTGCTGGCAGTCAAGGCTTTGATGATGATTGTGCTTTCTAAGATTGCGTTGTATTCGAGGAAGGCATTTATATATAGGTCCATCGTTCTATTCACCGGTCGGTAGTTGGGTGGCTTAACATTACCTTTGTCGGCGTTTGTACTTGCTTGTGATTTTTCTTTTTTTGTGGATTTGTCATGTTCTTCTCTGGTAAAAGCCTCTAGTGCTGATGTCAGTCGCATCGTACTTTTTTCTTCGCCGTTTTTGCTGATGATGGCGGCGAGGATAGGATTTAGGAGTGCTTTTACCGTACTGAATTTTGTTGTTTTTCCACTTGTTTTATTATTTTTGTGTTTCGCATTGTCGTTTTGCTCGTCGTTGCGCTGAGGCGTATTTATTTTTGATCTGGCCAGAAGCTGTGCCGGACCATGTTATAATCAGCGTTTGTTGATTTTTTTTGATGATAAATGCTCTCAAATTTGTATTTATTCCTTACTGATGGGATTATAAGAATTTAAAACTATTTAAAGTGCATTGTTTTAATGAAATAAACAAGCTACTTTTAATAATAAAGTCATGCACATAAAAAAAGGATAACGCACACATAAAGGTCGAACTAAATCTTAGCATTTCTATTTCTCTATTAACAAAAAAGTAGTGCTAGTACAATTACGCACATTAAATCGCATCAAACCTAAGATTTAATTTAAGTTACCTTAAATACGATAAACATTATTTAAATTACTGAAATTTAGCATTTAATATGCTTAATTATTTATAAAACCGATTACGAAGTGAAAAATGATGTCACAAGCGGGATTCGAACCCGCGCCCTTAAGCATATTAAATGCTAAATTTCAGTAATTTAAATAACAAGGTTGTGTCATCGTTTAATACAATTCTAACTGTAAAGTTTTAAGTATTAAGCCTATAACAATGTGTAAACATTGTCAGGTAGATAGCATACCGTCACCTTAAGACGTAAATATGATACGAAGTGAAATTTGCATGTCCTACAATTAGTTACGGTGGTGTAGTGGCAGCACGATTGGGCCGGAATCCCAATAGGCGCGGGTTCGAATCCCGCTTGTGACATAATTTTTCACTTCGTAATCGGTTTTACGATAAACATTAATTTAAGCAATTTCATACATATCTTCTTAAAAGCTTAAATTTTGTTTTTAATTTAACATATTATGATGATCATCATAATCGAGATGGGTCAAACGTTTCAAGTTTATCGGGTGTTTTTGTTAGCTGCCGTAGGGACTTTAGGTGTATAATGGATATTGTGGCTGTTTATTTGTCGGGAGTTAATTAAAAATTTTAATTTTATATTATAATAATTTTTAACCATTATTTTATTTTCACTTTCAATCACATCACGCCGCAACTGGAGAAAAACGTTCATAAATATATTCATGTTCTAACTTTATTTACAATTTCCACATGCATGTTTTAATGTCAATTATAGGCGTCGAGTGCACTCTCGTAATCAATAGCAGACATTACGCATGATTGAACACTTGAAGAGGATCATTGGGAACGACAGTTTAGTGATCAGTCTCATATTACAATAACATGTGTTTACTATAAATAAATATGAGCTTTTTTTACAATATATTTTTAATAAAAATATTTCTTATATTTATATTTTGATTATGGTTACATGCGTATTGTAACTATAGTCAATTCATGGTACATATTGTCATGCACAAGTATACTAAAAGTAGTTATTATCTATTCCCTGATACAATTGTAAAGAAACTGTATATAAGTCGCATAGTTTTACATGCTCCTGAAGCATAGAAAGATCGTGATAAATATGCATATCATTTCGAAATTTATTATCTGTTAATATGTGTGTTTGTCGTTTGAAAGTTTAAATGAAGATTGAACTATTTTTATAAAAAAAATAATCCTTAGGTATAGATTATAAAGAATTATATTTCTATAAATAAATTTTATTTTCTTTAATTTCCGTGTGGTGACGGCGTAAGAATACAATTCACCACCCTTATCTTACCCGTGGGTGACCGTAAAAGACGACTAAGCGATATAAAACGCATATACCATCTATGCGAGAGAAAGAAAACTTGAAACAAAACTGTATACCAACACGTCTGACCAGCGTGGTATAGTAGGTCAATTTCCCTTCCACTATAGAAGAGGCTCGAGCCCAACAGTGGGTGAGATGATGATTTTCTTTAATTATCATTTAAATTTTTCTTGTTTATCTTCTTTTCAGGTCAAATACGTTGTTGACAAATGTATTGGACATAAGTATCTTTATAAAAAGGAAAAACTATTTTATGCCTGTATTTTATATTACCTTTTGACCTATTTTATCAAACTGTCTAGCTAGTTTGATAAAACCAATAATAATACCACAAATTTGGTAGGCGTGGTAAGGTAAGGTAATCTATGGGATGTTTCGATTTTTGAAAATAAAAGTGTAAATAAAGTTGTTTTAAAATTTTTCGTCTCCTTGTATCATTCTCGCAAGTTATTCGAACACGTATCACATGGATAGTTGAACTCCTGACTGGACTTCTCCTGTAAGATATTAAATTGAAAATTACTAATTTTGGTCAAAACTATGATAAATTAATAAGATTAATACTATTGCAGTGAGTTAATGATACCTACTTGTAGTAATAAGATTGTAATAAAAGATATTTTCAGAATAAACGGAGTTGTATTTGATCAATATTACCTTTTCTTACAAAAAGTCTTACGGTAAGGGGAGGGGGGCCGAATCATTCTTCAAAATCCCTTACGAAATTTATGAACAGCCTCTAAAAGTATGCACACAAATTACTGAAATTTAGCATTTAATATGCTTAATTATTTATAAAAACCCGTGTAAGTGGCAGCACGATTGGGCCGGACTCCCAATAGGTGCGGGTTCGAATCCCGTTTGTGACATCATTTGTCGCTTCGTAATCGGGTTTTTATAAATAATTAAGCACATTAAATGCTAATTTCAGTAATTTGAATAACAAGGTTGTGTCATCGTTTAATACAATTCTAACTACAAAGTTTGAAGTATCAAGCCTACACAATGTGTAAACATTGTCGGGTAGATGACGCGCGACACCTTAAAGATGTAAATATGATATGAAGCGAGATTTGACTGTCCTACAATAGTTCACGGTGGTGTAAGTGGCAGCACGATTGGGCCGGACTCCCAATAGGTGCGGGTTCGAATCCTGCTTGTGACATCATTTTTCGCTTCGTAATCGGGTTTTTATAAGTATGCACACATTTTGAATAAAAGTATTTTTAATTTATTGTTTATACAAGTGTATGTATACAGACAACTTAAATTTTTATTCAACTTCTTTAAATTTTTGGACTATATTTAAACATAGATCTTACTATAAATATATACTGTAAATATAACTATATTGCATAATAGTATACTGAGGAATAAACTATCCGTTTCCACTTTTAAGAATTACGTTTGATGATTTTAATTCAAAGAAAAAGAAACATCAAATTAAAAGCAAATATTGTACTTCCATGCATTACCGTTACGGTTCAACAAAAAAATAAAGCTTTTATAATCCAAGTCCTGTTTGGTCACTCTATAATGGGCAATCCGTTAAAATATTGTTTTATTTTTGTCTGAAAAAATATTCTTTATCTTATTAGATCAAGTATATATTTGTAAACACTCCATCTGATTGTAACTATTGTAAGTAGCTTTAAAAACACGACTATCATAAATTGTAACTATAATCATATTTTCTTAACTTATTACAATAAAGAGCTCTAAATAGTGTCATGGCTATTTCTAATAAGGAATAAAAAAAGTGTGTGTGTCAGCTCCGACGCACGATTTGAGTTTACTCCTTAAGTACGATTATCGAAACATGCGCAAAAAAAGCTGATTTGACTAAAAATAATATATATATTTTTATTTACATTTATTAAAACTGTTCAACGAAGTATTATCTCACGTCAGAAAGTGAAAGGTGCGCAGAATAGGTTGCGCACCAAAAACGTAACGAGGTCATTCGATCACTAGATTTTACTCCTCATTTTTTCTCATACCAGGCGCCTTATATGAAAATCGATTCTTAAGGAGTAAACTCCAAGAAAATGTTCTTTTGTTATTATATAATATTTACCATACCGCGAAAATTAGATATAATTAACACAGTTAGTCATATAATTAATACAATCAACAGTTAATGCTCTGTTGTTGTAATCAACATGATTATAACAGAGCGTTATCAAAGTGATATTCAAGAGATTCAGAACGCCCAAGGGGTCGGCGATCAGATGACACAATTACGGCGGCTGGCCAGTTAGGCCAAGCGCCGGGGTTTTTTTTTTGCAACGTACGGGACCTGGTATTTTTTTTGGGAATATGTTCAAGGTCGTCCCCTGAATATAAATCCAAGTGGGCGCGGCGGGGCAGGATTCACTTCAGCCGCCATCTTGGAAAACACGTTTTATTGAATATCTCGCGAACCGCGCATCGTACGACAAAAATTGCAGAGACCATTATTGTAGATAATAATATTTGCCATCTTTTTTATTTGAAACTTTTTTTTTTTGTATAACGTATAGGTTTTTAATTATAGCGAATCAAACTTTTTACAATATGGTTTTTACTAAATATTTATTTAATGGTCAATGATAAATTTAAAATAATAATAACTGAATTGTAGAGCATGAAATTACCTATAAATTTTATAAAAAAAAATTCTCGTAGCATTTATAGTCTAAGAGCTGCAGCTTAGTAAAACTTGCACCTCGTACATTACCAGTGGCAATATTGTTCGCTGTATACGAAAAACATTTCATAACGCATAAAATGGCATAAAGTGTTCAAAAAAATGTCAATACAGCTGTGCCGCAAATCAATTAAAATTATAAATAATGTGGAGAACAACTAATAATTTGTCGATCTTTATTGTTATTTTAAAACGGTATCATCATAAAAGATTGTCTATGTAGCCAAAAAATAGTACATCCCGCTACATCGTAAGAATTGTAATAGTTATTATTTTTATTATTATGTATCTCCAATTGTTATCGAAATCACTAAAATGAAAAGAATTTTACGAATGTTACTTCAAAAAAACGGAAAAAACATTTGTTTACACAAACAAAAAGTGGCGCATTATTTTACGGTGCGAGTCTTATTTTTTTCGATGTCGAGGGAAGACACTCATCGTCTTGTGGATCTATCTCTTCTGCCTCCGCCATATCCGAAGGAGACGAATCAAAGGTTGGGTCTTCGGTTGGGATGGCATCTAATATGTCTGGCACGTTGTCGCATGTTTGGCCGCTGCAATTGGAGCAAATAATCGAACATTTGAGAACAGCTTTTCGGCATCCGCAGGCAGCTCCGCAATTTTTGGTGCATTTGCACGATATTATTTGCAACAAACTCGACGGTGCAGGAGCCATAGCAGTTCGAATTAGTTCAAGCCCTTGTGCAGTTCGCTTCCAACCCCATTTTTCAGCGTCGTGATAAAATCGAAGTCAAGTTTGAACCTGGTGGTACACTCTGAAAGAATGGTAGCGTGCCGTATCTTGTGTTGGAGGTAGAAGTGATAAATTCAACCTTGTCTTACTCGCCAATTTCCCGAAGCATTTGTAGCGAAGCGAGTTAATAGAGACTTCCGATTTTGTAAAACGGTTGAGATTTATACCTGAATACTGTTGGAATGTTAAGAGGGAGAAATTCCGAACGACCCGAAATATATACTACAACTTATAGGGACATAATTGAATATACAGCATTATAATCTCATTTACAGCGTTATAGCTCTTAAACTATAAATGCTACGAGAAAAAGTTTCCTGTAAAATTTATAGGTAATTTCATGCTCTACAATTCAGTTACCATTATTTTTAATTTATCATTGACCATTAAATAAATATTTAGTAAAAACCATATTGTAAAAAGTTTGATTCGCTATAATTAAAAACCTATGTGTTATACAAAAAAGTTTCAAATAAAAAAGATGGCAAATATTATTATCTACAATAATGATCTCTACAATTTTTGTCGTACGATGCGCGGTTCGCGAGATATTCAATAAAACGTGTTTTCTAAGATGGCGGCTGAAGTGAACAACCCCCCGCCGCGCCCACTTGGATTTACAATCAGGGGACAACCTTGAACATATTCCAAAAAAAAAATACCAGGTCCCGTACGTTGCATTACAAACCTACTTTTTTTGCTACGGCGCTTGGATTAAATTGTTAATTAGGTGACAAGGAACTGCAGTAGTAAGAGATTGGAATAACGTAAACGAAAGTTCAGATGATCTTTATATTTGATATTTTAAAATCTGTTTGACCTTTAAACTATTTCTGTGCAAAATATAATAATATGAAATATAAAATACAACAACATGACAAAGGTAAACTTTTTTTTTAACATAACATCTTTTAAATAAATTTTCATTATAGCGTCATTATTTAATTTTTAATTTGTACCAAGCTATATATCTGTATCTGTGTACTTGATTAAAGGTTTAAATTTAAAAAAGTCATTCAATCTATAACATGGATACAAAGTCCAAAAAAATTGAATGACGTTTTTCTCGATTGCTAATCATTGAGAATACGTACCTAGTTACCTTAGCAACAATAGCCTTTCAAATATCCAGTTGATAAACTGTAATGTAGTGATTCAGACAATCAAATACTCATAAATATAACAAGTCCACTATATTTCCTTATCTTATATCAGGCAGGTTAGCTCGTGATAATTTTTTTCAGTACAATGCTTTTAATCTTTTAGGCGGTACTTCCCAAAGTCACACAGAAAATTTACAAGCAAATTGATAGATATATTTAAGAAATATATTTTTACGGAAAATGAATAAAGTTTAAATTGAAATGTGGGTGAGGGTTTTGAACGCCCAGCTCAGGGCGGTGCTGTGGAGGCCACAGCGAGCCATGGCGGTCAGAGCCATTCGCGGGTACCGCACGGTGTCTACCGAGGCGGCATGCCTATTGGCCGGGACACCCCCGTGGGACCTAGAGGCGGAGATGCTCTCCGACCTCTACCGGCGGGTTACCTCAATGCGCGAAGAGGGTGGCTCCCCATCGTTCAACGAGATAGCCACCTGGCGCGAGGACGCCCGCCGAGAAGTCATCGCCCGTTGGGCTACGCGGCTGGAGAGGCCTAGACACGGTGTTTTTACCGTTGAGGCCCTCCGGCCCGTACTGATGGAGTGGATGGAGCGGCGGCACGGAGTTCTCTCTTTCCGGTTGGTGCAGGTCTTGTCGGGGCATGGTTGCTTCGGCAAGTACCTGCACACGGTCGTGCGGAGGGAGTGGACTCCGTCCTGCCACCATTGCAGTAGCGACGAGGACACGGCGCAACATACACTCGAGGTATGTTCGGGCTGGGACGGGCAGCGCCGTGACCTCGTCGCTGTCATCGGTGCCGACCTGACGCTGCCGGCTGTTGCGCGAGCGATGGTCGACAGCGTCAGGAATTGGGACGCGGTCGCCGCCTTCTGCGAGGCTGTCATCTCGCAGAAGGAGGCGGCGGAACGGGCCCGGGAGGATTCCCGTGACCCGGGCCGCCGCCCGCGGCCGGGGCGGCGCAGGCGCGAGTACCTGCGCCTGATGCCGCCCTAACCGAGGCTTCGGGTGATTGGACCGGGGAATTGTCCGGTCACCTGACGTGAGGCCACCGCGTGAGGACGACGCCTCGACGGCGAAAGCTGCCGGGGCGTCGACAGGAGAGGAGCCCGAGAGGCCATACCGCCGAGCGGGCCACCGAAGACAAAGATCGGGTACCGGTGGCCCGCTCGCACGGCGAAGAAGAGGTGCTTGCAGGGTGGGTCAATGGGGTTGCGCGCCGCCTCTTCCGTCGCCCCGGACCGATTTGGCGGGGTGCGACGTCCATAGCCCACCGCAAAAAAAAAAAAAAAAAAAAAAAAAAAAAAAAAAAAAAAAAAAAAGGCGGTACTTCCCAAAGTCACACAGAAAATTTACAAGCAAATTGATAGATATATTTAAGAAATATATTTTTACGGAAAATGAATAAAGTTTAAATTGAATCTAAATTCCTAATCGATTACTAGTAGGTATAGAGATAAATTCAACATTGTAAAAATGTATTAAAAAACACGCTGTATTGCTTGTTCTTCATTGATAATTATTTATACCTATTGCGTATTGTAGAGAAACTAGTAGGTAATAATTAAAGTTTTAATTATTGTTACTGGGCTGTGTACAGTGCAGTGTGACTTTATCGGTCCAGTCGGTTCGGTCGCGCTGTCTGTTAAAACAAATATCGTACCACTCATAAATGATAAAATAAAAAAATATAATAAGTACTACAATCTCAAGCTAGATAGTTTAAAGGCATGATAGAGGCTTTCCGCTACAAACAATTACACTGATAATTTAAAATATTGAAATCATCAATAAATCGGCATTAATATTGTCTTGCCCACACATTATTCACGGTTGCGACGAAACACGAATAACACGTGGCCGGCTAATATTAGAGCGGTATGCACCAAGCACATCGTCGACTCGCTTACAGTCTGTCATACAGAACGACACAGTGTACTCCCATGTGTTTCGGCTCGCTGTCACAGAGCGTAAATGTTAAAACGAGAAGTGTTTGTGAACTTAAACAATGAACAACAACCGCAAATGGAGGGAATATGTGACAGCATTAAGTGGTTAGTAATTTTATCTATATATTCCACAAGTCATGCGCGTGTTGAATATTGTTTTATCAATATTTATATTTTTATTCTTTTTTGATGACATTACGCCTGTTACACCCACACAGCACTGCGGTTTGTCGTGAACTGTGTGTGTAAGGGTACAATGTACACAATTACATACGCGCAAACATGCGTTTAGATATTGCACTTATTTAGTCATTTTAATTGTAAATAAATAATAAGTGTGCAATGAATAAGTTTGATTAGACAGTTTTATTAACAATATTATAAGCAATATTATATTTAATAAAAATTAACACTAAGGGGTCAAATTGAGGGGTTAATAAACTTATTAATTTTTATTATGTAATTAATATATTTCTGTTGTTATCTTTAAATTATTAAATACTATCAACTTTTATACATAATCACGTTATTATTAATACAAATATACAGTAATGCTAGGTCCATATTGTTGACAGTTTTCTGTCTACAGTGGAGGGCCGGCAATCCGGGGTAGAATCATACACTCGCAGAAAATCGACGTCTGAGCATTGGCAATGCTGTTGCGTTTATTTCGGTTGGCGAAAGAGCCGGAAGCCCAATTTTATGGGTGGATTTGGAATGGTAGGCAGCGGCCTACGTGTATCCCTGGTATTGCAAAGGTATATGAGCGAGAAAAACTCATATCAAGTGCCACTCGTTTGCCACCATAAGCAATAAATAAAAAAATGTAATTATTATTTTTTATAATATAAAGAAAAAAATTATCATAGGTCAGTGTCGAACTAATGATATCTCATTTATTCAATCATTCCTATCAACTCGTATACATCCCTTCCTATAGTGGACTATACACTCTACACTTAGGTAAAGCGCGAGCCTAGTCCACTATAGGAAGGAAATTAACCTAGTATATTAATGCTGGGTCGACAGGCGGGTTGGTATAGGATTTTATTGCGAATTATATTTGCTTTCTCTTACAGTGATGTTTTATCCGTATATTATGGATATAAAAATGAAGGGATCTTCGTCGCCCTTTAAGACACCCACAGGCAAGTGCCCTCTCTTATAGTGGTGAATTGTGTTCTTACTCACCACATAGACAATATCTCACTGAATATAATATTTTATCGTACCTTTATTTTTCTTCAAGTTTTACAAATCGGCTGAGGACTTTTTGAAATAGTCCTTGACTTCTTGAGGATATTTAAATCTACACTGTATCTTGAAGGAAGTTTAAAACACGTTCTCATTAACACCTAGTAAGCAACGTCACTAAGTATTTTAAATCGTATTCCAACTTATATTTCTTTAAAAATACTAAATAGCTCTTGTAATTTTATTTTGAAAAAGGAGACAAACATGTTGATCCCGATTATTATGTTTGAAAAAGAAGATGCTAGAATAATTTCTAATATTTACGCGAATATTACTTATTTAAAATAACAATATTTTTATGTAAATTACTGAAATTTAATATGCTTAATTATTTATAAAATCCGATTACGAAATGAAAAATTGGGATCCCAATAGGCGCGGGTTCGAATCCCGCTTGCGACATCATTTTTCATTTCGTAATCGGATTTTATAAATATTTTTATGGATTATATTGCGTTTTTTTTATTTTAATTGCCCGAGGTTTCGAATACTTTATAGCGTTCAGCGTCCTTAAGTTTTATTTCAGAAAACGAAAATGGTTATGATATAGGATAAGCTAATTAACCTTTATTCATGTAATTTAAAATTTTATTCAAACTCATCCAACCGTAATTAAGCTTATAAAAATGTATAAACTATATAACATCTAAATATAGAAAATTTGCGTAAATTAGGGAAGTAAAAACAATTTTAGACGCGAAACTGCTAATTATTCCGACACTTTAAAAGTAAGAAGAAACGTTTCGAATCTTTCTATAAACTGTCTCAAATTATACAAATTCAATTAGTGGCATATCGTAGAAAATACATATATCTACCGAATGCTTCAAAAGATAATTCAAAAGTACCAAGGATGGAATTAATTTTATGTCCACATGCATCATCATCATTACAGCCCATATAAGTCCCACTGCTGGGTTCGGGCCTCCTCCGTAATGTGAAGGAAATTAACCTATTATACTGCGCTGGTTAGACGTGTGGGTTTAGGGTTTTGTTTCGAGTTTTCCTTCTCTTACCTAGGTGTTATATGCGTTTTATATCGCTTAGTCGTCTTCTACGATCACCCACGGTTAAGATAGGGGGTGGTGAATTGTATTCTTACTCCGTTACTACACGGATGACTTGCGTCATAGACAAATAATAATAAAAGGTTTTTATTTTTCCACCGCATCCTAGATTACATCTTTGTATAGCTGAAAACCCTTACTAATCAGCACATATAAGTTGCGAACTTAATGCCGATTGTTCAATCTTTTATTTAATTCCGATCACAATTTCTTAAAGGATAACTCTAACAGCGTGCGACCGTGAATTTGAACTTGGGATCTCAAGGTTTAAGGTCAAAGTTTTTACGCACTAAATTAAGTAGGTTTGCTTTCATTATTATAGCGAAAGAAAAAAGCGGTTTCGATTCCCGCGCAGGACAATACATTGTGTGATCTACAAATTGTTGTCCCGCGAGTGGGTGTAATTTGCCCGTTACCTTTAATACAAGGATTGTTTATTATCTTAATATGAACTAACGTGGTTCAATATTTTCATCATCTATGAATAATCATCATCATTCAGCCTTTCGACTCTTACTACTAGACGTAGACCTCCCCATAGAATTCTATACGGCGTGCTTGTTGATTCGTGGAGCTTTTGCTATAATTACCACGCTTAGTAAACGGGTTGGCAATTGCAGAAAGGTATTATACATTTCGGGGCGTAAACTGTCCGGGCGTCGACATCAGCGAGGATACCCGTGAGGGTAGACCGCCGGGTGGGCCACTGAAGAAAAAGACCGCTACCAGTGACCCACCCGCACGGCGTCGAGAGGTATATTGTAGGGTGGGTCTACGGGGTCTTGCACCGCTTTTCCTGTCGCCCCGGACAGAATAGCGGGGTTTGACGTACCGTAGCCCGCCACCAAAAAAATAAATAAAAAAAAAACATTTCCTAGGCAAACGCTGCCCTCAGCTCTCCCTGTCCTCTCCACTCTTCACTCATTCTGTATGTCTCCCGTGGGAAGATAAAGGTTAATTTGATGACAACTGTATTCTTATCCTGTTGCCACGCGAGGGTGTAGGAATAGGTAAAATATGGATGTCAAACCTTGAAAAGTTTTGATCTTGATTGATCAGCTAATGATGAGCATCCAAGATTTTATGATATTTAATTGTATACATAACCTTCACAAAAAAATGCATATAATATAATATGTATATTAGTTAGGATTTACAGTTGCGGGCTTAAACTTGCTGTATTTACAGTTCCGTTAAATTCAGTTGCATTAAATTTATCCTTATTATAAATGGAATAATAAAAAGGGGTTCTCATTAATTGCTTGTCTATGCTTTCAGACATAACCAAGCAATACAATGTTTTCATACCTATGAAATCTAAAATTATTGGATGTTACAGCAAACAATCAAAATTCTAAACTATTTGATTGGTTATAATTTAAAAAAAAAGTCTTTATATAATTCTAAAACTTAATGAGTTAAATATTCGTAAATGATTTTACTCTGATGAAATAAGAGACAACCATCAAAAATAATCATCATCTCAGCTCATATATGTCCCATTGTTGGGTTCGAGCCTCCTCCATAATGGGAGGGAAATTGACCTACTATACCACGCTGGTCGGGCGTGTTATTATAGGGATTTGCTTCTTTTGCATTAACCTCTATGCGTTTAATATCACTTAGCCGTCTCTTACGAGCACCCACGGGTATGATAGTAGGTGGTGAATTGTATTCTTACTTCTTCACCACACGGAAAAGAGAAACACAAACTCTGTTACCACAAGGAAAAGATAAGAAAGGACAAACGTAACTTTATCTTAATCTTTTCATATGTATAGGTTATATTTGTTGTATAGTACCAATGCCACTTAAATTCTCAAACGAACCACATTAAGACTTAATTTATCGAGATAAGACTGTATGCTCGCCTATCTTGAACTTATACTGTAGCTTTTAATGTACGTATATATACACATGACTCAACTGGAAAGAATCTCTACATATGTCAATATGGTATAGATTAAAGACGTAGATACTTCGATTAAATGTACAATAAATAAATAATCCTGTACATTATTGCTCTTTTCAATACTATTAACATCTTGTATGCAAAATTTCGTAATAATCGGTTGAATATTTAAAGATGAAAGCGTAATAAAACAAAAGTACTTTCTTATTTTAGAAATATGTTTCGAAATTAAGCATTGACAAAAATATTAAATAATCATAAAATTGGTTTTCTGAACTCATGCCTCATGCCTCCCACTCGGCTCGGCTCGAGCCTTCTCCATAATAGGAGGGAAATTGACCTACTGTAACACGCTGGTCAGACAGATTGGTATAGTGTTTTATTTTGAGGTTTCATGCTCTTACACAGATGTTGTTGCATATTGTATGCTTTAGTTGTCATTGACTAGTTTTACCACACCCACGGTTACCATAGGAGGTGGTAAATTGTATATTTACTCCGTCACCACTCGGAAAACATAATAAAATTACCGTTTACTATTTACTAAGTGTAATCGTCAATACTAGTGAAAGGGTCAGGCTTGGGCAGTTTTCTATCTGAAGCTACAAATGGCCCGGCTCGGCTGGGTTAGTACCACACTCTCGCAGAAATTTTACGTCTGTTATAATAATTTTCTAATGCGCTTCAGTCAGTGAGCGAGGATACCGAAGCCCAAAACCTGTCTGCCTCTCTTCCTGGCTTCATTCCATTCCCTGAATACTTGCACCTACGGTAGACAGTGATTTGGCTGAACCCTTTGTATTGCTTATTACTGAAGCCCTTGTATAATATTTACCACTTACTTTCAGGTGGTTTCCTTGCTTGTCTATTACCAAAATAATGAAAAAAATATATTTAGTGGATTCAAATTGCCTTTTCGAACATAAATCGTGTATTCAAACAAACCTGATTAAAATTTAATTATATTTAAAAGTAATAAGACAATCTTAAAACATTATCAGTTAGTACCTACTCAGTTTAATTATTGTATTAATCCCACAGGGGAAAGCCCGTAGTAGTTGTAAAAACCGGCTGAAGCATCGCAGCACACAAAGAATTAGAAGTAGATTTTTCTGGAAACACCAACTAAGCGACGAGCCAATATCTCGCTAAGTGTGGCGATTTTGATATTATATACTTTAGGAGACCAATGTCTAACAGAACACTTCTGTTGAATAAAATTATTTTTACGGATTTTATCATGTTATTTTTAATTTCTCAATGCTTAGAACGCTTTATAGCATAGGTATGTCACGGGAAGACGGGTGGAACATTAGTTTTATTTCAAATAATACTGAGAGATAATTATGAATATAAACAATCCGACACTACATTTATATGTCAGTCGTATTTTGTATAACTATGATACTATTTATTATTATTATTTTAATTTATTTAAATTAAGAAGAATCTTTTTTTAAATTTACTTTACATTTTTTTAAAGATTTTAATTAGTTTTATTAATGTTTAATTGTTATGGATATACAGTTTTATCCAATTAACGGAGTCTGCATAGCAATTAAAACATTCTTCTGCCTATTAAGATAACGCACGCTCGCGTTGCTTAATGTTGATTTTAAATACACAATGAGACACGTCCCAATTGTTTTTATTTGCTCAATTTATTGCCATATTTTTGTCTACGATGATTTCAAGCAAAACTTTAAATAAGCTATAATTAAAATAATTCACGCGGTTAATGGTAATTTTATTTGCATTTATACATGTCATAACGGATTATACTTAATAACTGCAGCCTTGTTCTCTGGTTCCCGATCTGTATTGTATGAAATGGCTTCAGAATCTTGTTCTGTATATGAGGCTTCTAGAACCATAGCGGCCTAACTACAAGAACCATGTTTTTCAATATGGAGGGAATTAAAATTAAATTAAATTCAATTTAATCGATTTCAACATAAGCCGAAAATGTACTTGTACTGCCATCTAATGTTACGAGCTTGTAAACAATTTTAGGCCGTTGTGGTTTTATAGATTAACATATTTAGATTACAAAATTGCAATTAGGTTAAAAGTTGCAAAAATGTAGTTAGGCCACTCTGGTTCTGGCAGCTTCATATATCTGCCTGTATTTTTGTATATCTGTCTAATGGGATCTCCGAGATATCTTCAACTACGGTTTTATTACTACCAATCTATTAAGTCGTGTCACTAAATGTCACAAATCGCGTACAAGTATAATATTTAGTTGTAACTTCTTCTATTCTCGGCACACATGCACTCGATAGTTGCATACGACCCTCTTCCGGATTAAATAAATTAATCAGCTACACCCCACTTGTGGTAGAACAACGCTGTAGACAGTTTTCTTTTTATAGCCGCGGGCCGGTCCATCCGGGGTAGTACCACACTCTCACAGAAGTTCGACGTCTGAGTAATGGCAATATGCTATTGCGCTTCGTTCGGTGAGTGAGAGAGCCGGAAGCCCAACTGGGTGGGTTTGGGGTTTGTATTGGTAGGCAGCGGCTTAGCTATAACCTTGGCATTGCAAAGGTCCATGGGTGGCAGTAACACTTACCAGCAGGTGTGCTGCTCGCTCGTTTTCCACCATAAGCAATAAAAAAAACACCATGCTGCCTTATCGGCTTGGTATAGAGTTTATTTCGAGTTTACTTCCTCTTATTGTGAATGTTATCTGCTTACATTAATTAGTATGCTTTATTTACCTGCTCGCGGCCTTGCCCACGTAAAAAATAACTCTTCTAAAGTTGAGTTATTATTCAAATGAAACAAATTACTAGAATAAAAAGTATCCTTGATATTAATTCAGGAAATAATCTATGGTCATTTCATTATTTTCATCCAATCTATTTAATAATTTAGCATGATTGATTAACATAGGTACATCCAAATATCTTCACAAACTTTTACATTTATAATATAAGTAAGATTTAGTATTACTTCAGATAGAACCCGACCAAAGACAACCTTCTTGAAATTAAATAAAGCCGTAAATCATCGTCATAATTAGCTCCTCATTTTTCTTCTCTTGCAGGGATGTTATCTGCTTACGTCCCTTAATTATCTTTTTTTTTACGATCACGGAAAGTAAATATGTCCAATTGAACACTGTATTTACTCCGCAACCAGATGAGAAAATATGTAAGTACTATAAAATAAATGTTTATATTTGTATATATAAAAATTTAGAGCTCCAATAAACCAACACGTTCTTCCTTTGCTGATATTTTCAAAGTCAACGTCCGTAATTTTACCGTTAATGGTACGACGGATATAAGAAATAAAATGCAGCTCCTAGAATCATTATACATATTAATAAGAATGACTATCTACTCGTAGTTTGAAGGCGTTGCATATTATACAAAATATACAAAAAGATATCATAAATATAATAATATACTTTAAAAAAAATAACAACGATAACACAGTGAGATTCTCATAGATATCCTGTACAGAGATATCCTATATCTCTATTTCGAAATTCATGGGACATAATTGTGACTTTTGAGCTAAGTATATATTAATTAGCTGTGTGGTAGCGGCTACGAATACTACCAACCCTTACTTTGCTCTTGAATGTCGTAAAAGACGACTAAAAGCCTTATAGCGACATGGGCCAACTCCATCTGATGCCGTTTGGCCAACAATTACATTCCCAAGGAGGGTTGACGTCTGGCAGGCGGCCGCTCATAAAACTATTGCCAATAACTTTTACAATATGTACTATGCAAGAACAGTACATATTGTATCGACCCGAAGTAATTGGGATAAGAGTAGGAGAATGATGATGATACATTAAGTCATAAATTGTTAATATATCATTGTTTTAACAGTGAAGAAATGGAGACACCTAAAATCTGTTACAGTCTAAAATCTTTTTCTCAGAGAGCAAGTTAAGACATTGGTATCGTTTATCGTGTACATTTATAACAGTATCAGAAATTATGAGAGCTCAAAGAAAGATCTTTTAAAACATGTTATGATGACAGTCTACGAAGTTATAGATTAACTAAGCATGATATGCATTTCAGAAAAAAAACTCGAAGAAAAACGTAAAACAGAATCGAAAAAAAATTAATAGCTATAGGGTCACACACTCTTGACAGTTTACTATCTATAGCCGCGGGCCGATGTGGCTAGGGTACCATGTAAGCCATCGACTTCTGAGCCCTGGCAATATGCTGTTGTGCTTCGTTCAGTGAGTGAGAGAGTTGAAAGCCCAAATTTTTGGATGGGTTTTAGTAGGCAGCAATCTAGCTGTACCCCTAGTATTGCTATTTAAGCCACCGAAGACAAAGATCGGGTACCGGTGGTCCGCTCGCACGGCGAAGAGAGGTGTTTGCAGGGTGGGTCCATGGGGTTGCGCGCCGCCTCTTCCGTCGCCCCGGGCCGATTTGCCGGGGTGCGACCACATCCATGGTCCCACCGTACAAAAAAAGAAAAGAAAAAAGGATTGCTATTTATAAATCTATGGCAATAGTGACACGTATCATCAGATGTGTTGCTGTCTAAGCTAAAACGGATAATACTCTGTAAGCTAATAATAAACATCCAGCTTCTTCGGCTCATATATTTGACAGTAACGGGTATCAGTCTTCTTCTTCTCTTTGTATAATGGCAATCAGCTACTTATACGAGCTATTGGTGCCAGTGTCAAGTTATTATTATTTTATGTTTATAGTCTTGTCAGGTTAGTCATTGTCTAAGTCAAATCGTCACCTTCAACAGTGCAATGGCCACACTGTTAATGGTATCTTGTTGGAATTTTGATGGAAAACGAAAACGTTGTAAAACACTTTTATATGATATTCACTACATCCCAGTAGTTCCGCGCATCACATTACATAAAATGCCATCAAAATTATCTAATATAACACGTTAAAACACTAAAATATCGAATATAATACAAGAGCACCACATGACGTTTTCATATTCCCGTCAAAAGTCCTCGGGTATCAGTCACCTCTTCATGGAAATGTTAAAATAATTATGTCAATTTACTTTTTAATAAATAAATTAGATATGATTCATGAAAATGATTATGTCATGCTTTAAAAAGCTAAAACTACATTATATTGAGAAAGTTTCAAGAATATAGTTTATGTATTAAAAAAGTTTTCAATATAATTCAGTAACTGTAAAGTTACCGGTTGATGAATTATTAATTTTGTGATTTGCGTCACATTGAAATTTGCTCAGGCAGCACGAAGTGGAATAATTCATCGTTTTAATCAAACATCTATTGTCTACCTCCATCAATATTTAGTTTCAAAGTTATTTAATTCGTTGAATTTAACTTTGAAATAATTATTGGTATGATAATGAAGCTAAAAGTTATACAGTTATAAAACTCATACTTGTTGGAAGATCATGACTGCATCCAACAGCATGTTCTCGTATGCTGTTTAATATAGACCTCTCGAAGTGGGAATAATTATATAGTCGTCATGTACTGGCGGTAGGTCGATCGCATTTGGTGTTAAAGTTTAGTTTGGCAATAGAGACAAATCCCATAAGAATATAAGGTCTGGAAACACACTATATTCACAACACGGGTTCATGACTCAGTGGATTTAAAAATATATTTATTTGTTTAAATAATGAATATTTAATTTATTCTTATTACTATAACCTTCTTTTTTTCCGGTCAAGTGTGAATCCACAGATAATCTAAATTGTTTTATAAGTCGACACGCCTTCCTGGGCATAAAGATTTGAGATAAATTATTTACATGTATAAATCCTTACTTGTATATTATTATTAGACCTGTGTGAATATTTTAAAACAATAGTGTGATCAAACACTGAATATAAATATGAATAAACACCGAATATAAATATAAGTAATTAATATATGAATAATGAATAGTTTAATAAATAAATTGAACACACATAGCGAATATGGTCTTATACGAGGATTGAACAGAGTAGTCTCTAACTTTTTGTCAATGATGTCATATGAAAATATGAAGTAGGAAAAATCACCAGGAATAAATTGAAACAAAACTTTATTTAACTACATATCACTAACATGTCTTGCCAGCGTGGTATATATAATAGGTCAATTTTCCTGTAATTGTGTTGATGCTTCGTAGTCAATAGTGGAACGTAACTCGTGCTAAAAAAATAATTGTTACAAAATAAAGTTATTAAATGTCAGTTTCATAATAATATAACCACACATAGACCTTTTTTTTTTGGCATTGTCTAACTATAAACCGCATTACTTAGCGCGCCCATGTGGGTTTTTTTTCCTTTAGTTATCATTTAGGATACTCACGGATAAGATATGAGGTGATTTGTATTCTTAATCCGTCACCACACGGAACGTACATGGGACACGGAACGTAATAATAAAACTATTTATTTTACAAAAAAAAATGTTGAATTAAAACCTGACCTGACATAATATGATAAGTATGATATAATAAAATTTATATCGTAGCATCACTATTATGCAACATTGTCACACTACGTTGTGATAATGAGTATATATAAGGTATGTCTAGGTCACATCAATAAACATTAACGTCCATTGTTTTTGTTAAATTTAAATACTAATTCAGTATAATTAATAAGTGGTAGGACCATGCTGTTGACAGTTCTCTGTCTACAGCCGCGGGCCGGTCCATCCGGAGTAGTACTACACTCTCGTAGAAGATCGACGTCTGAGTAATGGCAATGTGCTATTACGCTTCGTTCGGTGAGCGAGAGATCCGGAAGCCCAACTTTGGTCGGTTTGGGGATTATTATATAGCCTTGGTTGTATACAAATGGGCGGCAGTGACACCTACCAACAGGTGTGCTGCTTGCTCGTTTGCCACCATAAGCCATAAAAAATAAAAAAAAAAACAAATAAAAATGCGTTCAACTTGATCAACATTAAATTAATTACTTTTTTTTAAACATTTTTTTTTATCAAATAAATCCTAATACCACGGGTTACTTCATAAACATGCAATAGACTGATACAAATTACACCCAGGCTCATCACGATTTAACTACACAGATAGTGTATTGGCTAAAATACCGACCTATATCGCACCAGTGTCATGAGTTCGATTCCCACTTAGGACAATACTTTGTGCGGTACAGAAATTGTTTTTTTTAAGTCTAGATTGTTATCTGTGTCTGTTAAATGGTGGATCACATAATATATTTATTCGCCTATGTGCCGATATCAAACAAACGACACTCTTATGATGAGACGGACAGAAGACGACAGCGCTAAAGTCCAGATTAGACGATTTCACCATACAAGCGCCAATTTACAAACTCTTCTGATAGTAAAATGTTGCCTTTTTATTTAAATAGCAGGCTTCACTTAGCTTTAAGTTTTGGGAGCTACATTTTAATATCACATATAGTCCCAATATGTTTTATTTGGGGGCATGACTGTTAAGTCTGGTAATAGACATTCTAAGGTCACAGTTACTAGGTAATATTTAGAGACAATAATAACACATACGTAACTCATAGCCAAAATGTTGGGCAAAGATACGGACACGGGTTCAAAGTCCATTTCCTTAAATAAATCGTGACATCCACGAGCTAAAAAGAAAGAAGTATTTCTATTTCTCTTATTGTGATGGAATTAATTAGATTTATAATAAACATTATTTTCATATACTTATGGAACATAAATAAAATTGACTACACCTTCTTTTAGCCTTTTTATTTTTTTTTTTATTTTTTTTTTTTATTTTTTATTGGTGGGCTATGGGTGCGTCTCGCCACGCCGAATCGGTCCGGGGTGACGGAAAAGGCAGCGCGTGACCCCATAGACCCACCGTAAAACCTTCTCTCTTCGCCGTGCGAGCGGACCACCGGTACTCGATTTTAACTTCGGTGGCCCGCCCGGCGGTTTACCCTCGCGGGTTCCTCTCGTCGACGCCCCGACAGATTTCGCCGTCGGGGCGTCGCCCTCACGCGGTGGCCTCACGTCGGGTGACCGGACAATTCCCCGGTCCGATCACCCGAGGCCTCGGTTAGGGCGGCATCAGGCGCAGGTATTCGCGCCTGCGCCGCCCCGGCCGCTGACGGCGGCCCGGGTCGCGGGATTCCTCCCGGACTCGTTCCGCCGCCTCCTTTTGCGAGATGACAGCCTCGCAGAAGGCGGCGACCGCGTCCCAGTTCCTGACGCTGTCGACCATCGCTCTCGCGACAGCCGGCAGCGTCAGGTCGGCACCGATAACAGCGACGAGGTCACGGCGCTGCCGGTCAAAGCCCGGACACGCCTCCAGCGTGTGTTGCGCCGTGTCCTCGTCACTGCTGCAATGGTGGCAGAACGAAGTCCACTCCCTACACGCGACCGTGTGCAGGTAAAAGCCGAAGCATCCGTGCCCCGACAACACCTGCACCAGTCGAAAGGAGAGGACTCCGTGCCGCCGCTCCATCCACTCCATCAATACGGGCCGGAGAGCCTCGACGGTGACGACACCGTGTCTAGGCCTCTCCAGCCGCGTAGCCCAACGGGCGATGACGTCTCGGCGGGCGTCCTCGCGCCAGGTGGCTATCTCGCTCAGCGATGGGGAGCCACCTTCGTCGCGCAGTGAGGTCACCCGCCGGTAGAGGTCGGAGAGCATCTCCGCCTCTAGGTCCCACGGGGGTGTCCCGGCCAGTAGGCATGCCGCCTCGGTCGATACCGTGCGGTACCCGCGAATGGCTCTGACCGCCATGACTCTCTGGGGTCTCCACAGAACAGCCCTGAGCTGGGCGTTCAGAGCCCTCTCCCACACGGGTGCGCCGTACATGGCCATAGAACGGATCACCCCCGCATACAGCCGTCGGCCCTCGAAGCTGGGTCCGCCCACGTTCGGCATGAGCCGCGAAAGGGCGGACGCCGCGCCGACCAACCGGGGAGTAATTCGGCGAAAATGCTCCCGGAACCACCATCGCCCATCGAGCACCAGACCCAAGTACTTCATATGGGCCTGGATGCTGATGTGGACGGAGTTGACGACTAGCGAGACGCCGATTGGCGGCCTTACGCGTGGCCCATGGAACAATAGGGCCTCCGTCTTATTTAGGGCCACCCTGAGCCCCAGCGCCTCGATTCGCCCGACCATCTCCTCGGTGCCGAGAGTGGCCAGGCTCGCCGCCTCTTCGAGTGTCCTGCCTCGGGCTGTGACGAGCGTATCGTCAGCGTAGCATATCACGCTCAGCCCGGGGGGCAGACTCCCTCTCAACGCCCAGTCGTACCCGATGTCCCACAGAGTCGGCCCCAGAACCGACCCCTGTGGAACGCCGCACGACATGGACGTCCGCGCAATGTCCCCTGCGGGACTCGCGCAGAGGACACTGCGCCCCTCCAAATAGTCCGCCACCAGCCGCCTCAGGTACAAGGGCACCCCATGAAATCGGAGCGCCTCCCTGATGCAGCTGAATGGCAGACTATTGAATGCGTTGGCGATGTCCAGCGACACCGCCAACAGCACTCCCCCGCCGGTGACAGCCTCCGCGGCCGTCTGCCTCAGTCGTAGCAGGGCCCCGATGGTCGAACGCCCCCTTCTAAAACCGAATTGAGCGTCCGACAGATCGGGCCCCACCTCCTCCAGGTGCTGGACGATGCGGGCAGCGAGGATGCGCTCCAGCAGCTTACCCACATCGTCGAGGAGCACGATGGGCCTGTAGGCCGACGGCGAATCCGGGGGCCGTCCCGGCTTTGGCAGGAGAACCAACCTCCCCTCCTTCCAGCACTCAGGGAACCGTCCAGACGCCAAACAGGCGTTGTACAGCTGCCTGAGGCGAGGCTCGAGGTGCTCGAGGAGCGACGTCAGCACCCGGACTGGTATTCCGTCCGGGCCGGGGGCCGTGGTCGCGGAACGAATCCGCGCCACAGCTGCT
This sequence comes from Lymantria monacha, assembly GCA_905163515.2. Classification (NCBI taxonomy): domain Eukaryota; kingdom Metazoa; phylum Arthropoda; class Insecta; order Lepidoptera; family Erebidae; genus Lymantria; species Lymantria monacha. The sequence continues at coordinate 14,372,474 of LR991083.1, forward strand.
CCCACTTCCGTCTCCGTCACGGGCGGAACACTCTCGTCGTCAGCCTCCCGGTCTTGTTCTGGCGAGGCCATGACCGGGGGCGTGTGTTCCGACTGCCGTGGAAACAGCTCCTCGACCACCCTACAGAGGAAGTCGGGCTGGAGGGTCTCGGTGAGGGGGGGGCCCTGCGCGCGAAGCTTATTCAGCGACGCGCGATACGGGCGACCCCAGAGGTCACGGTCGAGACCGTCCAGCATCTCCTGCCAACTCGCGTCCTTGGCGGCTCGGATGGCCAGCCGAAAGGCCGTCCGCGCATCGCGGTACGCCTCGTACAGCTGGCCCTCCCGCTCAGCGTCGCGGTGACGCCGCCGGCTGCGGGTGTAGGACCTTCGGGCTCTGATACATGCCGCACGAAGGTCCGCCAATCTTGGGGACCACCAGTAGACCCCCTGCCTCGGAGGTAGACGCCGCCGCACTCTGGGCATGGCCGCATCGCAGATCTGCGTTAACGCACTGCGGATGCGGACAGCCTCGGCGTCCACCCCGTCCGCTGGGGGCGGTGAGGACAGCCACGTGTGAACGATGGCCGCCTCCGCCAGTAGGTCCCTGTCAAGACGACCCACAGCCCACCGCGGAAACGCGGGAGCTCCGTCCGCCCTGTGACCCCTACCGGGGTCCCGGAGAGGGGAGACCTCCATCCGGATGTACCGGTGGTCCGATAGGGTCTCCGCCTCCTCCATGACACTCCAGTTCCTCACCCGTGGTGCGACAGCGGGGCTAGCGAACGACAAGTCCACTATCGACCCGCCCTGCTGCCGCACACACGTGTTCACTGAGCCCCTGTTAAGAACACAGAGGCCCAGTGAAGCCGCCCACTCGATGACCGCCCGCCCGCGGTCGTCCGTCATAGGGGACCCCCACGCCGTGGATTTGGCGTTGAAGTCCCCCAGAACCAGGACGAGGCCCGGTGCTAGTCGCCGTATCGAGGCCTCCAGGTTGGTGAGGGAGGCCCCGAAATCGTCCATTCTCCTGGTAGGGGAGAGGTATACGCTGTAGAGCGTGACCCCTCCCCACTCCGCCGCGACAAATTCCTCGCCCCTATCCAAAAGAGACAAGGACGGGAAGTGCCGCTGCGTTGAGACGACGATTGCCGCAGTTCCGTTTCGGCTGACCACCCAATTGGGGCGATCAGGCACGGCGTACGGTTCCGCGACTACGGCTGCACCAATCGACCACTCCGCCATGGATTGCAGGAGTAAATCCTGCGCACCGGCGGAGTGGTTGGTGTTGGCTTGCAAGAGGTGGTGCATGGATGGTGTAGCCATTAACGGGCTGTATCCATGACCTCCCCCTCGCCGGCGGGCGATCGGACCGCGCTAGGAGCGGGAGCGGCCGTGGTCGGAGGGCCGCCCCGCCCCTTTGGGGCCGAAGCTGGAGGTTTGCACGCCCCAGACCCCATGCGGTGCTTGGCGGGCTTATTGCCCGCCGCACACGCGGGGCAGTGGGGCGGGGCGGCGCAAGATGCCGCCACGTGCCCGGTTTGACCGCAGCGGAAACACAGTCCGCCGCAGTCGAAGCAATTAGTGCACGTCGGTCGAGTATGTCCGACCGCCATGCACTTATAGCACCTCGCAGGCCGGTGCTCAAGCACGGTCACCCGCGCCGAGCTCCAGCCCACGAGGAGCCTGCCTGAGCCGGCCAGTTGCCTGACCGACTCCACCGGGCACTGCGCCCAGGCGGCACCTACGCCGCCCGGACCGGGGCGGATGACACCAACCCGGACGGTGTCTATGGGACACCCGGTTCTCGAGGCAATAGCCTCCCGGATGTCTTCCACCGTCACGGAGTCGTCCAGACCCGCGATGCGCATTTCGGCGCACTTGACGGGCCTGGCGATCCTGATGCCACCCTCCTCGGCAAACAAACCTCGCAGCTTGTCAGCTACGCTGTCGGCCTTCTTGGAGCCCTCGGCCCCGGGGAACTCGAGGATGCGAGCCCCTGTCCGGCCCTTGCGGGTCCTGGCTTCGACGCCTCCGATATCGGAGACGTCTAGCTCCCGCCGGGCCTTCCTCAAGACGGCCTCGTAGCTGAGGCCCTTCTCAGCCGCCTCAGGCAGCACAGTGATCACCACTGCGGCTGTCTTCGGCGACTTGAGCCCCTTGCGCGGCCTCTTCTTTTTACCAGCTCCTGCCTGTGGAGCGGGAGCGGGGACCTCAGCGGCGCGCTTGGCCTCCGCTCTCCTTCTCTGACCGCGACTCTTCCGGTCGCGCTCGGCCACCTGCCAACCCTCGGGCGCAGCAGGCGCGACAGGCGCGGAAGGCGCAGTCGTTGACGCGCTAGTCGTCGCCGGCGGTGTTGTTGCCGACGATGGCTGCGGTCCGGCAGGAGCCGGTACCGTCCTCTTCCTAGGTTTCGGCGCGGGCCCCTTGGGCTTGGGCGCACCCGCGGCCGCGGCGTAGCTGCCACCCACGCGGCCACCCTGACAAGGCAGCGGGGCGGGGGCTGATGCCACATGCGACCGCTTGTCCGCGGCGAGAGGCGGCCGAACACGTGGTTCTGGAGGCAACCTTGCCTCCAGAACGGCCACGCGCGCATCGACGAGTTTCCCGACTGCGTCGATGATTTGGCGCAGGGCCTCGTCCGGTAAGCCTCCCACCGCAAGTATCGGGGTCGGCTGGGCGTCTTCGGGGGCCCGTTCCGCGGCGCCTGGCGGCTTTGGCGCCGCAGGGACGCCAGCCGGCGGCATGCGGTCCGCAGCGAGAGGCGTCATCCTCACCACTGGGACCAGTTTCGCCGCGGCGGCTGGGCCAGCGCCAGCCAGCGACGCGCGCTTCGCGGCGGCTGGCGTCTTTCTCGCCGTGGGGACGGGTGTTACCGTCACGCCAGTGCCCAACGTCGTCGGCACCGCAGCGCGAGGCGGCTTTGGCGCTGCAGCGGCCGCTGAGTGGCCGGCCTTGGCCGGTGGCGCAACTGGCGCAGGCGGCGCGAGCAGCGCCATTTGCGCCTTTAGGTCGGCCACGTCCTTCAATAACTGGCGGTTTGCCCGCCGCATCCCGGCCAGCATGTCCCCCAACTGCCGGTTCCGGGTCCGAATGGCCGACATCTCGCCATTAAGGCGGGCATTTTCGGCCCGCAGGTCGGGGGGGTCGCCGTTGGCGCAGGCAGCAACCGCCGCCGCCCTTTCCTCTCCCGAGGCCCCTCGCCCTCTTCGGGAAGCCGGCACCTTAGGTGGGGGCATGCTGGCCACGCTCCCCTCTGAGTCGGCACCCGAGCTGCCGCCCTTACTTAGGCGGCGCTTCCTCACCTGCGAGGGGAGGGCCTTCTCCTTGGTCGTCAGCGTTGTCACTGTCGCCGCCGGGCTCTTTGCCACAAGACGCGCTGACGACCTGGCGGGGGCTTCAACAGCCGGCCCGCTGTCCTTCTCGGACGGCCCTGCGGGAATGTCACCGCCCTCGTCCATTTTGGCGGTAGAACCGCCACCCCCATCTTCCCCGGACGGCTCTGCGACATCGCTGTCGCCCTCGTCCGTCGACGGCTCCATTTCGGCTCTACCGCCGTCCTTCCTAGCTTCCGCGGCGGCAGCCTTTCTGCGCGCTCGCCGCTCCTCCAATCGCCGTTTGAAGCTGGAGGTCTTCCCCCGGCTCCTCCTGGGCGACCTCCGCTTCGGTGTTGTTTGGGCCTCCATGTGCTGTGCCGGACCCTCGGCGGACGCCTCGAGTCCCGAGGACGAGGCGTCGTTTTGGTCAGTTTTGCGTTGGCATGACTGGGCCTTGAGGTGGGAATCATCATGATCCCCATCGTAAATATTATTTTTTAAAAAAGTTTCCATGATAAAACCCACGAGTGTGGGAGAAACTATGACGTCGACCCGGGCAGAGATCCCTGTACCCGGGCAAGCCTACATTTACCAACCAGGGGGGCAGCCGGTACCCTGGCTGGAGCGTGCTAAGAACAGAACAACCCATCTGCCATGCATCTTCTCGCCGCACGCCAAAACTTAAGATTGTGGGTGATTTCCGAATTCGAATGTAACTACATTCGAAATTCTTTATAGAGGTTGTCTTCCTCGCGGTCCGGGCGGTTAAGCCAAGACCCTCGCTCCTGAAACTAAGACGAGCAAAGAATCAGGTTTACGATTTGACGACGGTGGCGGTGGCACATGCCTGCCCAGCCCTCAAATGAATGAGTGACTGAGTCCGTCGCGGATTCGCGTCCGGTCACCTTCTACGGATAGAAGGCTAGGAGCGAAGCGCCAGATATTCGCTACGGACGACAGTACAACAGAAGAACTGGGGACCGCCGTCCGCACCCAGGGTACACCGCGTGGAGGTTTCTGACATCGTACCCCACCTTCTTTTAGCCTTGGATGTCGTAAAAGTGGTTAAGAGATGTAAAACCATAATATCACATTATTGCAGTACGATAAGTCGACATAGAACCCTGCACCAACTCGTCAGACCAGCATGGTCAATTTACTTTTCACAGCGGACCAATCCGTCAGACTAGCATAGTCTACTTTATAGTCATACTTTTCACTGCGCAAACGAATCTAGCCGAACACAGGCACATATTTGCTAAGGAGATAAATACACACGTCTCCCATAAAGACAATAAAACAATACAAGCCTCAAATTGAATACAATACACACTTGTCTAAGTGGTAAGATGAATATAACGTATTTCCAATAGGCACGGGTTCGAGTCCCACGTATGACTTTAATTTTTCGCTCGTATATGTTTTTTTTTTTATAAATATAATTAAATGTTAGCTTAAATAGTCACATTACTTATATTCTTTTACACGTCTAATGTCTGCCTAGCAGTGCTATAATGACAAATATATTTTATTTACCTATGTTTAATTTAAGTTTTATTATATTTAAGTTTTAAATATACTTAATTAATTTAGATGTAGGTTTTCCTTAATAATTATAACAGCACTATATACCTAAGTTAATATTTAAGCAAGCTGTCCACCACAGTTTCATGCAAGTTAAATAACAATTGTAGGTTTAGGTGTTTTCTCTCTCTCTATATATATATATATATATATGATGTATATATATATATATATATATATATATATATATATATATATATATATATATATATATACACTACCGTCCAAAAGTTTGGAAGCAGCAAGGTAAAATCGAATAAAACCAAACTAAGTCATTTAAATTTAAATGTATTGATAAAAAAATAAAGAACAAACAGAAACTAACTTAAACAAAATAAAAAAATAATATACAATGGTAAATTAGATTAAATTTTAGCTTCATCAAAGTGTCCACCTTTCTCCTTTATAATCTTCTCACATATTCTGGGCATTCTATTAATCAATTTTTTAAAATAATCTTTATCTAATTTGTTCCATTCGTTCTCTAATAGCTGCCACAAATGTTCTGAGCTCGTAGGACAACGACTTTTCACCCTCCTGTCAAGTTCATCCCAAACAAGTTCAATGGGAGAAAGATCAGGGGATTGAGATGGCCATTGCATGATGTTTAAAATGTTTTCAGCTTTTTTCTTGTTTAAAAAGTTCTGGCACAATTTAGACGAATGCTTAGGATCATTATCCTGTTGAAAAATGAATCCAGAACCAATGAGACTTAGTCCACTGGGTATGGCAGAATCTTGGAGAATTTTTAAATAGCCTTCCTTGTTTAATTTTCCGGTTATCCTCACAAGATTGCCGGGTTTACTGTTGCCAAAACACCCCCAAACCATGACATTACCACCACCATGTTTGATGGTAGGCACTGTACATGCCTCTGAAGCCCTCTCTTCTTTTGACCGGCGTACAAAGACACGTCTATTGGATCCGAAAATCTGAAATTTTGATTCGTCACTCCAAAGGACATTTTCCCATTGTTCTATAGTCCAGTTTTTATGCGCTTTTGCCCATTCTAGTCTATTTTTCTTATGTCGATTTGTTAGTTTGGGTTTTTTAGCAGCAACACATCCTCTTAATCCCGCAGACAGTAAGCGTCTTTTAACAGTAGTTGTTGAAATGGGTGTTTCTCGCGTATCATTCAGAGCTGCAGTGATCTGTGGTGCAGTTAAGCGTCGATTCCGTTTAGAAAGAACTCTAATGAAGTTGTCCTCTTGATTTGTTGTGGATTTGGGCCTACCAGATCTCTTTCTATCTTCATTTTTCCCCGTTTCTTGTTTTCTAGCAAGGGTATAGTGGACACCTTTACAAGAAATTCCGAGCCTTTCTGCGATTTGACGTTCACTGTATCCTTCCTCGCGTAGAGTGCAAATAGCGCTTCGCTGTTCAAGCGTGATTTGCTTGCGTTTTGCCATTTTCAGAAGAAAAAATACGGTCAAAGTAGTAGCCGATATCTTTCGAATACAGACAATGTTAATATCACAACTTTCACGTGCCAATGCTCAAGTGCGACTGAATAAGGTCTAAAAAAGTTAAAACCAGCAAACATTATCAATAAAACTACACCATTGCATAGGATAAAGTAGCCGACGGATTAAGTCATAAAACACGTGTTTCGTCAATATTAAGGAATTCCATAAAACTTGATGAATGTAGGATAATAATCCTTTTGTGTTTGTGTAGACAGTCGTAAAAGGTTGTAAAACTTAAGATTATTGCTAATTTTTACCGCTATTAGTCGGCATTTATTTGTTTTGTTTGAAAACAGGTGTGCTTCCAAACTTTTGGACGGTAGTGTATATATATATATATTCCTTAAACACAAGTAATTTGAGGAAGTACATTTTAATAACACAGTACCTACATTATCTACAGTATCGCCTTTGCCGAGGGGTCTAATAAAGCCGTTGTCGTTCTAAGCTCCGTGAAACCAATTAAAATATAACAATATAGATACTTATCTCGCTATTGCAATAAAGAATTATTTAACGAAAATTATTAAGAGACGAAGCCAGGAGGTTGCTAACAATATGTTTACTAAATAAATGGGTCGATTTACGCGGGGACGAAGAATTTAATGAACAAGAAAGTCCGGAGGCCTAGAGACCTCACCTTATAGTTGTAGACAGCTGCGGCTGTTACCTGTTAATATCAAATTACTGAAATTTCGCATTTAACATGCTTGATTATTTATAATAACTTGATTACGAGCAAAAAATGATCGTCACACATGAGATATATAAATATTATCAGGTATATAGCACACGTCTCCTTTAAAGACGAAAATATAATACGAGGCCAAAATTGAATGTCATACGACAACTCACGCTGGTCTAACTGGTAGCATGATTAAAACGGATTTCCAATAGGTGTGGGTTCGCATCCTTTGCAATAATTTGTCGCTCGTAATCAAGTCTGTTAATATCAGTTAAGCTGCTAGTTCATATGCAACCAAAGGTGAATAAATGTCTAAGTGGGCAACCACTCATACATATGTTTAATTGTACGGTACACCGCATCCGTCCACATTGCCTGTTGGCTAGCAGACAGGCTTAATCAATGTAATAGAAATATGATCATACCATTAACTTGTGTTATGATCATATTTCATACTCATCAGACCTGCCATTTCCAATCTTATATTCATGTTGTAAGATATTGTATAAATTACGTCTTTCTGGGTCATCTAATAGCAAGAGGCACTATATTTTACATTTTATCATGCGTTTTTTCATCCACGAGTGAGAGATTGTGTACATTGAACTCAAGTACCCGTAAGTAAATTTGGCTCCTGTTGCCATTCCTCGTCTACACTATCTGCTGTTCAGCAGACAGGTGCAATCAGTGATACAGGGGCATAATTATATAATTTAAAAAAAACCGTTATCGCTTCTCACAAGCTAAACTATTTAGATTTGCTATCTCCAATCTTTTTTCCATGTTATGTTACTGATACAACATTAGAAGTCGGTTAAAAAGTAGTTTACTTTTCAACCATTTGAAGCCTTTACACATACCTTAGCGTTTAAGAATCACACCGAAAAGCATTAGCAAGAGGCACTCTACTCTGTACTGTATATATACTGTATTGTTTTGGATATTTTCTTCCATTCCAAAAACTATGCACTATGAAAAAGACACGTACCGTTATAAAAGGCACCTTTAAGTAAATTGAAATTATATGCAGGGTGCGGCATGGGAAAGTTTCTGCCACTCGGCATCCGGCCTAATATGTCATAAGATTTGTGTAATAAAACAAAGAAAGCGCTGGTGTAAAGAGAAATTATATTATGTTACTATTAAATATAAATTAAAGTCCTTATTATAGTCATGCATTGTAAAGAAAACAGTTGAGATTAATATTCATAGCATTTAACGCTTATTATACGTACGCACAAATTACGCGTTTATTACATTTGAATAAAGGGGAATTGTGTTCTGAATGTAATGAATTCATTTTATTAGTTTATTTTGGTAATAAATGATAATAAAGAATCTTTATTTTTGATTTTATTATATCTGTAATTTATGAAGAATGAAACGACATAATTGCAATCTATAAATCTATAGATGTATGTATATCATAAATAAAGTTTGTTAACCCTTTTACACATAGATGTTTTATCTTTCACAATTAGATAATGATAAAATAAAATCTTTTTGGTCTTCTCTGCCTATATCCCACATAAAATCTTGTAAAAAAATTATTCGTCTTTTCTGCCCATATCCCACATTAAATCTTGTAAAAAAAATTATTCATCTTCTTTGACCATATGCCACTTGTGAGTGACATCGGTTTTATAATGAAAGAAATATTAACATAACACAAAAAAGGAACATAAATGAATATATCCTATATCTAGCTAGACACGAGTGAAATATTTTTTTTATTTCTTTTTCTCTTTTAATAATATTATATTATATACCCACGCTTAGTTATCTTTGCAGAGACTCACAGTAAAGATAAAGATTTTGAAATATTGTATTCTTAATTCGCAGTATGAAAGAAGATTGTTTATTAATTTAATATTGTATATTCTAACCATTATAAGACATTGATCATTAGATCAATGTCTTATAATTATGAGTAAACTCAATTATGAGTAACCATTCAGAAGGCTAGAGATGACAGTATTTGTTAAATAAATATCATCTCATCCAAGGGCGGCTCTAGCACATGTAGCGCCCGGGTGCAAGCAATCACCTGGCGCCCTCTTGTATCAAAATGCGTGAACAAAATGGAATAGGTTGATAGTTACAACACGTTAGACTTAATTAACTTTCGAATCTCGCTAGAATGCGTTGTTCCATTCTTAATCTCGTTGTTTTGACACAAAACCAGGTAAACTCGATTGGATTATGAAAGTACAGTGAGCATGGCGACAAAGCAACCTACCTAAACCTGTCAAATAACGCACCCAATACGTATATAAATGGTTGGGCACACGCTGCGTCCGCTCCATGCGAAGCGTTACAGTGGAGACTCTGTGTCCCGAGTGGCACTCGGCGCCCCCTAACACCCGGCGCCCGGGTGCACCGCACCCTGTGCACTATAGATAAAGCCGCCCCTGATCTCATCATCATCATCATCTCAGCTCATATATGTCCCACTGTTAGGCTCGGGCCTCCTTCATCTCCTCCACCTCCACTCTCCACCACGCTGGTCAAACGTGTTGCTATAGGGTTTGGTTTTGAGTTTTCCTTCTTTTGTAAAGATGTTATATGCGTTTTATATCCCTTAGTCGTCTCTTACGATCACCGACGGGTAAGGTAGGGAGTGGTGAATCGTATTCTTATTCCGTCACCACACGGAAAAATAAATATGATTGATTGTTATTTCAAATATTCGTGTGAAACCGATATGATAATGCATATCGATGTTATCTAGTATAAAGATAAATATATGTTGCTTATGCTTCTATTTCTAATTAAAAAAAAAAACATAAAATTACTTAGATTAATTTTATTCAACACAATAGTATCTACTTATATTTATTGCAACGATAATACTGTTAATATCTCAGTCACCAAGTAATTTTATTATTTACATAAAAAGTCTTTAATATTTATTCAAGTTACAAAATCAAAGGCCAATATGACAATAAAATATTTGCAACACAAACGAATCGTGGAAAATTGTTCATAATAAAAAAAAAAAGAAAGTTAAAAGAAGGTAGTCCATAGATTCAAAATAAATATATCAAAGGAATAGATAACGGAAGACCTCATAGTAGAACTCAGAAGAACTCATAGTGATAGGACCACGCTGTTGACAGTTTTCTGTTTACAGCCGCGGGCCGGTCTGTCCGGGGTAGTACCACACTCTCGCAGAACATCGACGTCTGAGCACGTCTGACGTCTGACGTCTGTTGCGCTTCGTTCGGTGAGCAAGGGAGCTGGATGCCCAACTGGGTAGGTTTGGGGTTTATATTGGTAGGCAGCGGCCTAGCTACACTCCTGGTATAGCAAAGGTCCTTGGGCGGTAGTAACACTTACCATGAAGTGTGCTGTTTTCTCTTTTGCCACCATAAGCACTAAAAAAAAAGTTTTCTATTCTTTTTATTTATTTTTTCTAACTATTCTACTTTCTACTGTTATTGTGATAAAGAACCATTAATAGTATGGTTTCTTGATAAAGTACATGCCTTCTGTTAGGACTTCGGCCGTACATCATACCAACCATTCATCTACATACCAACCATTTCTTAGAAAATCCCACTTCTATTGTAGAGTTAATTTTTACATTCAAATCATTCAATCATTCAAATCAATTTTTACATTCAAATTCGTGTATGAAGAGAATTATGAATGTTGAGGAAGCGAGTGAAGTATGCAAAGATAGAGTTCTCTGGCACTCTGTTCTCTCTGCGTACACTGCAAGGGATATGGCGTGATGATATATATATATATATACACTACCGTCCAAAAGTTTGGAAGCAGCAAGGTAAAATCGAATAAAACCAAACTAAGTCATTTAAATTTAAATGTATTGATAAAAAAATAAAGAACAAACAGAAACTAACTTAAACAAAATAAAAAAATAATATACAATGGTAAATTAGATTAAATTTTAGCTTCATCAAAGTGTCCACCTTTCTCCTTTATAATCTTCTCACATATTCTGGGCATTCTATTAATCAATTTTTTAAAATAATCTTTATCTAATTTGTTCCATTCGTTCTCTAATAGCTGCCACAAATGTTCTGAGCTCGTAGGACAACGACTTTTCACCCTCCTGTCAAGTTCATCCCAAACAAGTTCAATGGGAGAAAGATCAGGGGATTGAGATGGCCATTGCATGATGTTTAAAATGTTTTCAGCTTTTTTCTTGTTTAAAAAGTTCTGGCACAATTTAGACGAATGCTTAGGATCATTATCCTGTTGAAAAATGAATCCAGAACCAATGAGACTTAGTCCACTGGGTATGGCAGAATCTTGGAGAATTTTTAAATAGCCTTCCTTGTTTAATTTTCCGGTTATCCTCACAAGATTGCCGGGTTTACTGTTGCCAAAACACCCCCAAACCATGACATTACCACCACCATGTTTGATGGTAGGCACTGTACATGCCTCTGAAGCCCTCTCTTCTTTTGACCGGCGTACAAAGACACGTCTATTGGATCCGAAAATCTGAAATTTTGATTCGTCACTCCAAAGGACATTTTCCCATTGTTCTATAGTCCAGTTTTTATGCGCTTTTGCCCATTCTAGTCTATTTTTCTTATGTCGATTTGTTAGTTTGGGTTTTTTAGCAACAACACATCCTCTTAATCCCGCAGACAGTAAGCGTCTTTTAACAGTAGTTGTTGAAATGGGTGTTTCTCGCGTATCATTCAGAGCTGCAGTGATCTGTGGTGCAGTTAAGCGTCGATTCCGTTTAGAAAGAACTCTAATGAAGTTGTCCTCTTGATTTGTTGTGGATTTGGGCCTACCAGATCTCTTTCTATCTTCATTTTTCCCCGTTTCTTGTTTTCTAGCAAGGGTATAGTGGACACCTTTACAAGAAATTCCGAGCCTTTCTGCGATTTGACGTTCACTGTATCCTTCCTCGCGTAGAGTGCAAATAGCGCTTCGCTGTTCAAGCGTGATTTGCTTGCGTTTTGCCATTTTCAGAAGAAAAAATACGGTCAAAGTAGTAGCCGATATCTTTCGAATACAGACAATGTTAATATCACAACTTTCACGTGCCAATGCTCAAGTGCGACTGAATAAGGTCAAAAAAAGTTAAAACCAGCAAACATTATCAATAAAACTACACCATTGCATAGGATAAAGTAGCCGACGGATTAAGTCATAAAACACGTGTTTCGTCAATATTAAGGAATTCCATAAAACTTGATGAATGTAGGATAATAATCCTTTCGTGTTTGTGTAGACAGTCGTAAAAGGTTGTAAAACTTAAGATTATTGCTAATTTTTACCGCTATTAGTCGGCATTTATTTGTTTTGTTTGAAAACAGGTGTGCTTCCAAACTTTTGGACGGTAGTGTATATATATATATATATATATATATATATATATATATATATATATAATTCAAATCAGGATGACATTTACCATTATTTTTTGCTTCTTTCAGCTCAATATAACTATAAGTACGACATGTAATTTTACTCTATAGGCCACGAATAAATAGGATCTCTTTTCTGTACATCATACTGAGCAGGCGGTTTAGTTAAGGTTTTATTTTCAGGTTTCCTTCAATTATAATGACATCATAAATCTTTTTTCGTATCTTACAACATTTGCGGTTAAGAAAACGGTGATGACAAATTTTATACCTATGTCTGTCATTATACGGAAAATATATAACAAAAAATAAGACTATACGGTATTTATTAATAGTAACATAATTATTAACTGTGACCGCAAATCTAAAAGTCCATTTCCGAAGTACTTTATAAAAACTTGATTACGAGCAAAAAAAAAAATTAATAGTGGTAGGAGCACGCTCTGGACAGTTCTCTGTCTACAGCCGCGGACCGATCCGTCCGGGTTAGTACCACACTCTCGCAGAAGATCGACGTGTGAGTAATGGCAATGTGCTATTGCGCTTCGTTTGGTGAGTGTGAGAGCTGGAAACCCAACTGGGGTGGGTTTGGTATTTGCATTGATAGGCGGCGGCCTAGCTATACCCTTGGTATTGTGAAGGTCCATGGGCGGCAGTGACACTTACCATCAGGTGTGCTGTCTGCTCGTTTGCCACAATAAGCTATAAAAAAAAAATATTGTCACAAGTGGGATTCGAACCCACACCTGTTAGAAATCCGTTCCAATCGTACCGCCACTTACAACACTGTAAACTATTGTAGGACATTCAATTCTCGCATCGTATTATATTTTCGTCTTTTAAGAAGACGTTCCCAAGTACTCCTAATAACAGAAATATGAAATCACTAAATTTTGTAAATTGACCTATATAAGTAATTTTGCGAAATTTATTGATACTGATGAGCACCTACCACTCAACTCCTATTGAATTTTTAATAAACAGAATAGTGAAATATTTTTCAAATACATATATCATAAGATTGCGTAGTTAAAAAAGCAATTTCAAAAATTTTTCTATCATACTTTTATGCTAATAACTCGAGGTCGTCACAAAATGCGTTCTTCTATCACAACCATATTTCAGAATACAAGTCTACGGTCTTCCCCTTTCCGTCCACAATACCATATGGTATTGTGGATGGAAAGGGGATTATTCTTCTATATTTATATTAATCTTTTCTTTGAGATACATATACCTCTATAAACTACTACACTCAAGTCTCCCCTAGCAATATTATTTTCATCCTGAATCATCACACCATGATTTACGATTTTTTGGCTATATGATAAGAGTTTATATTCTTATACTCATCAGCTTGCTAGCTATAAGCCTCACTCATAGAATATTACAATCTTAATAGTCTTTTACGACATCCACGACCAAAGTAGGGGTTGATAGTATTCATAGTCGCTAACACAGCAATTGTAACAAAGTACTAAATACATTCTGAGCAAAATACTAAACATATTTTGCATTATTTTAATTTATTTTCACATTTATATTATTTATATCAAACTTTTTTTCTTATCAACCATCACGTCAAATTGTCTTGTACAGATTAAATATTACCGACCCCGAATCAATAATAAAGAGAACAAAATATCATTAACGATGAAAGTCAATAAAAACTGAACCGTTGCCATTGTTCAATAATGATTGCTATTGAGTTCAATGGACCCCTGTAACGATTGATATAATTTATTGTCCGTCTATATAGCTCAAGTATGTTAATTATACAAGAAGATGACATGACAGCACCATGCAACAGTTAATAACTAGTTCCTATTAAATACACTAATAGTAAATTAATAAATTGGCTACGAATACTACCAACCCTTACTTTGTTTGTGGATATCGTAAAAGATGACTAAAAGCCTTATGACGACCTGGACCAAGTCCATCTGATGCCGTTTGGTCAACAATTACATTACCAAGGAGGGTTGACGTCTGGCAGGCGGCTGGTCATAAAACTATTGCCAATAAATTTTACAATATGTACTATGAAAAAAGAGTACATATTGTATCGACCCGAAGCAATTGGAATAAGAGTAGGAGAATGATGCCACTAATAGTAACTTAAATCATTGCAGAATAATTAAAAGAAGTAGAAATATTGTCTGATTGAACAGGTATATTATGAAATTATTTGGATCTTGTCATAACTTTATGAACTCTCATCGTAAATATCAATCCTAATTCAGGTACTTATCGTAATCTTAGCTTATATATGTCCCACTTTTGGGCTCGTGCTTCTTCTACAATAGGAAGGAAATTTTACCCACTATACCACGCTGGTGAGACGGGTTAATAAAGCGTTTTATTTCGAGTTTTCCTTATCTTGTATAGATGTTATATGCATATTTTATCCTTTAGTAGTATTTTACGACACACGAGCAAATAATATATAGCAATCCATAGGATTTCATTGCGATTATCCTTCTCTATATTTCTTAGTCGTCTTTTACGACACTCACGAGTAAAGGTGAATTACATTCTTTTAATTATATGTATAATTTAATATATATTTAAATATAAATATACATACATACACATACATATCATCACGCCATATCCCTTGCAGGGTAGGCAGAGAGAACAGAGTGCCAGAGAACTCTATCTCTGCATACTTCACTCGCTTCCTCAACATTCATAATTCTCTTCATACACGCTCGCCGGTTTCGGAGACTCTTGACTCCACCTTCCTTCAGTACATGACCGATCTGGTCTAGGTAGGTTAGTCTCGGTCTCCCTCGGTACCTACATCCTTCCACTTTCGCATTGTATATCTTCTTAACCAGGCGTTCGTTTGGCATTCTTTCCACATGTCCGAACCATCGGAGCATTCCCTTTCGCATCTTTACACCAATACTCTCTTTCATACCTACTCGCTCTCTTACGTCGTCGTTACGAATGCGGTCGGTCAGCCTAACTCCACAGATTTTCCGCAGAGATCGCATTTCGACCGCATTAATTTTACTATCATACTCTTTTCTGCATACCCAACTCTCGCTTCCATACAGTAATGTTGGGACAAGCACTGCGTTATGTATTGCTACACGTGCCTTCTGGCTGAGGTGGTGGCTGCCGAAAAGTTGCCCCAACGCTCCGTTCACTCTATTTCCCGCATTCACTCTTCGCTCTATATCAGTGGTGTACCTTCCATCTCGGCTAAATCCACATCCAAGATATACAAATTCATCCACTTGCTCTAGTACATCATTACCTATTGTTACTCTTACATCTGTTCTGGTTTTATCTCTTTCAAAGACCATTATTTTGGTTTTGCTCACATTCACGCGTAGACCCCTTTTCTTACAATCTTCTGTCATTGTGTCGACTAGGGTCTGCAGGTCAGTCGCTGACTGTGCCAGCAGGACTGCATCATCTGCATAAAGCAGAGCAGTGACCACTGAGTCGCCCATCTGGACTCCCACATTCATATCGTTCAACCTTTGGAGACATTTATCCAGATATATGATAAACAGCCTGGCTGACAGAACGCACCTCTGCTTAACGCCGATATTGACGTCAAACCAAGGCGACATTCCATCATCCAGCCGCACACAGGCTCTACAGCCCATGTAACTGGACTGCACAGCCTGTAGCAGTTTACCGTTAATACCATACTCCGGTAAAATGTCCCAAAGTTCCTTTCGTACAACCGTGTCAAATGCTCTCTCCAGATCCACAAAACTGCAGAAAACCCTCTGACCTAGAGCCAGATGCTTCTCCACAATGTTGCGCAGAGAGAACACTTGATCCATGCATCCCCTTCCACTCCTGAAACCTCCTTGTGTCTCACACAGTAAACCATCGGACACCATCCTCATTCTCCTTTCAATAATTTTTCCATACACTTTTGCTGCCAAACTGGTCAAGCTTATGGCTCTGTAATTTGCGCAGTCATAACGTGAACCCTTGTTTTTAAACAAAGGCACGATGACTGCGCTATTCCAGTCCCTGGGAACCATTCCCGAGCTCCAACATAAATTGAGGAGCAACAGGAACGCCTCCCAGACACAAGAGCCACCGAGCTTGATCATCTCGGCAGACACCATATCAATGCCCGCTGCCTTACCATTTTTCAAACTTCTTATCGCCCATTCAACTTCATCCATACTGATGCCATCGGAGGACGCCGTTGTCGAATGTTGATCTACTAAACCACATCCAACACCGGCGCCAACCGTAGCATCCGCATACATATCGCCAAAATATTCACTCCATCGGCTTAACACGTCTTGTGTTTGTGTAAGAATGTCTCCACCTTTAGACCTTATTTTATTCATTCTGAAGGCTGACCAACCACCCCGAGACTTCTTCACCTCCCTCCAAAAGAGTTTGGTGTTACCCTCGAAGTTTTTAGTCAGCCTATCTTCTGCACTCATACTTGCTCTATCACGTTTCTCTTTCACTAAGGCCTTGGTGTCATTCTTACATTGCCGATATATTTCTTTCTTCTGTTCAGTCATACTGTCATTCAGATTCAAAGAAGAGACATAGTCCAGCCACGCTTTCTTCTTTTGCTCTACGGAAGCTGCCACTTCCGCATCCCACCATGCATCACCATTTGTTTTTCTATGCTTCTTTGAACTTCCACATACTTCTTTCGCTGTATCTACCATACTCTCTTTCAATACTCTCCAGCATTCTTCAATGTCCGATTGCGGCTGGCTTGCCATCGTCAGCCGTTCTCGGACACCCTCTGCATACTTTTCTCTTACACACTCTTCTTGCAACCTTTCAACCTTTATTCTTTCAAGCCCTCCGAAGTGGACACGCTCTCGCCAGTGCCTCCACTTTCTGAACAGACCACTAAATCTCGCAATAACGAGATAGTGGTCCGTATCGACTGTGGGGCCCCTGTAGGCTCTTGCGTCCAATATTTTGCTTCGGAGGCGACTGTCTACCAAAATTAAATCTATTATGCTTTTCTGTTCATTCCTTCTCCATGTATACATATGGATGTCCTTATATTGGAAAAATGTGTTTGACACAATAAGGTTTCTCTCCATGCATACATCCGCTATGAGCCTACCTGCGTCGTTCACTCTCTTATCACCAAATGGACCAAGTACGTCCTCATAGTCGGGACGCTTGGTCCCCACCCATCCGTTCAAATCTCCGCATACAATCACGCGTTCACTGGTTTCTGCCATATCCAGAACTTCCCTAACATTATCCCAAAACTTCTCTAGGTCTGATGCCACCGAGGATCCTACGGGAGCATATGCTACAACCATGAATACCTTGGTGACACCTAGTTTTATACGGACCCAGAGAAGTCTGGGATCATACATTCCGTAATCCTTCACACCTGAGGCCAAGCGAGAGGACAACAGCACTCCTACCCCCATGCTGGCTCGATCGCTCTGTGGTACACCAGACCACAGAGCCATCCCGCCACCAGGAAGATCGCAGGCGTCGCTGCCCCTTCGCTTGGTTTCTGTTACACAGAGCACGTCTAGCTGTTTGTCCGCCATGACGGATATCAGCTCGTGCAACTTACCTTCCACACAACCTCTTACATTCCACGTGCCCACCCGGCACTCCGTTCTCCTCGACTCGCCTAACTGGGCAAGGCGTGATGGGTGGCGGCCCCCATCGCCGCAACTGCCGATGTTCGTACCGACGGGGGCGGGTCGGTACGCGTCGCCTCCGGGGGACGCCCTAACCCGCATTGCGGTACGCATTTCGAGCCGGATTAGCAGTCTAATTAGACTGGCAGGGGACGCGAACGAGCACGCTCCGGGCTATGCCCCCCTAATAATAATATATTATAAATATATTTAATTATATATGTGACTATGTGAGTTGGTAAACCAGGGCTCATATTTTTTTTTTGGGGAACGTTGAAAACTATGAAAAATAATCACTTTTGTTAAATGACAGCTCAAGAATCCGTGATTAGCTCGTGATACGACCGACTGACGATATATGATATTAATGTATACAATATATTTCATATCGATTTTAATATCGCGCAGCTTAAACTGATTATACGATGAGTAAGCCACCCTCATCAAACATGTCAAACGCCAAGACCAAAGAAAGGCGCAGGCTCCCGTCAATTTTTAAGGGCCCGTACTCAAATGGTGCCAACGTAACTCTATTCACCGTATGATGACGGGTTATGAATACAATGTGTCACCGTCCCTTACTTTTCAATAGGAGTCGTAAAAACTGCTTGAACGATCATAAAAAGAATGAGCAGTTGCACTATTCTGAAATACTTATAGCATCAACTACGATCGCCAACCCGCCTGAAATTATAGTGTTAATGGAATTATCAGCCCCTCTGGAGGTCCAAAAGTAGATCTCAATAGATTGATGAATGGATGGAACCCAAAATTGCTAAGCTTCCGAC
Organism: Lymantria monacha; assembly: GCA_905163515.2. Classification (NCBI taxonomy): domain Eukaryota; kingdom Metazoa; phylum Arthropoda; class Insecta; order Lepidoptera; family Erebidae; genus Lymantria; species Lymantria monacha. The sequence continues at coordinate 14,391,267 of LR991083.1, forward strand.
AGCTATACGTTCAACTACCGTCCAACTATTCGCTCGTTGGAAACAATTTTCACGGAGTGTGTGGTTCTGTCTACATTAATGTGTTTCTGTTATACTTCCTATGTATCATAAATAAATGATTAAGGTGTTTAATAATATAATATTACTGCCTGACTATTGATAACCATAGGTCCTCTGGTCATAATGTTAGCTTATAATTTTTCACGCTGTGAAAATGTATTTACGCACTACCTACTCTACCTCAACAGCGACAAATCGAGAAGTGTATGGGACACAATAGTTACCTGCGTAATGGAAATACCCCCTAAAATACCCGCTAATAATTCCCGGCACCCCAACGTATAGCCGGCAAAGGCGACAGGACGTAGCCATGTCCTGTCGTCATTCAAGGCGATGGGAGAAGGTGTGCATACTATAATAATAATAATATTTATTAAAATGACCAAGACTCAAATGATTAGTACGACTTACACCTATGTTAGTAATAAAAATAGAATTACAAACATCACAAGACATAGGCATGTCACCGCCACAACATCCCATGAGAGATGGCGCAGCAGTGGCCCATGAATGTACAGTCCAGTCTAGTCGATATCATATTCAGGATACTGTTAGCGCTGCCACGCACCCTGCGCACCAGGGATGCACACCGCTTACGCATTGTTGAATAGAAACAATCAACATGCGCGTCTGCGAACATCCCCGATGCACTACAGTAGCGAGGCAGCCCCACCAGTACCCTGAACGCATTATTATATTGAACTATAAACATCTGTGACAATCGATTTGAAGACTCAGTAAATTCTTTTTATAGCAGGCTATGATCTGGACACTCCCCGCCTGATCCATTCAGGGTGACAGAAGGGTGGCATGCTGTCCCAAAAACCACCTTATTACCTCCCCATCACCATTAGGTTGACCATCGATAAATATTGCTTGACGTCTATGACGAGACTCAGAAACTCTCATGTATCTTTACATCTACTTTAGTCCAAATATATCGTTATCTCTTTAATTTTTAGAGCTGCGATGGCAGTGTTGAAGGGTAAAATTGATATTCTGTCGAAATTGATCTAGAAAGTCGAAGCCATTTTCATATTCAATACATTTCCTATTATTAGTTATTATTTTTTAATGTAAAATGTGAAGCATATTCCAATATTAATCGTCCAACTAGATTGAATCTTGACAATCTGAATTATTAGCAAAAAATATTAAGTGAAAGGAAACCCATTATCTGTCAGCGAGCCAATCAAGTTCTTTAAAAGAAAAAGGCATGAAATAAAGCGTAGATTTCTCATACGTTGTCTAACACAGGGCTATTAGTTTTGTCTGTATACGAGCGGATAGATAACAGATTTACTATGAAAAAGCTGACGTTCCGCGTCACAGCGTAGCGTTTCATTAGCCGCTATCGAGCGACCCATGTTAATGTCGATAAAAAGTATAATGCGTAAAAACTTATTTCATAACTATGTTTTGCTCCTCTTATATTTTCTTAAAAGGTTTTATAATAACAGACAACTTATTTACTGGCGTAAGCTCTACTATATCGCTGTATCAAAGTGACCGTTCATATTTAAGCCTTTAGTATGAATACTAAGTCAGAAATGATTGTATAATATACTATCGGCATTTGGTTTTTCTATCTTAATAAATCTTAATAATGACAAAAGCTGTATTATTACTTCAATGTAGGTATTATACAGAATTGTTTTTTTATGATATTCTACATATAAATAAGGTTATATAAAAATATCAAATATTTAAAATCATTAGTAATTACGTAATTATTTACATTTGAAAATATCTAAAAATATCCATGATTTATGGACATACTTTTTTTTTTACGCACGGCCATTCATAAATAAGTAATTATCGAACGCACACAAGTTCATGTTAGAAGTCATGGACACCTATCTACCTACTACTTCCTACATTGCCCACACATGTAAAATAGTACCTAAATAAGTTTACGATTCCAATTTTCTTTCATACTATTTAAAGGGCTTAGAACTTCTATAATAAACAGATACATTAAAATACTAATTTATTATTTAAAACCACATACTAATGTGCCTATTTATTAAGGTGTATTTAAAAAGTGGAATGTACTATTTATAACTAGGTATTAAACTTACCTTTTCATTTAGTTCCATGAAAAACCCTATCGTGTAGTGTGTATAAATGTACAAATCTCTTTACACTTGCTTAAATTGTTTTTTAATTTTATTTGTTTACACCTTTCACTTCACTTAAATACAGTAATCATTTTGCTATGAAGGGCCTCACTATACTAATTTGCAATTTTTTTACGTAACTTTCAGCACTTAGAATGTAAGCAGCACCATACAATTCTTTAATACTCGCGGTTCGAATATCTTACATGATTTGTGCTACTATCGTTGGATATAAACAATAAAATTAGCACGCGCTCATAATTAGGTCAGGGTCAAGGGTTTACTAACGAACATCGGGCGGCGTCAGCGGCGTGTTGCGCGCACGCCGCACGATGTGGAGCGGGTGTACGGCAGCGGGTACAAGGGGGGGTTACGAATTTTGCCGAACACTTACCGAAATACCGACAAAGAAATATTTGAGTACCTAACTTCGATTTATCGGGAGTATTTCTTTGTGTGCGTGGCGTGTGTGTGTTTATAATTATGAATAACTAACGTAGTGTCATCAAATTTAGTATATCTCGGAATGTTTGAAATGTAGAATGTATTTTTTTTTAAATAAAAACATACGTTTTTATTTCACTAATCAATTATACTATCGAATCTGAACCTCCTATGAAAATTTGGGTGCCTCTTGAAAAACAATCCTGTATATTTACGTATAGGTGGGTAAAAACTACTGAAGTAGGTATTCGACTTCTCAGACCACTAACATGATTTATATTTATACACGATGACAATGGTGCGCTTAAAAGCGAAGGAAAGGACACAGCACTTAAAAAAAATATGGTACTTAGCTTGAAATAATTTCAAACCGTTGCTTCTTGATCGTATGATGGAAGTTCCTTAGGTACTTACACCATATTGAGCAATATTCTTCGGATTTTGGCAATCAAGTTATTTCAAACTATCATGTTCACTAATACATACATACATACATATCATCACGCCATATCCTTTGCAGGGTAGGCAGAGAGAACAGAGTACCAGAGAACTCTATCCTTGCATACTTCACTCGCTTCCTCAACATTCATAATTCTCTTCATACACGCTCGCCGGTTTCGGAGACTCTTGACTCCACCTTCCTTCAGTACATGACTGATCTGGTCTAGGAAGGTTAGTCTCGGTTACCCCGGTACCTACATCATTCCACTTTCGCATTGTATATCTTCTTAACCAGACGTTCGTTCGGCATTCTTTCCACATGTCCGAACCATCGGAGCCATTCCCTTTCGCATCTTTACACCGATACTCTCTTTCATACCTACTCGCTCTCTTACGTCGTCGTTACGAATGCGATCGATCAGCCTAACTCCACAGATTCTCCGTAGAGATCGCATTTCGACCGCATTAATTTTATTTTCATACTCTTTTCTGCATACCCAAATCTCGCTTCCATACAGTAATGTTGGGACAAGCGCTGCGTTATGTATTGCTACACGTGCCTTCTAGCTGAGGTGGTGGCTACCGAGAAGTTGCCCTAACGCTCCGTTCACTCTATTTCCTGCATTCACTCTTCGCTCTATATCAGTGGTGTAACTTCCATCTCGGCTAAATCCACATCCAAGATATATAAATTCATCCAATTGCTCTAGTACATCATTACCTATTGTTACTCTTACATCTGTTCTGGCTTCATCTCTTTCAAAGACCATTATTTAGGTTTTGCTCACATTCACGCGTAGGCCCCTTTTCTTACAATCTTCTGTCATTGTGTTGACTAGGGTCTGCAGGTCAGTCGCTGACTGTGCCAGCAGGACTGCATCATCTGCATATAGCAGAGCAGTGACCACTGAGTCGCCCATCTGGACTCCCACATTCATATCGTTCAACCTTTAGAGACATTTATCCAGATATATGATAAACAGTCTGGCTGATAGAACGCACCCCTGCTTAACGCCGATATTGACATCAAACTAAGGCGACATTCCATCATCCAGCCGCACACAGGCTCTACAGCCCATGTAACTGGACTGCACAGCCTGCAGCAGTTTACCGTTAATACCATACTGCGGTAAAATGTCCCAAAGTTCCTTTCGTACAACCGTGTCAAATGCTCTCTCCAGATCCACAAAACCGCAGAAAACCCTCTGACCTAGAGCCAATAGAGCCAAATGCTTCTCCACAACATTGCGCAAAGAGAACACTTGATCCATGCATCCCCTTTCACTCCTGAAACCTCCTTGTGTCTCACACAGTAAACCATCGGACACCATCCTAATTGATGATTATACACTTGTTTTATATATATATATATATATTTTTATTGCTTGTGGTGGCAAACGAGCAGACAGCACACCTGATGGTAAGTGTCACTGCCGCCCATGGACCTTTGTAATACTAAGGGTATAGCTAGGTCGCTGCCTACCAATACAAACCCGAAACCCACCCCAATTGGGCTTTCGGCTCTCTCGCTGAGACGTAGTACTCAGACGTAGATCGTCTGCGAGAGTGTGGTAGTACCCCGGATGGACCGGCCCGGAGCTGTAGACAGAGAACTGTTCACAGCGTGATCCTACCACTATTATATAATTTCTTAGTGTTTTAAGTAGGTAAAGTATAAATCAAAATTACATATGTATCTGTCAATATTATGTAACATGAAAAATACATATAAATAGATTCTACACATTATACGAGTATTTGAATAGTGTGACCTTCTTTATGCATATTCACATATACATAATGTATTACATAGCTTGATAAAGGTTTTTACCTATTAAGTAATTCAAAAATAAACGTGACTGAAATTAACATGCAATTTACTCCATGAAGTTAATTTATTACCCAACAATTGTTTTGATATAATTTATCAAACATTGCTATTCTTTTCTAGTTTCCCCTCTTCTTCGTTTCTAATTTCCTCTTGATCATAGATGTCATACAAGATAATAAGGGATATTATATAACAATAACATGAGAAGGAAAACATGAAATGAAACGCCAGAGAACATCAGACGAGTTCATATAGAACTCGTCTGATGAGCGTGGTATAGGAGATTAATATGCCTCCTCTTGCAAAGACTACTCAAGGCCAAATATGGAAGGTACATGTGAACTATGATCATTCTCTCTTTATTTTTATTCGCTGTTAACAACCCTATTCACTATGCAAATGACAGTGTTTCTGCTCTTGCTGTGATGTTGTAAAGATATCGCCTCTTTGCTTCAATAATGTTTTTGAAGTTTTAAAAAATAATTGAAATATAAATCTATGATTTTAATTATTCTATAATTGAATCATCTATGATTTAAATCAGATTTACGTTAAAAAAATATTCGTTGCGACACAATTATTTTTTGAAACTTGAAAAACATTCCTCTAAAATATCATTTTTCATTATTGAAGTAAAGAGGCATATACTTACATACTTCTTACGACGCCAATAGAATAGCATATAATGATTAGGGTTCCGTACCTCAAAAGGAAAAAACGGAACCCTTATAGGATCACTTTGTTTTTTTTTCAAACACGTGCCGAACCGAACCTTCATAAATTAGCATAATTATATTTGAAAACATTCAGTGACATCTTTTAAAGTTTCAACATCACTAGCATATAAACGATACCAAAAACGAAACCCGCCGTGACTAAGATTTTATTTAATACTTTCCATATCTGCTACTACAGATATATTTCTTTATTTATTTTCTTGTATAAAACTTATTTTGTGAACTGAAAAAGAAATCTTCACAAGCAGAATACCGCCCTTGCTTAGTTTTATACTAAAAACTTAGCATAATAAAGCTAATTAACAAAAAATAAACACTACATTAATATTTCCTGGTATCTCACTGTTTATAAAAGCAGACACGAATCTGATATCTTGTTTTGTTTTAATATGATGTTGTATCCTAATGCGGTGTTTTTTAAAACAAAGACGATAGCAAAAATTTTTAACTAACTTGTATTATTCAATTTTACTATCGAGTAGAACAAAAACGCGACAAGAGAAGAGAAAATAAAACAAAGAATTTTGCGTATGCTTCCAAGCAAGCAGACTAAAAGGAATACACAGGTGACGTGATGACGCGTAAGTTCAATCCACACGCAAGACATTACTCATAATTCATATATTGTTGTTCTGAGTATGGATATAATTTGTGTCCATCAAATTATATGTTTGTAAAATCCCCTAAAATACAAGGATTATTTCCATAGTACTGCGGGTATCGTCTATAAAAAACTCATAAACTAGTTAACAGCATATATACGTGCTTTATTACTGCTGACCTTGCTAAGTCATCACTATCACTTACCTACTTATTACTTAGTACAAGTGGCTATAAAAGTCAAATACTTATAACAGTTATTATTTTATATTCCATAATTGCCTATAACTCCAACTGTGTGGCGACTAAGTAAGAATATTATTATTGCCACACCGTACTTGTCCGTGAGAGGTTTAAAAATTGACTAAGGGATCACAAAGAGAATGAGTAGCACGGCTATTCTGAGAAATATGTAACAACTTACTGCCGGTTAAGGTAATTAACACCTTCATCGAATTACTCATGCAGTATTCTATGAAGGTCCTTACGCCCTGCAGCGGGCGATGAAAGACTGAATACATAATGTTTCTATAACTTTTTGAACAAATATTAATTATACTTTTATTTGCGAATGCTTCTGAGCCGCTTCATAGGTGGAGAGAAGGCCACACTACGAGTCTGATGCTGCTCCTCTCTCAACCAGAATTCTTGAACGGTATCCGAGTATAACCATCCTAAAAATGGATTATCCCCGGTTAAGAACTCTCCTACCTAACTCTTAGATCATTTTAATAGAAATCTCAATACGACCTGAACAAACTATAAAAACCGGTCAATATCAATTTTGTTACTAGACTAAAAAAGCAAATTCACTAGTAAAACTTACAAACCTTTATAGATGATAACTTGATAAACAACAATGGTTTTTTTTTTTAAATAAACGTAATAAAACTACCAGCAAAATTATGGTGTAAGAAAACTACGCACTATTAACCTTTTTTGTTCCGCCTGCCTTTTTTTACCGCTTATATGGAAAAAATACCACACGATATTACGATAAAAACAAAATCTTAATATTTTTTTTATTGATAATTACATAAATATACCAAGGTTCGTCTAATATTATAATTGTTAAAGTTTATAAAAATACTCTCAAGATCTTTTCCGTGTGGTGAACGAAATAAGAATACAATTCGCCACCGCTTTTCTTGCCCGTGTGTGCTATTAGAGATGACTAAGGGACAAGACAATATGCATATAGCATCTATGCAAGAGAATAACCGACTCGTATGTCCAGTGTGATAGGTAGGTCAATTTCCAGGGCTCAAGTCCAGCAGTAGAACGTATATGAGCTGAGATGATCATGAAGATGCATCAAATGACGAGAGTAACCGCTTAGTTAGATTATTAGTGCATTGTATCATTGATCGATCTTTGGAGAAGAAAGGTTCTACAGTGACGACTTAAATCAAATGACACAACGTACTCTTGCTTTCTACCTGATAGACTGCAGTTATAGCAAAAGACAACACGCTGAATATAGAGTTTCCTACAGAAGGTTTATTTATATCAGAAAACATAAGAAAGATTTGATATAACAGCCCATGAGTGTGTACATATTTGTTTGTTCAAATCAAATCATTTCCTCACAACATTACTTTCATCCCGCCTCATCACATGTCCATACCATGTCAGCTGTTCACTCCTTTAGTTTTTCTTATCACCGGATCGAAATATAGCCACAAATTGAGAAGATCCGGCAAGAAACTCAGCGCACCTGTATTTTTTTTTTCTTTAATAAAATTATATGTACATTACAAGTTTAGCAACTATTAGATCCAGTGTGATGATCTTTGAACTAGGATTTTCTTTTTTTTTTTTTCAAATATAATACAAGAACAAACACAAATAATAAGTATGCAAAAATTCATGACTTCATTCTTAGTAAATTTTTGAAGGATGAGCCTTTAAGCACGAAAAAAAAATTATGGGTACCTATCCACGTCTACTAGAAGTATAACTGACCAGAGTATAAACAAAATTCATGACCTTACTTTTTTTTGTTGTCCGCTTAATGTGAGTGCCCTATATATAATAACGACTTAAGAATATATTACTTTAGTAGAAAAATAAGTCTTAATAAAACCATATGATCCATCTCCTAGGCGTGAAATGTCAATTTGGCCAATTTCTATTCCTGAATGCTGATTCTGCCCAATAATTCTTTTATATCAACCTAGAAGAAATAGCAATAACTTGTTATTTCTTTAGGTGGTATTGCCACAACAAATTTGAGTGAAATTTGACACGTAGATAGCTTACATTCCGAATTGATATACCCATCTATCTATCAGGATATCTAATGTAGGAAATAGGCCTCCCCACAAGATAGGTGGGTTGATATTCGCATTTGGTATTACAAATTTTATAAGAAAGTGGCGCTTGTCGCTCTCCTGATCTTTCACTTTGCCAGTTTTTACGACTTATCCGACAAAATAGAGAACGTCGTATTTTTAATCTTTATCACATGGAATAAAGATATATAGATTTTTATTCTAGAAAGTTGCTTACATATACTTTTATTCCAGAAAGATACTGTAAATAATAATTGTACTAATTGTTAATATAGATAAACCAAAAAGCTAAGTACGAAAACAAATTAAATATTAAGTTAATAGGGCGGCGAATGTTAATGTGAGTCCCTTAAGAACGTCGTAAAAATACAACGTCTTTTTCATCCTACAGATAAGCAGGGAAATGATTAATAGTTAAAGTGGGTACATAATAAAGAGGAAATATTAATTATAATTAAGATAGCAGAGATGTAGGTTCAACTATATAATAAACCGTATAATAAACTAATTACAACTCTTATATTAAATTATGAGATTATTCAGAAACTTTTTTTGATGCAATATTATATATTTAAATTTTATATGTTACTAAAGAGCATAAAACATTAGAGTAGCAAGTTTCAAGAAATTCTGCCCGTCAGTTTTTGCATTTACAGTCACACAAACAGAAATTGCAAAATAATCGGAATATGTTCTGACAAAGATTTTGACATGCCAGTTTTTCTCAAATATCTTCAATACTGATTTTATCTCTGTACTGTTGGATTAACAATTGGAACCGTTAGGTAGCGCTGTGATAGATTTCAAGCAATCCTATTTTTATTTTATTTAGATTAATCGCTCTAAGAGAAGGAAATTTCGGAAGGAGACTTAGGTTAATTGTCCCCCATTATGGAAGAGGCTTGAGCCTAGCAGTGAAACGTCTATGAGCTGAAATGGTGATGCTACCGCTCTTCTTAATCTTAACCCATATGGGAGTATAATATCGCAATATATAAGCATAATACTTATTTTTGTGGCGAAGTGACTAATTTTAAGCAGTTCTATTTTTATTTCGTTAAGATTAACCTCTCTAACAGAATGTAAACTCGAAAGGAAACCTTATACTTACACGTCTGACTAGCGTGGTATATTATGGGTAATTTCTTCCCTCATCATTCTCCTACTCTCATCCTAATTACTTGGGGTCGATACAATATGTACTCTTATTTCATAGTACATATTATAAAAGTTATTGGTAATAGTTTTATGACAGGCCGTCTGCCAGACGTCAACCCTCCTTGGAAATGTAATTGTTGACCAAACGGCATCAGATAGAGTTGGCCCAGGACGTTATAAGGCTATAAGTCGTTTTTTACGATATCCACGAGAAAAGTAAAGGTTGGTAGTATTCGTAGCCGCTACCACACAGCTAATTTACCCCCTATTATGGAATAAGCTTGAGCGCAGAAGTAAAACGTGTATGAGCTGAAATGGTGAGAAATACCGCTCTTTGTAATCTTAGCCCAACACCACATAGCGTATGTACATACGAGTATATCGTAAGCATAATATTTTCGCTATCCTTTCCTAATACTAACTTATAGAAATTATTAAATTAAAATAAATGTCTGTTACTTTGTATCAAGATTAAAATAAAAGTATCATCTGAAAATCATCATCATCATCACAGCCCATATATGTCCCACTGTTGGGCTCGGGCCTCCTCCGTAATGGGAGGGAAATTTAACCTACTATACTGCACTGGCCAGACGTGTTGGTATCGGATTTTGTTTCGGGTTTTCCTTCTCTTGCATAGATGTTATATGTGCTTTATATCCCTTAATCCTCTTGTACGATCACCCATGGGTAAGATATAGGGTGGTGAATTGTATTCTTACTCCGTCACCACACGAAAAAATCTGAAACTCGCTATATATAAATGATTAACTAGTTTAAAGTAATAAATTAAATTATTAATTGGGTACTTAGAATAAAGAATAGATATTGCGTCGTTATAATATTAATTAGCATATGAATGTAACTTTGTTATTATAATATCTATATGTTATTTGCTGAATTGATCTCAATTTAATTTGATAAATACTCCGAGCAATTGAAATCATTTTCAGACGGCGACTATTGATCTAATTATTCGTGAATTAATCAATCCTATTGAAAATATGGGATGTCGCTAATGCTTTGCGTCGCTGATCGCTCGAGGGTATTTCAATGAATGATTTTAAAGTTAAGTTTATTATCAAGACCTTATTATTCTATAAATTCAAAACATTGCATTTTTCAACTTAAAGTGTTTCTCGATAAAATAATATTTCTTTTTTAAATATATACTTCTATAATATATATTTATTTTTTTAAATATGAATAGTTGCAAATGATATTACAGTGTTCAAAGAGCACACACTCTTCAGTTGTTTTCTTTTCGTGACCCCTTGCACGTTATTTGATTACTCTACATATATTGGCAGGGAAATTGGCCTACTATATTTAGCACGTCCACGGCTACCCGAGCTAGCCATAGCATTTTAATGTTATTAATAATAAAATAAAAAATATTCTTAAATGCGGAGTGATATCTTTTGTATCCCTTAAGAAGATCTATGCGTAACAAAAGACGTCGAAAGCCGATGCTTTTTTTTAAACTTATCTACTATAATTAAAAGCCAACTAAAGTAATTATTTTGCGTCTTTCAGCGACCTTAATCACGGCAGCGGCAGGGACCACAGTAGGCTGGACGTCGCCCACGCTTCCAATACTTCGGGCACCAGATTCTCCTATTCAAACTTCAGCGGACCAGAGCTCGTGGATAGCTTCAATTATGATATTGTGTTCAGGTACTATTATTATTTCTCTTTAATTTTAACTTCTAATAAAATATATTGAAAACTTCTGAATACTAAATCAATTGATATTACCGTTCACCTAAAATAATCTGTCGGTAAATTCTTCATTGGTCTAGTTGTGGAAAAGAAATAATTAAAAAGGTGATTTTGTTAAAAACCATCACATGTTTCACTTTTAAAAAAACTACAGTCATTTTTGGCTTTAGGATTTAAAGAATACTAATAATACGTAGAAAATCCTACTAATATTATAAATGTAATAGTTTGTGAAGATATCTAAATGTGTGTTACTCAATCACGTGCTAACCGTTAAAAGATTTGATATGAACATTAGCACATATACTATTTCCTTAATTAACACACAGGATAATTTTTATCCCAGTAATGTATTTCCTTGGGATAATTTAGTGATAATAATTTATATTATAAAAGTCACTTTCACGTGGACAAACTATACTTAATAATAAAATACTGTAATATGCACTACTCCTTTATTTCGATATAACATAAAATTTACGAAAAAATATATGATTACAGATGATTATTAATCTGGCAACATTGACAGATAAATAACCCAAGTAGTTTGAAAAATTGCGTGAATACGATTATTGTTTGTTAATTGATAAAAAATGCTATTTAAATAAAGCGTATTGTCACGTAATTTATGACAGAAACAGCAGTATTTTTGACAGTTTCTGGCCTGGTCACACTCAGTCTAAAACATCCGAGGTAACAGAAGGAAGATGTGTTGCGCCATAGCCGGCCGTATTACACCTCACTGAGAAGTGAGCGGGCCATCGGATTCGATTCCTTGACTTTAGTGATCCGCTCGGCGGATTACTCTTTCTGGTCGACCTCCATCAATATTCCCGTAAATAGACCGACGAAACGTCGCTTTCACGCTGTTGGCCTCCTGCGAATAAAGAACTAATCCCCATTTTGACCACCTGTGGAATCTAGTTACTCAACATGCTTTCGGGAGCACGAGTTTCACACACTAACGATAATATTTCTAAGTAACCCACTGACATGCATCTTGATTCTTAAAGATCTTTTCTTTCATCGCTAAAGAAAGAAATAATTTGGAACCATTTAACATAAACATACATACATACATATCATCACGCCATATCCCTTGCAGGGTAGGCAGAGAGAACAGAGTGCCAGTGAACTCTATCCTTGCATACTTCAATCGCTTCTTCAACATTCATAATTCTCTTCATACATGCTCGCCGGTTTCGGAGACTCTTGACTCCACCTTCTTTCAGTACGTGACCAATCATAACATAAACATAATATCCTAAATACATAATTTATTCTTGATAGTATTTATTTTTATAATTTGTATTTTATGTGTGATTTCCCATCTAAGATTATTTGAATTAATGTTTATTAGTAATGTAAATAGTTGGTTCATAAGGTATTTAGATAGTTTTTACGGAAAAACCATTGAAATTGATTTATTTTGTGTAACATATGTATTTATGTTTCCGTGTGGCGACGGAGTAAGAATACAATTCACCACCCCCTATCTTACCCGTGGGTGATCGTAAGAGACGACTAGGGGATATAAAATGCATATATCAAGAGAAAGAACACTCGAAATAAAACCCTATACCAACACGTCTGACCAGCGTGGTATAGTAGGTCTATTTCCCTCCCATTATGTAGGAGGCTCGAGCCCAACAGTGGGCATATATGAGCTGGATGATGATGATGATGTATTTATGAATATTGCTTTATTCTTTTTCTTACCCTTGCTTTGCTGGTGAGTGTCGTAAAAGACGACTAAGAGCCTTATAATGACCTTGGCCAGACGGAGTTCCGTCTGATGCCGTTTGGTCAACAATTACATTCCCAAGGAGGGTTGACGTCAGGCAGGCGGCCGGTCATAAAACTACTGCCAATAACTTCTACAATATATACTATGAAAGAAGAGTACATATTGTATCGAACCCAAGTAATTGGGATAAGAGTAGGAGAATGATGATGTATTTATGAATCTTATATTTTCCTGGTCGTGATCATTTAAAACTTTTAATAGAATTAAATACTAGAAATTAATATAAGCTCTTTTAATATTTTCCAATTAGGTACAATTTATTTACAGTTTTCTTACACAACTTCGTTCCGAAATTATTATTCATAGATTTTAAGTAGTAGTAAATATAAAGGAAGTTTAACTGAATAGGAAACCTCGAAATGGAAACATAATATACATATATCAAACCGTCTGCACAGCATGATGTAACCAATTAGGCTAATTATCTTTGTATGGGTCTATTAGTAAAACGTGTCTAATAACTACAAAATTGAAAAACTATTCACTACATTAATTTTATTCGCTAATCTAGATATACATAAAAACCCGATTACGAAGCGAAAAATGATGTCACAAGTGGGATTCGAACCCATACCTATTGGGAATCCAGCTCAATCGTGCTGCTACTTACATCACCGTGAACTATTGTAGGACATTAAAAAAAGAACAAGATTTGAATGTCCTACAATAGTTCACGGTGGTGTACGTAGCAGCACAATTGGGCCGGATTCCCAATAGGTGTGGGTTCGAATCCCACTTGTGACATCATTTTTCGCTTCGTAATCGGGTTTTTATAAATAATTAAGCATATTAAATGCTAAATTTCAGTAATTAGATATACATAGTTATACTGTTATATGTTATGTATTTATACTACTAGTACTACATCTGTAAGACATTATTTTTAGACATTTCATTATTAAGACATTTAACTTACCTATTTACAGCAAGTTAATGTAATAAATAAGTGAAAGAAACTTTTGATATCCGCATCAAAAATTGCTTCGCATTCTACACGCCGGTAAGGTAATGTGCCTAGAGATGTGTCAGTAATATCACGTTGAGTTGTTTCACTGGCTCATTGTACTGAGAATATTTTTCGAATATACAAAGACCTGAATATTTTGATTTCAAAACACTTGAAAATATTGAATTTTTGTCGCTTGAGAGTTTCTGCCGAAATGACAGCGTAACAATTTATGTTAGGTTTAAAGCTATGCCTAATATTTTTTTTATTTACATATTAGATTTTGTTGACATCTGGCTATTTATGGCACTAAATAGTATCTTGAACTGTGTGTCTCTAAGCGAAAAGCAGAAATTGACAATGTTTATATGAGTCAGATATCAATATTACATATTAGGTACGTCAAATTATAGTTTAGGAGATAAATAGCTTAATATAATTATTAAAAAACACAGAATTGTTATAAAAGTCAAAGCTGCCAAAAAGAAAACTTTTCAATAGATCTTAACTCTTGTGATGCTTTATTATTTACATCAAAATTATTATCAAGAACTCCTATCACTTATTGAAATAGAATCATGATTTATAAATTAATAAAGAATCGGTTAATATATATCAATAGACAATTATTAGTAGCACTTTTTTTATTTCTTGTGATGGCAAACGAGCGAACAGCAAACCTGATGGTGTTAATGCCGCCCATGGACCTTTATCATACCAGGGATTCAGCTAGGCCTCTGTCTACAAAGACAATCCCAAACCCACCCAGAAAGGGCTACCGACTACCCCGGATGAACCCGCCCATGGCTGTACACAGAAAACTGCCAACAGTGTGGCCTTAAATTGCCCTAGAATCGTGTTAAAAGATAAATATTTTTTATTTGTTATTTTTAAAGTTCGTTAAGTAATATATTTTTATTTTGCATCATACAACTATATCCCACCACGTGATCATCACCGCTAAAGTCGATAGTGGCTTAAGAACTGACTGATGCGAACGTGTTATTTATTTTCAGAATTCTGTTTAATTATTACGTTTTTCGGATACCTTAATCTCTAGAATGATGTCTTGATATATTTTAGGACATCATGTCAACGAAATATGTCTTTATGCGAATGGCACAATTGCGGATGGCCGACTACCTCGTGACCAATTAAAAAAAATACTGCTGTCATAATATTAAATCAATGTTGCTATGTGTTCTCATAACAGATTAAATTTAAAAACAAGTTTGCAATGTGATTAAAAAATACACATAATTATAAAAGTTGCAAGCTTTTCAAGTTATTAGATGACGAATATTCCTTTCTCGTAAAACGATGATTTGTTTGGGGCAGAAAAGTATAAAGATTGGTATTATGACGTCATGTCTAAGTATAGCTCTCTCTGTCTAATTATTAAAATTGACATAATGACTTCTAATGTTTACGCGAGTATTACACATTTGAAATAAAACTACTTTTACGGATTCTATCGCGTTTGTATTTGATTTATAATTTCCCGACGTTTCGAACACTTTACAGTGATCATGGTCACGGGAGGACTGAGGTGTCTTACGTCCAATATGTCATTGTTATTACAGAAATTTATTTATATCTACCCTATAAGATATTAAATTTTGACCCACAATTTTCCCCAAATTGTGGGTCAAAATTTAATATCTTATAGGGTAGATATAAATAAATTTCTGTAATAACAATGACATAGATATCTGTAATAACAGTGACGTAAGACACCTCAGTCCTCCCGTGACCATGATCACTGTAAAGTGTTCGAAACGTCGGGAAATTATAAATCAAATACAAACGCGATAGAATCCGTAAAAGTAGTTTTTCAAATATTAAAATTGAAATCTAAAAAAAAATTGTTTTCACAAATCGATAAAATTTTTAATTTATTCTAAATATGTATACCTATACCATAAAACATCCCCCCGTATGTAGAAAAAGAATATAATTTATCACCCCCCTTACCTGGTGGGTGTCGTAGAAAAAAGTGTGTGTGTCAGCTCCGACGCACGACTGGAGTTTACCCCTTAAATACGATTATCAAAACAGGCGCAAAAAAAGCTCATTCGACTAAAAATAATATATATGTATATTTTTATTTACATTTATTAAAACTGTTTAGTGAAGTATTATCTCACGTCAGAAAGCGAAAGGTGCGCAGAATAGGTTGCGCACCAAAAACGTAACGAGGTCATTCGATCACTAGATTTTACTCCTCAAATTTTTTTCATACCGGGCGCCTTATATGAAAATCGATTCTTAAGGAGTATGTAAACTCCAAAAGTCTATAATACGGATAATACCATAAACCAACCTGTTTGACCAGCGTAGTATAGCAGGTCAATTGTTCTTATATTTTGGAGGAGGCTCGAGCTCAGTAGAAGGAACGAGACGAGATGATAATAACGTTTCCCTCACCCTAGCTCTTCTAAAATAGGGACACGAGAGTTTAAAAACATATCTATTTATTACGAGTACATAAAACAGCTTATTGCGATATTAATAGTTGTTTGGTTGAGGCTAATCAAGGATTACCGCAACTACGTATATTTTTAAAATGTCCTCAACATATCTTCACCCTAGATTGGCAAGCAAGGTAAGCAGGGATGTAGTTTCAAGTGGGTCAATACTAAGTTATTATCTGTAATTGTTGCTTGTCTACAATATTATTTATAATTGTTTGTGATAACATCTCGTGTGTCAAGGCAATTAGAGTATGCTTTATCGTGATATTTTCATGTAACGTTTCCTTATCTCTAACGATACACGTGTACCGTTAAGTTTATTAATTTTGTGGATCTTCTACAAATATATAATAAGGGCATTGGCCGATATTCGATCGTATTCCATTAATTTTTATACAGATTGTTATTAAAATTCTTTTGTAAGTTGTATTATTAAAGTTCTTTTGTTAAGTAATACAATTGAATGTATTAAATATTGCGTCGCTGTTGTTGACTGTTGAATATTTCCTTCGACAGAGGCCAACTCTAAATATCCTCAAGTTGTTTAGAATTTAGTAACAGGCTTCAAGTAATCTATCCAACACGAACTCAATACAAATCCTACTGTACGCGTAAATATAAAAGTAAAAAGACTGCTCTATGGTCTTCGTTTCTTTTTATGTCCGAACGTAGGAATCTAAAAAAAAGACTGGCATTGGCACATTTAAAATATGAGCATAAATACAAATAAAATTCGAACGTTTATTTAATTCAATTTAATGTATTTTCAACGCATATTTATACATATAAATTTACCTTTTGCGTACTTGATCCTATTATCACTATTAAAACGATAATACGGCTTACTAAGCAGTGTAGCGATTATGTGAAGTTATAACTTAGGAAAGTTGTAATATTTATGCTGACTGCTAGATTTTTAATTGTCGCGATATTGTTTTTTCTAACTTATAAACGTTCTTAATAAAAACTCTATAGTCACTATAATTATTGTAATAGTTAATTCATATTAAAATATGGTTGTAATAAAATATACTTATACATATAGACATATATTAAGGTTAAAAATAATCAGTGATTTAAAATAATTATATGAATAGTTTTTAAAATAATAAAGCTAGATGTCTAAGTAATCTATACAAACGAAACTTCGAGAACAGTTATTGTTAATTTATAGGGAAGGTTCCATGTCATACAGATTGTATTATTATTAGGCCTAACTTTATTTACCTGCTTTAGTACTCATCAAAATAGTATGACAACGAATTTAACATACAAGTTCTCGACTCAATATTCAAGGTAAGCATACTGCACGTTGCATCATGCCGCATCATGTCACACGAAAATTGTTATGGAGTACGGTTGTGAGCCAATTAGGTGATAAATCACATGTCATATCATGAGTCATATTAGATGATAATCACTCAACTAAATCGTACGCCTAGAAGTACGATTAAATACGATTTTAATATTGACTAAATCAATGTTGGTAGTTAATTTAATATTAGGTATATGACAATTTATAAGATTACTATCAGATTGTTCATTTTATATTCTAATTAAAAATTAAAACGAACAACTACGGATATCATTTCATTTTAATAATATTCATTCATTCATTTTAATAATATTTTACGGATATTATTTTCAATTCATTGAATTAATGACACCACACTGAGTGTATAGGAATCAACCTAATTCAATGACACCACACACTATGTAAGTGCCCTTATAAGGCCTATGCATACATAAATGATGTGATCTGATTTTGCGATCCACAATTTGATGTGCCGAGTCAGGGTGTAATTTGTGTTCAATAAATTGCATTTTTGTGAAGTCTGTCATAATAAAAGGATTATTTTCTTAGTGTCCACTATAATAAAAGGAGTATTTTATTAGTGACCGCTATAATAAAAGGAGTATTTTCTTAGTGTCCGCTATAATAAAGGAGTATTTTATTAGTGTCCGCTATAATAAAAAGAGTATTTTATTAGTGTCCGCTATAATATAAGGAGTATTTTATTAGTGTCCGTTATAATAAAAGGAGTATTTTCTTAGTGTCCGCTATAATAAAAGGAGTATTTTATTAGTGTCCGCTATAATAAAAGGAGTATATTCTAAGTTGATATAGAGCGAAGAGTGAATGCGGGAAATAGAGTGAACGGAGCGTTGGGGCAACTTCTCGGCAGCCACCACCTCAGCCAGAAGGCACGTGTAGCAATACATAACGCAATGCTTGTCCCAACATTACTGTATGGAAGCGAGAGTTGGGTATGCAGAAAAGAGTATGAAAGTAAAATTAATGCGGTCGAAATGCGATCTCTTCGGAAAATCTGTGGAGTTAGGCTGACCGACCGCATTCGTAACGACGACGTAAGAGAGCGAGTAGGTATGAAAGAGAGTATTGGTGTAAAGATGCGAAAGGGAATGCTCCGATGGTTCGGACATGTGGAAAGAATGCCGAACGAACGTCTGGTTAAGAAGATATACAATGCGAAAGTGGAAGGATGTAGGTACCGAGGGAGACCGAGACTAACCTACGTAGACCAGATCGGTCAGGTACTGATGGAAGGTGGAGTCAAGAGTCTCCGAAACCGGCGAGCGTGTATGAAGAGAATTATGAATGTTGAGGAAGCGAGTGAAGTATGCAGAGATAGAGTTCCCTGGCACTCTGTTCTCTCTGCCTACCCTGCAAGGGATATGGCGTGATGATATGTATGTATGTATTCTAAGTTAAATTTACGTAATACTCGTTAAATTTACTTTTGGTCATCCTATACTCTCGTTTAATCGTTTTTATAAACATTTTTTATTTTAATATTTGATCATAACTTAACTTGGTAGCAGTGTAATGTTTTATAGTTTCTTAACTGTCTGACCTGATTTTGACGCGATAGCTGAAATTGATCATATTTTATTTTTAATGTGAAACAGTCATACGTATTAAAAAAATCGGTCAATTCGTTAGTGCAATTTTAAAAATTAGCGTGAAGAAATAATTTGATATTATTTTAAACAGTCTCATGATAGATAGGTGTGGTTATAGCCCCACTCCCGTTAAGTGGTATGTACCTAATTATTGATAGTTGTTTAGTTAGTGCCACTAGACGAATGAAATTCATTTAGTTGGATTTTTCATTTCTATCAAAACAAGTGACTCTGTGTTATTCTAACAGTGAGAGTTGCAACACTTGCGAGAAAAGAATAATCATTGATATTATTGAATAAGATAATCTGATAATTTAGTCGGATGGGATATCTAACGCAAAAAAGAATCTATTTTAAGAATTGCTTTTCAATTTGATTTCGTTATCTTGATATTTCGAATACGTTACAGCATACATGATCTTAGATTAATGATAAAATAAATCGTAGAATTCATGAAAATAATGTCAATCCATATATTATAATAATTGCACAAGTATTAGAAATCATTATGCAATAATATTTTGCGACATCCGAATAGCTATTTTAAGTATCAATGTGAGCAAAAACAAAATAATCAAATAGATTCTTCAACCTTGTCAAAGTAATAATATATTATATTATTATTATTATTTGTATCTCCTTTTAATTCACGGGATCTTCCATAGGGAAGATGCCCGGTCCTTTGGGAGGCTTACATGGGGATATGGATCCAACACGCAGAGGCCTTTGGAGAAATTTAATCTAAATATTGGGGTGGGACACCTACCGATGACATTCCACGTCTGCACTTAACATACGTGGAATGCCAGCAGTAAGTGTAAAACTATTGTATGATGATGGTATCTAATATATGAAATATGGGAGTGGGTGTTTAGTGGACTGGTTCATCTTAAATCTATGAATTTATAACTGTCGTCTGCCTTCAAACCCATGTTAAGAGCTGAACGGTGGCAGACGGTGACTCGCCAACTCACTGAATGGGCCCCCTAAATAGTCGCCACAGACACACAAGTCATACGGGCAACAGAGGGCAACATTGATGTAAGTGGCGAGGGGTGTCGAGCGGTGCGGCGCCGGTTTCACCATTGAGTCTGCGATAAACAAACTCATGGTTTCCCCGTAATTATGCCCTTGAAAATGACACTTCCACCCCCGAGCATATAGCTCTGGCTACCCCTCTCTGATCAGCTGTTTAAGGCAAGCCAGAGCTGAGAGTCCTTCGGGCACTCTTCGGTTTCCACTCTAGCCAGCCAATGAAGGCCAGCTGGAGACGAGTCCCTGATCGACTCTCTGGAGTATTCAGGACCGCAGTATCGCCACTCACATTCAGCTCGCCACAAGCTGCCCTGCGGTTTATTGGCTTGCCTGTAAATCTTGTGATACATTTTTTTTTTATATCAAAAGAACTTAGGAAGCCAAATAATGTTCCTCCGAGTTTTGCGTTAGCCTCATGGTGAAGTAACGACTGGCCCGGAGGTTTTATTATTATTATTATTATACGGCAGCGGTAAGATACCACAGTTCGAACAATCGTCTTTTATTATCTTACATTTGACATATATCAGTTTATAAAAATATATCTGTGTTTATTATCTGCTTAGTTCAAACTACCATGTGCCTTCATTCATTGCTTACCCGTGAGAGTCTTAAAAATTAGCCAAAGGATTACTAAGAATATATGTAACAGCATTCAGCGTGGCAATTATGACGTTTTCTCTCCTAGAGCTACCATTGCCCGACAGATGACAATGATCAGTTGATGAATGAATTAATTCTGTATTCTGAAGAACACTTGAGAACGTCGATTCTTAGCCAAATTTTCTTCAATCGTTTGTTTGTTTTATTGTATTATAAAGATGAGGGAAGAAAGAGCGTATCTGTATGTATGCCTTCACAGTGCGTCTTAATAGATCTTGTGGAGTGAGTTGGAGTTCGCTGACAATGGCTTTCGTAACCGTAACGCGATAGGACGATAGTCATAGTTAATAGTTAGAAGAAAGACAACCAATATAAAACAAATATCTTATTTACACTATTAATAATATTAACATTATTTATCTACAATTCATTGTCACTTTGTTACTGTGTCTTACTGTTAGGTTTCGATATATTTTAACAGTGTTGATCATTTTTACGTATCTAGCTGACGTAACAGATACTACGTTACTCTATGCGAATTAAAAAACTTGAAATCAATCACAGCACTAACTACAGAGTCTAATTAAACCTATATATAAACCATTCATAAAATCTACCTGAACACATAAAAAAAATCATCAAAATCGGTCCAAATGTTTAGGAGTTTAATCATGTACATACATACAGAAGAATAAGTTATATAACGATTATTTTTTTATAGTTTAAGCTAATAAGTACGAAACCACAACGTTTAAGTTAAAGATTTCATCTAGCAAGCACAATACGAGTAGGTTGACATAATACGACATTAAGAAACCTCAAAGAAGTCATTTATGTATGCTAGTTTACTCATGATGATTTAAAATAAAGTAGGTACACAAATAAAATAACAAAATACATATCTATATATAAAATAACGACGACGTAAGAGAGCGAGTAGGTATGAAAGAGAGTATTGGTGTAAAGATGCGAAAGGGAATGCTCCGATGGTTTGGACATGTGGAAAGAATGCCGAACGAACGTCCGGTTAAGAAGATATACAATGCGAAAGTGGAAGGATGTAGGTACCGAGGGAGACCGAGACTAACCTACCTAGACCAGATCGGTCATGTACTGAAGGAAGGTGGAGTCAAGAGTCACCGAAACCGGCGAGCGTGTATGAAGAGAATTATGAATGTTGAGGAAGCGAGTGAAGTATGCAGAAATAGAGTTCTCTGGCACTCTGTTCTCTCTGCCTACCCTGCAAGGGATAGGGCGTGATGATATGTATGTATATATATATATAAAATATGATGCTGAAAATAAAAAACTTGATCTTGAAATCTATCCTAGTCTTATCAGATATCATACTTGAAAGCACATTATTTACAATGCTTGGTATTATCACATCATATAACAAAATATTTGTAGGTCCACACTGTTGATAGTTTTCTATCAACAACTGTGGGCCGTTCCGTGTGAAGTAGTATCACACTTGCGCAAAAATCGACGTCTGAGTAGTAGCAATGTGGTGTTGCGCTTCGTTCGGTGAGCGAAAGAGCTGACAGCCCAACTTTCTGGGTGGGTTTAAGGTTTCCGTTGGTAAGTAGCGGCCTAGCTATACCTTAGGTGTTACAAAGTCAAAGTCCATGAGTGACAGTAACAGTTACCATCAGGTGTGTTGTTTTCTCCTTTGCCACAATACACATTAAAAAAAAACAGTTAACGTCATAAATATTTTAAAACGATCTTAAACTTGATTTAAAATCTTGCATTTTTTAATTTCAGCTGCGAGTCCCATACCTGCATCGTATCTCGCCGAGAGAATAGGACCAAAGAAGACCTTACTGCTAGCTTCAGTACCTTATATCGTAGGATGGATTCTCGTAATGTTTGCCGGCAATGTGCCCACCATATACGCGTCACGGCTCATCTCTGGCCTTGGATATGGCATCGCATACACAACCGCGCCCATGTACTTGGGCGAAATTGCCTCCGATAACGTTCGTGGTGCTATGGCAACGCTAATTACAGTTATGTCGAAGGTACGTTAATTTTCTTCTTTTTAGCCCATATGTGTCTAAATATTAGCTGTGTAGTAACGGCTACAAATACTACCAACCCTTACTTTGCTCGTGGAAGTCGAAAAAGATAACTAAGAGCCTTATAACGCCCTGGGCCAACTCAATCTGACGCTGTTTGGTCAACAATGGGAAGGCATCCCAAGGAGGGTTGATGTCTGGCAGGCGGCCGATCATACAACTATTGCCAATAACTTTTACAATATGTACTATGAAAGAAGAGTACATATTGTACCGACCCCAAGTAATTGGGGTAAGAGTAGGAGAATGATATGTCTAAATTTTGAACACGATCTTGCCTCGTAATGTAAGAGAATTTAGTCTATTTATATAACGCTGACTAAACGGAATACAGTGGCATTTTATGTCACTTTACCGTTTCTTTTTAAAGTTATACTTCTTTTGGCGCATTAGGGAAAAATGATGAGAGTAAATTTTTACGGTGCGCGCGCACACCGTTACGAAAAACCGACACCCTGAAGTTAGCTATAGTCAAAATTTTAGTTTTTTAACTAGATAATGTGTTATAATAAAACTTTCAATGTATTAAATGTCTTTTTTCTATTGTTAGTGTCGTTTTTTCTACAAACGTAGAATAATGCGAAAGAAAAAGTTTATCAAAAGATTTTTATCTTGTTACGCCACGTACATATTTTTTTAGGTTAATGATACATTGTACTCTTAAACTGTCACCACATGGCTAAATTTTACCATTTAGCCATGTGGTGACAGTTTTAGATTACAATGTATCATTAACCTTAAAATCCCGTAAGTCTTAAAAATCAGCTGGCGGGTGACCAGGAGAATAGGCAGTAGCATTGTACTGGGAAACTTATAATATCAACTACGATCGCCAACCCACTTTCCAATTACGATAGTACCTAATGGCGTTATCACACTTGGGAAAGTATATATGAATATTAGTGGACTTTGATAGAATGATGCATGAATGGATTTCCATCTCTTAATCTGCTGCTTGTAACTTCGTTAATCTACTTCTATATAATCTGCAGATATTACAAGCCATAGATATCACAATCTATATAGATATCTATAATAATATAAGGTGATACTACAACAAAATGATGTAAACTTGACAATTTCAATATCAGTCCTCATTTCACTCCATATGCGTTCCTTTATAGAATTTTCCCGGTGAATGATAAAAGACTCGAGCCTCCTTAATTGCTACTTAAAAGTTATATAAGTAAATGCGAGTGAGTTATACTTCGCGTTTCCGCATCGAGGACAACAGCATGTGAGATTATTTAGCGTAATCCATATAAATAATTAGGTTAAACATTACATTTGACATCAATAACTTCGATAAAATAACTGTAATCATAAGAATAATATATTGATGATTGTTTATAGATAATAACTATTAATATAAGGTGATAATAACAGGTATGTATATTATAAAAAACTGACGTTTAATTAAATACTAGAAATTATGCAATATTTAAAAAAAAACGCATGATAAAGATTAATATAGACATATTGGCTTAGGGCGACCTTCCACCAGATGAAGTGAGAACATCTTGAAAGACGCAGAGAAGGGAATGAAAATTATCTTAGGCTACAATACTCACAATTATGCTAAATTCTAATCAATGTTTTGAATTTTATTCAAAATAGATTCGAACAATTTATTTCCTAGTTAAAATATTCACTTTGTCAATCGACAAGTCGATTGACAAAGTTAACAAGATAGTATTTAAATAATATACATAATTGATTCTGCATATAATAACTCCATTTTCCCTTTCTTTATGTTGCCTTAAAACACTTATGATATTATACATATGTTCATTCAGCAAAAGAAATTTCAGTAATTTACAAAAATTTACGCACCAGTTCTAGGATCCTGATGTTAAAATAGTTCCGTGCTATGTACTCCCTGTTCCCATAATAAATTTCTTATTTTCTCTATTTCAGTTCGGTATCCTGTCACAATATGCCATCGGTCCTTACGTATCCATGCTGGGTCTTGCTAGTTTCAATATCGCCATTCCAATATTATTTGTTGTAACATTTAGCACAATGGCGGAGTCACCGTACTACTACATAAAATCAGGACAAAGACAGGAAGCAGAATCTTCGCTAAGAAAATTACGTGGCAAAAACTATGTTAGAGAAGAATTAGAGAGCATGACTAGTTTAGTCACAGAGAATATGAAAGAAAAGGGAAGATGGAAGGACTTAATTAGAGTAGGTGGAAATAGAAGAGGGCTAATAATCCTAATGGGAATATATTTTACACAACAATTCTGTGGAAGTACTGCCATTATAACGTATGCTCAACAGATTTTTGGAGCAGCTGAGGGAGGTCTAGGTGCAGAAGAATCTTGCATATTATTTGGCTTAGTACAATTATTGACTTCAGCTATGTCTTCTCAACTGGTCGATCGATTAGGAAGGAAACCACTCCTGCTAATATCTTCTTGCGGAGTTGGCTTATCCAATATCATTATAGGAGCCTATTTCTTCTTGAAATATCAGCAAAGCGATATAATTATAAGTTTAAAATTCATTCCTATTATCGTTATACCCATATTTATATTTTCTTATACAATAGGTTTAGCTACAGTACCTTTTGCTATAACTTCTGAAATATTCCCTACACATATTAAATCAAAAGCAACTTGTGCTATACAGATATTTGTGGCGCTCATGACTTTCGCAGTCACTAAATTGTACCAAGTGGTTGCTGATAGTTTAGGGAATTATGTTGCCTTCTGGGGATTTGGGGTATTTTCAGCGGCTGGTGTTGTATTCATATTTTTATATCTTCCGGAAACTAAAGGACAGTCATTTGCGGCGATCCAAGAGAAATTGTACTCATCAGATAAAGTTATATACGAAAAAGATGAAGATCAAATGGCCAGAGTCAAAATAACTCTTTGACAAAATACATATTTTTGTAATGGTATTTATAAAGTTATTTAAGTTTTGAAGCATTTCTAGTACTTTAATATCTTACAGTACTTAATTTTCCGTCCGCTGCGTGGCAACATTCCGAATGTTTTAATATATAGATAGAGATATTTTTCTTAACGTTCCTTGTGTATTGTATTTTGCTACAGCGGGAGCTTCAAAGACCAAAGAATTCACTTTAAAAGTGGTAGTAGATAGATTGTGTATTGTCGTTATATGTGTTATTTAATTCTAATATAAGCCCCGATACAATTCTTTTTTTATAATCGCCGAAATATAATGTATTTCTGCAGTAATATAAATAAGTAATATTTTTGTGTGCCTTAATAGGCATCTGTATATTACTATTATTATAACCAGAATTCCTAATGGAATTCTGGTTATAATATTATGAATATTTTCCCCTTTTATAATTCTAAGGTACAAATATAAATTGTATTTATTTACTTAAAGGCTAGTAAGTTTTCCATGCCTATATTTTTTTATTATATAATACTCAATGTGATAATAAAAGCATACATAGATCAAACACAAATTCTATATCGACAAAAATTATAATAAATATGGATAAATACATAAGTATTTTAAAGTACTTAATATACAAATGTTACCTTTGGCTTTGTGATATTAATATTCAAACTCAAGTGCCTAAGTTAAGATAAATAGATTAACGTCGTCTTTAAGTACAAACAGATTCTAGGTTCTTAATCAATATATAATTATATTATTAGAATATTATGTTTCTGTTAACATATTGATAAAATTTACATATTTTAATAATGTTTTACTATACAGATTAGTTGTACCATGAGAGAGGCCTACGTCCAACAGTGGACGGCGATGGGCTGAAATGATGATGATGATACAGGTTACCGATTTAATTAGTAGAATCCTTGAAAGAGGTGTATCAGACCATGATACACTATCCAAATCAGTAAAAAAAAATACCTAATTGTTGATTAAATTGCTCTAATGATAAGCGGTCAATACACTTGTACTATAAAAGTTCGATGTAGACATATACTCATGCTTGTGACATTGAACTAGTAGGAAGATAGTCCCGCTCTCGCTGCACTATCCGCTGTACAGCCGGGTCGAAATGTACCTACAAGTCAATGTACGCTAGCAAACCTATTGTTTTGATAAGAAACAAATCACTTTATCTCGTGATTGGGCAGAGCTAGGAGTCTGCAACTAACTTTATTGTTTTTTATGTATATATGTATATACTAGAAATAAAATCGGCACCCTTATATGACTATAAAAATATGATATCAAATTCTATATATCACAATAGACATACAAGTATTGAACTAAAAAATGTAATATATTTGCCATAATTTACCAGTAGGTGTCCTAAAGATCATAAGCAAGCGAAGAAAATTTTCAAAAACTTTGATGTAGTTAAGCTAATGCAGTTGCGTAACTTAATAGTAATAGTAAGTAATTTTTTTTTTCATTGAAAAAGAGCAACTCCTAAGTAATCTATATATATATATATATATATATATATATATATATATATATATATATAATGTATAATGTATATATCATCATCGTCATCATCATTCTCCTACTCTCATCCCAATTACTTGGGGTCGATACAATATGAACTCTTCTTTTATAGTACATATTGTAAAAGTTATTGGCAATAGTTTTATGACCGGCCGCCTGCCAGACGTCAGTCCTCCTTGGGAATGTAATTGTTAACCAAACGGCATCAGATGGAGTTGGCCCAGGGCGTTATAAGGCTCTCTTAGTCGTCTTTTACGACATCCACGAGCAAAGAAAGGGTTGGTAGTATTCGTAGCCGCTACCATACAGCACGTATATATATAGATATATACATATAAGGAAGAAAAAGGAGGATGATTAATGAGTCACCTCAGAGATGTCAATGATTAATATTTTGTTTTTAATATTTTCATCTGTATATTAATATTGTAATTATTTTAGTTATTTAAGGTAGTTAATTATATTGTGTTAATATCTGGGTCTGGTTAATGTTTCTTTTTTTTAATTAATGTACTTAATAACCAGAATGCGAGCATAGGTGCCGTTATTAATGACGTTACTAAGTCGGAACGTCAAACTTTGCTAAAACTTTTGCAGTGTATATACATAATTAAATTATATATATATATATATATATATATATATATATATATATATATATATATATATATATATATATATATCTCTTGGGAAACTCTGACAAACTACTAAAAAGTTATGGAAGACGTTAAATGATCATTGTTTTTTGAAACTAAATTAATTGCAACATTTTTATACATATATACAAATATTATAGATAGATATTTGATTCTGACTTTAAAGAGATACACTAGATGCCCTAAGCAGTGGTAAAAATGTCTTCTGGAAATAATTTCGTATTGATAAAAATGTATTCTGGAAATAATTTCGTATAATAAATACAATCATTGTATATTCGATCAAGTTATTTAACATAACAAAAATAATTTTAATATTTATGAATACTTATTTATTTATCGCCGCCATCATTATAATCAGATGGAAAGTTAAACAATATTGTTACTTATATAAGAATCGTTTAAAATATTAAGTAAATAATTTAAGAAAATATTAATTTTCGTAAAATAAATGTTTAATCCGACTGCCTATGTTATTACAAACGTATTAAATGTTTTGGCGGTAATGAAAGCTCTTGGGATAGTCTTATACTATATTCAATCTCAGTGTTTTAAAATAGATAATATTAATGTATGATATATTTTCCAATGAATTGCAAGAGAAAGTAAGAGTGTCGAATTGTAATGAACGGATAAGTGTATAACAAAATGAGTTATATATAACTCTGTTAATTTCTTATAGAAAGTTTTAAGTCTGTTCCTATTGCTTTACTAAAATCATTGCCTGTCCAACAGACAATAATTTTAAATGTAAAAGCAACTTTAGGAATAAATTTACCCGACACTAGCAATAATGGCTAGTATTAGTAGCTAATTCGCGCTGAACTAAGTTTAACAATTATTTAAATGAGTTTGTTAATTTATTTAGAATATCAACTAAACAGGTATAAGGTACAGGAATAGTATATTATTAGCCATAATAAAAATCGAAGTCTTATGGTGCCTTAATATATTTACACGTCAATATGTAATATTGGAATATTATACGAATTGCTATTAAGAATTTAAAATTTTCTAAAGAATTTTATATAAGGCTTGGACTACTCTAGATGCTAACTTTGGTAAGTAAAATTTTGTGAATATATTAAAGTTTATAACATTCTTAATTAAATAAAACAAAAAGAGAAATAAATAAAAAAATATCAGAGAAATCTATATTAAGAAGTTTTAGAAGATTTCTGTGAAAGAAATTTCGGTAGATTTCTCTGTAGACATATTTATTTTATAGTTTTAAAATTATGAGTCCTAGGTCCAATATGTTATTTATTTTAAACACAAATTTATTTGTTCTAAGCATTATATTATTAATTTGAAGTATATACTTAAACTAAGGTATAGGGAAAAGGTGTACTTTTAAGTTTAATTTTAAAGAAGATATATTTTTTATTTTCACCGCAAAGCATTTATTAAAAATTATCATACTTATTTAATGTATGTATTTAAATATATTTATATATATTGTGATGACTTAACATTCCGAATGTTACACGGATTCTCGTGCCATTTGTAATTTTCTACTTAATTATTGTGTTGAATACATACATAGCTTTACATCATTTTAAATGTCAGGAATATAAAAATATTTTGTGATATAATTTTAATATGTTTTTAATTTTACCTTTACACATCAACGTCCATGTAGTGATGGATTAAAATTACAGTTCATCACCCTCTATCTTACTCAAGGGTGATCGTTCTCTACTCTGTATCTTATCTGTGGGTGATCCTAAGAGATAACTAAGGGATATAAAACGCATGTTAAATGCGTTTCTATAGATAAGAAGGAAAACTCAAAATACTCAACCAACACGTCTGATCAGCGTAGTGCAGGAGGTTAATTTCCCTTCCGTTTAGATTAGGTTGGAGCCCAACAGTGGGAGGTGTATGAGCTGAGATGATGATGATGATATGTGTTCACTTCTTTAAAATTTATAGTTAAACTATGTTTTATCGTAATCTCAGCTACTATTTCTATATTCATTCACAAATAGCTTTGAAATGCGCCTACGTCTAATTTCTCCATATTCCTTGAAAACAATTCCTGTTAATTATCGTGAAAGAATAGCTTTATTTTTACTACTATCATAGGTCTCCCAAGGGCAGGCTATAATGCAGGCATGCATAGGTATATATATATATATATATATATATATATATATATATATATATATATATATATATATATATATATATATATATATCAGGCTTAGATGGCGTGGTGACTAACCTATTTGGTATTAAAAATTACAGTACTACATCAGTAAAACGTTGTTTTGAAAACCTCTGATTTTGTTCCAGCCGATTATTACGACTCTCGGGGAGAGTAAGTAAAACAGTCAATATATGAAGCATTTTACTACTTAAGTATAGCCTAATAGATCCATGTCGGGCCAAACCCGGCCCATTAAAGACCAGGGTGGAGTCTCACAATCTCGTGTATTAATTCCTATGAGAATATATCTATCTGCCTGCGGTAGCTACGCGGAGCGAAAGGAGAGGGAAGCTAGAGACCCCTTCCCTCAGATGTGGTTAAGGGGCGTGATGGCTGCTTTAGTAGTTAACTCGTGATCTAGTGCCGCTTGTGGAATCTGGTCCAACCATTTCTGTTCTTTTTTGTGTTTTGTTAATCTTGTATTTAACTTTTAAAAAATGCATCTTTACTCGGGACATCTCACTGGAGCTAATATGGACTAAACATGTAACCAATAATATTTAAGAAAACATATAATTTAAAAAATGACGAGCCCGATGTGTTTCTTGCCGGATCTTCTCAGTTTGTAGCGGCTTTCCGAACCGGTGGTAGATTAATTTTAAAAAATATGTAAAATTGACAATATGTATAAATTGACAATAGTTATACATACTAAATCATTTGATTTGATTTGATATAATACTCCTGTTCATTATCTTGGCGATCGCTCAGCTGGTTTTTACGACATCCACATAGCAAGTAAGGCAATAAATCGTGCTCTTAACCACCACACAAGGAAAACCATATTTTATACAAGTTATTATTATTTTTTAAACACACACCATATTGTATCCGTTCTTCAGAACTAATATCTTTCTACCAATAGTATCTACTTCATCTCATGTTAAGCAATGCCTTTTATAGAACTGAGCTGCAACAAACGTTTACGCAAGATGTAAGGTACGTTTGTCAGAATAATTATTAAAATTTAATGATGATTATTAG
This sequence comes from Lymantria monacha, assembly GCA_905163515.2. Taxonomy (NCBI): domain Eukaryota; kingdom Metazoa; phylum Arthropoda; class Insecta; order Lepidoptera; family Erebidae; genus Lymantria; species Lymantria monacha. The sequence continues at coordinate 14,422,828 of LR991083.1, forward strand.
ATGGCACTAGAAGTTATAGGTTCTGCATGCATGGTCTTCACTTTCCATGAGTTTAATATATTGCCGGGAATCTAACTCTGCAGCCTAACTCCATTTGATGCCGTCTGCTCTTGCCATCAATCTCGACTCATATATGTTCCATTGCTGGGCTTGAACTTCTCCAAAACAGGAGGTATTATATTTCGAGTTTTCCTTCTCTTGCGTAGATGCTATATGCATATGATATCCGTTAAGGGGAGACTCTTACGATCACCCACGGTTAATAGGAAGGGTTATTGTTTATTGTGGCAAACGAGCTAGCAGTACGCCTGATGGTAAGTGTTACTGCCACCTATGGACCTTTGCTATACCAGTCACTGAGCTGCCTACCAACTAAAACCCATCTGAGTTCACCAAAGGAATGGCAACAGCATACGCTCAGACGTCGATTTCTGCGAGAGTGTGGTACTACCCCGGATGGATCAGTCCTCGGCTATAGACAGAAATCTAACACCAGTGATCCTACCACTACAAAAAGTGAGTGATGAATTGTATTCTCATTCCATCACCATACTGATAGAAGAAGAATAAGCCTTAATATTCATTTTACAACTAACCAAAGAGTATTTCTTATTCTTCTGTATGTGAGTTAGGAGTTTAATCGCATGACTTAACTCGTAAACGGCTGAACCAATTTTAATGATATTTTTTTCAGGTGATATTGCACGCCTCATAACCAAAATGTTGAGGTCTTGCTCTACTCTTATGAAAATCAAGCACTTTTCAAACCTAAAAATGATTGTATTTTTCTCACATTGCACTTATAGGTGTGTATTATGATACATATGTCAAGAAAAACATTCGTTTAAACATATTTGATATTTTTAAAATGCAATTATTTTGTTTAAAGTAAGAAAATAGTTGATTAAAAAAATATTCGAGGACATCGGATAAAATATTTTGTATCTGGCAGGATCACGACCGTAAAAATTAATGTATCAAAATATTAATTTTTTTAAAAGCTTCATAATCACAACGCGCTGTTTCCTTTCGAAAATGGCTTGGTAATTCTTTGTCGTTTAATTGCAATTAATAAAAAACTAAACTACTTAGTCATTAGTGTATGTATACTTTATGAAAATTGGGTCCGTTTACATTTTTTTGTTTATCCATTCGGACAGGCAAAGGAAATAGATCCCAAACAGCCTATTATAAACGAACAGCTATGTTGTATGTACTACGTCGAGAATGGCACGAAATTTTTCTTTCATTTTCATTTATAGCATTGACTGATAGTAAATGATAAATTAAAAAACAAAAAATTGTCACATGTCTGTTAACTTCAGTATCATAAAAAATTGTATTTTTTTTTTAGCTTCACTAACTTTTTGAAGTAAAACTTTTTTATCGACGAATGGGAGAAATTTTATATTGTAACGTTTTTCTGTTACGCGCCATATTTATTTTGAAGTATAAAGCGCATGAGGGGTATCCGTGTGGTGACGGAGTAAGAACAATTCGCCACCCCTATCATACCCGTGGGTGATCGTAAGAGACGACTAAGGGAAATAAAACGCATATAACATTTTTGTAAGAGAAGGAAAACTTGAAACAAAACTCTATACCATCATGTCTGATGAGCGTGGTATAGTAGATCAGTTCCCTCCCGAGAGAGGAGAGAGAGAGAGAGATAGAGAGAGAGAGAGACTTTTAACTTTTTCCAACTTTATTTTTTATTTTATTAAGTGTACTGTCATAAAAACGTATCATCATCATCATCATCATTCTTTTGCTCTTATCCCAACTACTTGGGGTCGACGCAATATGTCCTCTTTTTCCATACATCCCTATCAGACGTCATCTCTGTAGTCACTCCCTGTTTATACATATCATGCTTCACGCAGTCCATCCATCTTTTCTTTGGTCTCCCTTTACCCCTAAAGCCTTCAACATGCATACTCAAAACCTTCCTCGCAACATTACTTTCATCCCGTCTCATCACATGTCCATACCAGCTCAAACGTTCACTCCTTAACTTATCCGTCACTGGCGCTACTTTCAAGCATTCTCTTATACGCTCATTCCTTATCTAATCCATTCTCGTCACGCCGTACATCCATCTCAACATTCGCATCTCCGCTACATGTAATCGTCTCTCATCCGTCGCTTTTGTCGCCCAATATGCTGATCCATACAATACAGCAGGTCTTATTAAAGTTTTGTAAATTTTTCCCTTTAATTTAAGGGGTGCTCTGGAATCGCATATTGTACCCGTGACCTGCCGCCATTTCATCCATCCCGCATCAACTCTGTGCTTCACCGCACGATCCAGGTCGCCGCTGCTTTGGATAAGCGAACCGAGGTATCGAAAGTTCGAGCATACTGGTATAAGTACTCCATCTAGAGCTATGGGTAACATTGGAGAGGCCGCCGAAATCGCAGAACATGTATTCTGTTTTAGGTCTGCTGAATGTCATAAAAACGTATCAATAAAAAAATTAAAAATAATCAATAATATTTTATTTGAAAATGCCCAAATTAAATAAGTAATCTTCAGAACAACGCTTCAAATTTAGGAGTATCATTAATAGAAATATCTTTTCTCGTGGATGTCGTAAAAGACGACTAAGAGCTTTATAACGCCCTGGGCCAACTCCATCTGATGCCGTTTGGTCAACAATTACATTTCCAAGGAGGGTTGACGTCTGGCAGGCGGCCGGTCATAAAACTATTGCCAATAACCTTTGCAATATGTAAGAATAGGTGTACATATTACGTCGTCTCCAAGTTGGGACAAGAGCACGAGAATGATGATGAAATGAAAATGAAAAATAAAAACTTTTCAAATTTCGTGCCATTCTCGACGTAGTTGTAAACATAGCTGTTCATTTACAATGCTTGCAGCAGTGTAAACCCATGGCTGTATGGTATTTGTTTCCTTCATTTATTGCATTGGCTAATAGTAAATGAGAAATAATATAAAAATTATGAGGCGTGCTCTTTTGGATTTTCCTAATTATTATTGTATTTTTCAACTATACTTGAAGTATATTTTAGATTAACAATTGGTCCCAGCAGGTGGCGTTGTAAACTATTTAAGGGATTATTTTTTCGACGCCTGGCAACACTGAGGGAAGGCGAAGTGCGGTACCCCAAAGTACGGAACCAGTTGTCAGTCCCTTAGCGATGGAAATATAAAGCCGTAGTTTATGGAACCGCACGCCGCCGTTACATCGTCCTAGATGGGATGGGCGAGGTGTGTCTAGACTATAGCTTTCCAAAATATATGCAACTATGTTAAGACAGAGGTACCAGTTACCTGGTTAAATAAAAACCAAGGGAAATACATGGGTTATTGAATATCACGCTGCTCTTTCGTTACCTCATAATACAGTGTGTCTGAACCAGAGGGTAATAAATAATAAGATAAAACTAAGAGAATTACTGAAATTTAGCATTTCAACATGCTTGATTATTTATAAAAACTTGATTACGAGCGAAAAATTATTGTCACACATGGGATTCGAACACACGACTATTGAAAATCCGTTGCAATCGTGGTACCACTTGCACCAGCGTGACCTGTTGTATGACAATCAATTTTTGCTTTGTATTATATTTTCGTCTTTAAAGGAGGCATGGGTTCGAATCTCATGTGTGACAATTATTTTTCGCTCGTAATCGAGTTTTTACGAAACTAAGAGATCTATTATGAATCTCCTAGAATATTGTAATTGTATATGAAAGATGATTATGTCTTCATCAATTCACTCATTACATTTTTAAGCATAAGCATAAACGCCGACACGATCAGGCTGGTGAAATTTTTATTAAATATTCATACTAAGCACCTTCGTGCTTCGGAGAGCATGTAAATCTATCTTATGCATCCTGAGGGAGTAGAGGTTACGACCGTGTCAGTCCGTTGGACGTACGTGTTTACTAAAAATATACCTCAAGATGTTGTAAATAGAAAGTGCTTTGTCTAACATTTTTCAAGTCCTAATTTAATAATATTAAAATTCTCATTAAAGAACAAAATAGTGTCAGAGTAGGTATTATTCTTTGTTCTAAAGCTATAAGCAAATAAAAATCCTTATAAAATGGATACAGTTATGAAAAACATCGGACTTCTTTTATATAGATACATATATATTTTATATTTCGTTAAAATATAAACCTAGAAAATACTTTCTTTATGATGATATCTATATCTATACATATAATAAAAATGTAACGGGTCGCTGTCTGTACATGGAAGATATATGAAAAAAAACATTACTGGGACCTTTATCAACACTAATAGAACACAAAACAGTAATTTTTAAAACTTTTGTCTGTTTATCTGTTTGTCTGTGTGTTTGTGCACGCTAATCTCAGAAACGGCTTATCCGATTTAGACGCGGTTTTCACTAATATATTGTGGTAAGCTTCACTTAACATAGGCTTCACTTAACATTACACTTAACAACTTCACTATGATACATTAGGCTTCATTTTATGTGAATTGGTTTATAAAAAAAGTTATGTCAATTTAAAAAATGTTCAGAAAAAAAAATCTTTATCGAGTTTTTTCAAATTACGTACAAATTATCTTCAGTAAAAATAAATAAACACGTGTTTCAGCATTTATTGATTTTCAACCTCTGGGGGTGTAAATTAGGCCTGCAAAGCGGGTTGGACGACTCATTAAATCATTAGCGCCAAGCCGATATTATTGAAGCTGGCAACTTGAAATGTTGACTGTGGTTTCTTTATGTGACGTAGAGATTCACTAAGAAAGGATTTTACGAAATTATACCCCTAAGGGGGTGGAGCAGAGTGGCAAAGTTTGTATGAAGAGAAAAAAATCTTTATTGATTCTTTTCAAATTACGAGTTGAATCAAATATTCTAGGGTAATATCCGGCATTTGTCAATTTTCACCCTCTGGTTGTGTAAATTAGGCCTGTGAAGCGGGTTAACGTTTGGCGGTAGCCAAGCCGAAACTATTAAAGCTTGAAACATTAAATTTTGAAGCACGTTTTTATTTATGACATAGAGATTCAATATGAAAGGATTTTATGAATTCCGCCCCTAAGGGGGTGTAACAAAGCGGCAAAGTGTGTATGGGGAGAAAATTTCTTTGTCCATTCTTTTCAAATTACGTACAAATATTCTTCGGTAAAAATAAGCTTTCATAGTTTCAGCTTGGCGGTAATGAGTCGATCAACCCGTTTCACAGGCCTCATTTACACAACCAGAGGGTGAAAATTGACAAATTCCGGATATTATCCTTTCTTTTATTTTTTTTTTGCGGTGGTCCATGGACGTCGCCGTGCGAGCGGGCCACCGGTACCCGATCTTTGTCTTCGGTGGCCCGCTCGGCAGTATGCCCTCGGGCTCCTCTCCTGTCGACGCCCCGACAGCCTTCGCAGTCAAGGCGTCGTACTCACGAGGTGGCCTCACGTCGGGTGACCGGACAATTCCCCGGTCCAATCACCCGAAGCCTCGGTTAGGGCGGCATCAGGCGCAGGTGTTCGCGCCTGCGCCGCCTCGGCCGCGGGCGGCGGCCCGGGTCACGGGAATCCTCCCGGGCCCGTTCCGCCGCCTCCTTCTGCGAGATGACAGCTTCGCAGAAGGCGGCGACCGCGTCCCAATTCCTGACGCTGTCGACCATCGCTCGCGCAACAGTCGGCAGCGTCAGGTCGGCAACGATGATAGCAATGAGGTCACGGCGCTGCCCGTCCCAGCTCGGACACACCTCGAGCGTATGTTGCGCCGTGTCCTCGCCACTACTGCAATGGTGGCAGGACGGAGTCCACTCCCTCCACACGACCGTGTGCAGGTACTGGCCGAAGCAACCATGCCCCAACAAGACCTGCACCAACCGGAAGGAGAGGACTCCGTGCCGCCGCTCCATCCACTCCATCAGTACGGGCCAGAGGGCCTCAACGGTAACAACACCGTATCTAGGCCTCTCCAGCCGCGTAGCCCATTTTTTTCTCCCCATACAAACTTTGCCACTCTGCTCGACCCCCTTAGGGGTATAATTTCGTAAAATCCTTTCTTAGTAAATCTCTACATCATATAAAGAAACCACTGTCAACATTTCAAGTTGCCAGCTTCAATAATATCGGATTGGCGCTAATGATTGAATGAGTCGTCCAACCCGCTTTGCAGGCCTAATTTACACCCCACAGGGTGAAAATCAACAAATGCTGAAACACGCGTTTATTTATTTCTACTAGAGAATATTTGTACGTAATTTGAAAAGAATCGATAAAGATTTTTTCTTCGAACATTTTTTAAATTGACATAACTTTTTTATTTATAAACCAATTAAGATAAAATAAAGCCTAAATGTTAAGTGAAGCTTACCACAATATATTAGTGAAAACTGCGTCTAAATCGGATAAGCCGTTTCTGAGATTAGCGTGCACAAACACACAGACAAACAGATAAACAGACAAACAGATAAACAGACAAAAATTTTAAAAATGATTGTTTTGGGTTCTATTAGTGTTGATAAAGGTCCCAGTAATATTTTTCTCATATATCTTCCATGTACATACAGCGATCCATTACATTTTTATTATATGTATAGATATAGTAAAAAAATATGTAATTACATTTATTCGATCATGTATATCAAGATATTTCGGGTACTAATTCTTTTTTTTTTTTTTTTTAAACACCACCCTGCTCTAAGGAAATAAATCTTGTGTTGCGGGGGACTTTACAAACATGCAATTAATGCAGACAAATTACACCCAGACTCAGAAGAACACTTTGTGGATCGCACAAAGTAATGTCCTGCGTGGGAATCGAACCCACGGTACTGGCACGGAAGGTCGGTATCTTAACCACTACGCCATCTGTGCAGTCTCTCTATATCGACTACGTTGTTACGATCGTAGTAGGTTTTGTAATAAATAGTTACACTGTCACATCCACAAGGTGATAATACTATGGCTTGTGACAGAGTAGCTGTCAGGTGATTGAATTCGTCTGTTGAGGACACTACGGTGCTGATCTTAGAGCCTGTGTTTATATGAATTACTTATATCAAAATAATTACACGTATACTACAAAAATCTTCATAACAACCAGGCAGTTAAAGTATTCTCCGAGGTATTCATTCATAATATTAATAAATAAAATGTATAAAATTCCCAGACATGCGAGTTTCCCCATAATGTTTTCAAGGCTGAGAAAATATTCAAAATTTTGATCAATACTATTAAGTAACATATTAAATAATATAAATATTTTTAGTGGTAGGACCACGCTGTTGACAGTTTTCTGTCTACAGCCGCGGGCCGATCCGTCTGAGGTAGTACCACACTCTCGCAGAAGATCGGCGTCTGAGTAATGGCAATGTGCTATAGCGCTTCGTTCGGTAAGCGAGAGAGCCGGACTACCGGAAGCCCAACTGGGTGGATTTGGGGTTTGTATTGGTAGGCAGCAGACTAGCTATATATACCCTTGGTATTGCAAAGGTCCATGAGCGGCAGTAAAACTTACCATCAGGTGGCGCTGCTTGTTCGTTTGTCACACAAATTTTAAAATACGTTTTTAACTTATTTTATATTTTCAAATAAAAATTTAGTTCCATAGTTAGATTGTTATTCGAACCACTCACTATCAAAAGCAAATATTTCACTGGAAAATTCTTTAACCACGATGAGCTTATCTCAAGATATTTATTGTTTACTTACCTATTACTACATTAAATGAAAATATTTATTTGTGTCATTGAAATAGTATTTACTTTCTTAAGTTTATCACCTGTCTATAAGTATTTGTTATATGCTAAATTAAATCGGTAATTTCCATTGGAAATAAAACTAAACACTTTCCACTCTGATATTAATGACGTTCTGACCGCATTAAAATTGTTATCAGTCGATCGATAACATTTTCTTTGATAGAGAATGTTCTAACCACACGCCTCTCTGCCAATTAAACGGACTGCCAGAACTGATTCCTTGATTTAGGCGGTTTTTTCAACATCTCGGCAAAAAAACGCCGAGACGTCGCCCATATACGGTCGGTATCACTGCAGAGCATCCAATGACATCAATAGTCGATCCAACTAGCTATCGATCGATGACCTAACTGTTGTCAATTAGATACGATAACTGTAAATAACTTCTACGGTTTCGCTTGTGGTGATGAATTAAGGTTATTATTTATCATTACACCTAGCAATCCTGCGAGCAACAAAATAGTTAAAAAAAAAAAACATTTTTTTATATTTTTAATTATTTATGTAATCCTTTAAGTTTCTTACTTTAACGGTCTTCATATTTGCGGGTGTATAGACCGGGGATTAGTCCGCCACACAGTAGAGAGGCTGACCGCGTGAAGGTGACGTCGATGGAAATGATACCCGAAAGGAATAAACCGCTGAACCAACCACAGATGTCAAGGAAGCGGTACCAGTAGTCGGTCTAATGACGATGGGAAGAGAACACAGTGAGCTATGGGGCACACCTCCCTTAAGTCGCCCCAGGCGGAATGGGCGTGATGGGTCCACTCCATAGCCTGCCACAAAAAAGGAGTCATGAGGTCTACCGACAGAAATGAAATCTTACTTTAACTATGAAAAAAATAAAAAATAGAAATAGAAATATTTATATTCTTAAGGCGTAATGGTTAAGATACTGACCTCCCATGCCAGCGCCGTGGGTTCGATTCCCACGCAGTACAATACTTTGTTCGAACTACAAATTGTTCCGAGTCTGGTAGTTAATAATTTGTGTCCGTTAATGATATGTTTGTAAAGTCCCCCAAACTACAAGCTTATTACTTTCTTAGTGCCGTGTTGTCTTTATAAAGTACATATATACACAGTATACATAGGAAAGGTCATGGGAAAAGTGCGGTGCCCCGTGACTATGACACGAGTGGTACGCTTTTTGTTCACCCAATAAGTTCACTTATAACTCACATATAACAGTATACTATATGTATACTGTTATATGTGAGTACTCATGGAAAGCGTTCGGTGACGATGACGCAAGTTTCACGCTCTTTGTTCACCCAAAAAATTCACATATTTATACACAGTATACATATAGCTCATGGAAAGCGTTCGGTGACAATGACGCAAGTTTCACGCTCTTTGTTCACCCAAAAAATTCACATATTTATACACAGTATACATATAGCTCATGGAAAGCGTTCGGTGACAATGACGCAAGTTTCACGCTCTTTGTTCAGTTATAAAGTTCACATTTTATACACAGTATCCATATAGCTCATGGAAAGCGTTCGGTGACAATGACGCAAGTTTCACGCTCTTTGTTCAGTTATAAAGTTCACATTTTATACACAATATACATATAGGTCATGGAAAGCGTTCGGTGACGATGACGCAAGTTTCACGCTCTTTGTTCACCCAATAAGTTCACATATATATACACAGTATACATATAACTCATGGAAAGTGTTCGGTGACGGTGACGCAAGTTTCACGTTCTTTGTTCACCCAAAACGTTCACATATTTATAGACAGTATACATATAGCTCATGGAAAGCGTTCGGTGACGATGACGCAAGTTTTACGCTCTTTGTTCACCCAAAAAATTCACATATACACAATATTATAATGTGCAAACCTATAGATAGGTATAGGTATGTTAACTAGGCACAGGTTTATAACGCATATCGCGCAATAAGCTAAAAGCCGTACAAAGTAGTCACTATATCCGAAATATTGTCAGAATAATTTAGAAAATCCAAAAGTGCACGCCTTATAATTTTTATATTATTTATCATTTACTATTAGTCAATGCCAGAAAAAAAAATAAAATTAAAGAAAAATCCTTTTTTAAAAAACAAGCTTTTATTATCCCTACTAATATATAAATGTGAATGTAAGTTTGTTTGTTACGCATTCACGCTAAAACTACTCAACCGATCATCATGAAACATTGTACACATATTTTTGGAGGTATTAAAAGTAACATAGGATACTTTTTATTAAAACAAAATCAAAATTTTTATATGAAAAATAAAAAAATTGTTTGTCAAAAAATCTCAAAATCTAGCTTCTTCAACGCCATCTAGCAGTCCAGTAATGAAGTTCCAACCCTGAGTATTATAATACCGTTGCACTGTATTACAGACGGTCAAAAATAAAAATAGGGTATCAACAACTTTAGGAAAGTAACCTTTTACGCGGGCGAAGCCGCGGGCAGAAGCTAGTTTGCTAATAAAATAAAGTCAAAAGTTAAAAATAAATTAACTCTAATAAGACATATAACACTTTATAAGTTCATTGTAACCTTTAACGATAATTAAGCTTCTTCGTCTACTACAAAATAATTCCATATCGTACATAATTATATATTTTTAACACTAAAACTTTACACCATTATTATTAAATCTTCCCGTTTCTATCACAGTCCCAATTTTATAAATAAAAGCGTGTTACATTTGGATGGTACGATTTAGAACATTTAGCACCTTTAGCACCTTCTTTTTCTTATGGCCAGCTTCCAGGTCCAACATCAGACCCTGGTTACCATATAGTATCAAAGTACTTGTCAAGACGAATCAAACAAGTCCAAACTCGATGGAGTTGCGTCGTTTAATTACGGAGTTCCTATGGCCCGCTTCCAGGTCGATCATCAGACCCTAGTTACCATGTAGTATCAAAGTACTCGTCAAGACAAATCAAACGAGTCTAAACTTGATGAGGTTGCGTCGTTTAATTACGGAGTTCCTATGGCTAGCTTCCAGGTCTATGATCAGACCCTGGTTTCCATTTAGTATTAAAGTACTCGCCAAGACGAATTAAATAGGCCCAATTTCAATGGGGTTGCGTCGTTTAATAACGGAGTTCCTATGGCCAGCTTCTAAGTCCATCGTCAGACCCTAATTACCATATAGTCTCAAAGTACTTGACAAGACAAATCAAACGAGTCTAAACTTAATGGGGTTGCGTCGTTTGATTAAGGAGTTCCTATGGTCAGCTTCCAGGTCCATCTTCAGACCCTGGTTAGCATATATTATCAAAGTACTCGTCAAGACGAATCAAATGAGCCCAAACTCTATGAGGTTGCGTCGTTTAATTACGGAGTTTCTTTGGCTCGCTTCCAGATCCATCGTCAGACCCTGGTTACCATATAGTATTAAAGTAATCGTCAAGACAAATAAAATGAGACCAAACTCGAAAGGGTTACGTCGTTTAATTACGGAGTTCCTATGGCCAGCTTCCAGGTCTAACATCAGATCAGCTCTATGTTACAATAATATTGCATTGTCATCCGATTTATATATGCATGCTAAATTTCAGCTCAATCGGAAACCGGTAAGTGGATCAAATTTAACTTGCAAGATTTGATTACAGACAACGGGCGAAACGGGACGGGGTGAAACTAAATATAAACTTGTAATGAAAGAAAAGAAATACTTTTGAAATTTCGTGCGATTCTCGACGTAGAGCTAAACATAGCTGTATAGGCTGAATGGGATTTATTTCCTTTGCCTGTCCGAATGGACGAACAAAAAAACGTAAACGAACCCAATTTTCATAAAGTATACATACACTAAAGACTAAGCAGTTTAGTTTTTTATTAATTGCAATTAAACGACAAAGAATTACCAAGCAATTTTCGAAAGGAAACAGCGCGTTGCGATTATGAAGCTTTTAATAAAAGAAAAACTTCGATACATTCATTTTTACGGTCGTGATCCTGCCAGATACAAAAAAAAATATTTTATCCGACGGCCTCGAATATTTTTTTTAATCAACTTTTTTCTTACTTTAAACAAAATAATTGCTTTTTGAAAATATCAAATACGTTTAAACGAATGTTTTTTCTTGACATATGTATTATAATATTATCCAATAAGTGCAATGTGAGAAAATTACAATCATTTTTATGTTTGAAAAGTGCTTGATTTTCATATGTCGAGAATAGAGCAAGACCTCAACGCTTCGCTTATGAGGCGTGCAAAAGACCTCAACGCTTCGCTTATGAGGCGTGCAATAGACAATTGTTTTAAATTAAGTTTTTAACAATTCACGCCTTTATTTATGTCTCACTTCGCTCAAATAAATTTAAACTCGTAAACATGAAGCCATACTTTTATTAGCACTGTGTAACTTTAGCTTATTGTTCTTGTAACCTAATATTATTGTACTATCAAACGTGTTTAATAATAATCGCACTATACAAAGGATGTAATGATTCAATCCTAATTTGAATGCAGATGATATCACAATAACCATTTATAAGCTACCTAATGAGTTTGTACCATAAAATAAACCACGTAATATAGGTAGGTACTACGTATTTACACCGCGTAGTGTACTTACCCGTCCGTATGGTGATGGCGGCGGCGTAAGATAAAGTTCACCACCCTCTTTTTTACCCGTGATCATAAAGAAAGACTAAGAGTCAAGAGACACAATCAATAACATCTCTGCAAGAGAAAGGCAACTCGATAATACCTAATACCCTATACTGTTTAATATTATATACTCGTACCTATACTGATTAATACCTAATACCCAATACTGATGTTTTCCGTGTGGCGACGGAGCAAGAATACAATTCACCACCTCCTATATGTTGTATAAGACAACTATGCTGAGGAGCATCTCCCTATTATATGGACGTTTCAGCAGGATAACGACCCGAAAATACCGCCCGTTCAGTCAAGTCGTTTCTTACCAGTCAGTCAGTATCGGTGCTAGATTGGCCAGCAAATAGCCCGGACCTCAACCCAATTGAGCACCTTTGGCACGAAATCAAGAAAAAAGTTGCCACTTATCGTACTACAACTTTAGATGAACTTAATGAAGCTTTTTGTGAGGAATAGGCAAACATTCCTGTCGAAACATGTCAGAAACTGATAATGTCTATGCCACATCGGTGTCAAGCGGTAATTACTAACAAAGGTTTTGCTACTGGGTATTGATTTTACACGTAATAAAATGGAGCTATTAAAGATATTATAATACTGCAGATTATTAGTTTTGTTTAACTCTATTTTTCATTATACTCTACTGTCCTTAATTAAATGTCCAGTTACAGAATTGTACCTTAAAATTTAATACATGTTTAACCTTTGATATTAAATACTTTTATCTATTTATTTAATCTTTTATTTACAGCCATTTATAGCATAATAATCGGACCAAATTATGCAAATAATAGGTGCTGAGAAATGACCACGACTGTATATATATATATTGAACACTCCAAAGGAAACCATATACCGACCCGTCTGACCGGCATGGTATAGTAGGTCAATTCCATTCTCACTGTGGAGGAGGTTTGAGAAGTTTTTACGAAAAAGTAAATGATTATATTATTATAGTACTATAGTTCGAGATTATTATAGTACGAGAACAGCTGACGATGGCAAGCCAGCCGCAATCGGACATAGAAGAATGCTGGAGAGTATTGAAAGAGAGTATGGTCGATACAGCGAAAGAAGTATGTGGAAGCTCAAAGAAGCATAGAAAAAGAAATGTGATGCTTGGTGGGATGCGGAAGTGGCAGCTTCCGTAGAGCAAAAGAAGAAAGCGTGGCTGGACTATGTCTCTTCTTTGAATCTGAATGACAGTATGACTGAACAGAAGAAAGAAATATATCGGCAATGTAAGAATGACACCAAGGCCTTAGTGAAAGAGAAACGTGATAGAGCAAGTATGAGTGCAGAAGATAGGCTGACTAAAAACTTCGAGGGTAACACCAAACTCTTTTGGAGGGAGGTGAAGAAGTCTCGGGGTGGCTGGTCAGCCTTCAGAATGAATAAAATAAGGTCTAAAGATGGAGACATTCTTACACAAACACAAGACGTGTTAATCCGATGGAGTGAATATTTTGGCGATATGTATGCGGATACTTGGGTTGGCGCCGGTGTTGCATGTGGTCTAGTAGATCAACATTCAGCACCGGCATCCTCCGATGGCATCAGTATGGATGAAGTTGAATGGGCGATAAGAAGTTTGAAAAATGGTAAGACAGCGGGCATTGATATGGTGTCTGCCGAGATGATCAAGCTTGGCGGCTCCTGTATCTGGGAGGCGTTCCTATTGCTCCTCAGCTTATGTTGGGGTTCGGGAATGGTTCCCAGGGACTAGAATAGCGCAGTCATCGTGCCTTTGTTTAAAAACAAGGGTTCACGTTATGACTGCGTAAATTACAGAACCATAAGCTCGACCAGTTTGGCAGCAAAAGTGTATGCTAAAATTATTGAAAGGACAATGAGGATGGTGTCCGATGGTTTACTGTGTGAGGCACAAGGAGTTTTCAGGAGTGGAAGGGGATGCATGGATCAAGTGTTCTCTCTGCGCAACATTGTGAAGAAGTATCTGGCTCTAGGTAAGAGGGGTTTCTGCAGTTTTGTGGATCTGGAGAGAGCATTTGATACGGTTTTACGAAAGGAACTTTGGGACATTTTACCGGAGTATGGTATTAACGATAAACTGCTGCAAGCTGTGCAGTCCATTTACATGGACTGTAGAGCTTGTGTGCGGCTGGATGATAGAGTGTCGCCTTAGTTAGACGTCAATATCGGCGTTAAGCAGGGGTGCGTTCTATCAGGCAGGCTGTTAATCATATATCTGGATAAATGTCTCCAAAGGTTGAAAGATATGAATGTGGGAGTCCAGATGGGCGACTCAGTGGTCAGTACTCTGCTCTATGCAGATGATGCAGTCCTGCTGGCGCAGTCAGCGACTGACCTGCAGACCCTAGTCGACATAATGACAGAAGATTGTAAGAAAAGGGATCAACGCATGAATGTGAGCAAAATCAAAATAATGGTCTTTGAAAGAGATGAAGCCAGAACAGATGTAAGAGTAACAATAGGTAATGATGTACTAGAAGAAGTGGATGAATTTGTATATCTTGGAAGTGGATTTAGCCGAGATGGAAGGTACACCACTGATATAGAGCGAAGAGCAAATGCGGGAAATAGAGTGAACAGAGCGTTGGGACAACTTCTCGGTAGCCACCACCTCAGCCAGAAGGCACGTGTAGCAATACATAACGCAGTGCTTGTACCAACATTACTACATGGAAGCGAGAGTCGCGTATGCAGAAAAGAGCATGAAAGTAAAATTAATGCGGTCGAAATGCGATCTCTACGGCAAATCTGTGGAGTTAGGCTGATCGACCGCATTCGCAACGACGATGTAAGAGAGCGACTAGGTATGAAAGAGAGTATTGGTGTAAAGATGCGAAAGGGAATGCTCCGATGGTTCGGACATGTGGAAAGAATGCCCAACGAACGTCTAGTTAAGAAGATATACAATGCGAAAGTGGAAGGATGTAGGTACCGGGGGAGCCCGAGACTCACCTACCTAGACAAGATTGGTCACGTATTGAAGGAAGGTGGAGTCAAGAGTCTCCGAAACCGGCGAGCGTGTATGAAGAGAATTATGAATGTTGAGGAAGCGAGTGAAGTTTGCAAGGATAGAGTTCTCTGGCACTCTGTTCTCTCTGCCTACCCTGCAAGGGATATGGCGTGATGATATGTATGTATGTATTATATTATTGTAACAGAACTATTATTAGAGATAAGATGTTATATTGGACATTGGTCTAGATAAATATATTACACACACTAGACTTAAAATAGAATTGACATCACAATGTTCGATAAAATAAAATACTGCTTATCTAATCACATAGCCGAAACAAACACCCATAACACTCAATCAACTATATCTAAGAAAAATTGTAACGCATCATGATTAGACTGCAAAGTCTGACGTCTAATTAAGATATACCATTCCTAAATGTGTTCAATTCCCAAGCAGGACATTTCTTTGCACCATTCACAAATGATTATTTTGGGAGTAATTTAAGTCCATGTTCATTTTTTATGTCTGAAAAGTTCCTCTGTGTAACAAGATTTTATTCCACAACGCAAGGTGTTGTTTTAATACGAATAAAGTGCCATAGAGTTACGAAAAGAAAGAAATAAATTCATAATACTGTGTGTGCCAACCCGACTGGCAAACGTGGTGACTGTCGTCATCATCTTTAGTGGGGTCCAACTGTGGTCGTCGATAGGATGAAAAATGGATGGTGTTGGTACTTTGTGTTCCTAAAAATATCTGATTGTGTATGTGTTATTTGTATTCTTTTAATGGAAATTAACTTTTTTAATATAAGTTGCTGTTTTTATATACTTATTACAATAATAAGAAATATATAAAGAAAATACAATAAAAACATTATATTATAAAATAAGAGAGACAGGATATTTGGACTCCTTATATCGAGGTTCATAGACGTTTCTAGACTCTCTTCATAGACTTTTCTTAATTTTTTTTTTAAAACTCTACCCTTCCCTTAGGAAATAATCCTTGTATTACAAATTACCCCCAGACTCAGAACAACACTTTGTGGATCGAAAATCCTGGGAATCGAACCCATATCACTGGCACGAATGGTCGTTATCTTAACCACTACGCCATCTGTGCAGTGAAAGTCTGGTATGTACGTTTAACAATTTGCTACAGTCGCAACTTCTAAAGACAGATTTAAATACCTACGTCTCCAAGGCAATTTGTCCGATCAGAATCATAGTTAATAAAGATGGGATATCTATACCATCTTTATCTAATCATCATTATCCTGCTCTTGCCCCAACAACTTGGGGTCGACGCAATATGTACTCATCTTCTTTCTTTCATATTGTAAAAGTTATTGACAATAACTCTATGACCAGCCACCTGCCTGGCGTCAACCCTCCTTGAGAATAAAATGATTGACCAGACGGCATCAGCGCTAAAGTCAACCTCAGCTAAAATAACACAGCTAATAATATATGCACTGTTAAATTTTAAAGTTGTACATTTTTATTATTATCAATTCAATCCTGATCAATCATAATAACAGCTTTATATGAACCAATTCGTTATGATGATGTATGAAGCGTCGTATCGAGATTACAACTGTTATATATTGGCATTATCATAACGATAGATTAATTAGTTTATCTTACAATTATTTACTTAATGTCGGGATTTTTTATGTATCACGAGAATCTAATTTAAAGATGGAATGGATTTGATATTTACGATCAACTACATCTCTTCCGAAATCTAAAATATTCCAATAGTCCAACTAAAACAAAAATCCAAATAAAACAAAAAAATCATCATCATCACAGCCCAAATACTCGTATGTCCCACTGTTGGGCTCGGGCCTTCTCCGTAATGCGAGGGAACTTAACCTACTATACCGCGCTGGTTAGACGTGTTGGTACAGAGTTTTGTTACGAGTTTTCCTTCTCTTGCACAGATGTTATATGCGTTTTATATACCTTAGTCGTCTCTTACGATCATCCACGGGTAAGAACAAAACAAAAAAAAATACAAAAAACAAAACAAAAAAATATTAAATGTATTTCACCCATAAGAAGAAGAAGATTCCGCTAGAGAATTTCCATTTATAGCTACATCGTATACAGAGCATCACATAAAAATCAAATGAAACATTTGAAAACTCTAAAAGCCTGTTTTACCAACGATCCTTCAATTTAGGAAGGACTTAATTCAATGTAAGTGATACATATACAATATAATTGATGTGTCATTTAGGTGTGAAACAAAATTTAAATTATCCTTTCTCAAACATGCTTGGAAATTTGAGCATTATTTTGACAACCTTCTTCGAGATAAATCGAAATTGCCAAATACATGCGAGCAGCGGTCGGCAAATATGTAGAAAATCCATATCTGCTGTCGTGTTTTAGCGGCCAAATAAATATATAATTATATAAATTCATATCTAGCATGTAATTTAAAAATGGAACGATTTCTTACTTCAAAACATTGCAACCAAATAAGGCAACCTATTAGAGTTTTATTTAAATTTCGAACTAGCTTGAAAAAGAAACCTGTTTGATAATGAAAAAAAAGAAACAAATGAACGAACCCTTTAGCACGTGAAAAATGTTGTTCGTTATGTATACAGTTCTACTTAGTACTATACCTAGTTTTAATTGCCGTGCAATATTTAAGAAAAGTACTATACAAGCCTTGGCCACAACTAGGAATTGATGGACTAACGTATGTGTGCCTCGGCTCCGTCTTGGCCCACATTTACACGTTCGTCCATCAATGCCTCTTTTGCTGGCCGCTACAGTAATGTACTATCTATACCTTAGTAATTTTAGTGATAAATAAAATTTCAATGTCATTGTGTTAGCAATTTCCTAGTGTTAAATAAGAATTTAATATTATATAAAATTTTAATTTTATTTCATATACTTACCATCATTTGTTGCCAATTTGTCAATTGACTGCACAGATGACGTAGTGGTTAAGATATCCATATTCTGTGCCAGTGTCGGGGGTTCGATTCCCACGCAGGACAATACTTTGTGTGATACATAAAGTGTTCTTCTGAATCTGCGTGTAATTTGTCTACGTTAATTGCATGTTTTAAAGTCCCCCGCAATATCAGGATTATTTCCATAGTACAAGGTGTTGTTCTAAAAAAAAATCAAGCTTAATTTTATGTTGTCTCAGATATCTCAAATTTAGGGGTCTTTGCTAAAACATGCATAAATTTTTACATATAAAATGACAAATATTTGTGATTTTAGACTTATTTGTACGTATACCATTAGTATATTACAGGCTCTTATCCCAATCAATTGGGGCCGACGCAATATGTACTCTGTTTCCATCGTATATATTGCAAAAGTTTTGGCAGTAGTCTTAAAACCGACCGCTTGCCTCACATCTATGAGGAAATTATTGTAGACCATACAGTATTAGAAGGAATTGGCCGAAATCTATGTAAAACTCTTAGTCGTCTTTTACAACACTCATAGGCAATATGAGGGTTTTTTTTTAAATAAATTGTTGGTCCCACAGACTTTTGTCCTTGCCTTTTTTATGTTGTATATTTTAGTGGTTATGTTGAAGTTGAAGTTATATAATTCAATTTTTCTTGAAGTGGCAAAATTATACATTTGTGGTGGTTTATATATATTTTTAACGAGATTCTGTGCTATTAGTTTGTTGTGAACTTGTGGTGATGCCTTTTTATACTCTATGTATGAATTGTTGGTCTTTATTGTGATGTCAATCCGACCTCTTGTCTCTATGTTTTATTGCCATCTTTTTAATATGAGGGTTGGTTTATATGTCTCTCATCATTCTCTCATCCTTCTCTTATCCCAATTACTTGTGGTTAACGCAATATGTACCCCTCTTCCATTATACATATCACAAAAGTTATTGGCAATAGTTTTATGACCGACCACTTGCTTGACGTCAATCCTCTTTGGGAATGTAATTGTTGATTACACGACAACAGGTGCAGTTGGCTCAGGTCGATATCAAGCTCTTAGCCACCTTTTATGAGACCTACGAGCAAAACAAGGATTGTAAATGTTCATAGTCTACCATACAGCAACCTAAAATATTTCTCTGCAACGATAAAAATGATAGGCATGTATGCGGTTGAGAATAACTCATTCGTTCATCACGTCACCATCACGTTTATGTCTATAGACTTAGTTTATCAAGACGCAGGAACAAAGCGAATGTAAACACCTAGATTAACTAGCTGCAGTCATGTTAGATATACCTACTAGCACTGTCATGATGATTCCATCTTAAAGAAATCATCACATTGTTTTTTTTTTACTGGTAAAAATGATTTTGGACGTTATGTTACAATTCCAGTGCCTTCATTACCCGAAGTAACACCAACTTTGACTATATACCAACTTTAGTATACGCCAACATTTATAGAACATGGTAATAGTTCAACACTGATTTCATTGTGGAAGAGACTCATGAATACCTATAGAACATATATATGATCTATAGAAAAATATGTGCCTTATATATACATACCTCATATGCTGTGTGATGGCTACCAACCCTTACATTGTTACATACATATATACATATCATCACGCCATATCCCTTGCAGAGTAGGCAGAGAGAACAGAGTGCCAGAGAACTCTATCCTTGCACACTTCACTCGCTTCTTCAACATTCATAATTCTCTTCATACACGCTCGCCGGTTTCAGAGACTCTTGACTCCACCTTCTTTCAGTACGTGACCAATCTGGTCTAGGTAGGTGAGTCTCGGTCTCCCCCGGTACCTACATCCTTTCACTTTCGCATTGTATATCTTCTTAACCAGACGTTCGTTCGGCATTCTTTCCACATGTCTGAACCATCGGAGCATTACCTTTCGCATCTTTACATCAATACTCTATTTCATACCTACTCGCTCTCTTACGTCGTCGTTGCGAGTGCGGTTGGTCAGCCTAACTCTACAGAGTGTGATATTGTTGGTGACAGAAAAGACGAGGAAACCCTTCCATAGCGCTGGTCCAGCTCTATTTTACATTGTCTTATCAACAGTTATATTCCCAGTGAGTATAGACGTCATTCCGTGTGGTGAAGGAGTAAGAATACTATTCACCACCCCATATCTTACCCGTGAATGATCGTACGAGACGACTAAGTGATATAAAACACGTACGAAAACTCGAAACAAAACACTATACCAACTCGTCTGACCAGCGCGGTTATAGTAGGTTAATTTCCCTCCCATTACTGAGGAGGCCCGAGCCCAACAGTGAGACATTTATGTGCTGTGATGATGATGATGATTGACGTCAGGTCGGCGGTCAATCATATTGAAAGAAAAAATCATATTAAATCGACCGCAAATAATTGGGATAAGAGCAGAATGTTGATGGCCCAAGTTTATTGGAACTAGAATTAGAGCGTTAGCGAAATTCTAAAGTTATCAGATATCAAAATCTGCTCCCGTATGTCGGCTATCATAGATATCCTTGATGAGGGTTTGAGGCTTCTTCAAGAGACGTTATCTGTAAGCATTGTACCAATAATTACATAGTCACTAATACAGAAATTATACCTTGCCGACTACGCAAATCGTTTGGCGACAGTTGAATGCCGACGCACTTTCATTCGATTCGAGGTCACCTTTCGTCTTTACTAGTTTATTTAAACTATTTGTATAACCTTGTAAATACGGAAAATGTATTTCTTTCTTTATTTATTTGTTGCCCAGTTGGCTTCGCACGGCCGCTTACTATAAAAAAGATTGATAACATTTTGTGTACACATTTCACCCATTATGGTTTTTTAAGAAATTAACTTCTATAAATTATATATTCTGAGTTCTGACCGATCGCATTCGTAACGCAGCGTAAGAGAGCGAGTAGGTATGAAAGAGAGTATTGGTGTAAAGATGCGAAAGGGAATGCTCCGATGGTTCGGACATGTTGGAAGAATGCCGAACGAACGTCTGGTTAAGAAGATATACAATGCAAAAGTGGAAGGATTTAGGTACCGGGGGAGACCGAGACTCACCTACCTATACCAGATCGGTCATGTACTGAAGGAAAGTGGAGTCAAGAGTCTCCGAAACCGGCGAGCGTGTATGAAGAGAATTATGAATGTTGAGGAAGCCAGTGAAGTATGCAAAGATAGAGTTCTCTGGCACTCTGTTCTCTCTGCCTACCCTGCAAGGGATATGGCGTGATGATATGTATGTATGTATGTATGTATATTTTCATTTTCTTATTTATGCAAATCAACGTCTGTTGAGTCAACTATAAATGATAAGGCCTGCTATCACATATATTTTAATTGAGTATGTGTAGTAATACTTGTTTTTTCTATAACTAAATAGTTTCATTATACTATTAAGTGCTATTAATTTTCTCTTTTACATTTTAACTACTTTATTAGTTCTCTCTTAGCATAATTATTTTTCATATTTCCTTGTTAAATTTATTTTAATTCTTATAATGTTACTATGTATTCTTTCAATTTTTTTCTATCTTTTATTGTAACTGCTAATAAATTATCGCAACTAATTTAGGTGCCTGATCAAGTCAAGGGGTAATTTAGACTAAGTTTATGATGACTTAGAACAATAAAAAATAAAGTTTAGTTGAATTCTGATATTTAGTAAATAAAAATAACTGTCGTCATCACTGTCAGTAACAAGGTTAAAAAGACCAAAGGTTACCATTACCAGAGGCTACATTAAACTAGGTTGTGAGTAATTTTGTGAACAATACCACTTCCTGAATCTATTCAGCTCTATTGTCACTAAGCAAAAAGGCACAAACATTTCGCACAATACAGGTAACAAATAATACAAAGTCCGGTTTTGTATAGCTCGCAAATATTTGATAACAAATAAGCTAACAGGCAAAACATTGTAAAAAGGGAATATAATAATTACATTAAACACAATATTATATTCTTCCTGTTCATTTTATTCATAATACAAACATTATGTTTTTCAATAGGCATGCACATGAAAGATTTTAACACCTCTCTGACCCTTAAGAAAGGCCCTCCTATCTTTTTATTTACACTACTAAGTATTAAATAATAACAGAAGATAATAATTTATGAAATGTATGCGAGTATTACTCATATGCATTATAACCCTTTTTAGAATATCGAATTTTAATATGTCCTTGATATCACTGACCTTGGAAATATTTATCAGCACTCATAATCACATAACAAACAAATATTATATAATATTAATTATCTCTACGAACATTATCTATAGTTACAATAGGGCGGAATCAAAATATTTAACTTTCAAGATGTCGTCTATGCTACTTACAGCCTTAGCTATTAACTTTAAATGCCAGTTTAAAAATTGAAATAATTCTATGCAAACATGACATTCTTTATGGTCGCTTATTATTACTAATCATATTAATCAATATTAAATGATACGTGAGAACTTGAAGCAAAAAGAAAATAGTTGATGAGAAAATACTATCATTCGCTAGGTTATTGAAATAAAAATACCACAATTTTAGGCTGGAATGTATTAATTAACTTAATTGAAATCAACGCAAACCAAACTACCATTAAAAGATTTTGATAAATTATAATCACTAAAAATATTACAATATTTTCTGCATACGCCTCCTTGAGGTTTTGCTCTACTCTCGATATATGAAAATCAAGGACTTTTCAAACCTAAAAATTATTGTATTTTTTCAGATTGCACTTATAGGATAATATTATCATACATATGTCAAGAAAAACATTCGTTTAAACGTATTTGATATTTTTAAAAAGCAATTATTTTGTTTAAAGTAAGAAATTGTTTTTTGAAATAAAACTACTTTTACAGATTCTATCGCGTTTGTATATGATTTTTAATTTCCCGACGTTTCGAACACTTTACAGTGATCATGGTCACGGGAGGACTAAGTTGTCTTACGTCCAATATGTCATTGTTATTACAGAAATTTATTTATATCTACCCTATAAGATATTAAAATTTTCAAATTTTGACCCACATTTTTATATAAAATTAATACAAATTCATTGCCAGTACAAAAAAAGAATGATTTTATATAAACTTTATTTGTTATTATTAAAGTATTTAATTTATGATAATTATTATTGTGGCAATTTTACAATTTTAGAAAACTAATAAATCTTTGTGAGTGTAATATGATCACTGTAAAGTGTTCGAAACGTCGGGAAATTAAAAATCAAATACAAACGCGATAGAATCCGTAAAAGTTGTTTTATTTCAAATGTGTAATACTCGCGTAAACATTAGAAGTCATTAAGAAATTGTTGATTAAAAAAAATATTCGAGGACGTCTGGATTAAATATTCTGGATCTGGCATGATCACGACCGTAAAAATTAATGTATCTAAATATTAATTTTTATAAAACTTTCATAATCGCAACGCGATGTTTCCTTTCAAAAATGGCTTAGTAATTCTTTGCCGTTTAATTGCAATTAATAAAAAACCAAACTGCTTAGTCAGTAGTGTATGTATACCTTATGAAAATTGGGTTAGTTTACATTTTTTGTTCGACCATTCGGACAGGCAAAGGAAACAAATCTCATATAGCCTATTGTAAACGAACATCTATGTTTACTACGTCCAGAATGGCACGAAATTTAAGTTTTTTTTTTCTTTCATATTCATGTATGGCATTGACTAATAGTAAATGATAAATAATATAAGAATTATGAGGCGTGCACTTTTGGATTTTCCAAACTATCATTGAGATCTATCTGTACCTAGACGTTGTTAACTTTAGTGAACTATACCTATAATAGTTAAAATCATTCCGTCATATCTTTGGCGATCTCAGTAGAGCATTATGAGTGTGGCTACCAACTATACTGTTAAAACGATAATTACATTTTCTTCACTTTCAAATACTTTTTTTAAAGTATACAAAATACTGTTCATCATCTGTAAACAGTAATTTGTATACTTAATCATAAAACATATATGGTACAGAACAAAACAATATAAAAGTAACCGTTAAAAAATGTTTTGTGATGACGAGAAAAGAATATATTTCACCGCCTCTAAATTATCCGTAGAAGTTGTTAAAACCAACTAATAATGTATCAACAGGAGAATGGGTAGCAGAACCCTCCTGGGAAATTCATACCACGAACTGTGATCGCCCACCTGCCTACGAAGCGTGGCGATTTTGGTATTGTTCCCTATTTGAGATCCCTATAACTAAAAGTAGATGTCGATGAGCTAGAGAGCGATGAGAGTAGATGTCGATGAGCATGACGTATGGATGGAAACGTTAAAATAATTAAAAATAATTAATCATTTTCATCATCATCATCTCAACTCATATATGTCCCACTACTGGGCTCGAGCCTCCTCCATAATGAGAGAGAAATTGACCTAGTATACCGTGCTGAGGGGCGTGTTGGTATAGGGTTTTGTTTCGAGTTTTTCTTCTTCTGTATAGATGTTATATGCGTTTTATATCCCTTAGGTCTATTACGATCACCCACGGGTAAGATAGGGGTGGTGATTTGTATTCTTACTCCATCACCACACAGATGAAATCATTTTACTAAAATATTATTAATTGATGGCTTAATTACCAAATATCTGGATGACCGAGCCTTACTCGGTATTTTCTTTTTAATGTGTTTTTTGAAGATATATTTATATAATAAAATAATGAAAAAACAAATCAAAAAGGCAAAAAATAAAAATAGAAACTAAAAAAATATCAAACAAAAAGAAGCAAAAATCACGTTTGTTGTATTGTAGCCCTTTAAGTATTTATTTTATTTTGTTTGTTAGTACTTGTCATTATAGCGGCAACAGAAATACATCATTTGTGAAAATTGCAACTGTCTAACTATCATGGTTCATGAGATACAGCCTGGTGACAGAGAGACGGACGGACGGACAGCGAAGTTTTGGTTATTGTATTTGCAAAAATCGAGACGGAAAGGTTGAGTTATATTAGGAACAATCAATAAGATACGGCACAGAGAGAGCATATTGATGCTGATCAGATGGGTCGTGAGACGCCATGACGTACCTATGTGCGCTACTACGGTCGTTTCGATTTCTTTAAACCATTTACTTGCAAATATTTGAAAACATTCGAAAGGGTCAAATATCAAAGTAAATCCTTTGAATAAGTGACAAACCCCGCCTTAAACAACCGGTCGAGTTCCTGAATACACCAAAGCCTCCCGGTATCCCAGCTCACATCTTAAAATTGAGAGCTGACGCGCCAAAATTATACAATGTTTGCAAGAAAAAACATTCTAAGATTCTCCAAATATCTCTTCGAATTTCAGAGAGAGCAGTTTGCCATCAAAGTCTACTTCGCAATGACCGTAAACAAAGGTCGAGGTCAAATTCTTAAGGTAGCGGGAGTAGACTTGAGAGAAAGCTGCTTCTCCCATGAGCAGTTGTATGTGACATACTTCAGAATAAACTCAGAGAGTAGCCTGGTACTTCTCATTTCAATCCGAAAGAAAAACAAAACATATTGTTTACAAAGAAGTACTGTAGTTGGTGTAGTGTCGCGGCTGCATGGACCGGGTATTAGTCCGTAACCCGTAGAAAGGTCAGCCTCGTGAGGGCGACGCTTCGGCATCACAGTTGTTTGTTGCCGGGGCGTCTATGGTGATGATACCCGAAAGGATAACCCGTCGGGCTGGCCACAGATGTCAAGTAAGCGGTACCAGAAGTCGACCTAATTTCGAAGCAAAACACGGTGGGTTATGGGGCTACACACTGCCTTTTCGTCGCCGGTCGTCGGTCAATGAGCGCAGCTGTTCAAAACGTAGCCTCTTAAGAAAAAAGCCTCGTGTCCATAATATATACCAAAATTTCATTTTATTGTCATGTTTATTAAACCTTTTAATACCCTGCACTATAATAAAGATATATTATAAGTACACAAACATTTAAACATAATAATTTATAAATTATAATAAAATAAATAATGTAAAAAACCAAAAAAAAACTATTAGAACCATTTTCGTCTTCTACGCGGACAAAGACGCGGGCAAATGTTAGTAATTAATAAAATAAAATAAAAAATAAAAAAGGCAAAAAATGAAAAAAGGGAAACTAAGGATCCGAACCGTACTCTGTCTTGTTGGGATTAGACTACTCTATGTTCTAACTGAGCTATGTCTGTTCTTAATGACAGCGTCAAAATTTGCCTTCATATGTTAATAGTTTTCTGCCAATGTAAAATTATATTTTTTATTGCCTGAAAATACAGACAAAACAATATTTTCTAGAAATGAAACCTAGCTAGATCGATTAATCGCCCCCGAAACCCTCTATATGCCAAATTTCATGAAAATTGTTGGTGCCGTTTCCGAGATCCAGATTATATATATATATATATATATATATATATATATACAAGAATTGCTCGTTTAAAGATATAAGATAAGATTTCAATGTACATTTATTGCGTACAAAAAATTGTTGAGCCAAAACAGGCGGCTCCGTTATAGAAGTGTTCACGTGCATCGACACTCCCCGCCTATTAAACCGACCGCTTGTAATCAACTCTAGTGGCTTACATTGACTCTCCTGGGTGATTTTTAATAAAACTAATAGATATTAGATCAACGTCATGCATACTCTTAGAGTGAAAGTAAGTAATAAGATTTTATCATGTATTTAAGCATGTTCTTTAAAAAGACAAGTTTTAAATCCTTAAGATAATTAGCCTGCATTCAAATATTTAAGTCAATAAAAAAATAATTATGTAGTATTAAAATAATAAGTACGTTTTAATGGTGTTACTTTCAAATACGAAAACGTGACATGAGCGACTGATATTAAAGAAAATTGATAGCATATCTTATCTATCCATATTTACAATTGCTAAATAACAAAGGCGGCGAAATTTTACTTGGAATTCTTCAATTTAAAGTTTTTGGAGTTTACTCCTTAAGAATAGAATTTCATATAAGGCGCCCGGTATGAAAAAAATTTGAGGAGTAAAATCTAGTGATCGAATGACCTCGTTACGTTTTTGGTGCGCAACCTATTCTGCGCACCTTTCACTTTCTGACGTGAGATAATACTTCACTGAACAGTTTTAATAAATGTAAATAAATATATATATATATAATATATATATATATATATATATATATTATTTTTAGTAAAATGAGCTTTTTTTTCGTCTGTTTTGATAATCGTACTTAAGGAGTAAACTCCAGTCGTGCGTCGGAGCTGACACACGACTTTTTCCAATGTTTTAATGGAAGAAATTAGCAATTTATTTTCGTCATACGTAAACAAGTCAATGTTAAATAAGTCATTGTTAAACAATGATGCTGACTTTCTTACTGCCGGGATATAATATAAGTTAAAATAAATGATGATAAAGTAGTTTAGTACTTATGTTGGTTTAACTTATCGCTAATGTTTACAGCGCTAGTGTATTTAGTTGATGCTGTAAATCAAGCCAAGCCTGAATGACGCATATTGCTTTAACGTCAAATAAATTTTATATTTTTCTAGACCAATGAGATGGTTCACTAGTAGTTCGTAATAGGAGGCATGTCTATTATCATATAATAACAAAATTTATAGTCTCGTAATCTGTGTATGTGATAACGGAGTAAAAATACAATTCACCACCTTCTTGCCTTATTTTTTTTTTTTTGGTGCACTATGGATGCGTCCCGCCAAATCGGTCCGGGGTGACGGAAAGGCGGCGCGTGATCCCATAGACCCTCTCTCTTCGCCGTGCGAGCGGACCACCGGTACCCGATGTTTGTCTTCGGTGGCCCGCCCGGCGGTTTACCCTCGCAGGTTCCCCTCTTGTCGACGCCCCGAAAATTGTTGGGGCGTCGCCCTCACGCGGTGGTCTCACGTCGGGTGACCGGACAATTCCCCGGTCCGATCACCCGAAGCCTCGGTTAGGGCGGCATCAGGCGCAGATATTCGCGCCTGCGCCGCCCCGGCCGCTGACGGCGGCCCGGGTCACGGGAATCCTCCCGGACTCGTTCCGCCGCCTCCTTCCGTGAGATGACAGCCTCGCAGAAGGCGGCGATCGCGTCCCAGTTCCTGACGCTGTCGACCATCGCCCTCGCGACAGCCGGCAGCGTCAGGTCGGCACCGATAACAGCGACGAGGTCAAGGCGCTGCCCGTCCCAGCTACCCTCGGCTCTTGCCTAAGAGTGTGGTAAAAAACGACTAAGGGATATTGCAAATAACATTCACTGCAAGAGAAGTAATACTCGAAACAAACGTTTATACCACACTGACAAACGTGGTATAAGTATGTCAATTTCTCCCTATAGTGTTGGAGGCTTTTAGCCTATTTTACCAGAAGTTATATGAGCTGAGCTGATGATGATAAATCAACAATCTGATAATACATACATACATATCATCACGCCATATCCCTGGCAGGGTAGGCAGAGAGAACTCTGTTCTCTGCCAGAGAACTCTATCCTTGCATACTTTACTCGCTTCCTCAACATTCATAATTCTCTTCATACACGCTCGGCGGTTTCGGAAACTCTTGACTCCACCTTCCTTCAGTACGTGACCAATCGATGATGATCGATCGAAATGGTCTAGGTAGGTTAGTCTCGGTCTCCCCCGGTAACTACATCCTTCCACTTTCGCATTGTATATCTTCTTAACCAGCATCGTTCGACATTCTTTCCACATGTCCGAACCATCGCAGCATACCGTTTCGCATCTTTACACCAATACTCTCTTTCATACATACTCGCTCTCTTACGTCATCGTTACAAATACGATCAGTCAACCTAACTCCACAGATTTTCCGCAATACTCCAAGCATAATCTGAGGGACACCAATCGCCTTCATCATCATTCATCATTTCAGTTCATCTCGATACTCATAATTCTAAATAATAATATGTATAATGTTTTAACTTCAGAAATTCAAACATATAATTAAATAGCAAGCAACGAAACAAAAGCGATAACAAATACATAAGTTAATTAATTTGAACTTTATCTTTGTGGGTGTGTTCGATTATATATCAGAGTTACTTTGTATGTAATATACATATATATACTACTACATATACAAAATATATTCAACGTACAGTAAAACAACGACACTCAATCGTTTCAGCTTTATACACGAATTGTTATATAGTTATGGGTATGAGCTTCTCTATTGACAATTGTTTGCTCTTGCATGAAGGTCACTTATTCTAAATGAATAACGAATGTGACATTATAATGTATACTATGTATATTCAGGAATTATACTTGTTACACAATAATTTTGAATGTTATATTATAATAATATGCTATGTACAGAACACTAACCGTACACGTGACAGATGACATTAACATTTAGCATCACAGCTCATACATATCCCACTTCTGAGTTCGTGCCTTCTCCAAAATAATAGAATATAAAGATATAGAGACTTACTATACCACGCTAGTCAGACAGTTTGGTGTAAGGTTATATTTTAAATTCTTCTCTTGCATTGATGTATGTTATATGCATAACATATAACTTAGTTGTCTTTTACGAGACCCGCTGCCAAGATGATGAAGTGGTTGTTGAATTATATTCTGGCAAAAAGTTCTAATTCTCTCACATATTAAACGAAAGGCTGTAGTGTATTGGCACTTGTCAGGCGTTGATTTAGAGATAGTGTGATACTAACCCAGACCGGACCGGCCGAACACGGCTGTAGACAGACAACTGTCTAAAATGTGAACCTACTAGTATGTACTGAATATATTGATAATTTTAATATGTTATATTAATATAATAATTACATTAAATTAATATAATAAGCTAAGAACCGTTATCTGTGTGGTGGCGGAGTAAGAATACAATTCACCATCCACTATAATACCCGTGGGTGATCATAAGAGACGACTAAGGGATATAAAACGTATATAACATCTATGCAAAAGAAGGAAAACTCGAAAGAAAACCCTATACTAACACGTGTGACCAACGTGGTAGAGTAGGTCAATTTCCCTCCCATTATGAAGGAGGCTCGAGCACAACAGTGGGACATATATGAGCTGAGATGAAGCTAAGAACGGATCAAAACACGATCAATATTAAGAAAAGCCGGCAAGAAACTCAACGCCTTTCTTTTTCATCTTTAAATAACAGCTTTTCTTACAAATATGTATACTATCTGGGTTAGTATTAGTTACAGTGTGATTCACTTAGAACCACTGGAAGAAATACGGCTGGATCCCACAAGCGGCACATAATCACGAGTTAACTACTAAAGCAGATATTACTACTATTACTCCTGGGATTTGTAAAAATTGGATAAAGCATCATCAGACGTATGGACTGCTACAGTCTAAATGCTTGGGTTACAGTCTAATACGTGGTGTTTTTGGTATTTAGATTGCTACAGTCTAAATACCAATAACACCAAGTGCTGGTAAATGAATGGTTGGATATCATGTTTATATACAGATTGAGTCTGTTATCTCTATATAAATCAATCGGTCTGAAGTCTGTCTGGAAACGACGGACTTTAATATTGAAAGTACACATTTTTTTGTAGTTATCCATCCATTCTAAATATAATATGTCACTACTTCTTTCGTATCCACGCGTGTCCTAAGAAATGACTAAAAATTATTTATTTAGTTGTAGGGCCAAACTGATGACAGTTTTCTCTCCACAGCCGCGGGGCAGTCCATCCGGGGTGATACCACGCTCTCGCAGAAAATCGATATTTGAATAATGGCAATGTGCTGTTGCACTTCGTTCAGTGAACGAGAGGCCGGCAGCCCAACTTTCTCCCATAAGCTTTGCCATATCCGTGGTGCCGTACAGCTGCGCTTCACGTATCAGTACATCCTCTTATCTATTGGCCTATTAGCCAACTTTTGCTTCTTATCTCCCGCTTTGCATAGGAGGGAAGTGAATTTTTTTCAACTCTCCCTGTTTTTCTTTTCTAATTAAATTTGTTGCGGGTTCCAAGACAGTTAAAAGCGTTTCCCGGGACTTCCCGAGGGTCAAACCTCGGTGTCTTATATGGAGACCATTGTGGATCCTGGCTTACAGGAGTTACAGTGGTGGGAATGTGTTGTGGGATTAGCCCAACTTTCTGAGTGCGTTTGGGGTGGTAGGCAGCGACTTAGCTGTGCCTTTGGTATTGCAAAGGTCCATGAGCGGCAGTAACACTTACTATCAAGTGTCCTGCTCGCCTATTTGCCACCATATGCAATAAATATTTTAAAAAAATATATGGATTAGATAGTGCAGCTAAATAAGCCTCGGTGCGGTATTCCAACGGTTGTGGCGTCCCGGCCAGCCCAGAACGGGTTAATGAGATGGCAGTACGTAGTCATTTCACCGAAGACAAAGATCGGGTACCGGTGTTCCGTTCGCACGGCGAAGAGAGGTGTTTGCAGGTTGGGTCCATGGGGTTGTGCGCCGCCTCTTCTGTCGCCCCGGACTGATTTTTCGGGGCGCGACCACATCCATGGTCCAACTTGCGGGAAAAAAAAAGTACGTAGTCATTTCCTTTCAACTGGTGCAAGTATTGTTGTGATCCAGACACATATAATTTGGCAAGTACCTGTACACAATCGCAAAGAAAATGCCAATTTTGCGCTGACAGAAATATGTAGCAGCGAGAACACTGCGCAGCCGTGCAACATGTATCTTAGGCGGAGCAGCACTATTAACTAGAACATTCTATACCCTACTATTGGGAATGTGCCCCGTCAACAATGAAAACTCAATTCTCACACCATAGTGACTAAATGAGTTTATGTAGACTTTCAGTTTTCAGTTTTCCTAATATTCGATCGGTTTTAACTGCATATTATAAGGCTTAAATGGCTAATTAAAAAAAAAAAACAAAAAAAACGTTTTTGAAAAGAAAAGTGTTGAAATTGTATTCTGATTTGTATTCTTACACTACAGCTACACAAAGAGTTTCGAAGATTTGCAATCATTAAAATTCAATAAAAACTATGGATAATATAACACCAAATTAATTTCTTTTCTTCGACTTTCCGTGTGGTGACCGAGTAAGAATATAAATCACCAACCTCATATCTTGCCCACAGGTGTCTTAAAAGTCGACTGAGGGATGTATAGATGTTATAATATGCATATAACATCTATACGAGGGAAGGAAAACTCGAAATGAAACCCAATGCCAACACGTCTGAGCAGCGTGGTGGTGAGTAGATCAATTGCTCTCCCATGGTGGCAGAGGCCCAAACACAACGGTGGCACGTATATGGGTTGTTTACTGAATATAGATTTAGTATGTTTTTTTTTTAATATAAAGGAGTTTAGGCCTGAGTTTTATCGAATGATTTATCATTCTATAAATCTCGATAAATCTCTCGTTTTTTAAAACAATACTTGACCTACTGGCCTGAGAATAAGAACAATATAAAAACTAAAGATTACTACAATTTAAATGAGGCTGTTGACTAACTACTCGTTCTTGAAAGCAGTAGTACACAGAGTTAAAAATTAAAAAGAAAATAGTATATAAGCTAGTAACAAAACAAAATATACGCTGATTTTTTATTGTTGATAGGTGAAGTTACAAACCATCAAAAAGCTACAGAATCATTACACGCATATACATTTTTTTCTAAGTAACTTCTTTCTTTTATCACTAATCCTGTAAGTTCCGCTGTTGATGCAGTCTCTCCATAATGTAGTAGAAATTGAACTGACCTAAATAGATTTATTGGCATAAGATTTTGTTTTGAAATTTATTTCTATTAAAATAATATAATTAGCTTAAATCATTTAGACATCTCTAACGTCATCTAGACAGAAATTATACTTTAATATATTATAGAAATGATCACCGCAAGGCACTCCTCCCGAAACTTGAAACTTTATTTATAGTTACTCGAGAAATCACCGCGAAAACGTGACGTCAACTGGATGAAACAGTTCAATGTCCTTGCACATTATTAATATTAAATATAAAGTAAAAATACTCTGACATTTTCATCTATACCTTATTGAGATAGAAAGTAGGTGCAATTTAAACTCTTTGATAACAAGTTGGCCTAAATTAGCAAGCCAATTTGAAAATGTCGATTGAATTTATGCATGTGTATGTGTTGTTTATAAAAAACGCTCACATACGCGACGCTGCCAACAATGTGTATATTGGCATTTGGCACACACGCGTAACTTTATTTGTATGTGTGCGTACGTTCAATTCACGTTATGAACGCATGATCGATGTTAAAACATTCCAACGTGCTTGAAACTGCTCGGCAAAAGCACATTATATGCATTTTTGACAATAAAGTTAACACAGCAACTTTTGTTTATTATAGAAATGTATTTATTATTTCATTTCAAGGTTACGTACTAATTTAAATATGCAAATAGGTAATTAATTCTATCAACTCAGTAAGGTGACATCTACAGTTTTTCAATCACGTGTTAAATATGAATTGAAATTTCAGAAATTATTCTGTCCGCTAAAGAATACATCAGAATTTTTTATCATTTTTTCATTAATAATGAAAGTGATTCCCTGTGACGTGTCAGAATAGGATTACAATGCCTTATTTCTTTACTGAAATTGGCAAAACCTTCTGAGCCAATACCAAGAGAATGGACAGCAGCACTCTCCTAGGAAACTTATAATATCAACTGTAATCGCCAATCTAGTCATGTTGGCGATTACAGTTGGTAGAAGCCAATTATGGTGATTTTAGTATCCTTAGAAACCTAACCTCCTTAGAAAATCCTAAGTTCAACCGTGGATATTAACAGACTCGCTCTGAGAATGTGAAGGAAATTTACCCACTCTCTCCTATTTGGGATGAATTGGCATGAATGTGATGAGCATTTTATTACAAGTTTTGCAGTAATGGACATATATATGTACATAAACATCCCATGGTGGTTATTTAAAAGATTCGCGAAAAGATATAATAGCTTACTTACTTCGTAACTACGACGGAAACAATTTAAGTTATTATTGCGCTATTTATTACTTCTAATCACTATTATTAGCTTCTAATCACGATTTCGCCTTCGTAAAAAGTCATTTTTCCAAAGTTGAACTTTCATCTCAGGGAATAAATTGCCAGGATAAAAAACATCCTATCTATTAATCTAGAAAATGGTGCATCTATGTGCTATTTTTTATCCATATCTATTCAATAGTTTACGTGTTATTGAGTAACAAACATCCGAACGTTTTCACAAACTTTCACATTTATAATATTAGTAGGATTAGTAGGATATCATATCATACTTGAAATAAAATTATTTTCACGGATTCTATCGCGTTTTTATTTGATTTCTTCGTGACCAAGAATGCTGTAAATTGTTAAAAACGTCGGCAAATTAAAAATCAAATACAAACGCGATAGAATCCGTAAAAATAATTTTATTTCAAATGTGTATTACTCGCGTAAACATAACAAATTCATTCTACTTTTTGAAGACTTAGTTAAAGATAACATCTACACTTAGCCATCAGGCACTTAGTTTAATTTTATGGAAAAATGAACCTGACGACTACCAGGTAAGAATATTTCCAGACATCGTATTGCTACTTAGAATTTTTAATGAAAAATCGCAATAGCAGTTCTTGACTGACTCAGAAATAGAATCATGAAACTTTCACGGTAGATATTCCTATATAGTTTTCTTTTTTTTTTTTTTTTTTTTATAAATACCCGATACGAAACGAAAAATGATGTCACAAGCGGGGTAGTTTTCTTTTATCAAACTGTCGTGGGTCATTGATATTCCATTACATTAATATTAATAAAAACTCATTGGCAGTTCATAACATTGCTACCAAACAATATATCATACAAAAGAAACGCATTGAATGTAAAATCAAAGACTGGCTTTGTGTTTTGCACTCATGTACATTACAAGCTGAAACCCTGAAATCTTCTGCGGCGAAATCTTGTATTTAAGTTTTTTTATATTTAAAATAATTCTTATAAAATATTAAATATTATCGTACTTAATTTCAATTAAATTGGTCCAATTTTGCAACAGACTGACGGAAGAAACTTTCAAAAATCATCGGCATATGTTCTGTAAATGATTCCAAAAACGCAATTACCATTTTTACCCTCAAATGTCTTCAATATACAGATTATGTCTTTCTACTGTTTTAAGATGATGAGATGTTATATTTTTTTTATTAAAGTAACGTTCTTTTGTTATTTAAATTACATTTTATACCCACTCGCATTTGTTCAGTTTGTATATTCTACTTTATTCGTACAAAGAAGCATTTTATCTATATAACTCATTTTATTATTGGGTCTTCGTCAAAATAATCAAATTCACATGGCTCTCATGACGAATATAATGAAAATATAAAATTCATTCCCTTCTAGGTATGATTATTGGAACAATATTAAGAAGAACAAAAGAAATAGTTTCAAAACAATAAATACTAAATATGCTCCAAACAACAAATATTAGTCTAGACTTATAAATAGACACGAGTACCAAAACGCGCATCTGCAATTATAGCATTCGAATTTCAATAACAAAACACATTTGTAAATATAAGTAGTAATTTTTTTGCGTGGATAGAAAATCCATAGATACCGATACTACCCGTGGTAGCCATTGTAGAAGAAACTATTTTTACAGATTCTATCGCGTTTTTTTTTTTATTTGAGTTTTAATTGCCCAACGTAAAAATAGTTTAATTTCAAATGTGTAATACTCGCGTAAACATCAGAAATCACATTGTAAAAGAATTCTGAGAAGATGCGAAGTATCTAAGAAATTCAAGATAAACCAGGCCTCAAAACCGACCAAAACTTTTGCCAAACTACAAATAGCTTTCCGAAGGTTCTTCAGAAACTAAATGTAAAATAATTTCAAAATATTACATGAGATATATAAGTAAGGAAGTGACTTATAAAATAGGTACTTTTTGGCGTTGTCGGGCTATGTTCAGACCGCATCCCGTCCGGGAATCTATCGATAGAAGGACAACGTGTATCCTCAAAACTACTCGAAGTGCGGCCGTTATACACCTTTTATACATACAACAGTATCTATTGTATATGTCAACTTAAGAAAGCATTTTGCAATGTATAGAAAGTTCAATTTTTTATCTTGTAAATCATTTCCATCCGTCAACATGTGTCGTACACTATTGGGTATTTGCATTGTTTGGTATGTTACTCTCCTCAATAGAATGCTATGCTCACTAGCGTTTATATAAGTACTATCCAACATTTCCCTACGACTTTTAAAATGTCATTAGTTCACCTGGTAAATAGTTCTATACATTCGATTCATGGTTGCCACTCGAGAACCAGCCAGGTCCAAACTTACTGATCATCAATTTCGATGATCGTCTATCAAAATCTGCAAAACCTCTACCCCTATTGAAATCTGTTGTATATATCGTTCGCAGATTAGTATTGAAATGTCTAGTGAGGTCAAAGTTTTCAGAATTCTAGTTTTGGACATGCGTAAGCCAGAGTATGGATCTTATTAAGCAAGACTACAAAGATTCAATATGCCCCGTACCATTCGGGACTACTGGCCTGTTTAATCCTACTGATCACTGAGACAACATTGAATTAAAACAACAGGTGTTTAACTAACTGGAAGAATCGCATCTCTTTTTTGGTTCATTCATCGGAACTAACTCATATTTACTTCGTTTGTGGCTTGTTGAAGAAGGTCATCATCGATGTTTCACCTCCGAATTTACTAAATTCACCTACTAAATTTTATGAGAACCGCTGGTACCTTTGTCAAGATCCTAAAAATAAAGAAATATATAAATAATAATACATGGAAATATACAAGAATCGCTCGTTTAAAGATATTAGATATCATATTGAACACATGTAAAATATCAGTTATATTTAGTTCATTCATCTTTTTAAGTCATACATGACAGGTGAACGTATGAACGATGCAGCACACTAAGAGGATTACGTATACTCCATTTTATTATGAATAGCCTGACTGTTTACGCTGCCCGTCTTGTTTTAACATGTCTGTACATATTTGTTAAATAACTCAACGTACCTGCTAACCAAACATTTCATCATAATATATTACATTGTGTTTATATTATACAAAGCGGCAAGTTTGTCAATTTTCGCGACGGCATCAATCAAAATATCAATAAACTTTATTATATACAAAATTACCACTAATAACATAAGAAAATCTGATATTGTATCGATCATCGTCACTATCACCTTCCTGCTGTTATTCCAATTTATGTATGGACTTCTTGTTTAGGCTATAAAAAATATTGTATTTAGCAGAAATGTGAATGTAGTCTGGTGTGGCAAGTATGAATCAAATGAGGTATTACATTGTTTCATCCTTGCCCCATCCGCTGCTGGAAATTTCCTTCCCCACAAGTGCCTACGAGGATAATGTTGTAATCAGCACACTTGTCAGAAGAGAGAGATGTTGCCCTCTCTCCTGATAAAACTCTTAGCCATTTTTTACAACACCCACGGCCAAGTAAGAAGGGGAGACAATTGTATTTATATATATATTTAATAGTTTTAACCCTTTGTTCTTGAATGTGTATAAAACCTAGAAGCTTTTTTTGCTAATTTTAATTGCTTGTTAAATTGCTTTTATTAAATTGGCATTTTCGTCTGAATGAACTGAATTTTAAAACTGTTTTTCACAATCGTTTAAATTGAAAATTTGCATACACATTTAAGTTAAATGATAATATAATACATGGTTCACTATGTAACGTCTTTTGGAGTTTTGAATACATTGCGTTTTTTCTCATCTGAGTAAAGTTACGTATTTTTCATGTAATTATTGTTACACGGCACTGTCCTGATATGATGGACTGTAGAAAAACTAAAAAATAGTTGCAAAAATGTTTGTTTTTCATCCGATTCCTTTTTTTTCTTTCCTATCATTACAAGTAGGACTAGTAGGGTGACCTGTCTTTGTTTTCGGGAGCGATCCACTTCCACCCTGTATACACGCGTCAATGTTCTTTTAAATATACTAAATAGAAAATAATTTTAATTTTTTAATGTTCCTTCTAATGACGAGTTGAGAATACCAGGAGCACGAAGCGATCGGCTGGGAGCGTTCACCTGGGATAACCGTAAAATTACCTACGATCGTCAAACTGGAGAAAAGGACAATTAAATTAAATGCATTTCTTATACGTCACAATACTAGTGTTGCCCGAAACACTTGGTCTTGCAGTCTTAGTCTTGGTCTTGCGAGAAATGTGAGATCGAGACTAAGATCAAGACCACCTCATTTTGGCAAGACCAAAACTGACCCTGCGAAACTTGAGCAAGAGCAAAACTGAGACTGCCAGAATCTCACGTCTTGCAGTCATATGAGACTTGGCATCCATCGCCTAATCGATGTCTAGTGCCTTAGGCCTCCCTGAGGAGTGATAATATCATAATAACGTCATGAGTTGGTAATGATAAGTTTTCCAGGAGAGTACTGTTGACCATTCACCTAGTCTTCTAGCCGGTTTTCACCCACGGGAAAGGTTTAGTGACACTTGGCATTCTTAACCCTCGACCATATAGAATTTTCGGAAAATATTTAGTATTTATTTTCAATAACGATATCGATAGACATTCTCATGGAGGCAGTATGTTCCTTCCAACTTCTAAATAACAAAAAGTTATCATTTTATGTACAGTTGTCATTAACCCCAGCGCTTTGTTGTCGACTCGTCAAAAATACCCAAGATTTTATAGGACCACGCGCCGCACTTCCATCACCTCAGACGGAACGGATGGCATGAGTCCAGACCATAGCCTGACAAAAAAAGGATCATTACCTCTATATAGCGACCACTTAGTGGAAGATTCAACATTATTACGTAGTTTGCGTTTGCATGCGGAAGACCAATCCACGATCTGATCACCAACGGCCTCAGCTTTGGCAGAAAGACAGGTATTAGACGCAGGTACCCCTGCGCTTCATATGCCGTCTTTTTTGTGTGTTTAGCTATTAGCCGCAGATGGCTTTGACAGCTTTACACGTACCACTTATATACTGCGGCGGAGCAAATCTGTGTAGATAGACATATTTCTACTAATGGGTTTTTATTTCATCATTCATCATTCTCCTACTCTTATTCCAATTGCTTGGGGTCGATACAATATGTACTATTCTTTCATAGTACAAATTGTAAAAGTTATTGGCAATAGTTTTATGACCGGCCGCTTGCCAGACGTCAACCCTCCTTGGAAATGAAATTATTGACCAAACGGTATCAGATGGAGTTGGACCAGGTCGTTATAAGGCTCTTAGTCGTCTTTTACGACACCCACGAGCAAAGTAAGGGTTGATAGTATTTGTAGCCGCTCTGGGAAGGCTTTGCCAAATACTGGTGGTCCTGGATCGTCTTGCCGGCGTCTATATGCGGGTATTCTGCGGTCTATGGCATTGTACGGTGCCCCGATTTGGTCGAAGTCACTCACCGCCCCTAATAAGGCTTTGCTGCGTAAAGCACAAAGAATCATGGCGGTGAGGACTATAAGAGGCTACCGTACGGTATCCTGGATCGCAGCCACATTGCTGGCGGGTGATCCACCCTGGCTGCTCCAGGCTAGGGCACAGGCGGAGATCTACCGATTTTGCGCTGCGGCGCGGGAAAGCGGCGAGCATATTACCGTGGGGGAATTGAGTAGGGCAAGAGAAGCGGCTCAAGCGGCAGTTATCCGGTAGTGGAGGGAGGAATTAGAGTCCCCTGTAGCAGGGCGGGGGACCGTTGAGGCAATTGCGCCCCACCTCCACCGGTGGATGAAGAGAAGGCATGGCAACTTGTCTTTCGGGATGACGCGGGTACCTACCGGACACGGGGTCTTCGGTAAGTACCTGCACAGGATCGGACGGGTAGAGGCCCCTGGATGCCATGAGTGTGGCGCGCTAACTGATGATGCGCGTCACACCCTAAACGTATGTCCCGCCTGGGGGCCTCAGCGCCACGACCTGTCGGCGGTGATAGGAATAGACCTGTCGTTGTTGACCATCATATCTAAGATGCTTGACAGCGACAAGTGCTGGTCGTCGATGGCCTCCTTCTGTGAGGAGGTCATCTCTTCGAAAGAGGCCGCGGACGGATACGCGAGGCATTTGCTTCTGCAGACTCACTCCGTAGGCGGCGGCCAGGAAGGGGGAGGCGCCGTT
Organism: Lymantria monacha; assembly: GCA_905163515.2. Classification (NCBI taxonomy): domain Eukaryota; kingdom Metazoa; phylum Arthropoda; class Insecta; order Lepidoptera; family Erebidae; genus Lymantria; species Lymantria monacha. The sequence goes on from LR991083.1 coordinate 14,463,225, forward strand.
ACGCGCATCTCCTCCCGCCGCCTTTACTGTCGACTGGACGTGGCCAGATGGCCTAGCGTTAGGGTGTCGGGGATAGAATGTCAATAGACGATCTCTCCGGCATCCCGTAAAAACGCGGCAGGGACCGCTGTGGGTTTTAGTGGGTATTTCGGTCGAACCAGCTGACCGGCGAGTCCCACACACCCCCTCGTCTGTCACCGGCGAGGGCTAGTGCGTATTTGCGTAAATGCACTTCCACAGCGTGAACAAAAAAAAAGTATTCCTAGCCGCTACCACACAACATTAATGGGTTTTTTATTTATATAGGTAAAATAAATGCGATAGTTTGGTTGATCGGTAATTAGGTAGATATGACGATGGTTTAACCGCCTGATTATGATTAAGTTTCCGTGTGGTGACAGAGTAAAAATACAATTCACCACCCTCTACCTTGACGCGGCCTTTTTCCATATCCCATATTCCACATTTGTCATGCTCAAGTGACTCTGTTGCGTTATTCCAGCTGCGAGACTCTTGCTGCAAGACCATGACCAAGACTTGAATGTGCAAAACCAAGACCAAGACGAGACCAGCTGAGATGCCGCACGTCGCTAGCAAGGTCTCGTCTTGGTCTTGCATTTGGGTAACACTACATAAAACAATTGACCTTGTATAAAAATTATAATATAAAAATAAAATATTTTTACTTCATTACTTAAAACTCAAAAATTAGGAAAAATCTAGTTTCTAAAAATCTTTTTAATGATTAAATTTCTAGTTAATAATTAGATTTTTAAATAATCTCAATCGAAGTAACTGTATTTTCCAAGTAAATATTATAATAACCAAATGAACAAGATGCCTTTTAATTACACAAGATTGCACGTAATGAGCATCAACTAATATATTATGTATCCATAATTTTAATTAATTAAAATGTACGAACAAGGTGTTCGAGTTCCTTATGAGAGGTCTATATTCCTCTGGATATATCCAACAAACTAAAGAGGTCCCATATATAGATAAAAACAATATTAGAGAGTCCTTGGAAATGTAATTGTTGACCAAATGGCATCAGATAGAGTTGGCCCCAGTCAATATAAAGCTCATAATCATCTTTTATGACGTCCACAAGTAGGTTTTGGTTTATGTTATTCGAAGCCGCTACCACACAGCTTTCCCTATTTATAACCATTTTAAAATAATTGCTTGCGTTTAGGATACTGCGATTACAATCTTATAACATTAGTGATATATCCGTGACCGGTAGATCATTTCATTAACAATTACCTCTATTTTGAAATATTTATTATTTATTTTTACAATTTAAATATATCAATATAATGGACCTGTGTTACGATGGGGCCTAAATTGTAACTATCCAATAAGAATGATTTCTGATGTTTACGCGAGTATTACACATTCGAAATAAAACTATTTTTACGGATTCAATCGCGTTTGTATTTGATCTTTAATTTCCCGACATTTCAAACACTTTCAGCACTCATGGTCACGGGTGGACCTCCCGTTTATATTAAATTTACAAAAATAAGCTATGTATAATCTTTTCAGTAAGTTTTCATATAAAAGTAATAAATTAGGTAGTATAGAAATTATCTACATACAAAGATACTATGACAATTTGAAGTGCTCTGTGGTAGCGGCTACGAATATTACCAACCCTTGCTTTGTTCGGGGATATCGTAAAAGACGATTAAGAACTTTATATCGACATGAGCTAACTCCACCTAAAGCCGTTTGATTAACAATCGCATTCCCAAAGAGGATTGACGTCAAGCAAGGCGGCCTGTCGTAAAACTATTGCCATTAACTTTTGCAATATCTACGGGAACATATTGCGTCGACTCCAAATAATTGGGATAAGAGCAGGAAAATGATATCTATGACAATTTCAACATGAATTGTATTAACAAATAGTCATATATTCAAAACATTGTATTTATTTATAGCACATGATTATTATCAGTAACATACATTTGAATATCTAATCATTTTCTTGGATGTAGGGACTTTATTAGCAAAAAATATATATACACTCATTTGCAAAAAAAACGGGCACCTAAGCAATGAACCATTTCAAATGTTAATATTTCTTTGTTTGATAATTATAGGTAGTTTTATCCACACAATTTGGTAAATTAATAAGAAAATAATCGTTTTCATCAGTATTTCATAAAATTTAGATACAATTTATGGGAAATAATGCTAAACCTCGCTAGTAGTGTATATTCGCTAGTAGTGCATATGCTCATGAAGTAAAAATAAAAAAGTTTTTTTGTTTGTTTTTCTTTAATAAAGTAAAAGCAGATAAATGTTTAGTATCGAGTGTGACCCCCTCTAGCTAAAATCACAGCTTGAATTCGTCTGGGCATGCTAGCGAGTATATCCCGGATACTTGCTTGCGGAATACGTTCCCACTCCGCAGTAATCACATTCTTCAGCTCTCTGATGGTCTGCGGAGCCGGGTGTACTGATCTCACACGCCGTTTCAGAACGTCCCAGACATGCTCTATGGGATTGAGGTCGGGACTTCGAGCTAGCCAATCCAAACGACGAATGCCGACCTCTTGCACATACGCATTAACATCGCGGGATCGGTGGGCGCGAGCATTGTCGTCCATAAAAATCGAGTCTTCACCTAGAGCGGCCAATGCGGGTTGTGCATGAGAAATTAGAACTTCCGTTATGTATCGATGCCCAGTCAGTGAGCCGTTTTCAATGAAGACTAACTCTGTACGATCCATTGAATTTATTCCTGCCCAAAACATAACAGAGCCCCCACCATAAGGTGTGATTTCTTCGAAACATGCCTCTGCAAAGCGTTCTCCTTGTCTTCTTAGCACTCGCCGACGTCGATCTTCACCGAACAGAGATATCCTGGCTTCATCAGAGAACAAAACCCTATTCCAATCGTCTTGAGTCCATGATTCACAATTTCTAGCGAACCTAAGCCTGTGAACTCTGTGCTCACGGAGTAATTTGGGGCCGCGGGCCGGGCAGTGACTGCGTATATTGGCAGCGAGAAGCCTCCTCCTGACCGTCCATAGACTAATATGCACATTTCTTACTTCTTGGAGGTTGTTCTTAAGATCCACATACGAAGATTTGCGATTTCTCAATGCGCGACTCACAAGAAAACGATCATCCCGTGGTTGGGTACATGGTTTTCTTCCAGAACCAGGCCTTCTCTCGACGGAACCAGTCTCCTGATATCGCTGCCAGGTCCTTTGGACTGTCGAGCGACTAACATTTAGCCTCCTAGCCACGAAACATTGGCTGCAACCCTCTTCAAGCAGCGCGATAATTTTGGTAGCTTTTACCACTTTATCTACCATTTTTGATACAGCCAAACAGCATTAAATAAAGCTTTGACAGTCAAGGATATGAAATTAATCGATAAAAATTGAATAAAAGTTATGAAAGTCGATGTTAACTTCTGGAACTTCGCGCCAAAAATGTAGGATAAAAAGGGGATTTCTGTAAAAATGAACATCAAATGAAAAATTGAATTTAGAACGTACTTTTTTAAATACCACAGCATTTTTAAAACCGGCCAGTAACGTGTACAAACGATTGAAACCTTTTTGGTATTGTATCTTTTTAAATATGAATGAAAATCAAAACCGCCCGTTTTTGTTGCAAATGAGTGTATTTATGTCATATCTGAATCACGATTCATCGATAATCTTTTATCGTCCTTTCATACATACAAATTAATACATACAAATTAATGAGTCATTCTTAAATAGCAAATATGTTTCAGTCATACTGATCTGCAAAATTATAATTTAATATAATTTCTATTATCTATATGAAATAATTCGTTACATAGTTGATAAATGTTTCAGAAACGAATACATATGCGCAAACAAAAAAAAAATTATAGACACTCTTATTCATTCATTTTTACAGGTGCTATCCTAGATATTCCTACTAAGGTCTAATGACACACTCAAAAGTAAATAATGTCTACATTGCTTTTAAACGAAACTTTTAACGATGACGTAAGAGAGCGAGTAGATATGAAAGAGAGTATTGGTGTAAAGATGCGAAAGGGAATGCTCCGATGCTTGGGCATGTGGAAAGAATGCCGAACGAACATCTGGTTTAGAAGATATACAATGCAAAAGTGGAAGAACATAGGTACCGGGGGATACCGAGACTAACCTACCTAGACCAGATTGGTCACGTACTGAAGGAACGTGGAGTGTGTATGAAGAGAATTATGAATGTTGAGGAAGCGAGTTAAGTATGCAAGGATAGAGTTCTTTGGCACTCTGTTCTCTTTGCCTACCCTGCAAGGGATATGGCGTGATGATATGTATGTATGTATGTATGTATGTATGTATGTGTTTAGCTGGGTAACATATTTATGTAGAATTTCTGATAAATATTATAATCGGCATACATGACTTGAACTTAGTGAAAAATGCTTAAAGACGGGAATCTCAACTATGTAACGATTAATTGTTATAAACGAAAGCTTTAACTTACGTTCAAAATCAGTAATTTTAACCTCTGTTAAAAAGATTCAATCGTAATCACAGAGGTAAAAATCTTGATGTAACTATGTACCGAGGCTAACGATTTCACTTTAGTCTGTTTGTTTTTATATAGAAAACTAATTGCATAAATGGTGGAGTGATTTAAGTTCCAACCTATCAGGCTGAGTATCCTGAGTCCAATAGACTAGCTAAGCGGTTATGATTATTACCAACTCTTAAATTACTCATAGATGGCGTAAAAGTCGACTGAGAATACTTGCCAGGCCAACTCCATCGTCACCGAAGACAAAGATCGGGTACCGGTGGCCCGCTCGCACGGCGAAGAGAGGTGCTTGCAGGGTGATTCTATGGGGTTGCGCGTCGCCTCTTTCGTCGCCTCGGACCGATTTGGCGGGGCGCGACCACGTCCATAGCCCACCGCAAAAAAAAAGGCCAACTCCATCGTATGATCAATAATAAGGGTCTTAAGGAGCGTTAATATCAGTCAGTCGGGTGTTTATAAAACTATTGCCAAAACGTTTGCAATGTGTACAATGGAAAATGAGTACATGTGACGTCGATCCTAAGTAATTGGGATGATGAGGATATATTAAGCCTACCGCGATAACAGGTTTTCCCTAGTAGGTACGGTATATTATTTTTATAGAAAGACAAAAATACTTACTAATATTTTAAATGCGAAATTAACTCTTTCTGTCTGTCGCTCTTTCACGCCAAAACTACTGAACCGATTTAAATTAAATTTGGTACACAAATATTCTACAGCCTGATTAAGGACATAGGCTACTTTTTAATGCAAAAAATGGTTTGTTGGAGGGATAAAAAATTGTAAGGAAGTATCGTCATTTTTAAAGCCAGAAGCTTGAAACTTATTATTAGGTAATTGATAGGATATAAATAAATATGATATTAAAATTTTGTAAAAAAATTACTCTTAATGGGTAAAATAAAAATAGGGGATGAAAAACATTAGGAAAGTAACCTTTTACGCGAGTGAAGCCGCGGGCAGAAGCTAGTATACAATAAAGTTTACGATATATATGAACTATGATGAAAAAATATATAATACGCTTATCGTCAAAAAGAATAAATTATAACCAACGCTGTAGTGGATAGCCAAAAACCTCTATCTATAACATAGATGACTTATTTGACTCAATTACCTTAGTCCGCCTTTGAGTATAAATAGTGAAATATATTCGAAACTTTGCAGGATAACTTTAGTAGTAGTAGTAGAATTAATAATTTTTATTACATTTTGACATATTATTTTCACTATTAGTAAAACTGTTAAAATACGACTAAAAAAAATTCGGTACTATTTCTTATGTAAGCATTAATTAATATGCGATATTGATCCTTAGTATATCATATTTAATTACCTCTTTGGTCTAACAATATAAATATATAATACTGATCGTCAGAGCCGTCTCATTACTCAAAGAGAAATATTACTGGGATTTCCACCTCCCAAGTGCTTTCTCCCCAGCATACTGCTCCAGCACAGCAGTAAAATTGCCTCTGACTCGGGAATTAAACTAAATGGCTACTTTTTTTATATGTAAATACATACAAGAAAAATCGATGGCTATAAATACAAGAACTAAATGAAAAAATCATAAATCTTTAATTTTAAGTAACTGCTTTATACAGAGTCAGACTCTAAAAGTTATTAGCTTATAAAATCCGATTACGAAATGAAAAATGATGTCGCAAGCGGGATTCGAACCCGCGCCTATTGGGATTCCGGCCCAATCGTGCTGCCACTACACTACCGCGACTAATTGTAGGACATGCAAATTTCATTTCGTATTGTATTTACGTCTTAAGGTGACGGTGTGCTATCTACCCGACAATGTTTACACATTGTTATAGGCTTAATACTTCAAACTTTACAGTTAGAATTGTATTAGTTATTAGCTTGTTTATCTTTTTATAAGTGACATAATTTTACTTGAACACATATATGATTTTAAGTTTTAGAACTGCAGGCAAGAAATAATGTCAGGGACGCTGATTTTTATAACGAAATTATTATTTTTATTCCTCTTTAAAAGTATACTGTCAGAACTAGTTACAATGTCTGTGATAACAAATTTATTGGGTCTTTTGACGGGAATTTGAAAACGTCATGTGATGCTCTTGTATTATATTCGATATTTTAGTGTTTTAACGTGTTATATTGGATAATTTTGATGGCATTTTATGAAATGTGATGTGGCGGGTCTACTGGGATGTAGTGAATATCATATAAAAGTGCTTTACAACGTTTTCGTTTTCCATCAAAATTCCCACAAGATACCATTAACAGTGTGGCCATTGCACTGTTAATGGCGACAATTTGACTTAGACAATTACGAACTTGAAAGACTAAAAACGTGAAAATATTTATAACTCGACACTGGCACCAATAGCTCGTATATGTAGCTGATTGCCAATATATAAGAAGAAGAACAAATTTATTGACAATCAATTGAAATCAATTGAGTGAGCACAAATAGTTTATACACCACAGTAGAATGTCTGTAAATAGATATCTACATTCATTGTACATAGACTGCTACAAGTATAACATTTCTTTTTTGCTTTTACGGAAACAAAATCTGGCACTTGAATTTCCTAGAATTTCCTCGGAGATACGCCAGCAACGGTAAGGATTTTATTATTCTTACTGATATCCTTATTATTCTGGTATTTTATTACAAGCTTTGCTTACTTAACTTATTCCCTTTGCAATTTTTTGATTTATAAATATGTACCTATCGTCTTATTGGGCTACAACTCAGCATCCGTGTGCTGAAAACGCGTTGCAAAAAAAACACAAAACAGTCATGAAGACTGCCAACAGAAGTAATAATTTAAATAGTTAAATCTATGTTAAAAAAAAAACCAAATACAAAAATATAAACAGTATAAAAGTAATATCATTTATGTAGTTAAATACAATATTCGTTAACTGCGCTATCGTACACAAAAATGACAAATTATATTACACAAAAAATTTAACACTTCATAACTATTACAATTATTTTACATTATCCCTCAGAAAAATCAACTTTCATCCATAATTTAACGACACTTTTACCATCATCATTCAATCTTTTTCAAAATCATCATCGCCAATCTCTAATACTGATACGGTAGGTTTATGCTAGCTGAAGTAAGATACGAATAATTTTGATTTGAATCTATTTAAATGTCTAATAGAGACCGCATCAATAGAAGTCTTGTATTTTATTGTTCTAAGATATTATTGCTTATACTACTTGCGGTCTACGGTCAACTCTCCCTCCACCTTACGAATTTTCAATCAGGTCACGTGTCCTGATGCAAGTTCATCATTTTTTACCCATCCCAAAAAGTGCACAACGCCGCTAAAGGAGTTTTCACTTCAATAGTTAGAGTTGCCAAACGCAAGACCAAGGCTGCAGCAAGAGTCTCGCAGTGCTCTCTTAGATAGTATTTTACGACTCCTTTGGCAAAGAAGGATGGTCAAAACTTTGTATTCTTAATACAAGTATAAAGAGGAACAATTTTATGCCATTTTATACAGTCTCATAATAGGTAGGTGTGATTATAGCCGGTAAGAGGTATGTACCTCATCATAAATAATTGCACAATTAGCGTCGCTAGATGCATAGAATTTTATTAATTGTTTTTTTCGTTTCTATGGCATGTGCTCAAAACAAATGACCCTATATTATTGTAACAGCGAAAGTTGCAAAACTTGCAGGGCTCTTGCTACAAGTGTTGATCCTGCATTTGGCCAACACTAAAAATAATTAACTCGTGTATGTATTTGATCTGTTAATAAAGAAATCTCTAGAAAATTCGAATCAATTTTGAAGTAGGTCAACATTTTTAGACTGAGTATTTTATTTTACCAATCTAAATCGTCATAACTTGTCTGATCACAGACAGTAGTAAAGCTAGTTATTTCCATAAATATATAAGCTTTATGTTTATACTCAAAAGATTTGATAAATATTATAGACCAACGTTACTATAATTACACTCTGTTCTTTATTGTAATGAAATAAAAAGATAAGTTATAAATAATTCTTAAATGTTTTGTTTTTTTTTTTGCTGATGGTGGCAAACGGGCAACCTGCGCAACTGGTGGTAAGTGTTACTGCCGTCTATAGACCTTACTAGGCCGCTGCCTACCAATAAAAATCCCAGACCCACCCAGATAGTTAGGCTACCGGCTCTCTCACTCACCGAACGAAGCACAACAGTACATTGCCATTGTTCGTACGTCGATTTTCTGGGAGAGTGTGGTAATACCTCGGAGGGACCGGCCGATGTCCATAGACAGAAAACTGTCAACAGTGTGGTCGTACCATATTTAAAATTCTTACAAGGATTAATAAATAATAAAATCATGCTATCTGTAATTTAAAACTTACAAATATATATTGCTTGTTTATGATGTGATTGGATGTATAGACTTTTATCTGCAGGTGACATATACACGTTAAACAGAAATATCAAAATAAACATAGCACTACCAAGATTGAATAATATCGTTCGCGGAAATATCTTTTATTCGCGGAAATATATTTATTCGCGATATCAAACTTAGATTAATGATATACTAATTACACAAGACTAAATACACTTTATCTAATATTATAATATTAGATATATTTACTTGGCACAGAGGTTGAGCATTGCCATCCAACGTGGCAATGCTGCCAGCATTCTGGGCACGTTACCTACTAGCAGCGGTTTATTTGAATAAGTATTTAATTTGTATATTTATTTTAATTAATTTGTATATAAAGAGAAAATGATTCTATATATAAAATTATATTATAATATTATGTATTATTAAACGAGTTAGGTATTTGTCTATTTCATTTCTATATTTTCAGAATCTCAGCAACAGCACCAATGATTTCTATGAAATTTAGTATTCAGTCGGTTTCAAGGGTGATACAACGATCTAATTTTCATTTATAGAAAATGTCAGTACTTTTTATATTTATTTGTGTTAGCTGAAAACTTTTAGAATATGAAGGCAAACTTGACCGTTGTCATTGAGATTAGGCATAGCTCAGATGGGTAGTAGAGCAGTCTGATCCAGACAGCTCCGGTTCAATACTTCGTCGAAATGCCTTCAACTTTCCTGCTAAAGGTATTTTATAATCAAGCGACACAATCTTGTGGGGAAAGGGATTTTTTAAATCATAAAAAATATTTATATTTGATAAAACTATAGCATTATGTTATCAATACCTACCGTTAAATTAATTTTCGGTGTGTGATGATAATAAACAAATGAAAACTTATTTTCTACTAATCTTTAAAAAAACACAGTCTCTGTAATTCGAGCACAGTGAATGCCAAAGCTGTAAAACCTTCAATGTTACGGTAGTATAATGTTCTAGTAGTATCAGATAGTTTGATCGAATGTTCGTGGTTTTTTTTTTAATTGTATCATCATTTCTACCAATTTAAAATAGAATTTTGCATTTCAATAAATTTAAGACATTTTAATGGTTCATTTTTAAATCAACATAGCAGTTTACGATTCATGACACACTCACACCACATGACACCAGTCATGTGGTGTGACTTTCTCATATATTGGAATACATTTACATCACTGTATGTACAGTACATGGAGACTTTATGTAAGGTTTCATTACATTACACAACAAAATGGTATTATTAAATAATTATAATGGCAATATTAGTGCGAGAGCTATCTAATTTAAGTTAGTCGATAGATCTCATTGATTGCGCTGGCCACACTTTTACGGCACTTAGTAGGAAAAATCGCTCGAAGAGGACATTGAGTACGGGGCTTAGCTAGCGAAAGGTTCAAGAGTATAAGTCAGTGCTATTCAGAACAACCCGAGTGTTATTAAATAAGTTTGGAAGAATAAAATTAATCTAAAAAGGAATCACTCTAATTATTGAAGACTACTACCCCTTTTATTTATATTATTTTTTTAGTTAATTATTATGTTAAAATGACTTAAGAAAATTTAAATTTTTTTGTGGGATTTCAAAAGGTTTCGCTGATTTATAACGTAGTTTTGCTTGATTTACAGCTTTTCTTTGCAAAAGGAGCCGTAAAAACGGATTAACTAACCAATAAATTGGGTAGAAACACTATCTAGGGAATACCTACAGTAATTTTCAATTCAACCACCAAGCAAGGATATTATGACATGATCTCCCTTTGGTAAAGACTATTTCTAACAGTAAAATTTGAATATTATTACGCAAATTTCACTTTTAAAAATATAGTATGTCGCTATGACTACTGAGTCATAGCGTTTTTTTCGCTGATATCCTCAAAAATGTTTAAGCGACATTATTAGATAATACTTTTGTAAAAAAAGAAAATTTTACCAATAACTCTATACCAAATTTTTTGGTCGCTTTGGTATAATAGGGTTAGATCCACGGTTATTGACATCTCCTATTATAAAGGAGGCTCGCACCCTCGAATGCAGTGTTAAACATTTGTTTGATACTGCCCTCACTTTTGGAATTTGGAGTAGAAGAAATGCAGTGATATTTATAGGAACGACTCACTTTTCATGGCAGCATAGCAAACAAGCACGTGTCGCCTCTTAGTGTTCACGTGTTAGTGTAGATACGAGACGTTATCACGATGAAAGATTTACCAAGGATACAGATTCTTTGTAAATATTTAAGTTTCTTCATTGAAAATTAAAATTAGAGATGCAACAACATTTTCGAAGCAATAAAGATGAATCTTATCATTATCATCGTCATCTCAGCTCATATTCTTCTCACTGCTGAGCTTGAGCCTCCTATACAGCAGACGGACGATGGACCTGCTATACCATGCTGATCCAACGTTTTGGTTATAATTTCATTTCCAGTTTTTCCTCTCTTGTATATATTTTGTATGTATATTATAACCCCTCAGTTGTCTTTTACAACACCCACTGGCAACATAGCGTGTGATGATCTTGTGACTTATCCCGTCACCACACGGGGCAAAGAAGGATCTCACTTCACTCAATCTATGGATAGAGGCCATATAAAAAAAAGCACACATATATTTAGAAATGAAGTTTTGACCACCATAACTGCCTTTCCAGGTGAAACTAATCAACAAAATTTTGCTACATCTGACTGATATGGGTTACTTTCAAATAAAATTTACCGATATAGAAGATTTTCCGTGACTCACAGAATTTCTTTCGATGACATAATGTATTTATGACTCAATATTAAACAATACGCTTCATAATAACAAGATAGTTTAACAAACATACTAAGGAAACGTATTATTTACAGATATTCAGATTACTGATCCTTTTATGTGATAATAATAACAATTTTCACATGACATGACATGACTCTAAACATTTCTTTTTAGCGATATGATTAAATAATCAATTATTATCAAGCAATTAATTTAATAATCACTCATTTCTTATGAATTAATAATCTAACAAAATTATGCGCACAAATATTTTAAAGAAAGAGCATAATTATCAATTTTTTAAATCTATATATAATTATATATATATATATATATATATATATATATATATATAAACATATATATATATATATATATATAAGAGATTTCCACCTATGTATTCACGATATCTCTGGAACCATAAGGTCTACTCTCTCTGGTCTGGTCTCTCTTTAAATTTGGTAGGAATATTTATTTCGCCGAGTAGAGGTCAGCTAAGAACGGATTTTACGAAATTCCACCCGCAAGAGGGGTTGCTGGGGGTACGCCCATGTCGTGCGGCGTTCCACAGGGGTCGGTTCTGGGGCCGACTCTGTGGGACATCGCGTACGACTGGGCGTTGAGAGGGAGTCTTCCCCCCGGGCTGAGCTTGATATGCTATGCTGACGATACGCTCGTCACAGCCCGGGGCAGGACACTCGAAGAGGCGGCGAGCCTGGCCACTCTCGGCACCGAGGAGATGGTCAGGCGAATCGAGGCGTTGGGGCTCAGTGTGGCCCTAAATAAGACGGAGGCCCTATTATTCCATGGGCCACGCGTAAGGCTGCCAATCGGCGCCTCCATAGTCGTCAACTCCATCCAGATCAGTATCCAGGCCCATATGAAGTATTTGGGTCTGGTGCTCGACGGGCGATGGTGGTTCCGGGAGCATTTTCGCCGAATTGCACCCCGGCTGGTCGGCGCGGCGTCCGCCCTTTCGCGGCTCATGCCGAACGTGGGCGGACCCAGCTTCGAGGGCCGACGGCTGTATGCGGGGGTGATCCGTTCGATGGCCATGTACGGCGCACCCGTGTGGGCGAGGGCTCTGAATGCCCAGCTCAGGGCTGTTCTGTGGGGACCACAGAGAGTCATGCCGGTCAGAGCCATTCGCGGGTACCGCACGGTATCGACCGAGGCGGCATGCCCACTGGCCGGGACACCCCCGTGGGACCTAGAGGCGGAGATGCTCTCCGACCTCTACCGGCGGGTTACCTCAGTGCGCGACGAAGGTGGCTCCCCATCGTTGAGCGAGATAGCCACCTGGCGCGAGGACGCCCGCCGAGACGTCATCGCCCGTTGGGCTACGCGGCTGGAGAGGCCTAGACACGGTGTCGTGGCCGTCGAGGCCCTCCGGCCCGTACTGATGGAGTGGATGGAGCGGCAGCACGGAGTCCTCTCCTTTCGACTAGTGCAGGTGTTGTCGGGGCACGGATGCTTCGGCTTGTACCTGCACACGGTCGCGTATAGGCAGTGGACTCCGGCCTGCCACCATTGCAGCAGTGACGAGGACACGGCGCAACATACGCTCGAGGTATGTTCGGGCTGGGACGGGCAGCGCCGTGACCTCGTCACTGTCATCGGTGCCGACCTGATGCTGCCGGCTGTCGCGAGGGCGATGGTCGACAGCATCAGGAACTGGGACGCGGTCGCCGCCTTCTGCGAGGCTGTCATCTCGAACGAGTCCGGGAGGATTCCCGCAAACCGGGCCGCCGTCAGCGGCCGGGACGGCGCAGGCGCGAGAATCTGCGCCTGATGCCGCCCTAACCGAGGCCTCGGGTGATCGGACCGGAGAATTGTCCGGTCACCCGACGTGAGGCCACCGCGTGAGGGCGACGCCCCGACGGCGAAATCTGTCGGGGCGTCGACGAGAGGAACCCGCGAGGGTAAACCGCTGGGCGGGCCACCGAAGTCAAAAATCGGATACCGGTGGTCCACTCGCACGGCGAAGAGAGTCGAGTTTTACGGTGGGTCTATGGGGTCACGCGCCGCCTTTCCGTCACCCCGGACCGATTTGGCGGGGCGAGACGCATCCATAGTCCACCAAAAAAAAAAAAAAAAGGGGTTGCTGGGGTGTAAAAATCACTTTTTTAATTATAGCTCCTACAGACTTGAAATTTGGTAAGCATGTTTGTGTTACGATGCAGAGGTAAACTGTGAACGGCTTTTTAAATAACCTACCTCTAAAGGCGTAGGTATTAACCCAAAAAGTAGTAGGATTTCAAGAAATTTCTCTTCCGAAAGGAAGTCTATGTCGCGAAAGTAAACTAAACAACTGAACTGACGTAACCGAAGCGAGGCGAGGGCGGGTCGCCAGTAAATAATAATTTACTTTTGCGCAGATCCAAAACAGACTAATTTTTTAATTTAAATATTCGAGACTGTGCTTAATTAAAGTCAATTGTGTTATTCGTAATAGTGATGCTGTAAGAATTATATTTACGAACCCTTCAAGAAAAAAAAACCCATAGGATTGTTGGAGACCATAAAAAATACTCATGATACAAGCATTGAGTAGCAGAAAATACATTTAATTGCTGGAATCTAATATATATATATATGAACTGAGATGATGATCATGAAAAGTGCTTTAGTTTAAGAAAAAAAAAAGGAATTAAGATATTGTTGAGCTAGCTAGCTTGATTAAGGATTGCTCAATACAACTGAAGTGAAAAAGGTTTTGTGAATGTGAAGCTCTAAAAGTTAATAATCATTTTAGATGTGATAATTTACGGGTTTTCTGTGTGGTGACGGAGTAAGAATACTATTCACCACCCCATATCTTAACCGTGGGTGATCGTACGAGACGACTAAGGGATATAAAACGCATACAACATCTATGCGAGAGAAAGAAAACTCGAAAGAAAACCCTAAACCAACTCGTCTAACCAGCGCGGTATAGTAGGTTAATTTCCCTCCCATTACGGAGGAGGCCCGAGCCCTACAGTGGGACATATATGAACTGTGATGATGAATTTACCGTCAACTGACTCTAACTCGATACTGCTCTTCAAGTTAAATGTTTATTTCGTATATTTTACAAACAAAATTAACATACTTATCATTGTTAATTAATGCACGTTTTATGCAGCATTAGGATAATCTACATCCTTTCTTGTATCGTGAAAGGGTTTTAGGAATACATTTTGTTATCATCATCATTTCCAGTGAAAGTCGTTAAGTCATAAATCCGCTAAAGCGGTACCAGATGATTGAAGCACCGATCTCCTCGCACAACTACGCATAATATAACAATAATTGCGATCGCCAACCCGCTTGCCAAGCGAGTATCCTCCTTGCGCGAGTGAGGCTTGTATCCAAAAGTGGTGTCCAACATCATCAATGAATGGATGAATTGAGTTTGAATAAAATTAAATATTCTTCCTTTTATGTGACAGAAAAGATGCCGCAGATAACTTCACTATAAGAGAAGAGACCTAAAAATGAAATAACATATCAACCAGTGAAAAAAACAGGTGAATTTTCACCCATCATGGAGAAAGCCTGTTAAGAAAAAGAATCATCATCACTTCTTAACCCAATTGTTTGATGTCTACACCAGAGATCGTATACTTCCACACATAATTATAGTATGCCATTCTTGTTGAATAAAAAGGGAGTTCACTGCCTTCCTATGTCCTACTTATGTTTCCATTTCATATGTAATTCGTTCTTTTCTTGTAAACTTTTACACAAAAAGTCTTCTAAAATAAAACTTTACTATTACCAAATATTATACCTTGACCTATATTAGATATTCAACTATAGTTTGTAGTTATTTACTTTACATTTAATAATAAACATTATTGTACAATGTTTAATCAAGTGCTCATAAAATTTAGACGATAGAAAAGTCACATTATCATAATAAATGTACTTTATTTGAAGTGTATTATCCATCTGGTGACGTAGTAAGAATACAATTCAACAACCATATCTTACTCTTAGATCTCGTAAAAGACGGCTTAGGGATATAATATGTATATAATGTACATAAGATACACAAGAGAAGGTATTCTTGAAATAAATCCAACTCGTCGTCATTATGTGCTGAGATGAAGCGCACTATCGTTTTAACATCTATCGTTGCTGTGCAACAACAAATAAACCCTATACTAACCACCTGTGCACAGAGCTTCATCATCATCATCACAGGCCATAAATGTCCCACTGTTGGGCCCAGGCCTCCTCCGTAATGGGAGGGAAATTAACCTACTATACCGCGCTGGTCAGACGTGTTGGTATAGGGTTTTGTTTCGAGTTTTCCTTCTCTCACATAGATGTTATATGCGTTTTATATCCCTTAGTCGTATCGTACGATCACCCACGGGTAAGACATGGGTGGTGAATAGTATTCTTACTCCGTCACCACACGGAATATGGGCTAAAATAAAAGAGTACAACTCAGCTTACACAGTTCATTTTTCAAGTTGAGATGAAAAGTTACCAGTTATAAATGATTCTCCTTTGTTTGTTTAATGCATGTCAGTAAAAAAAAAGAAGGCATGATAAAGGTTTCTTTCCTTTTTTTTTCATTATGACTGTAAAGTTAACGATAACAGTGACAGTTATACTATTTTAAATCAATTATTCCATGCACCTACTGAAGAAACGACGGTACTAAAAAGTTCTCACTTCAAAACTTTTAGTCGTCTGCATGGTTTTCATGAAGAAAAATTATGGAATTCTTGTCTAACGTAAGATGTTAATTTTATAATAAAGTATTTTGGTTTTAACCAGTTAATTTTTGTCTTTACAAATTTAGTCATATCGCTAGCTAATATCTGTATCTCGTTTTTTTTTTCTTAATTCCTTGTTAGCCCAGTTTGCAAGCACAAGCACAATTACCTTCTGTTAAAGTAGTAGTATTTGCTTACGTCTTTCAATCGTTGTGACATCCATAGAAAGAGAAGAGGTGGAGAAATATTGCACTTTTATTCTATCACCACATTTATTTTTAATGTATCGCTAAGCTATCACAGATGCTAAACAGAGCCAAAAATGCACATCTGCAAATCTTGTAACTACAGTTATAACATACTCAATGTCAACTATATTTGATTAATGGAATAAAGCCAAATTACTTACAAGCCAATGCAATCTCAATATCCTTGCAAAAACAATAGCGTGAAATCAAAATAAGAATTTGCCCCGACTTCGTATCTGTTCTTAGAAGGTCTTGTGAGGCATAAGACGTTGTCGTAACAGAATAAAATTAATTTACAATATTACATATTCGATGACAATTGATATAAAACTATTTTTACGAATTCTATCGCAGTTATATTTGATTTTTAATTTTCCAACGTTTCGAACACTTTACAGCGTTCATGGATTGCTGATCGATACGTTGGGAAATTAAAAATCAAATGCAAACGCGATTGAATCCGTAAAAATAGTTATATTTCAAATATAATACTCGCGTAAACATCAGAACTCATTCAATGATAATTTTCAGATTTTGTTTTTCTTTTCCTTACTTTAACTATAATAAATATAATATATATATATATACACAGGGTGGAAGTGGACCGCTCCCGAAAACAAAGACAGGTGACCCTACTAGTCCTACTTGTAATGATAGGCTAAAAAAAAATCGATCAGGATGAAAAAATTTTTTTTTCACAAATATTTTCAATTTTTTTTCACATTCCATCGTATTAGGACAGTGCCATGTAACGATAACTCGATAAAAAATGCGTAACTATACTCAGATGAGAAAAGACGCAATCTATTCGAAACTCACGATCATATGTTCAAGAGTTCAACGACCTCGGGTGGTGAAAACAATTTTTTTTTTATCCGAATCGATATTTTTTCCCTATCATTACAAGTAGGACTAGTTGGGTTACCTGTCTTTGTTTTCGGGAGCGGTCCCCTTACGCCCTGTATATATATATATATATATATATATATATATATATATATATATATATATATATAATAAATAAAATATAGGGTATAGAAGTACAGTAAGAATTAAATTAGAAAATAACGTACTTGATGTTATACGATATAATGTTTCTTCGTTAATCAACGTTTCCTCATGAATGATGGGTTCTCCCCTCACGTCGCTCAAGGAGAGGGTACCCCTCAGGGGGTATTCTGTCGGTCTGGCCACTGACGACAAGTTCACGCTGCTCTGGTGGCCGGTTCAACGACGAGGGTGAGGTTCACGGGTGGGTTACGGGTGTGCGTGCTTACGCCCCTCTGTCACCCCGAACGGAGTGGTACGAGGAGAGCGCCGACCGTAGCCCACACCAAAAAAAAATAATGGACGATGGGTTAAGATGAGAATAAGCAGTGGTGCTATCCTTGGATATAAATAACATCAACTTTGAGTGCCAATGTCAAATGTCTGACCATTCAATCAATAATTAATATTTCATATTTCTTTATCCTCATCTTAGCTCATGTACCTACGTCCCACTCTTGGGCTCAATCCTCCTCCATAATAAGAGGGAAATTGACCTACTATAACCACGCTAGTCAGACATGTTGGTAAAGGGTTTTGTTTCGAGTTTTCCTTCTCTTGCATAGATGTCTTAGTTTTCTCGTACGATCACCGACGAGTAATATTGGGGGTGGTGAATTGAATTCTTACTCCGTCACCACAAGGAGAATTTCTTTATATAATACCTATAAAAAAGCATACAAAATTAAAAATAAAAATAAAAATTTACTTTAATAACGTCTTTTCTTTTCTCCAAAATACCTACTTGTGATTATTTCCATTAAAGTATTTTTTGAGTAATGTATTGATTGTTCCGTGTGTTGACAGGAGTAAGAATATAATTCACCACCACCTATCTTACCCGTGGGTGTCGTAAAAGACGACTAACAAATATAATATGCATATAATACCTACGCAAAAGAAGGAAAACTTATTTAAAAAAGCCTACACTAATCTGTCAGACCAGCGTGATATAATAGGTCAATTTCCCTCCTATCCAAAATAATGACGGTGACAAAAGGTGACCCGACCCCAGCAGTGGGACTTACATGAGCTGAGATGAATGTTTATGAATGTATTTCTTTTTCTCTTTATCGCTCTTATTAAAAAGAAAATCAATAAAAGGAAATTGTGGTCTATACTCCTAGTATTGCTGAGTTCCATAAACATTAGTTATCATTTAATATCAGGCGATCTGTTTTGCTACTTTACCACCATAAACAATAAAAAAATTCTAGAAGTTTCTCGCCAAACAGATCAAAAGTGATTTTCTACACGATACGCTATCGAGAACCTTTACAAAAACATTAAAACCAATACAAATCATAGGCATAACAACGCCCCATTTTGGATACGGACCTTCTCTATAGTGGCAGGTAAATTAAACCCATTATACCGCGCTAGTCAAATAGTTTTGCTAATAGAGTGTGATAACGGCTACAAATACTAGCAATCTTTACTTTGTTCGGAGATATCGTAAAAGACGAGTAACAGCCTTAAATCGACCTAGTTCACTTCCCCCTGATGCCGTTTGGTCAACAATTACATTCCCAAGTAGAGTAGACGTCAGGCAGACGGCTGGAGAGGCGGCACGGAGTCCTCTCTTTCCGGCTGGTGCAGGTCTTGTCGGGGCATGGTTGTTTCGGCAAGTACCTGTACAGCTGTACACGGTCGCAAGGAGGGAGACGATTCCGTCCTGCCAAAAGTGCGGCGACGACGAGGACACAGCGCAGCATACGCTCGAGGTCTGCGTGACCTGGGCATCGCAGCGCTCTGCCCTCGTCGCCGCCATCGGTGCCGACCTCTCGCTGCCGGCCGTCGTGAAAGCGATGGTCGACAGTGAGAGGAATTGGGACGCGGTCGCCGCCTTCTGCGAGAGCGTCATCTTGCAGAAGGAAGCGGCGGAACGAATCCAGGAGGATCTCCTCTTCGAGGATTCGCGCCGTCGCCGGCGACTGGGGCGGCGAGGGCGAGAATACCTCCGCCTTATGCCACCCTAGCCGAGGCAGCGGGTGACCGTACCGGGGATTAGTCTGGTCACCCTTGGAGAGAGGCCACTGCGTGAAGACGACGCCCTGACATCGAGACATAATATTAGTCGAGATGACAGAGCGTCGACCCGAGAGGATACCCGTGAGGGTAGACCGGATGGGCCACTGAAGAAAAGAACGCGTACCAATGGCCCACCCGCAATGCGTAGAGAGGTATATTGTAGGGCGGTTCTACGGGGTCGTGCGCCGCTTCTCCCGTCGCCCCGGACGGATTAGCGGGGCGTGACCGTTCCGTAGCCCGCCGCCAAAAAAAAAAGGCAGGCGGCTGGTCATAAAACTATTGCCAATAACTTTTGCAATATGTACGAGTACATATTGCGTGGAACCCAAGTAATTGGGATAAGAACTGAAAAATAAAATGAGTGAAAAGAGATTTACTTCATTATTAGGTGTTAATATTGCATGTTTAAAATACTAATAAATTGATAATTTATTTTAATATACTTCAATAGATAATTAAGTAAAATTCATAACAAAATTGTATTTTTAACACAAATGACAGAACTGAGCTATAGTCAGACAATTTTAATTTCCTTTATGTCGATAATAGACTTGATAATCGTAATAATAATCATATTAAAACATTTATATAAAAAAATAATATAATTGCAGCGAAAATGTAAAGCCACGATTAAGATGTAGAGTCAACAGTTATATTCACTATACTCTATAAATCTATCATTACATTAATTATTACAATTTACAATATTTTTTTCGTTTTTATCCAATTGATATTTGTCATTGTTAATTTAATTTTAAAATAATTTTAATTTAAGAATTTATAGAGATTAGTCAAGTATATAAGAAGTGTCGGATATATTTAATAGATTTTACAGATTGTAAGTACTATCAAGAAACTATATTGGCTGCACATTTATGTCATTTATCATATGAACACATTCAGCAAAAATAAGTCTCGTGCGTCGCACGGGTCAGCCGTTAGTCAATGTTATTTTTAAAACATGACGTCTATAAATAAAAAAGTATTAGATATTCGGTGTATCGTTGAGTGTACTGTAGAACGGTGTCAGACTGTACGCATGTATGCAGCACGGTGTCGACCATAGGTGGCGTCACCCGTTATCGACCTTCTCCTTATCTCAACAAGAACTATACAATTCAACTTACTGTCGCGTCACGGCGATAAACAACAAGAAGCTTAAACGTGCGCCCGCGCCGTTTTGCCTCATTCCATGTCACTTGTTGCCTTGCGATTAGTTCGTTCGCTTCATCTACCAACTCGTTCCGTTGATTCGTTCAGTTGCTCATTCGCCACCGTCGCGCTACCACGACACGCACGCGTCCTTCTCGCGCAATGAATCAGCAAGCCAACAACACATAAACCAACCAAAATGAAGCCTAATCGGTTATAACGTTTTGTTAACAAAACCAATTTTTAATTTTAGATCGAATATATATTTTGTGATATTTAGTTAGTTCCCCGTATTTTTTAATATTTATAAATCGTTACGATGAATTCGATTTACGTTATATAATATACATATTTTTATTATTTAAAATTAAAATTCAGTGCTCAAGATAATCTCATTCCAAATCGCGCAATAATTAAATAGAAGACTTGCTACAAAAATTGCGATGACAGCAAAAACTCGTTCACATTGGAAGGAATATGGAACTGCACTATGTGGTAAGTACACACATATTCTAACCTATGATATTATCGCATGTGCGGCCGCCATGTGTCGAATTCCGACCGGCTACTGCGAGTAATCTAATTACAGCAACGACGCACTATAAAGCATAATTATAATACTTAACTATCAAGAATGCTTATTTAATACTTGCTAATATTTAATCATTCGTCCACGCCAGAATGTCACACTTGTTCTATAACAAACTATCATTTTGTGAAAGCGATACATTATTTCAACCTGAAACATACACGTTGACGTTGCGCCTGTTTGTAACTATTGATTAAACAAAAACAACACGAACCCATAGCGTGACTCTATCGTTTGTCATATCGCTGTCAAAGTTGTCAATATTGCGAAATAGTAATCTAAAATTACAATAATAATTATGTACTTTTCACTTCTCTGTAATAGTTAGCTATATAAGTATTCTGAGTATTCTTTTCAACTCGGATTCACAGTATGGGTCGCCTTTAGATTGCAAAACAATTGGCCAGAAGTGCCTATTTTGTACACGTGCCGCATTCAATATGCTTTGGATAGAGCGCGAAGTTTTAACTAAAAAGTTAGCCTAGCGAAATTCGGTTTGTTACTTTGTTTAGGATTGTAATAAGAATAATTATTAGCATATTCACGCTATTGTTTATTATACTATTGTTGGAATGGTGTTATAAAATAGACTTTGCACCTACTATTAAGTTTATGGCGCGCAAATCCAATGTGACATTTTGCATTATACTCGAAGGAGAAAATCGAGTTATCATACGCTGACACTTAGCCTAAGTTATTTACTGGCTTGCCACCTATAAAAGTGTCATAAAATAAAGGACTCACCTATTTTTAATAACTGTCTAAACTTTGTCCGACAGTTCTAGACTGATAGTGAATCTCCTGTTGAATCAACTCAATAACGAAATACTTATAAAACCAACCCCCAATATCAAGGTTATAGTTGCATGCTTATTATGCCCATCCACTAACCATGTACCTACATAGCATAATTCTTAGGTATATCGTCTATGGCGTTTTTTATCTATGAATTCATAGCAATAGCTACAGACGTAACTTGCTGAAGTTTCTGTGTAGGTTTAAGTGGGTCCCTTGAATGGATTAGTTTCAACATTTAAACCAATACGTGGATGTCGCGTTCCAGCTCTAGGAATGCTAAATATTTTATTGCATGTGTACATAATAACATCTGTTTGGATTAGTTAGTGATCATATATAGAATTAATACCTACTTGCCCTCAATATTTCTGTTTCATATATTTCATAAATTGCTTGCTTTTGACAATTAATGCTAGCGGAGAAATAGCTTCCGAAACTACTTATTTACACTTTTTAGACGATGATTGTCCTAAATGATACTTTTTTTTTAATTATTTAGATTAACACGAGTTATTAATTAATACCTACCTATGAATTTATAAGTACATAGGTATGTCTAGTAGTTATCTGTGAAACTAGTTTGTCTTTGACCTTTTTCACGAAGAATTCAATAATTATGTCTTAAGTTATTTTTAATATTGGCCTTATGCCATCGATTAAATCTAACTTTAGTATTTATTTTTATGTACGACTTCTATCTACGTCAGAATAAAAGTAGCCCATTTGTTTGACTAATCTCTACAATTTAAGGTTACGTTTCAATTCAACTATTCCGGTGCTTATAAAAATACTTAATGACAAAAATATATGTTTTCTAAATAGTAGTTCGTATTTCAATGACTTCCGTTTAATTAATTATTTTATTTTTAAGAGTTCAATCTCTACTCGTGTAAAAGCTTTACTATTTTAAAATCGCTATTAATTGAATTTTTATTTACTTATACAAAATTTTTATTTACTTACAAATATGTATGTATGTCTTTCAAAAATAAATATCTAAGCTCTAATTGTATCCTATTACACCGATAAAGTCTCCTAGTTTATCAAACATTCTAGTAAAAACAAAATTTAACCTTAAATCTCTTTGCAAACAAATATAAACAAACTGTATTAAAATATATAGATATCTATAAGGAAAGTACTTTCACCAGCTATTATTCAGTATTGTTATAAGATTTACGTTATTAAAAGCGTCACTAATCAACCCGTCTCTATATTTTTTATTATAATCTTCTGGCTACACTATTCCAAGAATGCTTGCACCAGGTAAAAAGGTGTTTTACAAAGATAGTTCGAAATACAATATTAGTGTGCGCATATCTATCGTATATGCATGTGTGTGTTTGTGCGGATACGTGATTATCGGAGTGGCTTTATTTTGGAGTAAAGTTATATTATGATAGCCGATATCCCCTCCAGGAAATGAGGTTAGGCGAGCGCAAAAATGTGGACTTCTCCTCGTTTTGAGTTCATTCTGTGTTTTAATACAATGTTATTTACATAACTAACAACTCAAATGAGTAGCGTTCTGCTAGATTTCGCCCTCTACTCTCACACTGAAAAGGCTCTTACTAAAGTTAGAGCTACAAGGAAAACGCGGACGTCATCATATTTTTATAAAATTCTTGATTAATAAATAGTAAAACACACAACACAGATAGTAAAACAAAGTAATATGAAATATATAAAGAATCCCTAATTAATTAAACATGTAAGTTTAAAATTAATAATTAATATTGTAGTGAGGCGATAAAGCTTCTATAATAGCAACGACATATTAAACACCTTATTTAGAGAACCAAATGCATGTTTTGCAATTAAATTTATGATAAATAAAAAATGGTTGTATAATGCTGAACAATATCTCACTTGTTGATATATGGCAATGCTAGTTTTGCTTTTTAGATTTCGCATAATTATTACATCGAATCACGATTTACGTCATTTACATACATACATATATATCATCACGCCATATCCCTTGCAGGGTAGGCAGAGAGAACAGAGTGCCAGAGAACTCTATCCTTGCATACTTCACTCGCTTCCTCAACATTCATAATTCTCTTCATACACGCTCGCCGGTTTCGGAGACTCTTGACTCCACCTTCCTTCAGTACGTGACCAATCTGGTCAAGGTAGGTTAGTCTCGGTCTCCCCTGGTACCTACATCCTTCCACTTTTGCATTGTATATCTTCTTAACCAGACGTTCGTTCGGCATTCTTTCCACATGTCCGAACCATCGGAGCATTCCCTTTCGCATCCTTACACCAATACTATCTTTCATACCATATATGTATACGTCATTTAACTTACACTAATCAAATGGTAACTAACCTATGCTCAAGCTTTTCATGAGATTACTATTCAAATGTACTTCAATGAGGTTAAAAACCAATATTATTTGCTTAAACTAAAGGGCAGCGAAATATAGAACTATGACATATTGTAATTATTTTTGTTCTTTATTATTACGTTCTTTATTATTATAATTACGCACGCCTTAAGGAAATCAGAATTGCTTATTAACCGTGTTATTATTATACCACAATTAAATTAACCTTTTTAATTAAAGGGAAAACCTTATGATGTATATTTACAATATAATTTTTGATCACGTTTGTTGAATAAGCAAAAATATAATTATAAAACATCAGCCATATAAAGCACGAAGTAACATCAAAGTCGATATCAAAACATGTTGCATCAGCGTTTATCAATTCATAATTACATCTAGGAACTCATATAATATACCTATGTCTGGCATCATTTATTTATGTTATTTCCGTTTGACTTAAAATTTATTGGATACCTATATTCAAAAACGAATCTTTTAGACATAGATTTTCCTTAAAAGATTGACGCCAATTAGTTACCCTGTTTACTTGTTCATGGAATTATTATGAAAATGAAACACATATACAAAGATGTTTGTTATATTGTGTGAACGCGTTTATCGGTGTGGTGACGGAGTAAAAATACAATTCACCAATCCCTCTCTTACCCATGGGTGATCGTAAGAGACGACTACGAGATACTATATGCATATATCATCAATGCAAGAGAAAGAAAACTCGAAATAAATCCCTACATCAACCATTCTGACTAGCGTGTATAGTAGGACTATTTCCCTCCTATTTTGGAGGAGGCTTGAACCCAACAGTGGGACTTTTATGAGCCGAGAAGAATGAATAAACGCGTTTATTACTATTCGAACGCATCGTTGCATCGAAATAATATTTGACTGAATATGTGCTAATTAAAACAGAAATTGAGACCACTCAGATGCATTTTACTTTCACCATATTTTTTTTATTTATTCTATGTTTTTCTCGAGATGACACTTCATACTTTCGTAGCAACGTTTACCAGTAACTGAAGAAACGTAAATAATTTTAATATTGTTATTTTTGCCTAACACTTTCTTGAAGTGGTAGATTAAAATTTGAGAAAAAAAAATTGAATTAAGCGGGTAAATAGTCTAACAAATAGATTTGAATTCATAAGGTCATACAACCTGAAAAGGGATAAGAGCAGTCGTGACATTTAACAGTAATTACCTTGACATACCAAAAGTACTACGTAGTAGATTACTTATAAGTTATAGACTAAAAACCTAACCTGTGATCAGTTTTGGGGTTAATCCTTACTAATATTATAAATGCGAATGTAACTCTGTCTGTCTGTCTGTCGCTCTTTCACGCCTAAACTACTGAGCCGATCTAAATGAAATTTGGTACACAGGTAGTCTAGAGCCTGTTAATGGACATAGGCTACTTTTTAATGCAAAAAAGGTTTGTAAAGGGGGATGAAAAGTTGTAGGGAAGTATCATAATTTTTAAAGCCAGAAGCTTGAAACTTATTTTACCTCTCGCGTAAAAGCCGCGGGCAGAAGCTAGTTCACTATAAGTATATGTATGTATATGACAATTATAATCATATACAACGAGTTTTCTTATCCAACTTTATCTTATCTAAACCATCGATACCATTAAACATTCCCGCAAATAATTTTAACCATTTTACAACCGAGTGGACTAAGATCAAACCAAACATATGGTGTGATTAACTTATAGCCATTTCTATACCTTTTGACCTAGATTGATAAGGTCTCTGTATTATTGAATATTCTAACGCCCTCCCACTCTGATTAGTGACGTGTCTTGATGTCTTTACAGTAATGGATTCATCATGCGCATGATAAGGAACAATTACAGTTAACACAATACCATCATTATCGCTACACGAATAGCAATAAAATAACAATATCATAAAATTTCTTATCGTTTAAGCACGTTATGAACGTTATGGCTAGCTTTATAATCGTGTATCTTTTTATAATCATCAGACACGTGTTTCTCATGTTAAAAACTACTCATCACAGCCCATAAATGTCCCATTGTTGGGCTCAGGGCTCCTCCATAATGGGAGGAAATTAACCTAACCTAACGTGTTGGTATAGGGTTTTTTTCGAGTTTTCCTGCTCTCGCATAGATGTTATATGCACTTTATATCCCTCAGTCGTCTCGTACGATCACCCACGGGTAAGATATGGGGTGGTGAACAGTATTCTTACTCCGTCACCACACGGATAAAAACTTCATACAATGCTTAAATAGTTCAATATCACCTCTCTCTCATTCTCCTACTCTTATCCCAATTGCTTGGGGTCGATACAATACGTACTCTTCTTTCATAGTAAATTTTCTATAAGTTATTGGCAATAGTTTTATGACCGGCCGCCTGCCAGACGTCAACCTTCCTTGGGAATGTAATTGTTGACCAAACGGCATCAGATGGAGTTGGACCAGGTTGTTATAAGTCTCTTAGTCGTCTTTTACGACATCCACGAGCAAAGTAAGGGTTGGTAGTATTCGTAGCCGCTACCACACAGCACCATATATATCACCTCATTCTATAATATCACCTCTCTTTATATTACTTAATATCTATATAATATAATATCTGTATGTCCTCTTGGAGCGTGAAAATTCTTTTTCTTTCAACTTGTGTAAATTAGACTAAAAGGAGGCAGCGCTGTTGATCTATAATAATAGTAACTATGGATAGTAAAGTTATTGAAAATAGTCGATGGTTAATTGGACTAACTGAGCTGTAAAACTATCTTATAGAATAATTGCCGCATAAATTAGTTTAATGTTAATAATAAGTCGGCTTCTCAGCAACTTGAATAACTTCTACTCTGATTCGTTACTTAATAGTATGATAAGAAAAGAGTAAAGTGGTATATTTTTAAGTAATACTGTATGTTTTATTAATAAAATACAGGCATCATAATAGGCACCAGTGAATTAAAAAAGAAGTTCAGGTATTAGCACCTTTGTACTTGTTTCTTCGGGTCTAAATATATCTATCATAAATTCAAGAATAGTTGAAGGAAAAATAAATTTTAAATTGCTTCTTTTTCAAGATCTTCTTCTTCAACTTTGTAACCAATCGTCATAAATACAGAGTGGAGAGACGACCATACGACAATAATTTTAATTTAGTGTATCTGATGACTTGTCCAGCCTGTATAGAAACTTTGAATATAATATGTCGTATAGTTTAGCCACAGCACATTACTTTGTATTATTAACATTTTCTACACTCTGTATTAAAAATTAAAATTATTAGGATATCACTAAGATATCAAAGACCTCTCGCGCCGCATCGGTATAAACAAATATGAAGGTAAGTACCTACATATCTCCAGTTTACCACTTAGTCTTCGCTAAACGCAATACAAATTAATGCATATTATACCTTATTCCTGACCCATAAGATCCATATAAACTGCGTCATCAGACTTAGATAAGACAATTAAAAATACCTAAAGCATGTGGCAAATGAAGGGGTACCTATTCGATCGGATTACAGGTCAGTGAACTAATATTTACAAACGGTGTTCTATTTTAATGACTTCTAATGTTTACGCGAGTATTACACATTTGAAATAAAACTACTTTTACGGATTCTATCGCGTTTGTATTTGATTTATAATGTTCTATTTTGTTTCAATATTTATGATAAAAAGTTTGTTAGAAAATATATTTTTTTAAATTTGCATGTGAGGACCCTTTAGATAGTTTCAAAATACTCATATACACTAGTATTGCCGATGTTTTCATTTATTGTCGTATTGATATCTCCACCTATAACAAGTCTCTTTAAATTTTTATGCTCCATCTATTAATAATAAAGATAAAAGACTTGACCGGAAGAAAATCTAACATCCTAAAAGAAAATCCGATAGCAAAGCCGCGGTCATATTCTACAATAAAAGGTAAAGATAAAATTATTTTTTTATTATAGCAGAAATACTCGGCGTTGTGCCGGTCATTATTACTGCACTTATTAACAAGATTCATTAAAAGACGTATATCTCTTAGTATTGTTCTCAAAATAAAATCATAGAACGATTAAGTGACGCTCTACATAAAGGCATTTAATATGCGTAGAACAACCTTCAGCTTTAACTCAATAGGTAATTTATTATATGTAAAACATATTTTAATGTTAAAACATTACAAAACCTAGAATTTTAAGTCAAATAAGGCAACAGAATTGCTATTGTAAATTGAAATTGTGATACATGGTACCCAGTTCTAGAGCCACATGAAAAATAGGAACAAAAAAAAGTTTCATCGAAATGCAAAAAATACAATTTCAGTTAATTCTGTTCATACATACTTACATACAAAGAAACACATTTATGTATATAATATTTTTGGCAAACCTCCATATCGTTATTAGAGTAGAGCTCTATTTAGACTTTGGGAACTAGTGTACCTAAATAAAATAAAGTGAAATAACTCGCTTAATAACAAATAATTTCACTTCATTTATTAATACTAAGAGACTTACTATAGGTATATAGACTAATATTATCGACACGCCATATTTATAATTATGTATTATAAAAATCAAAGAATAACGCATGGTAAAAACCGCGTTTGTGTTAGTAACGGGTACAATACGACCTAACTTTTATATACAATAAATTATATATATATATATATATATATATATATATATATATATATATATATATATATATACTAGCAGTACCGGCCACGCGTTGCTGTGGCTAAGGTAGCCTCAGTAACACGTGGTGGTCATGCTAATAAATTGTAACTTATATGAAACGTTTTTACGTTTAACACAGCGCCATCTGTTAGAATCTTTTGGAGATGACAGATAATTGTGACTGTCACATAATAGACAAATAATTTAATATATTTAGCGACTATAAATTGAGATGTAAGCTATCCTATCTTTTAACTTGGATCAAACTACCCATGCTGTGCAAATTTGATTAAAATCGGTTAAGTACTTTAGGAGTCCATTGCGGACAAACAACGTGATGCGTAATTTATGTATATATAAGATATATAGATATATATATACAATAGTAAGGTGAGACATGTAAAAATGTAGTCCAAGAACACGTATAGATAACAGAATGAATTCATTTTAGAGATACATACATAAGTAAAGTATTTACTTCTTAAAAATTGGTTTAAGCACATTAGGCGAATAATTAAGTCCACCAATATAGTACGTCCAAGATAAACTACATGCAAAGTTTGACCAATTGCCGGTGTAGTTTGACTTTGCGTAGAGACTCATTTTGAACTATAAAATGAGAGCCGGCTTTCATTCACTATTAACTATGTAAAAAATCAATAGAATTAAGCTGTGTAACAACTTGAAAGGTTTAAATATCATATCTCCGTGTATGTACACGTACGTTCGCTAAATATTCTATGCAATTTATTAATAAGCATCAGGGTTGGGCTGATTAAAATCAAATGATTAAAATCACGATTAAAATCATGATTTAAATCGCTTGATTTTTAAAATTAAAATCATGATTTAAATCTTTTTTTTTCCTTTTTATTCAGAACCAGATAACAACATAACATAAAAGTTTTCTCAAAAATCAAAAGAAGTATCTGCTTTTAGCAAAAACAACAAAAAAGAAGTACATAATTCCAAATTCTTAAACTAAACGTAACACCTAAATTTTATTACCGTATATTTTCAGTCTATTCATTTTCGTTATACAATTTAAACAAAAACACGAGTTTTCCTCCTTTTTCTATGCCTAATCTGTTTCTAATATCCGAGTGTACAAGACCAAAAGAGCTAAATACGCGTTCTACTGAAGCTGAAGAAGCAGTTGCACACAGGAACTGTTTTATTATTGGCAACTGTTTCTGTGAGTGAGTGTATAGGACAGAAGGAAGGAACAAATCGCGACAAGAATTTTCTTGCAAGAAGCAAGAAGCGCGACAAATGCGTTGTCACAAGTTTTTAAGGCGCAAATTGTATTATAATTTTTAGACTTATACATTAAAATAATTAACAATAATTTCAAAGAATCAAAATGTTCAAATTTTATGTTCAAATTTAAAAAATCAAAAGAATCAAATAAATCATGATTTTTTTAAAAAAATCAATGGTTTATGATTTTTTTAATAAAAATCAGATTTTGCCCAACCCTGATAAGCATTATTCTATTATTTAATATTAAAACCATAGTTTTGCGACGATCAGTCTTGTTTTCTGCGTAAAGAAATGGTCCTAAAAACTTTACTTTCTATCATTTTCTTTTGATTAAATATGGCATACTATAAATACCTACATTATAAATTGCAATACCTACTCTATATTTAATATACCTACATACTTATAGTATAGACAGTTTGTAACTTATCGAGTAATAATATAATGAGTAGTTGATAATTGTCTGGATGTTTACATTTTATTTTAATTACTGACGAATCTGAATGGAAAATTTTAGCTTTAATATATAACATACGCAATATAAAATTCGTCTTATTAGTGTTAGTTCGGTATATGCAAAGTAAATATTTGTCAATATTAGTTTTTATTTCATAACTTCCTTTTTTTTTAATATACAAAGTAAGTTATAGCGAAGTCATTTTTCTTGTTCATTAAGATCATTATAAATGTTCCTAACAATTTAGTTCTATTTGAATTTATTAATTTTATTTATCTATACACATATATGAAAACTTATGCCAATTAGATTAAATGTTGTTAGTATTAGGCTTACAGTAATATCTAATCTATTTAAAACCATTATTTAATATAATATTATTCCTTTACTTCGGTACAAAATCATCTACTCTAAAAACAAGTTACATAAGTAACATACGAGGTAATACGCGAATGTCATTGACATACGATCGTTTATAATTCAGTTGGTCATTTCTACGAATTAAGTTGAAATGACAGTGTTGTTTAAATGGCAATGATGTTGTTAGAAAACAATGATTTTTAACGATTTCACACTAAGAGCAACTTCTTGTATACCATTACTATACAAGATTAAAAGAATTAATTATTATGCTGTAAATTTCCATCGCCATAGTCCTTTTTGTGTCGACGTCAAATGATATTTATCTATAAGAGAGACTATAAAATGATTATATGACTCATGGATTTAAAAACCTATAGGTGTAATAAAATCTTTAATCAATTAGTCTGAATGATATTTATTGCATCATCAGGAGAAATCAAGGATAACTTAGAAACTTGTAAGATAATCGTAAACTTTTTATCTTCATAGTGTTAAACCATCGACACATTATAAACTTTTTTTAAAATTGAAGCATACATCTCATATAAATATGTAGTTAGAATGTAAATTTTTAATAGTATACTATTTTTAATAGTGGTAAGACCACGCTGTTGACAGTTTTCTGTCTAAGCCGAGGGCCGGTCCGTCCGGGGTAGTACATACCACATTCTCGCAGAAGATCGACGTCTGAGTAATGGCAATGTGCTATTGCGCTTCTTTCGGTACCATCAGGTGTACTGCTTGCTCGTTTGCCACTGTAAGCAATAAAAAAAAAGTAACGCTGACTATAAGAAAATTATTCGTTGTAATTTAGTTTTGAGTATATAATTTTTATTTTGCATTTAAATTAGTACAATACGCCAACTATTAGCTTGATAATATTAACTAAATCAGGCGAAATTATTAACAGAGTTCTAATGCTACATTAAAACAGTGTGGCATATAAATTCATTTAACTAATTGCAACTATATTAATTACGGACCATTATTTTTTTTATTTCACTAAATAGCCATTGTTAATGAGCATAATTTAAAAAAGTACTATGTGTTATTTCATAGATAACAATCTCCATTTTTAATTAGATATTATTTTTAACTATGATTATTTTAAGTTCTTCCTCTCGGTCCATATAATAATACTGTCAAAAAATCTTTTTTTTTTTTTCGTCTGTCTATTAGTACCTACACGTCCCAAGACAATATATTATGCGATACATAAATGGTTTGTAATTTGTATAAGTTAGTATTTGTATTATTATTGCAATACATAATTTTAAGTACTAACATAGGATGTAGTTTTTCAAAAAACTAAAACAATTTTGATTATAATTATTATTATTATATACCCACCTATCTATAAATGTATAAATATAGAGTATCTTATTAAATATAGAAAATTACTTAACCATATGATATCCTGATTACTTGGGGTCGACACAATAGGTACTCCTCACTTCCATCGTACACTTTATAAAAATTATTGGCTATAGTTTTATGACCGACCGCCTGCCTGACATCAATCGTCCTTTGGAATGTAATTGTTGACCAAACGGCATTAGTTGGAAGTGGTCCAGGTAGATATAAAGCTCTTAGACGTCTCTTACGACATCCACGAGCAAAGTAAGGATTGGTAGTATTCGTAGCCGCTACCACACAGCAATATAATAAAATCAACACATAAATAAGTATTAATTCTGAAAAGCGAGAACAATTCTCTTTAAATTCTCTATATCTGATCAGACTTTTAATCGATCCGATGTAACAAAATGCCTGAGATAAGCCGGAAATTGAAATTCTTAGTCTCTGTGAACTGGATAATATATAGCAGATCCTTTGAACTGATATAGTTCTAAGAAACTCTTTGAATTGTGTGCTATTTGTAATTATACAATCTTCTATTATAATATCATTTTCCTTTTTAATTATGGTTATGTTCATTTCAACAATTTTCATCTGGTTGTATTCTTCCACGTAAATATTTTGTCCATAAGTTGCCTAAGTTGATACTATTATCGTAATACTATTTAAATATAATAAGATATGGAATTATTAGGTTCATACTAATAAAATCATATATTGAACACGTAATATCTTATTATTTTTATTCAAGAATACTCATCATTTATTCTCATCATCTCAACTCCTATACGTTCCACTGCAGGGCTCAAACTTCTATAATTAAAATATAATTAAGTATAAACTATTTTAAAATATCTATCCGTGTGGTGGGTATCTTACGGGTTAAGAATACAATTCACCACCCCCTATCTTAACCCCAGGGTGATCTTAAGAGACGACTAAGGGATATAAAACGCATATAACATCTATGCAAGAGAAGGAAAACTCGAAACAAAACCCTATACCAACACGTTTGACCAGCGCGGTATAGTAGGTTAATTTCCTCCCATTATGGAGGAGGCCTGAGCCCAACAGTGAGACATTTATAGGGACATGGGACATATATGAGCTTAGATGATGATGATACTTATAAATTATAATTTATTATAGAATTAATGCATTGTCTTTCCAACTATATACAAAATGTTACATACATACATATCATCACGCCATATCCCTTGCAGGGTAGGCAGAGAGAACAGAGTGCCAGAGAACTCTATCTCTGCATACGTCACTCGCTTCCTCAACATTCATAATTCTCTTCATACACGCTCGCCGGTTTCGGCGACTTACAAAATGTTACGTATACTCAATATAGAGGCCTGTCCAAGTGATTATATCATGTTCTAAAAGTATTGTGTTTGTGAATAAACATTAACATATTGATGCTGACGCTAATGCTATTGAATGCTCGACTTTGTAATTATACTGCCTATTTTTAACAATAACAAAGCTCCATTAGGATTTAACGCATCAGTAAAAATGAATATCGGATGCTGTATACCATATATAATGATAATCATGTCAGTCATTTTTATTCATGTCAATTATAATATCCGTATCAACTACACAGAATTCATGCCAATCGCATGTTTGAATATAATAATCACAAATGTCTAGCCACAATAAATCTGTAAATTCATAATTTCGTTTTGTATGTATTTTGTATTTTTGTTGAAATTGTTGTCCGTGATGTTCCGATTTATGCAAAATTATTTGCCAATGTTTTCCTATAAAAGAAAATCCTTATATTATTTAAATTACGTACTATAGTCTATCTAATCTAAGAAGTGCATTTTGACAGCTGTCGAGTAAGTTGTCTAGGTATGTGAACCAAATAATCGCTAACGAAAATATCGGATTTTAGTGAGAAATCGATATTGATTCTTTTTAATTAATAATCAGTTTATTTATTTTTTCAAATGAATAAATTAAGTGCTAAATTATTTTTATAACGCTAAACAAATTTATTATTATAATACTAAACAAATTTAATTATTCAGCATAAAATCTATTCATCATATTTAGTAGGATTAGGTTAAGTAAAAACAAAAACTGGATCTGAAACTAGCTATTTATTCAAAATAACTACCATTACTTGAATTATCATCGTCGCGAACATTAATAATTATTTCTTTATCAATAAAATTGTCGAAACGTACATCTCTGTCAAAATCTCTATTCGATTAATTATATTATTCTAATATTTTTACCGATTAATTGGATATTCGTGAATTGGAAGTTGTCAAGGACTACTGTATAGAACGTGATGACGGGACATTGTAAGATCGTCATTAATAATTACTATTTACCATGTTATTTATATTATAAATTAGTTTTACGAGTTTCAACATTAGATTATTGTACAAGAAAGTCACCTGCAACGTTAATTATGTAAATAACTCAATAATTTTTAAAAATTTCAGATTTATTATTTGCAATCATGTGTATACGTTTGACCAAAGTTATTGTGTATTAAAAAGTGCGAAACGTCAAAATGCACTTCTTAGATTAGATGAACTATAGTGACCATAAATGCAATATATTTTAGTTAAATATTTAAGAATATTACATCGTTTTCCCGCCACTCACATCGCGGTATTTGCCACTATGACAACAAACAAGGGTGTAACCTCAACTATTTTTTTTTATTTTTATTTATTATTCTGTTCTCTAAATAAATTAATTCATTACTACATTTATAAAAAATAAATAATGTATAATTTAATAGGTATTCAAATTCAATTTTTAACGCTCAGTATTACATATCGTCGGTTAAATAAAAAAGTGATATTAATCAAAGAGAACAAATTTTACAGTATACGCCGCAATTAAAGATATTTTCAAAAATCATAATGGCGGTATAGAATATCAAAGTGACACTTGTGACAGCACAGAGTTTTTGACGTTAATTTTGATGATTTTGACATTTCTCTATTAAAATAAAAACGATATCAAAACGTTTTAACAAATGATATCAATTTTCAAAATTGTTAAGAAAAGTGATTCTTTTTTTTAACCGACGATATAATAATTGAACTCACGGAGGCAAAGTAGATGCTTAAGTATTGTAACCTAAAACTTATTTCATTATAAGTTTATATCTCTGGTTAGTTAAAGGACAGATATTGATTATAATATGCCAAGTTTGGAATAGCTTTGTACATACAATTATTGACCAAGATATATAGCTTTAATTAAAATGTGATCAACATACCACGCATAATTTGGCACCAAACCCACTCGAATAAACTTTGCTCAACAAAGGGCTTTGCTATAGATTTTGCTACAAATGGTGCCTTGTTTCTGTTATGTCTTTGAGCTTGTTAAGTTTTGTGTGAGAACTAAACTTATAAATTTATTTATTTAATTAATGTCGCCATCTAAACGGATAATGTCACTCACTCTAAATTTAGTTTTACCACTGAAATGGCCCTATCTAATCATTTCATTATTGTTTCTAACTAAAACTGTAATAATTCATTCTCACAAATTGTG
The DNA here is from genome assembly GCA_905163515.2 of Lymantria monacha. Classification (NCBI taxonomy): domain Eukaryota; kingdom Metazoa; phylum Arthropoda; class Insecta; order Lepidoptera; family Erebidae; genus Lymantria; species Lymantria monacha. The sequence continues at coordinate 14,499,511 of LR991083.1, forward strand.
TTATCATCGAAATAAAAACAAGTAAACTTTATGTCACCGATTTTTACGCACTCTTTGAAATATTTTAACCAAGCAATACTAATTAGTTTAAAACACCTACTCATTCATACATTGCCAAATTATAAATAACTTGTACGAAAGACAAGATTTACTTCTATAGCAAAATTATTATATCTATGTAATGACGTCTATTCCCTGTGTATATTGAGAAAACATTTTTAAATTTAAATGTAGCGCACAGTTACGGCCTTAATGAGAACAATAATTGTAGATATCACCACCGTAGCTAACCCAAGTCTTTATAAACCACTCATTATGTAGAAGAGGAAAATACACCCATTGTTCCACTTAGAAATAACACACACGGCGTGAATGCTACTTATTACTTTAGCGGTAATATACGTCGTCGTACAAATACATCATAATCAAAATTATTGTTATTCTGGTGTTGCTATAAAGCTACGTTCATATTTAATAATTATTATAAAATATTGTTAATACTTAACTAAATATAAAAGTCTGAAAAACATCTTAAAGATACACCAAATAAGTCAAATCAAATCATTTATTATGCATAAGCCCCGTAATGGCACTTTGTGAGTTGTGTTGTCAGTTATACATTATTTTTTTAAATTAATTTTAATTAATCTACTGAATAATCAAATATTCCTACCAATATAAGTCAACGAAATTAAAAAGCACGTTTTAAATTCTTTGTTGTATTCAAATACAGATTGTATGACACTTATTGAGTTAATCTCCTAAATTACTGAACCGTTTTTGAAGGATATTGAACCGTATATATGAATATCAAGAGAATACTTACATTTTCAACAAAATTTGGAAATGTTGTAAAAGTGTTACAGCTAGTGAAAATCTACAAATAAGTCTCTTTGTAGTTGAAATTCCCTGTCTCTAATTAAAATGTCGTCTAATATTAAAATCTAGTTTTTAATTCAATTTTAGCTCAACAAAGTCACGTGCAAACCTAGATAGAGCTACCTTTTTAGACGTACAAAAAGCCGTATTTAAATAAATATTAAGGTTACGAGTTCAAGGTGGTAACGGAATGCATGCATGTCATTATCATTAATATTTTAACTTAATGCCGCTAGTAGACGAGTTAAGTGTAGTTTGAGTACACCCTTTGACGGTGTATTGCGTCATGGCCGCCGCGGCGGCAGCGCCCCGCCTAACGACCTCGTGTTCATCTCATGTTCCATTATTACACACTGCCTATTAAAAAATTAACGAAAAATATATTATGCACGCTTTATAAAAGTAATCAATATATTTGTGTGCAATATTATCATTAGATTTTAAAGTTGAAGTAGAATTTAGTTCAGAGCTAGTTTAATTTAGTTAGCTTACTTTAGTTAGATCCTCCTTCAAAGTGAGTTCGAATTTTAGCACGACATTATCTTTAACTTACATCCGTTTTCAATGATTTATCCGTCCATTATATTAATTACCTATTAAAAATAGCAGGCTCTATAATTTGCTTTTGTGTCAATAACCCTACAGACATTGCTCTTCCTTTTGAATGCATTTGGGAGACGGATTTGTAATATATAAACAATAGATTTTACTCATATAATACTTCTTACTGGTTTCGAAGTATTCTTTTCCGCATTCCTCTCTATTTGAAATTTGCGGTATTGTCAACCGTGGGAATGTCATGGATTTTACTTCCTGTCCCTCATTCCAAATATCTCGTACGTGTCAAAATGTCGATACGCCGTATCTAAAATTGCTTCTGAGAAGTCAAGATTAAAGAATTATCTCGTTTATGTTAGAATTTGCATACGTTGCATCGAAAATTCATTCTCAGAAATAAAAAATAACCTATATCTCACTTGTGTCAAGATTGTCGAGAAGTGATGTTTTTATTTAGACGTATGTGACTATATCTAAAATTGATGTTGTGATGTCAAGAACAATCTAATATGCCGTACGTCTCAAAATGCTAATGCGCAATATCTTAAAATCTTACACGATTCTCCAAAAAAAGAACAAAGATGCATCAATTCGCATTTCTTTTGTTTAATAAATCAACTTTTTTATGCATGCAAAATTTCAGAACAGGTGACTACTTAGTATTACTTTATGGAAGACCCAACTAACGCCTATAATAACCATCTTTTCCTTACACGAGAAAACCCGCTACAAAAACTCCTTAAACCACTTACCGGGATTTTGTTATATACTTACCGTGTACTTACGAAAACTAAGTGCTCCTTCGACATACTTATTACTAGAGCTGAAGAATCATATTTACGCTTACTAAATTACGCTTTTAAAAAATTACACTATTAATCTCCTATTAGTAGCTAACATCATCATCATCATTCTCCTACTCTTATCCCAATTACTTGGGGTCGATACAATACATACTTACTCTTCTTTCATAGTACATATTGTAAAAGTTATTGGCAATAGCTTTATGACCGGCCACCTGCCAGACGTCAACCCTCTTTGAGAATGTAAGGTCGTTATAAGGCTCTTAGTCGTTTTTTACGACATCCACGAGCAAAGTAAAGGTTGGTAATATTCGTAGCCGCTACCACACTGCGATATAAGCAGCTAACAATATTTCAATAATTTTAACTGTTAATTTCTTTTTTCATTAGCCATAGATTTTATTGAACAAGAGAAACGAAACAACTACAAGTTTATACACGTGATTGCTAGCCGCCGGACAACGTTCGGCACATCGTCTGATAGGTCTATAGCTATAAATTAACAACACAGTGATTGTGCCAACTGGCATTCGCTCTCTTTATCTGTAACTTTGTAAATTATATCTTCTCCCTGTTTGCAGTATTGACGTAGAAAACGCTTGATAAAATATAAGTGCCACGAAAAGCATAACAGTATGTAAATACGTTGTCAAATGTTTATTTATAAAGTACCTATCTATTTCTTATTCCACATATATATATTTTTCGTTGACTAATCTAATAATTTATAAGTAGGTACATAATTGTAAGTAAAAAGTTAAAGCAGACTATTAGGTAGCTTTTTAATAACCACGTGATAGATTTTGAGCCTTCTATTACGACTTTACTACTACACATATAATACTGGACATTTAAAACAACGGTGAAAAGTACCAGTAAGGGTAAACTGTCAGCAGGACCGTCGAAGCCAATAATTTAATTCCGATACCCTGCTCAACTAAGTGGTTAAAAATAATTCTCGATTAAGTGGTGAGTGGTAATACGACATATATGCTAATCTAGTGCCATCATACAACCACATTGACTAATATAAAAACTACTCTACTTTCAATATAAAGTCTACAAAACATCGAGAAATTATTTTTACTGTATTCGAACGATTCAAAACGATTTTATTGATCGATAAGAATAGTACGCAACCTGCTGCGTCAGACAAAAAGTGTTTGAAGCTATGCCGGCTAGATAGCAAAAAGCTGGCTTATTCGCCTCGCCCATTACGTGTAATAATAATTACATGGCAAAATATATATTGACTAATATGTCTGCTTATCCCTATGTAATCGACAACATGAGAGTACAAAAAAAATCATAGAAACATTTTCGCACCACACCAAGATATGTAGGTAAATGCTGTAAGAATTACACGTACACCAGATAGATTTTAAATAGTACACAAAATGTATGACGGCCATGCAAATACGTGCAATGCAAACCAACCTAAAAGTAATATAAAGATATGATCTGAAATTGTGCGTTCTCAGAATCGCCGTTTTAAATTTTAATATTCATACTTCGGACTAATCTGGGAACCATCGAATATTTAAAATTCAATATCCATGAAGAATACATAACGAGATATTTCAAATTCATTATTATTATAAATTATATTATAAAATATGGTATAAAAGAAACTGCACAAAGTTCTATATGACCAATATGCCATCATTAAAAAAAAACAAACAAGAAAATCATCAATTATACTTTACATGAAAACTTTACCATTAAATTGTTGAATTAATTAGCTATTTTTATATGTGCTAATCACGGGCAATGATCATTCAATTTCAAAAATATTACACTTATTAATTGTGAAAGGTTATAAACTACAATACCGGGATTCCTTAGAGCAAAATGTTAAATAATATGTAAAATAATAATAGAAACCCGTCGTCCATTTCAGTACCTACAAGTCAACCAAATAAAAAACTTAAACATGTTAAACCACGTGCTGATTCGGGCTTTAGATATAAACAAAACATATATTTATGACCAATTGATCTATCCATAAACATCGCTTTCTAATCACATACTGTCATAAAAATATGACGGCTCTCATATTAATTATCAGATATAGGGTTAAGAAACGTGTCGAATATGTTGTGTGGTCAGAAGTTTCCACTCGTATAAGATAAGAGTCGATATATTTGCCACTCCCAAACTTGTTTCCTATACTTTAACAGGAAGTTTGTTATTGTATGTAATATATATATATATATATATATGGTATGTGTTTATCTGTAACTAAAATGCAGTTGCGTAAGCAATTGACTGTGAATTGCTAAGAACTGAATTTGATTCCCATATTGGGCCATTAATTTACCTTTAAACTATCTATTTTGGCTGTGTCTAGTAGAAGGCAAAAACTTATTGGAATATTCAGAGGATGGGGGTGACGTTGGTGACATCTCTTCTCCCTTCATGCAAAATGACACGACAATCTTACTAATATTATAATTGCGAAAGTTAAACGAATTTGGATGAAAATCGGCATATAGGTAGATATAATTCCTGGTTTAACTATACAATACTTTTAACCTGGTAATGTAGGACAAATTAATGATGAAATTTTATATATAATTTAATATATATATAAATTTAATTTTATATGTTATTTTATTGTGTCTTTTTTACGCGGGCAAAGTCGCGAACAGAAGCTAGAATAAAATTAATAGGAAAAAACTTGTCTACTACTTAAATGCCATCTTAATATTCAAGTGCAAGTTTAAAAAAACAATCTACGACTTCTAATAAAGAACACTAATGTTATATTTAGATTCGAAAAACTGTAATAATAATAATTAAATATTTTTATCTCTTGTTTCTCTTATTGAGAGTAAATTTTGAATGGCAATAATTAAAAAAACCAAATACGTTAAATTCTAATAAACGCATTATAATTAACTAGTTTTCATGGTGATAAATGGGCTTTCTGTCATGCCACATACACACACACGCACGCACGCACGCACACACACGCACGCACAATACAATAGATTCACGGGGATGGCTGAAAATCAGCGCTGTTCTTGTGACAGCAGAAGCTGAGCCAATTCCTTTTGCCTACTAGATTTAATTTTGTTTATTATAATTGTTAGTTTTTAGTTTAAGTTCTGAAAAGGCAATAAATTATTATTATTATTATTAATCGAACTTATTATGAGCGCGAAGTAAAATTGTAAATTTTACTTAAACGAAAACAAATTAAATTACATTCAGATACAGATATATAGAGGTCCTGTTGTTCATTCATATATAACAACAATATAAATTTCATGGAATTGACTCAAGGCCTTAAATACAACGTTAAAGTAGTGACCATCATCATTACAAAGAGTATAATAATATCAATTGTGTCTGTATAGTATGTACGCACAATATACTGTGTAATGATTGTACTGAGAGACGTATTAAATAAAAACATAACCCAATCTATATATGTATACTATATTACATCATTTATTTGAATACTTCAATGTTATAGAAAAGCAGAAGAACTAATCGAAGAATTATCTAGTATAGTTACACATACATATCATCACGCCATATCCCTTGCAGGGTAGGCAGAGAGAACAGAGTGCCAGAGAACTCTATCTCTGCATACTTCACTCGCTTCCTCAACATTCATAATTCTCTTCATACATGCTCGCCGGTTTCGGAGACTCTTGACTCCACCTTCCTTCAGTACATGACCGATCTGGTCTAGGTAGGTTAGTCTCGGTCTCCCTCGGTATCTACATCCTTCCAATTTCGCATTGTATATCTTCTTAACCAGGCGTTCGTTCGGCATTCTTTCCACATGTCCGAACCATCGGAGCATTCCCTTTCGCATCTTTACACCAATACTCTCTTTCATACCTACTCGCTCTCTTACGTCGTCGTTACGAATGCGGTCGGTCAGCCTAACTCCACAGATTTTCCGCAGAGATCGCATTTCGACCGCATTAATTTTACTATCATACTCTTTTCTGCATACCCAACTCTCGCTTCCATACAGTAATGTTGGGACAAGCACTGCGTTATGTATTGCTACACGTGCCTTCTGGCTGAGGTGGTGGCTGCCGAGAAGTTGCCCCAACGCTCCATTCACTCTATTTCCCGCATTCACTCTTCGCTCTATATCAGTGGTGTACCTTCCATCTCGGCTAAATCCACATCCAAGATATACAAATTCATCCACTTGCTCTAGTACATCATTACCTATTGTTACTCTTACATCTGTTCTGGTTTTATCTCTTTCAAAGACCATTATTTTGGTTTTGCTCACATTCACGCGTAGACCATAGACCATATATAGACGCGTAGTTCATTATATAGTTACAAATTGTAAACATGTGACATTAAAATATTCTGGAATCCATTGAGGAAAGCGCATTTTCTTAGATTTACATACATCAGCTCTCAAGAAGATCGAATACAAATGAGAATATAAGATTTATCGTTCAGTTTTAGTTGTTAGAAACTATTCAAAAGAATTGTATTTTGAAATTTTAAAGGAAAATTTTTTGCCATCCGAATAATCAAGTTCATCATCATCACAGCCTATATATGTCCCATTGTTGGGCTCGGGCCTCCTCCGTAACGTGAGGGAAATTAACCTATATATCACGCTGGTCAGACGTGTTGGTATAGGGTTTTGTTTCGAGTTTTCCTTCTCTTGCATTGATGTTATATGCATTTTATATGCCTTAGTCGTCTCTTACGATCACCCACGGGTAAGCTAGGGGTGATGAATTGTATTCTTACTCCGTCACCACACGGAAAAATATAATCAAGTTAGTTAATTTTAATTGTCGAATACTTTTTTTTGCGGTGACTATGGAGGTGGTCACGCCCTGCCAAATCCGCCCGGGGTGACGGAAGAGGCGGCGCGCGATCCCATAGACCCACCCTGCAAAGCGCCTCTCTTCGCCGAGCGAACGGGCCACCATTACCCGATCTTTGTCTTGGGTGGCCAATTGTCGAATACCTAGGTAGAACGAATAATACAATTTGTTTATTTTTCTTTTTCAGCAACGCTCATCACTGCAACGGCGGGCACCTGTTACGGATGGCCATCACCTTCACTATCATACTTACAATCATCTGAAAGTACGATACCAACTTCACACGATCAGGGATCATGGATAGTTTCAATAATGATTCTATGTTCTGCTCTGACACCTGTTCCCTCCGCTTATTTCGCCGATAGATTCGGCAGAAAAACGACACTACTCTTAGGAGCTGTGCCATTTATTCTCGGATGGGTGCTGGTCATTGTAGCCGACTCTGTTGCTCTCCTATACGTGGCTCGGATGTTCTCCGGTCTTGGCTACGGTATCGTCTACACAGTCGCTCCAATGTACACGGGAGAGATCGCTACAAATCAAGTCCGAGGCGCTCTTTCCACTCTCATCACATTAATGAATAAAGTAAGTACATTACAAATATCTAACGTAAAATGATCCCATATAGCAGGAGTGGCCAACAAGTCGATCGCGCGACCAATCCAAGAGGGGACGAATGTTGTTTTAATTCCCCTGAACATAAGTATTTTAACCCATTAAATAAATATTCATGTATGTTGCTTATTTACCCATTAATCATGGCACTCACAAGAGTGTACGTCGGTATAAAAGCACATTGCATAAACGTCCCCCTTCTTACCTAAGAAATAGGTCGATCACGACACAATTTTAAAATAAAAAGTAGATTTTATGTGCACAAAAGTTGGCCGCACCTGCCATATAGACTTACATATACACATATATTGTAAATTCCATATCGTTATTCTATCGTTTGTAAAACTTATCATATTCAAGCTGTAGATACATTAAAATACATGAGCCAATGCCACTCAGGTGTTGATAAATATGTATTAGATTAACGGGCCAGTTTTATCTCTTTTAAGAGATAGTCTTGTTCTTTAATTAAGCTATAAAAGCATCTAAATGAACGAGTATTGAATGGACTGGTTTTAATTAATGTTATATTTTTAAATTATTCATCACATTTTGTAAGGATTGTAAGCAGATAATATTATTGATTGAGAAGATAATTTCGTAGAGAAATTTCACCAGTCCGTCGAGCGTGATATACTAAGCTAAATAAACTGGCGTGCCTCTTGTTGTCGTAAAGACTCGAACCATATAAAGTAATGAGTGTTCAGAAAGAAAGAAAAAAAAATAAAAAATACAAATTGGATATTGATTAACTCTACTTAGTCTAAATTACACACAGATTTAATTAAAGAAATGTATGTAAACTATAAAATGGAGTAACAGATCCCTAAATAGAGAATCTTCTTGTAGGATAACAAAAAACTAGGGTCCTGACAAAAAAAAACACTAAAACCTATTAAAAAACTAAGCTCCTTTAATTTACGATGCTTACATCACAACATTTAACATTAAAACACTCAAGTAATTTATCATAGATTATTACAATGTTGTGAACAAGTCAAATATGTTTTATTCAAAGGAGATCCGTGCCTGCAGGTCAATATTAAGTTAATTATTAATGAGTCGATAAAACGACCACCAATGTAATTCGTCTGTAGGTCAAAACCCGTAGATCAAGTTCAATGAAATAATTGCGGTGAATACCATTTCATTGCAATTATACATTCAAGATAAACTTCGTCTAATAAACAATTTCCTTCATAACGTTATAAACAGTTTCAATCATTATTCAACAGGCTATCAACAATCACTCATGGACATAGACCAAATTAAACGAAATAATACTATTGGCAATTACAGTTTGTGTTGTAAATTGTCCAGAAGAGTACAACTAACCATTCTTTATTTCATTCATACAAATAACCATTCTTCATTCATTTCTTTTACGACTCCCTCGAGTAAATGAAATTTCCGTGTGGTGGCAGAGTAAGAATACAATTCACCACAATCTTCTTACCTATCTCACTTATCTCATCAACATTCTCCTACTCTTACCCCAATTACTTGGGGTCGATACAATATATACTCTTCTTTCATATCACATATTGTAAACGTTATTGGTAAATTGGCAATAGTTTTATGACCAGCCGCCTGCCAGACGTCAACCCTCCTTGGGAATGTGATTGTTGACTCAACGGCATCCGATGGAGTTGGCTCGGGTCGTTATAAGGCTCTTAGTCGTCTTTTACGACATCCACGAGCAAAGTAAGGGTTGGTAGTATTCGTAGCCGCTACCACACAGCAGATGCAAAATAACATCTATATAAAAGAAAGAAATCGCGAAATAAAAAACCCTATACCAATCCGTTTGACCAGCGTGGTACAGTAGATCAATTTCGCTCCTGTTTTGGTGGAAGCTTGAGCTCAGTAATGAGACATAAATGAATCGACATGATAATGAGCAAATAAGCGAAACATATTCGTAAGTCATCACCATACTGAGTAAAATATTTTAAAATAACATTCATTATAACTTACTTATTTTCTAGTTAACATATTTTAAACTGTACTTAATCCTTATTTAAATGTATGGTCATTCTTTTAAATGTAAATTAAGCATTTTCTGAAAGATATTTCTAGAATTAAACGGCATGTAGTGATGCAACAAGTTTACAGTTTCTTTTGTTGCCGTCCGTTGCACTACGTATGTATCATAAATGTTATATCAATAAAAGATCATAATCTTTATGATCTTTTATTGATATAACATTTAATGATATAACATTTAATGATACAGAGATAAATATTTCTATCTTATTTTTATTTGAATCACGTTTCAGTAATAATCATACTTAAGTAGCAATACTGTTATAAAACTGTCATGTTAAAATCCTTATGATAAAAACTATAAAGGCTACTAAAAGTCTTAATGCTATTTTGACAGGTTTATTTTCATAAGCATTAAAAGAATGAGCTCGTAACGTTCGAGCCTTTCATGATACCGATGACGTATACAAGCTTGCATGTGCGCTAAATACCCTACATACGGCCTTAAGTGTGACTCATTCTTAAACCTGTATGAACTTGTTTATGGGTAGGTTAATAATATGTAACTCAAAGTGCTATATTATAAAACGACTTAGACTAAATGATAGACAGATTAGACAGACTGTTACAATGACTGACTTACAATAATAGACTGACGACACTTGTAAAATTAAGTAGATTTTCATTATATTTATTTAAATTAAATGATTATAGAGAGCGAGTCGGTATGAAAGAGAGTATTGGTGTAAAGATGCGAAAGGGAATGCTCCGATGGTTCGGACATGTGGAAAGAATGCCGAACGAACGTCTGGTTAAAAAGATATACAATGCGAAAGTGGAAGGATGTAGGTACCGAAGGAGACCGAGACTAACCTACCTAGACCAGATCGGTCATGTACTGAAGGAAGGTGGAGTCAAGAGTCTCCGAAACCGGCGAGCGTGTATGAAGAGAATTATGAATGTTGAGGAAGCGAGTGAAGTATGCAAAGATAGAGTTCTCTAGCACTCTGTTCTCTCTGCCTACCCTGCAAGGGATATGGCGTGATGATATGTATGTATTAAATAATTATGACTAGCTAAGTGAGAGATATATATGAGAGTAATAATCTATTTTTTATTCATTGGTAACAGAGGATGTAGCAGTGAGTGTTAACTGTCACTCATGGTCACCATTGCCCCTCATACTCGTCCCAAAGCCTTTAAAAAAGATATTATAGACTCATCATCATCATCAAAGCCCATATATGTCCCACTGTTGGGCTCGAGCCTCCTCCATAATGGAAGGGAAATTAACCTACTATACCGCACTGGTGTCAGACTTGTTTGTATAGGGTTTTGTTTCGAGTTTTCCTTCTCGTGCATAGATGTTATATATGCGTTTTATATCCCTTAGTCGTCTCTTACGATCACCACGGGTAAGATGGGGGGTGGTGAATTGTATTCTTACTACGTCACCACACGGATAATTATATTATATATATATATATATATATATATATATATAGATTAATTAATATATAATTCGTCATCATTTTACTGCGTGTATCTAACGTGATTTACCAACTAGGACTATATACTAATATTCAAGTGACAGTTCACTTGAATATCATAGAAAATGTAATCAATCTCCAGCTTTTTAGATAAAATAATTATATAATGTGAAAGCCTTTGACGCATGCTCCTGTCATATTGCTAAATGTATAATTATAACAACTTTACATAATATGATTAATTATCCTGTACAAAAAATGTATATATGCATAGCAATTAATTAACGTATGTCATAAAAAAGGTACACGTGATATGGCATTGTAACATTGCCATAAATCTTGTTTACGTAAGATTTTTTTTTAATCTATTTTAAATGTCTCTTGTGGTGGACATAGCCAGACAACTGAATGTATATACACTTGGATCCAAATTCTGAATAGCGATTATTTTAAAACCATTAATTTCTTAAATATATACAATAACGCAAATTTTTAAAGAGTAACCGTAATTTACTCTGTTTTTAATTTATATTAATATTGTGCTAATATTAATAAAGTGTCATAATTTGGTCGCAAAATCAATCGCGATAAAATCAATTTAAGAAAAGATGTTATAATTATAATATTTCATACAATTTCAATCTTAACCGTGAGCTTTCAAATCGAGCATCTCTAAATAATTACATTTTATGGATTTAAATATTAGGGTTTATCCGAGAAAATTAAAAAAAAAGAGCTGGAGCAGGACTACAGCCAGCCAGCTATATCAATTAAAGAATCAATTGAATACCCTAGTGTGTACAAATAAAATGTATTAAAAACTAAGTCTATTAAAATTACAGTCTGTACCTAGATTTAATTTCTTATTTTAAAAATTATTCAATCATTTTGGATCCAAACACATGTTTTGCGTTCTCAATTACATATTGAGAATAATTCAGGCAATGTGCGCACGTGTGGTGACGTAAAAGGTGATTCATTACATTAATTAGTCTTTGCACTCAGTTTTCCACTACTTATGAAAAACATAACGATAATTTATAAGTCACATTCATTTACGTTCTCTAATTATGACTACTATTTTCTAATACCATCTAATTTGTTGCTATTAATTACGGTAAATATTCACCTTGTATTTACAGCAGTTATTTCCTGACAAATTTAAAACACGAACTGCGTTTGCTAATCTGCCTCTTAAACGTGGCGATTGTCAGTATCCCCCTGACAAGATAAATTTCCAACAGTGGATCTCAATAAGCTAATAACTAATTATGAAATTAAATAGAAAAGCTCAAATATTAGTATAGATAGAATATAAAGCTACCAAATGACATATAGCCGTTCCAACAAAAAAATAGACCAGGTCATTCCTTTTTTACCTGGCTTTAAATAAATACTTCTATTCAATAAACCATAAATGCAGGCAAATAATTTCTTCCTTGATATGTTCCTCTTTAAACAATGTTTAGAAGGAGCTCTCTTCTCACGATAGGCAGTGGCTTGCTTGTACTCCTGGTGCTGTTGAGATCCATCAGCAGCAGTTGCCACTTACCATCAGCTAAGCTGCTTGCTCGTTTGTTACCAAAACGCAATAAAATAATCACATTCAAACAGAACTATAGGTCTATCGCAAATAGAATTGTCCTAGAAATATTGATCTATTTCTAGGATAATTCTATTTGCGATAGACCCATGATATATTGGTTTAAATAAAAGTAATTTTACCTTACCTTACTTTAACTGAGTAAACTTTAAAATGATTCATAAATATATTTTTTTTGTTTTCAGGTCGGTATTCTTGCCCAGTATTGCATCGGTCCGTTCGTATCGATGAAAGTCCTCGCTGCCATCAACTTGATCCTGCCCGTCACATTTGTACTTACATTTATATTTTTGCCCGAATCACCATACTACTACTTGAAATTTGAAAGAAGTGAAAGGGCTGAACGTTCGCTCAGAAACTTACGCAGTGGTGATATTAGAACTGAACTGAAAAGTATAGAATTAAACGTCCAAGAAGACATGAAGAATCGTGGCACTTGGGGTGACTTGATCTCTGAAGCCACTAATAGAAAAGCTATGTGGATTACTTTAGGAGTATTTACAATACAACAACTTTGTGGCAGTGCAGCTGTAGTTGCTTACGCGCAAGTCATTTTTAACTGCACAACTGGCCAAGAAAAAGGGACCATACTACCTAATGGAACTCGAGTGGAATCTAGTAGTGCATCAATACAACCTTATCAAGAATCCATTATCCTTGGATGCGTTCAAGTAGCCACATGTGGTCTAACTGTACTTCTAGTTGATCGTGTTGGAAGGAAGCCTCTTTTATTGCTGTCCGCTCTGGGTGTGGGCCTCATGAATGCTACTATCGGAACATATTTTTACTTTTATGAGGTCAATGATGCAGCTGTAGAAAGTCTAAGCTGGCTACCGTTAGTAGCTCTCCTTGTGTACATCGTATGCTATGCCATTGGATTATCAACAGTTCCCTACGTCATCATTGGAGAAATTTTCCCTACGAATGTAAAGTTATACGCATCCTGCTTCGCTCATATCTATACTGGCATATCTATGTTTGCTGTACAAAAACTATTTCAGGTAAGATATATATCATAATTCATTTTGTTTTGAAAAGTATTTAATTATTCAAAAACTAACGTTATCGGTAAAATAAATACATACATATCATCACGCCATATCTCTTGCAGGGTAGGCAGAGAGAACAGAGTGCCTGAGAACTCTATTCTTGCATACTTCACTCGCTTCCTCAACATTCATAATTCTCTTCGTACACGCTCGCCGGTTTTGGAGACTCTTGACTCCACCTTCCTTCAGTACGTGACCAATCTGGTCTAGGTAGGTTAGTCTCGGTCTCCCCCGGTACCTACATCCTTCCACATTCGCATTGTATATCTTCTTAACCAGGCCTTCGTTGGCCATTCTTTCCACATGTCCGAACCATCGGAGCATTCCCTTTCGCATCTTTACACCAATACTCTCTTTCATACCTACTCGCTCTCTTACGTCGTCGTTACGAATGCGATCGGTCAGCCTAACTCCACAGATTTTCCGTAGAGATCGGGTAAAATACATATACATATATAATTAAGTCACGGATTACCTACTTGCGGTAGGTATTTATACTAAACCCCGGTGTACAACTTTGATTTCGTAATTATCTATTCATTAATTTGTTGGATTTAATGATGAAAGAAAACATATTGAAAATATACACTTCTTTCCGCGTAATGTCGGTGTAGAATACGATTCATCACTCACTATATTGTTCATGTGTATCGTAAAAGGCGACTAAGGAATATAATATTTATACAAGAGTCTAGAAATAAAACTATACATAAAACGCGCCTAACAAGCGTGGTGCAGTATGTCAATTTTCCTCCTTTTGTGTAGGAGAATCGACCAATAGAAGACAATACAAAAGTGATATTTAAAAACTTAAATAAAATTAAATTCACACAATATTAATAAGTTTCTTTCTCAACAAAGCTTAGTATTAGAGAAAAATAATTCAAACAATATTTCTATAAATATAAATTTTGTCTTTACAGGTGGTGCAAGACGCATACGGAATTTACACAGTATTTTGGGGCTTCGCAGTCTTCTCACTAATGGGCTTGGTGTTCATGATGATCGTCCTGCCAGAAACGAAGGGCAAATCATTCGCATCCATCCAGGCGCAACTCAAGCGCGAGGTAGCACGAGATAACGCTGAAAAATTGGCCACTGTCGAATATTAATACACCGGACGAGCACCGGCTTACTTCTCAATAGTTTAGCTTTAGCTTTACTTTTAATACGTTTTAAGGGATCAAGCATGTCTGAGTGACATTTAAGAATACTTAATATACTTATAGCATAGTATAGTGTAACTATTATTCTACAATGATTGATAGCGCCTTTAAAAGAGTGATGGCGCATATAGACAAAGTTTTGAGGAGAAATGGCATCTTCGGCATCATGAAACTAACATCTTTTTCTTGTTCGAATCTAAAAAAAAAACAACTATGCAACGTAAAGACCGAAACAGAGCCTGCAATTGCATTTACAACTGTGAACATGAGTGAAATTAGATATTTCTGACTGATCTATGAGTTTTATTCCCAACTAGAAAGACTATAACATATTTGGTTTTATATGTGTAATTAACAAAACTGGCACCTGACTGAAATTTTGTGTTTTCAAGGAGGAAATAGATTAATCAACATTAAATTTCGATGTTAGATTATATCAATTGATGTCTTAAGATATCTTTTAATTTAAATTACAATGTATTACAAATTATGACTTAATATAAAGATAATGTATTAAGTTTGTATAATTTGGTTAAATTCATAGAAAACAATTAATAAATTGTTTGAAATATATTTCCATTCAACTTTCTTTCACATTATTGCCAGATTTATTGAACGATACTACACCAAAATACAAGAACATATTCATATCTCTACATAGTATAAAAAAGCTTTCTTCCCACTGTTTGTTCTTTTACATGCTTCGATCTTCTAAACTACTCAACGAATTTTGATGCGATTATCACTATCATTTACACAATTTCTTCTGAATGATTTATAGTTTTGAATGTATTATACATTCAAGCCGCAATTACAGAAAATATAAAAGTTAACTTCGTAAAATCGGAATTTTGGATGCTTGCCTTGCTAACGCTGTCCTCACTAGACCGAAGCAAAGGGTGGGCAAATCGATCATACAGTGTTATATAAATGTAAAGCCAGACTAATAATCCAAAACTCTAGAACTGCTTTATTCTACATCTGAAAAACATTTAATACCTACATACATAAAATAACGTTATTTCCCATAAGGTAAGGCAGAGACCATGACTTTCTACAAACCACAATTCAGATATACATACTTCGCTTGACTTTTCGCCAGTACGGCACGAATTTGATACAATTTACCCCTTGTAATGGTCCGTATTCTTTCTTCGTCGATTCGCTTTGTTAATTATTCTCCATTCAAAGTAAAATCTGGCTATAATTAAATTTAATATTATTATTATCAATTATAATGTAATTTACCTAATACTCATAACTACTGTATGTTTTAACCAATAATATAACTATTGATACGTGAGCAACTATCGATAGTTTAAAATAATTTATAGCGTTGTTTTACACTTCAGTGGTACTTATCGATATTTAGATTTTGATAAAACGATTCTATAAATAGAACCTAACAAGCTGGTTTCGCGAAAAGCTATAACTACCAATAGTACCATACCACAAACCAGACCACATCCACACGCCGTTACACATTACCCAAGAGACAGAAAAATATTTTCGACCCATTTATATATCGTTTATTGATTGTGAGAAAGTCTGACTCTGTATTGGACGAGACTACAGTTCTTTCAGCATTGTCAAATTGAATATAGAAATACTGAAGTTTTTTTTTTACACTGACCGGTGTGAAACTAGCATAAGGAGACAAAATCGATTGAATCGAAAGTATCTTTAAATTCTTAAATAAAACCAAACTCGGCATCAATGATTTATAATTACATCAATTGTCACCCACTTACAGATATATACATTGATAAATATACATAGATATTGAAATTGTTATGTTAAGAGAAAGTTTGAAAATGGCGTCAGTAACGAATAAATTTGTGTGAACGCTTGACCCGGTATGTGATGAGACGGTATGAAAGTAATGTTGTGAGAAAAATGTTAAGTATGAATGGCTTTAGGGGTAAGGAAGACTAAAGAAATGAATGGATTGCGTGAAGCATAACGTGGATATACAGGGAGTGACTTCGAAAATGACGTCTGATAGGGTTGTATGAAAAAAGAGGACATATTGCGTCGACCCCAAGTAATTAGAGCAAGAGGGTGATAGATATTGTTGTAATGACAGAATCAGTAAAAGGCCTTGCTTGATGACCTCAGCGGAATTTTCCAACCGATGACTTTACAAATGAACATGCATATAATACTTTAACTTTTTTTATTGCTTATGGTGCCAAACGAGCAAGCAGCACACATGATGGGAACTGTGACTGCCGCTCATGGAACTTTGCAATACCAGGAGTTTTTTTTTGTAGTCTATGGCCTGGACACGCTTTTCGCTCCATCCGGAGCGAAGAAAGGACAGCGCGTGACCCCATAACTTACCTTATTCCCTCCCCATCGCAATCATCCTTATCCCCATTGGGCCAGCCACTGGTACTGAATCCTTGACGTCCGTGGCCAGCCCGTCGGGTTACCCTATCGGGTCCTCAGCAGTCGCCCTCACGCGGTCAGCCTTTCTGCGGGTGACGGACTATTCTCTGTTCCAGTCACCTGCAGCCTCGGCTAGGGCGACATCAGGCGCAGGTACTCGTGCTTGAAGAGTGTCATCAAAGAGGATTTTCTCTTCGACAACACCAAGGGTATAACAAAACCGCTGCCTAACAATTAAAACCACAAACCCACCCAAAAAATTAGGCTGCTGGCTCTCTCACTCACCGAACGAAGCCCAACAGCACATTGCTACTGCTCAAACGTTGATTTTCTACACGATTGTGGTACTACCTCAGACGGACCGGCCCGAGGCTGTAAACAGAAACCTATAAACAGTGTGGCCCTTCCCATATGTATGTATGTGCTACCAATATAATCTATATACATATTAAAAACCATAAGAAACGTGATAGAACGCATCGTTCTTGTAGATTATATAGATAAAGAATAGATTTTATCTCGACTTTATCATAAAATTTATTTGGTCACGTAATATATAGTCATCATTACTTTAGATTCTGATATACCTGGCATTTAGCCTTAGAAATAGATGACTATTGAAATACCTATGTTGTTATCTCCAAATTGAGCACGATATGTGATACTGTACCCGTAGGAACGAGATATGATAGCTCTCTAGTGGAAACTATTGCGCTTAAAAACATCTGCATATTTATGTTTTATCAGCATCATCTCAGCTCATACACGTCCCCGCTGCTCTCGAACCTCCACAATATGAGAGAAAATGACCTACGGTACTACCTTGGTCCGACGAGTTGATATAGAGTTTAATTTCAAGTTTTCTTTTTCTTGCATATATGTTATATGCATAATATATACGTGGGCCGTCTTCTATGACACCTACTGACAAGAAAGTGGTGCTGAACTATAGTCTATACTTTATTATTATGAAGAGATAAAGATATTTTACTATTATTACTGCCATTATTAGAGACTATATATATAACTAGCGCCCCGCCCTCGCTTCGTTTCGGTTACACAAATATGTCTACCTAAATTCAAGTCTGTAGGAGCTATTTTTAAAAAATGTGATATTTACATCCCAGCAACCCCCTTGCAGGTGGAATTTCCTAAAATCCGTTCTTAGCTGACCTCTACTCGGCGAAAGGAATATTCCTACCAAATTTAAGGTCAGTAGGCCTTATGGTTCCAGAGATATCGTGATGGGATAGGTGGAAATCTAAATAATATATATATATATATATATAATATTTATATATAGATATAGAAGAAGTGATGGGATAGGTGGAAATCTAAATAATATATATATAATATTTATATATAGACTAGCTGATGCCCGCGACTTCGTCCGCGTGACATTCAATTATACTACGCACCCCTATTTGAAACTTAAAAATTCTAACTCGACTAAGTATTTGCGGCAGCCACTTGAGCATTTTCATCAATTAGGACGCTTTCTCCAATTTTCTTTAAAACATCGGCATGTTTTTAAGCATGTGATATAGTGTTGCCCAAATGCAAGACTCTTGCGAGACTCGCAAATCTTGCAACTTTTTCTTTTAGAATAACATAATGTCACTTGTTTTGATAGAAATAAAAAATCCCCATAGACATTAAAAATCCAACCAAATTAATGAAATTCTATTCATCTAGTGGCAGTAACTGTACAACTATCAATAATTAGGTACATAGCACTAAACCGAAGTAGGGCTATTATCCTTCCGTGTACTGGTATTACTCGTAAGAATACGAAATGTTGACAATCCTTTCTTTGCTAAGAAAATCGTAAAATCATGTCTAAGGGAGCACTGCGAAACTCTTGCAGCAAGTCTTGGTCTTGCATTTGGGTAACACTAATGTAAATGGTGACCTGCGGTTTGCTTGCATGTTGATGGTTAGGGTCAGCTTTCCTACTTGGGGCCACAGATAAGAACACTTCAGTGAAGCATTGATCTCATCAGTTCTATTTCCCCGAGTTTTAACAGGAAGGATTTTCCAAAGATCTCCAAAGAAAAGCACCATTGACTTTTCATTACGATCTCGTAGTGTTCGATCTACGGCCTCTACGATTTCTTTTTATTTATCATTGTCCAATCAACGCAAACGATTAGACAGCAATCCTTAATAAAAACACTAATACTGGTAAAGCCACAGTTGATAGTATTCTTTCTACAGCCACGGGCCGGTACGACCCCCAGTCGGACCTAGTACCCCACTCTTGCAGAAAAGCAACGTCTGAACAGTGGCAATGTGTTATTTCCGCTTCATTTGTAAGAGGTGGCGCAGGCGCGATTACCTGCCTTAGCCGAAGTCGCGGGTAACTGGAACGGGGAATAGTCCGTCACCCGCGGAGAGCCTGACCACGTGAGTGTGAAGCCCGATGACCCGGGGCGTCATCGGGGATGGAACTTGAAAGGCCCAATGGTGATGGGGAGGGAAAACAGTGAGTTATGGGTCCACGCGGACGGAATGCCAGGCGTGTATCCAAAAAAAATAAGTGCATGCTGCTTGCTCGTTTACCACCGTACACAATAAAACAAAAAACACTTTGAATGTGTCGCAGTTATGTGTTATTGAACATTTCGGTGTTTCATTGCTTTATAAATTTTAAGGCAAGAGACAACTGGGATTATGTGAGTTAATTCAAAATACTTGTAAATCTTTTAACACGTATGTGAACCATCCGATATAAAGGATATATTTAGGATCTCCTCAAATACTGGTGCTTCTACGATTGTAACGGACTTCACGTCAGTTCTGACCAAAAACAAAATATTGGATGGTATTAAAGTGTTTAATAAAGCGAATTCGACTAACAAATTATCCACCTCCACAATCGGATTACCAGGACCTGTTAAACCTGTTTATATTGCTGAAAGTCTGTCTAGTAGGGATCGCAGATTGTTTGCCATGGCTCGTGACGCCGCTAGAACCTTGGCCTATAAGTATTGCTGGACTCGAAGAGGTAAAATTTTTATTAGGAGAGGAGATGGTGACAATAGAATTGAGATAAAAAATGAAGCTGATATAACAACATTAAAAAACAAATGACTAAATATATTGTCATATACTGGATTATTACTACACTTCATGAAGTTTGTAAATACTCGGTGTAACTCATACCTATTTTTATTTATAGTTTTCAATGTTTTTATGAATGTACTCCCACACAGATTTTATAAAAAGTTTTATAATCAATATCAATTCACCCTACACTATTATAATCACTGCAAAATTTACACATACATTTCAATTCTAACACTAACTTATTACAATAATCAGATTTACTGTTTTAATTCGCGTAACATAATAAATAACATAATAAATTATAAATATACTCATCATATTTATCACTACAGATTCTTAAGGTACTTACCTTTTACTTTAATTCATTCATACGGAATAGAATACATTTGTAACCGCTTTGCTAGGGTGAATGTTGAATTCAATGATTCAATATTCACTTTGGTGTCATTGTGGTCTAAATGTTATGTTTTTATTTAGTAGTTTTGTGCCTTATCCTTGATTTTCTTGTTTAATTTTAATTTAAAATTCGCTGCAATTAACGATCTACTAACTAATATTGAAAATGTTACTTTTTGTGACGCAAAAAAATGTAGTCCTGAGGAGTGTTTCTCGTTGATACCTAGTTCCTGTATCGCAGTGTTGTCTCAAAATATTCGCAGTGTGAGAGCGAATTTCTCTGGACTTTTAACTTTATTGGAAAGAATTAAGAACCCATGTGATGTCATTGTGTTGTCCGAGTGTTGGCTTTCAGTTAACCCGAGTATACCAAACCTGTCAGGGTATAACTCCCATGTAACGTTAAAAACCTGTAATCAAAATGACGGCGTAGTAGTGTATACTAAGGCAACATTGGAAAACCTTAAAGTGACAGAACCTGATATGTGCGACTCTAGTTGCCTTTTGGTTACAGTGGGAACAGATGTGGCGATTATCGCCATATACAGACCCTATGCTTATAAAGATACAACAAGATTTATTCAATCTCTGGATTTGCTTCTCTGTAACCTAAATACATATAGAAATATAATTCTTGTGGGAGACATAAACATAGATATTGCACACAGTGGCTCGACTAATAACTCTGTTGACTACTTGGATCTCCTAGCTCATTACGGATTATTCATTGGCCACACGTTTGCGACGCACGGTTCGACGTGCCTTGATCACTCGAATTTGAAAACTTCATTACCTGCCAAGGTATTGGTTATTGAGTCAACCATTACAGACCACTATGCAGTTATGACACTCCTATCGCCAAAAAGGTCTTTAGCATGTAACCACTTCTCCGTAGTGAAAGTTGACAAAATTAAACTGGCTAATGATTTGCGTGATATTGATTTTAAATTAGTTTACTCCACCAATGATCCTAACTTAGCGACTAATAACTTCATTCAACCGATCCTTGATGCTATCTCTGTAAATAGTAAAACTATTAGTTTACCACGTAGGCATAGGACGATCAGGCCTTGGATTACGATGGGACTATTAAGGTGTATGCGCCATAGAGACAGACTATATAAACAGAGTAGGAGGGAACCTTTGAATGATATATTATTACTTTCATATAAAAGGTACCGAAATTATTGCACTAATCTTTTACGCAAAGCAAAAAAGGATTACGAAAAACTTGAGTTTCAAAAAGCTGGTAGAAACACAAGGCACTTATGGAATATTATCCAAAAAGTTACTAATATTAGTAAATCAAAATCCTCTTCTGAAGATTTATTATACGCTATGATGGATAAGCAGCAGGGTATCAACGATATAAATTGCTATTTTGCTAGTATCGGAATGAAACTCGCCAAGAAACTTGAGAGTAATACGAAAGTTATGACTAATCGAAATTCTAGCTCATCATCCTTCGTCTTATTTGACGCAGATGAAGCGGAGGTGGAGGGTCTAATTATGTCCTTAAAAAATAACTGTTCATCTGGTTGGGATGGTATTTCCTCTGAGTTTTTAAAAGAACACAAGGATATAATTATTCCGCCACTAACCTATATTTGCAATTTGAGTATGAGCACTGGTATCTTTCCTAACCATTTCAAGAAGGCTATACTTTATCCTATTTATAAGTCCGGTGATCGTAATCAAGTTGGAAACTACCGTCCTATCTCTGTTCTTCCTGCTCTGTCAAAGATATTAGAAAAAATCTTGAACTCTAGACTTGTCGGTTATCTGGAAGCACACTCTTTAATATCTGCAAATCAATATGGCTTTAGAAAGAAGTACTCCTCTGCAGACGCTGTTCATAATTTGGTTGACCATATAGTCAGAAAATTGGAAGGAAGACAAAAATGTATTGGTCTTTTCTTGGATATCATGAAAGCGTTTGATACCGTTTCCACTCCTATTTTACTATCTAAGCTTGAGGCTCTCGGTATAAGGGGCACACAGTTGTCATTGTTTCAAAGTTATTTAAGTGATAGAACACAAATAGTCAGGATTGGTTCTCATGTTAGCTCTGAATTGCCTATATTGTATGGCGTGCCTCAGGGAAGCATTCTTGGCCCAAGTTTGTTCCTGGTGTATATAAACGATCTATGTACACTTTCTTTAGATCATGGAGGTATTTTCACATATGCAGATGACACTGCACTTGTCTTTTCTTCAAACTCTTGGGCTAAGACCTACTCTTTTGCCCAAAGAGGATTTGATTCTGTTAATAAATGGCTACATGACAATGTTCTAACTCTAAATCTACCCAAAACTAAATTAGTAAGTTTTTCTATTCGTAATTTTGAAGATGAATTCCAAAATAACTTTGAAATAATAGCTAAACCTGTAGGTGCCTCTAATGTTAACGTTTATTGTATAGAAAAAATTCAATCTATTAAATATCTCGGGGTATTAATTGATAATAGACTGAATTTTAAAGAGCATATAAACTATTTATCTGGTAAAGTTCGCAAACTTATATACGTATTCAAAGATTTGCGTAATTTGGCTGACGTATATATTATGAGGATGGTTTATCAAGCACTGTGTCAATCTATTTTAACCTATTGCATTACTTCCTGGGGTGGTGCCGCGAAATCACACTTCATACAAATTGAAAGAGCTCAAAGAGCAGTTCTGAAGGTTAGCTATTTTAAGCCTCGTTTGTATCCCACTGCTAAGCTTTATGAATATTGTCAACTCCTAACGGTTAGGCAATTGTTCGTTCTAGCCACGGCCCTAAAGCAGCACTCTCTAGCGCCTCTTGTGTGCAATTCAACTCGTCGCAATCATCTTATTGTCTCTTCAGTTCCAATTAAAACATCATTTTGCCGCAAGTTTTTTGTTTTCCTCGGACCTTATCTCTATAATAAGCTGCACAAAATTTTATCATTGAATTTTCAAACCACTTACAAATGTAAAGTAATTTTGCAAGAATGGCTTCTTCAACAATCTTATGGTGATACTGAAAACTTTCTTGAGGTTATTATATGATCCTAGGCACATACACTTGTACGTGAATACACATGCATGAAGTATATAAGTACATGCGTATACATATCCAAACACTGATATACTCATATACACACATGCACACACACGCAAACACAAACACACACACAGACAATGCACACACACACACACACATATACGCATACACACATACAAACACAAACACACACACACACACACATAAACACGCACACAGACACACATGCACACACACCCACAGACAGATACACTCAAATGTTTCACAGGCATATAATGTATCACACGCATAATATGTAACACACGCATACACTCAAATGGTTCTAATACTCACCATACAAGCGCTTACACATTTTCCTATTGACACCCAGTTCAATTGTATATGGTCTCCGTGGATTTCCTGGTGACTTGTATTACAGGTAGTCTTTTTACCTACCACAAGCACCAGCAATCCATAATGATATTTGTAAATTTAGAGTAAGCGTTATTGTATACTGTAAAGTGTTATGGTGAGAAATAAAAATCAATTATTATAAATCTATCGGGTTTATAAACAATGTGCATAAATCTATCGGGTTTTAAACAAAGCTCTTTTACCACCAAGAAATAATGCAGCTGCAGTTTCTGACGTAGTTACTTCCAAAGTTATTTTACGCTGTCTCCTCATTTTAGTTAGATTGCTCTGCTCAGATAAGTCTTTTCAGGGCTACGTGGGGACATGGACATCTATTATCTTAGCTTATATACGTTCCACTATTGGCCTTAAGCCTCGTCCGTAATGAAAGGGAAATTGACCAACTATATCACGCTGGTCAGATGTGTTGGTATAGGGTTTTGTTTCGAGTTTTCCTTTTCTTCCATATATGTATGATATCCTTTAGTCGTCTCGTGGGTGATCGACCCACGGGTAAGAAAGCGGTTGGTGAATTGTATTCTAACTGCGCAACCGCACGGATTAATCTATACATATAATAAATGAGTAGAAAGTCCGTGTCTGTACATTTGATAAATTTATTAAAAAATGAATCTAGGCAGTAACTAAACACTAACAGAACCCAAAAATCTTTTTTTGGAATTTTTTGTCTGTCTGTATGTCTGTAATCGCTAATCTCCGAAGATACTGAATGGATTGTTTCGCAGTTTTGATAAGAAGATTAAGCCCAATCCAGAGCAACATTTAGTCTTTGTTTCATTGAAATCTGATGTCTGTAAAAAAAGTTATGGGCTTTTCAGTTTTTAAAACCACCGCTCGCCTTTTACGTCACTAAAAGGTTCAATTCAAAATAATTATTTAATGTATCTATAACGTAAGGATAATATTTGTATAACTTAATATGTAGTAGTTTCATGAATTCGGCTCATATACATCCCACTGCTGGGCTCAAACCTCCTGCATAGTTGAACGGAAGTTGACATACTATATAACGTTGGTCAAGTAGTCAAAATAAATATTAAAACTAATTGTGATGAAAAATAATGTTTTAATTAGTTAATAGTATAATTATTTAGCTATAAATTAATAATGATTTATTTAGTTTGTTAAATGAACAATAGATGGCGCTGAAAATTAAATTTAAATCATTCGTTATATTTTCAAAAGTTACTATATTAACTTTTTGAACTTAGTAAAGGTACTTCGGGTGGAAAGCTCTCAGCGCTTACCCAACAGTCCGAGTAAAGTCGTCATAGCCATCTACGACTAACAACTAAGTCAAACATGAAAAATGTAAAAGTACCCACATCTTAGTTAAGATGGTACTTTGGGGCGAGTATGCAAAGTACACCCTTTTTGTTTTTGTTTGGTTGGCTATGATCTGGACACGGCCATTCCTTCCAGGGCAACAGAAGGGCGTGGTGTGGCTCCATAACTCATTGCGTTCTCTCCCCATCGCCATCAGGCTGGCCTCTGGTACCGGTTACTTGACATCCGTGGCCGGTCCGGGGGTTTAGCCTTTCAGGTATTGCCTCCGTCGACACCCCGGCAAACAACAGCATTGCATCGCCCTCACGCTGTCGGTGTCTCTGCGAGTAGTAGATTAATGCCTATGGTCCATCTACCCACGACCTCAGTTAGGATAGCAACAGGTGCAGGTACTCGCGCCTATAACGTTCGGTGCGCCGGGGTAAAGTGTGTCAGCATGGAGAGTCTCCTCTGTGACACTTCCCGCCGTTTTTTCTGTGGGGCCAACTGTCGGCGGCAACCGAGTCCCAGTTCCTGACGCTATCGAGCATCGTCTTAGCGATGGTCGACAGTGCCAGTTTGGCATCGATGATTGCGATGAGTTCAAGGCGCTGTTCTGCCCAGGCCACGCAAACTTTGAGCTTATGCAGCGGCGTGTCCACCTCTCAATCGCAGTAGTGGATGGACGGTGTACTTTCCCTCCTTGCGACCTTTAGTAGATACATGCCGAAGCAACCATGACCCATCACTACACCAGTCACCTTAGCAATAGTGAATACGGTTACTGCCGCCTCATCATTCTCCTACACTTATCCCAATTACTTGGGGTCGATACAATATATACTCTTCTTTCATAGTACATATTGTAAAATTTATTGGCAATAGTCTGATGACCGGCCGCCTGCCAGACATCAACCCTCCTCGAGAATGTAATAATTGACCAATCGGCATCAAATGGAGTTGGCCCAGGTCGTTATAAGGCTCTAAGTCGTCTTTTATAACATCCACGAGCAAAGTAAGGGTTGGTGGTTTCCGTAGCCACTACCACGCAACGCGCCTGTTGCTGCATATTATGCCTCGCACAACGAGGGCCTACTTTTTTAGATTTTTATACACTGTTGATAGCATAGAGTACGTTTCAAGCAGCTTGCAGAGCACTTGAAGGTGATCAGTGCTGAGATGACACCCTTGAGGAGGCCTGTAACAGCCTTACCCCCATTCGTTTGAGTCTTTTGCTTTTATTGATGTTATTGTTTTACAGTCTTTCAAATTCTTTGACATTATAATATAAATATAAGAGATATTCATCTGAAGATATCCAACGCTACTTAAAGCGCGACATGGACCAAGAAATTCATTTTTATTAATTATTTCGCAATGAAAGCAATTTATTATATATTTATCCGTGCGGTTACGCAGTTAGAATATATTTCACCACTCCCTGTCTTACCCGTGGGTCGATCACCCGCAAGACGACTAAGGGATATAAATATATATTACATCTATAAAGAAAAAGCAAACTTGAAACCAAACCCTATACCAACACATCTGACCAGCGTGGTATATTAGGTCAATTTCCCTCCCATTACGGACGAGGCTAGAGCCTAACTACGGACGTATATAAACTTAGATGATAGAAAGCGATTTTTCCTAGATACCCCAGGTATAAAATGAGGAGACAGCGTAAAATAACTTTGGCAGTGGCTATGTCAGAAACTGCAGCTACATTACTTTTTGGTGATAAAACAGCGCACACATTGTTTACAAACCCGATAGATTTATAGAGCAATATCAATAACACCAAACTGCGACACATTCAAAGTGTTTTTTGTTTTATTGTGTACGGTGGTAAACGAGCAAACTGCACCTACTTCTTTTTTTGGCAGGCCATGGTCTGGACACACGCCATCCATTTTGTCCGCGTGGCCCCATAACCCACCGTTTTCTCTCCCCATCGCCATTGGGCCTTTCGAATACTATCCCCTGTTGACGCCCTCGGCCGGGCGTCACCCTCAGGTGGTCAGCTTCTCTGCGAGTAACGGACTATTCACCGTTCCAATTACCCGCGGCTTTGGCCAAGGCAGCATTAGAGGCAGGTAATCGCGCCTGCGCCGTTCCGCCGCCTCCTTCAAATTGCCACGGTTCAACTGTGGCTTTACTACTATTAGTGTTTTTATTTAGTATTGCTGTCTAATCGTTTACGATGATTGGATAACAAAAGAAGTCGTAGAGGCCGATCGAGCACTACGAAATAATGAAATATTGATCGTAATGAAAAGCCAATGGTGCTTTTCTTTGGAGATTTTTGCCAAATCCTTCCAGCTTAAACCCGAGGAAATAGAACCGATGAGATCAATGCTTCACTGAAGTATTCTTATCTGTGGCCCAAGTAGAAAAGCTGACCCTAACCATCAACATGGAAGCAAAGCCAAAGTGGCCATTCACATTCATGTTGCACAAATGCAAGACCCAGACTTACTGCAAGAGTTTCGCAGTGCTCCCTTAGACAGTATTTTACGATTTCCTTGGCAAAGAAACGATTGTCAACATTTTGTATTCTTAATACCAGTACACGGAGAAATAATAGCACCACTCCCGTTAAGTGGTATGTACCTAATTATTGATAGTTGTACAGTTACTGCCACTAGATGAATAGAATTTCAATAATTTAGTTGGATTTTTCATTTCTATGGGGATTTTTTATTTCTATCAACACAAGTGACTCTGTGTTATTTCAACAGCGAAAGTTGCAAGACTTGCGAGCCTCGCAAGAGTCCTGCATTTGGGCAACACTAATTCACATGCTTACAAATTTGCCGATGAAAATTGGAGAAAGCGTCCTCCTTGATGAAAATGGTTAAGTGGCTGCCGGAAGTACTTGGTCGAATTTATATTTTTTAAGTTTCAAACAGGGGTGCGTAGTACAACTGAATGTCACGCGGACGAAGTCGCGGGCATCAGCTAGTATATAATAAATGGCTTTCATTACGAAAGAATTAATAAAAATGAAATTCTTGGTTCATGTCGCGTTTTAGTAGCGTAGAATATCTTCAGATGGATATCTTTTATATTTTATAATAATGTCAAAGGATTTGAAAGACTGTAAAACAATAACATCGTTAAAAGCAAAAGACTCAAACGAATGGGGCTATGACTGTTACAGGCCTACTCAAGGGTGTCATCTCAGCGCTGATCACCTTCAAGTGCTCTGCAAGCTCTTTGAAACGTATTCTATGCTATCAACAGTGTATAAAAATGTAAAAAAGTAGGAATTGCGAGGTGGACATGGCGCTGCAGATGCTTAAAGTTTGCGTGGCCTGGGCAAAGCAGTGCCGTGCACTCATCGCAATCATCGGGGTCAAACTGGCACTGTCGACTATCGCAAAGACGATGCTCGATAGCTTTTTTTTTTTTTTTTTTTTTTTTATTGGTGGGCTATGGGTGCGTCTCGCCCCGCTGAATCGGTCCGGGGTGACGGAAAGGCGGCGCGTGACCCCACAGACCCACCGTAAAACCTTCTCTCTTCGCCGTGCGAGCGGACCACCGGTACTCGATTTTAACTTCGGTGGCCACGATGCTCGATAGCTGGACCATGGGAATTAATCTACCACCCGCAGAGACACCGATCGCGTGAAGGCGATACAACACTGTTGTTTGTCGGGGTGTAGACGGAGACGATACCTGGAAGGGTAAACCCCCGGACCAGCTACGGATGTCAAGTAAGCGGTACCAGAAGCCAGCCTGATGGTTTGGGCAGAGAACACGATGAGTTATGGGGCCACATGACGCCCTTCTGTTACCACGGAAGGAATAGCTGTGTCCAGACCATAGCCTACCAAACAAAAACAAAAAAGAGTGCACTTTGCATACTCGCCCCTAAGTAGCATCTTAACTAAGAATGTACGTTTTGTATGCTCTATGATGTGGACTTTACTTTTCTTTTTCGTGTTTGACTTAGTTGTTAGTCGCAGATGGCTATGACAACTTTACTCGGACTATTAGGTCAGTGCTGAGAGCTTTCTACCCAAAGTACCTTTACTAAGTTCAAGAAGTTAATGTAGTAGCTTTTGAAAATATAACGAAAAAATGATTTAAAGTTTTAAACTAAATTGTAGCGCCATCTATTGCTCATTTAACAAACTAAATAAATCATGCATTTTATTAATTTATAGCTAAATTATATACACTCATTTGCAAAAAAAACGGGCACCTAAGCAATGAACCATTTCAAATGTTAATATTTCTTTGTTTGATAATTATAGGTAGTTTTATCCACACAATTTGGTAAATTAATAAGAAAATAATCGTTTTCATCAGTATTTCATAAAATTTAGATACAATTTATGGGAAATAATGCTAAACCTCGCTAGTAGTGTATATTCGCTAGTACAGTAGTGCATATGCTCATGAAGTAAAAATAAAAAAGTTTTTTTGTTTGTTTTTCTTTAATAAAGTAAAAGCAGATAAATGTTTAGTATCGAGTGTGACCCCCTCTAGCTAAAATCACAGCTTGAATTCGTCTGGGCATGCTAGCGAGTATATCCCGGATACTTGCTTGCGGAATACGTTCCCACTCCGCAGTAATCACATTCTTCAGCTCTCTGATGGTCTGCGGAGCCGGGTGTACTGATCTCACACGCCGTTTCAGAACGTCCCAGACATGCTCTATGGGATTGAGGTCGGGACTTCGAGCTGGCCAATCCAAACGACGAATGCCGACCTCTTGCACATACGCATTAACATCGCGGGATCGGTGGGCGCGAGCATTGTCGTCCATAAAAATCGAGTCTTCACCTAGAGCGGCCAATGCGGGTTGTGCATGAGAAATTAGAACTTCCGTTATGTATCGATGCCCAGTCAGTGAGCCGTTTTCAATGAAGACTAACTCTGTACGATCCATTGAATTTATTCCTGCCCAAAACATAACAGAGCCCCCACCATAAGGTGTGATTTCTTCGAAACATGCCTCTGCAAAGCGTTCTCCTTGTCTTCTTAGCACTCGCCGACGTCGATCTTCACCGAACAGAGATATCCTGGCTTCATCAGAGAACAAAACCCTATTCCAATCGTCTTGAGTCCATGATTCACAATTTCTAGCGAACCTAAGCCTGTGAACTCTGTTCTCACGGAGTAATTTGGGGCCGCGGGCCGGGCGGTGACTGCGTATATTGGCAGCGAGAAGCCTCCTCCTGACCGTCCATAGACTAATATGCACATTTCTTACTTCTTGGAGGTTATTCTTAAGATCCACATACGAAGATTTGCGATTTCTCAATGCGCGACTCACAAGAAAACGATCATCCCGTGGTTGGGTACATGGTTTTCTTCCAGAACCAGGCCTTCTCTCGACGGAACCAGTCTCCTGATATCGCTGCCAAGTCCTTTGGACTGTCGAGCGACTTACATTTAGCCTCCTAGCCACGAAACATTGGCTGCAACCCTCTTCAAGCAGCGCGATAATTTTGGTAGCTTTTACCACTTTATCTACCATTTTTGATACAGCCAAACAGCATTAAATAAAGCTTTGACAGTCAAGGATATGAAATTAATCGATAAAAATTGAATAAAAGTTATGAAAGTCGATGTTAACTTCTGGAACTTCGCGCCAAAAATGTAGGATAAAAAGGGGTTTTCTGTAAAAATGAACATCAAATGAAAAATTGAATTTAGAACGTACTTTTTTAAATACCACAGCATTTTTAAAACCGGCCAGTAACGTGTACAAACGATTGAAACCTTTTTGGTATTGTATCTTTTTAAATATGAATGAAAATCAAAACCGCCCGTTTTTTTTGCAAATGAGTTTATTATTAACTAATTAAAACATTATTTTTTATCACAAATAGTTTTAATAGTTATTTTGACTACCTGACTAATGTTATGTATTATGTCAACTTCCCTTCAACTTTGAAAAAGGTTTGAGCCCAGCAGTGGGAGGTATATGAGCTGAATTGATGAAACTATTATATATTAAGTAATACAAATACTTTCCTTACACTATAGATAAATTAAATAGTTATTTTGAATTGAACCTTCTAGTGACATAAAAGGCGAGCGGTGATTTTAAAAACTTAAATGACCATAACTTTTTTTACACACATCAGATTTCAATGAAACAAAGACTAAATGTTGCTCTGAATTGGGCTTAATCTTTTTATCAAAACTGCGAAACAATCCGTTCAGTAACTTCGGAGATTAGCGATTACAGACATACAGACAGACAAGAAATTCCAAAAAATGTTTTTTGTTTTCTGTTAGTGTTTTCTTACTGCCTAGGTTCATTTTTTTATAAATTTATCAAATGTACAGACACGGGATTTCTACTCATTTATTATATGTATAGATATAGAAGAAGAGATTTCCACCTATGTATTGACTCATCACAATATCTCTGGAACCATAAGGCCTACAGACTTTAAATTTGGTAGGAATATTCCTTTCGCCGAGTAGAGGTCAGCTAAGAACAGATTTTAAGAAATTCCTTCTCCGAAAAGAATTCTATGATGCGAAAGTAAACGCAACTGAACCGAACCCGTAACCGAAGCGAAGAGAGGGCGGGTCGCTAGTATATATATGTAGATTAGAAAAAGTATGAATTTCTAAAGAAATGATAGTTATCGAAAATGTTTATAAGAGGCGTTGTAAGTACATTTATATAGTTCTAATAGTATGTGGTATACTGGAATATTATATAATGTTAACATGACTTACAACAAAATAGATTAGAACTTTGCTACTTTTCTTTCCTAAGTCAATGAAGGCTTCCTATTTGACTGTATATGGACCGTGCCTTCATTATGCTGTGACTCATGAACCCTTTTTTTTTGTTGCGGTGGACTATGGACGTCGTCTTGCCCCGCCAAATTGGTCCGGGGTAACGGAAGAGGCGGCGCGTGATCCCATATACAGCTTTCGCCTTCGGGGCGTCGTCCTCACGTGGTGGCCTCACGTCGGGTGACTGGACTATTCCCCGGTCCGATCACCCGAAGTCTCGGCTAGGCTGACTCATAATTTTTCTACACCAGACGGGAATCCAGCGGATTACCACATCACGGCCTTGTCAAGCCAACGTAAAACTGACAACGACGCCTCGTCCACAGGACTGGAGGCGTCTGCCGAGGGCCCGGCACCGACCAAGGAGGCCCCCCCCCCCCCTCTTGAAGACGAAGAAGCGTCGACAGGCGCGCTTCACATGGGGGAAAGCTGCGAAAGCGAACGCTCGCGAGAAGAAGCGGAATGCCGAAACCCGCGAGCGTTACGCGCGTGAGCTTGACAAGGACGGCGGCAGATCCACTGCAGAGCTGTCAACGGACGAGGGCGACAATTCTGTCGCAGGGCCGTCCAGAGACGAGGGCAGTGGATCTGCCGATGTGATGGACGAGGGCGGTAGTTCCGCAGAGCCGTCCAAGGAGGTAAGCGGGTCGGCTGAGGAAGACGCCGCCGCCAGGTCGTCGCCGCGCCCTGCGGCGGCGGCCTTGACCGCGGCCCTGACGGTAAGGGAGGAGGCCCTCCCCTCGAAGGTGCGGAAGCGCCCCCTAAATAAGGAGGGCAGCTCGGGCGCCGATTCCGAGGGGAGCGTGACGATCATGCCTCCCCCCAAAGTGCCGGCCTCTCGCAGAGGGCGAGGGGCCGCGGCTTCGGGTCGGGCGACCCACTCCCCGGCCGGCGGAGTGCGCGGGGGCGCGGAGACCGGCAGGCAGGCTGAGAACAAGGCGGCCGCCGCGAGGGTGCTGGGGGTTTTGTCCGGCATCCCTCCCACTGAAGTGGCGGCCGCTGGTGCCCGCGCGAGCGCCCCAGCCACAAATATGGAGGCCCTGCAGGCCGAAAACGCCCGCCTTGGTGGCGAGGTGTCAGGCCTGCGGGCCCAGAACCGCCGGCTGGAGTCGGAGCTGGCCGCGGTGCGGAGGGCCAACCGCGCCCTCGCCAAGGATGTGGCTGAGCTGCGGGCCCAAATGGCGCGGCTCGTGCCGCCTGTGCCACCTGCGCCACCTGCGCCGCCGGCCAGTGCCCGCCGCGAAGGAACCGCCGTCGTCGTCGCTCCGAAGCCGCCGCGAGGCGGTGGCCGTCCAGTGGCTGCCCCCGCATCGAAGACGGCTCCAACAGCGGAGCGCGCGCCGCCGACCAGCGCCAGCCCACCCAATGCCGTGGAGCAGGCCCCAACAGCGGCCCAGCCGATAGCTCCGACCCCACTGCCAGCGGTGGGGGGCGTGCCAGACGAGGCCTTGCGCGCCATAATAGACGCCGTAGGCAACATGGTCAATGCGCGCTTGGCCGTTCTGGAGGCAAGGCTGCCTCCAGAACCACGTGTTCGGCCGCCTCTCGCCGCGGACAAGCGGCCATATGCGGCACCAGCCCCAGCCCCGCTACCCTGTCAGGGTGGCCGTGTAGGCTACGCCGCGGCCGCGGCTGGGCAAAAGAAGAAGGGGCCCGCTCCGAAAAGGAAGACGGCACCGGCTCCTGCCGGACCGCAGTCGTCGCCCGCACCGACACCGCCGGCGACGACTAGCGCACCCGCGACCGCGCCTTCCGCGCCTGGCACGCCCGCTGTGCCCGAACAGGGTTGGCAAGTTGCCGAGCGCGGCAGAAAGAGTCGCGGGCAGAGAAGGAGAGCGGCGACAAAGCGCGCCGCTGAGGTCGCCGCTCTTCAGGCAGGAGCCGGAGGAGGCGGCAGCAGGTCGAAGAGGAAGAGGCCGCGCAAGGGGCTCCGGCCGCCGAAGACAGCCGCAGTGGTGATCACTGTGCTGCCTGAGGCGGCAGAAAGGGGCCTCAGCTATGAGGCCGTTCTGCGGAAAGCCCGGCGGGAGCTCGACGTCTCCGACATAGGAGGCGTTGAAGCCAGGACCCGCAAGGCCCGGACAGGGGCTCGGATTTTAGAGTTCCCTGGGGCCGAGGGCACCAGGACGGCCGATAGCGTGGCGTCGAAGTTGAGAGATCTGTTCGCCGAGGAGGGTGGCGTTAGAATCGCCAGACCCGTGAAGTGCGCCGAAATGCGCATTTCGGGTCTGGACGACTCCGTGACGGTGGAAGACATCCGGGAGGCCATTGCCTCGAAAACCGGGTGTCCCCTGGACACCGTCCGGGTTGGCGTCATCCGGCCCGGTCCGGGCGGCGTAGGTGCCGCCTGGGTGCAGTGCCCAGTGGAGTCGGTCAGGCAACTGGCCGACTCAGGCAGGCTCCTCGTGGGCTGGAGCTCAGCGCGAGTCACCGTGCTGGAGCACCGGCCTGCGAGGTGTTTCAAGTGCATGGCGGTCGGGCATACCCGGCCAACATGCACTAATTGCTTTGACTGCGGCGGACTCTATTTCCGCTGCGGTCAGACTGGGCACATGGCGGCATCTTGCGCCGCCCCGCCCCACTGCCCCGCGTGTGCGGTGGGCAATAAGCCTGCCAAGCACCGCATGGGCTCTGGGGCGTGTAGACCTCCAGCTTCGGCTCCAAAGGGGCGGAGCGGCCTTTCGACCACGGCCACTCCCGCTCCTAGCGCGGCCCGATCGCCCGCCACAAGCCAGGAGGTGATAATGGACACGGCCCATTAATGGCTGCCCAGTCCACTCACCTCCTGCAGGCCAACACCAACCACTCCGCCGGTGCGCAGGATCTCCTCCTGCAATCCATGGCGGAGTGGTCGATCGGTGCAGCCGTAGTCGCGGAACCGTACTGTGTGCCTGATCGCCCCAATTGGGTGGTCAGCCGGAACGGAACCGCGGCAATCGTCGTCTCCACGCGGCGGCACTTCCCGTCCTTATCCCTCTTGGATAGGGGCGAGGAATTTGTCGCTGCGGAATGGGGAGGGGTCACACTCTACAGCGTTTACCTCTCCCCTAACAGGAGAATGGACGATTTCGGGGCCTCCCTCACCACCTTGGAGGCTTCGATACGGCGACTGGCACCGGGCCTCGTCCTGGTCCTGGGGGACTTGAACGCCAAATCCACGGCGTGGGGGTCCCCGATGACGGACGATCGCGGGTGGGCGATCGTGGAGTGGGCGGCGTCACTGGGCCTCTGTGTCCTAAACAGAGGCTCAGTGAACACGTGTGTGCGACAGCAGGGTGGGTCGATAGTGGACTTGTCGTTCGCTAGCCCCGCTGTCGCACCACGAGTGAGGAACTGGCGTGTCCTGGAGGAGGCGGAGACCCTGTCGGATCACCGTTACATCCGGATGGAGGTCTCCCCTCTCCGGGACCCCAGCAGGGGTCACAGGGCGGACCGAGCTCCCACATTTCCGCGGTGGGCTGTGGGGCGTCTGGATAGGGACCTACTGGCGGAGGCGGCCATCGTGAATACGTGGCTGTCCTCACCACCCCCAGCGGACGGAGTGGACGTTGAGGCTGTCCGCATCCGCAGTGCGTTAACGCAGGTCTGCGATGCGGCCATGCCCAGGGTGCGGCGTCTACCTCCGAGGCAGGGGGTCTACTGGTGGTCCCCAAGACTGGCGGACCTTCGTGCGGCGTGCATTAGTGCCCGAAGGTCCTACACCCGCAGTCGGCGGCGTCGCCGCGATGTTGAGCGGGAGGGCCAGCTGTACGAGGCGTACCGCAGTGCGCGTACCGCCTTTCGGCTGGCCATCCGGTCCGCCAAGGACGCAAGTTGGCAGGAGATGCTGGACGGTCTCGACCGTGACCCCTGGGGTCGCCCCTATCGGGCGTCGCTGAACAAGCTTCGCGCGCATGGCCCCCCCCTCACCGAGACCCTCCAGCCCGACCTCCTTCGTAGAGTGGTCGAGGAGCTGTTCCCGCGGCAGTCGGAGCACACGCCCCCGGTCATGGCTTCGCCAGATCACGACCGGGAGGCCGTCGAGAGTGTTCCGCCCGTGACGGAGTCGGAAGTGGGGGCAGCCGTGGCGAAGATTCGTTCCGCCACCACGGCCCCCGGCCCGGACGGAGTCCCAGTCCGGGTGTTGACGTTGCTCCTCGAGCATCTTGAACCTCGCCTCAGGCGACTGTTCAACGCCTGTCTGACGTCTGGACAGTTCCCTGAGTGCTGGAAGGAAGGGAGGTTGGTTCTCCTGCCAAAGCCGGGACGGCCCCCGGATTCGCCGTCGGCCTACAGGCCCATTGTGCTTCTGGACGATGTC
Organism: Lymantria monacha; assembly: GCA_905163515.2. NCBI lineage: Eukaryota > Metazoa > Arthropoda > Insecta > Lepidoptera > Erebidae > Lymantria > Lymantria monacha. The sequence goes on from LR991083.1 coordinate 14,536,124, forward strand.
GGTAAGCTGCTGGAGCGTGTCCTCGCTGCCCGCATCGTCCAGCACCTGGAGGAGGTGGGGCCCGATCTGTCGGACGCTCAATTTGGGTTTCGGAGGGGGCGTTCGACCATCGGGGCCCTACTACGCCTGAGGCAGACGGCCGCGGAGGCTGTCGCCGGCAAAGGAGTGCTGTTGGCGGTGTCGTTGGACATCGCCAACGCCTTCAATAGTCTGCCATTCAGCTGCATCAGGGAGGCGCTCCGGTTCCATGGAGTGCCCCTGTACCTCAGGCGGCTGGTGGCAGACTATTTGGAGGGGCGCAGTGTCCTATACGCGAGCCCCGCAGGGGACATTGTGCGGACGCCCATGTCGTGCGGTGTTCCGCAGGGGTCGGTTCTGGGGCCGACTCTGTGGGACATCGGTTACGACTGGGCGTTGAGAGGGAGTCTCCCCCCCGGGCTGAGCGTTATTTGCTATGCTGACGACACGCTCGTCACAGCCCGGGGCAGGACACTCGAAGAGGCGGCGAGCCTGGCCACTCTCGGCGCCGAGGAGATGGTCAGGCGAATTGAGGCGCTGGGGCTCAGGGTAGCCCTAAACAAGACGGAGGCCCTACTATTCCATGGGCCCCGTGTGAGGCTGCCCATCGGCGCCTCGTTAGTCGTCAACTCCATCCACATCAGTATCCAGGCCCATATGAGGTACTTGGGTCTGGTGCTCGACGGGCGATGGTGGTTCCGGGAGCATTTTCGTCAAATTGCTCCCCGGCTGGTCGGCGCGGCGTCCGCCCTTTCTCGGCTCATGCCGAACGTGGGCGGACCCAGTTTCGAGGGCCGACGGCTGTATGCGGGGGTGATCCGCTCAATGGCCATGTACGGCGCACCCGTGTGGGCGAGGGCTCTGAACGCCCAGCTCAGGGCGGTGCTGTGGAGGCCACAGCGAGCCATGGCGGTCAGAGCCATTCGCGGGTACCGCACGGTGTCTACCGAGGCGGCATGCCTATTGGCCGGGACACCCCCGTGGGACCTAGAGGCGGAGATGCTCTCCGACCTCTACCGGCGGGTTATCTCAATGCGCGAAGAGGGTGGCTCCCCATCGTTCAACGAGATAGCCACCTGGGGCGAGGACGCCCGCCGAGAAGTCATCGCCCGTTGGGCTACGCGGCTGGAGAGGCCTAGACACGGTGTTATTACCGTTGAGGCCTTCCGGCCCGTACTGATGGAGTGGATGGAGCGGCGGCACGGAGTCCTCTCTTTCCGGTTGGTGCAGGTCTTGTCGGGGCATGGTTGCTTCGGCAAGTACCTGCACACGGTCGTGCGAAGGGAGTGGACTCCGTCCTGCCACCATTGCAGTAGCGACGAGGACACGGCGCAACATACGCTCGAGGTATGTTCGGGCTGGGACGGGTAGCGCCGTGACCTCGTCGCTGTCATCGTTGCCGACCTGACGCTGCCGGCTGTTGCGCGAGCGATGGTCGACAGCGTCAGGAATTGGGACGCGGTCGCCGCCTTCTGCGAGGCTGTCATCTCGCAGAAGGAGGTGGCGGAACGGGCCCGGGAGGATTCCCGTGACCCGGGCCGCCGCCCGCGGCCGGGGCGGCGCAGGCGCGAGTACCTGCGCCTGATGCCGCCCTAACCGAGGCTTCGGGTGATCGGACCGGGGAATTGTCCGGTCACCCGACGTGAGGCCACCGCGTGAGAACGACGTCTCGACGGCGAAAGCTGTCGGGGCGTCGACAGGAGAGGAGCCCGAGAGGGCATACCGCCGAGCGGGCCACCGAAGACAAAGATCGGGTACCGGTGGCCCGCTCGCACGGCGAAGAAGAGGTGCTTGCAGGGTGGGTCAATGGGGTTGCGCGCCGCCTCTTCTGTCACCCCGGACCGATTTGGCGGGGTGCGACGTCCATAGCCCACCGCAAAAAAAAAAAAAAAAAAAAAAAAAAAAAAAAAAAAAAAAGGCTGACTCATAAACCTAAGTTATTAGCAATTGATTTAATGCAGATGCTTAAATATACACTACCTACTTCTTATCGATTTATATTTCTTAAATTTACCTTGGCATCGTTGATGCTCTTACTCTTACTGTTCATCTAATTTACCCATCCACTTATCAGCCTTTTGCGATCCGCTACCGTGCATAACTTCTCCCCATGAAATGCCACTTAGCGTAATCCTGTGATAACTGCTGAGATGGGCCTGAGCTTCCAGTGACTTCGTCTAAGTCGACAATCCGACTGGTGAAGAGCCATCCTAAACTGGTAATTGGCCCCTGAGAACCTTTCCATGGCATGATTATGAGTTTATCGGTGTTTTCACTTCAGCGTATTAACGTGATGCTCCAGATAAGTACATATATATTTTTCGACAGATTTTATCTCGTAGAGAAATCTCGACCATAGAACGTTGAATGGCTATTTTTTATAAGGAATACATTTAGAGACCTGTTAGTTATTGTTGCTAACTAATCAGACTGATATATGCTTTCAAACACTGCATATATTCGAACAAATCCAGTGAAAACTGGACTGTTATTTCTTCATTGTCATTCATCAGTTAAAAAGCTTGAGACCTCGTAGAAGTTTGTCAAAGAAAGTAGGAGGATAGAGTTAATCAAGAGGGACAACTCGACTTTCGTGTAATATTCAATGTGCCTCTTTATTCAGAAATAATTTTAATCAAATACTGAGACATCATTGCATCTGTCCAATAAGATGGTCTCGTTTTTTGTGGCACTATTAGGGGTTAATACAGGTATATTTTCCACGTTGTTTCCACATGAAAGAATAAGCTTTCTTTCTCTAGAAACTCCGTCACTTTCGGTCTTCTCTGAAGTCTCTGATTTCTTAATATAAATCTATATTATCTCAGCCACCACCTCAGCCAGAAGGCACGTGTAGCAATACATAACGCAGTGCTTGTCCCAACATTACTGTATGGAAGCGCGAGTTGGGTATGCAGAAAAGAGTATGAAAGTAAAATTAATGCGGTCGAAATGCGATCTCTGCGGAAAATCTGTGGAGTTAGGCTGACCGACCGCATTCATAACGACGACGTAAGAGAGCGAGTAGGTATGAAAGAGAGTATTGGTGTAAAGATGCGAAAGGGAATGCTCCAATGGTTCGGACATGTGGACAGAATGCCGAACGAACGTCTGGTTAAGAAGATATACAATGCGAAAGTGGAAGGATGTAGGTACCGAGGGAGACCGAGACTAACCTACCTAGACCAGATCGGTCATGTACTGAAGGAAGGTGGAGTCAAGAGTCTCCGAAACCGGCGAGCGTGTATGGAAAAAATTATGAATGTTGAGGAAGCGAGTGAAGTATGCAGAGATAGAGTTCTCTGGCACTCTGTTCTCTCTGCCTACCCTGCAAGGGATATGGCGTGATGATATGTATATGTATGTATGTATGTATATTATCTCATTCTCGGCTCGTCATTCCTTCTTTTGTTCTTTCACATTGAAATCTCTCATACGCACCATGATGTATGGTTTAGGGCACTTTAGGGAAACGTGGAATGGGTTACGAGACGTCCTCGTAAAAAGCCTCAACCTCATTATGCGAGTATGCCAGGGTCAGTCCGTAAGCCAATACGACGTTCAACAAATTCTGGTTGATAAATTATGATACCATTTACGATATAAATCCTTTCCCGTCCATATTCTGTATGAGAGATTTACTAACTATAAAACCTACACCGCCTTAGTACGATGGTGATCGCCCTCCCGGTAGGAGAGCAAGTTGCCATATCAAATTATTGTTATGCCCTTACCCTCTCTTTGCACTTCTGATAATCTTGCAATATGCCCATAAATTTTAGTCAGTCGCTAATAATATATATTATCAAAGTCAAATCTTGTTTTGTTGTGATAGGTATTTAACTATTAATTAATGAGGGGATACTGAAATAACTACCTTGTTTTAGGTCCGAATGCAGAAGTGCAGAAAGAGTGTATGGTAACTCTCTTGATGACTTCTTAAGTGGTATTTACAACTGACATGGGAAAGCAAACTGACTTTATTTAAATTGCCGACAAAAACTAAGACTTTAATAAACGGATCGTCTCTTGTTTTATTTCCCGCATTCACTCTTCGCTCTATATCAGTGGTGTACCTTCCATCTCGGCTAAATCCACATCCAAGATATACAAATTCATCCACTTGCTCTAGTACATCATTACCTATTGTTACTCTTACATCTGTTCTGGTTTTATCTCTTTCAAAGACCATTATTTTGGTTTTGCTCACATTCACGCGTAGACCATAGACCATATATAGACGCGTAGTTCATTATATAGTTACAAATTGTAAACATGTGACATTAAAATATTCTGGAATCCATTGAGGAAAGCGCATTTTCTTAGATTTACATACATCAGCTCTCAAGAAGCTCGAATACAAATGAGAATATAAGATTTATCGTTCAGTTTTAGTTGTTAGAAACTATTCAAAAGAATTGTATTTTGAAATTTTAAAGGAAAATTTTTTGCCATCCGAATAATCAAGTTCATCATCATCACAGCCTATATATGTCCCATTGTTGGGCTCGGGCCTCCTCCGTAACGTGAGGGAAATTAACCTATATATCACGCTGGTCAGACGTGTTGGTATAGGGTTTTGTTTCGAGTTTTCCTTCTCTTGCATTGATGTTATATGCATTTTATATGCCTTAGTCGACTCTTACGATCACCCACGGGTAAGCTAGGGGTGATGAATTGTATTCTTACTCCGTCACCACACGGAAAAATATAATCAAGTTAGTTAATTTGAATTGTCGAATACTTTTTTTTGCGGTGACTATGGAGGTGGTCACGCCCTGCCAAATCCGCCCGGGGTGACGGAAGAGGCGGCGCGCGATCCCATAGACCCACCCTGCAAAGCGCCTCTCTTCGCCGAGCGAACGGGCCACCAGTACCCGATCTTTGTCTTGGGAGGCCAATTGTCAAATACCTAGGTAGAACGAATAATACAATTTGTTTATTTTTCTTTTTCAGCAACGCTCATCACTGCAACGGCGGGCACCTGTTACGGATGGCCATCACCTTCACTATCATACTTACAATCATCTGAAAGTACGATACCAACTTCACACGATCAGGGATCATGGATAGTTTCAATAATGATTCTATGTTCTGCTCTGACGCCTGTTCCCTCTGCTTATTTCGCCGATAGATTCGGCAGAAAAACGACACTACTCTTAGGAGCTGTGCCATTTATTCTCGGATGGGTGCTGGTCATTGTAGCCGACTCTGTTGCTCTCCTATACGTGGCTCGGATGTTCTCCGGTCTTGGCTACGGTATCGTCTACACAGTCGCTCCAATGTACACGGGAGAGATCGCTACAAATCAAGTCCGAGGCGCTCTTTCCACTCTCATCACATTAATGAATAAAGTAAGTACATTACAAATATCTAACGTAAAATGATCCCATATAGACATATATTGTAAATTCCATATCGTTATTCTATCGTTTGTAAAACGTATCATATTCAAGCTGTAGATACATTAAAATACATGAGCCAATACCACTCAGGTGTTGATAAATATGTATTAGATTAACGGGCCAGTTTATATCTCTTTTAAGAGAGAGTCTTGTTCTTTAATTAAGCTATAAAAGCATCTAAATGAACGAGTATTGAATGGACTGGTTTTAATTAATGTTATATTTTTAAATTATTCATCACATTTTGTAAGGATTGTAAGCAGATAATATTATTGATTGAGAAGATAATTTCGTAGAGAAATTTCACCAGTCCGTCGAGCGTGATATACTAAGCTAAATAAACTGGCGTGCCTCTTGTTGTCGTAAAGACTCGAACCATATAAAGTAATGAGTGTTCAGAAAGAAAGAAAAAAAAATAAAAAATACAAATTGGATATTGATTAACTCTACTTAGTCTAAATTACACACAGATTTAATTAAAGAAATGTATGTAAACTATAAAATGGAGTAACAGATCCCTAAATAGAGAATCTTCTTGTAGGATAACAAAAAACTAGGGTCCTGACAAAAAAAAACACTAAAACCTATTAAAAAACTAAGCTCCTTTAATTTACGATGCTTACATCACAACATTTAACATTAAAACACTCAAGTAATTTATCATAGATTATTACAATGTTGTGAACAAGTCAAATATGTTTTATTCAAAGGAGATCCGTGCCTGCAGGTCAATATTAAGTTAATTATTAATGAGTCGATAAAACGACCACCAATGTAATTCGTCTGTAGGTCAAAACCCGTAGATCAAGTTCAATGAAATAATTGCGGTGAATACCATTTCATTGCAATTATACATTCAAGATAAACTTCGTCTAATAAACAATTTCCTTCATAACGTTATAAACAGTTTCAATCATTATTCAACAGGCTATCAACAATCACTCATGGACATAGACCAAATTAAACGAAATAATACTATTGGCAATTACAGTTTGTGTTGTAAATTGTCCAGAAGAGTACAACTAACCATTCTTCATTTCATTCATACAAATAACCATTCTTCATTCATTTCTTTTACGACTCCCTCGAGTAAATGAAATTTCCGTGTGGTGGCAGAGTAAGAATACAATTCACCACAATCTTCTTACCTATCTCACTTATCTCATCATCATTCTCCTACTCTTACCCCAATTACTTGGGGTCGATACAATATATACTCTTCTTTCATATCACATATTGTAAACGTTATTGGTAAATTGGCAATAGTTTTATGACCAGCCGCCTGCCAGACGTCAACCCTGGGGTACGACGCCAGAAACCTCCGCGTGGTGTACCCTGGGTGCGGGCGACAGTCCCCCAGATCCCTCTGTCGAATTGTCGCCCGTAGCGAATCTCTGGCGCGAGGGGGGGTTCCCCAGCGATGGGTTGAGCCCCAATTCGCTCCTGACCCTCTATTTGTAGAGGGTACAGGACGCGAAATTTCGGACGGGCCCGGTCACTCATTGATTTGAGGGCTGGGCAGGCTTATGCCACCGCCGACATATCGTAAACCTGATATCTTGCTTCAAGACAAGTTGTCGTGAGGCGTAGTATCAGGAGCGAGGGTCTTGGCTTAACCGCCCGGACCGCGAGGAAGACAACCTCTATAAAGAGTTCGAATCAACATTCGAATTCGGAAATCACCCAGAATCTTAAGTTCTGGCGTGCGGCGAGAAGATGCATGGCAGATGGGTTGTTCTGTCGTTAGCACGCTCCAGCCAGGGTACCGGCCGACCCCCTGGTTGGTAAATGTAGGCTTGCCCGGGTACAGGGATCTCTGCCCGGGTCGACGGTTTTTCTCCCATGCTCGTGGGAATTGATATGGATTTGCCTATTTTACTCTCAAAAGACGGGGATCCTACGGATTCCCACTCTACGGCCTTGCTAAGCCAACAGAAAACTGGCACAAACGACGCCTCGTCCTCAGGACTCGAGGCGTCCGCCGAGGGCCCGGCACCAACACAGGAGGCCCCAAAGACGAAGAGGCGTGGGAGACCCCCGAATAGGGGGAAGGCTTCCGGCGCCAAAAAGCGACAGGCGGAGCGGGAGGAGCGGCGGGCTCTCAGGGAGGCTGCCACCGCTGGACCCCAAGATGATGGCGGCGGATCTACTGCAGGGCCGTCAATGGACGAGGGCGACAGTAGTGTCGCAGAGCCGTCCAAAGATGAGGGCAGTGGATCTGCCGATAAAATGGACGAGTGCGGTAATTCCGCGGAGCCGTCCAAGGAGGTCGGTGCGATACTGACGGCAAGGGAGGAGGCCCTCCCCTCGAAGGTGCGAAAGCGCCCCCTGAACAGGGATGGCAGCTCGGGCGCCGATTCCGAGGGGAGTGTTGTCATCATGCCTCCTCCCAAGGTTCCGGCCTCTCGCAGAGGGCGAGGGGCCGTGGCGTCGGGTCGGGCGACCCACTCCCCAGCCGGCAGAGCAAGTGGAGGGGCGGAGGCTCGTAAGCGGGCCGACGACGAGGCGGCCGCCGCGAGGGTGCTGGAGGTATTGTCCGGCATCCCTCCCACAGAAGTGGCGACCGCTGGCGCCCGCGCGAGCGGTGACGCCCTGGACATGGAGGCCCTGCAGGCCGAAAACGCCCGCCTAGGTGGCGAGGTGTCAGGCCTGCGGGCCCAGAACCGCCGCCTAGAATCGGAGCTGGGCGCGGTGAGGAGGGAAAACCGGATCCTCACCAAGGACGTGGCCGACCTAAAGGCGCAAATGGCGCGGCTTATGCCGCCTGCGCCACCTGCGTCGTCGGCCAATGCCGGCCGCCGAGACGTCGCCGCAGCCAAGCCGCCCCGAGGAGCTGGCAGGCCAGTGGTTCCCACCGCGCCGAAGAAGCCTCCGACCGCGGAGCGTGCGCCGCCGACCAACATCAGTGCCAGCACGCCAAATGTCGCCGTCGTGGAGCAGGCCCCGGCGGAGTTCCAGCCGGCAACACCGATCCCACTGCCTGCGGTGGGGGGCGTGTCGGACGAGGCCTTGCGCGCCATTATCGACACCGTCGGTAATATGGTCAATGCGCGCTTGGCCGTTCTGGAGGCAAGGCTGCCTCCGGAACCACGTGTTCGGCCGCCTCTCGCCGCGGACAAGCGGCCATATGCGGCACCAACCCCCGCCCCGCTACCCTGTCAGGGTGGCCGCGTGGGGGGGAGCTACGCCGCAGCCGCGGCTGGGCCCAAGCCCAAGGGGCCCGCTCCAAAGAGAAAGACGGCACCGGCTCCTGCCGGACCGCAGTCGTCGCCCGCACCGACACCGCCGGCGACGACCCGCGCACCCGCGACTGCGCCTTCCGCGCCTGGCACGCCCGCTGCGCCCGAACAGGGTTGGCAGGTGGCCGAGCGCAGCAGAAAGAGTCGCGGGCAGAGGAGGAGAGCGGCGGCCAAGCGCGCCGCTGAGGTCGTCGCCCCCCAAGCAGGAGCCGGAGGAGGCAGCAGCAGGTCGAAGAGGAAGAGGCCGCGCAAGGGGCTCCGGCCGCCGAAGACAGCCGCAGTGGTGATCACTGTGCTGCCTGAGGCGGCAGAAAGGGGCCTCAGCTATGAGGCCGTTCTGAGGAAAGCCCGGCAGGAGCTCGACGTCTCCGACATAGGAGGCGTCGAAGCCCGGACCCGCAAGGCCCGGACAGGGGCTCGGATTTTGGAGTTCCCTGGGGCCGAGGGCACCAGAACGGCCGATAGCGTGGCGTCGAAGCTGCGAGGTCTGTTCGCCGAGGAGGGTGGCGTCAAAATCGCCAGACCCGTAAAGTGCGCCGAAATGCGCATCGCGGGTTTGGATGACTCCGTGACGGTGGAAGACATCCGGGAGGCCATTGCCTCGAAAACCGGGTGTCCTATGGACACCGTCCGGGTTGGCGCCATCCGGCCCGGTCCGGGCGGCGTAGGTGCCGCCTGGGTGCAGTGCCCAGTGGAGTCGGTCAGGCAACTGGCCGACTCAGGCAGGCTCCTCGTGGGCTGGAGCTCAGCGCGAGTCACCGTGCTGGAGCACCGGCCTGCGAGGTGTTTCAAGTGCATGGCGGTCGGGCACACCCGGCCAACATGCACTAATTGCTTTGACTGCGGCGGACTCTGTTTCCGCTGCGGTCAGACTGGGCATATGGCGGCATCTTGCGCCGCCCCGCCCCACTGCCCCGCGTGTGCGGCGGGCAATAAGCCTGCCAAGCACCGCATGGGCTCTGGGGCGTGCAGACCTCCGGCTTCGGCTCCAAAGGGGCGGAGCGGCCCTTCGACTCCGGCCGCTCCCGCTCCTAGCGCGGCCCGATCGCCCGCCGCAAGCCAGGAGGTGATAATGGACACAGCCCATTAATGGCTGCCCAGTCCACTCACCTCCTGCAGGCCAACACCAACCACTCCGCCGGTGCGCAGGATCTCCTCCTGCAATCCATGGTGGAGTGGTCGATCGGTGCAGCCGTAGTCGCGGAACCGTACGTCGTGCCTGATCGCCCCAATTGGGTGGTCAGCCGGAACGGAACCGCGGCAATCGTCACCTCCACGCAGCGGCACTTCCCGTCCTTATCCCTCTTGGATAGGGGCGAGGAATTTGTCGCGGCGGATTGGGGAGGGGTCACACTGTACAGCGTTTACCTCTCCCCTAACAGGAGAATGGACGATTTCGGGGCCTCCCTCACCACCTTGGAGGCTTCGATACGGCGACTGGCACCGGGCCTCGTCCTGGTCCTGGGGGACTTCAACGCCAAATCCACGGCGTGGGGGTCCCCGATGACGGACGATCGCGGGCGGGCGATCGTGGAGTGGGCGGCGTCACTGGGCCTCTGTGTCCTAAACAGAGGCTCAGTGAACACGTGTGTGCGACAGCAGGGTGGGTCGATAGTGGACTTGTCGTTCGCTAGCCCCGCTGTCGCACCACGAGTGAGGAACTGGCGTGTCCTGGAGGAGGCGGAGACCCTGTCGGATCACCGTTACATCCGGATGGAGGTCTCCCCTCTCCGGGACCCCAGCAGGGGTCACAGGGCGGACCGAGCTCCCGCATTTCCGCGGTGGGCTGTGGGGCGGCTGGATAGGGACCTACTGGCGGAGGCGGCCATCGTGAACACGTGGCTGTCCTCACCACCCCTAGCGGACGGAGTGGACGTTGAGGCTGTCCGCATCCGCAGTGCGTTAACGCAGGTCTGCGATGCGGCCATGCCCAGGGTGCGGCGTCTACCTCCGAGGCAGGGGGTCTACTGGTGGTCCCCAAGACTGGCGGACCTTCGTGCGGCGTGCATTAGTGCCCGAAGGTCCTACACCCGCAGTCGGCGGCGTCGCCGCGATGTTGAGCGGGAGGGCCAGCTGTACGAGGCGTACCGCAGTGCGCGTACCGCCTTTCGGCTGGCCATCCGGTCCGCCAAGGACGCGAGTTGGCAGGAGATGCTGGACGGTCTTGACCGTGACCCCTGGGGTCGCCCGTATCGCGCGTCGCTGAATAAGCTTCGCGCGCAGGGCCCCCCCCTCACCGAGACCCTCCAGCCCGACCTCCTTCGTAGAGTGGTCGAGGAGCTGTTCCCGCGGCAGTCGGAGCACACGCCCCCGGTCATGGCTTCGCCAGATCACGACCGGGAGGCCGTCGAGAGTGTTCCGCCCGTGACGGAGTCGGAAGTGGGGGCAGCCGTGGCGAAGATTCGTTCCGCCACCACGGCCCCCGGCCCGGACGGAATCCCAGTCCGGGTGTTGACGTTGCTCCTCGAGCATCTCGAACCTCGCCTCAGGCGACTGTTCAACGCCTGTCTGACGTCTGGACAGTTCCCTGAGTGCTGGAAGGAAGGGAGGTTGGTTCTCCTGCCAAAGCCGGGACGGCCCCCGGATTCGCCGTCGGCCTACAGGCCCATTGTGCTTCTGGACGATGTGGGTAAGCTGCTGGAGCGTGTCCTCGCTGCCCGCATCGTCCAGCACCTGGAAGAGGTGGGGCCCGATCTGTCGGACGCTCAATTTGGGTTTCGAAGGGGGCGTTCGACCATCGGGGCCCTGCTACGCCTGAGGCAGACGGCCGCGGAGGCTGTCGCCGGCAAAGGAGTGCTGTTGGCGGTGTCGTTGGACATCGCCAATGCCTTCAATAGTCTGCCATTCAGCTGCATCAGGGAGGCGCTCCGGTTCCACGGAGTGCCCCTGTACCTCAGGCGGCTGGTGGCAGACTATTTGGAGGGGCGCAGTGTTCTCTACGCGAGCCCCGCAGGGGACATTGTGCGGACGCCCATGTCGTGCGGTGTTCCGCAGGGGTCGGTTCTGGGGCCGACTCTGTGGGACATCGGTTACGACTGGGCGTTGAGAGGGAGTCTCCCCCCCGGGCTGAGCGTTATTTGCTATGCTGACGACACGCTCGTCACAGCCCGGGGCAGGACATTCGAAGAGGCGGCGAGCCTGGCCACTCTCGGCACCGAGGAGATGGTCAGGCGAATCGAGGCGCTGGGGCTCAGGGTGGCCCTAAACAAGACGGAGGCCCTTTTATTCCATGGGCCCCGTGTGAGGCTGCCCATCGGCGCCTCGTTAGTCGTCAACTCCATCCACATCAGTATCCAGGCCCATATGAGGTACTTGGGTCTGGTGCTCGACGGGCGATGGTGGTTCCGGGAGCATTTTCGTCAAATTGCTCCCCGGCTGGTCGGCGCGGCGTCCGCCCTTTCTCGGCTCATGCCGAACGTGGGCGGACCCAGTTTTCAGGGCCGACGGCTGTATGCGGGGGTGATCCGCTCAATGGCCATGTACGGCGCACCCGTGTGGGCGAGGGCTCTGAACGCCCAACTCAGGGTGGTTCTGTGGAGGCCACAGAGAGTCATGGCGGTCAGAGCCATTCGCGGGTACCGCACGGTGTCGACAGAGGCGGCGTGCCTACTGGCCGGGACACCCCCGTGGGACCTAGAGGCGGAGATGCTCTCCGACCTCTACCGGCGGGTTACCTCAATGCGCGAAGAGGGTGGCTCCCCATCGTTCAACGAGATAGCCACCTGGCGCGAGGACGCCCGCCGAGAAGTCATCGCCCGTTGGGCTACGCGGCTGGAGAGGCCTAGATACGGTGTTATTACCGTTGAGGCCCTCCGGCCCGTACTGATGGAGTGGATGGAGCGGCAGCACGGAGTCCTCTCTTTCCGGTTGGTGCAGGTCTTGTCGGGGCATGGTTGCTTCGGCAAGTACCTGCACACGGTCGTGCGGAGGGAGTGGACTCCGTCCTGCCACCATTGCAGTAGCGACGAGGACACGGCGCAACATACGCTCGAGGTATGTTCGGGCTGGGACGGGCAGCGCCGTGACCTCGTCGCTGTCATCGGTGCCGACCTGACGCTGCCGGCTGTTGCGCGAGCGATGGTCGACAGCGTCAGGAATTGGGACGCGGTCGCCGCCTTCTGCGAGGCTGTCATCTCGCAGAAGGAGGCGGCGGAACGGGCCCGGGAGGATTCCCGTGACCCGGACCGCCGCCCGCGGCCGGGACGGCGCAGGCGCGAGTACCTGCGCCTGATGCCGCCCTAACCGAGGCTTCGGGTGATCGGACCGGGGAATTGTCCGGTTACCCGACGTGAGGCCACCGCGTGAGGACGACGCCTCGACGGCGAAAGCTGTCGGGGCGTCGACAGGAGAGGAGCCCAAGAGGGCATACCGCCGAGCGGGCCACCGAAGACAAAGATCGGGTACCGGTGGCCCGCTCGTACGGCGTTGAAGAGGTGCTTGCAGGGTGGGTCAATGGGGTTGCGCGGTTCCTCTTCCGTCACCCCGGACCGATTTGGCGGGGTGCGACGTCCATAGCCCACCGCAAAAAAAAAAAAAAAAAAAAAAAAAAGACGTCAACCCTCCTTGGGAATGTGATTGTTGACTCAACGGCATCCGATGGAGTTGGCTCGGGTCGTTATAAGGCTCTTAGTCGTCTTTTACGACATCCACGAGCAAAGTAAGGGTTGGTAGTATTCGTAGCCGCTACCACACAGCAGATGCAAAATAACATCTATATAAAAGAAAGAAATCGCGAAATAAAAAACCCTATACCAATCCGTTTGACCAGCGTGGTACAGTAGATCAATTTCGCTCCTGTTTTGGTGGAAGCTTGAGCTCAGTAATGAGACATAAATGAATCGACATGATAATGAGCAAATAAGCGAAACATATTCGTAAGTCATCACCATACTGAGTAAAATATTTTAAAATAACATTCATTATAACTTACTTATTTTCTAGTTAACATATTTTAAACTGTACTTAATCCTTATTTAAATGTATGGTCATTCTTTTAAATGTAAATTAAGCATTTTCTGAAAGATATTTCTAGAATTAAACGGCATGTAGTGATGCAACAAGTTTACAGTTTCTTTTGTTGCCGTCCGTTGCACTACGTATGTATCATAAATGTTATATCAATAAAAGATCATAATCTTTATGATCTTTTATTGATATAACATTTAATGATACAAAGATAAATATTTCTATCTTATTTTTATTTGAATCACGTTTCAGTAATAATCATACTTAAGTAGCAATACTGTTATAAAACTGTCATGTTAAAATCCTTATGATAAAAACTATAAAGGCTACTAAAAGTCTTAATGCTATTTTGACAGGTTTATTTTCATAAGAATTAAAAGAATGAGCTCGTAACGTTCGAGCCTTTCATGATACCGATGACGTATACAAGCTTGCATGTGCGCTAAATACCCTACATACGGCCTTAAGTGTGACTCATTCTTAAACCTGTATGAACTTGTTTATGGGTAGGTTAATAATATGTAACTCAAAGTGCTATATTATAAAACGACTTAGACTAAATGATAGACAGATTAGACAGACTGTTACAATGACTGACTTACAATAATAGACTGACGACACTTGTAAAATTAAGTAGATTTTCATTATATTTATTTAAATTAAATGATTATAGAGAGCGAGTAGGTATGAAAGAGAGTATTGGTGTAAAGATGCGAAAGGGAATGCTCCGATGGTTCGGACATGTGGAAAGAATGCCGAACGAACGTCTGGTTAAAAAGATATACAATGCGAAAGTGGAAGGATGTAGGTACCGAAGGAGACCGAGACTAACCTACCTAGACCAGATCGGTCATGTACTGAAGGAAGGTGGAGTCAAGAGTCTCCGAAACCGGCGAGCGTGTATGAAGAGAATTATGAATGTTGAGGAAGCGAGTGAAGTATGCAAAGATAGAGTTATCTGGCACTCTGTTCTCTCTGCCTACCCTGCAAGGGATATGGCGTGATGATATGTATGTATTAAATAATTATGACTAGCTAAGTGAGAGATATATATGAGAGTAATAATCTATTTTTTATTCATTGGTAACAGAGGATGTAGCAGTGAGTGTTAACTGTCACTCATGGTCACCATTGCCCCTCATACTCGTCCCAAAGCCTTTAAAAAAGATATTATAGACTCATCATCATCATCAAAGCCCATATATGTCCCACTGTTGGGCTCGAGCCTCCTCCATAATGGAAGGGAAATTAACCTACTATACCGCACTGGTGTCAGACGTGTTTGTATAGGGTTTTGTTTCGAGTTTTCCTTCTCGTGCATAGATGTTATATATGCGTTTTATATCCCTTAGTCGTCTCTTACGATCACCACGGGTAAGATGGGGGGTGGTGAATTGTATTCTTACTACGTCACCACACGGATAATTATATTATATATATATATATATATATAGATTAATTAATATATAATTCGTCATCATTTTAGTATCTAACGTGATTTACCAACTAGGACTATATACTAATATTCAAGTGACAGTTCACTTTAATATCATAGAAAATGTAATCAATCTCCAGCTTTTTAGATAAAATAATTATATAATGTGAAAGCCTTTGACGCATGCTCCTGTCATATTTGCTAAATGTATAATTATAACAACTTTACATAATATGATTAATTATCGTGTACAAAAAATGTATATATGCATAGCAATTAATTAACGTATGTCATAAAAAAGGTACACGTGATATGATGGCATTGTAACATTGCCATAAATCTTGTTTACGTAAGATTTTTTTTAATCTATTTTAAATGTCTCTTGTGGTGGACATAGCCAGACAGCTGAATGTATCATACACTTGGATCCAAATTCTGAATAGCGATTATTTTAAAACCATTAATTTCTTAAATATATACAATAACGCAAATTTTAAAGAGTAACCGTAATTTCCTCTGTTTTTAATTTATATTAATATTGTGCTAATATTAATAAATTGTCATAATTTGGTCGCAAAATCAATCGCGATAAAATCAATTTAAGAAAAGATGTTATAATTATAATATTTCATACAATTTCAATCTTAACCGTGAGCTTTCAAATCGAGCATCTCTAAATAATTACATTTTATGGATGGACCCTAATATTTAATATTAGGGTTTATCCGAGAAAATTAAAAAAAAAGAGCTGGAGCAGGACTACAGCCAGCCAGCTATATCAATTAAAGAATCAATTGAATACCCTAGTGTGTACAAATAAAATGTATTAAAAACTAAGTCTATTAAAATTACAGTCTGTACCTAGATTTAATTTCTTATTTTAAAAATTATTCAATCATTTTGGATCCAAACACATGTTTTGCGTTCTCAATTACATATTGAGAATAATTCAGGCAATGTGCGCACGTGTGGTGACGTAAAAGGTGATTCATTACATTAATTAGTCTTTGCACTCAGTTTTTCACTACTTATGAAAAACATAACAATAATTTATAAGTCACATTCATTTACGTTCTCTAATTATGACTACTATTTTCTAATACCATCTAATTTGTTGCTATTAATTACGGTAAATATTCACCTTGTATTTACAGCAGTTATTTCCTGACAAATTTAAAACACGAACTGCGTTTGCTAATCTGCCTCTTAAACGTGGCGATTGTCAGTATCCCCCTGACAAGATAAATTTCCAACAGTGGATCTCAATAAGCTAATAACTAATTATGAAATTAAATAGAAAAGCTCAAATATTAGTATAGATAGAATATAAAGCTACCAAATGACATATAGCCGTTCCAACAAAAAAATAGACCAGGTCATTCCTTTTTTACCTGGCTTTAAATAAATACTTCTATTCAATAAACCATAAATGCAGGCAAATAATTTCTTCCTTGATATGTTCCTTTTTAAACAATGTTTAGAAGGAGCTCTCTTCTCACGGTAGGCAGTGGCTTGGTTGTACTCCTGGTGCTGTTGAGATCCATCAGCAGCAGTTGCCACTTACCATCAGCTAAGCTGCTTGCTCGTTTGTTAGCAAAACGCAATAAAATAATCACATTCAAACAGAACTATAGGTCTATCGCAAATAGAATTGTCCTAGAAATATTGATCTATTTCTAGGATAATTCTATTTGCGATAGACCCATGATATATTGGTTTAAATAAAAGTAATTTTACCTTACCTTACTTTAACTGAGTAAACTTTAAAATGATTCATAAATATATTTTTTTTGTTTTCAGGTCGGTATTCTTGCCCAGTATTGCATCGGTCCGTTCGTATCGATGAAAGTCCTCTCTGCCATCAACTTGATCCTGCCCGTCACATTTGTACTTACATTTATATTTTTGCCCGAATCACCATACTACTACTTGAAATTTGAAAGAAGTGAAAGGGCTGAACGTTCGCTCAGAAACTTACGCAGTGGTGATATTAGAACTGAACTGAAAAGTATAGAATTAAACGTCCAAGAAGACATGAAGAATCGTGGCACTTGGGGTGACTTGATCTCTGAAGCCACTAATAGAAAAGCTATGTGGATTACTTTAGGAGTATTTACAATACAACAACTTTGTGGCAGTGCAGCTGTAGTTGCTTACGCGCAAGTCATTTTTAACTGCACAACTGGCCAAGAAAAAGGGACCATATATACTACCTAATGGAACTCGAGTGGAATCTAGTAGTGCATCAATACAACCTTATCAAGAATCCATTATCCTTGGATGCGTTCAAGTAGCCACATGTGGTCTAACTGTACTTCTAGTTGATCGTGTTGGAAGGAAGCCTCTTTTATTGCTGTCCGCTCTGGGTGTGGGCCTCATGAATGCTACTATCGGAACATATTTTTACTTTTATGAGGTCAATGATGCAGCTGTAGAAAGTCTAAGCTGGCTACCGTTAGTAGCTCTCCTTGTGTACATCGTATGCTATGCCATTGGATTATCAACAGTTCCCTATGTCATCATTGGAGAAATTTTCCCTACGAATGTAAAGTTATACGCATCCTGCTTCGCTCATATCTATACTGGCATACCTATCTATGTTTGCTGTACAAAAACTATTTCAGGTAAGATATATATCATAATTCATTTTGTTTTGAAAAGTATTTAATTATTCAAAAACTAACGTTATCGGTAAAATACATACATACATATCATCACGCCATATCTCTTGCAGGGTAGGCAGAGAGAACAGAGTGCCTGAGAACTCTATTCTTGCATACTTCACTCGCTTCCTCAACATTCATAATTCTCTTCGTACACGCTCGCCGGTTTTGGAGACTCTTGACTCCACCTTCCTTCAGTACGTGACCAATCTGGTCTAGGTAGGTTAGTCTCGGTCTCCCCCGGTACCTACATCCTTCCACATTCGCATTGTATATCTTCTTAACCAGGCCTTCGTTGGCCATTCTTTCCACATGTCCGAACCATCGGAGCATTCCCTTTCGCATCTTTACACCAATACTCTCTTTCATACCTACTCGCTCTCTTACGTCGTCGTTACGAATGCGATCGGTCAGCCTAACTCCACAGATTTTCCGTAGAGATCGGGTAAAATACATATACATATATAATTAAGTCACGGATTACCTACTTGCGGTAGGTATTTATACTAAACCCCGGTGTACAACTTTGATTTCGTAATTATCTATTCATTAATTTGTTGGATTTAATGATGAAAGAAAACATATTGAAAATATACACTTCTTTCCGCGTAATGTCGGTGTAGAATACGATTCATCACTCACTATATTGTTCATGTGTATCGTAAAAGGCGACTAAGGAATATAATATTTATACAAGAGTCTAGAAATAAAACTATACATAAAACGCGCCTAACAAGCGTGGTGCAGTATGTCAATTTTCCTCCTTTTGTGTAGGAGAATCGACCAATAGAAGACAATACAAAAGTGATATTTAAAAACTTAAATAAAATTAAATTCACACAATATTAATAAGTTTCTTTCCCAACAAAGCTTAGTATTAGAGAAAAATAATTCAAACAATATTTCTATAAATATAAATTTTGTCTTTACAGGTGGTGCAAGACGCATACGGAATTTACACAGTATTTTGGGGCTTCGCAGTCTTCTCACTAATGGGCTTGGTGTTCATGATGATCGTCCTGCCAGAAACGAAGGGCAAATCATTCGCATCCATCCAGGCGCAACTCAAGCGCGAGGTGGCACGAGATAACGCTGAAAAATTGGCCACTGTCGAATATTAATACACCGGACGAGCACCGGCTTACTTCTCAATAGTTTAGCTTTAGCTTTACTTTTAATACGTTTTAAGGGATCAAGTATGTCTGAGTGACATTTAAGAATACTTAATATACCTACTTATAGCATAGTATAGTGTAACTATTATTCTACAATGATTGAGAGCGCCTTTAAAAGAGTGATGGCGCATATAGACAAAGTTTTGAGGAGAAATGGCATCTTCGGCATCATGAAACTAACATCTTTTTCTTGTTCGAATCTAAAAAAAAAACAACTATGCAACGTAAAGACCGAAACAGAGCCTGCAATTGCATTTACAACTGTGAACATGAGTGAAATTAGATATTTCTGACTGATCTATGAGTTTTATTCCCAACTAGAAAGACTATAACATATTTGGTTTTATATGTGTAATTAACAAAACTGGCACCTGACTGAAATTTTGTGTTTTCAAGGAGGAAATAGATTAATCAACATTAAATTTCGATGTTAGATTATATCAATTGATGTCTTAAGATATCTTTTAATTTAAATTACAATGTATTACAAATTATGACTTAATATAAAGATAATGTATTAAGTTTGTATAATTTGGTTAAATTCATAGAAAACAATTAATAAATTGTTTGAAATATATTTCCATTCAACTTTCTTTCACATTATTGCCAGATTTATTGAACGATACTACACCAAAATACAAGAACATATTCATATCTCTACATAGTATAAAAAAGCTTTCTTCCCACTGTTTGTTCTTTTACATTCGCTTCGATCTTCTAAACTACTCAACGAATTTTGATGCGATTATCACTATCATTTACACAATTTCTTCTGAATGATTTATAGTTTTGAATGTATTATACATTCAAGCCGCAATTACAGAAAATATAAAAGTTAATACTTCGTAAAATCGGAATTTTGGATGCTTGCCTTGCTAACGCTGTCCTCACTAGACCGAAGCAAAGGGTGGGCAAATCGATCATACAGTGTTATATAAATGTAAAGCCAGACTAATAATCCAAAACTCTAGAACTGCTTTATTCTATATCTGAAAAACATTTAATACCTACATACATAAAATAACGTTATTTCCCATAATACCTTATAATACCTTATGGGAAATAACCAGGCAGAGACCATGACTTTCTACGAACCACAATTCAGATATACATACTTCGCTTGACTTTTCGCCAGTACTGCACGAATTTGATACAATTTACCCCCTGTAATGGTCCGTATTCTTTCTTCGTCGATTCGCTTTGTTAATTATTCTCCATTCAAAGTAAAATCTGGCTATAATTAAATTTAATATTATTATTATCAATTATAATGTAATTTACCTAATACTCATAACTACTGTATGTTTTAACCAATAATATAACTATTGATATTGATACGTGAGCAACTATCGATAGTTTAAAATAATTTATAGCGTTGTTTTACACTTCAGTGGTACTTATCGATATTTAGATTTTGATAAAACGATTCTATAAATAGAACCTAACAAGCTGGTTTCGCGAAAGGCTATAACTACCAATAGTACCATACCACAAACCAGACCACATCCACACGCCGTTACAAATTACCCAAGAGACAGAAAAATATTTTCGACCCATTTATATATCGTTTATTGATTGTGAGAAAGTCTGACTCTGTATTGGACGAGACTACAGTTCTTTCAGCATTGTCAAATTGAATATAGAAATACTGAAGTTTTTTTTTTTACACTGACCGGTGTGAAACTAGCATAAGGAGACAAAATCGATTGAATCGAAAGTATCTTCAAATTCTTAAATAAAACCAAACTCGGCATCAATGATTTATAATTACATCAATTGTCACCCACTTACAGATATATACATAGATATTGAAATTGTTATGTTAAGAGAAAGTTTGAAAATGGCGTCAGTAACGAATAAATTTGTGTGAACGCTTGACCCGGTATGGACATGTAATGAGACGGGATGAAAGTAATGTTGTGAGAAAAATGTTAAGTATGAATGGCTTTAGGGGTAAGGAAGACTAAAGAAATGAATGGATTGCGTGAAGCATAACGTGGATATACAGGAAGTGACTTCGAAAATGACGTCTGATAGGGTTGTATGAAAAAAGAGGACATATTGCGTCGACCCCAAGTAATTAGAGCAAGAGGATGATAGATATTGTTGTTACGACAGAATCCGTAAAGGGCCTTGCTTGTAGGGATGTGAGGTTCCTGGAAAAAAATCGATTAAATAAAAATCGATTTTTTTTAATTTAATATTAATCGATTTACCAAAAATCGATTATAATCAAAATAAATAATCGATTTTTTTCGAAAAAAACGATTTTTTTCTATTATTTAAAAATGTATATCCTTTTCATATTCCAATAACAAACCTAAGAGATTCATATTAACAATTTATCAGATTAAAATCAAATAAAATTATATGAATAAAAAATCAACCAATTGAAATCTAAAAATTCATCAAAGCGAATATTCCTTTAAATTTTCAAAGTAAGGAATAAGCAAACCAAATGTAATTATTGACACATTTTTATTATCATAAAAAGGAAATGATGAGCATCCTAACAAAATAACAACCTTATTGTCTCAAAAACTAAAATATAAATCACAACAAAAAAATGCCATAAATGTCCAGTACAATTTTACATTTAGGCCTACGTCTAGCAGTGGATGGTAATAGCCTCATTTGATGATTTTTTTTAGGGAGACATAGTTCGGAGCGTGTAGGGGGCATAGTCCGGAGCGTGCACGTCGCGTCCCCTGCCAGTCTAGTTAGACTTCAATCCGGCTCATATGCGTACTGCAGTGCGGGTTAGGGTGTGTGAAGTTCTGGATATGGCAGAAACCAGTGAATGCGTGCTTGTATGCGGAGATTTGAACGGATAGGTGGGGACCAAGCGTCCCGACTATGAGGACGTACTTGGTCCATTTGGTGATAAGAGAGTGAACGACGCAGGTAGGCTCATAGCGGATGTATGCAAGGAGAGACCTTATTGTGTCAAAAACATTTTTCCAACGTAAGGACATTCATATGTATACATGGAGAAGGAATGAACAGAAAAGTATAATAGATTTAATTTTGGTAGACAGTCGCCTCCGAAGCAAAATATTGGATGCAAGAGCCTACAGGGGCCCCACAGTCAATACGGACCACTATCTCGTTATATCGTCGTCTGTTCAGAAAGTGGAGGCACTGGCGAGAGCGTGTCCACTTCGGAGGGCTTGAAAGAATAAAGATTGAAAGTTTGCAAGAAGAATTTGTACGAGAAAAGTATGCAGACGTTGTCCGAGAATGGCTGACGATGGCAAGCCAGCCGCAATCGGATATAGAAGAATGCTGAAGAATATTGAAAGAGAGTATGGTAGATACAGAAGTATGTGGAAGCTCAAAGAAGCACAGAAAAACAAATGGTGATGCTTGGTGGGATGCGGAAGTGGCAGCTTCCGTAGAGCAAAAGAAGAAAGCGTGGCTGGACTATGTCTGTTCTTTGAATCTGAATGACAGTATGACTGAACAGAAAAAAGAAATATATCAGCAATGTAAGAATGACACCAAGGCCATAGTGAAAGAGAAACGTGATAGAACAAATATGAGTGCAGAAGATAGGCTGGCTAAAAACTTCGAGGGTAACACCAAACTCTTTTGGAGAGAGGTGAAGAGGTCTCGGGGTGGTTAGTCAGCCCTCAGAATGAATAAAATAAGGTCTAAACGTGGAGACATTCTTACACAAATACAAGACGTGTTAAGCCGATGGAGTGAATATTTTGGCGATATGTATGCGGATACTCGGGTTGGCGCCGGTGTTGCATGTGGTCTAGTAGATCAACATTCGGCACCGGCGTCCTCCGATGGCATCAGTATGGATGAAGTTGAATGGGCGATAAGAAGTTTGAAAAATGGTAAGGCAGCGGGCATTGATATGGTGTCTGCCGAGATGATCAAGCTTGGCGGCTCCTGTGTCTGGGAGGCGTCCCTGTTGTTCCTCAATTTATGTTGGAGCTCGGAAATGGTTCCCAGGAACTGGAATAGCGCAGTCATCGTGCCTTTGTTTAAAAACAAGGGTTCACGTTATGACTGCGCAAATTAGAGCCATAAGCTTGACCACTTTGGCAGCAAAAGTGTATGCTAAAATTATTGAAAGGAGAATGAGGATGGAGGCCGATGGTTTACTGTGTGAGGCACAAGGAGGTTTCAGGAGTGGAAGGGGATGCATGGATCAAGTGTTTTCTCTGCGCAACATTGTGGAGAAGCATCTAGATCTAGGTCAGAGTTTTGTGGATCTGGACAGAACATTTGACACGGTTGCACGAAAGAAACTTTGGGACATTTTACCGGAATATGGTATTAACGGTAAACTGCTGCAGGCTGTGTAGTCCAGTTACATGGGCTGTAGATTTTGTGTGCGGCTGGATGATGGAATACCGCCTTGGTTTGATGTCAATATCGGCGTTAAGCAGGGGTGCGTTCTATCAGCCTGGCTGTTTATCATATATCTGGATAAATGTCTCTTAAGGTTGAACGATATGAATATGGGAGTCCAGATGGGCGACTCAGTGGTCACTGCTCTGCTCGATGCCGATGATGCTGGCAGTCCTGTTGGCGCAGTCAGCGACTGACCCGCAGACCCTAGTCGACACAATGACAGAAGATTGTAAGAAAAGGGGTCTACGCATGAATGTGAGTGAAACCAAAATCTCTTTGAAAGAGATGAAGCCAGAACAGATGTAAGAGTACAATTAGGCAATGATGTACTAGAACAAGTGGATGAATTTGTATATCTTGGATGTGAATTTAGCCGAGGTGGAAAGTACACCACTGGTATAGAGCGAAGAGTATATGCGGGGTCGAAATGCGATCTCTGCGGAAAATCTGTGGAGTTAGGCTGACCGACCGCATTCGTAACGACGACGTAAGAGAGCGAGTAGGTATGAAAGAGAGTATTGGTGTAAAGATGCGAAAGGGAATGCTCCGATGGTTCGGACATGTGGAAAGAATGCCGAACGAACGCCTGGTTAAGAAGATATACAATGCGAAAGTGGAAGGATGTAGGTACCGAGGGAGACCGAGACTAACCTACCTAGACCAGATCGGTCATGTACTGAAGGAAGGTGGAGTCAAGAGTCTCCGAAACCGGCGAGCGTGTATGAAGAGAATTATGAATGTTGAGGAAGCGAGTGAAGTATGCAGAGATAGAGTTCTCTGGCACTCTGTTCTCTCTGCCTACCCTGCAAGGGATATGGCGTGATGATTGTATGTATGTATGTAGTAAATGCGGGAAATAGAGTGAACGGAGCGTTGGGACAACTTCTCGGTAGCCATTACCTCAGCCAGAAGGCACGAATGGCAATACATAACTTGCTTGTCCCAACATTACTATATGGAAGCGAGAGTTGGGTATACAAAAAAAAGGATGAAAGTAAAATTAATGCGGTCGAAATGCGATCTCTACGGAAAATCTGTGGAGTTTGGCTGATCGATCGAACGAACGTCTGGTTAAGAAGATATACAATGCGAAAGTGGAAGGATGTAGGTACCGGGGGCGACCGAGACTAACCTACCTAGACCAGATTGGTCATGTACTGAAGGAAGGTGGAGTCAAGAGTCTCCGAAACCGGCGAGCGTGTATGAAGAGAATTATGAATGTTGAGGAAGCGAGTGAAGTATGCAAGGATAGAGTTCTCTGGCACTCTGTTCTCTCTGCCTACCCTGCAAGGGACATGGCGTGATGGTATGTATGTATGCTGTTTTAAATTTGTAGTATTACTGCAAGTTTTTAGCTCTTTGGAACAGTACTTGCATATTGCTGTATGTTTCTTAATCGTAAAATATTTTCGCCAACCACTTTTAGATGTTTTACTATTGGAAGACATTTTTATTGTTTACCAACAACTACATAGGTATATTATGGCACTCTTAACTTGTAAATAATAACGGATTTACTTCGAGTTTTATTCATCCGTTCCATAGATGGCGCTTCTCATAAAAATCGATTAAAACGCATAATTTAAATAATCGATTTTCTAAAAATCGATTAATATTATTATAAAAATCGATTATTAGAAAAAAATAATCGATTAAAATAAAAATCGATTATTTTTTAACATCCCTACTTGCTTGATGACCTCAGCGGAATTTTCCAACCGATGACTTTACAAATGAACATGAATATAATACTTTAACTTTTTTTATTGCTTATGGTGCCAAACGAGCAAGTAGCACACATGGGAACTGTGACTGCCGCTCATGGAACTTTGCAATACCAGGAGTTTTTTTTTTGTAGTCTATGGCCTGGACACACGGTTTCCGCTCCATCCGGAGCGAAGAAAGGACAGCGCGTGACCCCATAACTTACCTTATTCCCTCCCCATCGCAATCATCCTTATCCCCATTGGGCCAGCCACTGGTACTGAATCCTTGACGTCCGTGGCCAACCCGGCGGGTTACCCTATCGGGTCCTCAGCCGTCGCCCACACGCGGTCAGCCTCTCTGCGGGTGACGGACTATTCCCTGTTCCAGTCACCTGCAGCCTCGGCTAGGGCGACATCAAGCGCAGGTACTCGTGCTTGAAGAGTGTCATCAAAGAGGATTTCTCTTCGACAACACCAAGGGTATAACAAAACCGCTGCCTAACAATTAAAACCACAAACCCACCCAGAAAATTAGGCTGCTGGCTCTCTCACTCACCGAACGAAGCGCAACAGCACATTGCTACTGCTCAAACGTTGATTTTCTACACGATTGTGGTACTACCTCAGACGGACCGGCCCGCGGCTGTAAACAGAAACCTATAAACAGTGTGGCCCTTCCCCTATTAATGTGCTACCAATATAATCTATACATATTAAAAACCATAAGAAACGTGATAGAACGCATCGTTCTTGTAGATTATATAGATAAAGAATAGATTTTATCTCGACTTTATCATAATATTTATTTGGTCACGTAATATATAGTCATCATTACTTTAGATTCTGATTTACTTGGAATTTAGCCTTAGATATAGATGACTATTGAAATACCTGTTTTGTTATCTCCAAATTGAGCACAATATGTGATACTGTACCCGTAGGAATGAGATATGATCGCTCTCTAGTGGAAACTATTGCGCTTAAAAACATCTGCATATTTATGTTTTATCAGCATCATCTCAGCTCATACACGTCCCCGCTGCTCTCGAACCTCCACAATATGAAAGAAAGGTACTACGTTGGTCCGACGAGTTGATATAGAGTTTAATTTCAAGTTTTCTTTTTCTTGCATAGATGTTATATGCATAATATATCCGTTAGCCGTCTTCTATGACACCTGCTGTCAAGAAAGTGGTGCTGAACTATGGTCTATACTTTACTATTATGAAGAGATATAGATATTTTACTATTATTACTGTCATTATTAGAGACTATATAATATATATATATATAACTAGCGCCCCGCCCTCGCTTCGCTTCGGTTACACAAATATGTCTACCTAAATTCAAGTCTGTAGGAGCTATTTTTAAAAAATGTGATATTTACATCCCAGCAACCCCCTTGCGGGTGGAATTTCGTAAAATCCGTTCTTAGCTGACCTCTACTCGGCGAAAGGAATATTCCTACCAAATTTAAGGTCAGTAGGCCTTATGGTTCCAGAGATATCGTGATGGGATAGGTGGAAATCTAAATAGTATATATATATATATAATATTTATATATAGATATAGAAGAAGTGATGGGATAGGTGGAAATCTAAATAATATATATATAATATTTATATATAGATATAGAAGAAGAGATTTCCACCTATGTATTGACTCATCACAATATCTCTGGAACCATAAGGCCTACAGACTTTAAATTTGGTAGGAATATTCCTTTCGCCGAGTAGAGGTCAGCTAAGAACGGATTTTAAGAAATTCCTTCTCCGAAAAGAATTCTATGATGCGAAAGTAAACGCAACTGAACCGAACCCGTAACCGAAGCGAAGCGAGGGCGGGTCGCTAGTATATACAGGGTGTCCCAAAATTCAACGATAAGCCGGCACCAGCAGGTGGACCTACATATGACTACTCGAGAACAAAAAAGAAAAAAATTCTACCTTGATTTTTTTTTTCATTACGACAAAAAAATCGATTTCTTTAAAAATCGACATCTTTTATTATATTATTAAGTGCCATTGCTACAATTTTACAAGTAATTCTGTGATTTTTTTTGTATTGGTAAGGTAAGTAGCACTACTATCGATCACAACCATTAAAAATTCCAGAATATCTATAGTTTTTACACAAAAATCAACCAAAACTATGTTTTTTTCATAAATTATGTAAGATTTTGACTTTCAGCTCACTTTCACTCATCACAGTGAAAAAAAAAAGTATGGACACTACTGTGGCAAATAGTATTAAAAATTGGCGCAACTAACTACAATTCTAAAATGGTATAACATTCTAGGCAAACTAGCCACCAAATTATACTTAGGTGTACTATTTCAAAATAACAACCATATTTCGAAAATTTTTAGTGTTGATAGTAATCACTTTTACTATGTAGCCCAAATGTTTTTGTTGCAAGTTCTCAGAATTTGAATGATACATGTGCGTAGTCCATAAGATAACATAAGTTAGACAGAGATAGAGAGATTATACGTTAGAGGGAGATAGATAGATGCTAATTGTTTAGTAACATTAATGCAGGTAGAGAAGTAATTAATGTCCTCAGCAGCACAGCAAGTCAGTACGCTCTACTTCTTTGTTTACTGCACACCGTTCTGTTTTAATTAAAGTGGCTCTGGTACTAACGACTTTGGATTGAATTAAGTGACCTGGAAATTGACCTGACTTGGCATTATTTTAGACTGTGATTTTGTGTTTTTTTAAAGAAGTTTTGCCTTATTTTCAAGTGTTTAGCATTCATTATGCCGCTACCATATACAGCGTTAGAATACGCTAATATGCACCTAATTTATGGAGAATGCCGATGCAATGCCAACGCTGCTAGCAGATTATATCGAGCAAGGTACCCTACTCTTCAAAGGTATCCGGATTATCGCGTATTTATTAACGTGCATCAAGCATTTTCGGAGGGTCGTATACCATCTGACAGGAGAAACGCTGGAAGACCTAGATCGGAACACGATGAAGAAGTTCTCAATGAAATAGAAAGCGATACAACTACCTCTGTACGTGCCATATAAGTAGCAACGGGAATTCCAAAAAGTACTGCACATAGAATTTTAAAACGTCACCAGTTTCATCCATATCATTACAGGCGCGTGCAGGCGTTATTACCGCGGGACTATCCACTGCGGGTCGCATTTTGCCGTGTAATGCTGCAAAAACACAGGGAAGATCCCCAATTCTTAGACAAAGTTTTATGATCGGATGAAACAACCTGCAAGAAAGATGGCTATTTAAATCTTCACAATCTTCATAGCTGGAACAATGAAAATCCGCACCTGGTGAGAGAAGACAAATCCCAATATCAATTTAAGGTTAACCTATGGACGGGCATAATAAATGGAAAAGTGATAGGGCCCTTTGAGTTACAAGGAAACATAGATGGCAATAGCTATTTGAACTTCTTACAAAATGAGTTACCAGGATTATTAGAAGACGTGCCCTTAAGTAATTTGCAAAACATGTGGTTTCAAAACGATGGTTGCCCAGCTCACTATGCCCGCCCTGTGCGAGAGTACTTAGACCAAGAGTACCCAGGACGTTGGATCGGGCGACTTGGTCCTATCTTATGGCCACCCCGTTCACCTGATCTAAATCCCCTGGACTTTTTCTATTGGGGTTGTCTAAAGGACAGAGTCTACTCAAAACCCATTGCAACCTTGGACGAGCTTCGCCAAAAAATAATTCAGGCTGTGGATCACATGAACAGAATCAGATATGCAAGAAAAATAAAACGTTCATTTTTAAGGCGATGTCGTGCCTGCATTACTGCCAATGGCAAACAATTCGAACATTTATTGTAATTTTAATAATATAGTAAATTCTAATCTCTCTATATCTATCTCTGTCTAACTTATGTTATCTTATGGACTACGCACATGTCTCATTCAAATTCTGAGAACGTGCAACAAAAACATTTTGGCTACATGGTAGAAGTGATTACTATCAACACTAACAATTTTCGAAATATGGTTGTTATTTTGAAATAGTACACCTAAGTATATTTTTGTGGCTAGTTTGCCTAGAATGTTATACCATTTTAGAATTGTAGTTAGTTGCGCCAATTTTTAATACTATTTGCCACAGTAGTGTCCATACTTTTTTTTTTCACTGTGATGAGTGAAAGTGAGCTGAAAGTCAAAATCTTACATAATTTATGAAAAAAACATAGTTTTGGTTGATTTTTGTGTAAAAACTATAGATATTCTGGAATTTTTAATGGTTGTGATCGATAGTAGTGCTACTTACCTTGCCAATACAAAAAAAATCACAGAATTACTTGTAAAATTGTAGCAATGGCACTTAATAATATAATAAAAGATGACGATTTTTAAAGAAATCGGTTTTTTTGTCGTAATGAAAAAAAAAATCAAGGTAGAATTTTTTTCTTTTTTGTTCTCGAGTAGTCATATGTAGGTCCACCTGCTGGTGCCGGCTTATCGTTGAATTTTGGGACACCCTGTATATGTAGATTAGAAAAAGTATGAATTTCTAGAGAAATGATAGTTATCGAAAATGTTTATAAGAGGCGTTGTAAGTACATTTATATAGTTCTAATAGTATGTGGTATACTGAAATATTATATAATGTTAACATGACTTACAACAAAATAGATTAGAACTTTGCTACTTTTCTTTCCTAAGTCAATGAAGGCTTCCTATTTGACTGTATATGGACCGTGCCTTCATTATGCTGTGACTCATGAACCCTTTTTTTTTGTTGCGGTGGACTATGGACGTCGTCTTGCCCCGCCAAATTGGTCCGGGGTAACGGAAGAGGCGGCGCGTGACCCCATATACCGACCATGCAATTCTCCCCTCTTCGCCGTGCGAGCGGGCCACCGGTACCCGATCTTTGTCTTCGGTGGCCCGGCGCTTTACCCTCACGGGTTTCTCTCGTCCTCACGCGGTGGCCTCACGTCGGGTGACCAGACTATTCCCCGATCCGATCACCCGAAGTCTCGGCTAGGGTGACTCATAAACCTAAGTTATTAGCAATTGATTTAATGTAGATGCTTAAATATACACTACCTACTTCTTATCGATTTATATTTCTTAAATTTACCTTGGCATCGTTGATGCTCTGCATCTTACTGATCATCTAATTTACCCATCCACTTATCAGCCTTTTGCGATCCGCTACCATGCATAACTTCTCCCCATGAAATGCCACTTAGCGTAATCCTGTGATAACTGCTGAGATGGGCCTGAGCTTCCAGTGACTTCGTCTAAGTCGACAATCCGACTGGTGAAGAGCCATCCTAAACTGGTAATTGGCCCCTGAGAACCTTTCCATGGCATGATTATGAGTTTATCGGTGTTTTCACTTCAGCGTATTAACGTGATGCTCCAGATAAGTACATATATATTTTTCGACAGATTTTATCTCGTAGAGAAATCTCGACCATAGAACGTTGAATGGCTGTATTTTTTATAAGGAATACATTTAGAGACCTGTTAGTTATTGTTGCTAACTAATCAGACTGATATATGCTTTCAAACACTGCATATATTCGAACAAATCCAGTGAAAACTGGACTGTTATTTCTTCATTGTCATTCATCAGTTAAAAAGCTTGAGACCTCGTAGAAGTTTGTCAAAGAAAGTAGGAGGATAGAGTTAATCAAGCGTGACAACTCGACTTTCGTGTAATATTCAATGTGCCTCTTTATTCAGAAATAATTTTAATCAAATACTGAGACATCATTGCATCTGTCCAATAAGATGGTCTCGTTTTTTTGTGGCACTATTAGGGGTTAATACAGGTATATTTTCCACGTTGTTTCCACATGAAAGAATAAGCTTTCTTTCTCTAGAAACTCCGTCACTTTCGGTCTTCTCTGAAGTCTCTGATTTCTTAATATAAATCTATATTATCTCAGCCACCACCTCAGCCAGAAGGCACGTGTAGCAATACATAACGCAGTGCTTGTCCCAACATTACTGTATGGAAGCGCGAGTTGGGTATGCAGAAAAGAGTATGAAAGTAAAATTAATGCGGTCGAAATGCGATCTCTGCGGAAAATCTGTGGAGTTAGGCTGACCGACCGCATTCATAACGACGACGTAAGAGAGCGAGTAGGTATGAAAGAGAGTATTGGTGTAAAGATGCGAAAGGGAATGCTCCAATGGTTCGGACATGTGGACAGAATGCCGAACGAACGTCTGGTTAAGAAGATATACAATGCGAAAGTGGAAGGATGTAGGTACCGAGGGAGACCGAGACTAACCTACCTAGACCAGATCGGTCATGTACTGAAGGAAGGTGGAGTCAAGAGTCTCCGAAACCGGCGAGCGTGTATGGAGAGAATTATGAATGTTGAGGAAGCGAGTGAAGTATGCAGAGATAGAGTTCTCTGGCACTCTGTTCTCTCTGCCTACCCTGCAAGGGATATGGCGTGATGATATGTATGTATGTATGTATATTATCTCATTCTCGGCTCGTCATTCCTTCTTTTGTTTTTTCACATTGAAATCTCTCATACGCACCATGATGTATGGTTTAACTTTAGGGAAACGTGGAATGGGTTACGAGACGTCCTCGTAAAAAGCCTCAACCTCATTATGCGAGTATGCCAGGGTCAGTCCGTAAGCCAATACGACGTTCAACAAATTCTGGTTGATAAATTATGATACCATTTACGATATAAATCCTTTCCCGTCCATATTCTGTATGAGAGATTTACTAACTATAAAACCTACACCGCCTTAGTACGATGGTGATCGCCCTCCCGGTAGGAAAGCAAGTTGCCATATCAAATTATTATTATGTCCATTACACTCTCTCTTTGCACTTCTGATCTTGCAATGTGTCCATAAATTTTAGTCAGTCGCTAATATTATATATAATCAAAGTCAAAGCTTGTTTTGTTGTGATAGGCCGTTGTATTTAACTATTAATTAAGGAGGGGATACTGAAATAATGAAATAACTACCTTGTTTCTAGATCCGAATGCAGAATTGCAGCAAAGAGTGGGTGGTAACTCTCTTGGTGACTTCTTAAGTGATATTTACAACTGACATGGGAAAGCAAACTGACTTTATTTAAATTGCCGACAAAAACTAAGACTTTAATAAACGGATCGTCTCTTGTTTTTTAAAAAAAAATCTTTTCGATACAATATCGGCAAAAAGCGAAACTAGGCATTCCTTCACGTACTCAAGGCTATTAATATCTGCGTCATGCTTTAATTCTCTTTCTTAAGTAGGTACATAAAATTATCTCTATACAAATAGAAACTACAAGGTTAAGTCTGATTGACTTAACAAGC
Organism: Lymantria monacha; assembly: GCA_905163515.2. Lineage (NCBI taxonomy): Eukaryota > Metazoa > Arthropoda > Insecta > Lepidoptera > Erebidae > Lymantria > Lymantria monacha. The sequence continues at coordinate 14,568,395 of LR991083.1, forward strand.
GAGACACAATGTATAAATTATTAGTGAGCAGTTTTCGTAAACTGAATAGCGAGATAACATACAATATATACTCACCAACAATTTTGTCAAACCATTAAGTCATTACAATTATGTGATGATAGCATATAGATTTAAGAATTAGTACCTTTCATCATCTCAACTCATATATGTCCCACTGTTGGGCTCGAGCCTTCTCCATAATGGAAGGGTAATTGACCTACTATGCTAGTCAGACGTGTTGGTATAGGGTTTTGTTTCGAGTTTTCCTTCTCTCACATAGATATTATATGCGTTTTATATCCCTTAGTCGTCTCGTACGATCACCCACGGGTAAGATTGTATTCTTACCCGTGGGTAATCACTATTCGGTGGTGAATTGTATTCTTACTCCGTCACCACACGAAAAAAAAATAGTACCATTACTAATTGGATAAAGAATATAAATAATTAACAAAGTAAATATAAATGTTGGAATGTTGAAACAAACACAAGTTTATCCGTGATGATGAAGAAATACACAATAGATACTTCCACTTCCTTGTTAATAAAATCCATTATGAAATGTAAACAGATATTGCAAGTGAAGGAATACTCGAAATTAACTTCTATGATAATTCGTCTGGCCAACGCGTATATTAATATCCTTTAACTAAAGCTGGAAACCCAACTGGTTGAGTTTGGGGTTTGTTTTGGTAGGCAGCGGCCTAGCTACACCCTTGATATCGCTAAGGTCCATGGGCGGCAGTGACACTTTTCACCAGGTGTGCTGCTTGCTCGTTTGCCACCATAAACAATAAAAAAAAAAAAAAGATATCTATGCCCCAGCAGTCGCATAGGTACATATTGACTGAGACGACGAAAAAGAAAACTCAACATGATTTTCCTAAGTAGAAAGCTATTAGTAACTTTTTAGTATATAATTAACTTTCTCTTAATCCCAATATTAAGATAGATCTTAATTCAGGTAATTTACCACCAATCCGTCCTGACGGAGACGCACTAGGCGCTGGATGATCTTCCGTTCCATTAGAGCTGCCTTCAAGCTATAGACCTATAAGAGTTTAGCTACCATAGATTTCTAATGGTGCAATGGCGTTGAGTTAATATAGCGAGAGAAGACGCGGTAGGGTTTGAACTCCGAGGACGCTCTTCTGTTATTGTGGACAACTGGGAGGGCTATCTCTGAACCATAGTTGGTCAAAAAAAGTTAATGAGATTAAAACGAAGCCATATATATTTTTTATATTTACCTAAAATTAATATATAAGAAACACAAATTTACAATATATTTATTATAATACCTTTTACAAACACAAATTTACAATATATTTATAATAATTTGCCTATAATACTCTACTCGATGCAATGGCAATTGTGATTATACAAATAATGAACTCTTTACAGAGGAAGAAAAAATGACAATATCTTTTGGACTTAACGATATTATAAAAACCCGATAACGAAGCGAAAAATGATGTCACAAGCGGGATTCGAACCCGCGCATATTGGGATTCCGGCCCAATCGTGCTGCCACTATACCACCATGAACTATTTTAGGACATGCAAATCTCGCTTCATATCATATTTACGTCTTAAGGTGACGTATGCCATCTACCCGACAATGTTTACACATTGTTATAGGCTTAATACTTCAAACTTGGCAGTTAGAATTGTATTAAACGATGACACAACCTTGTTATTCAAATTACTGAAATTTTCATTATCGGGTTTTTATAAATAATTAAGCATATTCAGTAATTTGCTTAACAATTATTTATTCTATGTAGTAAGAAACAATGTCAGTACTACTAAGTATCTGTAAAAAATTGCTATAGAAAACATTGCTAGTGTCGTGTATTAAAATATCTGGACGGAGACGGTTTCTTTTCTCATTAATGTTATATCACATTGTTATATTACGATAAAATTTTATGTTACAATTCATTTTGAATATATGATGATAATTAAATAATTAATGTTAATAATGACACTGTTATATTAAAATTTAAACTATAAAATTAGTTTATGTACACACAATGGCAAAAGTAATGATGGCATCAAAATGTTAGCACCGGAGAAAGCCGAGAAATCCTCTGGATCGTAGTCGTGCGGCAATCCTCGTGAGCGAATAACTTTCGCGTACAGCTTTGCAGAGTTCTTAGGAGTTCTCGTCTTGTTCGGACTTTTAAAATCAACCAAATATAGGCCGAAGCGAGACCTGTAACCCAAATAATAAGTTAAATTAGATATATCTTACTTTTTTTAATATAAATAAACCTCATAATAAGGAAATGGTCCTTGTATTGCTGGGAAAATTCTCAACATGCGATGATTGACACAAATTACACTCAGCCTCAAAACGACAGATTGTAGGTCGCATAAAATGTTTGCCTACATAGAAATCGAATCCTTGGCACAGTACGTAGTTATTTTCCCCACTATACCTACCTTCTGCGCAGACACTTATTAATTTATTTATTCAACTAGCTTCTGCCCGCGGCTTCGCCCGCGTAACAGGTTACTTTTCTAAAGATTTTCATCCCCTATTTTTATTTTACTCCTTAAGGGTAATTTTTTTAGAAAATTTTAATGTCATATTTATTTATATCTAATCAATAGCCTAAAAATAAGTTTCAAGCTTCTGTCTTTAAAAATGACGATACTTCCTTACATCTTTTCATCCCCCTTTATAACCCCTGTTTTGCATTAAAAAGTAGCCTATGTCTTTTATCAGGCTCTAGACTATCTGTGTACCAAATTTCATTTCGATCGGTTCAGTAGTTTTGGCGTGAAATACCGACAGACAGACAGAGTTACTTTCGTATTTATAATATTAGTTAGGATTTAAGTAATAAAAAACTATTTTTTTTGTATTTTTATAAATCTAAATTTAAATACTATAAAAAATTATCTATCAACTGGGCTCATATTCCCAATGGACACAAACTTTTAATCTTGACCGTGCGACGGCTATGTACATTTACTTCAAATTTGTCATAATATTTTGACGTAAATTTAAGTAGGTATATATCGCATCGGATCATGCTGCTGCAGGCGCGAAGTTAATTTGCTGACTATCGAATTGAATGGAGCAAAGATAAGTAGATGGGCATTTCATGCTTCAGAGTAGTTACAACTAAAATGTAACTATTTCAATGATCTTTTAAAAATATAGTTTATCGGCAGCCCACTATATCCGACAAGTTGCAGAGGTGTATAACGGCCTAAAGTAAATAATCATAAAACCTATACCATATTAGTACGCTTTACTGCCTATGTGATAATTATTATTATCTACTTTGTCAAACAAAATAACTTCCGACTACTAGATCATATGTACAGATATAGGTAGTATTTAATAAAAAAATAACGCGCCGCAATCTCGAGTAGTGGGAAACATAATTACAGATCTTTCTTGCGTTTCCGTAACATTTAAAGTGCGTGAGCCTGTAATCCTATATTAGTAAGGTTTGGTACCATATAACTTGTAATGTGCTGGGTCTGTAGAGGCCTTTAATAAGGATTGTATGAAATATAATTTAATTAATCAACTAGTGCCCTCTATCAGTATTTTAAATGTACTTAAAGCCAACTATTAAACTAAAAATAACAAAATATACCGAACCCAAAGGTCCCTTCACTTAGTAAAATATATATCTAATAGATGTCGCTACAAGCTCTTATATTAATTAATATCTTTAGAAATATAAACAGAGTTAGTAATAGACAATTAATCAACGACACGTGTTTATTATTTTACGTACTTAATTACATACTAGTTATGGCTGCGACTTCGTCGACGGCGTTTTTTTATATAAAATTTAATACACAGCTGTTTTTTTCTTTTTGTGGCGGGAATTATCAAAATTATTCTCAATGTTACTGCAGTATATAACCTATTATTCTATCAAATTTCAAATTACTTGAGAAAACTTTTGCGCGATTTGCAAACACAGACGAAAATTTCAATTACTATCGGATTGCGATGATTCAAACACACCCAATTTTTTTCTCAAATATGTACAATGTGCAGATTTTGTTTCTCCTACATAATAACCATCCACTTATACGGATGGCATACGACTGAATGAAAATAATGTGTTTCTTTCCTGTGAGTATTGCTTATTGCATGCGACGACTATGGGCCGTCAGAAACTAACATCACTATATGAGAATGAATCCTCGTAAAAGGGACCGCTCGGCATGGTTACGGAAGGACTGAACCATTAGACAGTTTTTTTTTTTTTTCCTTCGCGAGGTGGGACCATGATGAAATATTAGGAAATTCAAAGCCAAATAATTAGCACAATGAAAGCCATCAAAATAGTTTTAATTCAAATGATACTCGGCGTATGTAAATATTAAAAACTATTATAATCTCCGTTATTAAAGGGGAATAAAGTAATCTTCAAAATCTTATGAAATATTAAAATTCATGTTGATATTTCGAGCGATATTTAAGAAATGATTTTCTGACAACAAATGGTGTGTTAGTTGACATCTGTTTGATCTACGTGCCAAGTATCACGGGTTCGATACCCACGGAGCCACAAAGTCACAAATTCCTCTTTTAAATCTGTCGATGATTTATTTCCATTAACTGTATTTTTTAAAGTCCCCCGCAATACAAGGATTCGTTCCTTAGTGCAGAGTTGTTGTTTTAAAAAAAGGAAACAATTTTATTGTTTAGGATTTTGTAAAGTAACTATGCAATGTCTGCCGGCATTTCAACTTAAAATGTGGTTATTAATACAATATCTTTTATATGAAGCGTAATAATTTATCATCGTCAATAAAAAAATACAAATGGTTCTCTTTTTTTCCTCTTGCGTCAGACAGATACAAAATAGTTATAACGTGTTTTATATGTAGGTATATTACTAACAAGTCTGGCAGGTATTTAATACATAAATTAATTTCATGTGAGGATACGAACTACAGCGGAATTGGTTGTTTTAAAGGCACGTGCGCGTATATATATATATATATGTATATATATATATGTATATATATATATATATATATAATATTGTGTGTGTGTGTGTGCGCGCGCGTGGGTGTATGTGTGTGCGCGCGCGTGGGTGTATGTGTGTGCGCGCGCGTGGGTGGGTGTGTGTGTGTGTGTGTGTGTGTATTTCAACATGGTATTCTCTTAATATTGCAGTTTATAAACGTATTATCATATTTTCTAAAAATGACATTTAGAATATTCAGTACATAGAAGCAAATCTACATATCCGTGCCTTTATTATTCCTAATGATATTGAAGTCGGTGTCTAGTATTGGATTAGATGTCAGGATATTTAAGGATACTGACTCCCGCGTAACGACTGCTATAAATGTTCATGGTAGTTAAAACAAATCAATAGCTGAGCGTGTTCTCTGAGGTATTGATTTCACAGTCGTCGAGAATATTCTATATAGAACTTCTAGATGTGATATATTATACCAAAGTTTTAGAATTTCATAACGATGTTTTCGATCACTTGTATAGCGGGGGACTTTATAAATATATAATTAACGGTCACAAATACATCAAAACTCAGAACAACAATATGATCGCATAAGGTATTGTCCTGCATGAAAATCAAACCCATTACACTTGGCACGCTAGGTTGTTATCTTAACCAATACGACTGTTCAGTCAAAGAAATCAAATTTACAATTAAAACACAAAACTCCAAAAATTCTTAGAAGAGTGATATCGACCATCTCTCTCTCCCCTCTAATTATTGATTGTTCTATTTGCCTCCCATTTAGCTATCACTGGTTTTCCTTATTTATTGCCGTATACCTTTATAAACACATAATTCCCACGTTCTATCAACATTTACTATTGCAGATAAGTCACCCCTCATCATCATCTTTCGCCGTTCTCTCAATTAGCTGGGGTCGACGCAATATGTACTCCTCTTCCATCGTACATATTTCAAAAGTTATTGGCAATAGTTATATGACCAGTCGCCTGCCTGACGCCAAGGAGGGTCCTTGGGAATGTAATTGTTGACCAAACGGCATTATATGAAGTTTTCCCAGGTCGATATAAAGCTCTGCTACGGTGTCGAGTGGTACGGTGGTAAAATGGTGACGGTGGTACCAAGTCAAACAGTTCCTCAGAGCACTCCCCGTGAAAGAGCCGGTAGAGTACACAGAGTGACCCAAAGTCTCTCCGCCGCTCTAGCGACTCTAGTCTGTCCGTGAGATTGGGATCACCGACGATTCGAACTGCCCGCCTTTGTAGGGAGTCAAGTGGGTCTAGCTGATATTTAGGCGCGCCTGCCCAAAGATGAGAGCAGTACTCCATGTGAGGACGAACTTGTGCTTTATATAGCACAAGACGTTGTCTCGGCGTGAAGTACCGCTTAGCCCTGCTCAGCACGCCCAACTTTTTGCTTGCCAATTTGGCTTTGTCCTCCAAATGACTCCCAAACTGGACTTTGTTCGATAGTTCGACGCCGAGGATCCCAATACTCTCGGAGATTTGGAGAGTTACTCCTTGGAACTGAGGCGCCATGATAAAAGGGTCTCTGTCATCCGCATAGCAACGAATACTCTCTATGGAGAGCATGTCATTGATATGCAGAATAAACAACGTCGGGGAGAGCACCGAGCCTTGTGGTACACCAGCATTAACGGGCATGGTCTCGGAGCAGGAGCCATCGACGACTACTTTTATGCTCCGAACATCCAAAAAACTGGTGATCCAATTACAGAGTCCCTCGGGGATTCCATATGATGGTAGCTTCGATAGAAGGGCCCCGTGCCAAACCCTGTCGAACGCCTTCGCGATATCTAGGCTGAACGCTAGCGCCTCACCCTTGCCCTCCAAGGCCTCTGCCCAACGGTGTGTGAGGTACACAAGAAGATCACCAGCCGACCGGCCATGACGAAACCCATATTGGCGCTCACTGATCAGCTGATGATCCTCAAGGTACTGCAGAAGCTGATGGTTAATTATTTTCTCCATTATCTTGGAGAGTAAGGATATAATCGCAATCGGCCTGGAATTCGACGGGTCCGACCGGTCTCCCTTTTTCGGGATCGGATGGACATGGGCTATCTTCCACGAAGATGGAACCCTACAAGTATCACAGGAAAGTCTGTATAAGCACGTGAGGACGGGGGTCAACTCAGGGGCGCACGTTTTCAGGACCACTGCAGGGATGCCATCCGGCCCGCTCGACTTATGTACGTCTATTAGCCGCAGCTCCCGCCTCACCGCTCGCTGCGTAATGCGGATTTTAGGCAGAGAGCTTTCACACCGCGGGATGATAGGTGGTGTGGCGGTTCCAGCGTCCAAAGTTGAGTTACAGGCAAAGAATTGACCTAAAAGATCGGCCTTCTGCTTTGCACTGTGGGCTAGACTGCCATCATTTTTCTGCAGTGGTGGGAGATTGGACTGGCAGAAGTTGCCTTGGGCAGCTTTGGCGAGCGACCAGAACGCACGACTCCCGGCGGGATAGCTCTCCAATCGCTCGCCAATTCTGGCAACATGTTCCGCCTTGGCTCTGGCAATAGCCTTCTTACTAGATCTAGAAGCAGCATTAAATTTTCGCTTCTCCTCCCTGACATTTGGGTCCCGATAGTTTTGGGCCCTATTCCAGGTCTGGTATGCGGACTGCTTTTGCTGTGCAGCCGTCCTGCAGGTTTTATTAAACCAAGGCCGGCTGCGGCCACCGACCGGTATTTTGGTGTTGGGGATGAATAATTCCATCCCCGTAATAACCGTATCAGTAACGCAATCCGCACAAATGCCAGGGTCCCCAGAGGCGAAGCAAAGCTGCTTCCATGGGTAGGATGCGTAGAACTCGCGAAGCCTATCCCAATCTGGTGACTTATATTGCCAGACTCTGCGAGTCTCAGTCGCTTTAGAGCGATTAGGCCTCGCAATAGGGGCTTTGCTACGGACCAAACAGTGGTCAGATGATCCAAGAGGAGCTTCGACCACTACCCGGTATCCATGCTGGTGTGTAGTCAGCAGAAGATCCAGTAGAGAGGGCTCATGGCTCTCAATGTCTGGAACACGGGTGGGCTGTGTTACCAGTTGTGAGAGACCATAGGCCGAGACCATATTGAAGAGATGCCCACCCAAGAGGTCAGTGGTTCGGGACCCCAACCACTCTTTATGATGAGCATTAAAGTCTCCAAGAACCACCACCTCCGCTGATGGACACTGCTCCAATATTTCGTCAATCCCCCATTGAACGTCCTCGAATAACTGAGTTGACCCTGAATCACTGCCATGGGACCTGTAGAGGCACGCGTAGATGCGGGTATACCCTCCATAGTCCGCGTAACCATAAAATTGACAGGTCACCATGCTCGAGGGTCCTAAGGCGGCGACAACAGATGTCATCCCGGATGAACACGCACACTCCAGCTTCACGATGGAAGGAGTGCTCCAACTCGTAGCCTGGATAATTTAGGTACGAAATATCATCCGGGGCACTTATCTGCGTCTCCGTTAAAAAGAGCAAGGCAGGCCGCGCCGTCTCGAGGTGTTGGTGGACGGCGTCGAGATTGCTGTGTAAACCTCTAATGTTGCAAAAGTCCACGTCAAATGTGGATAGAGGGACCGCCGTGTAAAACCTTCTCTTTTTGTGTTTCCTTTTCATTAGCGGGGATTCCTTTCATTAAGAGGAAGGGAGTGTACTTTCGTGGAATGGGGTCTGGTGATGCCAAAAAAAAAAGGTGCGGGGCATAGTACATGGTTGGAGGGCGGGTTTTGTGAGGAGCTGACACGAAGCACGGAAGGGCCCCCGGTGCCCCCCCGCCCGTAGTCGTCGGGCTCCACTCCGGTTTCCCACTCCGGCACGACGACTCCGCAACGGGATTTTCGCCGGTTGGCGGGACAGCCTCCCAGGGGGGATAGTCCTGAGCTCGGGTACCCTGTTGACCGGCAGGTGGCCGGCGGTGACCATTCCCACCGGGTCTCCCTGTACCCCATATCAGCCCCTCACGCCCAATGCCCCAACCAAGACCTTACCACCGTAAATTTCAAGCATAACCAAAACCCACCACACGGAAACACACCCGGAAAGTTAGGCTCTGGCTCTCGCTCACCGAACGAAGCACAGCGGCAAAAGCCACTATTCATACGTCGACATTCTGCGAGAGTGTGGTACCACCCCGGTCGGGCCTGCCTGCGGCTGTAGATAGAGACCTATCAACAGTGTGGCCCTACCACAATTTAGTAGATAGTGGTGATGCTACAAAGAGTCGCACAAAGAGGAGACCGAGAACGTCTAATGTGTTCTATCTCATTCTTTCGCCGGCTGAATCCTATACATTTATGTGTTTGTGTCTCTATGGACTTATTTTTTCGTTTCATCGAGTTTGAAATCACAACGATTCTAAAGAAGTTTCACTTCAATAAGAATAAAATTTTATTCACCCACATGCCGTAAAAAACAACAAAATTATATAAGCAGATTGACAGTAGCAAAGATGTTAAGGAGGATGAATGGTGTAACGAGAAAAAAATGGACAAGAAAAGGAGTGAACAATTACACTTCTTTTTATTTTAGAACAGGCTATAATCCGATCACACACAATCTAAACCATTAAGAATAGCGGAAGGGCCAGCATGCAAGCCCAACTGCCGTACATGTGCCTTTCTACAGCCACGTGAGTAGACCAACAATACAAGTCCTTGTCTTCGATAGATGAGCAATTACATTATGGAAGCATAGATGTTAGTACTACAAAAAAAAAGAAAGGACTTATATAACTGATGTTAGTTAAAACAGAAATTATGCTAAGAACTGGAAAATTTAAAGATTGAACCCTCCATCGTAGTTTTAGGAACTACATGAGATTGGATTGAATGAAAGTAATATAACAACATTAACAAATTGATAAATAAGTGAATGGCAATAAGGATTAAACGAAATTCAAAGATTAGATAAGTCCACTGTTAATGTAATAATCATATCTGTTCACTATGGTGAAACAAGTTTTACACTTAAAATTAAAAGTGTTTCTGGTTACTTAATATGTTTTATAAAAACGTCCAAGTTTGTAAATAACGTTAACAATAAGTGATAAAGAATGTTATATCAACATTGTTTTAACTATTTATAAAAATAAAGAAATATTTAAATCGATCAATCACATGTCATCTTCTGCTACGCTTACAAGACATCACCATCTCAGCTCATATATATCCCACTGTTGGGCTCGAGCCTCCTCCATAATGGGAGAGTAATTGAACTACTACACCACGCTGGTCAGACGTGTTGGTATGGGGTTTTGTTTCGAGGTTGCCTTCTCTCTCATAGATGTTATATGCGATTTACATCCCTCAGTCGTCTCGTACGATCACCCACGGGTAAGATAGGGGGTGGTGAATTGTATTCTTACTCCGTCACCACACGGAAACAAGCGCCGATTATTAATTGACAATTGGTAAAAATTCATATCATCATTAGGAATATAAGATATACTTACACATAACCATCATCCCATTCAAAGTTATCCATAAGACTCCACGCAAAGTATCCTATCACAGAATTTTTGTCTTCATGAATGCCATGAAGCAGGGCATTTAAATAATGACTATAATATGATACTCGAGCCTTATCATTTAAACCACTGTAATCTGCATAACCGTTTTCTGTAACTATAATTGGGATACCATCATAAGTCTTCGTAATCCAATGAAGTAGTCTTCTGAAGCCAAAAGGCACCACCTAAACAAAAAAAGATCATATAAGACAAACATCATCTCAAAATCATTACAAATTGTCCTAATGGCACTGATTTTACGTAAAATCGATTATAAAACGTCACAGATGCCAAATAGTTTTATTTAATATAAATAAATTAAAGGTATATAGGGGAAGGCCGGGGAAACACGAACGCTGGGTAATCGCGAACTTAACTATTTCACTATGTTAAAAAGAGATAAAATGATTTCACTCATCGCCATCATAGAAATCACGCCATCATTAGTGTCAAGCGATCAGCGGAACGTCACGGGCGCACACAGGATTTAAGGTAGAACTAATACAAATATTTACTTAGTTTCGTTGCAATTTTTTCACAGATTAAACACAGTGTAACTTATTAAGTAATAATATTTCTAGCACGACATTTATTTGCATAAATAATTAGTACTTAAGGATTCAATTTCGAGAATTAAATGCAGCCGCGCCAATCATAACCTAAAATCATTACTTTTTTTTATTTTGTCACCTTGGTGGGTATTGGCGAACGAATTGAGTGAGTCATTCACGAACGTTCGGCATAGCCCCATCATAGAATAAAAATAATTTCTTTAATTTCATATTGCTTTGTGATAATAATGTTTGGCTATTTAATTAAAATTGAAGTAAGTTTCCATTTTATTTTTGTTTTAGATGCCGCGGAATTATAAAAGGAAAACATAAACTAAATATAACGTTGAAGATTTGAAAAAAGCCATTGATGATGTTGAGAGCATAAAATTGAGCTTAGGCAAAGCTTCTATTTTATATTTAGTGCCCAAAAGTACAGTATTTGATCACATGAAAAAGACAGACATAAAACAACCGAGGTGTGGTAGAAATATGAATGATAGAACATCCTGGACGAACAATTACACAAACCAAATTTGTAGAATTATTCACAAAGACTTTCAATCGGTGTAGTAATCTTGAAAAGGCTGCTTAGTGGTTTCAGAGCGGCTGGCATATATGTTATGCAGCCAGTCATACTTGATACAGAAACAAGAATAAACCAGCCTATTGCTCAAGATGCAGCAGAAGTTCCTTTAATGTCTCCTCCTGATGCACAAACTTCTGTGGATCAAAATTTTATAGTACCGATTTCTGATTTTCAAACTACTGTATCAAACGCTCTTATACCTGCTCTTGATGCACCACCTTTTGAACAAGCTAATAACACATAAGCTCTTCTTCCTGACATTGATGCACCAACTCTCGTATCTGCTAATAGGACACAAGCTGTAGAAATTTCTGCTTTTGAATCAAGGACTCCTGAAAAACCAGGGGCTATTACACATGATTCTTCAATACCATTATCTGATATATATACCTATTATTACACTTAAGGTTAATAAGCTATATACCAAAAAGAAACATTCAATTATTTTAACCATTACACCCGCCAAGGATGTTCTTGAAGAAAATTATAATAAAAAATAGCAAAAGAAAAGAAGGAAACTACCCAGAAATAAAGAAAAAGAAACACGCTGAAAAAGGGAAAAAATGATAAAGATGAACAAATAAAACAGAATAAAGAGACTAAACAAATATTCACTATGATAGAGAGATTGAAAACTATTAGTTTATAAGGCTGTGGAAAATCTTGAAAATATGGAACATTCTAGTTCTAACAGTGATAATGGGAAAAGAAAGACAAGAGAAATAACGAGAATGAAGAATGTTGTTGCATTTTTGCAACGAAAACTACGGAGATAGTTTCCCTGATGCGCATTGGATCAAATGCTACGTTTGTTTAAAATGGGCCCATTTTTTTTTTGGAATGGGTTACGGTCGTCGCACTCCTCGCACCACACCATCCGAGGTGACAGAGGGGCGTAATCACGCACACCCGCAAGCCACCCGTGTACCTCGCCTTCGTCGTTGGACCGGCCACCGGAGCAGCGTGAACTTGTCGTCAGTGGCCGGCCCGACGGAATACCCCCTGAGGGGTACCCTCTCCTTGAGCGACTGATTTTTGCCGGTCAATACATTTATAAATTTAAGTTTAATCCTGAATAATCTGTCGTACATGATCTCATTTTTAAGCTAGTTTTGGTCAATTGGGAACGATAGTAATTGCCCCATTATATATATATAGGTATTCGTGATTGCCCGACCAGTGTCGGGTAAATACGAACACTAAAGGTTTTATTTTTGTTATAAAAGTTGATTATATAAAGATAAATGAATATTTTTGATAGTATTAGTCTAAAGTATGATAATTTATCTTTCAAAAATAGCTATTAAACTTAACCTACAAATACTAACTTTTGTATTGTTTCAAAAGTCCCTTAAGTGTTTGTAATTACCCCGCCTTCCCCTAAACATATAATAAAATACTGACCATGTATTCATTATAAACAAAATGTATAATAAAACATAATATACCTATATATATAATAATTGCCCAAATTTAGGGGCATTCAAGTCGTGTAAAACAAAAACTAATAAACGCTAATCAACGTTTGTTTTTGTATTTATGCAAATGACCTGTCCCATAATTACAATATACATACGTATTGTATCATCTGAATAGGACAGTTAAAGGACGTCCTTCTCGTCTGATCTACACCGTACTTAAATACAACTCACCAATATAAATTCTTAGTTGTTTTTATTTTTTGTACTTAATTAATTAGGTTGGCTTTCTGGGTTTATACCTAACTATTTTTGATTATATTTTACTGTCTATGCTCACAGTTCCATACGCATTAAATATCTCTTTGACCATTCCTTCATCTTCTTATCTTCTTTTATACAATAGGTCTCATATCCTTCTTCACTACAAGACTTTGAATACTTCCACTACGGGAAGGAACTTAAACTAGTTGTTTTATATAAAATCATGTTGGTTAGATAAATAAAAGCAGATTCCTACTAGGTTATTTCCACTATCTTCTGCGCTAAGATCATGATTAAAGTTCTTAAACCTGTCGACACCTTGCAATGACAGGTTCGCAATCATTGCTGCAGCATATACAGAGAAATACCGTAGAGTTATATCAGACAAATCTCAAACGTATTCTGCGGCTTTTCTTACTGCATTTTCAGCGATTTCATCCTTGAGAGTGTGTGCAGGTACTACATTTGTAGTAACCAGCGTGCCTACAAGGTCCAAACCACTCGCAAGGCTAGTCACCCGGTCGTCTCAATTAGCTAATGCTCTGGGCAAGGGATTGCATCAAGTAAACCAGTGCTTTTAAATGACTCCACAGAAATTGCAGTTAAGACTAGTAACTACAACAGATGTTATATTAAGGTCATTTTAACTAATCCTATTATTGCATATATAAGTTATCTACCTATATAATATATTTCAACAAGTAATTTCCAGTATATTTCTACTATATTCGGAATCTTGGGAACGGCACCAGCTATTTTTATGGAATTTAGTACGCACGAGTTTCGGATCTATAAATTGTTTGATCCTTAGATTTTCCTTTTTATTATTTTTCCCTTTTCTAATTTTTGTAATTTCTTTTTATTATTTCATAGATTTTTTTAAAATCTTTATTTAATCTGTAAGTCCTAACTGACGATTTACAACGCCTATGTTTGAACATTGCCAGATTTGAATTAAACGCAAGGAAGAATCCCAAGCACAGCCAGCAACGCCGTCCAAAAAATCATTTTCTCGTAATTAGCTCTACTTAACTGAACAATTTGTTCTAGGTTAAAATAGTAATCGACAGTTGCTATAATTATATTCCAAGTGATGGACATTATTTTATTCTTGTCCATTTTTATTTAAAGACTCAAATTGGCCAACCCTGTTTAATATAATTAAGTATGGTACCATACGAAATATATCTACAAATTTTAGGTACTTAAATTATATATTTAATTTGCATTTAATGTTAATACTGATTTCAATCCTATCTATAAGCTCAAAGAATTCATTCAATGCAAAGGTGCATACAGCAATTTTGGTCATATCACACACACACATCTTCCTATTTAATAACTCCTTGCAGTTTCATGGCTTCTATATAGTCTATATTGGTCTATATTCTCATTAAACTTAGGCATTTTTTTCTCCCCTTAAGGTTAGACTTTAATTTAAAATTTAAATTGATCTATTGAGGTCTTTATATGACTACAATGAGATTGAGAATCTCGCTGTAGCTATCATTGATGCAATATATAAATAATTATACATCAATCATTCAAATCACATTAACAAATTCCTAAAAGGGAGTAAAAATATCTCAGAACAACAACAATAATAATGTAAGATTGTTTTAATTAAATAATTGTTGTGTTAATTAAATAATTGTTAAATAATTATTATCCATGTAGTGACGGAGTAAGAATATAATTCACCACTCCCTCTTTTGCCCATAAGTGTTGTTAAAGATGCCTAAGGCATAAAAATGTTCATATATGTAACTTCAATGTAAGAAAAGGAACACTCTAAATAAAACCCGATACTAATAAGTCTGACCATCACGATATAGTATGGCAATTTCTCCATGTATAGCTCCAGCCCCTATAGATCTAAAATGATGATGATGATGAAATAAAATAATTGCTAATTTTTAGTTTTTATGAGATTATAAAAATCACACCATCGGTATTCGCTTGAATGTAATAAAAAAAGGTAAATATGTACTAGCTACCAGCCCGCGGCTTCGCTCGCGTATAAATTAACTTTCGCAAAATTGAATTATTATCTCATAAACATTATCGGGATAGAAAGACTTAAATCCTACATTAATTCTATGAGTTAATCGAGGAAATGTGCCAATTTTTATCCACATCTGTTCAACTGCTTATGCCTGATTGACTAATAAGCATACAAACATCTTCACAAACTTTAACATTTATAATATTAGTAGGATGTATAGATGTCTTTCTTCTTCTTCTTTTTTTTTTGTATTGGCAATCAGCTACTTTACGAGCCATTTTTGCCAGTGTCGAGTTACAACTTTCTTCACGTGTTTAATATCTTTATGTAAGTCATTGTCCATCAGTAAATCAATACGTCGCCATCAACAGTGCTCTGGCCACACTGATAATGTTAATTTTTGGGAATGTTGATGGAAAACGAAATCGTTGTAAAGCACTTTTATATCATATTTACTACATCCCAGCACTTTCGTCGCATCACATTACATAAAATGACATCAAAATCATTTAATATAACACGTCAAAACGCTAAAATGTTGAATATAATACAAGAGCACCACATGACATTTTCAGATTCCCGGCAAAATTCTAGATGTCTTTTGTTGCTATAAAAGTGAGCACAGCTCACTTTTATGCCTGATTGAGTAAGCTATAAAAGTGAGCACAGCTAACTTTTATAGCTTACTCAGTTAGTAAAGTGAGCTGTGCTCACTTTTATAGCAGGCATTTTCCGTTCTTGGGAACCAAGAAGGTAGCATACAGTGGCGGCGTAAGGCGTGGGCGACGTGGGCCACCGCCTACGGCCTCGCGACCCAGGGTGCCTCGCACCCCGAAAATTTATGCATTAGATACATAAAAGCCGCGAACGCGCCAAAAAATTTTTTTGCCAAAAATTTCAAATTTCTGTTTCTTTAATATTTTTGGAAATGTTCTTTGGTGTTGGTACCTACTAAAGGTACTTAGTTGATCTTTATTTTTTGGTGTTGGTTTTGCACGAATAAAAGTTTTTTTTTGTTTTCTTAATGTCAAGTGTTTCATTTCTTCTTTTTTTCATTTTATACAATCCGTCCGAATCGTCGTCGTCGAATCCGAGGGCCCCGCAAAATGAATCTTGCCCACTTCAAATTTAGGTCTCACGCCACCACTGGTAGCATATCATTATTGTATTTCTTTTACATAGTTAAATTAAACAACTGCTTGTGTCAAAGTCAAGAATGCTTTGAAAAATAGATACCATTTCAAGAACTTTAGAATCCATCTAAAATACTACTTACTTTACTTTTTATAGGCAAAGAAGTAAACGTGTAGGCGTATTATATATAAGCGTATTAAATGCTATATATATCATTATTTAAAAAATAAATGGCAAGGATTTATTAAATATTCCTTAAGCAGGTGAATAAAAAAAACGATTATTATTTTCAAGTTCAAGAGCATTGAAATGCAAAAAAAAGAGAATTTATAGATGGAAACATACTGAACTTTTTTAAAATAACAAGACCGGTTATAAATATAATTATGCTTATCTCGAAATATACAATATTAATAATAATATTGGTTGTTTTGGGCTCATAATAATATATTTCTGAATAAATATATTTATTACTCAATTGATGTACATAATATATAACTGCAAAGACAAACCATGTAAGGATGTGAATTTTAATATCTATGAGAGTACACATAATTTTTAGAAGACCTAATTACATTTCATGGAATTGAAATCTATCAGAATATTTATTTGCTGTACTAGTTTTGAATTTAGATTTGTGTATTAAAGGCCATAGCAGCAAACCCACCCCTTTTTCATTATAAAAAAAAAACAATTAATTCGCTATTAATCCTAATTCTATTTTAAGAACTATGAAAGTCAATTTTTATGCATTAGCGTTATTTTGGCGGGAGCGTGAAAATGTCAAGTAGTGCTTGAATGATTTTGTTAACACCTTTATACGAGTATAAGACGATAATTAAAAGAAAATGACAAAATGTTGTGAATATGATGTATATTGTATGTGTTTTCAAGTTTCACAAAAATTCCGAGAGGAACCTATAAATACTAATAAATAGGTGACCAACGTTTAATTAAAGACGACTTGACTTACTAATGGGCAGTGACTTTAAAGATGCTAACAAAATATAGGAAAACTGAAATGCTGTTCTATAACTATGTTACGAAAATTTAATAAAACTTTGTTCCTTTTGACCTTTTCAACTGACGCACCATACCAAAAAAATCATTATCATAAATACAAAATAAAACGAGCATGAACATGAAATATGCAGGGTAGTTTGATCAGTAAAAGGCATTTTTTTTTAAAATGGCACTTTAGCAAGCTCACGTTCAACAATTGTGTCACACCTCTTAATCGACTTTTACGATAGCCACGGAAAAGAAAAAGGCAGTGACCTAATATTAACCCAACGATGATGCAATTAGAAAACTAATTTCATGTTAAGAATAGAATAGGGATATCATATTCTATTTCCAACCTGAGATTAGTTTATGTACAGTAATGTATGATACAAGTAGCTTTCCACCGAATGTGTAACTAAATTTGTCAAGAGGTGACAATGTTCTACTTAAGACGTGAGCAGCTGATGACGCTGTACGTTACAGTGTTATGGAAAAATGTATGCTGAGCAACAAAAAAAAATACGAAGTTTAATTTACCTTGAGCCAGGACGAAGATGAATCGGAAGGCCATTTAGGATTTTGCACCCTTACAATACCGACGTCATTCTCATGAGAAGGTATAGCACCAACTTCTTTATCAGCCATAGAGAGTAGATATGTAGTATAATGATTCAATCCAAAGAAATCCGCTGTTCCTTTGATATAATTTATTTCTTCAGCAGTGAACTTCGGTAGACGGGATCGTGTATAGTTCTGCTGCAGACTCTTCTCATCGACCAGCTTAATTAATTCAGGTGGATAATTACCTTCTTTAGAATAAATTGGATGAGCATACCAACCGACCTGAAACCCAAATAAAAAAGGAATGTAAGATGAAACATTTGAATCGATATTTATCTATTTGAAATAAAAGTCACGATTTTATCGCGTTTGTATACGCGATAAAATCCCGGAAATCGGTCGTGCCTCTTTTTCACTGTGAGAGGGAATCTGGTCTGCTAGATCAGGTATTCATCATTTGATGTTGAAGGATTAAAAATAAAATGCGATACATTTGAACCCTCACTCACTCGTCGAGTCTAAAAACAGACTGCGAATCCACAAGGGATTGGGCAGCAGCGCTCTTTTAGGAAATATATCCCTTGGGATGACCTACGTCCAAAAGCGTACGTCGATAGTCTCATAAAAGGGAAAGAAAGGGTTGATAAATTTTATTCAAATGTACCTAAATATTTTATTATATTAACTTACGAAATCATATAATTAAAAGAGGCCTATTCAAATATTTTATTTCTCTCACGGTTCCGGCTGTACCTTAAAATATTCCAATTATTATAATTGAACAAGTACATTATCTTGCTACCGGTTCAACAAATGTACTTTATTTAATCGACTTGTTTAGTTTCCGCAAAATGATAAAATTTTTTTTTAAACGATAACGTTTACATATTTGCAAATGTCAACAAAATAAAGATTTAATTACTTGAAACATACATGCATAAGATATGAGGTGGTACCTAGTTTTATCAACATAATTGGTCTACGGCTGCGTGCTGATGAAAATGTCAAAAATATGAAAAACGTTTTATTAATGTCGTTTTTCTTAAACATTACTTTGAACAGGTGATGATAAATTAAGAATATAATATATCACCACTCCATTAGTATCCAAGTCATAAAAACCTTCTCACCAGAATATAAAACGCCAGGGGAATGGGCAGTGGCACTCTATTGAGCAGCTTAGAATTCTAACTCAGATCGCTAACACACAATCCACGCGCAACAATTAAAGCATAATCATCATAGGCATTTATAGCCTGATGGATGGATAAATAAAATATTATTACTCATAAACTCGAAACAATACATGATTACTTCTATAATATTCTTAATGAGAACCTAAAGGTGTTTTAATCAACGTAAGTTATGTAAAAGTCAAATATATTTCCTTTAACAAAAATTAAAAGCCTTTGTTCAATATAAAATAATTATTAATAAGCGATCGCATACGTTATCATTATTTTGCCCTTAGATTAAAGATCAGCTAATTACTAGAGGTCAGCATGAATTTTCCTGTTCCGCTTACTTCAATTCAACGTCATATGTGTGCTACTGTGTAGTAATTAATGATTATACATAACTACTAATAAGTGGTGACCACTATATTGGTACATGGGGGTCGTAAAAGACGGCAAATGAATAATATGCATATAACATCTATGCTAGAGAACGCAAACTCGAAATAAAATCCTATACCAACCTATCTGACCAATATAGTAAATCAATTTTCCCTCCTATTGTGGCTCAAGCCCAGCAGAGGGACGTATAAGAGCTGAGATGACGAAGAAGACTACAATTCACTACCCCTTATCTTACCTGTTGATAATCGTACGAGACGACTAAGGGATATAAAACGCATATAACATCTATTATTACGGCTCAATATGCGTACCGCATTGCGGGTTAGGGCGTCCCCCGGATGCGACGCGTACCGACCCGCCTCCGTCGGTACGAACTTCGGCAGTTGCGGCGATGGGGGCCGCCACCCATCACGCCTTGCCCAGTCAGGCGAGTCGAGGAGAGCAGAGTGCCGGGTGGGCACGTGGAATGTAAGAGGTTGTGTGGAAGGTAAGTTACACGAGCTGATATCCGTCATGGCGGACAAACAGCTAGACGTGCTCTGTGTAACAGAGACCAAGCGAAGGGGCAGCGACGCCTGCAATCTTCCTGGTGGCGGGATGGCTCTGTGGTCTGGTGTACCACAGAGCGATCGAGCCAGCATGGGGGTAGGAGTACTGTTGTCCTCTCGCTTGGCCTCAGGTGTGAAGGATTACGGAATGTATGATCCCAGACTTCTTTGGGTCCGTATAAAACTTGGTGTCACCAAGGTATTCATGGTTGTAGCATATGCTCGGATCCTCGGTGGCATCAGACCTAGAGAAGTTTTGGGATAATGTTAGGGAAGTTCTGGATATGGCAGAAACCAGTGAACGCGTGATACAATCACGCGTTCAGTGGTTTTGCGGAGATTTGAACGGATGGGTGGGGACCAAGCGTCTCGACTATGAGGACGTACTTGGTCCATTTGGTGATAAGAGAGTGAACGACGCAGGTAGGCTCATAGCGGATGTATGCATGGAGAGAAACCTCATTGTGTCAAACACATTATTCCAACATAAGGACACCCATATGTATACATAGAGAAGGAATGAACAGAAAAGTATAATAGATTTAATTTTGGTAGACAGTCGCCTCCGAAGCAAAATATTGGACGCAAGAGCCTACAGGGGCCCTACAGTCGATACGGACCACTATCTCGTTATTGCGAGATTTAGTGGTCTGTTCAGAAAGTGGAGGCACTGGCGAGAGCGTGTCCACTTCGAAGGGCTTGAAAGAATAAAGGTTGCAAGAAGAGTGTGTAAGAGAAAAGTATGCAGAGGGTGTCCGAGAACGGTTGACGATGGCAAGCCAGCCGCAATCGGACATTGAAGAATGCTGGAGAGTATTGAAAGAGAGTATGGTAGATATAGCGAAAGAAGTATGTGGAAGTTCAAAGAAGCATAGAAAAACAAATGGTGATGCATGGTGGGATGCGGAAGTGGCAGCTTCCGTAGATGAAAAGAAAAAAGCGTGGCTGGACTATGTCTCTTCTTTGAATCTGAATGACAGTATGACTGAACAGAAGAAAGAAATATATCGGCAATGTAAGAATGACACCAAGGCCTTAGTGAAAGAGAAACGTGATAGAGCAAGTATGAGTGCAGAAGATAGGCTGACTAAAAACTTCGAGGGGACACCAAACTCTTTTGGAGGGAGGTGAAGAAGTCTCGGTGTGGTTGGTCAGCCTTCAGAATGAATAAAATAAGGTCTAAAAGTGGAGACATTCTTACACAAACACAAGACGTGTTAAGTCGATGGAGTGAATATTTTGGCGATATGTATGCGGATGCTACGGTTGGCGCCGGTGTCGCATGTGGTTTAGTAGATCAACATTCGACAACGGCGTCCTCCGATGGCATCAGTATGGATGAAGTTGAATGGGCGATAAGAAGTTTGAAAAATGGTAAGGCAGCGGGCATTGATATGGTGTCTGCCGAGATGATCAAGCTTGGTGGCGCCTGTGTCTGGGAGGCGTTCCTGTTGCTCCTCAATTTATGTTGGAGCTCGGGAATGGTTCCCAGGGACTGGAATAGCGCAGTCATCGTGCCTTTGTTTAAAAACAAGGGTTCACGTTATGACTGCGCAAATTACAGAGCCATAAGCTTGACCAGTTTGGCAGCAAAAGTGTATGGTAAAATTATTGAAAGGAGAATGAGGATGGTGTCCGATGGTTTACTGTGTGAGACACAAGGAGGTTTCAGGAGTGGAAGGGGATGCATGGATCAAGTGTTCTCTCTGCGCAACATTGTGGAGAAGCATCTGGCTCTAGGTCAGAGGGTTTTCTGCAGTTTTGTGTATCTGCAGAGAGCATTTGACACAGTTGTACGAAAGGAACTTTGGGACATTTTACCGGAGTATGGTATTAACGGTAAACTGCTACAGGCTGTGCAGTCCAGTTACATGGGCTGTAGAGCCTGTGTGCGGCTAGATGATGAAATGTCGCCTTGGTTTGACGTCAATATCGGCGTTAAACAGGGGTGCGTTCTGTCAGCCAGGCTGTTTATCATATATCTGGATAAATGTCTCCAAAGGTTGAACGATATGAATGTGGGAGTCCAGATGGGCGACTCAGTGGTTACTGCTCTGCTATATGCAGATGATGCAGTCCTGCTGGCACAGTTAGCGACTGACCTGCAGACCCTAGTCGACACAATGACAGAAGATTGTAAGAAAAGGGGTCTACGTGTGAATGTGAGCAAAACCAAAATAATGGTCTTTGAAAGAGATGAAGCCAGAACAGATGTAAGAGTAACAATAGGTAATGATGTACTAGAGCAAGTGGATGAATTTGTATATCTTGGATGTGGATTTAGCCGAGATGGAAGGTACACCACTGATATAGAGCGAAGAGTGAATGCGGGAAATAGAGTGAACGGAGCGTTGGGGCAACTTCTCGGCAGCCACCACCTCAGCCAGAAAGCACGTGTAGCAATACATAAAGCAGTGCTTGTCCTAACATTACTATATGGAAGCGAGAGTTGGGTATGCAGAAAAGAGTATGAAAGTAAAATTAATGCGGTCGAAATGCGATCTCTGCGGAAAATCTGTGGAGTTAGGCTGACCGACCGCATTCGTAACGACGACGTAAGAGAGCGAGTAGGTATGAAAGAGAGTATTGGTGTAAAGATGCGAAAGGGAATGCTCCGATGGTTCGGACATGTGGAAAGAATGCCGAACGAACGTCTGGTTAAGAAGATATACAATGCGAAAGTGGAAGGAGGAAGTGTAGGTACCGAGGGAGACCGAGACTAACAACCTACCTAGAACAGATAGGTCATGTACTGAAGGAAGGTGGAGTCAAGAGTCTCCGAAACCGGCGAGCGTGTATGAAGAGAATTATGAATGTTGAGGAAGCGAGTGAAGTATGCAGAGATAGAGTTCTCTGGCACTCTGTTCTCTCTGCCTACCCTGCAAGGGATATGGCGTGATGATATGTATGTATGTATGTGTATAACATCTATGCAAGAGAAGGAAAACTCAAAACAAAATCCTATACCAACACGTCTGACCAGCGTAGTATAGTAGGTTAATTTCCCTCCCATTAGGGAGGAGGCCCGAGCCCAACAGTGGGACATATATGGACTATGATGATGATGATGATAAACTATTTTTACGAATTTTATAGTGTTTGTAATTGATTTTCCCTTAATCTCTTTCAAACAGTCTCGTTTTTTGGGGGTTATAGTGGTGAATGAGCAAGCAGAACACCTGTTGGTAAGTATTACTGCCGCTCATGTACCTTTACAATACCAGGGGTATAGCTAGGCTGCTGCCTACTTACAAAAGCCCACCTAGAAAGTCAGGCTTTCTTCTCGATTGAGATTATTCCTCATCGCGCACCCGACGAATCCAAACCATTCGTACCGCCAGTGCAGTGACATGAGCGTGGGAGCCCCATGGGTACATCAACCACAAGGACCGGTCATACTCAAGTAGCCGAAAAAGAACACCACAGGAAGAGGGCCAAGCCCTGAAACTGTTTTACGCGTCCAGCAGGAGGCGCTCAGGTAGATGACTTACTTCTCTCTCGCTCACCGAACGAAACGCAACAGCACATTGCTCAAATGTAAATTTTCTGCGAGAGAGGACGGCCTGTGACTGTAGACAGAAGACTGTCGACCCCACCACTACTCTACTCTCCTAGCCGTTTCTTATAAAACTGTCAGCAGAAGAATTAATAGTGACATATTATTGATGGTTTTTGACATCCGTTCCCTTTTCTGTTTCGCGCCTTTTAAATGAACAACAATTTAAAAGAAACTTTACGATCCTTGAATAATAAAGTCTAACCTACGTCATTCTCAATAAAAAAATCATCATTATAAATAATGTTATTCATTATTCAGATTTACGTGTAAATTAATGTGGCCAAACTACTTTTCATAAAATATATGTAACCACTAAATATTTAATTTTGAATAGTAATTTAATTAAAAATGGCATTTAAAGAATCAACTGTGTGTAATTGTATTGACACTTCCGCATCCGTTGCCAATTGTATCCCTTATTTCTATTGTGACAGTTTTGCTACATGACTATGCCACGTACTTATTGAGATACAGAATCCATCTATTGTATCTATATAGAGTAGTATAAAAAATATAATATGTCACCGACCCTTCCTTTCCGGTGGATGTTTTGATATTAGCTGGAATATCATAAAGAAAATGACCAAGTACCACACTCTGGGAAAATTTACAGCGCAAACTATAGCCGTCGATGATAAGCTTATGTCAAACGTGTTAATAAGATTATCCCTTTTTTGACAAGCAACGGACCTTTGTCCAACAACGGACCTTTGTCCAACAGCAGACATCCTGATGAATATATAGACGGACTTAGATATAGAATGTTACTATACCAAAACCTTTAACTATTACCATAGGCTGAGTTTGTATTTATAGTATGTTTAACCATAAGGCAATACAAAAGGCCTGTTTGTTGTCATGTTCAGCGTCCTATAAGAAGGGCTTCGATATAGAATCGACTTCCATATAGAATCTTTTTTTTAAATACCCTTCACTAATAGACTACAAGGCCATGGAAAAAATTAACCTGTGAAATGAACCAACGTGAATAATGCTTAGAAGGCTGTTACTGTATCATAAAATAACTCTGAGCGCTATGCCGTCATTTCTGAGCGGTACAGGTGAGTACGTGAGTAAATGGAATTTCATATAAGGAAATAATACTTGTACTGCGAGGTACTTTACAAATATATAATTAACACAGACAAATTTCATCCAGAAACAGTATAACTGTTTGTGGATTGCGCAAAGTATTGTCCTGCGTAGGCACGGAAGCTCGGTATCTCAACCACTACGCCATCTTTGCAGTCCAAGTCATCTGTCAATGTGAGTATTCCAAGAGCGACTATTCTTAGGGCTGGTATTTATAAATAGTATGAAGACCACAAAGGTTTTGTATACTTTACAACATCCATAGTACCGGAGGTCTAACAAGTAAGACATTTAAAATATACGTTTATCAAAATGTAAAGTGTAATTAAACTATATACCTACATACAAATGTTATGACGTCAAGTGTTTTTAAATAACATTTGACTTCGGTTCTATTATTACTATGTATCTCGTATTCGATATAATACAAATACAATTAAATAATATTTAAACAGAACTCCATTATTATTAGGGATTTCCAGATACATTCATGTTCAGTTCTTTAATGAAAATATAAGAAAACGCTTTTGTACTACATATTTATAACGTCAGCTATAAATATAGTGAATATATGTCTAGTATAATGGTATATGCGTTTGTAAACCTAGGTTTTGCACGCCTCAACACGAAGCCACATCCACATAGTGTACTCTATTCGGTTTCTGCAATGCTGGCATTATCCGACGCAAATATATATATTTTCTATTTGTTCAGAAAATTCTTTTTGACGTGACAATGTCTAATAAATCGATGAACGCTGGCTGCATGCACGAAAAAGTGTCCCGTTACGCTCCTTGTCCCGTTACGCTCATCGGCGAGTGCAGTAGGTAATAATAGGTTATGTTATAATTGACTAAAAAAATATGTTGATTCATATAATTGATGATAGATATTGAATTACAGTTTATTTCTATGAAAACTTGTTCATAATTACATGTATAAAAGTTATAGTTAAAATAATCTGTTCTTTAAAGTAATTAAAATATTTGAATTAATGAGTGCAAATAAAAGTAAATTTATCAATTAAATTGTAGATTTCATTTCACTCCTTCTTTGTATCCATACAGAATAATGATAATTCAATAAAAATAATTAAATTTTATTCATAAAAGAATGCAGTCATTTCATCAATGTTTTGTTATGACGTTGTCACGTTAAACTATCATCCGTAAACCGACTTTACAGACAACCATTTTTTTTTATTGCTTAGAGTGGCAAACGAGCAGACAGCGCACCTGATGGTAAGTGTCAATGCCGCCCATAGACCTATGCAATACCAAGGGTATAGCTAGGCCGCTACCTACCAATACAAAGCCCAAACCCATCCCAGTTGGGCTGCCGGCTCTCTCGCTCACCGAACGAAGCGCAATAGCACATTGCAATGGCAATGTGCTATTGCGCTTGTGTGTGTGTGTCTGAGTAATGACTCAGACGTCGATCTTTTGCGAGAGTGTGGTACTACCCCGGACAGACCGGCCCGCGGCTGTCGACCGAGAACTATCCATAGCGTGATCCCGCCATTATTAACTATTCAATTGTTCACTATTCATGTAAACAAGAGGATTGCCTAGAAATTAAGGACTTTTTATATCGATTTGTTTTGAAACTTTGTGTTTAATGGTAATATAAAAAATGCAATCCAAAAAAAAATAACATGAAAAATGCACTCCAAAAAATATTTTATATTGCCATTTAATTATCTGTGTTTCTTTACGATTAAGGTCGTCACACACAAGTCATATTAACCTTATCAAATAAATTTTCTTATATCCTAAACTTGATATCTATTAATTTTTATTGTCAAACTCTCAACCGTTTAAAAGATGAATTTAAAAATATAAAAGTGTGAGGCGTGCCCCTTTTTGGATCTTGATCAAAATTGTTTTACGATTAAGAATAACCGGCTACGAAAAAAAGTAACAATACGCGGACATAAGTACTGTTCAACACGAAAAAATACAATAAGTTGCATTTATCTCTTCTGTTTTAATACCGAAATTTTGCAAATCTGCATAGAGCAAAACTGACTTTTGATTGATTTAAAAAAAGCTATTCATAGAATCTAGAACGTTGGTCTAGAACATGCATGTAAATTAAATGCCGACCAGTTTGTATATTTATTATTTTTATCACGGGCGGTATATATTTAAATAAACTATATTCTTACACACTTAAATAAACTATATTATGTAAATAACCATAAGTCAATAATAATGGAATTTTGTTACGAGCTTATTTTTGTGCTATTATATTATTTTCTCTTAATAATCATATACGGCAGCTGCGATGATATATACAATCTTGCTCCGTCAGAAAATCCAAAATTGCACGCCTCATAATTTTTATATTATTTATCATTTACTATTAGTCAATGCCAGAAATGAACATAAAATTAAAGAAAAAAACATTTTTTAAAAGCAAGCTTTTTATTATTTACTAAATAATGCAACACACTTTTATTTATAAAATTGGGACTGTGATAAAAACGGGAAGATTTAATAATTATGGTGTAAAGTTTTAGTGTTACAAAATATATAACTATGTACGATATGGAATTATCTTGTTGTTGAAGATTAATCAAAATATCGTTAAAGGTTACAATAAACTTATAAAGTGTTATATGTCTGATTAGAGTTAATTTATTTTTAACTTTTTAGTTTATTATATTAGCAAATAATAAAAGCTTGTTTTTAAAAAAATATTTTTCTTTAATTTTATTTTTAACTTTTTAGTATTTTTGTTATTCGTGTTGTTCCCACAAATATAGGACAAAAACGGTTCATCACTCCAGAGCTCCATTGTGGAGGGATAAGGGCTTCAGTATAACAGGGTTCGCCCTGGTACTCTGAGGCGCAACGTTAGCGATATGAAATGTTTATACACCCTCATGCCATTCAGCCCTCGGCACGTGTTTACTTTGGCATTGAGTCATTCATCTAATCAATCAGACATAATCCACATTCATAATAAGCGGAACGAACTTTTTCCCCAATTTGTTGGAGTTGCATATTCACGCCAACCAAGATACTCGTCAAGACGAATCAAACGAGCCGAAATTCGGTGGAGTTGCATCTTTTAATTACGGAGTTCCTATGGCCAGCTTCCAGGTCCATCATCAGAACCTAGTTACCATATAGTATCAAAGTACTCCTCAAGACGAATCAAGCGAGCCCAAACTCGATGGGGTTGCGTTGTTTAATTACGGAGTTCTTATGGACAGCTTCCAGGTCCATGGTCAAACCCTGGTTTCCATATAGTATCAAAATACTCGCCAAGACGAATCAAACGAGCCCAAACTGGGTGGGGTTGCATCTTTTAATTACGGAGTTCCCATGGCCAGCTTCCAGGTCCATCATCAGAACCTAGTTACCATATAGTATCAAAGTACTCCTCAAGACGAATCAAGCGGGTCCAAACTCGATGGGGTTGCGTCACTTAATTACGGAGTTCCTATGGCCAGCTTCCAGGTCCATCATCAGAACCTAGTTACCATATAGTATCAAAGTACTCCTCAAGACGAATCAAGCGAGCCCAAACTCGATGGGGTTGCGTTGTTTAATTACGGAGTTCTTATGGCCAGGTTCCAGGTCCATCGTCAGACCCTGGTTATCATATAGTCTCAAAGTACTCGTCAAGACGAATCAAACGAGCCCAAACTCGATGGGGTTGCGTCGCTTAATTACGGAGTTCCTATGGACAGCTTCCAGGTCCATGATCAGACCCTGGTTTCCATATAGTATCAAAATACTCGTCAAGACGAATCAAACGAGCCCAAACTCGATAGGGTTGCGGCGCTTAATTACGGAGTTCCTATGGACAGCTTCCAGGTCTATGATCAGACCCTGGTTTCCATATAGTAT
This sequence comes from Lymantria monacha, assembly GCA_905163515.2. Taxonomy (NCBI): domain Eukaryota; kingdom Metazoa; phylum Arthropoda; class Insecta; order Lepidoptera; family Erebidae; genus Lymantria; species Lymantria monacha. The sequence continues at coordinate 14,597,067 of LR991083.1, forward strand.
CAAAGTACTCGTCAAGACGAATCAAATAAACCCAATTTCGATGGGATTGCGTCGTTTAATTACGGAGTTCCTGTGGCCATCTTCCAGGTCCATCATCAGGTCAGCTCTATGTCACAATAATATTGCATTGTCATCTAATTTATACATGCATGATAAATTTCAGCTCAATCGAAAACCGGGCAAGGGAATAAATTTAACTTGCAAGATTTGATTACAGAACGGGACAGGTGAAACTAAATAAAAGCTTGTACATACTCGTAATGAAAGAAAAAGATATACTTTTGAAATTTCGTGCCATTCTCGACGTAGAGCTAAACATAGCTGTATAGGCTAAATGGGATTTATTTCCTTTGCCTGTCCGAATGGACGAACAAAAAATATAACGAACCCAATTTTCATAAAGTATGCATCAAAGAGTAAAGTTATTAAACTGAAGAGTGGCAACTCGATGATAAAATATGCATGTATGGAAAGTGCTGCCACCCAGAGTTTAGGCGGTGAACTAAAGTTGAAGTAATATATATATACGTATCTACATGTGTATGTGTAATTACATAGAATTTTCTTTTACTATGAAAGCTACCCTGAAATATAAAAAATAACATATCAGCCGATAACTAAACAATAATAATATCAGCCTAACAATGAAACTTGAGATAATTTTCCGAAAGAATATCAATACCTAACCGAAAATAGATCGATGACAATAAGTACCTATGCTAGGAACAAAAATAACAATTCTCAGTTGTCAAACGTTTGACAGGCAGGACAAAATGGCAGCAGTTAAGTTTGTACCACCTATCTGTAGGCGGCGCGACGGTCAGTAAAAATAAGAAATGTTTTAAGTGTGCCCCCCCAGGTATGCATACACTAATGACTAAGCGGTTTAGTTTTTTATTAATTGCAATTAAACGACAAGGAATTACCAAGCCATTTTCGAAAGGAAACAGCGTGTTGCGATTATGAAGCTTTTAATAAAAGAAAAACTTCAATACCTTCATTTTTACGGTCGTGAGAATGCCAGATACTTTACGGTAACATCCGGACGTCCTCGAATATTTTTTTTTAATCAACTTTTTTCTTACTTCAAACAAAATAATTGCTTTTTAAAAATATCAAATACGTTTAGACGAATGTTTTATCTTGACATATGTATAATAATATTATCCTATAAGTGCAATGTGAGAAAAATACAATATTTTTTAGATCTGAAAAGTGCTTAATTTTCATATATCGAGAGTAGAGCAAGAACTCAACGCTTCACTTATGAGGCATGCAATAACACTGAATGCTTCCCAACACTTATGTTTTTTTTTATTACAGTGATTGCTTATCTCCATAGACAACTTTCAAGTGCCCGAGACAACTCTCTAACGAACTCTTATACCCAAAATTATTCGATATAAAACCACATTTACACTAAGATACTTTATATTAGACTAGCAAACTCAGCCCGTTGGCTTGTTTGTAGAAGCTCATACATCGCAGCACCACCTGGTGGCAAGTTACATCAATGGAGATAGCATATAAACCTTCTCCGTGAAAAAATATACATATACGTACTAATTTTCATAACGATCGGTCATATAGTTTCCAAATTAGCGATATCATCCTTACTTCCTTACTAATATTATAAATGCGAAAGTACCTAACTCTGTCGGTCTGTCTGTCGCTCTTTCACGCCAAAACTACTGAACCGTTCTAAATGAAATTTGGTATACAGATGGTCTAGAGCTTGACAAAGGACATAGGCTACTTTTAATTGCAAAAAAGGGTTGCAAAGGGGGATGAAAAAGTTGTAAGGAAGTATCGTCATTTTTAAAGCTAGAAGCTTGAAACTTATTTTTAGGCTATTGATTAGATATAAATAAATCTGACATTAACATTTTGTTAAAAATTTAGCCTTAAGAGGTAAAATAAAAATGGAGAATGAAAAACTTTAGGGAAGTAACTTTTACGCGAGTGAAGCCGCGGGCAGAAGCTAGTAATTATATACAAACATCCGTCATTTATAGATAAATTTTTTCTAGGGGTTTATGGCTTCGTTACTAAGGCCTTTAAGCCAAATCTTGGTTTATAAATTAACTTCATTTAAAGTCATCGTCCGTCAGTAAGACTGTAAAAGGTATCCTTTGGGAATTTTAGTGGAAAACGAAAACGTATATAAGGCACTGTTATATCATATTTACTACACCTCAGTACTTCCTGCGCATCAAATTCCATAAAATGCCATCAAAATTATTTAGTAAAACACTAAGATATTGAATATTATACAAGAGCCCCACGGGACACTTTTCCTTTCCCGCTAAAACTCATTTTGTAGATATATGTAGAGATGCATACACCACAGCAGAGATGCCGAGTTCTTCTATTCAATATATGTAATATTGATGACTAGATAATATAATTATATAAACATATATTCATAAGCCTCACTTATCAGATAATTACGATTTTATTACTTTGTTTCTCGTTATTAAACTATGTAATTTTTGCAACAAAACAAAAATACATTAGTCTAGCTTGGACGAGCTAGACTAATGTATTTTTTTGTATCCTTCACAGTTTGCAGATGTTATTTGCTTACGTAGTTTTTTGTGTCATAGAATAGCTACAGGAAAAAAATATATTTACTTTCGCCGTCCACTGCTGGACTTAAGTCTCTCATAAAATTCCACACGGCGGGGTTTCATTAATTGGAGCAACCAACCGTTGATAGAAAACCTATCGTAACGTATGTCATATAGAGATTACCCCTATCTGAAATTATTCGAAACTTTTATATCGGATTCAGTTACGGTTTCGGATATATTTTTCGTTTCAGATATTCGATAGTCTGCGGTTACGGAACTTCATAACAACCCTAATCTGTACTTAGCGCTCTATACTAAATGAACAATGTATTTTAAAGTAAAATTTTACATACATAATATATTCTAAGCAATTTATATGAAAAAAGTCATCGATAACAAGGCGTTAAAAATCTAATGATCTTACATATATGATGTTTATTAATAAGTTATATTTACATTGTTTCCTTTTATTATTTTATGATCCGACTATATCTTAATAGTTTGTGTAAAGTATGTAATTAAGATAATATTTTATTATATTTCTCAACTAAGATTTCACATCTTAGACTTGTTTGATCAGGCACTACTAAATAGAGATAGCATTTAACTTCATAATCATTTTAAACTATACTGATTTTTTAAATTACTGAAATTTAGCATTTAATATGCTTAATTATTTATAAAATCCGATTACGAAATGAAAAATGATGTCGCAAGCGGGATTCGAACCCGCGCCTATTGGGATTCCGGCCCAATCGTGCTGCCACTACACTACCGCGACTAATTGTAGGACATGCAAATTTCATTTTCGTATTGTATTTACGTCTTAAGGTGACGGTGTGCTATCTACCCGACAATGTTTACACATTGTTATAGGCTTAATACTTGAAACTTTACAGTTAGAATTGTATTAAACGATGACACAACCTTGTTATTTAAATTACTGAAATTTAGCATTTAATATGCTTAATTATTTATAAAATCCGATTACGAAATGAAAAATGATGTCGCAAGCGGGATTCGAACCCGCGCCTATTGGGATTCCGGCCCAATCGTGCTGCCACCGTAATCGGATTTTATACTGATTTTATTGAGTAAAACGCACACACGAAAATCTTACTATCGCTACAATAAAAGGCTGAGCTACGCGAGTCACTTGCTGTCACTTGCTAACCTAAAAGTACTGGCTTAATTGCTAGACTGCTTGACGGGCTTGGTCTAACGATAACGTAGGCAACCTTTGAAATTACTACAGGGCATGTTGATACCATAACCCACTATGGATCTACCCTCCGCTTTTGGAGCGAAACACTGACGTAATGGACTTTATAAACAGACATAGCAGTATGTCAAATATAGAAATAATATATACTTACATGGGTATTAAGATATAGTTCGGCAGCCTGTCTGTCTCTTGGTGTATTATTTTTAGGTTCAGCCCAGTTCGAGTCTAGCGCCATACCAATTTGACCTGTAAATATTAAGATTGCTTTAAGATAACATAATTTAAAGTATTATAGTTGGTTATATTTAATAATAATTCTAAACACGTCTGTGTCTAACATAAATAAGAATACAATTAAGACAGATAATAAATTGAGAATGTAAATAGACAGTGAAAATCTACAGTGATTTAAAAAAATATGTCATAAGGGACCACAGTTATGTGAATGAAGAAGTGACATAGATAAAAAAGGATATGCTGCGGTGGTTTGGACATGTAGAAAGAATGTGTGACGAGAGATTGACGAAGCAAATTTATAAAGGAAGCGTAAAAACTTGATTACGAGCGAAAAATGATTGTCACATATGGGATTCGAGCCCACACTTATTGGAAAGCCGCGATTGGAACGGATTTCCAATAGGTGTGGGTTCGAATCCCATTGTGACAATCATTTTTCGCTCGTGATCAAATTTTTATAAATAATCAAGGATATTAAATGCTAAATTTCAGTAATTTGAAGGAAGCGTAAATTGAACGATTATAAAGTGAAGACCATATCATACTTTTCTGGACCAAATTGGATATGGAGATGGAATGTTGACGAGAAGTCATATTAAGACATACCTTGCTCACCACTCACACTCGGATCCGAGTGGGACGGGGCTATAGTAGCGGCGCCTGTCACTCAGATCTGAGCGAGCGTCCCGTTCATTTTGTAGTAGTAGGCACCCAGCGTGCTGTGTGCCGACCACTCGGATCCGAAAAATGTGTTTTTTTTTTATCGAAATAATAACAATATACATATTTTCAAACATTCATATGTACTTAATCAAAATTCACCTAAAAAAGTTTTGGCTCCCAGCTATTATTTTTTATTTTGTAGGCACTGAATGTGTTAAGAGTATTCGTAATTGTAGAGCATGCATAAAGACTGTGATGAGGGTAAGTGAAGCGATGGAGGTATGCCAGGACTGTGGCAATCCATAGTCTCTGCCTACCTCTCTCGGAAAAAGGCATGAAGCTATGTATGTATGAAATTGCAACTGGAGCAAAAAAAGGATTGCACAAATATATTATAATTACGCAACAATCATGATCTTTCATCATTATCAACATTCACCTATCCTTGCAGATTTGATAAATCTATGTTTATGCATGGATTTTTTTTTTCCATATATATGAAGGAATAATAGAACGCACGATATCATTTTTACGACCGGTCGTCTACTTGACGTCAGTTCGCCTTGAGGATACTAATGACATGAAACTATACTCATAAATATATAAATAATTCATACATACCTTTATTAACGTGACGATATTTCTCGTTAAACATATGATAAACACTAGCGTGAGCCTTCAGTAGGTTATGTGCGCAAAGGTATTCAGCAATGCCGTGGCGATTTATAGCAGGCGCTCTGTACGTGCCTCCATAACCTTCCAAGCATGTTTGCATCGGCTCATTAAAAGTCACCCAATATTTCACTCTATCAGCAAAATTGTCGAACAATACTTTAGAATAATCCGTGAAATAATCAACCATGTGAGCATTTGTCCAACCTCCAATGTTTTGTAATTTTTGTGGTAAGTCCCAATGATATATCGTTACCATAGGCATGATATTGTACTTCAAAAGTTCATTGATTAGATTATCGTAATATTTTAAACCTAAAGCATTTATATTGTTTGTGAGACCAGACGGCAAGATTCGCGGCCATGAAATAGAGAATCTATAGATGTCAACACCAAGTTCGCGAACCATTTCAACGTCCCTTTTATAGTGATGATACGAGTCAGCTGCGACATCAGCTGTTTCGCAATCTCTAACAAAACTTCTGTTGGTGTGCGTCAAATAATCCCAAATACTTTCACTCTTGCCTGAAATAAATTATATCATTGTATTTCTAACTACAAAAGTATTGTTTTAATTATACTTATAATACTATTAAAATATTAATGTTTCTTTATCATCATCATCATCTCAGCTCATAATTATGTCCCACTGCTGGGCTCGAACCTCCTCCAAAATAGGAGGCAAATTGACCTACTATACCATGCTGGTCAGATGTGTTGGTATAGGGTTTTGTTTCAAGTTTTCCATCTCTCGCATAGATGTTATATGCATTGTATATCCCTTACTCGTCTCTTACGATCACCCACGGATAAGATAGGGGGTGTTAAATTATATTCTTACTCTGTCACCACACGGAAGTGATGACAAATGTTTCTTATATCTTTCTTAAATATTTCTTAAATTATCTATTTGTCTACCATGAGAATGCTTCATCATATTCCAACTGATAAAACATGCTGGAAAATTACAGAAGTCAATTGTATTAAATCCCAAACAAAAATCTTCCAAATCTCCAATATAATTATAAATTATTTATTTTGTAAACAGGAAGTAAATAAACAAAAATATTAATTAGCAACAAACGTAAGTACCGTCTTCATTCCAGGCTCCTTCAATTTGATATGCTGCTGTAGAGACTCCAAATAAAAATCCTTTTGGGAATGTGTAATTTGATTTCAGTCCACCGGAAAAGTTTAATATTTCAGCATTTCTGCAAAACAACCAATATGAAATTAATAAAACGTCAACCTATCAGTATTAAAATTTATGTTTTCTGTTTATCACCAAAATAGTCGCCTATATTCTAATGAAATCATCATCATTCTCCTACTCTTATCCCAATTACTTGGGGTCGATACAATATGTACTCTTCTTTTATAGTGGGTACATATTTTAAAAGTTATTGGCAATAGTTTTATGACCGGCCGCCCGCCAGACGTCAACCCTCATTGGGAATGTAATTGTTGACCAAACGGCGTCAGATGGAGTTGGCCTAGATCGATATAAGGCTCTTAGTCGTTTTTTACGACATCCACGAGCAAAGTAAGGGTTGGTAGTATTCGTAGCCGCTACCACACAGCAGATATTAGCAGATATTATATTCTACCATAATGAAATCATGTAAATCTATATAAGGTCTACAGAGACCTATGGATTCTAGGACGCACAAATGTTAAATGATCTCGTTACCAGTTTCAGTACCTGGGTAATGGCTTATGACGGTCCTCACGTTATGTGATTAAACCCACTCGTCCTGATCTTTCGTCAATATAGATTAGTTATTTCCTAATATTATTATTACATGCTTTAATTGTAAATGTGTTAAAATACATTATAATTATTGGTCATATTAACATTGAAAATCATTTAATTTAAATTAAATTACTACACTTGATTTAATTTATAATTACATTTATTACCTTATTTTTTACTATACAATTTACTATCATAAACACATATTTTTAGTGGTTCTACAGTCACCAATAATTGCGTCGTTCCGCCATCACTTTGCTCGAGTTTGGCGCAGTAAAATTTATTATATATCTATCTATCTAACGCCATACGAAGCACGTAACTTACAACCCCATAATATTATATGCCTCCATATATGCCCAGAATATTTAATATAAGTAAAATATCATTCACTAGAAAAAGTAAACACATGTATATTGTCTGATTTAATAGTGGTAGGACGACGCTGTCGATAGTTCTTTCTACAGTCACGGGCCGTTCCATCCCGGGTAGTACCACACTCTCGCAGAAGATCGACGTCTGAGTAATGGCAATGTGCTATTGCGCTTCGTTCGGTGGGCGAGAGAGCTGGAAGCCCAACTGGGGTAGATTTAGGGTTTGTATTTGGTAGGCAGCAGCCTAGCTATACCTTTGCTATTGCAAAGGTCCATGAGTGGCAGTGACACTTACCATCAGGTGTGCTGTCTGCTCGTTTGCCACCATAAGCAATAAAAAAAAGATTACATATCACTGCAACAGATAATGCACTGTAACAGATAGTGGTCTAAGTAGCGAACTTCAATGCAGAGTGTCAAGAATTCGACCCCCACGTAGGACAAAATATTTGTCGGGCCGGCCACTGACGTCAAGTTTACGCAGCTCCGGTGGTCGGTCCAACGACAATGGCGAGGTATCACGGGTGGGTTTCGGGTGTGCGTGCTTACGCTCCTCTGTCGCCCCGGACGGGGTGGTGCGAGTGTAAAGTAAGTGTGGGTGTCGTTTTCTTAAAAAGAACACCCTTTTTTTTTTTTTTGCGGTGGTCTATGGACGTCGCACCTCGCCAAATCGGTAAGAATACAATTATCGGACACATTACACCAGACTCAAACAACAATCTGTCGATCGCATAAAGTATGGTTCTGCATGGGAACCGACCCTGCGAGCCTTCACAACTTCGTCTTCAGAGCAGTCAAAAAAAAAAAAATACATACTTGAGTATGTATTATTTTAAATAGTTTAGTTCACGCTTAGTTCAAGTGTAACTTCAGTTACATTTAATTAAAATGTTTTACTAATAAAATAATTATATCTATCCGGTACGCAAGTAAGTAGTTTGTCGGTTATTCCCTGTCTAGGATGTTACAATATCTATCTTATTACCTACCTACCCTAATCTTAGTACCTGGTTAAAATTACTTTTGAAGAATTTAAACGTTGAAACGAAATCATTTAAAAACTTTTTATATTCAAGAAAATACACCATATTGTTTTGTAATCTTGAAACACATTTCGAATAAAAAATCATGATCCAAGATATTATTTTTTATTGAATCATTATGAATTAGGTGGGTAACATTTTCATAACTTTCAAGGATAGGTAAATATGTGGGTAGGTATATACGTAATAACTGGTTTCATAAAGGCGGGTCTCGGTTTTAGTTTCCAGCGCGTTACACAATTTATAATCTGTAACTTTTGCTGATAAATACGCTAACACAAAATTATTCTCTCAAATCGCAGTTACATTTTGCAAATAATCACGCTAAAAAAATAAATATACTTTTCATGCAAGTTGAATCATTAATTTAAAAACAAAAAATTTAACTTGTGGCTAGTAGCTAAGATAATTCCAGCGTTAGGTTCAATTCTCAAGCACGACAATACTTTGTGCGACCCAGAATTTTTTGTTTTGAGTCTGGGTGTAATTTGGATTATTTCCTTGTCTTTAGAAAACATTCGCATTTATATTATTAGTTTGGATTCGATTTCCAATTTTTTGCTTGATGAAAAATATTCTTATTATTTTAACTTCTCATAATTGTTAATATAGTTGCATTTAAAAAAAAACTGTCTATGCTCTTAAATGCATGTACACACATATTTCTCTCATTTTAACCTCCAATATCCGCCCGTCTATATATAGTGGGCTGTTATAGGCTCGTTAATTGTATAGACTTTTGAAATAAATCTACTTTTACGGATTCTATCGCGTTTGTATTTGATTTTTATTTTCCCGATGTTTCGAACACTTTACAGCGTTCATGATCACGGGAGGAGGAAACCTCCCGTGACCTTGAACCTACCATGACCATGAACGCTGCAAGGTGTTCGAGGACTCCTGCTCCCGTGACCATGAACGCTGTAAGGTGTTCGAGGACTCCTCCTCCAGTGACCATGAATGTTGTAAAAGTGTTCGAAACGTCGGCAACTAAGTAAACAAGTCCTTTAAGTATAGCATGAAATAATATCCACATCAACCTACCAATCTCCATTATAGAACTGAGACCCACCCGAAGGATCATAGTATAATGCCACGCTTGATGGGTAGTCGATCGCTGATGGTGTTATAAGTTACCTAGGAGAGAACGGACCCGTGGGGACGGATCACAGGCAGCATGTGATCCGTCCCCACGGGTAAGTAAGAAATGGCACGTTAACCCTTCACCATATGGGGAGTTTAATACATATATTTGTATCTTATATGAATTATAATATACTAGCTTCTGCCCGCGGCTTCGCCCGTGTAAAAGGTTACTTTCCTAAAGTTTTCCATTCCCTATTTTTATTTTACCCGTTAAGGGTAAATTTTTTTTCAAAATTTTAATGTTATTTATTTATATCTAATCAATAGCCTGAAAATTAGTTTTAAGCTTCTGGCTTAAAAAATGACGATAGTTTTTGTAGAGGTATGCGAACGAAGACTAATATTTTTTACCGTAATTTATGTTGCGAAAACTACGATATTGTTATTTTATGTGAGACTTGGTTGAATGGTAGTGTAATGAGCAGTGAGCTGTTCGACGATATATATATCGTATATAGACGTGACAGAGAAACTTCTAATTGTCAGACCAAGAAAGAAGGCGGCGGAGTGCTTATAGCAGTATCCAAAAAAATTCATTCAACTCGTATTGACAAATGGCAAAGTACGGGTGAAGATCTTTGGATCATAATTGATCTCCCTTCTTCATTACGTCGAATGGCTCTCTGCGCAGTTTATCTGCCACCGCCTGTATGCCTCTCTATGCTTGAAAATTTTGTTAAACATTTTAATTATGTTTTTGAATCAAATGAAATGCCCATGAGTGTCATTGGTGATTTCAACTTAGGTAAAATAAACTGGAACAAAGATGCAGATAATAGTTCACTACCCAACGTTTGCCAAAATTTAGTAGATTTCCTATGTATCAATAATCTTACCCAGTACAATAATATAGAAAACTCCTCTGGACGCATCTTAGATTTGGTTCTATCTACGTTGCCTTCGTGCACTGTTTTCGAATCCTGCAGCTCTTTAGTTCCTATTGACAAATTACACACTCCACTAGATAGTTCACTCTCGTTAGCAAATGCATGTCACCTTCCATATAACTCTTTAAATACAAGACCAAATTTTTATAAAGTTGATTATAAACGGATAAAAAGGTATATCAATGAACAAAACTAGCATCAACTTTTTATAGATAAAAAAATGTTAATGATATGCTGCAGATATTTTATGACGTTATTAGAACCGCTATTAATAAATATGTGCCGAACCGCAGTACGACGACTAACCATTATCAACCATGGTTTAATAAATCAATAATTAGGTCATTGAAGGAGAGAAACAAGCTAAGGTTACGTTACAAAAAATATAAAAATCCTATGGATAAGTTAGAATTAAAATTATTGTCCAAGAATGTAAATGTAAAAATTTAGCAAAAGAATTACATTACAACTATTTGAGGAATATAGAAACCGAAATAAAAACTGATCCAAAACTGTTTTGGACATATGTGAAGACTAAACGTGGTGGTTCAAGTAGTTACCCATTAATAATGACTGATGGACAAACCACAACATCAAATGGATCAGTTATTTGCAAACTGTTTGCAAGTTATTTCTCATCTTCTTACAGCAGTGATGGAGACCCTGACACTAATAGCTACAATTCCTCGTACTTACAATGCCTGAAGAACCACAGCCAGTGTTTAGTATACCCTATTTTAGACAGAGAAACCTTGCTGGAAAAGTTGCAATCTATTGATGTTAATAACGGAGCGGGTCCTGATGATATCCCACCACTTTTTATTTCTAAGTGTGCATTGGCTCTAGCTTTTCCGCTGTTGCACATTTATAATGTATCACTGGCTTCAGATGTATATCCCTTAGAGTGGAAACGTGCCAAAGTCGTTCCAGTATATAAATCTGATAGAAAATATGTTATCGGTAACTATAGACCTATATCTATCCTTTCAACTTTTGCTAAGATCTTCGAGTCAATGTTGTGTCCATATATTCAGAGGCATTTCAATTTGTATATCAGTGAGTGTCAACACGGTTTTGTTCCATTAAGGTCTACAGCTACAAATCTGGTAACTTTCACGGAATCAATAATACACTGCTTAGATGTTAATAAACAATATGATGTAATTTACACAGATTTTAGCAAGGTCTTTGATAGTATGTCCCACTCTATTTTGATCTCGAAACTATCAGCTTACGGTATCACTGGCCCTCTATTACAATAGCTCTCATCTTACTTAACTGAACGTGAGTTTTATGTGGTCCTTAACGGTTTTAGGTCATCAACCTATGGTATCACCTCAGGTGCCCCACAGGGACCCCATTATTCTTTAATATGTTTATTAACGACCTTTCTGGTGGCTTTCTTCATTCTGAGTTTTTCTTATATGCAGATGATTTGAAATTTGGAAGAATAATAGAATCCCAAAAAGATTGTGAGCTACTTACTACAAGAAGATTTAAACCGAGTTGTGGAGTGGTGTACTCGTACTAAAATGACGCTTAATGTTAAAAAATGTAATCACATGAAATTTACGAGAAAACATCATATAGTACAGGCACAATATTTCGTACTTAACCAGAGCGTCCAAGGGGTAAATTCTATTCGAGATTTAGGAATTATTTTCTATAGTAAAGTTACTTTTATTCCGCATATCGATAACATGGTCGGGAAGGCTTCAGGGATGCTGGGGTTCATATTGAGGAATACAAGACAGTTTCGGAAAAGTAGTACGAGGATTATGCTGTATAATAGTCTAGTTAGGAGCATGTTGGAATATTGTACTGTTGTGTGGAGACCTCATTATGCAACACATATGTTGCGTCTGGAAAGGATACAAAAACGGTTCTTATGGCATCTAGCATTTGCAAAAAATAAGTCTAAGCAACTCCTCACCAACAAAACGCGGTTGCAGTATTTCAATATGTATTCTCTATCATTGCGCAGGATTATGACGGACGGAATATTTGCCTATAAACTTATTCAAACTAAAATTGATTGTCCACAGCTATTAGGCCTTTAGAGGGTTCGTGCCCCCGCTAGGTATCCCAGAAATATTATTACGCCATTGTGTCCACCTCTGCGAAGGACAGTTCTTGGAGCAAATTCGCCGATATGTAGAATGTGCAAGGTTGTAAATGGATGTAGTGATATAGTTGACATCTACAATGATGATTTGGGTAAAATGTCGAAGTGTATTATCAATAGTCATCAAACTTCCACTTAGGAAGATGGTGGGTGTATGTATATGTATGTATGTGTGTGTATGTATATGTATGTGTGCCTGTATATGTATGCCTGTATATGTATGTGTGTATGTGTATATGTATGTGTCTGTATGTGTATCTGTGTGTATATACACACACATGTGTGTATATGTATGTGTGTGTATGTATAGGTATACATGTCTGGTTGTACTACTCTTGGTTCTATTTTTTTTAAATAATCATTCGTTTAATTTTATCTGATTTAATATCGATTGATTTATTTAGTAAGATTTTCATTTTAATTTACCACAATTTTATATCATTTATTTTAATTTCATTGCATTTGAATTGAGGTGTTTTGATTTGATGTAATTTAATTTACCTTATTGTATTTTGATGTAATTTAATTTACCTTTTTTTTATATTAGTTTAATGTTATAATTCCAAAGTGTAGACTCCGTGTGTACATGTGTGTTAACCTATAATTAATTGTTGTTTTTAATAATAATTGTCACATTTGTTTAATTTAATCTGATTTAATATAATTTAATTCATTTCACGGGACTTCATTTTTTTTTTAATATCACTTTAATATTATATTGCCAATGTGAAGCCTCCGCATGTACATGTGGTGTTAACCTATAATTAATTGTTATACTCGCTTTTGTTTTTTTTTTTAATTTATTTCTGTTCTATTGTATAAGTATAAACAATTGTTTGTTAACCTAATAAATAAATAAATAGTTAATTTTATCTTTTCATCCCCCTTTACAGCCCCCTTTTTTGCATTAAAAAGCCTATGTCCTTTATCAGGCTCTAGACTATCTGTGTACCAAATTTCATTTAGATCGGTTCAGTAGTTTTGGCGTGAAAGAGCAACAGACAGACAGATAGACAGTTACTTTCGCATTTATAATATTAGTAAGTATTAAAAGTACTATAATTTTAACTTTGAAAGATATTTTTAACGATTTCATTACGTCAATTCTCAGAATAAGTACAAATTATTTGTACATACTGCTCGTTTTAAAAGAGTTAGTAGGTCATTGAAACGACAATGCACGCTTCTACAATAACTTACTGAAAGATATCCGAGACATGCCAGTGCATAAGTTTGAAAAGATTAGCGAAAATAGACTTTGATAAAAAGTTTAATAGTGGAAGGCCACACTGTTTACAGTTTGCTATCTACATCCGCGGGTTAGTCCGTCCGGGATAGTACAACACTCATGCCAAGAAATTGAAATCGAGTCCTGAACCGTGGCAGCGTGCTGTTGCGCTTCATTCCGTGAGCGAAAGCGGCATAACCCCAACTTTCTGGGTGGGTTTGGGTCGGTAGGCAGCGGCCTATGTGTACCACTGGTATTACAATGGTCCATGAGCACCAGTAACACTTACCATCGGGTGTGCTGCTTGCTGATTTACCACCATAAGCAATAAAAAAACGAACCGGCTATGAGCAGTTCCTCGTTCAGCATTTTCATCGTTATTGTAACTAAAGTGTTACAGTTTTTAGGGTTCCGTACCTCGAAAGGAAAAAACGGAACCCTTATAGGATCACTTTGTTGTCCGTCCGTCCGTCCATCTGTCCGTCTGTCTGTCTGTCAAGACTCTTTTTCTCAGGAACGCGTGGAGGTATCAAGCTGAAATTTATATCAAATACTCAAGTCTACTGTCCCTTAGAGCTGTGAAAAAATCGAACTTCTAAGCTAACGCAATCAAAAGATACAGCTGTTTATGTCGCAAATTTCTGCAAATTTTCGACACTCGCAAGGGAATCAAAACCTACAAGGTACTTCCCGTGAACTCAGAATCTTGAAATTTGGTACGAAGCAACGTCTTATAGTACAGATAAGGGAAAAAATGGTGAAAATTGTAAATTTTTGATTACATCATATATAAAAAATATTTTTAATAATTTTAAACTCACTACCCCTTCTCACCCTAACGTGTAGAGCTATTAAATTGAAATTCGTATCAAATACTCAGGTCTATAATACCTTTAAGTTGTAACAAAATCAAACTTCTATGTCAACGCAATCAAAAGAAATAGCAATTTAAGCCGCATATTTTCAAACTCGCAACTACTTGCAAGGGAATCTAAACCTAAAGGATTCGAGTCGACCTAATCAGAAATCTTGAAATTTGGCATGAAGCAATGTTTTAGCACATATAAAGGAAAAATGCAGAAATCCTTAAGTTTTTAGTTACATCACATATTTTTAAGCTATTACATATTAGATTACTAAGCGACCGAATCAAGAAATTCCGTAAAGAAAATAAAACCTAAGATTGTATGGTTGACAAGCAGCAGTTAATTTTGCACTAACTATACGCAGGCAGCGTGACCTAAGGTGGTGTGGTCTAAGGCGCTGGTTTTAGACACCGAAAGCGTGGGTTCGAACCGCCGTCGAACTCTTTTTGCTATTTATTTTTGCAAATTTATTTATAATAGTTTAATAATATTATATATAAAACAGACGTAAAAACGTGTACTTTAAATGTTTTAATAAATTAGTAGTTTTAATAAATAGGTGTAACTTGAATTAATATCAAAGAAAAAAAAAACCTTGAATTAATATTAAAAAAAACTACTGCATAAATATTTTTTTAGTTTTAGGGAACCCCTCGTGCGCGAGTACAACTCGCACTTGACCGATTTTTTTATTACTATTTATAATTGTAAACCGTAGCGTTTTTTGCGTAACGAATTTTGACCCTGATTTTCGTTTATACCCTGTGGTGTTGGTCATGCTCACTGAAAGGTCTACTTGCGGTACCTGAATGGAGCGGGTGCCTACCTTCCCTCCGTAGGTGATTGAAGGTAGTGATGGTTGCTCTAGTAGTTAAATCGTGATCGGATGCCGGATCTGGTCCAGCTATTTTTTTACATTATATTAGAATTTTACATTATATATTGATTCGAAGGGCATCACACTTTTTTGGCGGCGGACAAGAGTATTGCACTGGAGCTAATTCTCACTAAACATGATGTAAACAATTTTATATAAAAAATAATAAAAAATTAAATTGGTAAAAAATAATAGCCAAACCCGCTGAGCTTTTTGTTGGATCTTCTCAGCAACGGTCACGTACCAATCCGGTGGTAGTTTATTAGATTAATTTAAAATGTTATATCAAAAATTTATCATTTGTAAGTGCCCTCGGGGTGTTCAAACATAATATATTAATTTAAATTCCAATAAAATACTAATAGCATAGTTTAAATTATAAATTATTACTTGAATAAGACTATTGTATATCATTTAAATGTAATTAGTTGCAACCGTGTGGTCGGCCATGAATACTATCAACCAAAATACTTCAAAGAGCTGTCTTAAAAACTGACCAATGAATATATTAAAACTAAGTAAAATTGACTAAGATTTTAAGTAAGCGCAGCGTCGGAACGGCCATATAGTTAAGGTAGCGATTGCCAGCCGAGCCCCAGCCTGTACGGACCAAAAATGCCAGGTCTGCTTGCGAGACTAGTCGCAAATCACACCACTTCGAAGCTTTCGACGCTTGCCTAGCGTATAAACGGCTCCCTAGTTGTTAGAAGTAAGTTTTATTTTTCCACAGGTTCCATAGTGGTTCATTCACCATAATCTCGGTTATCGTAGATTTTTACAAGTCTAGAAATAGGTTCACATCACGTTATATTACTTCAAAGTTTGTCAGTTCGACGTCCATCCTCGCATAGCTATACCCGAATCAGAGCGACTCCAGCACTGCATGTCAGCAGTTTTACCCAGAACTAGTCTCACTGATGACATTGTACAGCACGCCAACGTGAGCATCCTAGACTGCTCGTAATACAGCCGTTTTATAGAAGCCACGGGAAGAAATCAGGAATATAAGCGGCAACATCAAGAACTGATATGCGGTTACCACGCTTCTGCAAGTTCGCAAAAGAAAGCAACAGCCCAAGTTAGTAAGGAAAACATTAAGGGATCGTCCATTAATCACGTAACGTTTTTTAGTATTTTAAACATGGTGAGGTTTAAGACTAATAAAAAAAGAAAATTTTATCTTTAAATACATGTAAATATAATCTAATTTAATTACCAAAAAAATAAGATAAAAATGCACAAAAAGATATAATGTCCGTTTTTGTATAAAAATAATAAAGGAAAGGTTAATCATGCAAAAAATATATAATTGTACTTGTACTTGAACATATTTAATGTACATTGCACTCAGAACAGTCAGCTGTTGGTAGAGGACCTTAATTATAACTGGCGATTGGCAATTCGAGCCGAGCGGTGTCGCAGCGGGCGAGAGAATCGTGGCCTAGCAACGGCGAGTCAAACTCGCACGCTTTTCAATTGTTAAGAAATCGCGCGTTCAACGACAAACTAATAAATGTGCGACAAATGTACGTGATATCTCATGACCTTTCCTCCTATATAAATGTGCCTCTTATACGAATATGCACCTAAGTAATTTTCTATTAACTACACACTAATCGCGCATTTAGTTTTTTTTTATTATAATTTATGTATAGAATAGTATTATCCACGTGGTTACAGAGTAATAATGTAGTCCACCACCCCCTGTTGTTACCTGTAAGCGTCGTAAAAGACGAATAACGGAAATTATATGCATGAAAAGGAAAACTCGAAATCCTATATCAACCCGTCTGACAAGCGTGGTATATGGACAATTACCCTCGTGATATGGAGGAGGCTTGAGATCGACAATGGAACTTATATGAGCTGAGATTATGATAATCATAAATATATATTCTTTAAGAAAATTTACCGTTGAATTTTTTATCACTTTTAAAAGTATTAATTCCATCGATATATATGTACTACGTACTAGATTTCGCGTTCCGAACACTTGCTTTGTTCGACTAAGCTGTACTGCAATCCGTACTAGTCATGTGCAAATCATGTCCTGGAGCGGATCGGACATGGAACGATTCCTTTTTCTGTCGGAACTATATCCAGGAAACATGTTCGCGGACCTATCTAGTTCCGCTGACCGATAGTACATGAGTCCTATCCTATCGGTTCTAATGACATGATTATGCAATCCAACGTAACATGTGCGGACATAATTTTAATCGGCTCCAGCCGATTTATAACTCCTTCAAATTTAGTATTTTGAAGGAGCTATAAACTACGAAATACAAGTTATTTTTAGGTTCCGTTTATTTGTCAGTAATTGTCGGAATATCAGTTGATTTACCCTCATACTTGACATGACAAGGTTAGGACTGACAACCAAGATATATATAGACGACGACGATATATAGAAGAATATTTAGGCGCATGCATGACGCACACTTTATTACTCGGTCGTCGGAACGATTCGGTCGTCGGAACGACTCGGTCGTCGGAACGACTCGGTCGTCGGAACGACTCGGACATGGAACTATCTCAGCCGTGTGGTTGGATTGGAACTAAGCATGGCATAAATCACAAGTAGCAAGTGAAAAATCATATGAAAAGATTTTTCATACGTCACACTTGTTACTCGCCTTAAAAATCATATGAAATGATTTTTCATACGTCACACCTGTTACTCGTCATCGTCATCTAACCGTTACAGTATAAAAATAATCGGACGCAAAGTCAGTCAGTCATCGTCCTCGCTGATGTCCGGTTTTAGTATAATATTTACAATAGTGACCATTCTATAAAACAATTTCATAGACTTCTTGATACAATCTAGAAGGTATGAATTCATGACTTCGTTTCATTTGTATTTTTGTAATTATTCTTTAATTAAAATTAATAAATGACACTTAAATTAGCCTCAATTTATAAAATTAACATAAAAAAAAAGCAATCTGTGTGTTCCTGCGAAAGAGCTAATGATCTAATTCAATATGAATTAGTAGCGCCATTAATCATATATCATTTTGCATTTGTAATATCAAACGTGTAGCAAGTGTGACATTAGAGTATTGCGAAAAAAATCATTGGATATGAAATTTCACACGTGAAATCACAGTGAAAAAATAAGGTAATTTCACCAAATGAAAATGAAATGAAAGTAGCAATCATTTCCATGTCTAATTGGAACTAGATCGTTCCGGCAAAAGACATAGTTCTCGGAACTATTACGCTCCGGAACTACTCATCTCTAATCCGTACACCTCACTTTAGTGTGCCTGCGACCATCATGGACTGTAGGTGTATACAGAGCAGCGTTGTTAATACGATAATTCGAATAATACCAATCAAAACTTGCACATGTGGATGTGAAAAAATTATTTATTTAACTAAGTAAAATGTTTTGTTGTTAAAGTGCACAAATAGGTAATAATATCGAATTAGCACAATAAAAAAAAATATTCTATATATGTCACGCCATCTTTGATTATAGACTAAAGCCCGCAGATGTTCAATTACACTGGTTGGAGGTAAAAATGTGTGACTAAACACAGACTTGGCGTAGTGTCTAGAAAGTATTTTGATTATTTATATTCTTTTTCCTTTAGTTTGTGTTAACAGTTGATACTTATTTGTCAAAGATCAAACAGGTTGGTATAGGGTTCTGTTTCGAGTTTTCCTTCTCTTGATAGTATAGTAGTATATGCATATTATATCGTTTAAAGGCGACCTTTTACGATATCCACGACCAAGACAGGTAGTGATGAATTGTATTCTTATTCCGTCATCACACGGCTATTCAAAACTATTGTCGTATGTTAAAGCAAAGTTTATATAAACATATAATAGTTCATTTTCTTTTATAATTTACTATTATTTTTATTTATTTAACTACTGAATAATACACTTTGAAATAGAGAATGCTGTATGAGTTCTAATGAATGTTTGTAGGTACAAAAACTGTATCACTTCTGCGGTGTAACATCTATAAAAACACACTTTGTTACATAACGTTGAACGAAACGCGTAAGTGCGCATGAAACGCCTACATCTTACGACGTTTTGGTCGCGAGAAAATTACAACTATAAAGCGATCTAGCGCTGTGTGCTTCAATGTTCGCGTTAGATTGCCTATTTTTCTTTTAGCGCTGCAGCGGACTTTAGTTTAACTGTTACCAAAGTGGAACAAAATATTTATTCGGGATAGCTTCTCTATACATATAACTCTATGATTAATTCGTTTTTTTTAAAGAAGCATAAGTTAAAGAAGTATTCTTTACATTTACATTAACACGCTTCTTATTATTATCATTTTATAGCTAGCCTCTACACACAGTACACAGAACACTATATTTGATTTACCCTGAACTACATTTGTCGTTAGAATGCAGACAATAGATTTATGATTGATATACATATAAAGACATAATACAAACATTATACTCTCAAACTCATATACATTACAAATAATATTACAAATAAACCTACAGTTTTAATGCGAAAACTTTAAATTAAGTATATATTGCTTTATTAACCTAGGTACGTAACTGTTGATAAGTTACCTACATACTAATTTAGATAACTACTTATACAAGTATTGATATATATTGTAATTAAATGTTGATTCTACCTACTGTTTTGTGTCTGTCTATTAGCTGTTAGCCGCAGATGGCTGTCACAGCTTAACCCGGCGTATGGGTGAGCGCTGAGGGCTCTCCCTGTGGAGAACGGACCTCGGCTCGGGGCGTCGCTGATACTATTCTACCTACTATTTATTCACGTCTTTATATACTGCCTACTAAGCTACTACTCATTTGTCACCCATTGATGATCATCATCATCTCAGGTCATAATATCTCACTGTAAGGCTTGAGCCTCCTCTGTAATGGGAAGGAAATTGACCTATTATACCACGCTGGTCAGACGTGTTGGTATAGAGTTTTGTTTCGAGTTTTCTTTCTCTTGCATAGATGTTATATGCCTTTTGCATCCCTTAGTTGTCTCTTACGATCACCCACGGATAAGATTGGGGTGGCGAATTGTATTCTTACTCCGTCACCACACGGAAAATGGGGGAAAATAGTAATACTTATTAATATTTAATAAGTGAAAACGTATCAAACATTTTAATTACAGAATAACTTAGCAGATAAGTAAATAACTAAACAGCAGCAAATAACGTTCTATAAACAACGTTATTTACTGCTGATAATATACCTGTACTTATAACGTCATATCCTTTATGTTCCATGCTTCAGATCACTTTACAATTTTCTGTAGGTAGATACTAAGTATTTTGGTATTTGTTTATAGATATTTATTTTAAACTAGAGCGGTTAACTTACACGCGGCTTCGCTCGCATTGCCTGCCAAAATATTTTTTTATCCTCCGTATTTTTTTTAAAAAGTATCCAATGTCCTTTCTAGTACCTCGAAGACTATGTGTACAAGGTTTCATGATAATCGGTTAAGTGGTTTTGGCGTGAAAGCGTAACAAACAAATTTACATTCACATTTATAATATTAGTATAGGGATTAGCAGAGATAAAGACACATTGTTTTTCTTATGTAATTGACATGAAAAGACAGTATTTGACATGCACTCGATTTGCCGGGAAGATGAACGCTCGCGGCCCCGGCTTATAAGCTACGGTGCGCCCACTTTTCATAGGGTTTGTATCTACCCCATCAGCGAAGTCCTAGCGCACTTCGAATCGTGACAGGCTTATTGAAAACGAAGGATACCTGCGGTATTTACACGGCTGTGAAAGCCTGAAGCTTATAGCGTCTTGATTCAACAGTCTGGCTTGTACCTATTCGAGATTTTTTACATCATGTAATTAAACAGAATCAAAGCTAGTTATGGAACACGAAATAAAATTTATTCTTTACGGCTTTACGATGAAAATATAAATATTTTTTCAGTGATGCCTAGCAACAGCATGTCTATATTGATCTATGTAAATGGAAGTAAATGGTAAATCTAACATTGTAGTTGCAACTGTATTAAAGACTGAAATTTAATTATTACAATGACCGAGCCGTGTCATTCACCATCATCATCTCAGATCATATAGGTATATCCACAGAAATATTAATTGCTTTCTTTGAGTTTATCCCACTGCTAGGCTGGAGCCTCCTCCATGATGGGAGGAAAATTTACCTAGTTTACCACACTGGTCAGGCGGATTGGTACCTATAGCATTATTATTGCAATATAAATTCTTTCCTTCATTATTTCATAATATAATATTTTAAACGCAGTAGTTATTAAAACTCACAATTTACCTTCAATTTAATAATTTTCAATTATATTATACTATTGCATGAAACTATTCCAATAAAAGCTTTATTATTTTAAAGGAAATGAATTTATTTATTTCCTTTGTCACCGTGAATTACAGGCGCTTTACTTTACTACTGTTAACTTCTTAGATACCTTAATCATTTATTAACTAATATTAATTGTATTAATTAATTTAAATTTCATGCCCATTCCCGTGGAAATTGGAGGATATAATATAACCTATGTAACTCGCTTATAATGTATGTAGCTTTCCATTGGTGAAAGAATTTTTAAAATCGGCTTAGTGATTTAGGCGTAAAAGCGTAGCAACCAAACATAAATAAAGAAACACCCATTCGCATTTTTTAAATATTAGTAAAATAATAATAATGATAAAAAAACAATGCCATATTATCTAAGTAACAACTGTATAAAAATACAATCCTTCACACTTCCCTTTCCCTTTCGATCAATGCCTTTACAATAAATTATTTGAATAAGGCCCTATTAAAAGGACCTGACCTAAATGATTAAATTATCGCATAACTATGTCATTGTCAATGTGAAGTTGACACCGGCACAATTTCCGCCAGAATAACCTTCAAGCCCTACGTATCAAGATTTTTAAAGGTCCGAAATTACATTTTATAACAATAATAAAACTCGTAACAGTCATTTAATATGACAGAATGTATATTAAATAAATTGCAAGGTTTAGAAAGGTGAATTATATACACTGCTATAAATGCGGGTTACACAATTATTTTGTTTATTATGTACTAATTAATGATTTGCCAACTTAATTATTACTATGCAATATAAAATCAATGATTTTAGTGCATAAGAATTAAGATAAAAGACCTTCATGTCAAATCTAAACTATACTTATATTTCAAGGTTTATATAAAAAGTTGATATTCTTTTTATTGCTTATGGTGGCAAACGAGCAGACAGCACACCTGATGGTAAGTGTCACTGCCGCCCATGGACCTTTGCAATAGCTAGGCCGCTGCCTACCAATACAAATCCCAAACTCACCCCAGTTGGGCTTCCGGCTCTCTCGCTCACCGAAAGAAGCGAAATAGCAAACAGCCATTACTGAGACGTCGATCATCTGCGAGAGTGTGGTACTACCCCGGACGGACCGGCCCGCGGCTGTACACAGAGAACTTTCCACAGCGTAGTTCTACCACTATTGGATTTTATTACTTGATAATGTTGAAGTTAATAAATTATAACAACTTATCTAATTTCTATCGATCGCATTCGTAACGACGACGTAAGAGAGCGAGTAGGTATGAAAGAGAGTATTGGTGTAAAGATGCGAATGGGAATGCTCCGATGGTTCGGACATGTGGAAAGAATGCCGAACGAACGTCTGGTTAAGAAGATATACAATGCGAAAGTGAAAGGATGTAGGTACTGGGGGAGACCGAGACTAACCTACCTAGACCAGATTGGTCATGTACTGAAGGAAGGTGGATTTTATTACTTGATAATGTTGAAGTTAATAAATTATAACAACTTTTCTAATTTCTATCGATCGCATTCGTAACGACGACGTAAGAGAGCGAGTAGGTATGAAAGAGAGTATTGGTGTAAAGATGCGAATGGGAATGCTCCGATGGTTCGGACATGTGGAAAGAATGCCGAACGAACGTCTGGTTAAGAAGATATACAATGCGAAAGTGAAAGGATGTAGGTACTGGGGGAGACCGAGACTAACCTACCTAGACCAGATTGGTCATGTACTGAAGGAAGGTGGAGTCAAGAGTCTCAAAAGAATTATGAATGTTGAGGAAGTGAGTGAAGTATGCAAGGATAGAGTTCTCTGGCACTCTGTTCTCTCTGCCTACCCTGCAAGGGACATGGCGTGATGGTATGTATGTATGTATCTAATTTCTAATGTTTACGCGAGTATTAACACATGAAATAAAACTATTTTAACGAATTTTATCGCGTTTGTATTTGATTTTAATATTTTTGAGGAAAAATCAAATCATAATCATCTCAGAGCATAGATCTCTCACTGCTATGCTTGAGCCTCCTCCAACATAAGAGGGAAATTGATCTACTACAAACACATACGCTGGTCAGGAGGGTTGGTATAGACTTTCGCTTTAAGTTTCCTTCTATTGCATAGACGCCTGTAGGTAAATAATATATTTTAGGCATATTTTATAACGCCCAAGGGCAAGATATTGTGAATTGTATTCTTACTCCGTCACCACACAGAAAGCCAATATAAACGCAATAAAAACTTATTATTTAATCTTCACTATCCTTGAGATGGTAAAAATCAAATACAAATCCAATAAAATTCGTAAAAATAGTTTTATTTGATAAATTACCATAAACATCTTTATTAACACATTTCACAACTAAGCAGATTTCTATAAATATATAGGAAGTAGCATAGGTAATAAATAATAATATTCCTAAACTTTTATATCATCGCACTATCACCAACTTGATTATTACATCAGCATTGTTTTTTTTCTTTTACTTTCTATAACCATGTCGCGACTGTTTTGACTGTTTTTACCTTTTTTTACTACCTTTTAAATTATCTATGTGGTGACGACGTAAAACTGCATTCACCACAAACTTTCTTGTCCATAGATGTGGTAAAAGGTCTCTAACTAATTTACGAGCGTAAAAAGATTATCATATGTAGCATTTAAACCTACTTCTAGTGGAAATTCGTTAGATGATTGAAACGGATTTCCAGTAAAACGTGGATTCAAATCCCTGTGCAATCATTTTACACTTATAAAACAAGTTTTTACAAAGTTTTAACAGGTTAAATGTTAATCTTAGTGATTTACGCTGAAGGAAAAACTCGAAATACAACCAGCGTGTATATTTAATTCAATTTGCCTCCTATTTTGTAGGAGGTTCTAACCCAGGACGTATAGGGGCTGAGATAATTATAAACTAGTAGTTAAAGAACGTTTAAGAACCTGTTGAGAATATTAAGGTTAAGTTCATCATAACGGAATATAAACGAAAAAGGTTAACACACGGTGACACGTTTCATTCTTTTACCGTATCACATTATAGAAAAATAATCCGCCTTAATTTGTTAGACTTAAAGCTGGGTATAATTTAAATAAAATTGTTAAAAGCTATAATGACGATAATTATACAAAATAGAACGTCTGTATCCGTCACACTGTCAACGACTAATGACAAAGGCCTCCCTACAAATAGGGTAATAATGTCATAATGGCAACACCTGGTTAGCGGATTGGAGATCGGAGTTTTTGGCGCGAATGTGGAAATGTCATGTTACGCTCTTGTATTATATTCATTTCTTTAGTGTTTTGTGGTGTTATATTGAATAATTTTACTGGTATTTTATGCAATATGGTACAGTTAAAGTGCTGAAGTGTAGTGAATATGGTACAATAGTGGTTTACGTGTATTTTCATATTTGTCGAAAATTCCCAAAGAAAATCATTGATTAGGTTATCAGCGCCCGATTAATGGTAACGACTTGACTTACTGACAGACAATGACTATTAAGGCTACATATATGAAGAAATGATGAACAATGTATGAAAAATAATTAAATAAGACTTGGCTGTATGGGCTTTGATCCCTTTGCCTGTCCGAATGGACGAACAGAACAAAAAAAAAAAAGGATTGGAGATCACAGTTTGTATTATGAGCTTGTTTTTCAAGAGTGCGGTGCTGCCCGCGTCACTGGTGACCTCTTAATTTTTTTGTATTATCTACAGAAAAGTAATAAATAGTGTTACGTAGAATTCTTGCCCGTTACAAGCGAAAATTTATACATTTTATTATTGTTTTTTTTTTTAGAATATGTCATTAACATCAACGTCCTGCTCTTATACCAATTATTTCGGGTCGAAGCAAGATATTCACTTCCTGCGTCGTGCATACTGCAAATAGTTTTGGTAATAGTTTTATGATCGGCCGCCTGCCTGACGTCAACTTGGAAATGAAATTGTTGACTAGATGTGGCACAGATTGTTCTAGACTCTAGAATCTAGAGTATGTAAGAGTTTTAACTCTTAGTCGTCTGTTACGACGTATGAATTGGTAGTATTCGTAATCGTCACCAAAGAGCAAAGCAAAACAATGTTCAACACAATATGTAAAAATAGAAATGAATATAATATGTGTTTCACCACACTTAATTATCGCGTAGGAATCATAATAATACACCTAAAAAGCTAATATCACCAATTTCAATCGTCAACTCGCTTCCCAAGAGTGGCTATTATGGCATATTGTCCCTCCTCGTGGAGAGGTATATGTTTGGACATATATGCAGTATATTATGTCAATGGGCTGGATGTAAATATAGAGGAACATTCCCTTTAAATCTACAAAAATATAAAGAAAAAAATATAAAGAAAAAAAACCTTACGAGTTAGCTAAATTTATTTCTGAGTGTAATAGCTAACTTTTAAGCTATTATTTTAGTCACAAGTAAAATGAGAAATCATGGTTGCAGAGCCGTCGGTAACTAATAAATTTAAAAGACTGCAACTAAATCTAACTAAAGGTGCAATGGGTTATTGACATCTAATTTGATTAATAAAAACAAAAAATATTTATTTTATCGAACCGTAGTGTCACCTTTTTTATTAAATTAGACCAAAAAAATAATATGAACGTTCAAAATAATTATCTATACAAAACGAATAACTTGTAAGGAACTTAATTAGAAGAAGATGGGGTATTTTTGTTTTGGCAGCGGGCTATGGTGTAGTCACAATTCGCTCGATCCGTCCGAAGCAACAGAAAGAACGGCGCCCAGCAAAAGATAAGGGTATACCATAATTCTCTAGCGATGATTTAAGTAATGAAAATCTCGGGTCGCAAAACGGCTTGTAGACGTTCACAGTTCTGCATATTTTGCCTAAGCGCATATTGCCACCATGCCTTATTTACACTTCACTTTGCTAACACAAATTAAACAATTAATTTCATTATCGTCATATAAGAACCGTTCCAAAATATGCCCTATTTTTTTCACTGTTGGCCTTAAAATAACCGGAAGATACTATTATAATATTTTTATGAAGAACATTTTGCACAACTTTGCGATATAAATAGTGCGATAAAATAAGTAACGCATGCACGCTGTTAGTGTATATTTACCGTAATTTGATCCATTTCCGGTTGACCCTAATCCTGAATATTTATTTTATTTTGTAGTTTTTCTTAAACATACAGTATTCTTCAATATATAATATACTTATTCAATAAATAACTGATATTCACTAGTTTATTCCTTTTAATTTATAACGATCAGCCTAACTACGAAGCTCTGTAGCTGATCTATGGAGATTGATGGCTATGTATTTCAAGATTAGGAGACACTGAATTGGCAATAGATAGGCCATTCCTCGAACTCGATGTTAAGGAAAAAGGTTTTGGAAAGACGACCACGAATCGGATGACGCAATCGAGACGATCCCCCACTAAGTAGCCTTATAAAGTTACAAGTCTATTTATTATTATTATTTCTCACCAGTCTTTTTGGTCACGTCATAGTATAATTCCATGGGAAGCGGGCTATAAGTTGTAAAATAATATATTGTTTAGCAAAACTAATTGATATATTATTATGTTCCCATAATCACATGCAATTAATATGTTTATGCTAATGAATACGCAATAAATAATTTAAGAATAAGAATAATTTAAGATTCTGATCTTAAAGATTCTTATCTTAAATTATGTTCTATCTAAATCATTCCTACCTTACAATAAAATAATCTTTTCTATCATACATCGTAATTCTAAATTATGTGGGTATATCTAATTGTATGTAATTAAATTTGTGTGGTAACGGATACGAATATTACCAACACTTACATTGCTCGTGAATGTCGCACAAGACGACTTAGAGCTTTATATCGACCTGTGACGACTCCATGTGATGGTGTCTGGTCAACATTACAGAGGGGGGTTGACGTCAGGCAGGTGACCCGTCATAAAACTAAAGCTACTAACTTTTGAAAAATGTATGATGGTACACATTACGTCGATCCAAGTAATTGAGCTAGAGCAGGATGATGATGATGATGACATAATCATAACAACTACATGGTTTACGTCAGTTTATGAACCTTCTATCTATGCTTTGTAGTAGTAGAAATAAAACTTTAAATGTTATTTACATTTGGTTGATAATTGACATATGCAGGTTAATACACTGGATGGCAATAGGTAAGCAGACCATATCGCTTGGAGGCAAACTCTAAAAAATCTCTATACGGACCCGATGAGCAGAATGATATATGTCAATATACATTCCATTGTGGCAGAAGCTGGTGCTAGCTGTGTGGTAGCGGCTAAAATACGAATACTACCAACCCTTACTTTGCTCGTGGATGTCGTAAAAGACGACTAAGAGCCTTATAACGACCTGGGCCAACTCCATCTGATGTCGCTTGGTCAACTATTACATTCCCAAGGAGGGTTGATTTCAGGCAGGCGGCTGGTCATAAAACTATTGCCAGTAGCTTTTACAATATTTATTATGAAAGCCAGTACATATTGTATATACGCCAAATAATTGGGATAAGAGTAGGAGAATGATGATGTGGCAAAAATTGGTGCTCAATAATATATACATATGGATAAAAGAAGGGAAGAAGTATGAATACACTAATAATAATGTCTGATCTTTACGTGAGTATCACACATTTGAAATAAAACTAGTGAGTCCTCCCGTAGCCATGATCACTGTAAAATGTTCGAAACGTCGGGAAATTAAAAATCAAATACAAACGCGATAGAATCCGTAAAAATAGTTTTATTTCAAATACACTAAATCTTTAATTATGAATTTTGATGTTTATTTAAAACTATTTTAAAGATTTTTTTTGCTTTTCTATTTGTTTTTACTTGAAAATTTTTCAGCATTTTAAATGGTTACGGGAGAGACTCCCACAGGATTTTAACCATTTTTTTTTAATTTATTACCCTCAGATCAAACAATTTTGTTCAAAACAACATTGATAAATCGCCCTGTAAGTTTCCAACTTCTACGATTGTTAAAATATTTGAAGTAAACAAATTTTTTTTACTGATATTTTTTGTTATATACGTTTAAATTATTAAAATATTTTACCAATTAAAATAACATCTTCATCCGAAAGAACGAGTAACAATTTTTGGTAAGAATTTTAATTACAATAAGTCGATATACACATAATTTTATTAAATTACTCTACTATTAAATTATCCGTATCTTATAAAAACAAGATTTGTATCGAGTTTACAAGCTTTGCAAATGCCACATACCATAATTCGATAGAGCTTTAACTTCTATTTATTAAATCCATCCGTCTATCCATACATCCATAAATCCGTGGACATCAACTGTTGGAGATAGGCCTCCCCACGAGAACGCCACTCTGAACGTTCCTGTGCCACCTACATCCAACGGTTTCCTGCGACTTATAATAATGTCGTCAGTCCATCTAGTGGGAGGGTGTCCTACGCTGTGTCATACCATTCGTGGTCGCCACTCGTGAACCTTTCTTTCCAAAAGGGTTATGTCGGTTGCACTCATTCTTCTGCGGATTTCCGTATGCCGGGTAGAAATACCGAGCATAGCCCTCACCTTAACATGCTGAACAACTTTCTGCCTTCTTATGAGATCGACATTTAAAGACCACGTTTCAGTACCGTAAGTCATCGCTGGGAACACACACTGGTTATAAATCGAAATATTAGACGAGAAGGTCCTCCTAAATTGTGAACGCTGCCTGAAATAAATCGGCTGATTTATTAAATAATGGCGATTTATTAAAGATAATTTTGCATATTTATGCGTCGTATTTAGTCGACTCATGACCATTAACGCTGAAAAGCGTTCAAAACGTTGAGAAAATAAAAATTAGACGCATACGCATTGATATCCGTAAAAATAGTTATATGGTAATAGTAAATAATGATATTCAACACTTTCGCACGCGGTATTCTGTAATATTTTAGAAGTGTATGTACTCCCGTTTACCAGGTCTACGTCGATAGTATCGAACCAATTCAAAAACGTTTTCTCTATCATCTTACATACAAAAAAATTTAAAATAAATACTCCCCTATCTATCATATAAGCTCCTCATCAAACTTCATTAGAAATGACATCGATATATTCCGTAGTGGTTCTCACGATTCCTTTAAAGAAATAATCTAAATCCACTGACGTATTAAAAAAGTTTTTTAATACATCAATGTCTAAATCACTTTTTACACCTTAGATTTTAATTTTTAATATGCAGTGCTAGTAACATTTCCACACTACGCATATTGTGTGTGTGTGTGTGTGTGTGTGTGCGTGCGTGCGTGCGTGCGTGCGTGCGTGCGTGCGTGCGTGCGTGCGTGCGTATGTGTGGATATGAGTCTAGCAGAATAGAACTTAACAATCTCACTCTCCTAATTAATAAATAAGTAAAGTGTAGTTTTATCTAAAACTTGTATACACCTATTTCTCTCGCATCTATTTAAAATGTGTATATCTCAACATGTAATGTGTGTATTTAAATGCATAACAAGGACTTTAATATGCATTATCATTAAACATGCATTATCATCAAATATAATTATCTTCATAGTTGAAAATAAATTAAATAGTACAATATCTTCATTGTTTTAATTTTATCAATGCAGAGAAAAACAAGGTGTGCTTCACACTTAGTTGAGCCGTATTTTAATTAGTCTAGACAGTAGTAGACAGTTTAGTATTTACATACATTTCCTGGATGTCTCGTAAAGTTTTTTATAGACAGAACGAATGCTTTTCTACACAAAGTATTTCGTCTTTTATAGTAATTAGCTTGTTTTAAAGAAAATACATTTATTATTTTCCTTTAAAGCAAACACTGTTTTATGAATAAATTAGTCAGTTGTTAATTGCTCAATATATTGTGCTATTTTATATAGTAATAAGTATGACTCCAATCCATAAACTTAACGAGATTTATTGATAGACATATCCTTCCTTAAGTATGATAACGCCACAATTCCCACGTTAGTACATGTGTATCTCTGTAACCGGAACCTTTAAACATGATTTTAATGCACTTCAAATTAAATCATTGGATTGAATTAAAACTTTGCTACTACCAAAGACCGATGATAATACAATATTTTAATACTTTTTCCCATTATCCCAATTTGGTTCATCAGAATACAATTAAACTCTCTTTCTTTATACGTTATGTAAAAGATACTTCGTAAAATTAAAATAATAAAATAAGTTATAGTTTGAAACTATATAAATTTAAAAACAAAACTTTAATAATAATACGAACCAAAAAGTAATCGTTATCTCATCATCACAAGTCATTTGTGTCTTGCTGATGGGCATGAAGTACCTAAAATGGGAGTGTAATTGGCATATTATATACCACAGTGATCACAAGGGTTGATAAAGGGTGTTTGGCGAATTTTCCTTTTCTGCCACTGGTATTACCTGCATACTATATCCATTAGCCTTTTTGCGACACCTACGGTAAGAAAAGGGATGAGAACTCTTACCCCGTCACCAAACGAAATAAAAAGTAAATAATGAATTACATACATACATATCATCACGCCATATCCCTTGCAGGGTAGGCAGAGAGAACAGAGTGCCAGAGAACTCTATCCTTGCATACTTCACTCGCTTCCTCATCATTCATAATTCTCTTCATACACGCTCGCCGGTTTCGGAGACTCTTGACTCCACCTTCCTTCAGTACGTGACCAATCTGGTCTAGGTAGGTTAGTCTCGGTCTCCCCCGGTACCTACATCCTTCCACTTTCGCATTGTATATCTTCTTAATCAGACGTTCGTTCGGCATTCTTTCCACATGTCTGAACCATCGGAGCATTCCCTTTCGCATCTTTACACCAATACTCTCTTTCATACCTACTCGCTCTCTTACGTCGTCGTTGCGAATGCGGTCGGTCAGCCCAATAATGAATTAATTTTTAAAAAATAAAATTATATAGCGTGGTAAGCTTTATACTATATTTTTGTAATAAATTAATGATCGTATTTGTATAAACAAAATATAAACTATTGTTATAACATTTCATATCAAGCATCTCAACTTTTTTTTAATATTTTTAATAAACTATAATTTCATATTAAATTTTAAAGTTCGAATTATTATAAAAAAAGATTTTTTGTTTTTTTTTATTTAACTATAATTGTTTTCTAACTATAATTTCCTTCGCTTGTAACTAACAATATAATAAAATATTACAAGTACAATTTTAACTTAGTATCTACTAATAGTCTTATCGACATAAAACTTTGCAAGTATGATAGGTATTAGTGCTATGACGTTTGAAATGTACCACTAAAATGCAAGATGAAAAACAAGGTCAAGGGGCTAAAAGATAGGAGGGTGGTTACTAATTAAGTTGTTATCGCAAGCGTATCTCAGGACACCTCATTAAAGCCTGTTTTAGTTAACCTTACATTCTTACATGGTCTACTGGTCTAACGTTTGTATATAAAACAAATAATATGATGAAAATAATAATAAAAATGTAGAACAACTCCAATCTCCAATCAAACTATCCGTGTGGTGACGGAGTAAGAATACAATTCACCACCCCCTATCTTACCCGCGGGTGATCGTAAGAGATGACGATGGATGGGATATAAAACGTATATAACATCTATGCAAGAGAAGGAAAGCTCGAAACAAGACCCTATACCGACAAGTTTGACCGGCGTAGTATAGTGGGTTAGTTTCCCTCCAGTTATGGGGACGCCCGAGCCCAACAGTGGGACATGAATGGGCTGTGATGATGATGATGATGAAAACAACTCCAAACAGCAACCCAAATAAAACGGCAACCATATGGAAAAACCAAACCCTGAAGGAAAAAATATCCTTCGAAGTCGAAAAATATTACAAGGAAAAAGGGTTCCGAGTTCAAAAAATAAAAAACCTGATTCAAAAAATAAAAAATAGCTAAACCTGTATAACACACATGAAATAATGAAAAAAATGAATTAACCATGATACAGGTATCTTACTCTTGCTAATATGGTAGACGAGAGATCAAATGATAAATCGAGAAACTGCATTTTATTTGGTACGCTTTTAGATTTTTTTTATTATTATTAGTAATTAAAAAGACAACATCCGTCACTAAGGAAATATTCTTGTTTTTTTTTTGTGTGTTTTTAGCTGTTAGCCGCAGATGGCTTTGACAGCTTTACGCGGACTATGAAATATTCTTGTATTGCGGGGGACTTTACATACACATAATTTAAAGGATATAGATTACACCTAGATTTAGAACAACAATTTGTGGATAACACATAGTGCTGTCCTACGTAGGAATCGAATCCATGATATTGGCACATGATATTATGAACGGGATAAGTTTCGTCCACCATATTTGCAAGAGTGAAACGCACAAATACCTATATCACAGTTAATATGTCTCAATTTATTTATTAACCGACTTCCAAAAAGGAGGAGGTGCTCAATTCGAACGCTATTTTTTTTTGTATAAGTACGTAGACAATCAACGACAAATCATAGGTAACTGTTTTAAATGTGATTAGATATTTATTCGAAAAGAGAACCGTCGAACAGCGTCCTGTATATTCTAAAACATCCAATCTTAAGTCATTAAAAGCTATCTAAAAATTTACGAACCTGGAAATCGAAAGTTTCGTACAAGGACAATACAACCTACCTACCACTTTATATCTAAGCATATCTATTATTAGCAGTTAGAAATGGTATGCGATTGTAAGTTCGGTGGGGCAAACTTGATTGCTTTGTTTTTGCAACATTACAGATTTAAATACGTATCTATACAGTATATGAACTTCATAGATTTTTAATTGGATAACTTGCAAAGGATATTCTGTATTCATTCAAATTCTACCATGATTGCATCCATCAGTTAGTTCCTATTACCATCAGGCTATTTAGAATGTAATAATACTATTATGTAAGAAATGAAATGGAGATGTAATTCAATGCGAATAAAGTTTTGGGTTAAATCGACTCCGCAGAAACCATAAATTACCTATTTGATTGAGAAATATTTCTAATTAAAAAAGGCGTAAATAAATTATTAGTAAAATAATATTTTTAGAAACTTTTATTTTGTGACTAATGAATTTAATGTTAAAAAATATTTATTATCAAAAGCGTGATACAAATTATAACGCCATGTATTTTGATAAGTGATTATTTTTAAATGCTTAGCACAGATATAGGAAAATCAAGCTTATTTTAAAAATGTTTCTCTACTTGTAAAGTTTAAAAGCATATGATCATACATACATACATATCATCACGCCATATCCCTTGCAGGGTAGGCAGAGAGAACAGAGTGCCAGAGAACTCTATCTCTGCATACTTCACTCGCTTCCTCAACATTCATAATTCTCTTCATACACGCTCGCCGGTTTCGGAGACTCTTGACTCCACCTTCCTTCAGTACATGACCGATCTGGTCTAGGTAGGTTAGTCTCGGTCTCCCTCGGTACCTACATCCTTCCACTTTCGCATTGTATATCTTCTTAACCAGACGTTCGTTCGGCATTCTTTCCACATGTCCGAACCATCGGAGCATATGATCCTTTTAAAAAAATATAATTAATACGTTTTGTTAAATTGACTGTAATGTTTAAGGCTTATTTAAAGTTAGACTTACAATCATTATTTTTTTTGTTTCAATCAATTTTTGTTTTCTTTTTTGGTTGTAGAAAGTAAAAAAACACGTGCGTTAGGTCGTAATAAAGTATATACCATTAATTTTACTTTATAATGTAGCCTCACTTACTATTTATTACTTTTGGTGACGATTAACAATTAATTATAATCATTAAACAGTTGCGTATTTTCTTTGCAATCTATAAATCATTTAAAATAAATAAGTAATTAATTTTTATATCAGACTCGATAGACGTTTGGTTTCTTTACACTCTCTGAATAATGACATGAATAGAATACATGAAATTAATTTATATATATGTAATTAAAAAAGCTATCAAATATTATTATTTGTACATATATCAGTCTTCCCAGAATCCCAGAGAAATTAAATCACGTAAAACAAAGTATTTTCATGTAGTTATTTTTTTTTTATTATTATTGTTTAAGGTAGCAAACGAGCAGACAGCACACCTGAATGTAAGTATCAGTGCTGCTCATGGACCTTTGCAATACCAAGTGTATAGCTAGGCAACTGCCTATCAATACAAACCCCAAACCCACAAAAACTTCATTGTTCACATAAAGTAAATATACCTACGCTGCAATCGTTTACCTACTTAATAGGTTTTAAAAAAACATCTCAAATTGTCGCAGCATACATATTTATATGTAAGTATAGAATCATTGTAGTGAAATAGTCTATTATCCGATATACCATAGGTTTTGTACAATGAAATAGATATGGGTGGTCAACTCTATTCACAATAAAATTATCAGTCTGCTGATCATAGCGTACCTAGGTATTTGTTGGCTAAAATTGTTCACAAGAACATGACGTAATATAGCATTGTATTGATTTGTTTAATTTTTAATAATGTAAATTTCATGACAATTTTCATAGAAAATAGAGAATTGGAAAAATAATTATAAAATTGCCAATATTAGGCACAATTTAATAAACAATTTCAATTATTTTCTATCCGTGACAAAGGCTGTTACCAACTATGTAAAAAAGAAAAATGATTAATAGGTAGGTATATGAATGTAATATATTTATTTACATCATATTGTGTTAAGAATCAGATATTCCCAATCCCAAGGAGGGTTGGCGTCTGGCAGGCGGCTGGACATAAAACTATTGCCCATAACTCTTGCAATATGTACTCTGAAAGAAGAGTACATATTGTATCGACCCCAACTACTCTTATCCCAATGGATAAGAGTAGGAGAATGATGAATCAGAAACTAATTTGAACAATATGTGATTTAAAAAAAAAACTTAATAGAATACGAGAAATAGATTATAAATTAGAAGATATAATAGCGTGATATATGTTCCTATATGTTTCTAAGGAAAACAGTAACACCGTAACAAGTAAATCCTATACTTTATTATTGCAAGGCTCTTTGATCAAGTAGACATTGAATTAGGTACATACTTAGCCACCAACCTGTTGCAGCTAATCATACCGTGGAAAAAGAAAAACGCGGCACAGTAATTATTTCAATGCCATTATCAAAGTTTGGCCTTTAGGAATAATAAACAATAATAGATATTGTTTTCTTTAGGTTGTTTGATAAGTACATACCATCAAATATTTTAAAAACAAAAACCTTGAAATGAATAAACAACCTTACTTATCGTAAAAAAAAAATTATAACTATCACAGACAGATATATTGATATTGCCTATTGGACTCGTCTCAGAAATCTAATTTACATGAAGGTAAAAGTTTTATTTGTATAAAACTGTTAGATTATTTTAAAACACACCTGAAATGCTGTTATTTCTGACAATATTAATTTAAGTAGGTAGTAGCAATACAAATTTTCCCTTCTTAAGTACTATATATCCCCTTGCACTGCGTAGATATAATAAAAAAACTCACTTACCCTAAACATAATACTGCTAATACCACCATAAACACGTACAACTCCATAATTAATTAATTAAAGATATAAAATAAAATAATATTATTAGAATTAAAATAGATACGCTGAGATGACGCTTAAATAATAAAGATTGCGTATACAGATTTTTATGTTATTACAGCCATAAAGATTATTTTTCAAATTGATAGGTGTTACATTAAGATTTACGTATTGTAATAATTAGGTAAGGAGATGTGAACGCATGTAACATGCGCGATAACTGATCGCGCACTGACAGACAACTGCGCTGTGAATATTTTACAAGCGAGTTCGTAAAATACCTATATCTTGTAAGCCTTCTAGCCCAGTTATCCGACCAGACCGATTGTATCACTTTCGACATCAATTGGCTTGATTTCTTGCAAAAATTGAAAAATACCGCGAAAGGTTTTCTAATTTGTTAGCCTTTGTTGAAAATAGTTGCCTGTCGTGCTTTAACTCTTACGTCATCTGAGATATCATCTGCGTATAATTTTAATCTTTAGGTAAAGAAAGTATAAACTTTAAAACATTATCAAATAGATACATTACTTTCGTAATAATAAATTTGTAATTTGAAATCAAAAAACTATAGTTATACGCTGTCAATTTAATGCACTTTGGAAATCTTCAAACAATTTAATAACACAAGATCTATAGTAGTGGTTTATAATCATCAGCTTTTATCTATTCTTATAGCAATTTATAAAGCGTCACCTCAATATGACTTCCTTCCCTAACACAGGTATAAGAAGAGCTAAACATACTAAGTTAGTTAAAGTTAAATGAAAGTAAAAAGCCTTTATACCCAAATACAAGTTTTGAAAAATCTCTCGTGAGATTGGGGAAGAGGGTAGGGGTTCGAGAAAAATCTTACGACATCTCACCAATGGGGTTTGTCAAAAAACCTCAAAAATGTCTTACGTAATTAATGGACGCCCTGTTATGACATTGCATCTTGCTATCGATTCTAGGTTTACTAGGTTTGAGTTTAAAAACGTTGAAAACCTACCTATTCAAACCTCGGCGCATTTATGTAAGAAGCCATACAATAAATTCATGCTCCGAGAACTTGTAAATTTTATATTAAAAAAATAGTAATGAACAGTTTGCGAAAATAACTATGATAAACAGGGTAGTACCTAGGCATAGGCCGGAAAACGTAAAGTGACGCATGTAGTATATTACCAAAGTATGAGAATGCATTACAATCGCCTCGCCCAAAAAAAGCGCAGCAATAAAGCAGCTATAGGCTAATTACGGTACTGACTATGAAATGTTTATCAACAATTCTAGACCATACCTGAAATACTATATGTAGCTAGCACTACTATATGTAGCTAGTAGTGTCCGGGTCTCCCCGGATTTTTCCTAGTATTTAAAGGGCATCCGGGGAGCGTCTGGGCGGGGTTTCATTTGTAGTCCGGGTTTATAAATTTAAAGGTGATTTGTGACATTTTTAACTGCATTGTATTACACTGACGATATTTAAAAAAAAACTGTTAACATGTCCGGGCCCTGGGCTCTAGAATCCAGGGTTTTTACGCATCTTGTCCTGGAGATGCTAATCCTATATGTAGGTAGCTATACCTACGAGGTACCTACGTGTAGGGATGTTATAACAAGGTTAACGCAATTTCCAATTCTTTGCAACAATATTTAATTACCTACGTGCCATGTCGTTTGCAGCATTCTTTACGGGTAAGTAGGTACCTAGTAAATGAATTTATGACACATGTAACATTCTTTTAATACCTACATACCTAATGTTAGGTAGGTAAGTGAACTTACCCAAAATACGTAATCTGTTCATGGTCTTCAAAAACACCACGCTTGGCCCTAAGAGAAGGGAAGGGTCCTTAATTTTTCGCCACATAGTCGAGCTAAATTCATTATTCGCACAGCATGATTGCAGGGGGGGCATAGTCCGGAGCGTGCTCGTCGCGTCCCCTGTCAGTCTAGTTACACTGCTAATCCGGCTCGAATGCGTACCGCAGTGCGGGTTAGGGCGTCCCCCGGAGGCGATGCGTACCGGCACGCCCCCGTCGGTACGAACATCGGCAGATGCGGCGATGGGGGCCGCCACCCATCACGCCTTGCCCAGTCAGGCGAATCGAGGAAAGGAGAGTGCCGGGTGGGCACGTGGAATGTAAGAGGTTGTATGGAAGGTAAGTTGCACGAGCTGATAACCATCATGGCGGCAAACAGCTAGACGTGCTCTGTGTAACAGAGACCAAGCGAAGGGGCAGCGACGCCTGCGATCTTCCTGGTAGCGGGATGGCTCTGTGGTCTGGTGTACCACAGAGCGATCGAGCCAGCATGGGGGTAGGAGTACTGTTGTCCTCTCGCTTGGCCTCAGGTGTGAAGGATTTCGGAATGTATGATCCCAAACTTCTTTGGGTCCGTATAAAACTAGGTGTCACCAAAGTATTCATGGTTGTAGCATATGCTCCCGTAGGATCCTCGGTGGCATCAGACCTAGAGAAGTTTTGGGATAATGTTAGGGAAGTTCTGAATATGGCAGAAACCAGTGAACGCGTGATTGTATGCGGAGATTTGAACGGATGGGTGGGGACCAAGCGTCCCGACTATGAGGACGTACTTGGTCTATTTGGTAATAAGAGAGTGAATGACGCAGATAGGCTCATGGCGGATGTATGCATGGAGAGAAACCTTATTGTGTCAAACACATTTTTCCAACATAAGGACATCCATATGTATACATGGAGAAGGAATGAACAGAAAAGTATAATACATTTAATTTTGGTAGACAGTCGCCTCCGAAGCAAAATATTGGACGCAAGAGCCTACAGGGGCCCCACAGTCGATACGGACCACTATCTCGTTATTGCGAGATTTAGTGGTCTGTTCAGAAAATGGAGGCACTGGCGAGAGCGTATCCACTTCGGGCTTGAAAGAATAAAGGTTGAAAGGTTGCAAGAAGAGTGTGTAAGAGAAAAGTATGCAGAGGGTGTCCGAGAACGGCTGACGATGGCAAGCCAGCCGCAATCGGACATTGAAGAATGCTGGAGAATATTGAAAGAGAGTATGGTAGATACAGCGAAATAAGTATGTGGAAGTTCAAAGAAGCATAGAAAA
The DNA here is from genome assembly GCA_905163515.2 of Lymantria monacha. Taxonomy (NCBI): domain Eukaryota; kingdom Metazoa; phylum Arthropoda; class Insecta; order Lepidoptera; family Erebidae; genus Lymantria; species Lymantria monacha. Next base: position 14,636,700 of record LR991083.1, read on the forward strand.
ACCAATGGTGATGCATGGTGGGATGCGGAAGTGGCAGCTTCCGTAGAGCAAAAGAAGAAAGCGAGGCTGGACTATGTCTCTTCTTTGAATCTGAATGACAGTATGACTGAACAGAAGAAAGAAATATACCGGCAATGTAAGAATGACACCAAGGCCTTAGTGAAAGAGAAACGTGATAGAGCAAGTATGAGTGCAGAAGATAGGCTGACTAAAAACTTCGAGGGTAACACCAAACTCTTTTGGAGGGAGGTGAAGAAGTCTCGGGGTGGTTGGTCAGCCTTCAGAATGAATAAAATAAGGTCTAAAGGTGGAGACATTCTTACACAAACACAAGACGTGTTAAGCCGATGGAGTGAATATTTTGGCGATATGTATGCGGATGCCACGGTTGGCGCCGGTGTTGCATGTGGTTTAGTAGATCAACATTCGACAACGGCGTCCTCCGACGGCATCAGTATGGATGAAGTTGAATGGGCGATAAGAAGTTTGAAAAATGGTAAGGCAGCGGGCATTGATATGGTGTCTGCCGAGATGATCAAGCTTGGTGGCTCCTGTGTCTGGGAGGCGTTCCTGTTGCTCCTCAATTTATGTTGGAGCTCGGGAATGGTTCCCAGGGACTGGAATAGCGCAGTCATCGAGCCTTTGTTTAAAACCAAGGGTTCACGTTATGACTGCGCAAATTACAGAGCCATAAGCTTGACCAGTTTGGCAGCAAAAGTGTACGGTAAAATTATTGAAAGGAGAATGAGGATGGTGGCCGATGGTTTACTGTGTGAGACACAAGGAGGTTTCAGGAGTGGAAGGGGATCATGGATTAATGAGGTCGAAATGCGATATTTACGGAAAATCTGTGGAGTTAGGCTGATCGATCGCATTCGTAACGACGACGTAAGAGAGCGAGTAGGTATGAAAGAGAGTATTGGTGTAAAGATGAGAAAGGAAATGCTCCGATGGTTTGGACATGTGGAAAGAATGCCGAACGAACGTCTGGTTAAGAAGATATACAATGCGAAAGTGGAAGGATGTAGGTACCGAGGGAGACCGAGACTAACCTGCCTAGACCAGATCGGTCATGTACTGAATGAAGGTGGAGTCAAGAGTCTCCGAAACCGGCAAGCGTGTATGAAGAGAATTATGAATGTTGAAGAAACGAGTGAAGTAGAGTTCTAGAGTTCTCTGGCGCTCTGTTCTCTCTGCCTACCCTGCAAGGGACAAGGCGTGATGGTATGTATGTATGTATGTATATATGTATGATCAGTTTTGAAACTCACGCGTGACGACACATATACCCAGAAATCATCTGATTAAAACTGATTTAATTGTAATACGTATGTATGTATGTATAACACATGCAACTTTGGCGGCATGCGGCGAAATTTACAGCTTAATTTAATTTTGTTTTCTATTCTTAATCCTAATTCGATCCTTTTGGTGTATTAGGTACCTACTTTTAAATTATCTTTTTTGAAGTTTGGTTTTTTGTTTATTTTTAATTATTTATTTTATTTAGACTTTTTAATGTCCGGCACACTCATTCCTAATTTCAATAGCATGAGGTCTGACATAAACATGGGCCATGGTTATGTCGGACTTTTTGGAGTTTTCACGCTATGACGGAATTTAAATTAATATATTCCCCTTAGTTGAATAAATAATTTGAATATAATTTATTTATATGTTGCGTTTTGTAATCCTACCTACCAAAAACTCATACTTATTTAAGGGTTTTTACTTGGGTTTTTAGGCGAATATAAATAAAACCTTAACTGTCAAAATCCATCCAGCCATTTGAAAGATACGAGGTAATAAAGAACTGTTCAAGAAACAAACATACAAGATACGCGTGAAAAACATAGACCTTGGCAGACGTGTAAAATTAAGAGAATTTATTTTTTACCTTCCTATTGGCAATAAAATATTTTAGAATATATATTAATGACTTTCATTATATTTAAGTGAAAACGGGAAGAGGACACAGAGGGTCTTGATGAATAGGACGGGTGGTCCACCAAGAGGAGAGGAGACTGGGTAAAGAATAAATGAGTTACGTGGCATAGGTACTTTCCCTAATTATTTACCTGCAAATGCTTGAAGAATATTCAAAGGAAAAAGAGAATATATAAATAATAAAATTCCGTTTAATTATTGTGACATGTTTTTCATAGTATGTATTACTGCCATGTTTACCTTATAGGTATTAATACCTACATATTTATTTAGCATATTTACCTCCACGATTCACGACTTTAGCTTTACTGTTAGTGCCGAGGTAAAGGTTAACAATTTTTTATAAACTTTCATTAAAAAAAATATGAGATGATAATATTAATAACATCTATTAACTGTTTGTACCTGGCGCTGTTATAGTTACACCGAAGGGAAATTAGGCAATCTACAGATATGTTTCCAATGTTGAAGTAATTTGAGAATAAAATACGAAAATCAATATTATTTAATATGCTGTGTTCCAGAATTAACAGATCATGTGAGATTTATCAATCTACCTAGTAGTTATCTAAATAAATAACCAACATTTTTGTTGTATAATATAAATAAAATTTTTGTTGTATGTTATATGATAATAGTAGTTGATATTTTTCTCAAACATGCTTGGAAATTTGAGCATTATTTTGACAACCTTCTTCGAGATAAATCTAAATTGCTGTACCTACTGAGCGAGCAGCGGCCGGCAAAAAAGGTATGAAAATCCATGTCTGTCGTGTTTTAGCAGCCAAATAAATACATATGTATGTAAATTCATATCTATCGTGTATTGTAAAAATGAAACGATTTGTTACTTCAAAATATGGTAGGCAAATAGGAAACTTATCAGAGTTTTATTTAAATTTCGAACTGGCTTGAAAAAGAAACCTGTTTGATGATGAAAAAAAAACCAAATGAACCCTTTAGCACGTGAAAAATGTTGTTCGTTGTTCGTCATGTATACAGTTCTACTTAGTACTACTTAGTTTTAATTTCCGCGCATTATTTGAGAAAAGCACTATACAAGCCTTGACCACAACTATGAATTGATGGACTTACGTATGTGCGCCTCGGCAGCGCCTCGGCCCGCATTTATACGTTCGTCCATCAATGCCTCTTTTGCGCTGGCCGCTGCAGTAATGTACTATTGCTGTATATGATCATTTGTAGACCTTATTTCAGGTGATCTTAGTAATTCTTCTACCAAATATGAATCTTTCTCGACCATATTTTTTCGAGCTATTGGTATTCATAACATGAAATGCCTACACCTTACGACGTTTTGGTCGCGAGAAAATTACAACTATAAAGCGATCTAGCGCTGTGTGCTTCAATCTTCGCGTTAGATTACCTATTTATTCTTTTAGCGCTGCAGCGGACTTTAGTTTAACTGTTACCAAAATGGAACAAAATATTTATTCGGGATAGCTTCTCTATACATATAACTCTATGGTATTTGCCTATATTTGTCTTACATTGACTTTGACTTATCTTGCATTGACTTTTATCGCAACTCCCTACAAATATGACAATACATCTAGATAAAGCGAAGCAACAAAAACTGCACAAAACTATTAACAAATTATTAGAAGTTAAAATAATAAGAGTTTCATGAATTTGTTGCCGTATCTTTTGTAACGTAAATTTAAATGGTTTAGGTACAATGCTTTAGGATAGAATGATTTCCCAGAAGATAAGATGAATAGCCATCTGTCGTCCGTAACTGGCGTTACTACAGAATTTTTAAGTAAATCTTAAATGAGTTCTTAATCATGAATGATATGATTAATGAGTCAAAATTTATTATCAACATCCAGAGAGAAAACATTAATTTCGCAACAAAAAACTGTCCTACGTGAGATTGAACCCACGACACTATAAATGGAAGTCGCTACTTAGTGGTCTAAGTTCGCTTTGACTTTTTTTTGTGTGTTTTTTAGCTGTTAGCCGCAGATGGCTTTGACAGCTTTACGCGGACTATGGAAGAGTGCTGAGGGCTCTCAACCCGATTGAGGTAAGCTAAGCGACATCGCCCAAGGGCTCCCCCTGTGGGGAACGGACCTCGGCTTGGGGCGTCGCTGGTGGCAAAGTGGGCGTGCCCACGTTTGGATTTATGATATTTGCGCGTCGCGATTTCGCACCTCGACGGCGAGGACGAAACCGCGGATATTTATGTGTAATGGCCTCGCGGGCCGTGTAAGCTCTTAATTGAGCGAGTGTGATATCGTCGTCGTCATCGTCAATGACGTGCCGCGGACGTCGGGTTTTTGAATTACGAGAGAGCGTGTAGGAAGCCGCCCCAACCACTAGTGGGTTTAGGTGTGTCATGGCAGAGTCAAAGTAGCTCTGGGAGCACAGTTTCATAAATTGCCTGATGGTCGGTAGCTGTTCGCTTTGACATTCGTGCAAGTATGAATGAAGACCTGTAATACTCAACCCCAACTAGCAAGAATGACAATATACTTTTAGATAAACAATCACTACATTAGGATTACAAAGAAGAAACTCGATTGTCTTTACATAAGCTATTACATGCCAGGCTATTACCTACATTTCAATTTCATTAAAAATTGCTCTTAAAAATAATTATTTTATTTTTTTCTAGACCCGCTTCGTCCGTTTACGTTTCTGTTGCCGTTATCACATTTCCGTTGCATCACTAATTAAAAGGACTTATGCCGATCCACTGTCACTTCGTCCGGACAGCCATGTCCGCCAACAAGAAAATGTTTGAAAATAGAAAACCAATAAAAATCTAATATATTGAAAAAAAGTTGAGTCTAAAAATTAAACGTTAGTTTCTACCTGAAACTAACGTATAATCATCAATATTACTAACCATGCACTATTATGCTAATATTTACAAGCGCCATATCGCCTTTGTGTAGCAAAAAGGCTTTCCTACGCGCTGTTTATACATATGCTATTTACACGTAGTTATCCACAACGCCTGCGAATTATACCTTTAATGTGGTACAATTAGGTATATTTGGCGTACGAAGATCTCAGCAGAGCACAGTAGTAGTGGCTGCTGAAATAGAAGAATAGCTGTCATTGCTTACAAGAGGTACAGTGCTGCCAGTTGCTTAGCTGAAGAGTGCTTACTTTTTGGCACCAGTCTAGCACTTGCCGCGTTAGTTACATTAAATTTTGGATGATTCAGATCAAAAGGGCCTTTCAGATTTACTAAAAAAATGTTTTTTTTTTAAATGGCTTTAATAGTGGTAGGACCATGCTGTTGACAGTTCTGTCTGCAGCCGCGGGCTGGTCCGTACGGGTGGTACCGCACTCTCGCAGAAGGTCGACGTATGAGTAATAGCAATGTGCTACTGTGCTTCGTTCGGTGAACGAGAGAGCCGGAAGCCCAATTAGGTGGGTTTGTAGTTTACATTGGTAGGCAGCGGGGGAGTTATACCCTTGGTATTGCAAAGGTCCATGGGCGGCAGTGATACTTACCATCAGGTGTGCTGCTTGCTCGTTTGCCACCTTTAGCAATAAAAAAATGGCTATATCATAAGAGTAAATTATTTTTTCATGAAGTTAAGCTTCTAATGATAAAATTGTTCTAAATTTAACATTAACGTTTTCATGAAGCTTTGATTTCTAAACATTATTTTTTTAATTAGGTATTTTTTATTTGTTGATTGCTAATAATACAAGAACTTTACTATAATGTTAAAATTGAATAGGTACATGGTCTGTGGGTACATGTACCTACATACATACATACATATCATCACGCCATATCCCTTGCAGGGTAGGCAGAGAGAACAGAGTGCCAGGGAACTCTATCTCTGCATACTTCACTCGCTTCCTCAACATTCATAATTCTCTTCATACACGCTCGCCGGTTTCGGAGACTCTTGACTCCACCTTCCTTCAGTACATGACCGATCTGGTCTAGGTAGGTTAGTCTCGGTCTCCCTCGGTACCTACATCCTTCCACTTTCGCATTGTATATCTTCTTAACCAGGCGTTCGTTCGGCATTCTTTCCACATGTCCGAACCATCGGAGCATTCCCTTTCGCATCATGTACCTACACTATGATGAAAATTTGTATTCTCGAAATCCATCGAAGGAATCTCGTCGTAAGTAAAATGTAGTTAGTGTTTAACACTCTTTAGTCATAAGGTGTCAACACATAAAAAAAAACATAATTTATTAAAATAACTATACCACCGAAAAAAACAGATACAATGTGATTGACGCAAGGTGTACGTTTAGTTATGTATTATATTACTCTATGGTGTAGTTGACGGCATCTTCGTTACATTCCTCTAAGGCCTAAGCGCTCACAACATTCAAACTAACAACTCTGATTTCTCCTATTCAGCTTTCTTGCGAGCGTTATCTTTATAGCAAGAAAAATAGCGTATTAGTGCGCCACTACAGATGGATCGTTGTAAACGGGGTGTAAACAAAAACAATGACATCATTAGTGACAGTTTCGCCGCAATCACTATAGTTTCAGTCGTTATGTAAATGGTACGGTTTGAAGAGGTATTTTGAGCTTTGCGAAAATGCGAACGCTTATAGTAATCACAAAATAAAAGGCCCGTTTTGACAGTTCACGTCCAAGAAATTCTCTATTTTTTACCGATCGAATTGATCGAAATGTTCTGAAGGTAATTACATTTTTCATTGATGGGTACCGCCCACTCGGCTAAGTGCCGTGCACACGAAGTATAGGCCGTGCATAACGATTTTTTCATATTGTCCACAGACTATTAATAATCGGTTAAAGAAAAAATAAATCGATCAATAATAAATATTTTCTTTTAAAGTGGACTCGCACTTGTCCGGTTTTATTAATTTTAATACTAGTGTTTAGAATTACTGAATTTCACCAGCTGTGTATTGATCTTTACTGAAAGTTATGAGTTTGCAGCTAACAAAGTCACAAATTGGGACAAGGTCATATTTGTCGAAGAGATTTGGCTGAACTCGAATCATACCGTGCCGCAGTCGTGGACGGACGATACCAAGGCATCTTGCTCAAAAGTGCCAATGGGAAAAGGTGGACACTTAATAATCTGCCACGCTTAATAATCTGCACGGGGAAGTTTTTTTATTAATGATGCCTTGATCGCAATTGAGTCTAAAAGTACAAAAAAATATCACGAAGAAATGGACGCAAACAAATTCACAGAGTGGTTCAGCATGGACACAAAGTGATTAGAACGCCACCATACCATTGTCAGTACAATGCTTTGATCTGGGCTCAAATGAAAGGATACGCAGCACGCCACAATACAAAGCCGCCATTCTCCACTAAGAAAATTATGACATTGTTGAATGAAGCTTGCGCCAAAATTACTAAAGAAGACGTGGGCAAAAGTGGTAGAAAACTCGAAAAATAGTTAAGGAAGACTATGACAGAGACGTCAATATTGACAATATAATTGAAAATGAAATAATTATGGACTTTTGACTTAGACAATGAACCGACATGACTGACGACTAAAATATAAATTTATTATAATTTTTTAAACTTATTTTACTTGACATTGGCGAAATTGTGGTTAATCACTCACAGAGGCCATTCACGAAGAAGAAGAAGAAGAAGAAGTATATTAAAAACAACTTTTGACGGGAATTTGAAAACGTCATGTGGTGCTCTTGTATTATATTCGATATCTTAGTGTTTTAACGTGTTATATTAGATAATTTTGATGGCATTTTATGTAATGTGATGTGCGGAAATACTCTGATGTAGTGAATATCATATAAAAGTGCTTTACAACGTTTTCGTTTTCCATCAAAATTCCCACAAGATACCATTAACAGTGTGGCCATTGCACTGTTAATGGTGACAATTTGACTTAGACAATGACTGACCTGACAAGACTATAAACAGTATAAACGTAAAAATAATTATAACTTGACACTGGCACCAATAGCTCGTATATGTAGCTGATTGCCAATATACAAAGAGAAGAAGAAGAAGAAGAAGAAATAATTATAGATACGGGTGACGATAACTCAACTAACAATTTTGGCTCATCATTTGAAGAAAATGAAGAAATTAAATCAAGAAATTGAAGATTCACTTTTTCTCAATTTTTTATTTTGTGATTGAGTGAATGTTATTGTAACACAAATATTAAATGATAGAAAATTGACCTTTCATAACATTGTATCATTTCAAAATACCTACAATATCAAAGTTTTAACTTAAATTTTCAAATCAGAACTTTAATCCAATGCACTTTACAATACATATTCAAATCGATCAAATACTCATGCAAACTTGAATCGATTTATCGTGAGTATCGAGTACCGAGTCGTATGGTTATATCACTACATCCATCGCTAAGACAAATGTCAAAACGGGTTTTTGGCGGGAATCTAAAACGTCATGTGGTGCTCTTGTATTATATTCGATATCTTAGTGTTTTAACGTGTTATACGAAATGCGTACCGCAATGCGGGTTAGGGCGTCCCCCGGAGGCGACGCGTACCGACCCGCCCCCGTCGGTACGAACATCGGCAGTTGCGGCGATGGGGGCCGCCACCCATCACGCCTTGCCCAGTTAGGCGAGTCGAGGAGAACGGAGTGCCGGGTGGGCACGTGGAATGTAAGAGGTTGTGTGGAAGGTAAGTTGCACGAGCTGATATCCGTCATGGCGGACAAACAGCTAGACGTGCTCTGTGTAACAGAGACCAAGCGAAGGGGCAGCGACGCCTGCGATCTTCCTGGTGGCGGGATGGCTCTGTGGTCTGGTGTACCACAGAGCGATCGAGCCAGCATGGGGGTAGGAGTGCTGTTGTCCTCTCGCTTGGCCTCAGGTGTGAAGGATTACGGAATGTATGATCCCAGACTTCTCTGGGTCCGTATAAAACTAGGTGTCACCAAGGTATTCATGGTTGTAGCATATGCTCCCGTAGGATCCTCGGTGGCATCAGACCTAGAGAAGTTTTGGGATAATGTTAGGGAAGTTCTGGATATGGCAGAAATCAGTGAACGCGTGATTGTATGCGGAGATTTGAACGGATGGGTGGGGACCAAGCGTCCCGACTATGAGGACGTACTTGGTCCATTTGTGATAAGAGAGTGAACGACGCAGGTAGGCTCATAGCGGATGTATGCATGGAGAGAAACCTTATTGTGTCAAACACATTTTTCCAACATAAGGACATCCATATGTATACATGGAGAAGGAATGAACAGAAAAGCATAATAGATTTAATTTTGGTAGACAGTCGCCTCCGAAGCAAAATATTGGACGCAAGAGCCTACAGGGGCCCCACAGTCGACACGGACCACTATCTCGTTATTGCGAGATTTAGTGGTCTGTTCAGAAAGTGGAGGCACTGGCGAGAGCGTGTCCACTTCGGAGGGCTTGAAAGAATAAAGGTTGAAAGGTTGCAAGAAGAGTGTGTAAGAGAAAAGTATGCAGAGGGTGTCCGAGAACGGCTGACGATGGCAAGCCAGCCGCAATCGGACATTGAAGAATGCTGGAGAGTATTGAAAGAGAGTATGGTAGATACAGCGAAAGAAGTATGTGGAAGTTCAAAGAAGCATAGAAAAACAAATGGTGATGCATGGTGGGATGCGGAAGTGGCAGCTTCCGTAGAGCAAAAGAAGAAAGCGTGGCTGGACTATGTCTCTTCTTTGAATCTGAATGACAGTATGACTGAACAGAAGAAAGAAATATATCGGCAATGTAAGAATGACACCAAGGCCTTAGTGAAAGAGAAACGTGATAGAGCAAGTATGAGTGCAGAAGATAGGCTGACTAAAAACTTCGAGGGTAACACCAAACTCTTTTGGAGGGAGGTGAAGAAGTCTCGGGGTGGTTGGTCAGCCTTCAGAATGAATAAAATAAGGTCTAAAGGTGGAGACATTCTTACACAAACACAAGACGTGTTAAGCCGATGGAGTGAATATTTTGGCGATATGTATGCGGATGCTACGGTTGGCGCCGGTGTTGGATGTGGTTTAGTAGATCAACATTCGACAACGGCGTCCTCCGATGGCATCAGTATGGATGAAGTTGAATGGGCGATAAGAAGTTTGAAAAATGGTAAGGCAGCGGGCATTGATATGGTGTCTGCCGAGATGATCAAGCTCGGTGGCTCTTGTGTCTGGGAGGCGTTCCTGTTGCTCCTCAATTTATGTTGGAGCTCGGGAATGGTTCCCAGGGACTGGAATAGCGCAGTCATCGTGCCTTTGTTTAAAAACAAGGGTTCACGTTATGACTGCGCAAATTACAGAGCCATAAGCTTGACCAGTTTGGCAGCAAAAGTGTATGGAACAATTATTGAAAGGAGAATGAGGATGGTGTCCGATGGTTTACTGTGTGAGACACAAGGAGGTTTCAGGAGTGGAGGGGGATGCATGGATCAAGTGTTCTCTCTGCGCAACATTGTGGAGAAGCATCTGGCTCTAGGTCAGAGGATTTTCTGCAGTTTTGTGGATCTGGAGAGAGCATTTGACACGGTTGTACGAAAGGAACTTTGGGACATTTTACCGGAGTATGGTATTAACGGTAAACTGCTACAGGCTGTGCAGTCCAGTTACATGGGCTGTAGAGCCTGTGTGCGGCTGGATGATGGAATGTCGCCTTGGTTTGACGTCAATATCGGCGTTAAGCAGGGGTGCGTTCTGTCAGCCAGGCTGTTTATCATATATCTGGATAAATGTCTCCAAAGGTTGAACGATATGAATGTGGGAGTCCAGATGGGCGACTCAGTGGTCACTGCTCTGCTTTATGCAGATGATGCAGTCCTGCTGGCACAGTCAGCGACTGACCTGCAGACCCTAGTCGACACAATGACAGAAGATTGTAAGAAAAGGGGTCTACGCGTGAATGTGAGCAAAACCAAAATAATGGTCTTTGAAAGAGATAAAACCAGAACAGATGTAAGAGTAACAATAGGTAATGATGTACTAGAGCAAGTGGATGAATTTGTATATCTTGGATGTGGATTTAGCCGAGATGGAAGGTACACCACTGATATAGAGCGAAGAGTGAATGCGGGAAATAGAGTGAACGGAGCGTTGGGGCAACTTTTCGGCAGCCACCACCTCAGCCAGAAGGCACGTGTAGCAATACATAACGCAGTGCTTGTCCCAACATTACTATATGGAAGCGAGAGTTGGGTATGCAGAAAAGAGTATGATAGTAAAATTAATGCGGTCGAAATGCGATCTCTGCGGCAAATCTGTGGAGTTAGGCTGACCGACCGCATTCGTAACGACGACGTAAGAGAGCGAGTAGGTATGAAAGAGGGTATTGGTGTAAAGATGCGAAAGGGAATGCTCCGATGGTTCGGACATGTGGAAAGAATGCCGAAAGAACGCCTGGTTAAGAAGATATACAATGCGAAAGTGGAAGGATTTAGGTACCGAGGGAGACCGAGACTAACCTACCTAGACCAGATCGGTCATGTACTGAAGGAAGGTGGAGTCAAGAGTCTCCGAAACCGGCGAGCGTGTATGAAGAGAATTATGAATGTTGAGGAAGCGAGTGAAGTATGCAGAGATAGAGTTCTCTGGCACTCTGTTCTCTCTGCCTACCCTGCAAGGGATATGGCGTGATGATATGTATGTATGTATGTATGTATGTATGTATGTAACGTGTTATATTAGATAATTTTGATGGCATTTTATGTAATGTGATGTGCGGAAATACTGAGATGTAGTGAATATCATATGAAAGTGCTTTACAACGTTTTCGTTTTTCATCAAAATTCTCACAAGATAACATTAACAGTGTGGCCATAGCACTGTTGATGGCGACAATTTGACTTACTGACGGACAATGGTTGCTTTCCATTTACAACACAGAGGGACTCTGCGGTACATTGTGAAACACTGCCAAACACTGTGTAAAAGTTTATATGAAACAGCTAGCTGTTTCTAAAAGTTTATATGAAACAGCTAGCTGTTTCTTTTACACAGTGTTTGGCAGTGTTTCACAATGTACCGCAGAGTCCCTCTGTGTTAACTAAATGGAAAGTAACCTATGACTAATCTGAAGACACTAAAACCTTGAAGATTATAACTCGACACTGGCAAAAATGGCTCATTTAAGTAGCTGATTGCCAATACATAAAAATAAGAAGAAGAATAAATGTCAAAACGGGCCTTTTCTTCTTCTTCTTATCTTTATGTATTAGCAATCAGCTACTTAAATGAGCCATTGTTGCCAGTGTCGAGTTATAATTATCTTCAAGTTTTTAGTGTCTTCAGATTAGTCATTGTCCGCCAGTAAGTCAAATTGTCGCCATCAACAGTGCTATGGCAACACTGTTAATGTTATCTTGTGATATCATGTTGATAATCGAATATAATACAAGAGCACCACATGACGTTTTAGATTCCCCAACGGGCCTTTCTTCTTCTTCTTCTTATGTATTGGCTATCAGCTACTTATACGAGCCATTTTTGCCAGTGTCGAGTTATAATTATCTTCACGTTCTTAATCTCTTCAGGTTAGTCATTGTCTGTCAGTCAGTCGAATTGTCGCCATCAACAGTGCTATGGTGACACTGTTAATGGTATGTTGTAGGAATTTTGATGGAAAACGAAAACGTTGTAAAGCACTTTTATATAATATTCATTACATCCCAGCTTTTCTGTCACATCATATTACATAAAATACCATAAAAATTATCTAATATAACACGTTAAAACACTAAGATATCGAATATAATACAAGAGCACCACATGACGTTTTAGATTCCCCAACGGGCCTTTCTTCTTCTTCTTTTTATGTATTGGCAATCAGCTACTTATACGAGCCATTTTTGCCAGTGTCGAGTTATAATTATCTTCACGTTCTTAATCTCTTCAAGTTAGTCATTGTCTGTCAGTCAGTCGAATTGTCGCCATCAACACTGCTATGGTGACACTGTTAATGGTATGTTGTAGGAATTTTGATGGAAAACGAAAACGTTGTAAAGCACTTTTATATGATATTCACTACATCCCAGCTGTTCTGTCACATCATATTACATAAAACACCATAAAAATTATCTAATATAACACGTTAAAACACTAAGATATCGAATATAATACAAGAGCACCACATGACGTTTTAGATTCCCCAACGGGCCTTTTATTTTGTGACAACTATAGAGAAACGTAACACTTATCTGCCATCATATCAGCAGTCATATATATACTGTCACGAGATATTCACATTATGGGATGCATAGGAATAAAATGTGTAAAAAAATCGATACGTTAATCGATATATTTTAAAAATTGCAATAAAATATCATCCAATTTTTATTCTTGTAGCAACGAAAACTTAAGCTATAAGAATAGTAATTCGTAGCAATTACTATTGTAATTGCTATGCATCATGAAAATATCTTCCAACTTTACAAACAAATAATAAATATTGATCTATCAGCCGCTCCTAAACGAATTTGTTTAAAATGACTTTATATATGAAAAATCGGCCAAATGCGAGTTGTACTCGCGCACGAAGGGTTCCGTAAAACTAAAAAAATATTTATGCAGTAATTTTTTTTTAATATTAATTCAAGTTTTTTTTCTTTCATATTAATTCAAGTTACACCTATTTATTAAAACTACTAATTTATTAAAACATTTAAAGTACATGTTTTTAAACTGTTTTATTTATAATATTATTAAATTATTATAAATAAATTTTGCAAAAATAAATAGCAAAAAGAGTTCGACGGCGGTGAGATTCGAACCCACGCCTACGGTGTCCAAAATCAGGGCCTTAGACCACTCGGTCACGCTGCCTGCTTATAATTAGTGCAAAATTAACTGCTGCTTGTCAACCATACAATCTTAGGTTTTATTTTCTTTACCGAATTTCTTGATTTGGTCGCTTAGTAATATGTAATAGCTTAAAAATGATGTAACTAAAAATTTAAGGTTTTCTGAATTTTTCCTTTATATGTGCTATAGAACATTGCTTCATGCCAAATTTCAAGATTCCAGGCCGACTGGAAGAACCCTTTAGGTTTTGATTGCCTTGCAAGTAGTTGCGAATTTGAAAATACATACAATACATAGCCTCACGCCTGTTTCCCAGAGGGGTAGGCAGAGACTACGGATTGCCACAAACCACGATCCTGGCATACTTCCGTCGCTTCATTCACACTCATAATAGTCTTCATGCATGCTCTACGACCACCAACTTGGTGCAGAAAAGAATGACGTGGTCTTCCCCTTGTATTCGTCCCATTCACGTTTGCTTTATATATTTGCTTTGTCAACCTCTCGTCACTCATTCTTTCTAAATGTCCAAACTACCTCAGCATACTCTTTTTGATCTTTGTCACTACTTCTTCATTCACACCACAGCGATCTCTTATAACATTATTCCTAATTTTATCTTTCATACTTACATCACACATACTACGAAGAGCTCTCATCTCCACAGCATTTATTCTACTTTCATGTCTTTCCTGCCAAATCCAACTTTCACTACCATACATGAGAGTAGGTACTAATACTCCCTTATGTACAGCTAAACGTGCCTTTTTGGACACGTTTCTGCTTTTCATAAAGGTGTATAGTGCCCCATTCACTCTATTACCAGCATTTACTCTTCTTTCAACATTATCATCATTTTTACCATCTCTAGTAAACAAATCACCCAAATATAAAAATTCTTTCACCTGTTCCCGTTCCTCACCATTTATAAAAATGTTACATTCCGTCATACATTTATCCTTTTCAAAAACCATAATTTTCGTCTTACTTACATTTACTTTCATACCTTTTCTTTCAAAAGCTTCATGCATAGTAGGTACCATCGCCTGCAAATCTTCTGCCGATGATGCAAGTAATACCTGTTCATCGGCATAAAGAAGACATTTGATAAGTAACTCATTCATTTGAAAATGTGCGGCTTAAATTGCTATTTCTTTTGATTGCGTTGACATAGAAGTTTGATTTTGTTACAACTTAAAGGTATTATAGACCTGAGTATTTGATAGCAATTTCAATTTAATACCTCTACACGTTCAGGTGAAAAGGGGTAGTGAGTTTAAAATTATTAAAAATATTTTTTTATATATGATGTAATCAAAAATTTACAGTTTTCACCATTTTTTATTTACCTTTATCTGTGCTCTAAGACGTTGCTTCGTACCAAATTTCAAGATTCTGAGTTCACTGAAAGGTACCCTGTAGGTTTTGATTCCCTTGCGAGTGTCGAAAATTTGCAAAAATTTGCGACATAAACAGCTGTATCTTTTGATTGCGTTAGCTTAGAAGTTTGATTTTTCACACACAGCTTTCACAGCTCCAAGGGATAGTAGACCTGAGTATTTGATATAAATTTCAGCTTGATACCTCCACGCGTTCCTGAGAAAAAGAGTCTTGACAGACAGACGGACGGACAACAAAGTGATCCTATAAGGGTTCTGTTTTTTCCTTTCGAGGTACAGAACCCTAAAAATACGTATTAAAGCGTCAAGCATTGATTTACTTACATAATTCTGTAAATAGTTAACGCCTCTTTCAGTGTTACATCAATAGATCATGAGTTGTTTCTTCAATATACAACTAACTATCGAAGTTGAATCTAATAAACAAATACATACATCAAGTTCTTGCCAATTTAAAGAATTGCTAAGAGATAGTTAGCCTATCTTTAAGAAGTTAGTTAACAAAGAATACTAGAACAATCAAACGAGATTTCCAATTTATGTTCTTTACGACGTCTATTTTATTTCATAAATTCATTTAAGCAATTGACTGTTTCATAGCCTGCATACGTCTTATGCTGGGGGGACACACTTAAAACATTTCGTATTTTTACTGACCGTCGCGCCGCCTACAGATTGGTTGTACACACTTAACTGCTGCCATTTTGTCCTGCCTGTCAAACGTTTGACAACTGAGAATTGTTATTTTTTGTTCCTAGCATAGGTACTTATTGTCATCGATCTATTTTCGATTATTGATATTCTTTCTGAAAATTATCTCAAGTTTCATTGTTAGGCTGATATTATTATTGTTTAGTTATCAGCTGATATGTTATTTTTTTATATTTCAGGGTAGCTTTCATAGTAAAAGAAAATTCTATGTAATTACACATACACATGTAGATATGTATATATATTACTTCAACTTTAGTTCACCGCCTAAACTCTGGGTGGCAGCACTTTCCATACATGCATATTTTATCATCGAGTTGCCACTCTTTTTCAGTTTAATAACTTTACTCTTTGGTCTTATGTTTGCCTTTAGAGAGGTTATTATAAAGATTATAGAAATTATTTTATAGTTTTTACGCCGTAATAAAATCATGCACAAAAACATGATGATGAGACTGGCTACTGTCGCTATTGGGTCACTAATGACATCGTCAATATCGATAAAAATTTAATAAAATCGATATTATTAACGTTATCGATATTAATCGTGTATCGATGGCATATGGCCAACTCTAGCTCGCATATTTTTTATAATCGAAATGTGTGATGAGTTAATAATAAATATTTTTCCAGCTGAAAAGAGTTAATTAGATTTGTCATCTTACAAAACGATTCTATATCATCAGCTGTATGAGTAGATCTGATAATTATCTCGTGTGTTTCCTATGATTGTGTGTTCGTTTGGAATGTAATAACGCGAAATTTTGTGTTAGAATAAAATCATGAAGTCCTTAGGTCTTGTGTTTTCCTTTATATATTATGTGGTGGTTTGTGAAGGTTCTGGAACAGACATCGCATTGGATGCAAAGGCTACCCTTTTACATCGGATAGATAGTTTGAACCTTTTGATATATACATGTCTACTTACACTTACTGTTCTCACTATATGGGTGTTTAAACATCGTCGTGTAAGCTGGCTTAATGAAACTGGGCTGGCTGTAATTTACGGTAATATGTATTTATTTTTATTCTCAAAGTTGTAGTGTTGAACTAAATAAAAAAAATAACACCTTGAAAGAAAATCTGCCTGTAGTAATTTGTGCTAAAAATTAATTTCATCATTTATCTAAATATACTAAATAATATAAAAGACTACAATTATTATACAAATTACTAAATCAAGTTGAATAAGCTTTGACCCAAATTACTTTGTTGGATTTTGTATCACATAAAAAAAATACCTACCCATTTTAGTTTGCTTTTACTAACTTGACATTTCGAATACTTCTCAACATAAATGTGGGATATAATCTATAATATTTTTTTATTGCATACATATATGTATTTGTCAAAATATAATCATGTTTTATTCTAATCTCACACATTTACCTTTAAAAACATAGCCTAACTATAGCCCAATATTTGCTATTATTAATTATTAAGAGTATATGCCTCATCAGCTGGACAAAGGTTTCTAAACTTTTCATTTACGATTGAGATTTTCTTAAGGAATTGCAGAGAAAATCATAAATAACAATTATCAAAACAGTTAAACCAAACTAATATTTGAACATATTTATGATAATAGACCAATAAGGCAGTTAACAAAAAAAATTCCATCAACCTATCAAAGTTCAAGTTAAAAATAGCCTCCCCCAGGAGTTAATATGATAATCATCATACAAGGCTGGCATTATACATAATATTATAATTTTAAGTACCTATGATTTGAAAAGGTTATAATTTGCCGATATTTTTCAACTGTGAAATATAATATTTTATGGGAAATCAAAGTATCAATGTTAATATCAACAATGCATATAGTGATACTCAAAATATCTCATTTAAATCAATATGTATCACACAATTAATTGAAATAGAATTTGTATTGATTTATTACTTCATCTCAGCTCATATATGTCCCACTGTTGGGCTCCAACCTCCTCCATAAAGGGAGGGAAATTGACCTACCATACCATACTGGTCAGACATGTTGGTATAGGATTTTATTTTGAGTTTTCCTTCTCTTGCATAGATGTTATATGTGTTTTATATCCCTTAGTCAGATCCTATGATCATCCAAAGGTAAGATAGGGGGTGGTGAATTGTATTCTTACTCTGTCACCACACGTATTTATTACTTACTGAAATTAAATAAAAACACCAGGAAATTACAGGTATTAGAAATTTCCTATAAGTATTATACAAGATGTATACTGAACATTGCTCAGCTAGAATGCAGGTTAACTTTGACAACTATTCATAATAAAATTCTTTCTGATACACATATAAATGTGTATAATAATAACAAATATATATTTTTTTTTCATATTTTATTAAAAAAGATATTGTTTATAAACTATAGTATAGGAAAATGGTTGCAAAAACCATTATTTGATTTTTCAACAATTATTTGTTTACAGTGCTTATATTTTTGATCTAACAGTACTATTTTTCTATCAGTGAATGCAGCAACTGGCTAATATTATAAATTTACTAAAGTGACTAGAATTTTTCTTATTGCATACTGCATTTTAGCATTAAGTGTGCTTGCTTATTTGCCACAGCAAATAAGTAAGTTGCACACTTAATGCTAAGTGATTCTGATGTTCATGAAGCTTAGCAATATTGGGTGCACACTACAATATCAAGGGCCACTGCCTACAGTCAAAATAGTGCTATACTTAAAGAAGGATATGTAGCAATGTATCACAGTATAATGCTCATGATACACTGCATGGGATAGATGTGACATTTCTACTAAGTTACATCAGCCATAAGGACAAGAGTATTCTTGTCTTATGATTATAAGTGAAAAATTGTTTACAACACCTTCTATATTAGTTTAATTGCTAAAGCATTTGGAACAGATTTCTAATAAATCTGTGTTCAATTCCTGTGTTGTTTATTATTTTAATCGCAAATGAGTTTTCATAAAAAACTTTGAATGTTGAATTATAGTCCAACAAAATGTAGTTAATTAATAATTTATAACTTATATGTTTTTGTTATCAGGCTTAATAGTTGGTGCAATCATTCGTTATGCCGGCAGTACAAACCAAGTTACATATGTCAATGTGCATCCAGCAGCTGACACAAAGTACAACTTATCTGTACCACCGGATATGCTCCGTCTACACTTCCCTGACAAAATTCAAGTTGCCTCAGGAGGTAAGTAATAAATATAATTGTCACAAAATAATAATAGCTTTTTTATATAAGTATCCATCTAGAAATAGTTATCTTAACTCTTGGGTCTTCTCTAAGTGCAAGACCTCTCGGGGCAAGTGTTGTGGATTTGATTCTAACATAAGACAATGCTTTATGCTATAAACATTTATTTTGAGTCTGAATGTTATTTGTATTTGTTAATTGTATGTTTTCAAAGTACCTGGTGATACAAGGATTTATTCCTTAATGTGGGATGTTACTTTTCTTAAAATAAAAACAAGAATGATAGAATTGGTATATGTATATATTTTGTGCCATACCATATATAACATACTAGCAAACCCAGCCAATTGGTTTGTTTGTAGAAATCAATATAGCGTAGCGTCGCTTGGTGGCGAGTTACATCAATTGGGAGAGCATATTTTCTCTGTGAAAAAATAGATATATATACCAATTTTCATAATGATCGATCAAATAGTTTCTGAGTTTAGGGATGGCATATACACAAACATCCTCTTATATACATATAAAGTAAATATTTTTAAAAAAGTTTTCTTAATCGCAACAACCTGAGGTGATAAAGTGATAGATTTGTTTCATCAAATATTATTTAGTTACACTAGCTATGCCCACGGCCTCGTTTGCGTCAATTTGCTATCCTTCTATAAGATCTTCTTATAGAACAGTATTTTTCTGGTAGAAAGGAATTCCTATAATCCTTGACAACGTATATGCGAAACTTTAAAACGTGCAGTTGAGTTTAAGTCGTGAAAACTTAACAAACAAACAAACTGATTTGTATATATACCTAATATTAATAAATAATTTGAGGTTATTTATATCAGATAAATATAATATTGATTAATTCAAAAGAATTCCTTGATATTCTTCTCAAGGAAAATTCGTGCCTTCAAATTAGATGTAAATTTCCATAATCACTCTTATTTGAATACCTATAAAAAAAAACGTCTCCTACCTATGATCAATGATAACAATCAATAAAATGCGTAGATCGTGGCCTCCATTGGTTGGCCTCCGTCCCTAGTTTAATAAATTCCATCAATATATAACCAATTAATAGTCCATTGCGACCTACAGTGATTAAAAAATCGTTTAATCATTACAAATGCACCAACATTTACTTAAAACCACATGTTACTCGATGCTTATCAGTATAGATGACGACTACAAAGCTAACATGACCGAGAAGCTTAATCTATTTATTTTTAAATACCCAGTAACGAACGGGGACTTAAAATATACAAAAATAAAGCATACATAATATAAATACATAGCACCAACCATTCTGTAGTGTAGATTAAGGAAAGATTGGGATTTTTTTTGCTACATACCTAACCCGTTTACGAGAAATATGACATTATAACGCTATGACTCATACGAGCGGAGTAGTTAACGTTAATATTATAAAATCCAATCGCAACAAATATGGAATGACGACAGCACAAAAGTGCGTGTTAAGGAGTCGACGGATTAAGCATATAATAGTCATCCTTCCTTTCCTGTGGGTATCATAAGGATTAAGGGATGTAACCATATAATATCATTTCAAGAGAAGGGAAACACGAAATAACACCTTATACTAACACGTAAAGCAAAGCTGTAACATAAGGGAGTATTAGTGCCCGCTCTCATGTATGGCAGTGAAAGTTGGATTTGGCAGGGAAGACATGAAAGTAGAATAAATGTTGTAGAGATGAGAGCTCTTCGTAGTATGTGTGGTGTAAGTCTGAAAGATAGAATTAGGAATAGTGTTATAAGACAGTGCTGTGATGTGAATGAAGAAGTAGCGACAAAGATAAAAAAGGGAATGCTGAGGTGGTTTGGCCACGTGGAAAGAATGAGAGAAGAAAGGTTGACTAAACAAGTATACAAAGCGAGTGTGAGTGGGACGATTACAAGGGGAAGACCACGTCGTACCTTTCTGGATCAAATTGAAGATGTATTATCGAAAGGTCAGGTTAAGAGTACGCGTAACCGTAGAGCATGCATGAAGACTGTGATGAGTGTGAATGAAGCGATGGAGATATGTCAGGATCGTGGTTTGTGCAATCCGTAGTCTCTGCCTACCCCTCTGGGAAACAGGCGTGAGGCTATGTATGTATGTACTTACACGTCTGACAAGCGTGGGTAGGTTATAGGGGGTAGGGTATGGTTAGGCTATATCTCCGATTTTAAAGAAAATCCGAGCCCAGCTATGGGACTCGTACAAGCTAAGATGATAAAGATTTTAAGAATTATTTTACAGAATACATACAAGGAATTAAGTTTGAATGACTAAGACACCGATAAGTACGAAACCGATCCAGTTGCAGAAAGTCGTGAGACAGGGAGATGTCATCTCTCCGAAACTGTTCACCACTGCACTGGAAGATGTCTTCAAGCTCTTAGACTGGACCGGACTCGGTATTAACATTAACGGCGAATACATCACTCACCTTCGATTTGCAGACGACATCGTCGTTATGGCAGAATCCATGCAGGACCTTGGTACTATGCTCAACGATCTCAGCAGGGTATCCCAACTGGCGGGGTTACGAATGAACATGGACAAGACGAAAGTCATGTCAAATGCCCATGTCATTCCTGTACCGGTCCTAGTTGGCAATGCGATTCTCGAAATTGTCGATCATTATGTTTACCTTGGACAAACAGTTCAGTTAGGTAGATCAAATTTCGAGAAAGAGGTCAGCCGATGAATCCAACTCGGCTGGGCAGCGTACGGGAAACTTAGGAGGATCTTCTCGTCCAACATACCTCAGTGTCTGAAAACACAGGTCTACGACCAGTGTGTGTTACCACTAATGACTTACGGTACGGAAACGTTGTCCCTAAATGTAGGCCTCATAACCAAGCTCAAAGTCGCTCAACGTGCTATGGAGCGAGCTATGCTCGGGATTTCTCTGCGTGATAGAATCCGTAATACGGAAATCCGCAGAAGAACGGGTCTAACCGACATAGCACGAAGAATTAGCACGCTGAAGTGGGAATGGGCAGGCCACATCGCTCGAAGAACCGACAACCGCTGGGTATAAAAGGTTCTAGAGTGCGACCACGTACCGGACGACGCAGTATAGGACGAACTAGGTGGACAGACGACCTGGTGAAAGTTGCTGGGCGTCGATGGATGCAGATGGCACAGGACCGCACTCTGTGGCGTACCATGAGGGAGGCCTACGTCCAGCAGTGGACGGCGATGGGCTGAAATGATGATGATGATGACTAAAATACCTACTTGACGTGCTCGTGTCGTGGGTTCGATTCCTACTCAGAACAATATTTTTGCTATCCATAAATTGTTGTGCTAAGTCTAGATGCAATTTGGGTCCGTTGAATTGAATGTTTGTATAGTCCCCCACAATCAAGGACCATTTCCTTAGTGCCGGATGGTGTCTTAAAAAAATAACTAGGGATCTTTATTGCGCAGTACCTGTCGTTTTAAAAAGATAACATTTAAGGCGAATGAAACTGCGAGGACAGCTAGTACTTAACAGCTAGCAAGATGAAATCTTTTAAATATCATAGTGAACTATCTATAACCCAGCCTTTAATGAATAACTTAGGTAATTGATAATATCTGATGATCGAAGTGGACGATAATATACATATTTCGATAATATAATCTGTACATAATTTTAAATAATACTATTTTTACGTATTCGTGACCTTGAACGGTGTAAAGATGTGCCGATTAGTCGGCGACTAATCGATAAAGCCGGCCATTATTCGTAGTCCCCGATTATTCGGCAAAGAACGCCGACTATCGCCGGCTTCTTATTTTGTATTATATTTTGCAATAAAATATATATATATATATATATATATATATATATACGGTTTTTATAAAATGTATATGTATTTAATAAAATCATTTATTGTTTACTAATATTTTTATTTTATAATCAGTCTTACTCATTTTGTAATGTATTTCGACCTGGGCTAACACCACCAGATGCCGTTTGGTAAACAATTACATTCCCAAGGAGGGTTGACGTCAGGCAGGCAGCCTCATATAACTATTGCCAATAAGTAGCAATATGTAAGAAGACGAGTACATATTGCGTCGACCCCAAGTAATTAGGATAAGAGCTGGTGATTGATGATAATGACTCATTTTGTAATGTAAAGAAAAGTAACGTTGGAAACGTTACTCTTCAGTTTTTATAATTATTTGCTTGCTTATTACTGGTGGTTGCAGCAAGTAATAAGAAAAGATTTTTACGATATTTGTCGTGCAAATTTAATTACTATCTTAATTATCAAACAAAATAATAATATCATCGAATGGAAAAATGTACTTGACAATTTAAAAATGATTTCTGCTTATAAAAATAAAAGAGTAGGATTTAAAAAAAGCACATTCATAAATATCTATAATTGTTTATAAATTAATTCTTATTTAAATTTACTGAAATTTTAGCATTTAATATGCTTAATTTATAAAATCCGATTACGAAATGATTGAATTGAATGTTCGAATCCCGCTTGCGACATCAATTTTTCATTTCGTAATCGGATTTTATAAATTAATTCTTATTTAAATAACTGAGTAGGATTAACATACATTGTCTTGACCGAACACTCGGCCGAATAGCCGCCTGACTAGTCGGTCTTTTTACAACCGACAAATCGGATAGTCGACCAGAATTATAGTCGGCACATCTCTAGCGTAAAGTGTTGCAAACGTCATGAAATTAAAAATCAAATACAAATGCGATAGAATCCGTAAAAATCGTTTTAGTTCCGATGTGTCACACTTGCGTAAGCATCAAAAATCATTATCTGTAGACAAACTGAGAACCGCCATGCTCGGCGCGGATTCAGTTTCTATAAAACTAAATTATTTACTGGTCCATTACTTAAAACTACTCGATATAAAATATTTTATTACAAGGTGGATATGCCTGCTGTAGATTAATCTGTGTGATGACGGAGTGAGAATACAATTCATCAACCCCTTTAATTCCCGTGGGTGTCGCAATAGACGACTTAGGAATATAATATGCGTATAATATTATGTACTTTCCATGTGATGACGGAGTAAGAATACAGTTGACCACCCTTTTTTTTGACTATGGCTGTCATAAAAGATGATTAAGGGATATAATTTGCAGATAACATCTATACAAAGGAAGGAAACCTTGAAATAAAAGTCTATACCAATCTGTATGACCAGCGTGGTATAGTGTGTCAATTTCGCTCCTATTGTAGAGGAACCTGGAGTCCGGCAGCAGGACATAGTTGAGATGATAACATTTGCGCTACAGATGGGAAACTCAAAATGAAATCCTGTACCAACATATCTGACCAGGTATATAGTTGGTCAATTTCATATTGACGAGGAGGCTCCAGCTCAGTAGTGGGACGTATTAGAGCTGAGATGAGATATGCTCATAGATTCTCTCGCGTTTACGCGCGTCCATATTTGTTGACCATTAGTATATCTAACCCCTCCGCAAACAGTACCTACCTTATTTTTTACCCGACTGCGCAACGCAAAGGAGTGGTATTGTGTTTAACAGTCTATGTTTGTATGTTTGTATGTTCCTTTGAAGCACTATATAGACCAAACGCCTCGGCTGATTTTTATGATTCGCACGTCAATCGATTCCTCTTAATCCGGCGAGTGTCACTAAAGATATGACGTTAATGAAAATTCAATATGGCGACTACTGGACGCCATATTGTGAAAATTAAAAAAATTAAAGTCTACAAACTATGTCGAGTGGGGTATTGTTGAATAGGTATTTAAAAATCATTATTAGTTTTCTGTGAACATTTTTCGATTTGACCGTCCGTTTAGGATCTATATCGATTTAAAGTGTCGTAACAACCTTTCTCACATATAGGTTTTTTAGACAGTAGAAATTTACGATGAAAAGACAAAAAATTCATATAACTGGATGTGGATGGACATATACTGAAGTATCTAGTAGTTATATTGTCCAATATACCATAGGTAGTCCTACCTAAAGTATCTAATGTCATACGCGGTCGCCCATCTCCAATTTCTAACGATTTGGTACTCAACTTCAGTCGAAAAACTATATATAGTTAGGTACTTACCTACTTATTAATAAATAAGATAACTATAGCTACCTAGGTATCCATAACTAAAACGTATAAAATAAAAAAAAATAATTAAAGAAATCAAAAAACCCGACTGTATAAAAAGTAACCAAAACTATGTACATAATAAAAAAACTGAAAAGAAAAAAACAAGCACTTACATGTCCGGTGGTCTAGAATTCCATAATATATTATTGAATAAATACTATTGCAGAAAATAAAATATATTTTAATAATAGAACATGGCAACTGAACAGTCGGGATCCACTGAAAAATTAGATTTGCTGTCGAATAATTAGATTTGCTGTCGAATAATGGATCCCGACTGTTCAGTTGTCATATTCTATTATTAAAATATATTTTGTTTCTGTAATAGTATTTATTCAATAATATATTATGGAATTCTAGACCACCGGACATGTAAGTGCTTGTTTTTTTCTTTTCAGTTTATTTATTATGTACGTAGTTTTGGTTACTTTTTATACAGTCGGGTTTTTTGATTTCTTTAATTATTTTTTTTTAATGAAAAGTGCCTTATGTCTATTTCCGTACCTCTGAAATAATGTCTGCAAAATTTCGACGATAATCAGTCGAGCAATTATTGCGTGTATGGGTAAACATGAACAAATTTACATTTACAAGACTAATTAGAATACTATAATTATACAGAAATCGTTGTACCATTCCGCATATGCATAAATTGATGTAAAGAACCTTCGCCTATCTGATTCAATACATGATAATGTCCATTCTTATCATCATCTCACCTCATATATGTCCCACTGTTGGTCTCGAGCCCCCTCCATAATGGGAGGGAAATTGACCTACTATTCCACGCTGGTCAGGCGTGTTGGTATAGGGTTTTGTTTCGAGTTTTCCTTCTCTTGCATTGGAGCTATATGCGTTTTATATCCCTTAGTCGTCTTTTACGATTACCCACGGGTAAGATATCGCGTAGTGAATTGTATTCTTATTCCGTCATCACACGGCAAATATATTGATTTAAATTATAGAAAAAATACTTTCCGGCGCTATTGTTAGCTATTGACGAATTGACGCACAGCTGGGCAATTGAACATTTTAATATGTACGCTGAAATCATTTCGTCGTATACAAAATAAGATCCGCATCATCAAATAATGAAATTATAATCGTCATCATCTCAGCCCACGATATGTCCCACTGCTGGGCTCGAGCATCCTCCGCAATGGGAGGGAAATTGACCTACTGTACCACGCTGGTCAGACGTGTTGGTATAGGGTTTTGTTTCAAATTTTCCTTCTCTTGCATGGATGTAATATGCCTTTTGTATCCCTTAGTTTGTGAAGTATTTACGACATAGTCTCTTACGATCACCCATGGGTAAGATAGAGGGGGGTGATGATTTGTATTCTTACTCCGTCACCACACGGAAAATTAAATTGTAACACGTTTCTTCATTAATATTTAGTCGTACGTATTTCCCTATTTGTTTTTATTTTACGCCACGATCGCGCGCAGCCTTGTTGTATCTATTTGTGATGTATGGTCCAAACATACATTTGAGTATGACTAAACTAAAAATCGATCGTTGATAAACCGGTTGTTTAATATAAAGATAATTTTAACGATTGAGTATTGCCACATTATTACTTAGTACAATTAACTTATCTATATACATACCTATATACAATTAGCTTATCTGTATATGTATACCTGTTTACATCGGTCGTGGATTCAATTCCTACGTAGGACACCACTTTACATGATACACAAATTGTTGTGCTAAATTGCTGGGTCTCATTTATGGCCGTTAAATTAAATGTTTGTAAAGTCCCCCGCCGGAATACAAGGATTATTTCCTTAGTGCCGGGTGTAGTGTATAAAAAAAAGAAAAAAATATATATAAAAGATTATTACTGAACCAGATCACACAAGCGGCACCTGGTCACAAGTATCACGTGAACTACTATTATAATTCGATTATGAAATTAAATTTAATTATAAAATAAAATTGAAATTATGAATTGAAAAAAACAGACGAAGATGCGCGTGCAGCTAGTTTATGTATAAACCCAAAAATCCATAAAAGTCTAAAAAATTCCATAAAAGATTTTGAAACCATCCAACCGAAATTGCTTCAAACCGCTTTCATTAGAAAGGAAATAATACTAAGATGGTCTTAGACCACTAAAACAATGCATTAGGACTGAATAGGTGGCGCTGCGTTCGATTTCATGAAATTTATATTTTCATGAAAATGCGGAAAATCTGCGGAGTTAGGCTGACCGACCGCATTCGTAACGACGACGTAAGAGAGCGAGTAGGTATGAAAGAGAGTATTGGTGTAAAGATGCGAAAGGGAATGCTCCGATGGTTCGGACATGTGGAAAGAATGCCGAACGAACGTCTGGTTAAGAAGATATACAATGCGAAAGTGGAAGGATTTAGGTACCGGGGGAGACCGAGACTCACCTACCTAGACCAGATCGGTCATGTACTGAAGGAAGGTGGAATCAAGAGTCTCCGAAACCGGCGAGCGTGTATGAAGAGAATTATGAATGTTGAGGAAGCGAGTGAAGTATGCAAAGATAGAGTTCTCTGGCACTCTGTTTTCTCTGCCTACCCTGCAAGGGATATAGCGTGATGATATGTATGTATACATGTATGTATATTTTCATTTTCTTATTTATGCAAATCAACGTCTGTTGAGTCAACTATAAATGATAAGGCCTGCTATCACATATATTTTAATTGAGTATGTGTAATGAATCATTTGTGGTAAGTATTCTATTCGTTATCATAATGACACGTGATTCATCATCACATCTGGATCACGCGTGATAATATTGAAATAACGAGTAGAATACAATGATCACTAACTACACTTTTCTCACAGGCGTACTAAAAAATTATTAAGGAATATAAACAAATATAATTGACATCATCATCATCTCAGCTCGTATACGTCCCACTGCTGGGCGTCTTTTTTTTGCTATGCAAGAAAAGGAAAACTCGAAATAAACCCTATATCAATCCGTTTGACTAGCGTGATATAGTAGGTGATTGTCCCTCCCAGTGTAGAAAGGACTCGAGCTTAGCAGTGGGACGTATAGGAGCTGTGATGATATAACTTATTAATATACCCTGCAATAGAAGTAAATCTAATATCATATAACGCATACAGTGTACGACTTTTGTGGCTTATTAGTTATCAGTAGCGGATTGTGAATTTGTTTATAGAATTACACGATAACACGACCACCTCAAGAATTAAATTATCTGCTAATACACCAACGAGGCAGTTAGGATTTATTTAATTTTTGTTTATGCAGATGCTCCGATGCCAAACAAGACTTATGCGTACAGTTTTAGAGGTGAAATAGTGAATATGGAGCAAAATGAGATAGATCTGAAGGCTACATTTGATCCTGAGATATTTTTTAATATAATTTTACCACCGATCATATTCCACGCTGGATATTGTCTGAAAAGGGTGAGTATGATTCTCTTTTAATATAAATAAATATATTACATGTACTTTTTTCTTCTTTTTCTTTTAAGTTTCAACTACTCTGGTTGAATAGCTCGCTGAAGTTCAATTCACATTGTAGCTAGGCTGTACTGGATCCCCAAAACACAGAGATCGATCGCTCTTCATATCGTAGGTAACCAATATCTACTCCTGACCTTTGTGGCAGGGTGCAGTCAGTGAAATCTAATAACCCTGCCCACACAAGTAAGAGTTCAATTCTTGACAGCACGCAGGACTTACATGGACTTCCAGTGCAGTGCGTATCTGCAACAAAAGAAAATGTCCCAAATAGTGATAGATTTTAACTAGTGCGTTGAGGTTAAGTGTTACCAAATATTGCAAGATCGTCTAGTACAGGCTTATTCTAATGTTAGAATCACACTGCTGATAATTTTCTGACTGTGGTCATAAGTTTGTCCATTCTTCCGAGGTAGTACCACCTTCTCTCAGAAAATCGAAGTTTGAGTAGACATTTTGCTCCCGCTCTTCGTTGAGCCGCTTGTATTATTTTATTAACTTAATTATTTATGATGTACTTTTAATTTTATGATCAAAATGTAGGTGTCATCTCATATAAGAAGATCATTGTCAATATATCAAATACCTATGTTAATTATAAGAATAATATCAACGCTATACATAAATTAAATTATTTCTTTTTCAGAAATATTTCTTCCGTAATCTGGGAGCTATATTGACATTTGCGATGGTTGGTACGGCACTGTCGGCACTCTTCATTGGTTCTGTGATGTACGGATGCGTACAGCTAATGCCGGCGTCCTTAGCATCAAGTTTCACCTTCCTAGATACTTTATATTTTGGCGCATTAATATCACCCACGGATCCTCTTACTATTCTTGCGATATTCTCCCAGCTGAAGGTAAGTTTAAATAAACTGTTATGCTCTGGTTGTTTATATGAATACCTACATCCAGCAGACTAAACATTTCGGCTCATAATAGTTGTAATTTGCACACATTTACAATTCATATACATAATGATAGCTGTTTTTAACACCCGACTTAAAGAGAGAGGTGTTATAAGTTTAACGTAGCTATGTGTATATGTCTCTCTGTGGCAGCGAAGCTCCTAAACGAATGGACCGGTTTAGCAATTTTTTTTGCATGCGATCGAGATGGTTCTAACTATAACTGTTGTTTTTATTTCGAGTTGCTTCTTTTAACAATATGATATTTCTGTTTACAGTCAAAGTTGAATTAATACCTAATTTATAATCATCATAACTCATATACGACCCACTGCTGGGCTCAAGTGGGCGAAAATATGGCGCACTATACCAATCTGGCCAGACGGGTTGGTATAGGGTTTAATTTGAAGTGATACTTCTCTCGCAGTGGTGGTGTATCTACTTGAGTCCTATATTCGTCTCTTACAATAACCCACGGATAAAAAACGGAGTGGTGAATTGTATTCTTACTCTATATCACCACACATATCTAAATAGCTAGACAAAATCAAAACATACTAGCATAGAATGTCTTATGTGTTCAAACAAATTCTCTTTTATTTTTTAAAGGCAACACCCGGCACTCAAAAAATAATCCTTGTATTGCGGGGGACTTTACAAACAATTTAACGGACACAAATTACATCCAGATTCAAAACAACAGTTTGTAACTTGTTTCTTCGTTCATTCAAATTTACTCCTCAAGCCCTGGAATAAACACTCAATGCTGTTTTATCTATAAATACCCGATACGAAACGAAAAAATGATGTCACAAACGGGGTTCGAACCCGCACCTATTGGGAATCCGGCCCAACCGTGCTGCCACTTACACCATTGTGAACTATTTTAGGACATGCAAATTTTCGAATCATATTATATCTTACGTCTTCAAGGTGACGTATGCCATCTATCGGACAATGTTTACACATTGTATAGACTTAATACTTCAAACTTTACAGTTAGAATTGTATTAAACGATGACACAACCTTGTTATTCAAATTACTGAAATTTTTAGCATTTAATATGCTTAATTATTTATAAATACCCGATACGAAACGAAAAAATGATGTCACAAACGGGGTTCGAACCCGCACCTATTGGGAATCCGGCCCAACCGTGCTGCCACTTACACCATTGTGAACTATTTTAGGACATGCAAATTTTCGAATCATATTATATCTTACGTCTTCAAGGTGACGTATGCCATCTATCGGACAATGTTTACACATTGTATAGACTTAATACTTCAAACTTTACAGTTAGAATTGTATTAAACGATGACACAACCTTGTTATTCAAATTACTGAAATTTTTAGCATTTAATATGCTTAATTATTTATAAAATACCCGATACGAAACGAAAAAATGATGTCACAAACGGGGTTCGAACCCGCACCTATTGGGAATCCGGCCCAACCGTGCTGCCACTTACACCATTGTGAACTATTTTAGGACATGCAAATTTTCGAATCATATTATATCTTACGTCTTCAAGGTGACGTATGCCATCTATCGGACAATGTTTACACATTGTATAGACTTAATACTTCAAACTTTACAGTTAGAATTGTATTAAACGATGACACAACCTTGTTATTCAAATTACTGAAATTTTTAGCATTTAATATGCTTAATTATTTATAAATACCCGATACGAAACGAAAAAATGATGTCACAAACGGGGTTCGAACCCGCACCTATTGGGAATCCGGCCCAACCGTGCTGCCACTTACACCATTGTGAACTATTTTAGGACATGCAAATTTTTTTTCGAATCATATTATATCTTACGTCTTCAAGGTGACGTATGCCATCTATCGGACAATGTTTACACATTGTATAGACTTAATACTTCAAACTTTACAGTTAGAATTGTATTAAACGATGACACAACCTTGTTATTCAAATTACTGAAATTTTTAGCATTTAATATGCTTAATTATTTATAAATACCCGATACGAAACGAAAAAATGATGTCACAAACGGGGTTCGAACCCGCACCTATTGGGAATCCGGCCCAACCGTGCTGCCACTTACACCATTGTGAACTATTTTAGGACATGCAAATTTTCGAATCATATTATATCTTACGTCTTCAAGGTGACGTATGCCATCTATCGGACAATGTTTACACATTGTATAGACTTAATACTTCAAACTTTACAGTTAGAATTGTATTAAACGATGACACAACCTTGTTATTCAAATTACTGAAATTTTTAGCATTTAATATGCTTAATTATTTATAAATACCCGATACGAAACGAAAAAATGATGTCACAAACGGGGTTCGAACCCGCACCTATTGGGAATCCGGCCCAACCGTGCTGCCACTTACACCATTGTGAACTATTTTAGGACATGCAAATTTTCGAATCATATTATATCTTACGTCTTCAAGGTGACGTATGCCATCTATCGGACAATGTTTACACATTGTATAGACTTAATACTTCAAACTTTACAGTTAGAATTGTATTAAACGATGACACAACCTTGTTATTCAAATTACTGAAATTTTTAGCATTTAATATGCTTAATTATTTATAAATACCCGATACGAAACGAAAAAAATTTCAGTAATTTGAATAACAAGGTTGTGTCATCGTTTAATACAATTCTAACTGTAAAGTTTGAAGTATTAAGTCTATACAATGTGTAAACATTGTCCGATAGATGGCATACGTCACCTTGAAGACGTAAGATATAATATGATTCGAAAATTTGCATGTCCTAAAATAGTTCACAATGGTGTAAGTGGCAGCACGGTTGGGCCGGATTCCCAATAGGTGCGGGTTCGAACCCCGTTTGTGACATCATTTTTTCGTTTCGTATCGGGTATTTATAAATAATTAAGCTTATTAAATGCTAAAAATTTCAGTAATTTGAATAACAAGGTTGTGTCATCGTTTAATACAATTCTAACTGTAAAGTTTGAAGTATTAAGTCTATACAATGTGTAAACATTGTCCGATAGATGGCATACGTCACCTTGAAGACGTAAGATATAATATGATTCGAAAATTTGCATGTCCTAAAATAGTTCACAATGGTGTAAGTGGCAGCACGGTTGGGCCGGATTCCCAATAGGTGCGGGTTCGAACCCCGTTTGTGACATCATTTTTTTCGTTTCGTATCGGGTATTTATAAATAATTAAGCATATTAAATGCTAAAAATTTCAGTAATCTGTTTTATCTAGTTAACAGTACTAGTAAAAACAAGAAACAGATTTCAATATTATTCCTATGATAACAATATTTCAACTATCTATGTGAAATTGTGTTCTTCACGCTCATCTGACTTTTAAAGAACGTTGAAATCTACAAACACAATGGAAAAAGTTATCGTAGTACTCTGTAGGTTGATGACCCTATCGAGGTGGATGAAAGTCGTAAACAATAGTAGGAGGTATTTGTGGTGAGCAGAAGTCTGACTTTGACGTGTTTCATAATCACCTCAGCTTACATGCGTCCCACTGCTAGTAGCGTTGCCCAAATGCAAGACACTTGTGACTCTCGCAAGTATTGCAACTCTCGCTGTTAGAATAACACAGTCACTTATTTTGCCACCGTAGACAAAGATCGGGTACCGGTGGCTCGCTCGCACGGCGAAGAGAGGAGAGTTGTATGGTGGGTCTATGGGGTCACGCGCCGCCTCTGCCGTCACTCCGGACCGACTTGGCGGGGCGAGACTACGTCCATAGTCCACCGCAACATATAAAAAAGTGTCACTTGTTTTGATAGAAATGAAAAATCCAACTAAATTAATGAAATTCCATTCATATAGTGGAATTAACTGTACAACTATCAATAATTAGGTACATACCACTTAACGGTAGTGGGGCTATAATCGCACCTATCTATTATGAAACTGTTTAAAATAACAACGATTTATTTCCACGTGTACTGGTATTAAAAATACATAATGTTGACAATCCTTTGTTTGCCAAAGGAGTCGTAAAATGCTGTCTAAGGAAGTACTGCGATACTCTTGCAGCGAGTCTTGATCTTGCATTTGGGCTACACTAACTACTAGGCTCCTTCTCCACAATACGGGGCATATTACACCAAGTAAGGCGAGTTGATATAGGGTTATTTCGATTTTATCTTACCTTGCATAGGTGTTATATGCATATTTAATCCCTTAGTCGTCTTTTAACGACATCCACCAGCAAGATAGGAGTGTTGAATTGTACTCTTAATCCATCACTACAAGGAAAGTATTTAGCATAATATAAAAATAAAAAAAAATACAATAATTTAGACCACACGGCTGTAGTAAAACTTCTTTGGCTCCATCTATATGGTATATATTATATATGTATAAAGTATACATATATTAACCCCTTGATATCTCCCTCCAAGTTCCGTTCGCCTCGCCCGATCACACTATTCGTAACGCTCTCGTCACACATTCACCAGCTGACTCCCCAAGTCAAGATTGCGTAAAAAAGTTTTACTTCAAAAATTTATCTTAAGTACATTGATTTGAAGATCAATTTACACAGCACTACGACTACGATTTTGTGTACAATAAATGCAACAAACATAATAATTGCATACAAATCGGGTTGCGAGCCCTCAGCACATGAGTAAATAAACGTACAGAGACAAACATTCAAACAACCGCACCACGGTAGGTACATCACTACAAGTATGATGCGCGTGTGTGGGTGAGCACTGGCGGCTCGTCACGTACGGAACGAAACCTGTTTAGGCTGGTTCGGCCAGTGCTCAAACAAAGGGCTCACTCACCGCTCGCTGTGCATCGCGTCGTGCGTGTTTGTTTAAATTTTAAATTTGAATTATTAATGTAATTAATAATAATAATTAACGAAAGCAGTATACAATTGGGTTTTTTAATAATACCTACTGACAACTTCATCGCATTTGTCGAATTGATTGAGAAGAAATTTCGAGAATATTTCGATCTAGAAATAAATATTGTTCATATTGGTAGTGATATACTAAAACGTATACAAGATTGTAAATTTGATATGCCATGCAAGTGCTTTCCCACTGATTATTTAAAAAAACTTTATATTAGATTTAGAATTTATCATTCGATTAGACATATAACAATTTATTAAAAATCAAAAATTAAAAAAAAAAGCTATTTAGACTAAGCAATTTGTAAAAAAATATCCATACATAAAAAGCTGACAAACGTTTTGTGTATTTATTTTCATCCTCATGTGCTAACCCTATTAGAATAGGTAGCAATTTTGCTCGCTCCTTAGAAGGTTGGTCTCTGTACGTTTATTTACTCATGTGCCCTCAGCGCTCACCCACAGTCCGGTTAAAGTTGTCATATCCATCTGAGGGTGAGGCTAACAACTAAGACACACAAAAAAGAAATTGCATACAAATTTACATTAGTAAATCATACAAATAGAATATTTATTTATATATTTGTAAATGAGGTTTCGTCTGTTAGCCTTTATCAGTTGATGGTTATTATATTTAATAACGTAAGTTATATAACACACTAGAGTGAGTAATATAATGGATTATAATTATATACAGTCAAGTCTTGTGTACCAGACATTTGATATTATCGCGACAAATAGCGCTTTCATGTATTCACATGCAAACGTTATCAAATATTTATAAGCGTAATATTTGACATAGTTTGTTATCACCAATGATGTCTAAATTCTATGGAACCCTCAAAGGAACGTACCCATACAATGTGACTCACGTTTTATAATTTTCAAGAACCTGTACAGTCTGGCATTTTTTTAAGACACCAGCCTGTTCTTAGGAATCCTTGTATTGCATATAAATAACGCAGACAAATTACATCCAGAGTCAGAACAATAGTTTTTGGATCGCACAAAGTATTGTCCTGCGTACCCTAGGATTCAAACCCGCCGTGGGTTGGCACTGGTACGGAAGATCTTAACCACTGCGCCATCTGTGCTTTCGAAAGGTAATTGACTTACCGCACTGTCTAGACTGCCTATAATGTTTTATTTTGAATTTCCTTCCTTTCCAGTGATGTCATTAGTAAATTAAGTAATTTAATAATGGCCTTTATCGTTCATAATACTTATTAATAACTACAGCCACACCTGATGTTTACGCTAATATTACACATGTGAAATAAAACTTTTTATGGATTTTATAGCGTTCATATTTATAAAAACTTGATTGCGAGCGAAAAATGAGTGTCACACATGGGATCCAATAATTTTTCCCGCTTAATCAAGTTTTTATAAATATTCATGTTACATACATACATATCATCGCGCCATATCCCTTGCAGGGTAGGCAGAGAGAACAGAGTGCCAGAGAACTCTATCCTTGCATGCTTCACTCGCTTCCTCAACATTCATAATTCTCTTCATACACGCTCGCGGGTGTCGGAGACTCTTGATTCCACCTTCCTTCAGTACGTGACTAATCTGGTCTAGGTAGGTGAGTCTCGGTCAGCCCTGGTACCTACATCCTTCCACTTTCGCATTGTATATTTTCTTAACCAGACGTTCGTTCGGCATTCTTTCCACATGTCCGAACCATATTCATGTTAAATGCTTTTATATTTACTTTTACTTTTTTATACGTGATCAAGGAAGAATTCAGCCCTCCCGTGACCTTGAACACTGAAAAGTATCCATAAAAATAATTCAACTTCACAATAACTATAGAAGTTATTGTAAGAGCGGAATCCATTCAAGTGATGCTGTCAAGGATTCTCGTATATATGTGTATATAAAATGTATTATTGTTACAGGTGGATGTTAATCTTTACGCGATGATATTCGGCGAGAGTGTACTCAATGATGCCGTGGCTTTAGTACTTAGCGGGTAATTATTATTCAAATACATGTACACACGACCTTGTGACTTACTGTTGAAAGATAAACATTATTTTTTGCATGTATATAATACAAAAAAAAATAATACACGTTTTCACATCACTATAAGATATAATTTTATCGTGTCGAATATAATTACGCTTATTATCAGACATTATACGCAACGTCTAACTTCCCGTAGGATTCATAAAATCGCCTAAGACTTCAATGGGCAGTAGGACTCTCCTGAGAATTTTATAACACCAACTCTAATCGCTAAACCGGCTGCCAGGCGTGGTGATTATGATGGTATCCCACCCTTGTGGCGATTTCAATAGTGGTTCGTGGCTAGGCTAATAGATAGAGGGATCACATATTAATAGCCAATTTTCTGAGATAGATAGTCTATAAGTTAACCAATAAGGAATTACAATGAACTGCACAGCTTTCTTTAATACCCTGAACTAAGAAAATAATCCTAGTATTGCGGGGGACTTAACAAATAAATAATTTACGGACACAAATTACACTCACAAGGAGACCCTCAGACGTGTGGGTTGGAGATTTCCATGATTTTTAGTGGGGTGGTAGAGGGGCCCGAGGGTATCACAACTACCAGATATTAGGGTCAACTGGGCCCTCGTTAAAAAGATATTAATGGTCAAAGTTGGATGGGTAATTTATGTACTAGAGAAATTCTCACTCGAATCGCTAACTGGCGGCAGCCTCGTGGTAACGTGCTCGTCTGCGGAATCTATGGTCTCGGGTTCGAGACCTGACAACTTTCTTTCTTTCTTAATTATCACAATATTGTGTAAAATTTGTTTTTTTTTTCATAATTTTATGCAGAATTATAAATAATTTTGCTTTTTTTCACGATAGTTGTGATACCCACGGTAGTTGTGATACCCTCGGGCCCCTCTACCACCAAACATCATGGAAATCCCCGACCCACACGTCTGAGGGTCTCCTTGTCAGACATAAACGAACGACCGACCTCGAGGGGATGATTTCAGAGTACAATACAAATAACGATCAATTAAAGCAAAATTTAGCAGAAATATTATAAATAATTATACTTTATACGAATTTAAAAAAAAAAGTTGTATTTCGAATGATTAACGTCACCGTGATGAAGTTTTCATTTCTGTCCTGTGGTTTAAGCATACGCCAATAATATTGTTGTTTTTTATTGTTTCAGAGCCATTCAAAACTATGAGTTCAGGTATTCTAAAGATGGTGGATTTAAATTTACTGCGTTTTTGGGCGCTATAGGAGACTTTATTGGAATCTTCAGCCTTTCTCTACTCGTTGGTGCTGTTATGGGTTGCTTCACGGCTTTGATATCCTTTTCAATTAAAAACATAACACTATTTATTAGTACAATATGTGAAAGAAATTAGAAGTATAGAAAATAGAATAATAGCGGTAGGACCACGCTGTGGACAGTTCTCGGCTGGTCCGTCCGGGGTAGTACCACACTCTCGCAGAAGATCGACGTCTGAGTAATGGCAATGTGCTATTGCGCTTCGTTCGGTGAGCGAGAGAGCCGGCAGCCCAACTGGTTGGGTTTAGGGATTGTAATGGTAGGCAGCGGCCTATACCCTTAGTATAGCATAGGTCCATGGGTAGCAGTGACACTTAACATCAGGTGTGCTGCTTGCTCGTTTGTCGCCATAACAATAGAAAAGAAAAAAATCCCATGGAAGTCGTAAGAAACGATTGTGGAATATAATGTAATGACATCATCATCATCATTCTTTTACTCTTATCCCAATTACTTGGGGTCGATACAATATGTACTCTCTACTACTCTTCTTTCATAGTGTACTATATATATTGTAAAAGTTATTGGCAATAGTTTTATGACCAGCCGCCTGCCAGACGTCAACCCTCCTTGGGAATAACACCATAATGCAATAACATCACTGCAAGAAAAATGATACCGAAAATATTTTTTTTTCATTGACCAATCTGCTATTATAACCCGCATTTTTCCTTTTATTTAATAACAAGCTCACGCTCAGTTGTATGACATATTGAGTTGATAAATACTACTTTTTTAAAA
The DNA here is from genome assembly GCA_905163515.2 of Lymantria monacha. Classification (NCBI taxonomy): domain Eukaryota; kingdom Metazoa; phylum Arthropoda; class Insecta; order Lepidoptera; family Erebidae; genus Lymantria; species Lymantria monacha. The sequence continues at coordinate 14,675,112 of LR991083.1, forward strand.
TTAGAACGGCGACTCATTGCCAGTTGTTTAGTGGTGGGCAAATTCTTTTATACTTTAGCAATACCAAAAATATAATTAAATCTTTCTTATTATAAAAATACTATATCATCCTTCAGAAATTTATAACGGATAAGTTTAATTTTACACTACAGTTCAAAACTGAAATAGGTGTTTTCATATTATTTTTTACATTCGATATACGTCGAATTACTAGGCATAATCCTCAGCTATAGATGTAAAGAGGTCCTTCTATACTGCACTGACCAGACCCGTTGTCATTCATTAATTCTCTAGCAGAGATGTTGTCTTCTTTTCCTTATTCGAAACCTTTGAAAATATATTAATTGAAGTATGAAACGTAAAGAAAAATATAGTATATATTTTATAAACAGACGTTTGTTGTTTCTTCCTGTTTGCTATGAAATATCTCGTCATGTTACATATATTACATATGTGTTTACATACAATTGCATTGTGTAAAACAACTAAATTTTAGTCTGGAATTTTACCTTATAATTAAGGTATTAATTAATTAATTATCATGAACAAGGATAACATGGATAATTAATTATTAATAAAGCCATTGCCCTGTCAAGGGAGAGGAAGCTCGTGAACACTAGATTTATGACTATATGAGCTACTAGCTTCTGCCCGCCGCTTCGCCCGCGTAAAAGGTTACTTTCCTAAAGTTTTTCAACCTCTATTTTTATTATACCCGTTAAAGGTAAAATATCCCCCTTTAAAACCCTTTTTTGCATTAAAAAGTAGCCTATGTCCTTTATCATGCTCTAGACTACCTGTGTACCAAATTTCATTTAGATCGTTTCAGTAGTTTTGGCGTTTGTAAAGCGACAGACAGACAGAGTTACTTTCACATTTATAATATTGGTAAGGATAAATAAATGCAATCATTTCTAAATAAATGGCATATATTGACGAATCGATATGTACCAAATGACCAAATGGAGTGCGCGCCGCGTGGATACATTTGTGCGTGCTTGATTGGGTACCTTTGTACGTGCATGCAAGCATGCATGCACGCTTGCGTATGTACGTAAATGCGTGCGTGTGTGTGCGTGCGTTAGCATGCATGCGCGTTTATGATATTTTATTATGATAAGTCCTTAACGTATATGCACATGACCAAGTTCACTCACGTGCGGGAATGGCCGTTGCTGGAATCGGCTCTCTTTGTGCTCATGTCATATGCCGCCTTCCTTATTGCTGAAGTATGCGAACTAACAGGTAATATTGCATTATTTTTTATATTTAAGATTATTTGTACACATAGACAAATGGTTACAGGGGATGGTCTAAACGCCTGCATTGATGGACTAATCGGTCGTCACGTAATTACAAGTGGATGTAGCCTTGATAAAATGATATATGATGTACCATCTCTTAGAATTATATGAGTAATAAAAATCCAATCCAAGAGGTTTATCTATTACTATTCAATTTAATTTTATTCAGTTTCATCTTTCCGTGTAGTGGTGGAGTAAGATTTACAATTCACGACCCCCTGTCTCGCCCGTTTGTGTTGTTAAAATACGATGATATTATATGCACTTAACATTGTTGTTAGAGAAGGAAAACTCTACCTAAAACCCTATACCAACACGTTTGACCAGCATACCTTACCTAACCCAACAGTGTGCTGAGATGATGATAAATTGTATTATAGATGGTGCATATGGGTCAAGGTGACGATAATGATAATACATTTATTTAGATAAGGTTTGTATGATGAGGGCTAAAAATATAATCATCATCAACTCAGCTCATATATGCCCCACTGTTGGACTCGAGCCTCCTCCAAAATGGGAGGGAAATTGACCTACTATACCATGCTGGTCAGACGTGTTGGTATAGGGTTTTGTTTCGAGTTTTCTTTCTCTTGCATAGATGTTATGTGCGTTTTATATCTCTTAGTCGCCTTTTACGATCACCCACGGGCAAGATAGGGAGTGGTGAATTGTATTCTTACTCCGTCACCACACGGAAACTAAGAATATAATATAACAACTCTTCTTTGCCTCTAGGATACCTAAAAATCGACTAATATGTAGGGCAACAGCTCTCTTCCAAGAAACATATTATTACCTACTACTGTCCATCCATTTTAATAAAAGCTATGTTTAGTTATTTATAACCTTAAATTTTTAGGGTATAACTACCTGGTTCCTGCGACTTCGTATGCTTAATATTCAATTATGTTAAGTATTCCTCTTTGAAAATTTTATTTAATAAAACTCCTTATGTTTTCGTTGCTCAAAGGTGAACTTGATCTATTTGTTAAAGTCGCAAACAATCCATTCTGTAGTTTCAGATATTATAGACAGATAAAAAAATACATAAAAAAGCATATATACATATAGATAGATAAAAAAAATGTTTTGTGTTCTATTATTTCACACTATCTTCTTTTAATATTTTTTTTAAATACAGGGTGTAATGGACCACTCCCGAAAACAAAGACAGGTGACCCTAGGACTAGTATCCTACTTGTAATGATAGGCTAGAAAAAAAATCGATTCGGATGAAAAATTTTTTTTTCGCAACGAATTTTAAGTTTTTCACATTCCATCGTATTAGGACAGTGCCATGTAACGATAATTCCATAAAAAATACTTAACTTTACTCAGATGAGAAAAGACGAAATCTATTCAAAAATCACGATCATATGTTCAAAAGTTCAACAATATCGCGTGGTGAAAAAGAATTTTTTTTTTCATCCGAATCGATTTTTCTTCTAGCCTATCATTACAAGTAGAACTAGTAGGGTCACCTGTCTTTGTTTTCGGGAGCGGTCCACTTCCACCCTGTATATAGACATGATACTCTCTGTATGGTGACTAAGTAAGAATGTAATTCACCACCCCCTTTCTTTCCCGTGGGTGCAATATACGACTAAGGGATATAAACAATTATAAAACTGAAAATAAAACCCTGTACCAAACCGGTCTGACTAGCGTGACGTAGTGAGTAGATTTCTCTACCGTTTTGGAGGCTCGAGCCCAGCAGTGGGACATATATGAGCTGAGATGATGATAATGATGATGACATACATGATTTCTACTGCTTTATTTATATGTATATGGTATAATATTCGCAGGTGTCGTTGCGGTGCTATTCTGCGGTATTTGTCAAGCTCACTACACATACAACAATTTATCATCGGACTCCCGCAATCGAACTAAACAACTGTTCGAACTATTAAATTTCTTGGCTGAAAACTTCATATTTACATACATAGGCGTATCTATGTTCACGTTTCCGAAACATCATTTCGACCCGTGGTTTATCATTGCTGGTTTTGTATCCTTTTCAAATTAAAAATTAATATTTTTCATGTGATTACGGAGTAAAAATACAACTTCCTATCCTCTCTCTTGCTCGTAGGTGTCGTAAAAGACGATTAAAGGATATTATATGTCTATAACATCTATTCAAGAGAAGGAAAACTCGAAATGAAACCTTATACAAATCAAGCAATATAGTAGTTCAGTTTACCTCCTACATGTTATGGAGGAAGCTCGTGGTCACAAATGGGACGCATATGAGCTGTAATGATGATAAATATGTATTTCTTTGTTGCTCACGAGTAATAGAAGTTTTTAAACAGTTGGATTTCACAAATGGCGTAAAGGTTAAGATACCGACCTTCCAGCCCATGGGTTCGATTCCCACGCAGGGCAATACTTTGCGCGATCCACAAAGTGTTGTTCTGAGTCTGCGTTAATTGCATATTTGTAAAGTCCCCCGCAATACAAGGATTATTTCCTTAATGCAGTGTGGTGTTTAAAAAAAAAGAAAAATAAACACTAAAATAGTGAAAACATTATACAATGCTTTATGAAATCGAATTGTGACATCGAAAAAAGAATACAAGCCATTAAATATCATTAAGTAGATTTTTTTTTCTTATTATGTATATTTAACATAATGGATTTTCATATGTGATGTCATAGTATTCAAAAATTATTTAAATGGTTGATTTAAATGTTTCATTGATTGCTTCAATTACGTAACCTGAACCAATAATATGCGGTTATTATTTGGTATTTTCCTCTAAAATATGCTGTTCAAAATTTTTTAAATATCATTTTTATAGTAAAAAAGCGTCTCTCGGCTCAACTAGTAAATACCTAGAAATTTAATTATGTTAGGTGAATGTAATTTTCCTTAGCAGTGATATAGGTTACTTCAACGTTAGGCCGTGCGGTCAATATATATCCACTATCGTTCCTACTCAATCTGGGACGCAAACCACCGATACCGATGAACTTCCAGCACATGCTATTTTTCTCAGGTAATATATGATAGCTTGTAATAATATTTAATCAGTTATATATAATATACATAGCTGGGCATTAACTCGTTAATCCGTTAATTAACGAAGTTAACATTTTGATTAACGGATTAACTTTTAAGTTAACTTTTAAAAATGTTAATGGACACGTTAACTTCCGTGAATATGCAGAAGTCCGTTAATCGTTAATCCAATTCCTAATAGTTACCACAGGGCACTGACAAGTGCCGGGTGGCGCGTGGCAGCGAGTGAAACAAAAACAAAACTAGATATATTTTGCCGGCGCGTGCGAGTGAAAAAGAAAACTGTGAAAAGATTTGTTTCGTTAGATCATTTCTTAACTTCAACATGTTAATGTTCATGAAGGGGAATATGTACCTAATGCCCGACGATTAAATTATACAAGTATTTTGTTTTGTTCCTAACCAACAGGTTTTATAAGTTCACTAACGCAACGATATAAAGATGCAATTTTACACATATTAACGGATTAACGTTAACTTGCGTTAATTCTTCCGAAATGTAACGCTTTAACGTTTAACGAAGCTAACTTTTTTTGTAGCGGATTAACGATTAACAAAGTTAAACTAATTGATTAACGGTGCCCAGCTATGATAATATATATGATAATGTATAATTTTCTTAGATTTTTTCTCAATCACACTTCCCTTTTTTATTTTTTGTGTTACACCTTTTGGTGGCAGACGAGAAAGCAGCCCACTTGAATAAGACGAGAAAGCAGCCCACTTGAATAAGACGAGAAAGCAGCCCACTTAATTAAATGGCAACTGCTCATAGATCTCGACGATACCAGGGGTACAGCCAAGTTTGTGGCTTATACTAATAACCCTTACATTGCTCGTGGGTATCGTAATAAAACTATTGCCAAAACTTTGGAATATGCACGATGGAAAAAGAACATTTATATTTAATGAGTCGACCTCAAGTAATTGAGGTAAAAGAAGTGTAATGGTGATTTTAAATTTACTTCAAATTGCTTTTCAGGTCTGCGTGGTGCGATGTCGTTTGCCCTGGCTATCCGCAACACAGTATCGGAAGCTCGACAAGCCATGTTGACGACCACCTCGATGATTGTCATAGCAACTGTAGTACTACAGGGCGGTGCAGCAACACACGCACTTGCGTACCTCCGTATACCAACTGGGTATGCTTTTTTTTCTGAGATTAAATTCTAGCTTCGGTTTTCATTCGGCCACTAGTAAATTGAATAGTAACCTCAATATTTTTTGTTATTTTTTTAAACACACATTTCGCCTATATAATTTATGTGGTCCATGAAATAAGATACTTCTATCTTGTCTAATGATACGTAGAAATCTAAGTATTGAACGAACAGAAAATCCTGTAAATCTCACGGTCAGCACTCGCTATGTCATTATTCTGACGAATAAGACATGCGTATGCGTGACGTGACTTCTAGGAAGAAGTTGTAGATAGGGATCTTACGATATCGCTAAAATAATATGGAGGCGTTGCAAATACTGCGTGTTTTGATTTGTTAATACAGCGCTAACTATAATAATATTTGTATATATGCGGCCAAAACTACCAATAGAAATACCTAACCGTAAACGATATACCTAGATATCTCATAAAATGCGAAGTATTCAATATATGTTATATTGTTATAGCTACTTTTTTGTTTAAATATAATGAATTTATTCTTGCTGTGTAGTGGTGGCTTCGAATACGATCAACCTTTATATTTTTCGTGGGTATCGTAACAGAAGATTAAAAGCCACATCGCCCTAGGCTGAGGGCCTTCTGATCCCATCTGGTCAGAAATTACATTTCCAAAGAGGGTTGACGTTAGGCAGACGGCTAGTCATAAAATTATTGATATGTACGATAGAATAAGAGTATTACGTCAACCACAACTAATTGGCATATGAGCAGGAAATTGATGAGACATGTTTTTTCTGGGCATCACATTAGAATATGATGAGAATGATATTTACACACTGACTTGTTGAATACCATATATTCCTCGGACGGATTGGAAGGAGTGTGTCCAGATCATAGTCTGCAACAAAAAAAAAAAGGGAAGACGAATTAACACTTTTTTTTCATGTAGATTTTATTAAAATAACTCATCAACTCTTGATTTCTCATGGACGTTATGAAAACTAGTTAAGGGTTTACCTGTAAAATTGGCATCACTCTCCTGGGAAACTCCAACTGCGATCGCCAAACGTAGAAATTATGACAGTATCTCTTATGTGTAGATCTGTCTCAAACAATGGACGACGTTATGATATTGTATGAATGAATGTACTGAAATAATTGACCTCTAGTTACTATTGTTTAATAAATATTCACTCATTTACAGGCAAGGAAGTAACGATGAGAACGAAGCTTTACCATACCGCGATGTTAGAAGTGTAAGTTACATGACCAAAGATTTAAATTTGCATAATTTTAATATATATTCTTCTTTTCTATTAGAAGCTCAGTAGTCAGAACGTTCACTTTCAATCAAGACTGCGCTTTCTTAACATTCAATTTACATTTGTGAACGTTGCTCAAGTACGTCCATCGCTGTTATGGTTTAGTTTAGGGCAATTATCACTGCTGGCAATACAGCATAGAATCAAATTGCTTATTAACCATTTGTATTGTAAACTAATTTCGTGTTGCTTCACATTGTATATGTCCTACTTCTGGCTTTAGACAAACTATCGTGTGCCTTAAAATTCTACTTAAATAAATATCGCCGCTTATTCATTTAAAATAATTACATACGCGTGTATGTAAGCAATTACTGGTAATAATATTATACAAATTGTTTCCATAGTCTATACGATTAGAATACTACGGAATGTACAAAATACTACTGAAATTCTATCATCTTATTAGACTACTTATAGGACTGATATTTCTTTATTTGACTCTATAAAGCATTTTTAAAAAGTCAGATAGCCTAGATAAAATGCAAATAATCAATAACATTAAATTTAGCATATATTAAATTAGAAATTAAGACTTCAAGTATGTAAATACGAAATTATACACATAATTACCAAAGGCAGTTAGTAATATTTTGTATAAAATTGCAAATAAGTGTCCACAAACCTCGCACTTACAGAACGAGTCGTGGGCAAAGTGCACGTTCTATTTTTGCACATAAAGCACGTTAGGAGTGTATGGCTAGTGGTGCGACTCGGGTAATTGTTATTTTTATTCTAAATTTAATTCAAGATAAAATATGAAAAACGTTGTTTTATGACATGAATATAAAAAAAAATAAGTAAATAAGCAAAGATCGAGCACCATACAATGAATAAAATATCAACAGTTGCCAACGACAAGCATAGTTGTTCTTTAGGAACACTCCTGCCCGCATGATTTGAAGGCAGGCTCTCAGATTCCTTGGCTAGGCGGGCCAATGTTGTCTTGAACTCGCGGAGTCAATCGATACATGTCAAATACAAATTTAAAAGCTACTTACAGCACTTAGCTGACATACGTTCCTCTTTCTTAACGTAATGATTTCTAATGTTTACGCGAGTATTTTTGAAATAAAACTACATACATACATATCGACACGCCATATCCGGGCAGCAGGGGCAGGGTAGGCAGAGAGAACAGAGTGCCAGAGAACTCTATCCTTGCATACTTCACTCACTTCCTCAACATTCATAATTCTCTTCATACACGCTCGCCTGTTTCGGAGACTCTTGACTCCACCTTCTTTCAGTACGTGACCAATCTGATCTATGTAGGTTAGTCTCGGTCTCCCCCGGTACCTACAGCCTACATCCTATTTTTACGAATTTCAAATAAAACTATTCTTACGGATTTTATCGCGGTGGTATTTAATTTATTTAATTTCTCGATGTTTCGAACACTTCGCAGCGTTCATAGTCACGAGAGTCAGATGGAGGGTAACGTACGTGATATAAAATCAGCACTGTACTTGATATCTCTAAATCAATTGTTTAAAATTTATATCTTGAATGTATATATAATTAATGTACTTATCTTAATCAAACTACTTGTAAATAACTCGAGTCGCACCATTACTTTTGGAGCGGGCGTTGGCGCATGTAATTAATAAAAGATTATTCTGGCAGCTCTACCAGGCAACGGACTTCGGTCAACCGGTATGTACCTACACAGCGCTACGTTTGCACTTGAAACTAATGGAGCTTTGGACGTTCATACATTTCACACATCGCTTTCAATGTTAAAATTACAATTATAAATTTCTTCAAAAGTCATCTAGTTATTATATGAATATAGTTATAAGAATCTACCTTAATAGTAGTGTCGACCTATTTCTAGAAATTTCTATAATGTATGTATTAAGAATTTTGAAGAGGTTTACAGTTTTTTACAGGCTCATCCACCATTTGGTAAATGTGCGATGGATGCATATTCCATTTCACATGTGTTTAATTTTTTTTCGGTGTTTCTAGTGTGACATACAAATGTAAAAACACATATTTTAAAAATTAGTACAGTATACTCAGTTTATAAGACCTACCATAGACACGGATGAGAAAATTTTATCATGGTCTCCGGTGCTATAGAGTAATGAAAACAGCAATCTGTCTGTTGTCTATGTTAGGATTAGACAGCTGGGGCAATGCACCGAAAATTCTATGATAAAACTTATTAATACAACTCTCATATATAAACGCTGTATACTTCGGGCTTTTGCGCATATACGCGATATTAAATGATATTTATTATGTTCAGCCTGCTGATTTAGGTTTCGGCCTACGTAACTTGGATTCGACCCAACCGGCTAGTTGCGAGAGAGCGACAGTAAGACTAATAAATAAATGCACGCATATATAATAATAATTGCACGTGTCTTACAAATTATACACTAACTTTATATTCACTAATACATTCTAACATATAACTAAAACCATAGATATATATATATATATATATATACATTTAGTATTGACTCACACAAAACTATAAAAAGTATTTATAACAATATGAAGTGTACGAAAGTAATATTTTAAATTATTTGATATAAAATAATAATTTAATTTTGCTTCGTCGTGCTTGTTATTCTATTTTTACTTTATTGCTTTGTTTCGTTTTCTTTTAATATCTAGAATGGCCGCATGGTAGTTAAATGGGCTAATGGAGCGAAAGAAGTCGTTATGCCTTGGGAACTAAACAATATTGAAGTATGTAAATAAATTTTACTATATTTTTATAGCATTAACGGCTGATTTTCAATCATCGAATAAAAATTATTCATAACACAAACTAAATAAATATTATTTGAAAAATAATTATTATATTTAATTAAGTAAATAATTTTTATTTGATGATAGTAAATTCAGGTCAGAGACACATCACCTGCGCGCATGACTCATTTGAATGAATACTATGCAATAAAACCCAAACTATGCATGTTCTCAATGCATGTAAACTGTACAGACTGATTATTAGATATTAAATTGGAAATGGGTAGGGATAAATCATTTCGAAAACAGTGAAATCTCAATAACTCGAACCTTGTTACGCCATAAACTTTTCTAAGTCCAAAATTATATTCTTCCGCTGAACCTCTAAATGATAAATGCGACATATCTCATTATTTAGTATTTTATCAGTACTTTGTAGCTCGAACAAAATATTATGACCTTACGAGGTATTGATGATAAAGATTATACTCAATAACTTGAATTTCAAAAAGAAACGACTATAAATCATAGTAAAATATAATGACGTCTTACTTGAAATACACTAAACTTTTTGCTATGAGTAATAAAAACAAAAATGAATAGCCCATGCTTCTAATCTATTGTTTATACTTGGCACGCGTGCAATGAATATATTTATTAAACTTTCTAGAAAATCACGCATTTCTGGACCGTAAATTTATTAACTAATTTAATATTATTTTGCATATCTTGTGACATTAGAGTTACTAAGATTCCACTGTATAATATAAAATATATTAATGTATAATAAATATATTATTACTAGGTATGTAAAATTGTTATTGGTTAACTTTGTACAAGTGCTGTATATATAGTTCTAAAACGACACTGTTGACAGTTTTCTGTCTACAATCGCCCGGCCGGTCCTCCGGGGTAGTATCACACTCTCGCAGAAAATCGACGCCTGAGCAGTGGCAATATGCTGCTATGCTTAGTTCGGTGAGCGAGAGAGCCGAAAGCCCAACTTTCTGGGATATAGCAAAGGTTCATGTCAGCAGTAACACTACCATCAGGTGTGCTGCTTGCTCATTTGCCACCATACGCAATAAAAAAATGAATTTCTAATGTATTTACGTATAGAATAAAAACACAACATGACTATCTCTACCCACCTGCAAAATATAATATCTATTACATATAAAATTATTCATAGTTCATGAAAACGTATCCCCATGTGGTGACTGGTTAAAAGTAAAATATGTTTACACACCTTAATTTGACGTGAGCATCGTAAAAGCCAGCCTATCAACAATGCCTTGAGAAACGCTTATCAAGCATGAATGACTATTACAATATTAATTAAGGAGATTTATTAAGGAGTCCATTGTGTAGCAGTGGAATTCGATAAACTGATGAATGGTAAATGTATTTGAATTACTGAAATTCAGCATTTAATATGCTTGATTATTTATAAAAACTGACTGCACAGATGGCGTAGTGGTTAAGATACCGACCTTCCGTGCCAGTGCCGTGGGTACGATTCCCACGCAGGACATTACTTTGTGTGATGCACAAAGTGTTGTTCTGAGTCTGGGTGTAATTTGTCTGCGTTAATTGCATGTTTGTAAAGTCCCACGCAATACAAGGTTTATTTCCTTAGTGCAGGGTGGTGTGTAAAAAAAAACCCCGATTACGAGCGAAAAATGATTGTCACAAATGGGATTCGAACCCACACTTGGTTTGGAAATCCGTTCCAATCGTGCTGCCACTTACACCTCCGTGAGCTATTGTAGGACATTCAATTCTCGCATCGTATTATATTTACGTCTTTAAGGAGACGTGTGCCATCTACCCGACTATGTTTACACATTGTACAGGCTTAATACTTCAAACTTTGCAGTTAGAATTGTATGAATATGAATGAATGAAATGAATAATGAATATTCTCGAAAAAGTATATATATTCTTGAAAAGTGGTCTTGCATTAAGATAACACATCCCATGCTCTCATGCTAACAGGAAACTTGTTCTCAACTGTGAGGTTAAAACTACCTGCTAAATATTGATATATAACCATTTTTGAGGCCAAACTCAGTACTGTTGCTATAATAATTAACCCAGTGGTGGGCAACCTTTTGGCAGGCAAGGACCGCAAGGTGGAGAAATAAACTAAATGCGGGTCACACTAGTAATATTAACACTAGAATATACCGTATATGGTCGATCGCGGTTCCTTCATGAATTTATTTTCATATTTATGACTTATTTACAAAACATTCACTGGCCGCAAAGAAGAAGTTCGCGGGCCGCGTGTTGCCACATGCGAATTAACTATAGATACATTTATTTCAATTGTACTATTATAATCCCACATGTTTGTCTTCCAAATGTTTCTGTTAGAAGATATCCGTTCACGTACGTCATATTATCTAACACACAAGACATCCATCATTTATCAAAATGTAATGCCTCTTTATTTTTAAGTGTTTTATGGTTTCTCGTTACGTGATATAAATCCTCTAGCTCAAAATGTCCATCCAAGTCTCATAAATTCTGAATTAAGTCTGCTACCGCAACAATTGGTCTTCATTTTTCACCTTTTCTTTTTTGTTGCACATTCTTTACTTCGGGCAATCTTCGTCCACTACTTTCTCTATATCTTTGAATGATAAATATCTTTTTGTTCCTTCTAACACTGCATCAATCGCATTTTCAATGCAGTCTACCATTTCTTTCCAACTTCTATTCAAAATACCTGTTCCATACACTTCATACCTATCACTATCTTCATAATATACTCCTCTCTTTCTTATATACTCCATGTTGCCATCTAATATAAGATAGCCATCGAATTTAGATATTAACAAATAAGCAAATAAATAGAAATCATAGGTATAATTTATTAATTATAATTTGCGTGCAGGAGACTCCACGAGACCGTGGCGATGGCAGCAACGCCCAAAAAGCGAGGCTAGCTAGACTTTGGGGTGCAGTTGACTCCAAGCTGCTGAAACCGCTATTAACACATGCGCGCCCGCCTCTCACGGAGACCCTGCCCGCATTTATGGGGCCGATTGCAAGAATGCTTACCACAACGCATCAATACACACAAGCAGTAAGTGTCAGCTTAATTACCCAAATCATTGTAGTTTCTTGCCTATAAAACATTGCAGACCAAATCTCTGCATTTGACAGCTGCATCTAATGGTAAGTTATCTTGTCTAATTCTTTAATATCTAAAGACAAGACATTTTTTAATGCAAACCATTACTTAGTTAACGAAGTTCGTTTAAAAATAAATAAAATAAAAAGAGATATCTAAGAAAATGCAACGGAAGCATGGAAACGAATTATTATTATTTTTGAATTCTAAAGCTAATAAAATTAAAATCTTATACCTTTGAAAGCTTGTTACCTGTATCCATAGTTACTTCTGTACCTACATATATATTTTAATATGCGACAGCCACTTATAGTTTTCGCAACTCCTAAAAATCCCATTCATATTGCCAGGACAACACTCTCCGGAGGACGGACTCGGATTCAGATCTGTGCATTGATGACCCACACTCGGTTCCTACTACTATTGATCCACAGGTAATTTTTGACTATTGTTAATTTATACACGGGGCTATTTTTATTTCTATATAGTTAAAGGCTTAATTGTATGTTTGCTTTCGTCAGCTCTACACTATGAGTCAAATGCACCCAAATGGTACAGGCATGGGTGTGTCTAGTTTTACGGGGGGAGGTCCAAAAGTTTGTGGAATGGAAGGGTTTTAAATGAATCTATTTTTCCTTTTCAATATAATTACCCTCAAGCTAAATACATTTATTAGATCTATGAATTATTTTTTTTAAATCATCGTAAAAAAAAATATCTTTTACCTCAAAATGAGCCGTAATTTATTATTAATCCTTTACTCTATTGTCGGAAAATTTCCTTCCCCTTAAGTTTTTTTTAAACTGGGCAACAAATAAAAATCACTTAGGCCAGATCTGGACTGTAGGGTGGATGGACTAGTGATTCGAAGTGTGCAGAGCAGGCGTTGCAACTGCACTCGTGAACCGGTGCATTGTCTTGCAAGAGCAACACACCTTTGTTCAATTTTCCTCGACGTTTTTCCTTGATGGCCTCCTTTAATTTTTCTAGTATCGTTGCGTAGTATTCTCCGGTTATGGTCCTTCCCTTTCTTTTGTAATCAATCAGTATTATCCCAAAACACTTTTTTTTTGGCGGCGGGCTACGGTACGTCAAATCCCGCTAATTCGTCCGGGGCGACAGGAAAAGCGGCGCAAGACCCCGTAGACCCGCCCTACAATATACCTCACGACGCCGTGCGGGTGGGTCACTGGTACGCGGTCTTTTTCTTCAGTGGCCCACCCGGCGGTTTACCCTCACAGGTTTCCTCTCTAATGTCGGACAGTTTGCACCGTCGGGGCGTCGTCCTCACGCGGTGGCCTCGCTCCCAGGGCGACCAGACTAATCCCCGGTCCGGTCACCCGCTGCCTCGGCTAGGGCGGATCCCAAAACATAATAGCCGTCATTTTTCCAGCCGACTTCGACATTTTGAATTTCTTTAGCGGTGATGTCCCCTTTTTATGCCATTGCGTGGACTCTTGTTTAGACTCAGGCTTAAAGTGATAAACCAATATTTCATCTCCAGTAACAATTCGCTCCAAAATCTGTCCAGGTTCGTCTGCCCCCACCTCCAAAAACTGTTTTGACGCATCGACGCACTGCTGTTTCTGAGGCGGTGTGAGCATTCTCGGTACCCATCTTGCACTGACTTTTATCATACCCAGGTGGTCATGTAAGATTCGCAAAATGGTACCTGATACTTGCTTGGTAAGGAATTTTATCACAGCACAGTGTTAAATCTTCTCCATACTTTCAGTTTTCTGCCGGAAACAAGTCAGTTTAGCAGGCGAGTGTTCGTAAACGAATTACGCAATAGTTTTTTATTTGTGTCTTTTAACTGTTAGCCGCAGATAACCGTCACAACTTATGGCTATGGGTGATCGCTGAGAGCTCTCTCTCCCGGGACTCATAGGGCTGAAACTCAATTTATATACTAATGATGACTCCCCAATTAGTATGATACTAAGCGAACGCCCTTGTCATCACTCCATCGCCTCCATTCCACAAACTTTTGAACCTCGTCTCATAACATATACAGTCATGTTTCATAATAGTTTGAAAGGCGCTTGGCTCATATTGTAACGACCGCGGGTCAAAGTAATACACAGTGTCATCCGTGCGTCTAGCTTATCTCATACTTTCGAACTGAATCCAATCGCTCAACTTTCTAGCTATTCGTATAACGTGCAAACAAAAACAAGGGACAGTAATGGACGCAGAAATTGACTGCAACCAAATATATATTTTTCACCGTCGCTTCATGGTTACATTCATCATCATCTCAGCTCATATACATCCAATTGTCGGGCTCAACCTTCCTCTACAGTATAGCCCTAGGAAGATATTTTCAATTTGCCTTATTTTGCAGTGATGTTATTTGCTTGCGTCCATTGTACAATTACCCACAAGAAAGGACCGTTGTATTCTTAATCTATCACCATACGGATAAGCTACGTTGTTAGAGTATAAATCATTGAGATGCCAGGACTGCTCTCACTTCAAATCATATTCGCTCATGATGAAAAAAAAAAACAAAATCACTCAGCCGCTTGCGGCTAAAGCCTTTAATAAAATGAAGCTTATCCGTGCCCGTAAACACGTACTCTTCTGTGTTTTTACACAGAATCAATCCAAGGCCGACCTAAGAACATTTACCGAATTAAAAATATAATTACTGAAAACTTCGCAGATATCATCATAGGTCAATAATAGGGGTGTGCGAATATCGTTCGCTGAATGTGTGTTCGTGAATTTCGAATCGAATATTAATATTCGATTCGAAATTCGAATCGAATAATTCGAATTTTCGAATTATTCGAAATTCGACGAATAATTCGAAAAAAATCGAATAATTCGAAAAATTTCGAATAATTCGAAAAATTTCTAAAAATTTCGAATAATTTGAACAATTTGCGAATTATCGAAATATCATTGGATTTTCTATTGTTCCCACAATTTGAATGTCATATTTGAATATCGAACATAACAAACTCCGAATTTAAAATACAATAAAAATTTGCGAATATTATAATTCGGAAAAAATCGAAATTATTCGAATAATTCGAAATTTTTCGAATTATTCGGGAACTTTCGAATAATTTGAAATTTCGAATTATTCGATTCGAGTTTCGAATCGAATATTAATATTCGATTCGGAACGAATAATTCGTAAGTTCGAATTATTCGCACACCCCTAGTCAATAAAGATAATAAAAAAAAAATCATCATAGGCTTACTCCGTGGAAGATTAGATAGTAGTACTTATATATTGATAAATATAATTTTAAATATTATTATTGGGTATATATTTCTATTTTCTTTTTATTCATATAAGTATTTCATATATTTCTTTTTTGGTTGCAGCTATCAATTACTGTACGGAATGGATATGGGCATGTTTGAGCTTTGTAGCGTTTGTGATCTTCGGCTGTGATATGAAATTTGCTCTTGTAGCATATATAATTAACTTACATATAATATTAATAGGAAATTCCGTTTTTAATTATTGCACGCAGCAATTATGGCCAGGATTGGTGGACACAAGAATTTCTGTTGAAGGTATCACTGGGAGTAACATCTAAAATTATTCATTTTATTTTTATATATTAGATTGAATGCAACACTTTTGTACGAATATTTATATCTCGTTCTGTGCTAATTTTTATATCTTTAAATAATTATTGCTTCTAAAGTTAAACTCGTTATCATATCTAATTTA
The DNA here is from genome assembly GCA_905163515.2 of Lymantria monacha. Lineage (NCBI taxonomy): Eukaryota > Metazoa > Arthropoda > Insecta > Lepidoptera > Erebidae > Lymantria > Lymantria monacha. Next base: position 14,691,437 of record LR991083.1, read on the forward strand.
TGTTAGTACTATGCGCTTTTTCTGTGATTATATAATTAAATTACCTATATAGGAGCTTTAAAATGCTTCTTCTTGGTAGAATAAATTGTTAGCTACCAGTGTTGCTTTTGCCAGAAAATACCGAAAGAAAAAAGGTAATCTTACAGAAGTTAGACAACTAAAATAAAATAAAAATTTATTTGTAATAGTACGCACCAATGTGACTAAAACTTGGACTTGATACACCCAATTATACCTTAATCTCATGTCATGTCGGATAGTTAAATCGATGTTTTTTCCTTTGTTTCTTTACAGTCCATGAACGTCCCACTTTTGGACACTAGACTCCTTCAAAATGAGAAGGATATTGGCCTCCAGCACCACTAGACTAGACGGGTTCACAGGGATTTTATTTTTATTAAGTTTTTCTTGCAGTGATCTTATCTGCTTATATTATTTGTTATGATATTCGCGAGAGAGTGAGTTGATTATATATTGTATTCTCTATTAAACAACAACATAGACAAAATCTCTCTATAATAGACAAGGACTTTGCACTACTTGCAACTAAACACGATTCGTATATTCTGTGTAAACCAAATATGCTTTCTTAACTTATACGAATCGTATCCTTTAGTTTTTATTTACGTTTCACTAATAACTTTTCGTTATTTCACTAATAATTATTAGTGCATTTTTTTTTTGAAGATCAAAATGTTGACATTTTAGGGATACACCATACTGTTGATGCTTGTTATTTTTATTTTTTAAAAGCTGTCGTAATAAATGACGACAAATAATTCCATTCGCTTTCTATGCAATAAAAAAACATTAATGTCCGCCATAAATTCGTCTGACGAGGCAAAGGGAAAGGAGGAATCAAATCGTGCAATATGTATCGAATAATTTCTCATGTGTGAAGGCGCGCTAAACTAACGGTAGTCCAAATGACTAAAATATATACTTTATATAACACCACATTAAAAGCTTCAGCAGTTCGCACCGAATGAGTTGAGTATTTATGTATCTTCCTATTTTAATTAATCCATGACTGTCAAGCAATGAATGTTTTTGTATAAAAATGAACTTCAGAGTGTTCTGTCAAATTGACTGCACAGTTGCCGTAGTGGTTTAACGATTTCCCTTGACGAGTGTCTTGGTTTCGATCAGGCGCAGGAATTGTCCTGCGGGGGATCGAACCAAAGTATTGACTTTGTGGGATTTAGAAATTATCGTTCTGTGTCTGAGTGTTATTTGTATTAGTTAATTCTACGCTTGTTAAGTCCCCGTAACACAAGAATTGATTCTTTAGAGCAGGTAGTTATTTTTTATTAAAGAGAAGCCTATGCCTATATACCCTACTATATTTAAAATATTATAGGTCCATTATATGATATAATAATTGACTTTGTTTTCAAATTCATTAAATCATATGGATTCAATGAATTTATTTAGTGTAATATGATGCCTTTATTAAGTGGGTTTTTGTTTTTAAGCAGTTTTATTAATTCAATTTGATAGTAACTTTCTGCAAAAGTAAAAAGAGCGGTACGGCGAATATTTCTATGAAAATAAAACAGTATTTTGGTGGTGAAATATGAAGAAAATGTTAGAACATAGGTATTATAGGTAATTGTAGGAATTTCAGTTTTAGGATTTTTATATAAAAATTCATCCGGCTATTGGGAGTTATGACCATAACATGCGTGACTTCAATGAAGAATTCATAGGTGCAATGCAAAATAGTATAGGCATAAATTCGGGAGTCATATACCAAGTATTCCCAATAAGTTGATTTATTTTACAGTAATATTAATATTTTATTCTTCGGTTTTATTGTGATCGATGTAGGTACTGTTAATAATAATAATATTAACAAAAACAAACAATAAAAAGAAAATAGTAAAAACATTTTTTAAAAGTAGCTTTAATCGCTGAGGAAGATCGGACAATACAAAAAATGAAAAAACAAAAATAACTTTGCGACCGTTTCTACATTGAATCGATTTATAAAATAATAGTTTAGTACGATATGAATTGATAAACACAACAACACGAACACAAACTTGCTTTCATAAGATCGTTCAATAATAATATATTTTTGAAACTGTTAGTTTAAAAGATTTATATTATATGGTATGCAGTATGTACTTACTTTGCATTACTATACTTAGCTTCACTTGTGTGTTGTGAGAGGTCATATTTAACACTTTCAATGTAAAACATTCTAGTCTAATATTGTGTACCTATTAAATTGGGCATAAATGTGCTCGAATTAGAACAACTTAAATAAAAAAACACTCCATGAAATGGGCTTTATGATTTCCGTGGGAATAAAATTTAAAAAAAATATGGTTTACAAAACCAGTAATTGGATTACCAATGTATCCAAAAGAAATAGTTCATTTGGCGAAGAATTTATGAACGACATTACACATAATGAGTACATAACTAATTAAATTTTTAGTTGGCAGCATAAAGATAAATGTACATACAGATAAATATGAATTTAATACCAGATTGTCAAAATGAGGTTATAATTTAGTATTAAAGGACCTGTTTTTCAAGTATATGTTATTCTAGCCGATTTTTCAATCATCAATGAATAACCACCTATTATTGATGGATTAATTCTTGGAAATAAATTATAACTCATTGCGTATAATGTCAAACAGAAATTAAAGATTTTAATCGTATTCAACGATTAAATATTAACAGATGATTGTAAAATCGCCAATTGGTGTTAATTCTACTATAAAAATATGTTATGTAAATAGATCTGCTTTGTTTAAAAAACTTAAAGCAAATTGTTTGTGAATTAAAATTTGACTCTCCAATATTTGTTTTATTTTACTTTCCGCACTTTTATATATTTAGGTATACGCTAATAAAATTCGCATTTAAAATTTGGTGTCTGTTATCACTTATACAAAATTTCTAAATATACCTACCTGGATAGTACCTACCTACTAATTAAAATAATGAAAGAATTAACAATTATCGGATATAGGTACATTAGATAGAAAAAAAATATTTATGCATGTTACAATGAAAATTTTATTTAAGAGCTATAGTCTAATATGAAATGTACAAAGGGCGGCCTTGTCGCTTTAAGCGATATACGAGTATTCCAGGCAGTCTCAGGATGGAACTAACAGAAAAGAGAAGTGGTAGGTAAGTTAGATTACATACAAGCTATCCTTTAGCGCAATGCCGCATTAACCCAGCGCGGGGCCTGTAGCAAAATCTGTCAAGGGGCCCTTGATTTGCTTTAGGTAAGGTAATTAAAGGTTAGTACCTAAATAAAACAAACTGTTACAAATGAACTTTTCTAAATTTAATATGGGCGAATTTAGAGCTAACACTTTCAATATTGACTTTTTTAAGCATATCATGCTCTATATTCATCAAAGTGAGATAAAAATATTTTTACACTCCTGTTTAAATTGAAATTTTTATGCGGTGAAACGCCCGCGGTTGGAGTGCGGGGCCCCTCGATTCGCGGGGCCCGTAGCATTTGCTACTCTTGCTGTGGCTAATCCGGCGCTGCTTTAGCGCTATATAATTCTTTAATCTAGTGAATATATACCATTTCCAGGGCAAGTTAAATAGTACCTATATTATTCCAGAATCATATTTAGTATTATTAAAACTAATCATAAGTTTTATCAATGCGGTGATGAATTAGAAATATTGTACTAATTGTAAGTCACGGATACCACAGTATGGGATTGTACTGAGGATTTTCTAGTGACGTATACAAATTGTATTATATTGTATAATACAATATATAAATAATGACACTGAACTGAAATGTAATTAAAGACATTATGTATAAAAGACAGGCATACGAATCCTTATATCGTTCGTTGGTATCGTAAAGGATGATTAAGAGCTTTACTTCAACCTGGTGCCACCTCTATCTGATGCCGTTTGGTCAACAATTACATTCCCTAGAAGGGTTGACATCAGGAAGGCGGCTGGTTATACACCTATTGGCTATATGTATGATGAAAGAAGACATTGTGGCGACTCTTAAATAATTAGGATAATGGGGATCAAAATAAAACACGTATTTGCAATAGGTACATAATTTTATTGAGGATTGCTTTTATTTTGCCTATCAAGTATTTGTCTAATCTCTTTAGTAACTTGAAACATAGGTCCATGCCCTGGCACAATCCAATCAGCTATATTAGCTATTTTGGATCTATTCCTAGCTTGTTCTTTTGGATTCTCACTCCCTGCTTCTAGCCATATATCTTGGTTTTGAACATCTTCGAACTTTTCAAATAGATCACCTAAAAGTATTTTTAATAATCAGAAGAGCAAAAATAAAATCAGAGTAGGAGTACCAATTCTGTTTTGGTAAAAAATAATAAAGAAATAAAACTAAAATTTCTCACTGATGTTCAACTGTTGTAATGATCAGTCACGAAAAAGGGTGGCGTTGGTAGAGGCTAATAAAGACCAATGAGAAAAATACAATAACCAGAAATAACAATGTTTTGGTGGGAAGGTGAAAATGTCATGTGGGATTCTTATTCAATATTTTTGTGTTTTATAGTGTTATATTGAATAATTTTACTGATATTTTATATGCAATGTAATACAGAAAAATGATAAAGTTTAATTAATATGATATAACATGGTTTATATCGATGTTTATGTTCTGCCATAATTCCCAATGAAATTGTTAATTTGGTTATCAGCATCCAACTAATGAAAATGATTTGGCTTGCTGGACAGTAACAATTAATAAACTACTCAATATGAAGAAATGTATGTAATATCATTATATATCTTATGAAGAAAATTATTGCTCAAAAATTTGTATGTTGGTTTGAACTAATGGCCAGTCTCAATAAATCAAAAATAATTTATTTTTGGTAAAAGGCTTAAGCTCTATCTAGAGATAGAGGCTCGGTATAGATGGATGCCATAATTTAGTACAATTGTAGAAACTGCAAAGTAACCATTTCATTCATCACCTGCTCTTATCCCAATTACTTAGGGTTGATGTAGGTCGTAGTTGTTTTTTAAGACATCCACGATCAATGAAAGTGTTGGTAATATTTGTCGCCGCTACCAGACAGCAAAGGTTTAAACCATAAATAAAACTTATTTAAAATCTAAAATACGAAAATAAAATTACCAGTGATGGCTACAGTTCCATTTTGACTAGTCTGAACAACAACAGTGACATCAGAAAGTGTATGTCCAGGTGTTGGAATTACTTTTACACTGTGGTTTATGTCAAACTCCTTTCCTTAAAAATATCTGTGCATGTAGAAAACATTCAAAATTATATATATAGGAGATTATCAAAATATAAGATAGGTACCTTCATTGAATGGATGAATAAAATACTTGTCTTGGAATGATATACTAAACCCAACTATATGTTTTGCAGCCTTAAAAAGATTATTGTTTCCTATGTGGTCAGAATGTCCATGAGTTGAAACAACATAGTCAATACCATCTGGTCTAACATTATGTTTTTCTAATGCTAAAAAATTAATGTAAATTGGTCAAAAATGATTTAAAAAAATTATTGAAAAAGAACTTCACATTTTTTTTAAATTAAAATCCAACCAGTTAATATTTTTTCTGAATCCCAGGCTGTCATTGTGTCAACAATTATATTGTTAGGTCCCATTATAAGAGTACAGCTACAATTTGCACTCATCTGATCTTCATCACACATTGATGAATAGCCATCATATAGAACAATAACTTCACTCATTGCGCAATTAAGAAATAAAATAGAAACTAGCATCTCATTATGGTGTGTTGTTAAATAAGTAATAGAAGTAAAGACAAGTATGACACTGAAAGTTATTTTTTGATATTCTTTCCTGCTTGTATTGTAACACGAGTCTTTTGATAGATATATGATTCTTTATCTGTTTCAAATTATTTGAGATACATATATAAAATATTAATTTGGATAAAATTGTAGGAAATACAAAGCACAGTAAGGTGTATATGCAGAATATAAGATTACAAATTATCGTTGAGTATAAATAGTTAACCACTAGGTTTTCTGTAAAAGGATAAAATAAATAACAATTTCTTGGATAGAAGTTTTATGTAATTACAATACTATGTCAACACAAATAATAAATTAAAGTTTAAACAATCCATTTCTTCATGGTTTTCGAACTATTTGTTTTTTTTTTAATATATTCGCCCTTATGGGTAGGCTATAGTCAGTCGACCATACTGCCTTGTCTTACGTATTAATTTTCATCATACTCCGTAACAGTGTTTCCACTATCAGATTTTAGTTTTACCCTAGATTTTTCTAATAAATGCCCTAAATACCTTAATTATTCTCTGAAAATCCTTGATTTAGGGCGCAAAGTTTAAATGAGTTCAAAATAAAGCAAAACTTGATGGTTTGAATATTTATTTTAATTTTCATCTATTAATCAGAGGTAGTAAATAATTAATCATAAGAATTAATTTTAATCTGTGAAAGAAGTAGATGGTGAACAATGTGATGCTGAAGCTAAAGCACTGGGCTTAAGTTTTTGAGCTGCATTCAATATTCGTCGGTTAGGTTCTAAAATCAAGCTTGTCATACCTAGTTTGGTATGCAACAAATCGTTGAGGGTTTCATTGTGAAGCCTGTTTCTTTTATAAGTTTTACATTTTTTTAGTACACTGAGTAATCTTTCTACCTCAGTATTGATTGAAGATGGCAGTGCTAATAGAAGTGAAATCACAACTTCAAGATTTTGGTATTTGTAAGTTCCAAAATGATCTTTCAAGCTCAATACTTTATTCCAATATACTTCCGTTAGTAGTTTTGTGACCTCTTCTTCACTTTTTACCTTCAAATAATTCGCTTCAATAAGGGCTTGTTGACACCATTTATTATCCGCTTTTTGTATATTACATTTATTACTTAAAAAACTGAAATGGCTGAACACAGGATGTGTTATAGAACGATTCTCCAACTGTCGTACAATTTGTGGATCTACATATTTTATAAAATAGAAAACATTTTCAAAGTCAAATCTGAATTCATCGTCATTTCAACGTATCGCCGCCCAGCGATTTTCACCAGGTCATTTTACCCCAAATTACCCTAAATCCCTAAAAATATTAAATGGCCCTAAGCCATATTTTAAATTACCTGTTTCGCCCTGAAATAGGGCGGAATCCCTAAAAGTGGAAACACTGCTCCGTAACCTTAATAGTCACTGTCTGTCAGTAAGTCAAGTCGTTACCCTTAATTGGGTGCTGATAATCAAATTATTCTTTGGTAATTTTGGAAAAACACGAAAATACACGCAAACCATACATATACAATTATACATACTATTATACCATTATTACACTTCTATACTTTTTATACACTTCAGCACTTTAACTGTACCATATTCCATAAAGTACCAGCAAAATTAACAATTATAACGCATTTTATTATTTATAGTTTTGAATTATTATCGGTACCATTCAAAAGGACTTATCATTGAACTGAATTGTTGTGGCTTCGAGTATTACCAATCCTTACATTGTTCGTGGGTGTTGTAAAAAAAACAACTAAGAGCTGTAAATCGGCCTGGGCTAAATTTTATCTGATGCCGTCGGGTCAGCCATAAGGAGTATTGACGATAGGCATTGCAATATGTAGGATGGAAGAAAATTAAATATAGCGTTGAGCTCAGTTGACTGGGATAAGAGCAGAATGTTAATGTAAAGTACAAGTACAGACCCTTTCGATCAATCCTTCCACCTGTCAGTAGCCAGTACATTAAACATCCACTAGTATACACACATATAGATCTCTTCAATAGGAATAATAACATGATTGACAATCTTTTTCTAAGAAATAGCATAAAAAGTTGGCTTAAAAATCTTCGTAACCAAACCATAAAATTTCTATAATAAAAAATCTCTTGATCGGTTCTCTTACTCTCTTACGCTCTTTGTCTCATTCCTCAGCTGTCTTTGCCGGTTATTTTTAGGTTAAATCTAAAATAAATTCAAGAAAGCTGCGGCTATACATATTTTTCTATGTAGGTTATTTTAAAGTTTAATCGTGCGCCAATTTCTTTATTCATCAAAATTGCGCATTTGGGTACTCGACTATTATACATGTCAATATATTGTCTTCCTTGTTTACTCAGGGTTATGAAACAATAAAGTGGATCTCTGCCGCTTTCAGAGCGCCAGTCTTTGTGAACAATGTCGGGTGACGTGCAACCAAGGAAACGTAAAGACAAGAAAAGGAAAAAAGGTAAAACTTATTGTTGGAAGTTATAGTGCTTAAAATTAAATAATCATTATGCTTACTGACAATTTCTTCTATTTTCTAGATGAGTTAGGCGTGGAGGAGCCTCGTGGTACAGCGGCTGTTTTAGGAGAAGGCGATGTATTTATGCATTCACAGCATGAACATGGAACTGGTGGACATTGGTGTGCTAAAATCGTATTCTTCTCATTACTTGCTGTACTGGTAACGCTAATTGGTTTGATCATATTAGAAAACAGAGGACTCACAGAGTGTTAGTATCATCAAATTATTTTTCTGACAATATAATGCTTTAATCTGTGGAGAGTAGATGAAGTTATAAATTTTAAATGTTTACACATCATATCCATCTAATGAACCTGTAGATGTCCACTGCTGGACATAGACACCCAATGAGAATAGCACTCAAAACGGTCTTGCCTCACCTGCACCCAACAGCATCCTGTGTCTTTCAAGATGTCAGATACAAATCATATGTGATGAGATTATCTCACACAGCTATGTGTTCCTAAATGCCACTGAGCAGTTAATAATAAATAAATAAATTCAAGTATTTGAGAAAATTTTGCTTAATCAGATGTTGAGTCATTTTAACATAGTATTATCCATAAAAATCAATTTGGTTTCACTAAGAATTCCTCTACTACTGATGCGGGTGTCGAATTGTTAAAGAATATCTTTGCAGCCTGGGAGGAATCGCATGATGCCTTGGGTAAATTTTGCGATTTATCTAAGGCATTTGATTGTGTGCACCACGAAACCCTTATCAGAAAATTATATCACTATGGGGACAGGAATAACGCTCTTGAGCTTTTAATTTCTTACCTAAGCAACAGAATTCAGAGGGTCGATATTAATGGTGCACGATCATCTGGTTCTGTTATTGAAATGGGCGTTCCGCAAGGGTCCATTCTGGGGCCATTTCTGTTCCTTGTATATATTAATGACTTACCCTACTATATAGGAGACAATCAAAACATTGTGTTGTTTGCAGATGACACATCTTTGTTATTTAAAATTAAAAGACAAATGCTTAATTTTGACGATGTGAACAACGCACTGTCTAACGTTGTTCATTGGTTCAACACAAATAATCTAGTTCTTAATGAGAACAAAACAAAATGTATTAAATTTACCACACCTAATGTAAGACAAGTGGGAACCAATGTTCAAATGAATGGTGTGGCTCTAGACCTTGTGGAATCAACTGTTTTTCTAGGCATCACTATAGATGCTAGACTCCAATGGGGCCCTCATATTGAAAAATTGTCAAGCAGGCTTAGCTCAGCGGCTTAAGCGGTCAAAAAAAATCGAGTATTGACCGATATTGAAACAACTAGAATAGTTTACTTCTCTTATTTTCATAGTCTTATGTCCTACGGCATATTGCTATGGGGATGCTCCGCGGATTTGAGTAGTATCTTTGTTCTGCAAAAAAGGGCTGTCCGCGCAATTTATAACCTAGGCCCAAGAGTTTCACTTCGAGAGGAATTCAAAGAGGTGAATATTCTGACTGTTGTATCACAATATATATACGAAAATGTTTTGTATGTAAAAAGAAATTTCAGTAACTTTGAAAGATATTGTGACATTCGTTGTGTGAATATTCGGAATAAGGACAAATTAGTTGTACACAGTACGCGTCTTGAAAGAATTAATAGGTCATTCATGGGGAAATGTATACGCTTCTATAATAAATTACCAAAAGATATCCGAGATATGACTGTGAACAAGTTTAAAAGGGCTGTCAAGAACAGACTCTGTAAAAAAGGTTATTATAAAATCTCGGATTATCTAAGTGATAGTTCAGACTGGCTATGAGTAGCTCCTCTTTCAGCAATTACATTATTTTTTTAAACTGTTTAGTTACTATTTCTTTTTAATAATTATACATACTTGTAAAGCGTAGCGTGTGTTGCCTGACGAGTTTTGACTTTTTTGCATTTATAGTACATCATGGTATTGGTCATGCTCACTGAAAGGTCCGCTTGCGGTAGCTGCGTGCAGTGGGTCTCTCCCTTCCCTCCAAGGTGGTTGAGGGGAGTGATGGCTGCTCTAGTAGTTAACTCGCGATCGGATGCCGCTTGTGGGATCCAGTCCAGCCATGGTCTTTCTTTATTGTATTTTAACTATTGCGTTCGAAGGGCATCGCACTGAAGCTAATTAAATAATAAACATGTACTATTTTTTTTTTATATAAAAAATGACAAATTATAATAACATAGATAAAATATAAATAGGCAAACCCACTGAGTTTCTTGCCAGGTCTTCTCAGTAGCGGTCTCATTCTGATCCGGTGGTAGTTTATTAGATTAACTTTAAATGTAAAAAAATTACAATATGTAAGTGCCCTCGCAGGGTTTATGCATAATAAATGAATTTGAATATGGAAGACCTCAATAGCCTTAATTTCGATTTCCAATCTTGGATTATCTACCAACAAAGCAATCTATTTTAAACAATTTCACTGGGAATAGTAATGTCTGAGAGCATTGAATTCAAATAAAATGTTTATATTTATATTAAAAGTGGAATAATCCACATGTGGATATACCTAATAAAAATCATAATTTCTAAAACTATCATAATATAATGATAATGCCTCCAACCCTATTTATGTGTTTGTAAATAGCATCATGAAATGAGGTTGTATTACAATCTAGCTTTTTTGGCATGTGTCTGTAGTCTAATAATTAGAAAACAAAATGAAATAGTTTGTACAATTAATACATCATTGTTTACAGTGGAAGCCAATTCAGTGGAGTCTCGATATTCTGGTGTTTTAGAAGGTTGGCTTGAAGATGCACCTGATGATGACCATCATGATGAACATACGCTTGAACTGTTGAAACACCATGTAAGTATTTTAATACTAACTGAGACTTACACTGTTAAAGATTTCTGCAATGTAAAAAATAACTGAAGTTTTTACGCACAACAAGAAAGTAATACTATAATTCCGTTTTGTAAATTTACAATATGTGTAGGGTTACAACAGAAGGATTCTAAAATTACAACTCACTATAGTACGAGTAAGTTTCTTTCATTCCTTCACATGTCTTGTAATTTTTCTCGAATTATATTATGTTTTGTATTAGTATACGTTAATTTGGAATTCTGCTCTTATTTGTTTTGTAAAACAATTGTAATTTTACAAAAAAAATTAACAGTGTACAGAAGAAAAAACTACCTTTAATATAGAGAAGTCCGAATACCATAGAAAATCCATTAAAAGTTTCTTAGAGTTAAAAATTAAAGATAACACTTTCTCATTAAATAAACATACATTAAAATTTCTTTACAGTTATGTTAGAATTCTAATTGTTAAAACTAGGCGACATATCACAAATTTAAAATGAATCCCTTTTCCATTAATGCTCAAGCACCATGTAGAATACATTACCCTGAACATAACAAAATGTTCACAAAGAAGAATTACAATGTTGGTACTTGTCAATATACTTTGTCAAAAATGGTCATCAGATACTAATAAAAATTCTTTACTTGCAAATTATAATTACAAAATAATTAATAGTAAGTATGAGTACGGTAAGAAATATGATAAAATGAACATCAACAATTATTGCTATATTTTAATAAATAAAAATTAAGAAAGATCACCAAAAAATAAATCTTTCTAATTTTTTAGGTAATTTCTTTGCATTCTGACACTAGTTGAAATTTATTTAACAGTTGTTTTAGCTTAATATGAGATATCATTCTTTTGTGTAAGTGACAGAAATAAGGAGATACATATTTGTACAACTGTAGAAATAAGAAAATATTTGGGTATATTAAACATTAGTATCATTTAATCTTACTTTACACTATATGTGAATTAGAATGAAGAGGATTACCAAGAGAACAATGTTAGTCAAGAAGATGACCAAGATCACAATGAAATAGATGAAGATAATAATGATCACGAAGAAGATGATGATGATGATGAAGAAGATGAAAACGATGTAGATGAACAAGAATTGAGTAATGAAGATGAGGATGAAGAACAAGATGACAATGATGATGATGAAAATGTTAGTGAACAGGATGATGACAACCAAAGTCAAGAGGCTGATGATAACCAAAGTCAACAGGATGATGAAAACAGTGAAGAACAACATTTAGATGATGCTGACGAGGTGTGCTATGTGTATTAAATGCAATAATTACTCTTAAGTTTTGATTAGTTGATGTTTCTACTTTTAAAACTTAACAGGATGATGACGATAAGGATAACGATGATGATGGTGATAATGATAGTGTTGCTGATGACGAGAATATTGAAAGCAGAGAAGACAATGATCAAAATGACGACCTACAAAATGTGGACGAAGATGATAGCGCGGAGGATAATGATGACGATGATTCCGAAAACGATCAAAGAGATACAAATAAAAACTATATAAAAGATGATGATGATGATAGTCTTGATAATGAAGACAATGACGATAAGGTGCAGAGTGTGATGTTTGATGAAAATATAATGATTTTAAGTCTGATTGGCACTAACATTCCAAAGCTTTCTTCAAAATTTTATATAATATTTTACATTAAAATATGTCAAATGTAAATTATGTTTAACAAGTTTTCAGTTTACAGCTCTTAAGCTTTAGTCGCATGGGCGCTTTATCAATTTACATCCAAAAAACATTAAAATAAAACACACATGTCTAATGGTGATGTTGCAAATATGTGATGTTTTTAACGGCCATGGGTAAAGATCTCATGCGGAAAAGGCCTGGATTTTCTGTGTGTAAAATTTGTGGTGTGATTTTTATAATGTGGCATTTTCATTTACTCAGTAAATACATTTACAAGTTGTGTAAACTGCTTTTTATATCTTTTTGCTTACCCTTACACTAGCAATTGTCTGCAATATATAGTCATGCAATTTACATGATGCTGTTAAAATGTTATGCAATTAATTGCTAGGCTGTTTTAGTTAGTTTTAAGAGGTTTGGTTAGCCTTTGTTAGTTAGATATAATTATTTCTTGTTACATGTAAGGTGAAAACATCGCCTTTCCCCATTATTAAATCATGAAAACAAAATTACGTTTATTTTATGCTATATATCTTAGCATATAATTTGTTCTTATAACTTGTAATAAAGATATCTTATTTATGGTTATAAACTACCTACTACCTGCGTAAGCCCGCCGACGCCTCCCTGTAACCTTAAAGATGTCGGCAGTGCATAATAGTACATTGCCTCAAATGGTTAATGGTCGTAACTTATTACTCGTTCATGATAGTAATTCTTTGGACTGTGTGGGTTATACTCGTTCATATGTTAGTTTTTTAATACAATATATGTTGTTATAGAAGCAATGTAGGTATTGTATTTTCCGCGCTTTCCGCTCGTTGTCCTTAATTAAATTATTCGAAATACACGGCTAATATTGACCTCGAAAATAATATTTGCCTAAAATGTTTTATACATACACTACCGTCCAAAAGTTTGGAAGCAGCAAGGTAAAATCGAATAAAACCAAACTAAGTCATTTAAATTTAAATGTATTGATAAAAAAATAAAGAACAAACAGAAACTAACTTAAACAAAATAAAAAAATAATATACAATGGTAAATTAGATTAAATTTTAGCTTCATCAAAGTGTCCACCTTTCTCCTTTATAATCTTCTCACATATTCTGGGCATTCTATTAATCAATTTTTTAAAATAATCTTTATCTAATTTGTTCCATTCGTTCTCTAATAGCTGCCACAAATGTTCTGAGCTCGTAGGACAACGACTTTTCACCCTCCTGTCGAGTTCATCCCAAACAAGTTCAATGGGAGAAAGATCAGGGGATTGAGATGGCCATTGCATGATGTTTAAAATGTTTTCAGCTTTTTTCTTGTTTAAAAAGTTCTGGCACAATTTAGACGAATGCTTAGGATCATTATCCTGTTGAAAAATGAATCCAGAACCAATGAGACTTAGTCCACTGGGTATGGCAGAATCTTGGAGAATTTTGAAATAGCCTTCCTTGTTTAATTTTCCGGTTATCCTCACAAGATTGCCGGGTTTACTGTTGCCAAAACACCCCCAAACCATGACATTACCACCACCATGTTTGATGGTAGGCACTGTACATGCCTCTGAAGCCCTCTCTTCTTTTGACCGGCGTACAAAGACACGTCTATTGGATCCGAAAATCTGAAATTTTGATTCGTCACTCCAAAGGACATTTTCCCATTGTTCTATAGTCCAGTTTTTATGCGCTTTTGCCCATTCTAGTCTATTTTTCTTATGTCGATTTGTTAGTTTGGGTTTTTTAGCAGCAACACATCCTCTTAATCCCGCAGACAGTAAGCGTCTTTTAACAGTAGTTGTTGAAATGGGTGTTTCTCGCGTATCATTCAGAGCTGCAGTGATCTGTGGTGCAGTTAAGCGTCGATTCCGTTTAGAAAGAACTCTAATGAAGTTGTCCTCTTGATTTGTTGTGGATTTGGGCCTACCAGATCTCTTTCTATCTTCATTTTTCCCCGTTTCTTGTTTTCTAGCAAGGGTATAGTGGACACCTTTACAAGAAATTCCGAGCCTTTCTGCGATTTGACGTTCACTGTATCCTTCCTCGCGTAGAGTGCAAATAGCGCTTCGCTGTTCAAGCGTGATTTGCTTGCGTTTTGCCATTTTCAGAAGAAAAAATACGGTCAAAGTAGTAGCCGATATCTTTCGAATACAGACAATGTTAATATCACAACTTTCACGTGCCAATGCTCAAGTGCGACTGAATAAGGTCTAAAAAAGTTAAAACCAGCAAACATTATCAATAAAACTACACCATTGCATAGGATAAAGTAGCCGACGGATTAAGTCATAAAACACGTGTTTCGTCAATATTAAGGAATTCCATAAAACTTGATGAATGTAGGATAATAATCCTTTTGTGTTTGTGTAGACAGTCGTAAAAGGTTGTAAAACTTAAGATTATTGCTAATTTTTACCGCTATTAGTCGGCATTTATTTGTTTTGTTTGAAAACAGATGTGCTTCCAAACTTTTGGACGGTAGTGTACATACATATCATCACGCCATATCCCTTGCAGGGTAGGCAGAGAGAACAGAGTGCCAGAGAACTCTATCTCTGCATACTTCACTCGCTTCCTCAACATTCATAATTCTCTTCTAATAATTCTGCCTAAAATGTTTTATCTATGAAATATAATTGATTACAGGAGCATGAGGAACCCGAAGAAGAAAAAGATGTCGCAATAGAGGTGGAGAACCTCGAAAAAGAAGTATCAGATGAAGATCAACCTAGTCAAGAAGAAGATAATAAAAGCCAAGGTTTATTTGTTTCATTAATATGTTTTACAAAACTAAAACAAATCTTTCTAGATTATTGTAACATTTAAAACCATCGTAAGCAGAAGTCTTTTCAGTTGGTGTCTAAATTCGACTAGTTGAACAGTTCTAATGTCTTAAAAATATAACTCTCTATAATACTTTTAAAATGTTGCATGAAAATAATATAGAGAAGATCTAATTTTTAATATAAATATATTTATCTAATTTCCCAGCAGAAATTTCATCCGAGCTGCCCCTAGATGAAGTAGCAGACACTGCTGATATGGATAGCATTGAAGAGGAAGAATTTCTGGAGGGAGATGACATCGACGACCCACTGCCGGTTGTAGAACGCATTGTCGTGCCTAAAGGAAAACCTTTAGCTGAAGTAATTACAAACGTGCTCCATTTTTTGTTATAGTATTTTTTTTAAGCCAATACTCGGCACTCAGGATATCTGACTGATACAAATTACATCTAAACTCAGAACAACAATTTATGTATAACACAAAGTATTGTCCCGTCGGGGAACTCCCTGATACGGGCACGGTAGTTCGATATCTTAATCACTACGCCATCTATGCAGTTTTAAAAAAATTAAGTTATACTGTTATTATTTTTAACGGAGAAGAATACAAATCACTGACAAAGCTATACTCTCTAAAGCCTTCTAGGATTTTCGAATCCGTTCTCAAGCAATCATAATAGTACCATACAAATGTTAATATAACATTTTAGGACATAAGTTCAACCATAGATAATATATGGAATGACAAAACGTAACCCCTTGGTCATAAAGTTTAAAAAGTCGTCACAGAAATATATCACATTTGAATAACCATACGATGATCAAACTTATGGTAATTGTTTGATTTTGATTTGTCCCTTGCTTTTGACGTGGAATTTATAACACGATAGCTAGCTAAATATATTAGCGTCAAAGTCGAAAACCCCGTCTAAATCGGATATCCGTATCTGAGATAAGCGTGCACAAACGCACAGACAAACAGCTAAACAGACAAAAATTTTAACAATCAATGTTTTGGGTTCTACTTGTGTTGATAAAGGTCCCAATATTATTTTTCTCATATAACTTCCATGTACAGACAGCGATCCGTTACATTTTTATTATATGTATAAGATTAGTATTCAATATTTTAACAGCATACACATTTTTGGTGAAATATTTACAGCCACATATGCAAGTTATTGTAAATAAATCTTTAAATCTCATATCCATCGTAAAATAATTTTCCAAAGAGTATTCAAAGGGTTGAAAATGATGCCTTTCCTGAAACATGATAAACATATAAAATAACTTTAAAAACTACAACAGATTGTCCACTCGAAATAAAATTGCCAATCCGCCGGATAGTCTCCTGTACTAGGTGAATTTAATTTCGTAGTTTACTTTATGCTCGTGCTTAGAGACGAAGGTTAAACATGTAACATCCTCACATCTTCATCTCGGCTCATCTACCTGCCACTGCTGGCCCAAGCCTCCTTCAGGTAACTGACCACACTGGTCAAATGGATTGGTACACTGATTATTTATTCTGTTATTCTGAGATTCCTCCTTCCCTCCCATAGATGTTATCTGCATATATGCCTTAGTCGTTTTTTACGATATCCACGGGTAAGAAAGAGACACAGATAGATACTATAATCTGTGTTAATGAATATACTTTTGGCAGGTGGAAGATGATGTTAATACCGCTAAACCCATTGATACCTTGGCTGAGGAAGAAGAATATGAAAAACAGCAAGAACAGTTACGGCAAGAACAAGCTCAAGCATCCCATGGTAAGTGACATTATTGTTAATTTATATTATATGCATGTCTCATTATTAACATTATTTATTTTTTTAGCACTAATAATTCCTGTAGAAATTTGTAACAGTTGCGTTCCTCAATCCACTAATAACCAATCATTACTGTACGAATATTCGTTGTCAGTAACGCATTAAGAAAAAAAAATTCGCTAATAACCGATAAAACGCTTTGATGAAATTGTATAAAACAATAAAAAAAAATGTTCAAATTAATTTCTTTTATTTCGACCTACTTATTTGCTTTATATGTAAGTTTATGACTTATTTCACAACGTTTGTTCGGCTGAAATATTACGTGTTAAAATAACTTTAAATGTGATTGGTGCCTAGCCAACTACATATTTATATACTATTTGAAATTATCGGCAATATTAATATTTCTTATATAAGTACTATAATAATTATTTCATATATGTAGCTGTTCCTCTATGTCGTACCTACTCTTATGTTTTGTGAATAAAACTACGCTTAGATTCTTACGCTCATCGCTTAGTGCATTTAATTGTTTAATTGGCATTTTTTATTTTTTATGGTGTCATATTAACAAGCAGCACACCTGGTGGTGGGTGTTACTGCCGCCCATGAAGCTTTGAAATACCAGGATTACAGCTAGACCACTGCCTACCAATGAAGTCCCAAAGCCAACCAGATAGTTTGCGTCTCTTTCGCTCACCGAACGAAGCGCAAGAGCACTTTGCCACTGCTCAAGTGTCGACTTTCTGCGAGCCCCGGACGGGCTTCCCAGCAGCTGTAAACAAATAACTATCAATAGTGTTGCCCTACCATTATTGAAACTAAATTATCGAATGGAATAAAAAAAAATCATGCTTTAATTTTGTTTCGGATCTTTGCAACATGTATGGGTCAAGGAGTAAAATATTATTAATGCAATCTGTCATAAATTTTGATATTCATCATCATTGTAGGTAATATATCCTAATGCTGGACTCAAGCCTCTTCCACAATAGGAGAAAAATGGACCTATTATACCACGCTGGTCAAACACGGTGGTATAGTGTTTTGCTTCAAGTATTTCTTCTCTGGCATAGATATTATCTGCATATCTTATCCCTTAGTCGTCTTATAAGACTCTTACGAGTAAGATAAGGTGTAAGGAACTGTATTTCTTATTTTGTCACTATACGAAATCTTAGTAATAACTATGAAATCTTCGACATATATACCTACCCTCCTCTTGTGATTTTGGATGCAGTGAAGTATTGAAATGGTTATGAATATTAGATTTGTTGGTATCAGTGCTGATATTTCTCTTGATATATTGAAATAAAACAATATTTATTGAAGCTAGCTTATAAAGTATAGATCGTTTAAATCTTGTGTTGTCACGCAATTTGAAATTATCTTTATCACTTATCACTAGGCCAAAGTTTATATAACCATATCGCTACACATGATGCTTACATATATGACCTACTATTAAATGTACACCTCAAAGATTAAAACATTATACACCGTGGAATCTAATTGGCTGTTTTCCCGAAACGTATATACTCAGTTAATGATATAGAACCATAATATAGCATTTATTCAATAAAATAAAAACATAAATTCTAGTCATTTGCAATCCCGGACGTTTCCTTAAAATATCATTTTTGCATAACTGTAACATGTTTTGTCTAATAATTTTGTTATACCTACGGTCGTTTGAGAGCATCGACCGTAGGTATCAACCTTACGGTCAATGCTCTTACCTTGGTTACCTACTTTCTTTAATTACTTTAAAACGATGGCTCCATTTTCTCAAGAATTTCTTCTTCTAATCGAGCAGAATGTCGGCAACACCTACCTCTCCGACTCTACCTCTAACTTGAGCATGTGTAAGCACTCAAAACTGCCTGTGAGTTAGTAGGCGTTGTGTGGCTGATAAAATTATCGCTGTTGTAGGCACAGGCGGACTTATAATGCCATATCTGCGTAACGAATCCAGGTGTTCTAGCTGAGCGTACAGGCATCTAGCCTTCGCCAAGTTGCCTCTCGCAATCGCATAAAAACGAACCATGTCTAACCACTTTACGCCAGAGTACTGGTAATGACTTGTAATTTTTTCGCACTTACTAGCACTCGCGTTCGGGATTTGTTATAAACATATGATATACGTCTAAGCCATTTGGCAAAAAATTGCAAACTGACCTATTAAAACATAGACCAAGGTCGCGCGGCTCGGGCGCATCAAAAGCAAGGGGTGCGTGCGGGATGCGAGCGGGCTACGAGCTACAATGCCTAAATTATTTTTTACCTATTATTGCGATTTAATTCGAATGCTATGTCGTAGGCATGTTGGGAACAATACCGTTGCATATCAGACAAACTTAAGAACGTCTATTTATCAGACTTTTTTTTTCAATATATTATGCTTTTTAGTTATGTGGGGATATTAAGAATGATTAACTGAGTACATACGTTTCAGGAAAAACAGCCAATTAGATTCCATGGTGTATAACTAATTTAGATATATTTTATTGTATGTCTTACGCACAAATAAGTATAGAAATTTAAATTTCATAAACGCAAAAGGGACAAAGCCTCAATATGACATATTTATTTGCGGAGGCCAAGGAAATACATCTTTTTTATAACATATTACAACTGAATAACTATGTAATCTTTATTTATTATCACTTTTCACTGTCCCAACACTATTAAACCAACATTAATGCACGCAGTACATAATATTAGAATGAATATAACTGTATATAAGATATTGAACTGTTTCGAACACAACTTATAATCGCGTGGTAGGTACCATATATTTCTTATTTTAATACATTAATGGCAAAATTATAAAATTTATTCTTATAGTTTGAACAATACTTCGATGTGACAATATAGTAGTTAGAGACCTATTAACACGAAATATAAGCGTATATTTATATACATATACATTGCAACGAATTGAAGTCATTCAAAACAACTGGGTTCCTAATTTTTCTCAAATATAGTTAGGGAACTGTAACCTTACCTTAGTTCTCTAGAAACTTAATGGACAGGCAAAGAATGAGGCATTGAAATTGGCCGTAGAATTGGCACATTGAAAGGCAATTGGTAGACATATCTTGTCTCTCTCCTCGTCTCCTCTTATCAGCTGTCTGACTGATAGCCACTGGAGTACTGGTCCTTTAATCCGAGATCATAAATCAATAAATATAAAAGTGTTGTGAAGGACGATATTGTGGCGCAAATTAGGAGGAAGATAGATGCCCTTGTCCACTAGTGGACTAAAGTGCCTAATTGATTAATTGACATCTATAAAGGGTATACCGCGTGTGTTGCAGTGTGGCTGAAGCTGGTGGTGGGTGGAGCCCTGCTCGTCGCGACACACGCGGTTGTCAGCCGTGCCGTTGCGCCGCGCGGTGCGTACTCTATTATATTGCATCGTATTGTAATTGAATTGTATTGAATATACAGCCACATATTAGTTATTTTATGTCCTTGCTAACCCATTTTGATGATTAAGAAAAAACTTGTTGGAATCGTAGTAAAATTCCAATCAACCTTAATTTTTGCTAATTATAACAAAATCTTTCTAAATTTGTTTAAATGACCTAAAATTATAACCCGGAGCTTTGATCAAATAAACTTTTGATGCACGATCGCTTCACGAAAGACTATTTGAGTTTTGTAAGCTTACGACACAATTTAGGTTTCCGTCACTTCGCAAACGCGCTTTCTTATTTTAATTTTAATGGTGGTTAAATGTGCCTTGTGTGACTTAAGTCTACTTCTTTGCTCAAACACGTTATTAGTTTTTAAATTTCACAGGATTGTGCATCTATTGTTCATTTGCTTGAAGTGATACTTAGTAAAGTCATTATTGTGACTAAATTTGTCTGTATGATTCTTTAGTAATTTGTTTGTTAATTTTTCCCTTACTGCATCTATGAACTGCGGTGGACCGTTCAGCAGATTCATCCGAAAATAAATGTAATTTCGATAATTATGTGAAACGCATAGTAACTTCCGTCTTGGCATTATTTCAAAAATATGTTGAACAAAGACGAATTACCAACAATTGAAATAAAACGGTAATTCTCAATTCTACAATTTATAATAAAGGTTATCTATTGTCTGCTCTTGGCTTATTTTTACTTTTAACATGTCTCCGTGTAATCTGGTGCAGCTTTACATGTTATCAATTGGCACAATAGACAATTTGAAGTATCCAAGTCAGAAAATCGAGTTTTTGTAACAGATGACACACCAAGAAGCGAAGGTCACGAGAGAAGGGAGGAGACACCCTCGCTGATAGATCGTCGCATGACTCTTATACCCGAAGACAGAGTCGTAACTGGTAGGAGGCATTTATTTATGAAACATAATAGTCGAGCTCGATTTTTTTCATAATAAGTTTTTTACGTGCTTCAGCAACGCCAAGAGAAATTTTTCAAGAAATAAGACCAGTAATTGAAGAAAAAATATTCGAAAAGGGACCTTCTGCTATTCAAACAATTCAATCTCATTTAAATGAAGATAGTGATCTAGAAGAACTTGAAGAAGAGGAAATTATAAACGACACAAAGGTAAGATTTCTTCACTTGTAATAAAAATAGACGATTTTACTTTAAGATGGTCTATTTTTATACCATAAGTACTTATAAACATTAATCACACATATGTACGAATAATCTACAGGATATAACTTCACCGGAACCAGTTGCAGATTTAGAAACAGATGATAAAGAATTATACAGTGATGACGAAGAAGAAGCAGATGAAGATGAAGATATGGAAACATTTGTAAAAGAGGAAAAGGAAATTTCTAAACATACTGAACCAATTCCTAAACAAGTTGAAACAATCGCTACAAAACAGAAACAGGTTACGCCTATGGAACCAGAGATTGATGAAGATATACCTGTTGACGTTGAGATTATTGACGAAGAACAACTTGAAGAAGAACTGGAAGAGGAAGAAGAAGATGAAGAAATTTCTGATGTGGATGATGCAGAATTATTAGGACGTCTTGAAGCTAAATACGGACGTCTACCGGAACCAGAGAGACCAGGACAAAAACACAGTAAACACGACTGTATACGTGTGACAGCTTGCTCGTATAATATCGCTGTTCGCTTCATCATATATGTAACTAATTAACATTCCCTGGCATGACTAACATTAACGTGTGAGTGATTGTTGTTATTAATCTTTTTTTTTTATTCTAGAATATCCAAAGGGTATATACGTATAAACCAAATTCGTATACATTGAGAGAATAGTATAGATTGAGCTTTTTCGTGTGGGGCTATATTAAGAATACAATCTATCACCCTTATCTTGCTCGTCGGTGTCGTAAAAGACGCTTAAGGAATATAATATATCTAAAACATCTGTGGAAGAGAAGAAAAACTCGAAACAAAACTTTATCATAACACGTGGTCAGACGACCAGCATGATATAATAAGTTGATTTCTCTCCTATTGTATAAGAGGCTCGAGTCCAGCAGTGGGACGTATGTGGGCTGATGATGATAAGGTTGAGCTATAAAAATCACGTGTCACTCGTTTGTCAACGCTCCGAAACAACTCAACCGATTCCAAGGAAATTTTGTGTGTCTTATTTGCGCTATCTTGAAACCCCCTAGATAAGTTTATTTTCGTGGAAAAACGTGAAGTATAAAAGCAGAAAAAGTCTGGAGATATTTTCTTTTCATAAATATGACACCCCGCACTAAGGATACAATAAAACAAAACTAAATAGAATCAACGGATACTTAATACCCAGACTAAAACAATCATTAGTATATCGCACAAAGAAACAGTACAGCGTGGGAATTCAACCTATGACAATTGATTGATGGACGCGGCATGAAAAGTGGCTACTAACACCACAGGTTCTATACCTATAATTATTTGAGAATAATATTAGGTTAAATATAATTTAATAGAGGAGGAACCTCTAGAGATATTTGTGGTATCTATGGAATCCTCTCCCTTTGCGAAAGTTGCTAGCGCCCAACAATGACATAAAAATAAAGACAAAAAAAGAGTTACTATAATAATTTTGAGTTTCTTGTCTTATAAAAAATAATTCTAATAAGTTTGTAAGTTTTTCTCTGTGTTGTTCAATTCTATATTGTGTTTATGCGTAGTGTTTTATATTTATTAAAGATGCATTTTATTAATAATATGTTGCTTTAAATTTTCTAGAAGATGGTGGGAACAGTATAGAGGATGACTGGCCTGGTGAGCCCAGTGACAAATACTGGCGTCAGCAGCTAGATGAAGCTGAACAAGAGTTGCGCCAGGTAAGTTGCCTCCATAGATCTCGATTCGCATTAGTTCAGAACTTGTCCCATGCCTTCTTTAACAGGTATACGCCCAACTGTATCACACTATACTTGAACAAAACAAGTTATTGGGTTGTATTTTTCTCTTACAATGTTATCTGCTCAGTTATTTCTTACGATATCCACGGGCAATGAAACTTTTGACTTATTTCTGAGTCCATCACTACACGGTTTCTGATTTTATCTGGGTATAATTTATAAATGATAGTCCAACTCGCACATTATTAAATAAGACAATTTTTCTTGCGATATGCAAGGCATTGACGTGCAGTCAGTTTGCTAAAGTGCCACTTATATTATGTGGGTTGACCATCGAAAACAATCGTTTTTAATTTCTATGTCAGAGGGTATATTTAAATAATTCTGAATAATATATAGTTGTGTTGACATATATGAAATGCAATTATCTACTCATCAGACTCAATATTTATTCTGAAAGCCGAATTTATAAAATTGCAATCAAATGTTGGTGTATTGATAATATAATATTGTTGTGTAATCACTTCATCATCATCATTATCTTGCTCTTATCCCAATTACTTGAGGTCGACGCAACATGTCCTTTTCTTCCATAGAGTCCTATCAGAGGTCATCTCTGCAGTCACTCCCTGTCTATCCATGTCATGCCTCACGCAGTCCATCCATCTTTTCTTTGGTCTTCCTTTACCTCTAGAGCTTTCAACATTTATACTTAAAACTTTCCTCTTAACATTCCTTTCATCCCGTCTTATCACATATCATGTTAACCGTTCACTCATTGTTGTGTGAGATAAACTGCACGTCTGACTGTTTTTTAATTCCAATAGCATGTTCTGAGTATTCGATAGCTTTATTTAATGTCTCATATTAATTATATTAACAAATACACCAACAATGACTTCTAATAATTACACGAGCATCAAGTACTACACGTATGATGTCTTACATTTTTTGCTGACAATTAAAATACTGTAAGAAATATAATCAACTGGGGTCGCTGTGTGATGGCGGCTACGAATACACCAATTCATACATTGCTCGCGGGTATCGTAAAAGACGAATAAGAGTTTTATCGACCTGGTTTAACTCCATCTGACTACCATGTAAATTGTGCTAATAAGTACGATGAAAAAGAATACTAATTGCGACGACCCCGAGTAAATAGAATAAGAACAGGATAACGATGTTTATATAAAGACACTTTTGTAATGATGAAATTTTAGCTTTGGCTGGCATTAGTATCCTATTAGTTCTCACGTTATTAGAAATATCGAGATAGCAATATCATAATAAAAATGTTATTGCAATTTTATTATGATATTGATAATTATGATATTATATAAACACATGTATTTATTTGATCATCGATAATATTCTAAATCAAGCTATGACGACGTGTCGAATTTATTTCTTATGAACCTCTACTATCGATTTCAGGATTGGCTCGACTAACGTTTTTTACTTTTGCATCCAATATTTTTTATCCATTCTACTTTGCTCGTTGTGCCATTTTTTTTTTTGAACTCGTCAGTGGAAATACAGGTCTAGGATTTGCGCCTGCACCCCGCGCAAATGCTCCCCGTTTCTCTGCCGACGATTTCGATTTACACCCCTCTAGTATAGGAATAATGTTGTTCCGATTCACTTGTTTGAACTAGTAAATTGCTGTATATAGTATCTTATCGCATGATTTTGGGCTTAAAGGTCATGTTCTCTAAAGCAGCAGTATTGTATTTGTTTTGTAGAGTCCATACATTTTCTTTTTTTTTTGCAATGCTGAAAATATTTAATTAATTAATTTCACGTATCAGAGTCTGATGTTTAAAAAAAAAATGCAATATTACTGCCGATATGACCTTTATACTTGGAACGTGTTGTGTGTGAGTGTGTACTAACGTGCTGAGGGCGACTGGAGTGCGGCCAGCGTGCGCGTGTCCGCGGATCAGCTGAAGGGCAGTGCTCGTGCGCAATGGATCCTCGCCCGAGCAATAGACGCATCTGCTGAAGCAAAGCGCGACAACCGACTGCTAACACGCGCAATTACCACCTACCTCGAAGTTCTGAAACGTAATGAACGCCTCTCGGATGGCATACTTAAAGAAGTTGCTGAACGAACTCTAGACAGGATACGATTCAGAGGTGAGTTTCTTCATTATGTATATTTTTTTTGCCCTTATATGTCGTCTATTGAACACTGGCTTCTTAATGGGTAAGCAATTGATCTTGTATACCATGCTAGGTTTTATTTCGAATATTCATTCCCTTACTTGTATTATCATAGACATAAAGACTTGAAGTTACTTAAATAATAAAATGTATAATCTAAAAAAATAATAATGATAATTAAATTGTCTATCTAATTAATAGTAAGCAAGTATTTGGAATATTACCGAACTAAACGCATTTCTATATTATATTATCCACAGACACCGCGAGTATTACACATTTTAATTTATTTTCCAGGAAATTACTTGAGCGCGGAGCCTGTCTACAGATTATTGATTCGCCGGTTTCCTGATGTTCTTGAACACAGAAATAATTTGACTGTGTCCTTATTGATGGCTAACAGGTAAAAAAAAGCATTATTCGTTGTCAGTTTTCTCACTTTATACTCGTTACTTCTTTTTCTAATAGACAAGTGAAGTGTTAAATTATTGCTTAAGAGTTTTGGTTATACTTGCCTGACGTCAACCCTCTTTGGGAACGTTATTATTCTCCAGAGAAGACTGGGTAAAATTGATCCGATCCTGTAGCTTTAGGCTAATTTTGAGGGGTGTTTATTATGAGAATACTTAGCGTTCTTAAACAGAGATACTATTTCAAATAGTTCATAGATTTAATGGTTAGTCCACATTTATATCATTTAATAAATATCTCAATTTAACAAAAAAAAAACAACTTTTTTGGTACTATATGTATTGTGTTGCTAAGATGGCGAAAATATTTATCGCAACTCTCGGATTCCAGGGCGGACCTCGCAGAGCAAGTAATAAAAGAAACTCTTCTAAAATGGCCCAATGATCGGATGGCATTAGCTCATCTTGGTTTTATTCTCAAAACTCAACACAACCGTCTTGAGGAAGCGGTGGAAGCATTCCAAAAAGCCCTTGAGGGAGACACTGGACCGGCAACAGAGTCACGTTTCTATTACCATCTAGGAGACGCATATCTACTATTAGGTCAATTTGCCGAAGCCCACGAAATTCACAAAAGAGGAGCAAAACTTGGACATTTCTTATCACCTTCGCAACGCTCACTGTATAATGTAGACCGATTGAAAAGCCGCCCATGGTGGGATATAGAGCAAACGCCATATATAAAATTGGTGCGTGCTTTAGAAAAATCTTGGAAAGAAATTTTAAAGGAAGGTCAAGCAGCTCACGCCTTATATGAAAAAGAGAAGGAAGGTTTAAAGGAGCGCGGTGAATGGTCTCAATTAGATTTATTTGTACGCGGGCAGGAAGTCCCTGGTAGATGTAAGAAAGCGCCGGTTACATGTAATATAGTGCGGTCAGAAGTAGCCGCAGCGGGCTGTCGGCGTGGACAGATCAAGTTCAGTGCGATGGAGGCCGGTACACATGTGCGCCCCCATGTCGGGCCGACTAATTGTCGTCTGCGGATGCATTTAGGTCTTAGCAATACCAAAGATACTTACATTAGAGTGGACCAAGAAATAAGGTAAGGAATTATTGAAGTAAATATTATTTAGGTGCGATAAGAGTAGATTAATGCCCCATAAATGCCTTACGACGGAAATGACGTTCGTAAAATATCATAATAATATATTATCGTTCATAATAATATATAATATCAGCAGCCAAGTGCATGCTGTCGCGAGATTCTCGTACCGGTTTACTAAAATATAAGTTTCGATTTATCACACTCGGTAGACGGACGGACCTATTCATCATCTGTTATTTTTCTTTATCTTGGAATAAGAGTCTTTGCGGGCACGTAACTAGTTTAAATCGTTGTCTGTGAAAACGTCAAAGAAGTTATACTTCAGCAGTGCATGACGGTTAAACGCACTTTATTTTTTTACCACAATGATGTGATCATCATTTCTTTTCTTTGGGTTATCGTACAAATCGAGTATGGGACCCTTTAGTTCACGACATCTTAGCCCAGTTCAAACTAAAATGTATCTGCATATTTTTCCTTATCACATTTGAGACGCCTGACACGTAAATTGTGTATATCAGCGACCCATTCCCCAGATAACGCATTAGCTACAATCACCTTTAACACCTTTTAGGGGGGCATAGTCCGGAGCGTGCTCGTTCGCGTCCCCTGCCAGTCTAATTAGACTGCTAATCCGGCTCGAAATGCGTACCGCAATGCAGGTTAGGGCGTCCCCCGGAGGCGACGCGTACCGACCCGCCCCCGTCGGTACGAACATCGGCAGTTGCGGCGATGGGGGCCGCCACCCATCACGCCTTGCCCAGTTAGGCGAGTCGAGGAGAACGGAGTGCCGGGTGGGCACGTGGAATGTAAGAGGTTGTGTGGAAGGTAAGTTGCACGAGCTAATATCCGTCATGGCGGACAAACAGCTAGACGTGCTCTGTGTAACAGAGACCAAGCGAAGGGGCAGCGACGCCTGCGATCTTCCTGGTGGCGGGATGGCTCTGTGGTCTGGTGTACCACAGAGCGATCGAGCCAGCATGGGGGTAGGAGTGCTGTTGTCCTCTCGCTTGGCCTCAGGTGTGAAGGATTACGGAATGTATGATCCCAGACTTCTCTGGGTCCGTATAAAACTAGGTGTCACCAAGGTATTCATGGTTGTAGCATATGCTCCCGTAGGATCCTCGGTGGCATCAGACCTAGAGAAGTTTTGGGAAAATGTTAGGGAAGTTCTGGATATGGCAGAAACCAGTGAACGCGTGATTGTATGCGGAGATTTGAACGGATGGGTGGGGACCAAGCGTCCCGACTATGAGGACGTACTTGGTCCATTTGGTGATAAGAGAGTGAACGACGCAGGTAGGCTCATAGCGGATGTATGCATGGAGAGAAACCTTATTGTGTCAAACACATTTTTCCAACATAAGGACTTCCATATGTATACATGGAGAAGGAATGAACAGAAAAGCATAATAGATTTAATTTTGGTAGACAGTCGCCTCCGAAGTAAAATATTGGACGCACGAGCCTACAGGGGCCCCACAGTCGACACGGACCACTATCTCGTTATTGCGAGATTTAGTGGTCTGTTCAGAAAGTGGAGGCACTGGCGAGAGCGTGTCCACTTCGGAGGGCTTGAAAGAATAAAGGTTGAAAGGTTGCAAGAAGAGTGTGTAAGAGAAAAGTATGCAGAGGGTGTCCGAGAACGGCTGACGATGGCAAGCCAGCCGCAATCGGACATTGAAGAATGCTGGAGAGTATTGAAAGAGAGTATGGTAGATACAGCGAAAGAAGTATGTGGAAGTTCAAAGAAGCATAGAAAAACAAATGGTGATGCATGGTGGGATGAGGAAGTGGCAGCTTCCGTAGAGCAAAAGAAGAAAGCGTGGCTGGACTATGTCTCTTCTTTGAATCTGAATGACAGTATGACTGAACAGAAGAAAGAAATATATCGGCAATGTAAGAATGACACCAAGGCCTTAGTGAAAGAGAAACGTAATAGAGCAATTATGAGTGCAGAAGATAGGCTGACTAAAAACTTCGAGGGTAACACCAAACTCTTTTGGAGGGAGGTGAAGAAGTCTCGGGGTGGTTGGTCAGCCTTCAGAATGAATAAAATAAGGTCTAAAGGTGGAGACATTCTTACACAAACACAAGACGTGTTAAGCCGATGGAGTGAATATTTTGGCGATATGTATGCGGATGCTACGGTTGGCGCCGGTGTTGGATGTGGTTTAGTAGATCAACATTCGACAACGGCGTCCTCCGATGGCATCAGTATGGATGAAGTTGAATGGGCGATAAGAAGTTTGAAAAATGGTAAGGCAGCGGGCATTGATATGGTGTCTGCCGAGATGATCAAGCTCGGTGGCTCTTGTGTCTGGGAGGCGTTCCTGTTGCTCCTCAATTTATGTTGGAGCTCGGGAATGGTTCCCAGGGACTGGAATAGCGCAGTCATCGTGCCTTTGTTTAAAAACAAGGGTTCACGTTATGACTGCGCAAATTACAGAGCCATAAGCTTGACCAGTTTGGCAGCAAAAGTGTATGGAAAAGTTATTGAAAGGAGAATGAGGATGGTGTCCGATGGTTTACTGTGTGAGACACAAGGAGGTTTCAGGAGTAGAAGGGGATGCATGGATCAAGTGTTCTCTCTGCGCAACATTGTGGAGAAGCATCTGGCTCTAGGTCAGAGGGTTTTCTGCAGTTTTGTGGATCTGGAGAGAGCATTTGACACGGTTGTACGAAAGGAACTTTGGAACATTTTACCGGAGTATGGTATTAACGGTAAACTGCTACAGGCTGTGCAGTCCAGTTACATGGGCTGTAGAGCCTGTGTGCGGCTGGATGATGGAATGTCGCCTTGGTTTGACGTCAATATCGGCGTTAAGCAGGGGTGTGTTCTGTCAGCCAGGCTGTTTATCATATATCTGGATAAATGTCTTCAAAGGTTGAACGATATGAATGTGGGAGTCCAGATGGGCGACTCAGTGGTCACTGCTCTGCTTTATGCAGATGATGCAGTCCTGCTGGCACAGTCAGCGACTGACCTGCAGACCCTAGTCGACACAATGACAGAAGATTGTAAGGAAAGGGGTCTACGCGTGAATGTGAGCAAAACCAAAATAATGGTCTTTGAAAGAGATAAAACCAGAACAGATGTAAGAGTAACAATAGGTAATGATGTACTAGAGCAAGTGGATGAATTTGTATATCTTGGATGTGGATTTAGCCGAGATGGAAGGTACACCACTGATATAGAGCGAAGAGTGAATGCGGGAAATAGAGTGAACGGAGCGTTGGGGCAACTTTTCGGCAGCCACCACCTCAGCCAGAAGGCACGTGTAGCAATACATAACGTAGTGCTTGTCCCAACATTACTGTATGGATGCGAGAGTTGGGTATGCAGAAAAGAGTATGATAGTAAAATTAATGCGGTCGAAATGCGATCTCTGCGGAAAATCTGTGGAGTTAGGCTGACCGACCGCATTCGTAACGACGACGTAAGAGAGCGAGTAGGTATGAAAGAGAGTATTGGTGTAAAGATGCGAAAGGGAATGCTCCGATGGTTCGGACATGTGGAAAGAATGCCGAACGAACGCCTGGTTAAGAAGATATACAATGCGAAAGTGGAAGGATGTAGGTATCGAGGGAGACCGAGACTAACCTACCTAGACCAGATCGGTCATGTACTGAAGGAAGGTGAAGTCAAGAGTCTCCGAAACCGGCGAGCGTGTATGAAGAGAATTATGAATGTTGAGGAAGCGAGTGAAGTATGCAGAGATAGAGTTCTCTGGCACTCTGTTCTCTCTGCCTACCCTGCAAGGGATATGGCGTGATGATATGTATGTATGTATGTGTACCTTTAACACTAATTTTTTTTCCTCTTACCACAGACAATGGCAGATCGGCAAAGTGTTTATGTTCGACGACAGTTTCGAGCACGAAGTGTGGCACAACGGCACGGGCACTCGGCTCGTACTCATAGTGGACGTGTGGCACCCCGCACTAACAACCGCTGAGCGACGCTCACTACCACCAATATGATACATCTTACATTAATACCTGCGCGTGGTTAACTAAACTTTCAAGTTACATATAGGTTTTGTTCTTGTGGCTGGTGAAATTGACGTATTTAAATCAGATCCCCAGTAAAATTAATAAGTAATTATAATTGCCCGCCTAAAGTTGTAATAGTAGGTTAATATTGTATGGTTTTCTGTAGATATTGACGGGGCGGCTCGTATAGAATAGCACCCTCTCGTAAATAATTAACGTCTAGTAGCGTAGTAGTAATTTACTACTCACTTAATTCAAAAGAGTGAGGAGGATGGCATTCCTTCTACATGTCTTTCCTATCCTCATTCCATTCCCTCCAATATTATATTTTTCCCCGTTAGGTAACGACTTAACTGTACTCTGGTGTTGATTATGTGGGCTAATTATTAATCTGTCACTAAAGTCAATAAAAAAAACACATTTCAACGAATATATTGAAAAATTATAGATTAAAACATATTTTGGTAAATTTTAGGCAGTAATTAAAATCTTATTTTTCGGCTTCAGCCATGGGAACATAGCCTTTTGGACTAACGACTATCCAAGCATGCGAATTAATAAATCATTCTCGTGTAATCATTTTTGAGATTTGTGTATTTGTCAATTCTTGAATAAAGATCATGAACTCTTTAGGTATATTCAATTTGTAGTCGGTAAAAACTAGTCATAGATACGTCACAGTAAATGCCTTAGCAATTAGTTCCATGTTGAGCAGTATGTACTTAATTTGTATTAATTGAAAAGAATTTTATTTACTGTGGCCGATTTAGGTTGTTTAGACTTTAATCTTATAATCATTAATTATTATTGAACATTCGTAATGTTTTTTTTTTTATATAAGCTAACTCTACATTAATCAGTAATTGTAAAGTTTGAACAGTATTTGGTTTTATTTCCTGATATTTCTATTTAAGGGTTATTTTATGAATATAATTTCAATGCTCGATATTGTGTTTTATTTTCCACTTCGATAAGTTATTATATACAAAGCGATTTTTTAAATCGCTCTAGTGACCAGCAACCATGTTTCTCTGAACAAAGGAGTTCAAAGAGAGAGAATGGAGTGAATGTTAGTATGTTTTAAAAAGTTGTTAGGTTTTCATTTACACGCTAAATCAAGCTTAAAGCTTATCTATCTTCTATCTATCTATATATATAAAGCCGTTGGGTGACTGACCTATCAACGCCGAGCCAAAACTACTAATTCGAGAGACATGAAATTTTGACCGTAGTTTCTTTTTATGACGTAGAGCTCCACTAAGAACGGATTATACGAAATTCCGCCCCTAAGCGGATAAAACAGAGTGGCAAAGTTTGTATGGGGAGAAAAAAAAAAACCTTTATCGATTCTTTTCAAATTACGTACAAATAATATTCTGTTAAAATACATAAATAATACACTCATTTGCAAAAAAAACGGGCGGTTTTGATTTTCATTCATATTTAAAAAGATACAATACCAAAAAGGTTTCAATCGTTTGTACACGTTACTGGCCGGTTTTAAAAATGCTGTGGTATTTAAAAAAGTACGTTCTAAATTCAATTTTTCATTTGATGTTCATTTTTACAGAAAACCCCTTTTTATCCTACATTTTTGGCGCGAAGTTCCAGAAGTTAACATCGACTTTCATAACTTTTATTCAATTTTTATCGATTAATTTCATATCCTTGACTGTCAAAGCTTTATTTAATGCTGTTTGGCTGTATCAAAAATGGTAGATAAAGTGGTAAAAGCTACCAAAATTATCGCGCTGCTTGAAGAGGGTTGCAGCCAATGTTTCGTGGCTAGGAGGCTAAATGTTAGTCGCTCGACAGTCCAAAGGACCTGGCAGCGATATCAGGAGACTGGTTCCGTCGAGAGAAGGCCTGGTTCTGGAAGTCTATGGACGGTCAGGAGGAGGCTTCTCGCTGCCAATATACGCAGTCACCGCCCGGCCCGCGGCCCCAAATTACTCCGTGAGCACAGAGTTCACAGGCTTAGGTTCGCTAGAAATTGTGAATCATGGACTCAAGACGATTGGAATAGGGTTTTGTTCTCTGATGAAGCCAGGATATCTCTGTTCGGTGAAGATCGACGTCGGCGAGTGCTAAGAAGACAAGGAGAACGCTTTGCAGAGGCATGTTTCGAAGAAATCACACCTTATGGTGGGGGCTCTGTTATGTTTTGGGCAGGAATAAATTCAATGGATCGTACAGAGTTAGTCTTCATTGAAAACGGCTCACTGACTGGGCATCGATACATAACGGAAGTTCTAATTTCTCATGCACAACCCGCATTGGCCGCTCTAGGTGAAGACTCGATTTTTATGGACGACAATGCTCGCGCCCACCGATCCCGCGATGTTAATGCGTATGTGCAAGATGTCGGCATTCGTCGTTTGGATTGGCCAGCTCGAAGTCCCGACCTCAATCCCATAGAGCATGTCTGGGACGTTCTGAAACGGCGTGTGAGATCAGTACACCCGGCTCCGCAGACCATCAGAGAGCTGAAGAATGTGATTACTGCGGAGTGGGAACGTATTCCGCAAGCAAGTATCCGGGATATACTCGCTAGCATGCCCAGACGAATTCAAGCTGTGATTTTAGCTAGAGGGGGTCACACTCGATACTAAACATTTATCTGCTTTTACTTTATTAAAGAAAAACAAACAAAAAAACTTTTTTATTTTTACTTCATGAGCATATGCACTACTAGCGAATATACACTACTAGCGAGGTTTAGCATTATTTCCCATAAATTGTATCTAAATTTTATGAAATACTGATGAAAACGATTATTTTCTTATTAATTTACCAAATTGTGTGGATAAAACTACCTATAATTATCAAACAAAGAAATATTAACATTTGAAATGGTTCATTGCTTAGGTGCCCGTTTTTTTTGCAAATGAGTGTATAATATTATTGAAGCTAGAAACATGAAATTTGACAGTAGTATTTTCTTATAACGTAGAAATCTACTAAGAAAGTATTTTACGAAATTCTATCCCTAAGGGGGTGAAACAGAGTGGCAAAATTTGTATGGGCAGAAAAATAAAATCTTTATCGATTCTTTTCAAATTACGTACAAATATTCTTCGGTTAAAATAAATAAACACGTATTTCAGCATTTGTCAATTTTAACAACTAACTCGTATAAGGCGGCCACCACATCCCAGTTTCTGACGCTATTGAGTATCGTCCTAGCGACAACCCTTTAACACCTTGCAATGCTTTTTCTATTTACCTCTGTCAGAGATGACTTCTGCGTGGACGAAGTCGCGGGCAAAAGCTAGTTATATCATAAAGTTAGAATAATAAACGACGGGATAACATGGCAAATATTATCTAAATGTCGAGGAACGCTTCGACATGCTGAAGAATCCCGTGGCATGCCAGAGTTTGCCGAAGGATCCTGTGTCAAGCCAAAGGATGCTGCGGGATACTGTACATTTGATATGAGGCCGCCGCATAATTCTGTTTATATATTTAATTTTGGTGTTGCTCAAGTGTATTAAAAAATATACACTGGGATTGAGTGATACCTAACAGCAATTGTCACGGAAGAGAATAACAAAAATCTTATGGAGCACGTACTCAAAAAGAATAATTCAGGTATATCTGCTATTTAAAAAAAAAGATATATTCCTAGCCTATAAAGTTACGAAAACAACTTAAGTTACGAATCCCGCCGTGGCCTCCCGAAGCCTAGTTGCTTCCCATAGCCTTACCTAGTATGCTCACTTAGCTTAAAGTGATATCAACAAAATTTGTGACTATTAAAATAAGATTCAAAATCATTTCTTACAAAATTCTTTTCCCGTGCCATCCCGTCAAGTACCGACCTTAATACGAGCCGCCGCGTGGTGATTACGGTAAAGATACAATTGACGCCATACTTTACTCGCTCATAGGAGTCTTAAATATCGGCTGGGGGATCAGCAAGAGATTCGACAGCAGGGCTCTCTTGAAAAACTTTAATACGATTGCCAACCCACATGCTAATCATGTCCGTGCTTATGGCAATAACTCTTTCAATAAATAAGCGCAATATGTGCCCTTCTTGTAAGCCTATGTTTTCAATGGACGATTAGTGGAGGAATTTGAAAAGTCACACGCTTTTCAAAATGGATGGTTATAAATTAGTTACAGAGGATAAGTTGTTAGCGAACATAAAAACAACAACATTGTAATTAGGTGTATATTTGGTATAAAAAACTACCAGATCGTCTGGCACAAATATAACCTATAAATTATAATTCTTAACCTAATAAAGCTCGTTTTAAACAAAAAGTTATTACTAGATACAAAACTGGTCCTTCATTAATTGAGAATAAATTATATATAGAGCCATAATTACAACAAACAATACATATATAAAAGGTTAAAACTACAAATTCGATATTTTTTAGTAATACTAAATACGAGATTATTGTTATATTACTGAATGAACTGGGTAAAACCATTGAATTATAAAGTATACGACTAAATTGTAAAATAGAAAGAGATTACCATACTATAAGGAGCGATTAGCTTAGCCACGATATTTTAAAAACCAACTCCAACTGCTACAATTACAAATTACCCATGTGTGGTAATTAATTTCCACTTCACTTATCGCCTTTACGGGACGCGTTATACATTATTATTGCTAATAATATGACCCCAAAGTATCTACTTATTTCAAAATATATTTATTTGTAAGTACGTACAATAATCGTCTTGCGTTCTTCAATTAATTAAATCAATACGCGGGGTTTTTACAAATATTTAACATTTACGAGTTATACCCAGACTCAGTTATCGGTGGAACATACAAATCTATGCATCTTATTTGTTTAAAATAATGCTTATATTTTCTATCAGTTCAAATTTATATTTAATAAAATGGACGGATAATATTCGATTGTTACGACAGTACATAATGGAATTCTATTACTATTTATTTGTATACTATTTCATGTTTAGGATATATAATTTAACAGGAATGTATACATTTAGATTTGTTATCAAAACGTAGTTATAAAATTAGGAATGTTTCTGTTACCCTAGAAAATGCTTAGAATTAAGAGTTTCACTATGTCACAAACACAAAACAGATCAAATGTCAACATAGTTTAACAAAATGGTTGATAAAATCATCTTATATTTTTTAGCCAAAATTTCAAAGTATGAATTAAAATTGGGTAGTATTTTTTGAATTTATAACACAGTATATTAAATTAAATTTGCATTTAGCGGCTAAATAACTGACATAACAGCGATTCTTGAGCAATATATTTTCGTTGTGCACATATTATATGGCTGATTCTCAAAAAAAATCGAAATTGATGTCCTTGATCATTTTTATAAACCAGAATCGTGAATTATGAAAAGTTGTTTTTTTTTAATGAAACGACGTACTATATCTACGAATGTATGAAACAAATTTAATTTTTATATGATAAACAACAAAGACATGTCCAAGAAAGTACCCTGAAAATCATTCCCTCACTATGTCCCAAGCGCTAAATTTGAAGATAATCATTAACTTAAAACATAACATTCCTAACAAATTGTTTATTATCATATTTTTTATTTATATAGGATAGTATTGACTATACCTATATGAGTTCATAGTTTCATAAATGCGAATGGAAATATTTTTAAATATAATTCAAAATTTGTCCATAAAAAAAGTATCATTCCTTCAACGTTTTGTAACAGTGTGATTGGAGCAATACTCCAAAGCCTACCAAGTCCCACCTTATTTTTTTTTTGTAGTTGGCAACACTGCCCTTGAGAACATACACTATAGTGGACAATTGAAGAAAGGATGTTTTCTTAAAATCAATTTCACAAAAAGTTTTTTTGATTATTACATTTTTAATGTCATTTCCTCATGTAATGTTATCAAAAGATAAGCATTTTTTTTTAATAATCATAGCATATTTTTATATGTTTTCGGTTGTAATAAAGTAATGTTTACAATTCGTAAGAAAGTAAGGTTATGTTCCTAAGTTTATAGCAATTTTGTTTCGTTTTGTCATTCCCTCATAAAAAAATTTAGTGAGAGAATGAATTATTTTCTAATAAATATAGAATACTTTGACAAAAAGTTTGTTGAATATTACATTTTTAATGTCATTATCTCATGTAATGTTATTAAAAGGTAAGCATTTTTTTATTTAATAATCATAGCATATTTTTATATTCTACATATATTTTTTATATTCAATTCAAACTCAAAACAGTTGGGGACCACTATAATATTTTCCTCAAAGAAGACATATACTACAACTTGAGCAAAAAAAAATTCGATCACGAGTTAAAAAAAACTGATCAACTCGATAAAGCCATTTTCGACTTTTTTTGAGAATCAGCCATATAATGTTTAAGTCGTAACAAATATTGTGCAGTAGTTAACATAATTGGAATGTTATCATATTTAAATAATATAAATCCGGCTGTAAATTAATTACGATTTCGTTAAAGCTAGTTTCTTAACGTATCAATGACTTATACTTAGTTTAAGTACTCATTAAAAACAGACATAGGCATTGTACACCATAACAAAATTTACGAAGCATCTTTTTGCTTAGCTATAGTTCATCTAATCTAAGAAGTGCATTTTGACGTTTCGGATTTTTTAATACACAATAACCTTGGTCAAACGTATACACATGATTGCAAACAATAAATCTAAAATTTTAAAGAACTATTAAGTTATTTACATAATTAACGTTGCGGGTGAGTTTCTTGTACAATAATGTAATGTTGAAACTCTTATAACTAATTTAAAATTAAAATAACATGGTCAATAGTAATTATTATTGACGATCTTACAATATCACGTCATAACGTTCTAAACAATAGTGCTTGACAACTTCCAAATTCACGAATATCTAAATAATCGGTAAAAATATATTTAATCGAATAGAGATTTTGACAGAGATCTACGTTTCGACAATTTTATTGATAAAGAAATAATTATTAATGTTCGCGATGATGATATTTCAAGTAATAGATAAATAGATAATTTTCAAATCCAGTTTTTGTTTTTACTTAACTTAATCCTACTAAATATGATGAATAGATTTTATGATGAAATAATTAAATTTGTTTAGTATTAATTTAACACTTAATATTTCATCTCCTTTTTGAAAAATAAAAAAATGAACCGATTATTAATTACAAAAAATTAATATCGATTTCTCATTAAAATCGGATATTTTCGATAGTGATTATTTGGTTCACATACCTAGACAACTTACACCGACAGCTGTCAAAGTGCACTTCTTAGATTAGATAGACTATAGTTTATTATAATTCGATATTTACTGTATAAGTATTAAATTGCAATGGAAATTGTAACCTAAAAAATATTAGGTACTAGTATGGCTGGAAATTGAAAATTGATATTTTAACATTGATCATAAAAATATTAAATACAAAATCATATTTAGTCATCTTATCCTAGTTAATGCTATCAATAAAACAATAACAAGTTTTTGAACGATTTCGATGCCATGTCATAGTTAACATATTATAAATTAAAACAACCTAGAAATATTATGATCATTGGCTGAATGAGCAGGGTCGTCATTAAAAACAATTGTATACATTTTAGGAAAAAAATAAATGGAATTGTATACCGCTAATTTTTCGTTTCCAGTTTTCATATATGGTGTACATAAAGCAAATCGAAAATTAAATATCCTATTTTATACTTTCTAAACATTTACTTTTCTTAATTTACATTAAACTTGACTAAAGTTTACTATGAATGAAAAAAAGTAGATAAAAGTAAAAGCTTGTCATTTCTTAACATAATTAAAGTCACTAATTAAGGCACTTAAGTTCGTGGTTGTGATAAAACTCGACTAAGGGTCAATTTAGAAAGATGGAAGTATGCTTGAGCAGGTTTTTTAATAACAAATAAATACCAACCATATACTAATATAATGAAAACATTATAAATATATTGAAAACACACTGCTGCCCGCTGAGTAATGGTGTATCAACTAACTGCTCATATTTTTGCATAATCTGAATCGACTCTAAAACTCTACTTCGACTTAACCCATTATAGTGTAAACAAAAAACTTAAAAGTGATTTAATAAAGCACTTGTGAAATCTGCTTATTCTGTACAATAATACCATATTATATTCTTTTTTATCAGTTTACATATCATATATCATATTGCCGGGTACTGGCAATAATTATTGCACAATGATCTTTAGAAAGAGAGAATCGGTTAATTTCAGCTTCGAGAGAGAAAGAGTATCGGTTAATCCTAGAGGGTGGTCCGTGTGGTTACGGAGTAAAAATTCAATTCACCACCCATTTCTAGCCCGTGGGTGTTGTAAAAAACGACTAAAGGATTTGAATTGCAGATAACATCTATGAAAGAGATCTAGAAAATAACTCTATACCCCCATGTCTCACCAGCGTGATATAACTGATCAATTTCTTTTCTATTGCAATGAAAGGTCGAGCCCCTTAGCGGGATGTGTATGATCTGAGACGAGCGTTGTTTCTGTGGCACACCAAGTGTGTGACATTTGTCAGTCGTTATACCTACAAGTGCGAGAAATTGCATTTGCGTCTAGTCATATACAGGGTGGAAGGGGACCGCTCCCGAAAACAAAGACAGGTAATCCTACTAGTCCTACTTGTAATGATAGGCTAGAAAAAAAATCGATTCGGATGAAAAAAAACTTATTTTTTCACCACGCGAGTTCGTTGAACTCTTGAACATATGATCGTGAGTTTTGAATAGATAGCGTCTTTTCTCATCTGAGTAAAGTTACGTCTTTTTTATGGAATTATCGTTACACTGTCCTAATACGATGGAATGTGAAAAAAACTTAAAATTGGTTGTGAAAAATATTTTTTTCTCATCCGAATCGAATTTTTTTCTAGCCTATCATTACAAGTAGGACTAGTAGAGTCACCTATCTTTGTTTTCGGGAGCGGTCCACGTCCACCCTGTATACATCGTTCAACTTTGCATATGCATACGTGAGTGGACCCAGTTAGTTTAGACATGAGATACAGCTTGAGGCACAGCGTATACCGACTACTAGAACGCAACCTGAAACGCAGCGCGTCACGCGTCAACCCCTGCCGCGTACTTTCCGCACTTCAACTCTAGTAGCTTTAACAGCTTGACGTGACGGACTCATAACATAATATTCTGTTGTATTTGAATTATTTGTCAAATGACTCCTAGTGTAAGTAAATTAGCTATAGGAAAAACCATTAAGCAGCTAAACAAAATGTTGTGCAAACAATTATTTTAAAGAGGTAAACAAAAAAATATGTCGAGTGCCATTGCATTGGCTCAATTGGTAGCGACATCAACAAAAACTCCACTGACCATTGTTAAACCGTTTTATTAGATGTTAACACATTTACCTTTTTAGAAGATGACAGAATATTCAAATATTTGAAAAAAACTCAGATACTGGAAAAACATAACTGTCATTGGCGATTTTGATAAAGCGGTAATTTAGAGAGTAATTTATTATTTTCACATTAGCGAAAAACAGAAAATATTACACGAAAGTTGTACAAAGAAATAAATTATCCAGGTTCATTTTTGTCATTAAGAGAAGATGTATCTCTTTTAGGATTCAAGTGGACACAAGAGAAACATGAATTACGATATCTTCGAATAAATTTTCTCATTACAATTGACGAATATCGCGCTCAGGGTCGTCTTAAGAAACCAATTTACGTTCGTTTAAAAAAACTAATTTCCAAGTGTTTAGTAACAGTTTCAATGCCCTACTCATGTTCAGGACTAACAAAGCAATGACTATCATCATTATAATATGATCATTTAGAATTAGTTGCAAATGCAATTATTCTCAATTGTAAAACCGAAGTTGTGTGGTGATTGACAACGCATCATACCAAAATTCGTTGCAAAATCCCGGCATCATTTCAAATCATCGTAAACAAGCAATAATTGATTGGCTGACATAACGAAATATCATTTATATTGCATCGATGCTTAAACCACAATTTTATAAGTTGATACTGCAAAACAAAACAAGATTTATTATATAAAATTGATAATTTGTTTAGAGAACATGATCACAGCGTCCTACGTCCTACCATCCCACCATCCTGACTTCAATCAGATTGAAAATATAAGTGCTTTAATAAAAGGATACGTAGATAAAATAGCATATCAATGAATATGGACACTATATCAGATTGACGAAAGCAGAAGTACAATACAAAAATGGAAAATTGTTTGCGACTATGCAATTAAGGCAGAACACGCATTTGACGGTCAAAACGCCACTGTTGATGGTATAACAGAGCGATTCATTATAACCACTGGTAACATATCAAACGAGAGTGAAAAGGAAAATACTAGGTCTGGTGTAGCTTTTGGGGATAATTCATACAAATGTAAAGCAGAGCTGATGTTTCCAAAACTGTAGCCTCGAGACTGTTAAAACTACAACAATTAAAAAAAAAGAGCTGGTTGAAAATACCTAGGATTTTAAATAATAATAAACCTCATAATTGTTTTAGAGCTCCTATAAAATACTAGACTCTTAATACTTCATGCAAGGACGACGTCATCAGATATTGTGCGACAGGGACAATGCTCTACGAAACCGAAATTGGTCGATGGTTTTTTTGTTGGAATAAAAGAGTGTTTATTGTAATATAAGATCTTTTTTCCTACAAGTTTTATTTTTCTACTTTGTATTTGTTTGACTGATACTAAAAGTAAATCTGCGAGTTGGTGGGTGTTAAAGAGTTACCCCACTAACATTTTTTCCAATGATTGTTGTGCAATATTTATTACCGAGTATGCGTCTCACTATTCAATATTGGCCAATCGGCTGGGTAAAAACCTAATGCTAGAGTTTTTGACATAGTTTTTATTCTAATGACTGATGATATTCACTTATATTCCTCGGTCGTCTTGTACGACCCTCGCGGTAAGAATGGTAAGGGTATTCAATCCCCCGGGGGGGGACGTCGCTCAAGGGGAGGGTACCTCTTAGGGGGTATTCCATCGGGCCGGCCACTGACGACAAGTTCACGCTGCTCCAGTGGCCGGTCCAACGACGTAGGCGAGGTTCGTGGGAGGGTTATGGGTATGCGTGCTTACGCCCCTCTGTCGCCCCGGACGGAGTGGTGCGAGAAGAGCGCCGACCATAACCCACCCAAAAAAAAAGGGTATTCAATCCCAATATGGAAATTACGATTTATGTTTAAAATATGTATAAAACGAGACTTTTATAAAGTTGTGAGTATATTAAATCCAATTTCACAAGTGATTTGATAGATTACTCCAAAGTTCATTTGTTACACAATATGGTCCCAGTCCAATTACTGTTCCTGCTGACAGGTCTACTGTTGTGTACTCAAAAAGACTATTGTCACTCGTCAGTCAATCAAGCCAGGATATACTTATCCAAAACTCTTGCAATGTTTTGCATTTCTTTCCCCTGAATCCCGAGCCGACACCGTGCAAATTCGAATAATAGGTATTAAGTTACTTAAATACTGGCAAGTTGGCTGGTTAAGTTGACATGTTTTGCATGTTAATATTATAATGATCAATATTGGCTTGATATGCAGGTGGACCGGGTGCTTGAGGTGTGGCTCGTGAACTATAAGGCGGTGCTGGTGGAAGTGGCGTTTGCCAGGCACTATCACCATAACCTCCTCCATACACATATGACGGAGATTCGCATGGACTCTGATCAACTCTATTTTCGTAACTAGGTGTTGCATCATAACCACGTCCAACATTATCATAAGAGGCCACGTTGGTTTCATAATTTCTAGGTGGGATAGGTTCATTGTATGGGCCAACTACGTCGTAACCAGATGATTTCATGCTGCTACGTCCAACTGTATTATACCTATTATTAGTTACTACTATAGGAACAGATTCAGCAGGCGGTGGTGGGTCGTAACTATCTTCTACGGAAGGGAAGTTATCTCTATCAGTATGGTATGATACTGGACGAGCTGCGTGGAAGTTTGAGTATGACGAGTGAGCTGATGTGGGCCGAGGTGCTCTTGACTCGCGTGGCAAGGAAGCGGTCGACGCTAAATAACCAGCATTTCTATATGACCGTCTTGATCTACGGACTGAGGAGTTGTTACCTCGTGAACCAGAGCGGCGTTTTACACGACGGGGAGTCATTGGTTTCATGGAGCTCTCGCTGATGTTTGTTTCTGTTTGACTTAATTCTATTGTGTAAACTGGACGTCGTGACATTGTATTTTTATCTAAAATTAAAAAAAAAATGAACAGCTTAGTTTTCGTAAATCATCACCATCATCATCATCGTCCTGCTCTTATCTCAATTACTTAGGGGCGACCCAATATGTACTCCATTTGCATCGTACTTATTGCAGAAGTTATCGGTAAGAGAAGAGTATTATAAGCAGCCGTCTGCCTGACGTCAACCCTCTTTGGGAAAGTAATTGTTAACCAGATCAGATGGATTTGGCCCAAGTAGAAAACACTTAGTCGTATTTTACGACACCAAGTAAGGATTGGTAGTATTCGTCGCCGCTACCATCTGCCACCT
The DNA here is from genome assembly GCA_905163515.2 of Lymantria monacha. Taxonomy (NCBI): domain Eukaryota; kingdom Metazoa; phylum Arthropoda; class Insecta; order Lepidoptera; family Erebidae; genus Lymantria; species Lymantria monacha. The sequence goes on from LR991083.1 coordinate 14,735,308, forward strand.
CAGTTTTCGCAAATACAGTTTTGAAAAGCGAAGAGCCTAGTTATTATGTATAGGTAAAAGACTCACCAATAAGCTGATAGTTGATTTTTATTTAAATTATATTTCTCACATCCCTATCCCAATAACTAATCAAAGGTCTAATGCACGTACATTCCACTATGTCATTTCGTAGTCTTATGTAATAGAGGCTGGGCCTGCTATTATTTACACATGTTTCTATACTTTATACTTGCTTGGTAGAAAATAAAACTTTATGGTCCAGCAATGTCGTATTACTTTTCATAGCAGCAGCAATTATTGTGTGCTAATGGAGTACGAATACACTTTTTTTTTGTGTTTTATTAGTTTTATGATTGTTGTTAGGTCGCATACCTAGTAACAAGGACCTTTAGGTCAAAGTAAATGATAGGCAGATAAGTCATTTGAATTTCTTATTAAGGTGCCGGATACCGCTCTTTCAACGCACCACGATCGTTGTAACCGAGCAGTTAAGCTTGAAAAATGGCGGTAATGATCGATACTGGTAACACATAAAGCTTAAACTTTATCTTACCACACACGCACGTGCACGTACGTATGCACACATACACACCAATCCGCCTGTTATAAATTGCAATTCATTAATTCATAACTATGATCTTATTATTGGTGAAGTTCTAAATTCAGCGCACCAAATTTATCAACATCTAAATCATCCTAATGTTATTGGTTTCCATATAGTCGGTTGCTAGCTCTAGCAAATAATAATCTAAAAAAAACTGTTTTTAAAAAAAAAACAATAACCGACTTCAAGTCTATAACCTACGGCAAACGATATACAACAAACTTACACTAAAAAGTAGAAAATAATTATTTTAATTAGTTTAATCTCAAAAGAACAATAGAAAAGAAATTATAATTTACCTACTTACAGGTATATAGAAACTTATACCTACTATTTAAAGAAAATTAACTAATAAAAATACTTTACATTGAAAAGAATACCAGAACAATTAACGAAATTATAATACATCTACCTATTTACAGGTAGGTATGTAAAAACTTATATTATGTGAAGAAAAATGGATAATAATATTAAATTTTGTATTTCAAAGCAAGGAGCATTGAAATTTAATAAACGAAATTATTAATATTTATTTATAAGTAATATTTATTTGGATTCGGTGCCAGCCAAGGATAGATTTTCTACTTTGCGAATATCACACGTCTCACGTAGTATCTACCTAACCTACACATTGATGGACGATAATTACGGTATAGCGCTAATCAGCGCGATAACGCGGGCGGGGCAGGCGCGGGACGGGCGAGGCGATGTCACTGAGTGAACTACCCGAACGCGGGCAGTCGCGTGAGGGCAGCTGTCGTTGATGTTCATGTGATTTGTTGCGCTTAAAATATTTATGCAAGAGAATTTAATTTTGATTTAGCTGGCACCGACTCCAAAAAAATATTACTTATAAATAAATATTAATAATTTCGTTTATTCTATTTCAATGCTCCTTGCTTTGAAATACAAAATTTATTATTATTATCCATTTTTCTTCACATAATATAAGTTTTTACATACCTACCTGTAAATAGGTAGATGTATTATAATTTCGTTAATTGTTCTGGTATTCTTTTCAATGTAAAGTATTTTTATTAGTTATTATTAGTTAATTTTCTTTAAATAGTAGGTATAAGTTTCTATATACCTGTAAGTAGGTAAATTATAATTTCTTTTCTATATAAATTACTGAAATTTTTAGCATTTAATATGCTTAATTATTTATAAAAACCGATTACGAAATGAAAACTTCTTTTCTATTGTTCTTTTGAGATTAAACTAATTAAAATAATTATTTTCTACTTTTTAGTGTAAGTTTGTTGTATATCGTTTGCCGTAGGTTATAGACTTGAAGTCGGTTTTTGTTTTTTTTTTAAAACAGTTTTTATTTTCCGTTTTTTAGTGGAAAGTACGTGAATTTAGATTTTTTTTTAAATGGGTAGACCTAGTAAACGGGCTGCTCAAATGAGACAGCACCGTTTGAAAGAAACGAGTGTCGAGAGAGATAATCGTTTAAAGAAAAATAGGTTTAGAAATGCGATAAATATTGCAAAAAATGAGAGTGCCGAGCGGAGGGCTAATAGACTTTCCCAGATGAGAGCATACACAAACATATTTAGGCGTAACGAAAGTCCAGAAAGTCATTCTCAAAGACTCAGTTTGATTCGCGAACGCCTATCAAACGAAACCGAGGAGCAACGATCTCAACGTATTGGCGTGATACACAAGCGTTTATCAAACGAGACTGTGGAGGAACGATCTCGTCGTCTTAGTTTGATACGCGAGCGTTTAACAAACGAGACTGTGGAGGAACGATCTCGTCGTCTCAGTTTGATACGCGAGCGTTTAACAAACGAGACTGTGGAGGAACGATCTCGTCGTCTCGGTTTGATACGCGAGCGTTTATCAAATGAGACTGAGCAGCAACGATCTCATCGTCTTGGTTTGATACAAGACCGTTTATCAAATGAATCTACGGAATCTAGGTCCATTCGAATAGAACGTATGCGACAAGCTAGTCACAACCGCGTAGTAGAATTTGATTTCAATAATTTTGAACAGGCCATCAATATTTTTGCAGATGTTCCATGCGCCATTTGCAATAAAGGGTTGTATCCACCACAACGTTTTAATTTAAATTTACCAATATATAGTTCATTATTGCCTGTAGAACTAGTCACTCTACGTAATATTATAACGTGCTCTCGCTGTAGAAATAATATCAGAAAAAGAAAAATTCCACCAGTAGCTTACTGGAACAAAATGGCAGTCGCGGCAGTGCCTCCAGAGCTAGCCAGCTTGACTAATCTTGAAGAACGGTTTTTATGCCGCGTTATACCTTTTCTGAAAATAACAAAACTACAAAACCGTTTCTGTCAAGATTGGTGTAAGGGACAAGTTACCCTATTTGCAAAAGACGTGGTTGAAGTCGCTGAACAACTGCCCCTTACACCAAATCAACTAGGACTAGTTCTGGTTGTCGAAAGTCTCGAGAACTTACGGCGCTCCCAAGAGTTTATGGTGGATACCAATAGATTGTATCAAGCTCTAATGTGGTTAATGTCCAATAATAGACTCTACAGAGATATAAGGCCCCATTTTGAGAATGTTATCGACATTTCTACAATTGTTGAAATTTCAGAAGAGCCTGCACCTGACAGAGAGCTTATAGAATTACAATCTACTCCTCAGAGCAACTACGTAGAAATAAGTGAAAACATTTCCATACTACGCGGGTCATTTCAACAAGCCGATTTAAGATTTGATTTTCAATTCCGTGGCAAACAGTGTACTGCTGTAGCAGCTGTAGCTTGTGCAGCATTCTGTACGGATGAGCCAAATCGATAGTCAAGAAGTGACATAGATTATATTGTAATACTCGGAGATAAGCTTTACCATGAATCCATTGCTTCTAGAGTGGTCTCTGCAGTTGGAGAAATAAACCCCGAATATGTTGCTGCAACTGATTTGGCGCAGCAAATATTATATAACAGGTTGCAAATTAATATCTCAACAGCTGAAATTAGTTATAATGGTCATTTGGATACAGATCGAAGTACTGACGGCTTTCCAAACCTAAAAAATGCTCTGATATTATTTTTCAGAGAAAACTGTTGCGGGCTACTTACTGCAAACGCCATGACTGTGGCTATATATTGTAAAGCTGAAACAGATACTCGTACATATTGGTTGTTTGATTCACATGCACGTGGACCTAAGGGAGTTATAGCACCAAAACGAGGTGTAGCCTGTTGCATGAAATTTCAAAGTATAGACGTATTGCATCGTATAATACGATGAAATTTGTTTACACCATTGAAGAAAGGACAAGCACAAGACTACTTTATTAATGTGTACTCACTATCGCCTTTGATTGTGATACAAGAGAATCAAACAGAAGTACGCAGAGAATTGTTGAGGAATCGACAGTTAAGTTCTCAGGAGCAATCAAAAGTAGTTCAATTAGAGAGTCCTACATTTACGATACCTACATCGGTAGACCGTTCAGAGATAAATTGTATACGTACAATTTCTATACACCAATCCGAGAGTCTTATGTATACAATATCAGAAGATTACGATCAATATCAGCAAATATCTCGGCCAAACTCAGCTTCAAAAAAGCAAGCTATGTTATGGAGCACACACGCATAATTAAAACTACTAGTATGCTCCATAACATTGACGAAACGGTCCCTAACCTAAAAAATATAGTTTCTTTTGATTGCAATATCACTCCAAGAAATAACATCCGTTTAGCGGAGGTTACTAGAAAAACAGCTGCACCATTAAATGTTGATAGAGAACGACGAACCAAAGAGCTTGCATTTTACTGTCTTTTTCCAGACGGTAAAAATGGATTTGGAGAGGAAAGAGATATTCATATAACTCCTTTGGATTATTTTCAGAATCGAATAATGTGCCTGGAAAAGCGTTTCAATCGAAATGATTATTTATTTTTTGCTCTTTCCATCGTCGAATATTATAGAGCTAAATCCAGTGTTTCGGTATCATGCCGCATGCGTCAGGGCCAAGGTGGACAGACACCTCAAGGAATCATAGACAACATGCACCTTACTATGAGGAATATCAGAGGATCGGCATCTTATTGGCAGAAATGTTGCTCTGAGCTTACCCCAATGGTCCGATCTTTGGGGCCTCCTACGTGGTTCATGACGTTCTCATGCAATGACCTTAATTGGCTAGATATGACCAAAGCCCTTCTTATTGCGGATGGTCGTAATGTAAATGAAGCAGAGAGCATGTCTTTTTCTGAGCGTTTGCAGTTAGTAGAGAAATATCCCGTTGTTATTTCTCGGCAATTTACTGTTCGCGTAAATGCTCTGATGCGATTTCTAAAATGTAATCGAGATTGTTTAGGCGGTCCAGTAGTCGACTTTTGGTATAGAGTAGAGTTTCAAAGTCGTGGAAGTCCGCACCTTCACATGTTGGTATGGTGTGACAATGTACCAAATTTCTCTACTCCTGAGGGTATCGAAGTTATCGAAAGGGTTGTTTCGTGCTCCTTAACACCTAATGATCCTGTATTGCAGAATTTAATAGAAGATGTGCAAATACACAAGCATACGACTACGTGCTACAAAAACCGCAATAATAGCTATTGTCGTTTTGGTTTTCCAAGGCCCGTATATGAGAAAACTAATTGCTTAAGTCCTGATGAAGTACTAGCTAACAATGGACGATTTTGTTGTTTAAAACGAACTGAAAAGGAAAGCATGGTTAATAACTACAATCCAACATTATTGAGGCTCTGGAAAGGGAACATTGATGTGCAGCCGTGCGGTGACGTAACCGCAGTTGCGTACTATGTCGCTAAATACGCAAGTAAATGCGAACCGCATGATAGTGGTGAAGTCGTAAGAGGAGCTGTTGCGAAGGCTAAGAGGCAAGGTAGTCCTGTCTGGAACCAGCTATTTGCAGTATCAATGGCCATTCTATCGCAACGCCTCGTAAGTGCTCCAGAATGCGCATATACATTATGCCATTTACCGCTAAAAATGTCTTCAAGAAAAACAGTTTTCATAAATAGTTGTAAGCCAAATGAACGTTACAGACTTTTAAAATTTGATAACAATGATATATCTATATACAATAACATTTTCGACCGTTATGTCTTACGTCCCGAAGAACTAGAAGTTTTAAGTCTAGCTGAATTTGCTGTGCGTTTCGAAACGATATCTAACTCAACATGGAACGAAGACGATGGTGATGAAGAATTAAGAGCTGAGAACGTTCCGCCGCCCAAATTTATTCCACTCAAAGATAACACACGGATGCGTATAAGAAATAAGTTTACCATATTACGTACACGATACTATACATTGAATAGTGACAAAGAAGCTTATTACTATAGCGTGTTCGTTTGTAATGTACCATTTCGTGATGAAAATGAACTTCTACTCCAAGAAGAAACCGCTGAGGCATGTTTCATTAGGCGGCAAAGAGAACTTCGACCATTAGATAGCAACGTAAGTGCAGTAGAATTTGCTTACGCAGAACAAATGATACAGCAGGCTCTTGCTCAAGCTGCCGCGCTTAACACTGCCCGTGACCCTTATAATATTGACGCTCCTCTGATTTATAGCGCCGAACAAATTATTAATAACGATGACAATTATTGTGAAGATGTATGCGAAAGGTCTGCAATGCCAGATGAGGTATTCTTAAGTAACATTCGAGGTCTAAACGTCCAACAGAGAGATTTTTTCCAGAAAGTATCTGGGGCTGCCGAAAGTAATTTGCACGGACAAGAAAACCAGTTATTGTTGTTCATAACGGGTGGTGCAGGAAGTGGAAAGTCAATTGTACTAAAACTACTTGTGGAACATATAAAACGCTGTTATGCACCTACAGTTGACTTGATGCTCCAAGCAAAATTTATTGAGGTGGGTTCTCTTACAGGAGTAGCTGCACGTCAAATATTTGGGAAAACATTACACTCCATTTTTTTCTTCCAATTGAAAAGAGTAATACCATGGCATACAAAAAAATCACAGGGCAAAGGTTAGAAAATGAAAGGCGCAAATGGCGCCATATTAATTGGCTAATTATAGGTGAACCGATGGTTTACTGTGTGAGACACAAGGAGGTTTCAGGAGTGGAAGGGGATGTATGGATCAAGTGTTCTCTCTGCGCAACATTGTGGAGAAGCATCTGGCTCTAGGTCAGAGGGTTTTCTGCAGTTTTGTGGATCTGGAGAGAGCATTTGACACGGTTGTACGAAAGGAACTTTGGGACATTTTACCGGAGTATGGTATTAACGGTAAACTGCTTCAGGCTGTGCAGTCCAGTTACATGGGCTGTAGAGCCTGTGTGCGGCTGGATGATGGAATGTCACCTTGGTTTGACGTCAATATCGGCGTTAAGCAGGGGTGCGTTCTGTCAGTCAAGCTGTTTATTATATATCTGGATAAATGTCTCCAAAGGTTGAACGATATGACTGTGGGAGTCCAGATGGGCGACTCAGTGGTCACTGCTCTGCTTTATGCAGATGATGCAGTCCTGCTGGCACAGTCAGCGACTGACCTGCAGACCCTAGTCGACACAATGACAGAAGATTGTAAGAAAAGGGGTCTACGCGTGAATGTGAGCAAAACCAAAATTATGGTCTTTGAAAGAGATGAAGCCAGAACAGATGTAAGAGTAACAATAGGTAATGATGTACTAGAACAAGTGGATGAATTTGTATATCTTGGATGTGGATTTAGCCGAGATGGAATTTACACCACTGATATAGAGCGAAGAGTGAATGCGGGAAATAGAGTGAACGGAGCGTTGGGGCAACTTCTCGGCAGCCACCACCTCAGCCAGAAAGCACGTGTAGCAATACATAACGCAGTGCTTGTCCCAACATTACTGTATGGAAGCGAGAGTTGGGTATGCAGAAAAGAGTATGAAAGTAAAATTAATGCGGTCGAAATGCGATCTCTGCGGGAAATCTGTGGAGTTAGGCTGACCGACCGCATTCGTAACGACGACGTAAGAGAGCGAGTAGGTATGAAAGACAGTATTGGTGTAAAGATGCGAAAGGGAATGCTCCGATGGTTCGGACATGTGGAAAGAATGCCGAACGAACGTCTGGTTAAGAAGATATACAATGCGAAAGTGGAAGGATGTAGGTACCGAGGGAGACCGAGACTAACCTACCTAGACCAGATCGGTCATATACTGAAGGAAGGTGGAGTCAAGAGTCTCCGAAACCGACGAGCGTGTATGAGGAGAATTATGAATGTTGAGGAAGCGAGTGAAATATGCAGAGATAGAGTTCTCTGGCACTCTGTTCTCTCTGCCTACTCTGCGAGGGATATGGCGTGATGATATGTATGTATGTTATAGATGAAATTTCTATGGTATCATATGAAAATTTACGTATTATTCATCTGCGTCTACAAGAATTTAAGAATAACGATAAATTATTCGGCGGAGTGCATATATTGCTTTTTGGCGACATACTGCAACTTCCACCAGTAAAAGGCAACTGGTGTTTTATTCAACCACCAGTTTTTTGGGGGAAGTACACCTTTAGCACCAGTTCTCCTTTTGCGAACTCACTATAAATATGAGACAGCGCAATGACACTGAGTTTATTGACCTTTTGAATAGTTTACGGGTTGGGGAATTAACAACAGCTCAGCTACAGTTACTTTTGGAGCGGCGACACGTGCCTTTGTCAGGAGATTTTGCTGATGGGGTTGCTGTCCGTATATTTCCTACTGTTAGACAAGTTGACTCTTATAATGAAAAAATGACCGCTGAAAATGATAAAATGCACCGCATGTACACGATAAATGCCGTAGATGAATCTCGCGAGGCAGCAATGTATGGCGGAACGCCACCAGAAAATGTTATACCTAAAGACATTAATAACTGTGGTGGTTTCTTATCAACTATAAAGTTGGGTACCGAATCCCGAGTCATGTTACGACGCAATATTTCCGTATCCGATGGGCTCGTGAATGGTGCCATGGGCATAGTTAAAAAATTAAATGGCCTGCTCTTCGACGAGATCAATTAGAAGAAGGTGAATTGCCTGAATCTGTGCATATAAAATTTGGTGACGTGACTGTGGGCCTCAGGATAAAAGATGATGACGGTTGCGTACCAATTACACCTGCTTGCACAACTTTCCAAGCGCAAAGAAGATATGGAGATGTCGAGCGCAGGATGTTACCGCTCATTTTAAGCTGGGCGGTGACTGTTCACAAACTCCAAGGTACAACACTTGACAAAGCAGTGATTGATCTAGGCAAGAAGAATTTTGCTAAGGGACAGATTTATGTAGCCCTCAGTCGCGTCAAAACCTTAGACGGCACTGCGTTATCTGATTTGGATGCCAATAAACTTTTAAGTCGACCACATGATGACAAAGCTATATCAGAAATGATATGCTTGCGTAATCTTTAATATTTTTATTTTCATTTTCAAACAGTTTTATTTCGTTTACAATGTTTGTCGGTAGGCTAAATTTAGTATGTAGATGACATTGCAATTAGATCAATAAAACCGTTTATCTTAATACGCATAACATATGCGTAAACAAGAATTACTGCTCATATGCATATACTCATATGCCCATACGCAAATATTCAAACTATATTATGTATAAAGGCATCAGAAACAGCATTTTGCCCTCCATTTTGAGGCATTCCCCTCGATTTCCCCAGGATCCCAGCATCAGATCCTGACACCCTGGATATGGGACCACCTTTGAAGTATCCTCTTCTAACAAAAAAAAATATAACACATACAAAAAAAAATAGCGGTTGAATTGAGAACCTCCACCTTTTTTGAAGTCGTTTAATAAGGGTCACGGACAGCGTTAAGCGCGGCAGCTTGAGAAAGAGCCTGCTGTATCATTTGTTCTGCGTAAGCAAATTCTACTCCACTACTATTCAATGTATAGTATCGAGTGCGTAATACGGCAAACTTATTTCTTATACTCATCCGTGTGTTATCTTTGAGTTGAATAAATCTGGCCGGCGGAACGTTCTCATCTCTTAATTCTTCGTGACCATCGTCTTCGTTCCATGTTGAGTTAAATATCGTTTCGAAACGCACAGCAAATTCAGCGAGACTTAAAACTTCTAGTTTGTCGGGACGTAATACATAACAGTCGAAAATGTTATTGTATATAGATATGTATCATTGCGTTATCTTTGAGTTGAATAAATTACGAAATTTCGTACTTCTAACTTTGAAAACGACGAACTTTGACCTTACTCTTCCTTTGACCCTTAGCTAAACATCATAAAGATAATTTCCATACGCAAATATTCAAACTAAATTATGTATAAAGGCATCAGAAACAGCATGTTTGCCCTCCATTTTGAAGCATTCCCCTCGATTTCCCCAGGATCCCAGCATCAGATCCTGATACCCTGGATATGGGACCACCTTTGAAGTATCCTCTTTCTAACAAAAAAAAAGAATCATGGTGTTATCTTTGAGTTGTATAAATTACGAAATTTCGTACTTCTAACTTTGAAAACGACGACCTTACCCTTCCTTTGACCCTTAGCTAAACATCATAAAGATAATCTCCATACGTAAATATTCAAACTAAATTATGTATAAAGGCATCAGAAACAGCATTTTTGCCCTCCATTTTGAGGCATTCCCCTCGATTTCCCCAGGATCTCAGCATCAGATCCTGATACCCTGGATATGGTACCACCTTTGAAGTGTCCTCTTTCTAACAAAAAAAGAATTATAAAAATCCATCCATAATTGGCTTTGCTATCGCGTAACATACATATATAAAAAAAAAAAAAAAAAAAATAGCGGTCGAATTGAGAACCTCCTCCTTTTTTGAAGTCGGTTAAAAATTAAAAATAGATACATTCGTTATTTAGGACTAACTGTTGTATAATAAAATGCAGGTATATCACATCTTTGGCACTAAAAGTCTATAAAACAGATGAAAGTAAAGAAAAATTACCTGTTGCTTGCTTTATTTGTTTAAATGATCGAACGGCTAGCACAACAGCAAGTGGCAATGCTGTAGCTGCCAATGTAGCAGCTACTGCTGACTGCCCCAGCTCCACATGTTGCCATTGCATAAAGCAACCCTCCACTCGTGTTGGTCTCCAAGGTCCAGGTCCGTCTACTTCATCCCAAACTGGTTGACATCCCCAACCATTACCTTCCCACCAACTCACACTATCAGTTCCCAATGACAATAGGCCACTATCCTAAAAAAATGAAAAACATTATATTTGATGCTAATTACAAGTAATTGTCAAGGCAATAAAGAGCATAGAGTTATGTCATCTACATACCCTGTTTAAAGAGCCCAGATTTAGATAGTAACAGATTAAAAATATATTCCATACAAGCCATATGAAACTCCATACTGCATACTGTAAAGAAATTTAAAAAAAGTTAATTAAAAAGTTATGTTATATTTACATATCCTACTACAATCATTTTTAACATGATTATAAAAAAATATATCAACATATATTTGGAATAAAACCCGATTACGAAGCGAAAAATGATGTCACAAGCGGGATTCGAACCCGCGCCTATTGGGATTCCGGCCCAATCGTGCTGCCACTACACCACCGTGACTTATTGTAGGACATGCAAATTTCGCTTCGTATCATATTTACGTCTCAAGGTGACGGTATGCCATCTACCGGACAATGTTTACACATTGTTATAGTCTTAATACTTCAAACTTTGCAGTTAGAATTGTATTAAACGATGACACAACCTTGTTATTTAAATTACTGAAATTTAGCATTTAATATGCTTAATTATTTATAAAACCCGATTACGAAGCGAAAAATGATGTCACAAGCGGGATTCGAATCCGCGCCTATTGGGATTCCTGCCCAATCGTGCTGCCACTACACCACCGTGACTATATTCTAACTGCAAAGTTTGAAGTATTAAGCCTATAACAATGTGTAAACATTGTCCGGTAAATGGCATACCATTACCTTAAGACGTAAATATGATACGAAGCGAAATTTGCATGTCCTACAATAAGTCACGGTGGTGTAGTGGCAGCACGATTGGGCCGGAATCCCAATAGGCGCGGGTTCGAATCCCGCTTGTGACATCATTTTTCGCTTCGTAATCGGGTTATATAAATAATTAAGCATATTAAATGCTAAATTTCAGTAATTTAAATATATTTGGAATACTAACAAAGAAAGAAAAAATAATTAATGTACTAAAATTTTATTATGTATTGATGTAATTGTTTAATTATGTCTTATTTATTGAATACTTTTGGAGTAGAAGCTGTCAGTACCATTGCAATTTAAAACTATTTGAAACAAAATACCAACACTAAATTAACATCTATATGAACCTGCCTATGAACAAATCAATTGTTTAAGTTAATATTAAAATACTACTTATACTGCAATTATCTCATTCTTTTGCAATCTGATTTTGTATGGGTTTTACATCTATCATCTATAGTCTTATATATTATTAATAAAACTACTATCACCACTGTAACTGTTATAAGCCTAGACATACATTAACTTTTGAGTATGACAAGAGCAATTGTAAATGAAGAACTTGTAATGCTTTTAATTATCTTGGGACTTAAAGCAAATTTAAATGGAAAAGTTAAACTGAATTTATAAATATAGATTTGGTTGTCCTTCAGTGCAATATCATACACAAAATGCAAAATTGACTGATTGGCCATTTAAAAAAGGAATATACAACTAACATAAGTGCATAATTATAACACCACCACCTTAGGACCGCATGTGCATCTTTGCAGGATTTTTATATAGTCACACTAATCTCAGAAGGATACAAATAATATTATTCTTTACATTGCTTGAAAGTGTTGTATAACGTAATTAAGAGCTTTCACATACCTAAAGAGATTTGGCATTAGGCAGATGGCTAGTGATAAACTTGTGCCAAATTTTTTGCAATATAGAATGGTACCTCGAGATATGAGTGCCTTAACATATGAGTTATTTGAGATACAAGCTGCCGAGCAGCGAAATATTGTTTTGAAATATGAGCAATATTTGCAATACCAGGAACTGACAGCTGAGACACTATACACAGGTCACCCAGTTTATTACACCTCTTGCATTATCCCACATATTTCCTGTCTTATTTTAAAACATGTAACAAAATCAATTACGGGTAACATTTTTGGGGCTTGAGTGGATTAATGGCATTTCAATTAATTTCAATATGAAAAAATTGTTCCCGCGTACTAGGCCGCCTGGCTGCGTAGTCAGGCTGCGGCGGCCAGAGGAACATATGACGTTCTATGGGAGCCGCGCACATAACAGCCCCGAACTCCTGGCTGCGGCAGCCATACAAATGCGCAGGTGCATGGCAGCCCATTGCCTGGCTACACAGCCAGGCTGCCTAGTGCGCGGGGAGCCTTAAGATATGAACAAGGTTACTGAACGAATTAAACTTGTATCTCGAGGTATCACTGTATATGTTGGAAGGAAAATACATATCCTAATATACACTCAATTCAACTCTAAACAATTGTGATAAGAGCTAGATGATGATAACTTAATTTTAAGGATAAATCAGGATGGAAAAACAAACTATAATAAAATGATTGAGTCTTTTAGAACATCCAATAATTTATAGACATAGGTACTGTAAAACATTTGTTTGTTCTATATAATGAGTTATGCAATGTTTGGATACAGTGAAAGCAGAAGTATAAACTAGGTCATTCAATTTAGATACCACAAGTTTGACAGGTACTTACTGCTAACAGATAGTTGGTTATATATTGAACGGCGCCAAAGGACCCAAATATTATCAATAGTATATTTGTAAAATTTGCAATGATTGGTAACCACATATATCCTAAAAAATCAAAAACTTGCCGCTGTATGGTTATGATCTGTAACAATATCAAGTGCATCACATAGTAATTAAAAAATTTCAAGACGTATATCATATTATGATACAATAAATCTGTCGAGGTCATATTATTAATCATATATCATCAAATCATCTCGTAATCTTACTATATTAGATATAAACAAGAAAATTTAAATTATTTGATTATAATATTATATCTTGAATAACAAAAAATAATTCCTATATTACTGCATGAAAATACAAATATATGAACAGTTAACGTACCAGTTCCAGAATACAGACAATTAATAACAACGTTCGTAATCCACAAACGGCCATTGTAAATATAGAGAATTCTGTAAATGTTGTAAATAACATTCACAATGTAAACGGGTACATTTTAATTTATCACGGAAGTTGATGAATATTATAAGTCATTGTTGTTATGGAAATAAATACGATAATCTCACGTAGAACTCAAAACTTGAATCATTCATAATCCCACAGAGCATTCTAAACAAAATGAGTAGATACTCGTAGATAGTGTAGATACTTTTTTTTTTGGTTCTGTTCGTCCATTCGGACAGGCAAAGGGATCAAAGCCCATACAGCCAAGTCTTATTTAATTATTATTCATACATTGTTCATAATTTCTTCATATTATGTAGCCTTAATAGTCATTGTCTGTAAGTCTGTCAGTAAGTCAAGTCGTTACCATTAATCAGGTGCTGATAACCTAATCAATGATTTTCTTTGGGAATTTTGGACAAATATGAAAATACACGTAAACCACTATTATACCATATTCACTACACTTCAGCACTTTAACTGTACCATATTGCATAAAATACCAGCAAAATTATTCAATATAACACCACAAAACACTAAAGAAATGAATATAATACAAGAGCGTGACATGACATTTCCACATTCGCGCCAAAACTCATAGTGTAGATCAAAGAGTAAAGTTATTAAATTGAAAAAGAGTGGCAACTCGATGATAAAATATGCATGTATGGAAAGTGCTGCCACCCAGAGTTTAGGCGGTGAACTAAAGTTGAAGTAATATATATTATATACATATCTACATGTGTATGTGTAATTACATAGAATTTTCTTTTACTATGAAAGCTACCCTGAAATATAAAAAAAAAAAATATCAGCTGATAATTAAACAATAATAATATCAGCCTAACATTGAAACTTGAGATAATTTTCAGAAAAATATCAAATGCCGAAAATAGATCGATGACAATAAGCACCTACGCTAGGAACAAAAAATAACAATTCTCAGTTTTGACAACGTTTAACAGACAGGACAAAATGGCAGCAGTTAAGTTTGTACAACCAATCTGTAGGCGGCGCGACGGTCAGTAAAAATAAGTAATGTTTTAAGTGTGCCCACCCAGGTGTAGATACTGCACAACAGTGTTGATAACAGTTATTCCAGCTTTCCACCAGATTCAACCTTTAAATCCACCAGAAAACCACTAAAAATATAGTACTACATTCAAACTCGCTAAATTTTACACTAAAATAAAATTTAATGAAAGAAAATACGTTTAGAAATTATTAGTTTCCTTTATTATTACAAAAATAATAATTAGTAACGAACACACCATTTGTAGGTAAATCAACATAAAAATTATTCAATAACGACTAATTCTAAATTAACTCGTTTTCTTCAGATGAATCATTTTTGTCTGCACCATAATCATCGGTTTCAGATTTATATGACTCTTTAGTACCAATTTGATTTACAACGGCTACTGGAATTTTATAACCATTGCAGCATTTTCCTTCCAACCTCAAACTACAGCGTACTCTCAATATAGCAGTTAAAAGATTTAACTTCATTCTATTCCTCTGTTTGTTTTTTATTAAATTCATACTGCTAAATAGTCGCTCAACATCGGCATTAGGATGAGGCAGTATTAAGAGACTAATCGCAAAATTCGCTAATTCCTTAAACCTCGGCTCTCCTTGAGCATCTTTAAAATTCAATACTTCGTTCCAAAAAAAATATATGTTTTTAGTCTCATTCCATTTCAATAAATGAATTTGACGCCACTGGTCTTGCTCTTGCTATATGTTCTGCGCTTTTATTGAACAGAGCCATTATGTCAATTAGCGGTTCTTTATTATGATTAAGTGCTTGTTCAACACTTATTCGGGAAATTTTTTTCATCAGCATCAAATTTTCTGGTAACCTATTTTTTATTTCTCCAATTAGAGTGACTATAAACGTTATGCACCGATGCCGCATCATTTCTTCCTCTTCCTTTGGTAATCCTTTGTCTCTCATTTCCGTTATTTGTTATTCAAATCGAAATCCAAGATAACATTTTTGAACCAAGAAATCACGCATATTCTAAGTTAAAATATCAACTTTATTTGTAGGCAACGTAACCTTGCAGACCAGCATATCTATCAGACTGGTCAACTCTTCACACAATTTGATGTGGTCAGTATCTTTAGACTCAAACATTTTATTCACTCTGTTTATTTCAATTAGTATTGGATATAAAAACGAAATATATGCGTAATTTACCTCGTTTGCATACATAGAGCGCAATAACTCAGCTGTGTGACACCTTTCACGCACCTTAGCTAGAGCAAAATGTGTTTTTAACTCTAGCCATTGCGTGTATATCCTCGATACAGCGGACTCTATTGAAAGCCACCTTGTCTGACATGCCTGAAATACTTTCAACGGTTTCTGTCTTTCGTTTATGGTTTTGTATAATTGTTTATAAAGCGATTGTCTGGAAGACGAGTGACTAAACAAATCATATGTTTCCCTTATTAAGAACTCCAAATTTTCCGGTAAAAATTTTTGCCGCACCAAAAACAGCCAGTTGCAAGGAATGCCACAAGTAACACACTAATATCAGATATGGCACCTCTTCTTTCAATTTGGTATAGACTCCGTTATTCACTCCAACCATCACAGCAGCGTTATCTGTACCAATTCCAATTAAATTTTCAAGTCTGAGATCGAATCGTAATAGCGTCTTCTTTATAGCAAAAACAATACCTTCAGCATTACACTCATGCAGTTTACAGTAAACGTAAATTCCATTTAAAATTTAAAAAAGTAGAACAAGGGAGTATGGATTAAACATATAAGTGGCTTAGTGGCTGAGTGATTGTAGTTTAGGTACCTAATGAAACTAAATTTTTCGAAACCGCTAAAAAATTCCACCAGCCACTAAAAAAGATATTTCGCCACTAATGAAGTATGAAAACCTCTAATTTTAGAGGAATATCAACTAAGTTGGCAACACTGCTGCACAAAGTGCACAACACATAGATTATATTTAACCTTATAGCTCGTTTACACGTTATCTAAGTAGTTAAGTATAATTTTAGTAAAATTTAAAAAAAAAGTAGTTCATTAATGATATCTGATGTTTACGCGAGTATTACACATTTGAAATAAAACTGTTTTTACAGATTCTATGGTGTTTGTATTTTACATTGTCCTCCCGTAACTATGAACGCTGTAAAGTCTCCGAAACATTGGAAAATAAAAAACCAAACACGAATGCGATAGGCTTGAAAATAATTTTATTTCAAATGAGTCATTAATTTTTCCATTAGAGTGTTTTCCATTGTAAAGTGGAGAAATTATTATGGTACTTGATGAAAACGTTATAGTTACAAACCGATATGTACCTATGTCTCTGTACAAGATAACTACTTTATCTAAGCTTGACTGCCTTTCATTACAATTGTTGCTGATGCTTTGACTGGTAGATGGCTGGAATTTTAGAAACTACAGGAATTTTACAAACTTAGAAATACCTAACAGTGGACTTCGATGAGAAACCTTACTCGAATGAATATAAAATACACATGAAACCACAAACTTATTTGTATAAGCTTCATTAAACCACGCACGCGGCAATAACGCTTCGTGAAACTCCATCGACTCAGTATTACTATTCACTAACCATAGTTTGGTACCATAAAGGTGAAAACATGCAATTTGATTTTGTTTTTAACAAAGATTTTTTAACTAAGATTTCTTGTCAGATCTAAGATTTGACTAGTCAGACCTAAAAGTGATGGAATTTTGAAGTTCTCATGATGTGTGATGTGGATACTATAAGTAATAATAAATAATATATCTTCCATTAAAATTTAGTACCTATATATTTTGGTCAAACTTTTGATGATATTGTAATCTATCAAAAAAATAATTTATTAAAGAAATATCCAGTTAAAATTATTTATTTTATTCGTTCTACAAAATTAAAGTGCAACGTTAATATTAATAATTTCTAATGAATTTACTTAATTGTACTGAAATGTTAGAAACGGGAACTTGTGATGTGGAAGGCTTCACTTATTATAAGACGCTAAAGAAATGAAAAAGCGATATATATTTGATTTTAACTTAATAGAATGATTAAAGAAAGTCCTATAAATAAAAAAGCAGTCATGAGGACTGCCGATAGAAGTGAAAACTTAAACCTGTGAAAAAAAAGTACAAAAAACAATAAAGTGTGTCCTCGGTAATATGTGTATTTGTGATCTTTCAGTTTAATAACTTTACTCTTTAGTGTGATCATACAACTACTAAAAACTATTGAATAATTGATAGTAATTAATAATAACAATTATTAGACATAGCAATGAGAGACTCACCTACCTACCTAGACCAGTTTGGTCACGTACTGAAGGACGGTGGAGTCAAGAGTCTCCGAAACCGGCGAGCGTGTATGAAGAGAATTATGAATGTTGAGGAAGCGAGTGAAGTATGCAAGGATAGAGTTCTCTGGCACTCTGTTCTCTCTGCCTACCCTGCAAGGGATATGGCGTGATGATATGTATGTATATACATAGCGATGAAGAGCAGCTGACTGTATCTTTCTTACTCGGGTACATCCGGTGGTCCCGAGTTCACCCGATTGATCCTTTCACCTCAGAACGTGACGAGTCGGCCTCACAGCCTATAAAAAAATCTGTGTGCAGTGCGACAAAAGAAATTTTCAGTTCAAAAAAAATAATTGAAAATATCAAAAAGCTCGCATAATACATTGCTAAATAATAGATTATTTTTAAGTGAGTTCTCACACTATAGCTCAGTTAATTACATTTAATTGCATTTTAAGTAATTTGTCACAAAAGAACGGCTGGGGTGTAATGAATTTAAAATAAAAGTGCTTTACAGATATTTCTGTTTTGCACAAAAATTACAAGAGAAGATTATTAATAGTGTAGCCATGGAACAATTGAAGGCGACGATTTTACTTACTGATGGCCAATGAATAATATGCAGAGGCTAAAGACATGAAAAGACTAATAATTTGTGAAGAACATTATACTTCAACAATGGCTCGTATAAAAGCTGATTGCCAATACAACAAAAAAGAAGAAATTAGTAGTAGAATGTAAAATCTAATTTATGCAAGGAATAGACTATAAACCCGAATTACTTTCACTTGTTCACTCTACTAAACTTTTAACTTATATTTCATGCTAAGCAAACGTGACAGTTTACACGTATATTCTATTAGTTGTTTAGTAAACAACTTGCTTCTTTTTCTTAGCTTTATACGGATTATATAGCATACTGCTGTAGTGTTGAACAGGCGAAAACGGTAACATTATTTTATTGATCGAGAAAAAGTGACTTTTCTTTCTCATTCTCACATTACTCATCATAATTCAAAGTTTTTTCTGGCTCTTGGACTGTTTTCAGAGTCAAATCTGTTCTAGCTTAATAATTTTATTTAATATCTCTTATTCTGTAAAAACCTTCAGCTGGTATGTATCTTTTATTATTTTTTAGATAATAAGTAAATATATTAATGGTAGAGGGGCAAATATCACCCGGTAACCTTAAAATTATAATTTCAGAAAGCATAAACATGACGACTGAAACATTAATTCCATTAGAATCAAACCCAGAAGTTATGAACAAATTTCTACAAAAATTAGGTGTACCTGATAAATGGAATATTGTTGATGTCATGGGTCTAGAACCAGAAATGCTTTCCTGGGTGCCTCGTCCGGTACTTGCAGTAATGTTACTTTTTCCCGATTCCGATGCCTACAAAGAGCATAAGCAAAAGCAAGAAAATGAAATTTTATCAAAAGGCCAGGCGGTATCTAGTGATATTTTCTATATGAAACAAAATATTAGTAATGCATGTGGAACTATTGCACTTGTGCATAGTGTTGCAAATAACACTGACAAGATTGAGCTTACAGAAGGCCATATGAAAAAGTTCCTAGATGACTCCAAAAGTTTAGATGCAGCATCTCGTGGTGCCCTATTGGAAAAATGTGAAGGCATTATTAACGCTCACAAAGAATTAGCTCAAGAAGGTCAAACTAATACTCCAAGTGCTGAAGAGCCTGTCAATCACCACTTTATTGCTTTTGTTCATAAGGATGGTAATTTGTATGAATTAGATGGACGTAAAGCCTTTCCTGTCAACCATGGACCTACTACACCAGATTCTTTATTAGAAGATGCTTCTAAAATCTGCAAGGAGTTTATGGCCCGTGATCCAACTGAAGTTCGTTTTACCGTTGTTGCATTGGTAGCTTCTGATTAAAATCCTGCTTTCAATTACATTTCAAACGGTGGCAATTTAGACACTACAGCTGCATTAAGCTGTGCTTCTTCAGCTTGATTTCATATTATATTCATGTTTGATACAAAAAGGTGCAATGCAAGCTTTTGTGATAATAATATAAAGTATTTATTTAAAAATTACTTTGAAATTTCATTTAAAATTCTCAATATATAATAATTCAATTCTCATTTTCTTTGAGATAATCTTTAATTAGATCTTCTCATTCGGAACTCATATTCCTATTTAGTGTGTGGGATATCCTGTGTGACAGCTGACTTGTGTTTGTACCTTGTAGGGATGGACCTAAGCAGATGGATAGATGAGTGGCAATGGTTGTGGATGAGATGAGTGGGAATAAAGGATTATAGATGGGGTAGGATGATATGAGTAGGCACAGATTCCCTCCCCTTATCCCTATAAGTGGTGATGAATGAAGATGGGTCCCCATCCATCATCTCCATGAGTGGGTGCCAGATGGTATGAATGGGAGCGGATCAATACTCATCCTCGTGAGTGATGATAGAATGGTATGAATGGGAACGCATCAGCACGAGTGGTGACTGATGGTACGAGTGGGAACGGATCACCACCTCTCATCCTCATGAGTGCTAATACATGGGGTATGGTAATATGAGTGGTAAAGGATGGGGTTGGATGGTATGAGTGTTAAAGCATGGGGTTGGAGGTGATGTGAGGGGTGGATGGGAATGGATGGTGTAGTGATATTTTTTACCCCTTTTTTGGCAGTTTATGGTCGACACACGCCGTCCACTCCGTCAGGGGCGATGGAAAAGCGGCACGTGGCCCCATATCCCACCGTATTCCCTCTCCATCGCCATTGGGCTGGCCACTGGTACCACATCCGTGACGAACCCGACGGGTTACCCTTCCGGGCGCCAACCCCCGTCGACGCCCCGGCAGTAGGCCAGAGGGTAGCCCTCACGAGGTCATACTTTTTAAACTAGACAAAATTATATTTTTAACATGTAACATTGTCAATTTGAATTCGTGAATACTTTTCGTATGGTTGCGACCAGTTGAGATCTAAGTCCAGCGTTCGAAGAGTGTAGGGTACGACAACTCTGGAATAGCATAATTTCATTTAAGAAGGTACTCTGCACGGTCACAATAGTTCGAATTTTACAACAGAAATAGGAATTCGATCCGAGAACTCTAATTAAAGTTTATCTCGAACAAAACGAAAATTACCCTCCGTCTTAAATATATATCCTTTTGCAAATAAGGAACAAAACGGGTTTTTGTTTGGTTTTGTTTTGTAAAACAGGTTTTTTTTTATGTTCATCCTGCTCTTATACCACAATTACTTGGAGTCAAGGTAATATGTACTCCTTTTCTATCGTACATATTGCGAAATTATTCACAATGGATTTATGACCGCCTGCCTGCCTGACGTCAACCGTCCTTAGGAATGTAATAGTTGACCAGACATTTAAATTGAATTGGCCCAGGTCTACGTTATGTTAAGCTCTTAGTCATCAACAGTTCGACATCCACCAGCTATGTAATTATTGGTAGGTAAGTAGGGGTTAATAGTATTCGTAACCGCAATCACACAGTAACTTTATTATTATACTGCATATATTCTTTTAATATACAAATTTAATATTTGTAATATAATCTATTTGATGGTAGTCCAATATCCAATTGTAAATCTTCGCTACTGCCCATTATTTATATTTGACAAAAAAATATTAGAGCCAAATATTGACTTAAATATTTTATCGTGACACACGTCTGTGGAAGCCCTATCGACCCAAACAGGCGCCTCGCGGTCATTCATCCCCAAGTATGCTGTTACTTATATGTATTTATAGGATTATAATAATATAAGCGTATTAAAACGAAGGCTCCTTACAAACTTTAATACTTAACTAGTTTTGTAGAGTATATACAACACCTAAAACTGAAATATATATTATTTTAAAATAACTTTAGATACCTACTACAGCGTTCATATTTAGGGAAAGAATATTATAACTTCCAATGCGTCTTGCCTGAGGCCGATCGCGTGAGGAAAGACCGACGTCCCCCGCTAGGGGGGCTACAGTTGAGGAGAGTGTACTCCTCATGGTGTATTCCGTTGGTCCGATCACTGAAGTCAAGTCACACTGCTCCGGTGGTCGGCCCAACGACGAAGGCGACGTGACACGAGTGGGTTACGCGAGTGCGTGCTTACGCCCTTCTGTCGCCTCGTCGTTTAATTAGATTCATTTTATATTAACTAATATTACACCGCAATTTACTTATTAATTTGACTGCACAGATGACGTAGTGGTTGAGATACTGATCTTCTATGCCAGTGCCGTGAGTTCGATTTCTATGCAGGGCAATACTTTGTGCGATCCACAAAGTGTTGTTCTGAATCTGTGTGTAATTTGTCTCGGTTAATTGCATGTTCGTAAAGTCTCTCGCAATACAAGGATTATTTCCTTAGTGCAGGGTTATATTTAAAAAGAAAATATGTATGTATGTAACGTACTTATTGCAATGTGATTATAATAATTAAAAAAAATGGTCTAATTTAGCAAGTGCCGAGGATGGTCGTGACGGGTTAGAATAGGTACAATAGTGACGCATTGTACCTATTCTAACCCGTCATGACTATTTTTCCATAAGAGTCACAAAAACGCCTGTGGGAAAGTGAAACTATAAAACGAAGCAGTGTAGTCTCTTAACGGGCGCGAGAAGCTGACGCCCACGCCGACCCCACTCGCAGAAGACAATTAGGTAGACGACACAGAGACTACGCGCGTCTCTACCTCCCTTGATAGCTGAAATCTGGGACGTGGCCGTTGCGCCGAACGTCGGGGACGTCGCATGCCCAAAACGGCGACCCTTTGGCACCCCAAAATAGACGAGGTAGTGGGGCGCTGTTGGTTTTTAGTGGGTAATCCGATGCCATCTTGCGTCGGCGAGTTCTACATACCCCCTTGCTATAACGTGCAGGGAGAATGCATAAATGCATTTTCCACAGCATAAAAAAAAAAGTGTCTCTTGGAAAATTTGTAATAACAAATCATCTGCCAATAGGAAGAATTAAGGCTGTGTGGTAGCGGCTACGAATACTACCAAACCTTACTTAGCTCGTGGATGTAGTAAAAGACGATTAAGAGCCTTATAATGACCTGAGGCAACTCCATCTGATGCCGTTTGGTCAATAATTACATTCCCAAGGAGGGTTGACGTCTGGCAGGCGGCCGGTCCTGAAACTATTGCCAATAACTTTACAGTATGTACTATAAAAGAAGAGTACAGATTGTATCGACCCAAGTAATTGGGATAAGAGTAGGAGAATGATGAGGAAGAATTAAGGCATTATATTTATTATATACATAAAGATTTTTTTTTTTTATTTTTTTTTTGTGTGTCTTAGTTGTTAGCCTCAGATGGCTATGACAACTTTACCCGGACTGTGGGTGAGCGCTGAGGGCTCTCAACCCGTTACATAAAGAGCTTTAAAAAGGCCTTTATTTAACAGCAGATGTCGATGTGCTGATAGGTGGATGGATGGTCCTACTTCACTCCAACCAACTTTGGGGTGCGCCGTGTTGCCACTTGCCAGTTCAATGCATGCATGCAGTCTAATACATAAGTACTTATCGCCTATCGTTTTTTTAATAGTCTGTAAAACCCAACAACTCGTCTGGTATCACACAAGGGCGGTGCGACAGTCCATAGTGTGCCATGAGCCTGCCTCTCTCTGCCTATTGAGCGAATCATTGGAATCTCTACAATCCCATAGATGCTTATCAACTATCCTATTATTAAATTAATGCTTAATGGTTTCCAAGTTTTCTCTAGTTTGATCTTCTCTTTTTTTCTCAGCTCAACCATTCTAATATTGGTAACAAACCTTGGCCACAAAAGGTCGATAAAAGTAATGATTTCTACGCGACACTATAATTTAAAATATTTATGCCGGACTGTTCTTTCATTCGTCCGTCCGTGACCATCAACGCTGAAGTGTTCGAAATATCGGGGAAATTAAAGATCAATACAATTCATATTATTTTCACTTTAGTTTTAGCTTGTTGACGGACAGAAACGAAACTAATATCATATACAGTTTGAACCTTCATCCTCACACATAAAGCTGTAGGTATCTTTTTGGACAGGCTATGTTTTGTATACACTGAGCCCAAACTGATCAAAGCAATAGCAAGGCGTCGTGAGGCCACATCATTGGGTCCATCCGACAGTGTACCCTTCCGGGTAGATACTTCTTTTCGTTTAGGACTCGAAATTAAAGCACCCATGACTGTGAACAGGTCGGCATGAATGACCCCATCCCTTACTCTGCGATCTTCTTCCTTCAAATAACTGCTTCACAGACGACTACGATAGAGTCTCACTTTAGGACGCTGCTAAGCATTGCTCTAAGGACGACCGGCAGCGATAGGTCAATATCAATGTTGCGAGTTAGTTTATAGGTTGCAAATATTCAAATTATCAGTCAATGGACAAGGAAATTGAAATTGCAGTACCTTCATAAATAAGCATATATTATAGTTCAATCACAATATCTAATTACTTTAGAATAACTTCATATAAAATGCCGACAATTACATGTAACGATAAAAATAATATATACTAAAATCGATATCGCCTAGCAAGTATAGAATAATTTAGAGCAAACATGTGTTATAGTATAAATTATTTGTTGGTTTCCTACATAGTTTCCCATAGACGGTGCTAGACGTCGAACCAGTCAATACTGTTAAAAGAGGTGATCGTAGAGGACGTGACACAGCAGCGGTTAACTGGTCTGCACTTGCACATGGTTCGGGAGGGCGCAACCTCCGTTCCCGTTCAGTACGTGTTCTTTCAAATCGTTGCGCGTGTGCCAAGCTATGCTGTAGAGCTGCTAGACTGTCTGTACGTGCTGGGAAACGTTCTAAGTTATTGGAGACTTCTCCTAATTCAGCAGTATCCGTGTCGACAATCTCTTGATGATCTAACACCATCCCAATATTGAGTTTTATATTCGTAGATCCATCTCTAAAAATTAAATAAATTGTTGCTTGATCTAACACTCTCAATGATAGATGTTCGTTAATCTTTAAAGCTTTCATTTTAATTTGAAATGGTTTAAACTTCTGTGACAACTTTCGGCTTTTTTCTTTGACAAAATTGTCGAATTCTATTGCCAGCATTTCTTCGTTATCTGGACGAGTTATCGCATCTTGTGGGCCGCCCATTTTCAGTATTCCAGGGTCTTTGTGCGCCATTTGCGTATCTATCATGACTTGTTGTAAAACTGGAGGGTCGTTTAGAGTGTGCCACTTCCAGTGTGAAACAGGTCCAATACTACGATCGAGAACCACTCCTTCTGTTTGGTTATACTTTAAACTGTGAACAACAGTGAGAAACTATTCATGCTTTGCTTTATATATCTGTACCTATGTCCAGTCAGTATTACTGGCAAGTCAAACATTCGGCTATCCTATTGTATATTAAACATCCTATGATTGAAATTATATGTTTTTTACAGCTGCGTGGGAAGATGGCAGTAATGGCGTGCATGTAAGTTTTTTATCAAAAAAACAAACAGTTATGAGGCAAAATGTGGTGGAAAAAAACACAAAATGTGATGTGACAATATGTGCGTATTCAGAACAAATATAATTAGGATACACACATGCATTTATCTCCCGTTTGCATTATTCGGGGAAGTACATTTATTACATGTGCTCACGCCTTTTTAATATGTTTTAAATAGACATATGAAAATCTATAAGACCCTATGAGAAATACAGTGATTCCCTGTGACTTTTACTTCAGCCTTGAGGACCCAGTTATACTTGTTATAAAAGATTTCTTGACAGAACATCCATTCCAGAGGGCTAAATAGGCATAATCAATTTTATAACTTAATGGGTCATCAACTGCTGTGTGGTGGTCGCTACGAATACCCTTACATTGCTGGTGGGTGTCATAAAACACGACTAAGCGTTTTACACAGACCTGGGCCAACTCTATTTGATGCCGTTTGGTCAACAATTACATTCCTAGAGCTGAGGCATAAAGCTGTTGCTGATATAATATTTGTATGCACATATTACATCGACCCCAAGTAATTGGGATAAAAGCAGAACGATGATGATGATGGGTCATCGATCATCTTTTTTAGAATTACCTATCATGTTTAAGGCATAACATTCCAAGTTTAGAATGTAGTGCAATCAGAGTTCAGTCGACTTACCGTATCTTGCCAACATGATCAAATACTATACCGTTGCCCAAATAGTCAAAAGTTGCAAGGATTGTTATAGGGTGTGATCGTCTACGTTCGTCTGGCTCTCCATTACTATACACGACAAATCGCTGTTGTGCATTTATTTCTAAAAGAAAATTAAAATTAATCTATTGAGAAGACAGGAGCTACATTAGTGACGAGTTATTTGGATGTTCAACCCACACGTTAAAATTTGGAGTAATTTTGATAATTAATATAAAAAAGAATATAATTTTCGTAAGTTAGTTACAGAATTCTCTAAAGACGTCTCTCTATCTGTCTCGTACGATCACCCACGAGTAAGATAGGTGGTGAATTGTATTCTTACTCCGTCATCACACCGAAAAACAATTTTTTACCAATTCCGAAATTTTGGTGCACCACAACTTTGCCACCACCGGCCCGGACCTTGTTGGCTTAAGCCTCCGTCACTAACTATGTACCTATTTAAATACTTACAGAGTAACAATTCTTTCCTTTTGGGGCAACTGATAGTTAGAAGAGATGTTGTGTAAGTATATACTCGATTAATATCTTAGAACTTCAACTACAAATAGTTAAACCTAATGTTGGCAACATCGTAGTGCTAGCAACATTGTGGAGCGGACGCTATTGTGTTGGCAACATCAAGTATAGTTTAATTTAGTTAACACTAATATAGAAAGAAGTACACTTAATACAAAGGATATGACATAAGGTAAACATTAATCAATTAAAGTAATTTGTTATAACGTATCTACCTACCTACGTTAAAAAAGCACGTTTAATTACTCGTAACATAAACATACATCATCGTCGACGAACACAAACGTCCGATGTATTAAAAATCTTTTGAAAAATGTTATATTTAAGGTATAAAAATTGTTACATCTAAGATCTGTGGAATATCCAACTTAAGAGTGACATATTTTAACATAACACAAAACCAAAAGTTAAGATAATTCTACCGTTTTAATTTAGAATTAGTTAGGAATAATATTTTAACTATTTATTTATTTACGGTGTACCTAGATGGGGCTAAATAAAAATAAACTTATCTAAACAAACAGATTTAAACTCACCTTTCGCATCATAGTAGTCAAGTGCAATCCGACCGTTCCTATAATACCATCGACCACGTCCTTTGTCGTCAAATTCCGCAAATTTCTCACCAGTATCGTAGTGCATTAAACGCTTACTTTTATTGTGTTCAAACCAATCAAACTCCGGATGAGCAGGACGCATACGGTACACATTCATCTGCATAAACAATTGGCAACCTACGGTTATCGGTGATATATCTATGGACAAAGTTCTAGTATTTGTTATGGGCACCAACGGCCACAAGACAAAAAAAAACGTTTCCAATTATTTTCTAAACTTCGATGTCATCTATGGGAACTTGTAGATATATACTGGCTTATAGGTTATATAATGGCAGTAATGTTTAGTTGAATTAGTCCCGTTAAGGAAAGGAAAGACTTAATACTAGAGTTATATACAGCTTTGCTTGAGTGAACTTCAGAAGCTCTTGAGTCTTCTTGGTTGTAATTCCGTTACCAAAGTGTAATTGCACTGCAGTGTCCTATTTGCAACTCATAAGTTCCCATATCGGGTACGAATACCTACGTTACCTGTGCTACAGGACCAACGAGTCAGTTTTAAAAAAATAATAGTATTCATTTGTGATAGTTATATTTACCTTTCTTACAACTTTTTCAGTTGGTAACATCGTCCAACCATTATCAATGAAAGTGCGATCCGACAATGCGTAACGGATGATTCCTTTATTTGATTCAGGGACAATCTGTAATAATATTACAATTTTGTTGTTCTTTAATAATTAGACCCTACTCATTCTAGATAGTGCAATTTTGTCAAATTAATAGTTAAATTGTATTTAATGCAGTATTTAATGGTGACTGATGAGCATATCTATAGGTTTGAAACCATTTAAACCTAATGGTTTAAAACGAAAAGTAATCAAGTTGTCAACCCTTTGAGATTGTCGCTCTAGGCTTTTAAACAATAGCCGTTGATTTAAATTGGTTGCTTTATATCTATAACCCTACCGTTAGGCAAGGTAAATAAACTATAGTCTTTATGAAACACAGAACCTCCTCCTTTTTGAAGTCGGTTAAAAATATAGCTTGATCTCTGTGACAGATAGATACAAAACCGATGAAGTCATTTTGAATACGCGTCATGTTTACAATTTTATTTTGTGTTTTTTTATTGCTTATGGTGACAAACGAGCAAGCAGCACACCTGATGGTATGTGTCATTGCCGCCTATGGACCTCTGCAATACCAAGGATGTAGCTTAGGCCGCTGCCTACCAATAAAATCCCTAAACCCACCCAGTTGGGCTGCCGGCTCTCTCGCTCTCCGAACGAAGCGCAATAGCACATTTCCATTACTAAGCCGTCGATCTTCTGCGAGAGTGTGGTACTACCCCGGACGGACCGGCCCTCGGCTGTAGACAGAAAACTGTCAAAAGCGTGGTCCTACCAGTATGATCGCCTATATTTTCACTCTTTAAGTGCCAGTTATACCTTACTGAATTATGAATATAAAAATATGAATATTTACATCAAAACTTGTACCTCATATATTTTAAAATACATAGTAACCATTTTAAAAAAATATGATGCTTACGCAAATACAAGGTCATGCTAGACTAAGAATAAGATAGAGATGGGACAATCGATAAACGTAAATCGATAACATTCTTATAAATTATTTATAAAACAAGTAAAACCAAATCATTACCTATATAAACCACTTGGTTACTCTATAAAATAAGAAAATTGTTTTAATTTAGTATTCAGACGTCAGTTATAATATTAATAAGACCATTTCTTTTATATTAAAATATAATATAAATTCTTTTATAAAATAAACATGATTATTCATGAAATAATCAGTGAACAAGAACTCATGATCAACCTACAAGAATGCTCTAGCGATAATGATAATAGTGACGATGAACTTGTATGCACTCCTTTCGAATAATAAAAATAAATAAATAACAGCTTTAGTTTAAATTAAATATAATCCATTAATTTAAATTCAATAAGATTTTCATAGATTGTTTTAAATTTATAATCAATTCAACCATCTATTTGATTGAAATTCAATAAGATTTTCATAAATAGTTTTTCAATTGCAGTAAATAAATTTAAAAAATAAAGAATTTTATCGACAAAAATCCGGACTGCATCGTAAACGTCCGGCACTAGTGAGAACTGTCACAGAGATCAAGCTATATTTTATAGACTATAGGTTAGATTAAGCTGATATCAGACGGTTCATTTTTTGTTCATTTTTGTCTTTCATTTTGCATCTTTCACTCGAAGTGACGCATCTGAACACAAAATGAAACATTAGTGCCGAATGAATTCATTAGTGAAACGATCCAACAGTGTTGGATATTGGCATTCGGCATCTTTCACTCGCACTCCGAGTGAACAAGAAATGAACAGTCTGAACACTGAGAGAACTTTCATTCGGGTCCGGTCATTTTGTTTCAAGTTCTGTAGCCGAACGTCCCGTGTTGATAATTTTCTGCGCTGCTTTGCACTGGTCGCACGCGGCAAATGTGTGTGTATGTGTGTGTGTTGATCGATCGAGTGGATCGATCAAAATACATTACATTTTTTGGAGAACTTTAAAAAGATTATTACAATATGAATCAGGATCTTCAACTGCTAGTTCTCTCAACAATGTATTTGATGCTGCTAATATTTTTTTCTTTCAATCCATGGTAGCACCCATCACCGTCGACGTTTTCTTTACTTCTTTTTTGTCAACTCTTTGATTTTTTTTAGTGCTCTGGTGGTAAACGAGTAAGCAGCACACCTGTTGTTAAGTGTTACTGCCGTCCATGGATCTTTACCACACTAGAGGTATAACTAGGCCGCTGCCTGCCAATAATCCCAAACCCACCCAGAAAGATGGGCTTCCGGCTCCCTAGCTCACGGAACGAAGCACAGCAGCATATTGCCACTGCTCAAGCGACGATTTTCTGCGAGAGTGTGGTAATACCCCGGATGAACCGGCCCACGGCTTTAGACATAAAACTGTCAACAGCGTGGTCCTACCACTAAAAAAAATATCAGTAAAAATTGATTAAATGATCATAAATTAAAGTAATTCCAAGACGCACGACTTCATTCGATGATATATTGAAAGAAATAAATAGTGAATGTTCATTTATAAATCATTCCCTCTTAGCCGTGTGAACATAAAATGAAAGAAAAATGAACCATCACTCGAGTGAACAATCACTCGAGTGAACCGTCTGATATCAGCTTTAGGTTTAGGCTATATTGTTCCAAACACAAAATGCTACACCTCTCGCGCGGAGAATTAATCTTGACGAATACTGTTAGTATTCAATTATTGCATCACCTAATTACCACATCTCATCTTTGTGGCGTTATAAATAAGATTGATTTGTCCGTGTGGTGACGGAGTAAGAATACAATTCACCACCCCCATCTCACCCGTGGGTGATCGTACACGACGACTAAGGGATATAAAACGCATATAACATCTAAGCGAGAGAAGGAAACTCAAACAAAACCCTATACCAACACGTCTGACCAGCGAGCGTGGGTAGCGTAGGTCAATTGCCCTACCCGCCTTGGCCATTTGTGGCTAAGGCGTTGGCGGAGGTTTACCGGCTCCGCGCCACAGCGCGGGCCAACGGTGAGCAGGTCTCCGCAAGGAGACTGGGCAGAGCACAAGAAGTGGCCCAAAGGACGGTCATCCAGCGGTGGAAGGAAGATCTGGAGTCCCCTGTAGCAGGGCGGGGGACTGCGGAGGCGGTTGCCCCACACCTTCACCGCTGGCTTACGAGAAGGCACGGCAGCCTAACATTTAGGATGGTGCAGGTGCTTACCGGACACGGGGTCTTCGGTAAGTACCTGCATAAAATTGGAAGGGAAGGGGCCCCAGGATGTCATGAGTGTGGCGCGCTAATTGACGATGCGCGCCACACAGTGGAAGTATGCCCAACCTGGGGGCCCCAGCGCCACGACCTGTCGTCGGAACTGGGAATGGATCTGTCGCTGCCGACCATCATCTCCAAGATGCTTGGTAGCGACAGGTGCTGGTCGTCGATGGCCTCTTTTTGTGAGGCCGTCATGAAGAGGAAGGAAGCCGCGGAGCGGGAGCGCGAGGCGCTTGCGTCCGCTGACTCGCTCCGACGACGGCGACCAGGAAGAGGGAGGCGCAGATACGCGCTTCTTCTTCCAGCGCCTTGAATGACGACGGGACGTGGCCAGACGGCCATGCGTTGGGGTGTCGGGGATTGAATGTCATCAGACGATCTCCCCAGCACCCTGTAAAAGCGCGGATGGGGCCGCTGTGGTTTTAGTGGGTATTTCGGTCACACGGTGGCCGGTGAGTCCCACACAAGTCCTCCCACTCTCAACGGTGGGGGGATAGTGCGCAAAAGCATTTCCACAGCGTGAAAAAAAAAAAAAAAAAAAAAAAAAAAAAAAAAAAGTCAATTGCCCTCCCATTATGGAGGAGGCTCGAGCCCAACAGTGGGACGTGTATGAGCTGAAATGGTGATGATGATGAGATAATGAAATAAGATTCATTAAAGCAAATGTAATTAGCTAATAGTAGCCATATAAGAGTAGAAATTGACCACTGATGTTGTATAAGAAGATTAAAAACTCCTGAACTGATAACATTAGGTACTTCAAAAAAAACGAAATTTAATATAAAACCCCATAAAAGACCGTCGAGTCAGCATATGTACAATTGTAGATGAGATTTCTACCAATGAGACGTAGATGGCCAGAGGAAAAAAAGGAACTTAAAAGAATTTTACCTTAATACCTACAGCAGACATACGACCATTTAAGGTAACTAGGTATATAGCGTTGATTCAATAGTAAACCTATTCTAAGAGTAAGTTTGATTAACGAACTTTTAAATTATCAGCTGAAATGTATCTTAGCACTCGTTAAATTGGACATAAAAGCCTAAATGTTAAGTGAAGCTTACCCCACTATCTTAGTGAAAACCGCGTCTAAATCGGATAAGCCGTTTCTGAGATTAGCGTGCACAAACGCACAGACAAACAGATAAACAGACAAAAATTTTAAAAATCATTGTTTTGGGTTCTATTTATGTTGATAAAGGTCCTATAGTCTGTCTAATCTAAGAAGTGCACTTTGACAGCTGTCTGAGTAAGTTGTCTAGGTATGTGAACCAAATAATCGCTATCGAAAATATCCGATTTTACTGCGAAATCGACATTGATTCTTTATAATTAATAATCTGTTTATTTTTTACTTTTCAAAAAGGTGATGAATAAATTAAGTGCTAAATTAGTACTAAACAAATTTAATTATTTCGGCATAGAATCTATTCATCATATTTAGTAGGATTAGGTTAATTAAAAATAAAACTGGATTTAAAAATGGCTATTTATTAAGAATTACTACTATTACTTGAATTATCAGCGTCGCGAACATTAACAATTATTTCCTCATCAATCAAAGTGTCGAAATGGCCATCTCTGTCAAAATCTCTATTCGATTAATTGTATTATTCTAATATTTTTACCGATTATTTGGATATTCGTGAATTGGAAGTTGTCAAGCACTACTGTATAGAACGTGATGGAGTGACATTGTTAGGTCGTGAATAACAATTACTATTTATCATGTTATTTTTATTTTAAATTATTTTTACGAGTTTCAACATTAGATTAATGGTCTTTGAAAGAGATGAAGCCAGAACAGATGTAAGAGTAACAATAGGTAATGATGTACTGGAGCAAGTGGATGAATTTGTATATCTTGGATGTGGATTTAGCCGAGATGGAAGGTACACCACTGATATAGAGCGATGAGTGAATGCGGGAAATAGAGTGAACAAAGCGTTGGGGCAACTTCTCGGTAGCCACTACCTCAGCCAGAAGGCACGTGTAGCAATACATAACGTAGAGCTTGTCCGAACATTACTGTATGGAAGCGAGAGTTGTGTATGCAGAAAAGAATATGAAAGTAAAATTAATGCGGTCGAAATGCGATCTCTACGGAAAATCTGTGAAGTTAGGCTGACCGATCGCAATCGTAACGACGACGTAAGAGAGCGAGTAGGTATGAAAGAGAGTATTGGTGTAAAGATGCGAAAGGGAATGCTCCGATGGTTCGGACATGTGGAAAGAATGCCAAACGAACGTCTGGTTAAGAAGATATACAATGCGAAAGTGAAAGGATGTAGGTACCGGCGGAGACCGAGACTAACCTACCTAGACCAGATCGGTCATGTGCTGAAGGAAGGTGGAGTCAAGAGTCTCCGAAACCGGCGAGCGTGTATGAAGAGAATTATGAATGTTGAGGAAGCCAGTGAAGTATGCAAGGATAGAGTTCTCTGGCACTCTGTTCTCTCTGCCTACCCTGCAAGGGACATGGCGTGATGGTATGTATTATTGTACAAGAGAGTCACCCGCAATGTTAATTATGTAAATAACTTAATAGTTGTTTAAAATTTCAGATTTCGTGTTTACAATCATGTGTCATCAACGTTTGACCGAGGTTATTGTGTATTAAAAAATGCAAAACGTCAAAATGCACTTCTTAGATTAGATGAACTATATTAATATTTTTTCTCATATATCTTCCGTGTACAGACAGCGATCCGTTACATTTTTATTATATGTATAGATTAATCATGTTTTAATAACTAGAAAAGAATTGTAGATAGATAGGTACCGAATTGATAGAACTTAAGCTAATAGAAGGCATCATAAATAATATAAGAAAATGAAATAGGTATTAAAAAAAAAACGGGTCCATTAAAATACAAAATAGTTAAAAACGTAAACACGCAATTCTAACTCACTGGATGTGCTGATACGCGTTTCTTAGACATATCGTTTTAGAATTAAAATATTCAAATGTAAATAAAATACAAATATTAAAATATTATAAATAACACTATTATCAAAACTATAGCAACTTCTTCTTCTTCAATCAGCAGCATTGGCAATCAGCTACATATACGAGCTATTGGTGCCAGTGTCAAGTTATAAATATTTTCACGTTTTTAGTCTTTCAAGTCAGTCGTTGTCTAAGTCAAATTGTCACCATTAACAGTGCAATGGCCACACTGTTAATGGCATCTTGTGGGAATTTTGATGGAAAACGAAAAAGTTGTAAAGCACTTTTATATGATATTCACTACATCCCAGTATTGCCGCACATCACATTACATAAAATGCCATCAAAATTATCTAATATAACACGTTAAAACACTAAGATATCGAATATAATACAAGAGCACCACATGACGTTTTCAAATTCCCGTCAAAAGTCGCAATAGCAACTTACACCAGAGTAAAAAAAAAACTAGTATGTTTGACACTGATATAACTGACATGGAACTCTATTCTTAATAACAGATTGCAAATTATATATACGACCAGTGATACTAAATAAGAACTATTACTTACATACTCCTTAGAGTTGATTTATCAAACAATTTAGAGCAAGACTGATTTAGAAGAACATGAAATTATTAACCAATGATTAAATCTGCAGCAGTGCATGTTAACTATAGGTATATACCTACTGCTGCATATTAAATTAACATTAATATATTTAAAAATAAAGTATTGACGTATACGGGTAAAAAGTGATCTTTATTCAGTAGGATTAGCACGTTAAATTAAAGCGCCCGAAAACTTAGCGCCAGCGTTCCCGCAATCTTGATCTTCCCTTTTAGATTACAAAACGGCCTTTTCCTCTTGCAATAATCGTAAAACAATGGCAATACGATGGTTAAAATGAAGTATATACTATTTTAATATCTTTGTACTAAATAACTTTTTACTGTGAGTTTGTCACATATTAATCTAAATTGAGTTATTGCCTACCTAGACCAGATTGGCCACGTACTGAAGGAAGGTGGAGTCAAGAGTCTCCGAAACCGGCGAACGTGTATAAAGAGAATTATGAATGTTGAGGAAGCGAGTGAAATATGCAAGGATAGAGTTCTCTGGTACTCTGTTCTTTCTGCCTACCCTGCAAGAGATATGGCGTGATGATATGTATGTATGTACGTATGAGTTATTGGCGAAATCCTGTGCATCCCATTAAAAACGGCAATTATCTCGCGTTTAGGAGCCTGGTTTCGAGCATATCCATGAGCTCATCAACAGGGCGAGTGCGCTGCAAGGTTTGCCAGTTCCCGGCCTGCGTGATCCATCCTAAACATGAGGTACTTATTATATAAATTTCTGATAACTCCTAATTGCCAATTCTTCTACATTCTTAACGCTAACCACCACTTTTTTGTCAGGCTATGGTCGGGACATACCCACTCTATCTGTTTGGGGCGACAAGGGGCGGAGAGCGGCCCCATAACCTAACGTATTACCTCCCCATCGTCATTTGGGCTGACCATCGTTACCGTTACCTTAGTTGCCCACTCAGCGGGTTACCCTTTTGGGTACCACCCCCTATCAACGCTCGGGCAACAAAGTGCCTCGATCCTTCTCACGAGGTCAACCTGTCCGCGGGTGTTGGATTAACCTCATATGTGTCCATCCGTGACCTGAACTAAGTCGGTATCAGGCGCTGATACTCGCGCCTGCTTCACCCAACACGCCAGTGGCAGATTGTGTCAGCTTAGAGGATTTTTGTTTTAACAGGCTCTCCACCGATCTTTCGCGAAACAACTGCCTGTACAGTAGGTGCCGACGGCGTCGGGACTATGCCTCATCTGACGACGGCAGCGACGCTCCTCTAGGCAATTTCGCAACGACCAGTCATAGACGAAGTTCCGTAGAGAAGGCTCAAAACCAACCCCTGAGCAATGGCGTACCATGAAAGCCTTCGCTCAATGTCCCTCATTCGGTCCATGTACAGGACGCTGCCCGTCTCCAAATAGTTTCCCATTAGCTGCCTCAGGTATGCGGTCACCCCGTAGTAACGGCAACTACAACTGATGTGGCTGAATGGCAGATTATTGAATGCGTTGGTGATATCTAAAGACACCACCAAAAACATTCCTCTGTCTGTCACTAAGTATCACCTAACGTAAAGATTATTATCACTTCTATATTTCAAAATTTATTTTGACAAAATCACCTACGTGCTCATAGGGCCGTTCTATATAGATTATATAATATATGTAAATACATTATTTCCCCTGCCGGTTCCTCATTGGTCGCAAATGTTCTCCGTGGAAACGAAATTAAACTTTTAGAATTACCATATTACATATTGTAAAAGTTATTGGCAATAGTTTTATGACCGCCCGCCTGCCAGATGTCTACCCTCCTCGGGAATGTAATTGTTGACCCAACGGCATCTGATGGAGTTGGCCTGGGTCGTTATAAGTCTCTTAGTCGTCTTTTACGACATCCACGAGCAAAGTAAGGGTTGGTAGTATTCGTAGCCGCTACCACACAGCTTATAACTAATCTCTAACAGTTGAATAAAAAGGAGAATATTGAATTTTGCGATAAGAACTGAAGAATGGTGACTCTGTCCAGACGGTTAACAACATTCCTACCTACTGCATAACAGCCAAATGTCTAACAAAAACTTAACTCAAAGCTTTGTCGTATAGACTCATGACTCTAAATAGACTGATCTCCATCACTATGTAATGCTCCCTTGTACATAAAAATAACCTGTAATCAAAAATCTGTAATTTTTAATTCATTAAACATCATTAGATCATACTACAGTTTTACTTAAATTAAAAACTTATAGCAAAATTTTATTGAAATTAATTTTGTAGTTTTTCGTGATCTCACAAAATTGTAGCATTTAAGTACAAACTGCTGTCAATCTAAATACTGTAGGCTTACATAATGCAAAATGATACGCAATTGAGGACAGCGCGAGTGACTGTCAAACTTTGTAGGTACTTCAATTGACAATTCGAGCTTAGCGCTTATTACTCGAGTATATCGTGCTTCTCGAACTGATATGTCGCCCAAAGACCTGTAATTTCGTTTACAGCCTATCTTGCTACTCGTGAGTCATTTTTACGGTGTTAAAATGCTAAATCCGTTGGTAGCAGCCTTCTCTCATCGACATGGAATAGCAGTCAAATTATATTCTATACCTATTAAATTGACAATACGTAGAAATAACTACTTCGCATGTATCGGCGCCATCTACGCGTGCAACACGCGTTTAATTTTGTAAATTATTAATAATTATAAAGTACAATCTACATTAATAGGCAATAATAGCTCAAGAATCTGTGGTGGCATCATTATTATAAAAAAGTGTATTTCGAGGTGATTGTGTAACAGATTACTTACCATATCTAACGGATTACATATCGCTTGCTCAGAAGAATAGTGTCACAATTCAAAATAGTAAAATTTTTCAGGAGGGTCAAAATAAGTATTTCCTTTTTTTCAGCTCGGTTCAGCAGCGATTCTAAATGCACGAACGTCAGCATAATATCCTTAAGAATAACGATGCAGAGTTGATAGGGTGAACTCATAATATTAACAGCCTTCCACCATCAAAAATTTAAATATAATGAAAATTGTAATTTTTAGAGTTGTAACACTATTCTTCTGGGCAAGCGATATGTTCATCAGTCACTTATCTAACCATTGACACTTAATGCAAAGTTTCTGCGAAAATAAGTAATGATAGTAAGTATAACTAACCTTAATTTTATCTTTGGGTTCCTCTTTGATTTTTTCAATATGTTCGGCTGATAAATCATCAGGATGGGCGTCCGGTGTTTTGGCTTCAAATTCTTTATGGGATAATGAGGGTTTGTATTTTGTGATTCGTTCACCAATTATGATTTTTTCAGACTTACATTGCAATACATATTCATAGTTTTCAACTGCTACCTCTAAGTCCGAGTCATTGCAGATCATGCAATTTGACAGTTTTCGTCTCAAATGTGATTTATGCAATTTTATTATTTTGGGATCCGCTGGTGGTAAAATAAGTTTTCCTTGCGTATTCAAATCTTTATCCTTTTTTTTAAATTTCACTAATTCTAACAATAAGTTATCCGTAGATGGCTTACTCGGTTTCACTTGGGACATATTTAATTCATCTTCACTTGGTTTAGGTATTTTTTTAAATTTTATACGAGGTTGTTCGGTCATTGGTTCAATTCTATCGTTGGGTTTGGCTCCTTTGTGTGTTTTCTTGTTAATCTTGTCCTTCAAATTTTTATCAGTAGAATGTTTACTTTTTTGAAGCATTGATTCCGTTTGCTTTTTCTTTTTTAATTCTTCTTTGTTTTTTAAGTGATCCATCTTTAATTTTTTAAATGCTTGTAAATGGGCAATATCTTCTTTTTCTCTTTCTCTGATATCTTTTGCGTCTTCTTCTTTACTTTTACTGGGCTTTTCATTATTTTTTGATTTTTTATCAATTAATGTTGATTCATTTTCTGTTTTTTTTGATTGCGTCTTTTCAAATTTATTTTTTGATAGCTGTTTTTCATCTTCCAAAATATTATTTCTGTTCTTTTTAACTATAGTAGTTTTTTGTTTTGACGTTCCTCCTTCATCTCTAATTTTTTTCTGATTTTCGACATGTTTGGATATCTGTTTTATTGCTGCCAATGTACTGTTATCCGTAATGTTATCTGCCATGTGCGGCTCAGTGCTAATATTTTTTTTTCTATCTCTTGTTGCACTAGATTTTCTATCTCTTGTTGCATTAGATTTTCTATCTCTTGTTGCACTAGATTTTCTATCTCTTGGTGCACTAGATTTTCTATCTCTTGTTGCACTGGATTTTCTATCTCTTGTTGCACTAGATTTTCTATCTCTTGTTGCACTAGATTTTCTATCTCGTGTTGCACTGGATTTTCTATCTCTTGTTGCACTAGATTTTCTATCTCTTGTTGCATTAGATTTGCTATCTCTTGTTGCACTAGATTTTCTATCTAATGTTGCACTAGATTTTCTATCTGTTGTTGCACTAGATTTTCTATCTCTTGTTGCACTAGATTTTCTATCTGTTGTTGCACTAGATTTTCTATCTGTTGTTGCACTAGATTTTCTATCCGTTGTTGCAATAGATTTTCTATCTCTTGTTGCATCTTTTTGGCTATTGTCTGACGTTTTTCTTTCTGCTTGTTTTAGTTTTTCATTATCATCATATAATTTTCTCTCTTTTTGAAATTCTTCATTTTCTTTACTTCTGTGATAAAACATTTCTATTTTACGAGATTTTGGTTCCGCGTGAACTAAGCTAATATCGTCCTCAACAGATTCAAGCGTTTTATTAAAGCTTTCACTTCTTTGCTTTTGAAATACTTGTGCACTTGAATGTTTTTCTATATTTGATAG
Source organism: Lymantria monacha (assembly GCA_905163515.2). Classification (NCBI taxonomy): domain Eukaryota; kingdom Metazoa; phylum Arthropoda; class Insecta; order Lepidoptera; family Erebidae; genus Lymantria; species Lymantria monacha. Next base: position 14,774,843 of record LR991083.1, read on the forward strand.
ATCTATGTCTGATAAACTAGTTTTCGATTGAAACATTACTTCACTTTTGAAGTCACGGACAGACTTAGACAATCTTTTGTATAGTGGCTGATCAAAATCTATTTCGGATTTAGAATTAATTAACTTTCTTTTTTGTTGAGTGTTAATTAAGAGACTTTCTATTTTACTTAACCACATTTTAATATATTTCTTAGGATCTTCCTTTTCCGTATTATAAGTTGACAAAAACTTCTTTATTACTATATCACATTTATTGCAAGGTTTTTGAATACGAGCCTTAAATTGGCAGTGATCACACAATCCTGTTAGATCCCTTTCGACGATAATAGGCATTGTAATTAATAACTTCTGAACATATTCATATATTTGTCTGCATCGTGGGCAAAAATTTTTGTTAATATCTGCAAATAATTAAGAACTAAAATAATAAAGGCAACAGGAACATCATTTAATTATCTAAATGTTTTTATGGGAAATATTTCCTAGATAAAAGTATATACTATACATATATGTATACGTAAACTGGTAGATATTATCTGATGAGTAGATATGTATTAGAATTTTATTACTCCTGAAGAGAATGAACAAAATAATACTTACCTAATTGTAACAAAAGGTCTTGAGATGCCACATCCTTATTTTTCGTTTCGATAAAAACATCTTTCGGCGTAGTATTGACAACTTCTCTAGTTCGTTTGACCTAGTGATTAGAAAGCTATTAATACTATAACAGATATGATTATACCTACTCTGTGGCGATGGACAGGAATACAATGTATTGTCGCCCCTTCCCTTTCCTTTAAATGACGTAAAAATCACGAAATAAAAGCCTATGCCAATATAGGTCTGGCCCGCTTAGTACCTACAGTAGGATAATTCTCTGCCATTATGGAAGAGATTTCCGTGTGGGTTCTCATAGTAAGAATACAATACAATCATCTCTTTTCTAGTCCATGGGTGTCGTAAAAGACAACTAAGATATTATAATATGAAGATATCATCCATGCAACAGAAGGGAAATTCGAAATAAAATCCTATACTAATACGTCTGACGAGACTGGTGTAGTAGATCAACTTCGATCCCTTCCACAGTGGATGAGACTCAAGCCCAGTTGAGAAATATATACGAGTATGAGCTATGAAGATGATGATCATGGAAGAGGCCACTCTATATAATATAGAACGCACTCGTTACCATTGTGGTTACTATTTGTGGTAATAACATCATTTCAAACATATGGCTTGAAATGATGTTATTACCACAAATGGTCGTAATTAGCAGTAAAACGTTGAAGTGGAGTTTTTGGATTTCATTTACCTTCATTTCGACCCCTGTGTAGTCCTATGAAAGCTCATTTGATTTATTTGTTCGTGATTAAATAGAATATCATAATTCAGGAAACGGGTGTAAAAATTGTAAATAAAACCGACCAAATGCAAGTCGGACACGCGGACAAAGAGTGCTGTACGTCTATATATAAAAACGACAAAAAATCATGTCTGTTGTTTGGGAGCCGCCTTAGATATTTATTTTATTGTTTTTTAGTAATTGTTGTTATAGCGGCTACAGAAATACATCATCTGTGTCTAACTATCACGGTTCATGAGATAGAGCCTGGTGACAGACAGACGGACAGATAGCGTCTTAGTAATAGGGTCCCGTTTTACCCTTTAGGTACGGAACCCTAAAAATGGTGAAGTTAAATGGTATATCCATTGTACCCGGCAATAAAAATTGCACTTCGACCCTTAAAAAAAATCAACTAATTTCCACTTCGTAGAGCATTATCTCTGTCACACAGAAATTTTTAAAACAATTATGATTTTATGTTATTAAATAAAATACACCTAGTTTTAGGCTTGATGCAAAAAACGCATGTCAAAAGCAGAAGGTGTACAATAGTAGCCCAACAGTTGAAGTGGAAGGTGGATTTGTCAATTTCAACTTATAAATCCTGCTGTCAAGTTATCACCAGCTTTTTCATTTCTATCTCAACTCTGTGGATACGTGATATTGTGTGCTTTCCATTTAATACAAAAAGTGACGCAGTGTTCGATAAAGCGCTTTCCATTAACGACACTATTGAACACAGCCGTACACTGTTCGACACTCGAAAAAGTGGTGTTTGACAGATGCTTACCTACTTTCATAGAGTACTTTAAATATATAGGTACTACTTTGCTTGAATTAAGTATCATTACTTAACCTCGCAATTTATTTACGGCATATTCTAGTAGTATTATTTGAGATTATTAAATTGAGCTTGTCTCTTACTGCTAATTAAAATTTAATAAAAATGTAGAATGTAAATATTGCATTATTGAAGTGAGCCTTGTTAATGTGGTTATGTTTATAAATTATTGAGCCAAGACTTTGTCAAGGAACTCGCATTTAGGTATACGACGCCCAGAATTTTGCGATATTGATGCACTCTAGTGTTATTTTGAGACAACTAGCTGTTTCATTTAAACTTTTACACAGTGTTTGGCAGTGTTTCACAATGTACCGCAGAGTCCTTCTGTGTTAACTAAATGGAAAGCAACCATTGTTCTGTTTAATGCAAACCAGTTCTTTAACGTTTTGGGATAATCCAAAATGCTTTCCATCTTTGGAAATAAGTTTGAATCTCAGCTTTCGTTATCAAAAATCGTTATATGTACGGATGTACCTATATGTTTACGGCGAATACAAAAAAAAACTTACAAATTCTGAAAACGGTACAAACTTTTTTTTACTTAGTAATAAAATCCCTTCTGATACGTTGGACCGGCTGAAATCTATTATTATTTTGATGGTCTCAGCATTGCACGTCTACGCGAAATATGTTTTTGTTCAAATAAATAAGTGTAAATATAGATTATGCTAACTTTATAATTAACCAACCAAAGAATACTTACGTTGTCATTACCAGCAAAATACCAGTAAAGGAAGAAGCCATTGTTTTTCAGCTCTATTATTTGATGATATTCTCCATACCTCTGCGGTTTTATGCAGCAATTACATTCGGAACACTGTTCACTCACTCTGTAAGTACAGAATATAATATTTACGAAGAAAAAATACTTTTCATACACATTCAATTGTTGCATTAGGCACCCACAAAAATTACCTAATATACCACGGTGGTGAGACGTGAGATAGCTTTTCTTTTACTTCTGTTGCGTCGATGCTATCTCCACATCCTTTAATTGTGTTTTACGACAACCATGGACGGCATGATAAATTATATTCTTACTTAATTACCTTACGGAAAGTTGAATGACTACACTTTGGTAAATAACTCACATTTCCACTACTCCCATAACTAGTTTATCTTAAACATAGTAAAAGTATAAAAATATTGGGGATTACAAAACGCCCAATATGGACTTTTTTCCATAGTAAATAATATTTGATTAGACATCCAATGTCAGTTAAATAAAGGAGAATTTATTATGTCATTACTTTGTACCGTACAGTCTCCCTGGTTGACGACCTACGAATGAGTCTTACGCGGCGGGACATTGGCGAAGTTGCGGTCAACCGTCAACAGAAACCATTCATTGAGAAGAAACAAGAAGTTATTATATATGTCTTTATTTATATAGTAGGCTAATTAGAATAGATTCGAATATTTCTTTAGCTCTATAGTTTTCTACTTCGAATCGGCAAACCTTTTTTTTCGCAAGGTGGGACCATGGATGTGGTTGCGCCCCGCCAAATCGGCCCGGGATGACGGAAGAGGCGGCGCGCAACCCCATGGACCCACCCTGCAAACACCTCTCTTCGCCGTGCGAGCGGGCCACCGGTACCCGATCTTTGTCTTCGGTGGCCCGCCCGGCGGTTTACCCTTACGGGTTCCTCTTGTGTCGACGCCCCGACGGCGAAAGCTGTCGGCAAGCCTGCCAGTCAAGATAAAAAAAAACGATTCGTGCTGCCATCACTGTGATTGTAACGAGGACACATCGTACACACATACACGTAAAGCCTACGGAGCTTCCAGTTCCGCCCAGAAACAGGACATTTAGCATTTATTTAAAAAAAAATTATAGTGCTTCCCTTTAAGAAGGGGATAATGTGTGTATCACTAATGCTAGGGTCGCACCTGCGTGTATCGTCCCGAAGTAATGTGTGGCGAAGCTTCGTACGTTTTGTACACTAGAAAGTTATCGCGATGAAACTGTGATCACATTAGCGACTTCGGTATTTTACACGAAGTATCGTGCAAGATGGCCGAAATAATTTTCATGTGTTTAACTATGGATGACGAGTTGCTTTACTTTTACAGCAATATTATGGTAATAATTGTATATTGATTTTTTTTAATCCCTTCACGGGTTCAGCTTCCTTAAGTTGTAAAAATTCTAACACCATTTCATTGCTCCACTCCATATTTATTGGTTAACTGGAGATCTTCGAACGCGTCTGAACACATCAAAAATTTCTGCCGAAATGAAAAACGCTGGTCTGACAACAAAGCCCGATATATTGGCGCGCTAAAACCCTCTGACTTATCGCAAATCAAGCGATAACGCCCACGAAGCCCGAATGTTCGCGACGATAGCCGATAATGGCCGGTCACATCTGCGCGTATCGACGTCTCATTGCACGAAGCTTCGTGACGATACACGCAGGTGCGGCCCTAGCTTAGGGCTTGCTTCGTACCAAATAAGTTAGTATAAATTTATAATCTGGAAGACCTTTGTGACAATCTATCTATTATTTTTGGCAAACAAGATAGATCATCATCATTTTCCTACTCTTAACCCAATTGCTTGGGGTCGATACGATATGTACTCGTTTTTCCTAGTACATATTGTAAAAGTTATTGGCAATAGTTTTAAATTTTATTATTATAATTTAATTTAAAAATTTTGTAATTGTTGACCGAACGGCATCAGATGGAGTTCGCTCAGGTCGTTATAAAGCTATACTAAATAAGTGTTGTTAGTATTCGCAGCCGCTACCACACAGCTACAAACAAGATTGATATGGGTAGATTAAATGTATAAATAAGACGTAAGTGGATACTTCCACCTAATTTATGTATTTAATCTACCTGATAAGTGAGTTCCTAAAGAAAAAGGTGTCTCTGAATCATATGTGACATACACCCGTAATTGATATTTAAGAATTTTCAGGGATCTATTGTCTCCTCAATGTTTGATCAGGACATTGTAGTCAACTCCTTCCGATTATAGGAGGTAAAGTTTTACTACCAGCCATTGTTGGAGCATTAGGAAATAAGATTAGTATTCAGCTAGGAGGAATAGAAACAAAAAACTTTTTTAGAGCTTTTAGACTTCCCTAGATTCCTCTACGGATGTTTTAAAATACGCACACAATATTTATAAGTAATTTCAAGGGTAGCGCGTGCCTAGACAAGCGAGAGAGAAAGACAGTAATCATATACATCTCTTAGCAGCAAGCGGAAATATCCTATTATTTTTGTCGAAAACAATAGAACCTTCCACGCACTTTGAGTCTAGACTAGAACCTTCCTTAACCATATAAAGTTCTTTTTTTTTTGTTTTCAATCTGGCCGGCCTACGAATTCAAAATTTAATATATGGCCCTCTGCAAAATTGAGTTTGACACCTCTAGGTTAAACAATGGTATTTCCGTTCCGTAACACTAACTGAAATTTGCATAATTGCTACTATTATCACCTGGACGCTATTAAAGTAACGTTGAAACCCGATATCCGGGTAATAGTCTTTTGGTAAGAATTATTTTTATTTCTCGATAAATATTTTAACGGTACTCTAAAAAGTTTAAATGGCTATAATGAATAAACATTTCCTATGTAGGTACAGTAAAATAATATAATTTGGAAAATCCAAAAGTGCACGCCTCACAATTTTTATATTTTTTATCATTTACTATTAGTCAATGCCAGAAAAAAAAATTAAAGAAAAAGCCTTTTTTAAAAACAAGCTTTTATTATTTACTAATAAAATAAAATAAAAAGTTAAAAATAAATTAACTCTAATAAGACATATAATACTTTAGAAGTTCATTGTAACCTTTAACGATAATTAAGCCTCTTCGTCTATTACAAAATAATTCAATACCGTTCATAATTATATATTTTTAACACTAAAACTTTACACCATAATTATTAAATCTTCCCGTTTCTATCACAGTCCTAATTTTATAAATAAAAGCGTGTTACATTTTGATGGCATGATTAAGAACATTTAGCACCTTCTTTTTCCTATGGCCATCTTCCAGGTCCAACATCAGACCCTGGTTACCATATAGTATCAAAGTACTCGTCAAGACGAATCAAACGAGTCCAAACTCGATGGAGTTGCGTCGTTTAATTACAGAGTTCCTATGGCCCGCTTCCAGGTCGATCCTCAGACCCTAGTTACCATATAGTATCAAAGTACTCGACAAGACAAATCAAATGAGCCTAAACTCGATAAGGTTGCGTCGTTTAATTACGGATTTCCTATGGCTAGCTTCCAGGTCCATGATCAGACCCTATTTTTTATATAATATTAAAATACTCGCCAAGACGAACCTAATAAGCCCAATTTCGATGGAGTTGCGTCGTTTAATTACGGAGTTCCTATGGCCAGCTTCTAGGTCCATCGTCAGACCCTAGTTACCATATAGTCTCAAAGTACTCGACAAGACAAATCAAACGAGTCTAAACTTGATGAGGTTGCGTCGTTTAATTACGGAGTTCCTATGGGCTAGCTTCCAGGCCCATGGTCAGACCCTGGTTTCCATATAGTATCAAAGTACTCGCCAAGACGAATCAAATAAGCCCAATTTCGATGGGGTTTCTTCGTTTAATTACGGAGTTCCTATGGCCAGCTGCCAGGTCCATCGTCGGACCCTGGTTAGCATATAGTATCAAAGTACTCGTCAAGACGAATCAAACGAGCCCAAACTCGATGGGGTTGCGTCGTTTAATTACGGAGTTTCTTTGGCTCGCTTCCAGGTCCATCATCAGATCAGCTCTATGTCACAATAATATTGCATTGTCTTCCGATTTATATATGCATGCTAAATTTCAGCTCAATCGGCAACCGGGAAGTGGATCAAATTTAACTTGCAAGATTTGATTACAGACAACGGGACAGGTGAAACTAAATATAGGTAATCGTGTAATGAAAGAAAAGAAATACTTTTGAAATTTCGTGCCATTCTCGACGTAGAGCTAAACATAGCTGTATAGGCTGAATGGGATTTATTTCCTTTGCCTGTCTGAATGGACGAACAAAAAAATGTAAACGAACCCAATTTTCATAAAGTATACATACACTGAAGAGTAAGCAGTTTAGTTTTTTATTAATTGCAATTAAACGACAAAGAATTACCAAACCATTTTCGAAAGGAAATAGCGCGTTGCGATTATGAAGCTTTTAATAAAAGAAAAACTTAGATACATTCATTTTTAAAGGGCGTAATCCTGCCAGATACAAAAAATATTTTATCCGACGTCCTCGAATATTTTTTTTAATCAACTATTTTCTTACTTTAAACAAAATAATTGCTTTTTAAAAATATCAAATACGTTTAAACGAATGTTTTTTCTTGACATATGTATTGCACGCCTCATAAGCGAAGCGTTGAGGTCTTGCTCTACTCTCGACTTATGAAAATCAAGCACTTTTCAAACCTAAAAATGATTGTATTTTTCTCACATTGCACTTATAGGATAATATTATTATACATATGTCAAGAAAAAACATTCGTCTAAACGTATTTGATATTCTTAAAAGCAATTATTTTGTTTAAAGTAAGAAAAAAGTTGATTAAAAAAAATTTTCGAGGAAGTCCGGATGTTACCGTAAACTGTAAAGTATCTGGCATTCTGTCGACCGTAAAAATGAATGTTTCGAAGTTTTTCTTTTATTAAAAGCTTCATAATCGCAACGCGCTGTTTCCTTTCGAAAATGGCTTGGTAATTCTTTGTCGTTTAATTGCAATTAATAAAAAACTAAACTGCTTAGTCATTAGTGTATGACTGTATACTTTATGAAAATTGGGTTCGTTATATTTTTTGTTCGTCCATTCGGACAAGCAAAGGAAATAAATCCCATTCAGCCTATACAGCTATGTTTAGCTCTACGTCGAGAATGGCACAAGATATCTAAAGTATTTTTTTTCTTTCATTACGAGTATGTACAAGCTTTTATTTAGTTTCACCTGTCCCGTTGTCTGTAATCAAATCTTGCAAGTTAAATTTGATCCCCTTTCCGGTTTCCGATTGAGCTGAAATTTTGCATGCATGTATAAATTAGATGACAATGCACTATTACTGTGACATAGAGCTGACCTGATGATGGACCTGGAAGCTGGCCATAGGAACTCCGTAATTAAACGACGCAACCCGATCGAAATTGTTATTATTTGATTCGTCTTGACGAGTACTTTGATACTATATGGAAACCAGGGTCTGATCATGGACCTGGAAGCTGTCCATAGGAACTCCGTAATTAAGCGACGCAACCTCATCGAGTTTAGGCTCGTTTGATTCGTCTTGACGAGTACTTTGAGACTATATGATAACCCGGGTCTGACGATGGACCTGAAACCTGGCCATAAGAACTTTGTAATTAAACAGCGCAACCCCATCGAGTTTGGGCTCGCTTGATTCGTCTTGACGAGTACTTTGATACTATATGGTAACTAGGTTCTGATGATGGTCCTGCAAGCTGGCCATAGGAACTCCGTAATTAAGTGACGCAACCCCATCGAGTTTGGGCTCGTTTGATTCGTCTTGACGAGTACGTTGATACTACATGGAAACCAGGGTCTGATCATAGACCTGGAAGCTATCCATAGGCGCTCCGTAATTAAGCGACGCAACCCCATCGAGTTTGGGCTCGTTTGATTCGTCTTGACGAGTACTATATGGTAACCAGGGTCTGACGATGGACCTGGAACCTGGCCATAAGAACTCCGTAATTAAACAACGCAACCCCATCGAGTTTGGGCTCGCTTGATTCGTCTTGAGGAGTACTTTGATACTATATGGTAACTAGGTTCTGATGATGGACCTGGAAGCTGGCCATAGGAACTCCGTAATTAAAAGATGCAACCCCACCGAGTTTGGGCTCGTTTGATTCGTCTTGACGAGTATTTTGATACTATATGGAAACCAGAGTCTGATCATGAACCTGAGAGCTGTCCATAGGAACTCCATAATTAAGCGACGCAACTCCATCGACTTTGGGCTCGTTTGATTCGTCTTGATGAGTACTTTGAGACTATATGGTAACCAGGGTCTGATGATAGACCTGGAACCTGGCCATAAGAACTCCGTAATTATATATCCATATCGCTAACGTTGCGCCTCAGAGTACCAGGGCGAACCCTGTTATACTGAAGCCCTTATCCCTCCACAATGCAACTCTGGGGTGATGAACCCTTTTTGTCCTATATTTGTGGGAACAACACGAATATTAAAAATACTAAAAAGTTAAAAATAAAATTAAAGAAAAATATTTTTTTAAAAACAAGCTTTTATTATTTGCTAATATAATAAACTAAAAAGTTAAAAATAAATTAACTCTAATCAGACATATAACACTTTATAAGTTCATTGTAACCTTTAACGATATTTTTATTAATCTTCAACAACAAAATAATTCCATATCGTACATAATTATATATTTTTAACACTAAATAAAACTTTACACCATAATTATTAAATCTGCCCGTTTTTATCACAGTCCCAATTTTATAAATAAAAGTGTGTTGCATTTTTTAGCAAATAATAAACAGCTTGCTTTTAAAAAAGGATTTTTTTCTTTAATTTTATTTTCTTTTCTAGCATTGACTAATAGTAAATGATAAATAATATAAAAATTATGAGGCGTGCACTTTTGGATTTACCAAATTATTATAATATTATCCTATAAGTGCAATGTGAGAAAATTACAATCAATTTTATGTTTGAAAAGTGCTTGATTTTCATATGTCGAGAGTAGAGCAAGACCAAACGCTTCGCTTATGAGGCGTGCAATAGACCAATTAAATTTTGGGCTACCTTTTAATAAAATTAAATTAAACAGTCGCCTGCCCCTCCAACAGGACAGCAGTTGAAAACATGAACGAAAAAGTATTAAGACACGAAACGAGTAAAAATGAATTTGTTTTCATTTTGCAGAGCCTGGCAGAGCCTAAAATTAAGCCGCATACTCTCAAAGTGCATTATACTTCTCAAAGTTTAATACACTTTAAGAGTTTAAAATTGTTACTCTCAAATAACAACTTTTTGGTCATTGGAAAGTAATCTTTCGAGAATAAAGTCAATTCCTATCATTGATGAGAAATCCATGGTGCTTCTGTTATAATGATTATGACCTAAACTTTAATATAGTGAAAATAATTTATGAAGGTAGTACAAACTTATTATGGTAAGTATATTTATTGATTTAGAATTTGAGAAAAATCTAGCCAATTTTTGCTACAGTAAAAGCATTTAATACTGGTGATTATAATATAATCGAAATTATCATCATCAAATTGGTTGACAGAAATATTGTATACTAGCTGATGCCCGCGACTCCGTCCGCGTGACATTCAGTTTTACTACGAACCCCTATTTGAGACTTAAAAATTTAAACTGGACCAAGTATTTCCGGCAGCCACTTGACCATTTTCATCAAGGACGATGCTTTCTCCAATTTTCTTTAAAACATCGGCAAATTCTTAAGCATGTGAATTAGTGTTGCCCAAATGCAAGACTCTTGCGAGGCTGGCAAATCTTGCAACTTTTGCTTTTAGAATAACACAAAGTCACTTGTTTTGATAGAAATAAAAAATCCCCATAGACATTAAAAATCCAACTAAATTAATGAAATTCTATTCATCTAGTGGCAGTAACTGTACAACTATCAATAATTAGGTACATTCCACTAAACGTAAGTGGGGCTATTATTCTTTCGTGTACTGTTATTACTCGTAAGAATACGAAATGTTGACAATCCTTTCTTTGCTAAGAAAATCGTAAAATCATGTCTAAGGGAGCACTGCGAAACTTTTGCAGCAAGTCTTGGTCTTGCATTTAGGCAACACTAATGTAAATGGTGGACCTTGGCTTTGCTTGCATGTTGATGGTTAGGGTCAGCTTTCCTACTTGGGGCCACAGATAGGAATACTTCAGTGAAGCATTGGTCTCATCAGTTCTATTTCCTCGAGTTTTAACAGGAAGGATTTGCCGAAAATCTCCAAAGAAAAGCACCATTGACTTTTCATTGCGATCTTGTAGTGCTCGATCTACGGCCTCTACGATTTTTTTTATTTATCATTGTCCAATCAACGCAAACGGTTAGACAGCAATCCTTAATAAAAACACTAATAGTGGTAAAGCCACAGTTGACAGTATTCTTTCTACAGCCACGGGCCGGTCTGACCCCCAGTTGGACCTAGTACTCCACTCTTACAGAAAAGCAACGTCTGAACAGTGGCAATGTGTTATTTCCGCTTCATTTGTAAGAGGCGGCCGTGCGGCGCAGGCGCGATTACCTGTGTCTACTTGCCTTAGCCGAGGCCGCGGGTGACTGGACCGGGGAATTAGTCCGTCACCCGCCGAGAGACTGACCGCGCGAGGAGGGACCGACGTCCGCCCTTACGTCGCTCAAGGAGAGGGTACCCCTCAGGGGGTATTCCGTCGGGCGGGCCACTGACGACAAGTTCACGCTGCTCCAGTGGCCGGTCCAACGACGTAGGCGAGGTTCATGGGTGGGTTACGGGTATGCGCGCGTACGCCCCTCTGTCGCCCCGGACGGAGTAGTGCGAGAAGAGCGCCGACCATAACCCACCCCTAAAAAAAAAAAAGAGATCGTTTTAGTTTAAATGAAATAAAATCCATTGATTTAAATTCAATAAGATTTACATACTTTGTTCTTCCATTGCAGTAGGAAATAACTTTAAAAAATCAGGAATTATATCGACACAAATATGTACGGAGTACATCGTAAGCGTGCGGCACTAGTGGCAACTGTCACAGAGATCATGCTATACTTTATGTACTATAGTATCTTATTGTTTTTCAAAAACAGAATACTACAAGTGCATCAAAATCTAAACATTTGGCCTAATCTAATAAGGTGATCCGGTTTACAATAATGCCTAGACATCTCTATCTATAAATTTAATATTTTTATTTATATCTATATATATAAAAGAAAGTTGTGTTAGTTACAACACTTATAACTCGAGAACGGCTGGACCAATTTTTATGTTTTTGAGTTTGTTGTCGGGAATAGGATATAGGATATTAAACTATGATATTAATAAACAAAAGAAAAGAAAATTAAAAACACATCAATTCTAATTCTTGTTTGTAAAATAGCGCGAAAAAATAAAATTATAATTTGGTAAATCTAATAGTGCATGCCTCATAATTTTTATATTATTTAGCATTTGCTATTAGCCAATGCTATAATATACACGATAATTAAAGCGCCTTAATTATTTCATTAAGCAAGATCTGGTAGTAATAATAATTAAAATTGCACTTTAAAAAAAAACAAAAAATATTGCGTGCGTTTAAAGTACGTACACATATCAGAAGTGACACTTTGGCTAACAACTCTCTTTCTATCTCATCCTATATCCCCACTCTCTCCCTCTCTGCCTTTTTTTTATTGCTTATGTTGGCAAGCGAGCAAGCAGCACACCTGATGGTAAGTGTAACAGCTGCCCATGGACCTTTGCTATACCAAGGGTAGGCTAGGCTGCTGCCTACCATTACAATCCCCAAACACCACCCACTTGGGCTACCGGCTCTCTCGCTCACCGAACGAAGCGCAATAGTACATTGCCATTACTCAGACGTCGATCTTCTGCGAGAGTGTGGTACTACCCCAGACGGACCGTCCCGCGGCTGTAGACAGAGAACTGTCAACAGCATGGTCCTGCCGCTATTAAAAATCCTCTCTCTCCCTTTCCCTCTCTGCCTCTCTCCTTCTCTTCTCTCTATCTTCGTGCGCTCTATCTACATGCGTTTTATATTCTTATCTTAGTCGTCTCTTACGATCACCCACGATTAAGATAGGGTGTGGCGAATTGTATTCTTACTCCGTCACCACACGGATAAGCCTCCCATGCGCTTTACACTTCAAAATAAATATGGCGCGTAACAGAAAAACGTAACAATATAAAATTTCTCCCATACTTCGATTAAAATTTTCACTTCAAAAAGTTAGAGAAACAAAAAAAATGCAATATTTTTAAGATACCTACTGAAGTTAACAGACATATGCCAATTTTTCAATATTTTATTTATTATTTACTATTAGTCAATGCCATAAATGAAAAAGAAAAATAATTTCGTGCCATTCTCGACGCAGTACTAAACATAGCTGTTCGTTTAAAATAGGCTGTCTATTTCCTTTGCCTGTCCAAATGGACGAACAAAAAAATATAAACGAACCCAATTTTCATAAGGTATACATACACTATAGTTCATCTAATCTAAGAAGTGCATTTGGACGTTTCGCATTTTTTAATACACAATAACTTTGGTCAAACGTATACACATGATTGCAAACAATAAATCTGAAATTTTAAAGAAATATTAAGTTATTTACATAACTAACGTTGCGAGTGAGTTACTTGTACAATAATGTAATGTTGAAACTTGTAAAACTAATTTAAAATTAAAATAACATTGTAAATAATAATTATTATGGACGATCTTACAATTTCACGTCATAACGTTCTAAATTGCGAATATTATTATTATTGGAAGTTGTCAAGCACTACTGGTGCTTGACAACTTCCAATTCGCGAATATCTAAATAATCGGTAAAAATATTAGATTAATATATTTAATCGAATATAGATTTTGACAGAGATGTACGTTTCGACAATTTTATTGATAAGGATATAATTATTAATGTTCGCGACGGTGATAATTCAAGTAATACTATAGATTCTGAACAAATAGCTATTTTCAAATCCAGTTTTTGTTTTTACTTAACCTAATCCTACCAAATATGATGAATAGATTTTATGATGAAATAATTAAATTTGTTTAGTGTTAATTTAGCACTTAATATTTCATCTCCCTTTTGAAAAATAAAAAAATAAACCGATTATTAATTACAAAGAATTAATATCGATTTCTCATCAAAATCGGATATTTTCGATAGCGATTATTTGGTTCAATACCTAGACACCTTACTCTGAAAGCTGTCCAAATGCACTTCTTAGATTAGATAGACTATAATGACTAAGCAGTTTAGTTTTTTATTAATTGCAAATAAACGACAAAGAATTACCAAACCATTTTCTAAAGCTTCATAATCGCAACGCGGAAACCGTGCGCGCGGAAAACGCGGAAACCGAAGCTTTTAAAAAAAGAAATATTTTGATACATTAATTTATACGATCGTATTCTTGCCAGATACGGAATATTTTATCCGACGTCTTCGAATATTTATTTTAATCAACTATTTTCTTACTTTAAACAAAATAATTGCTTTTTAAAAATATCAAGCTATCAAAGCTTATCAAAAATATCAAGCTAAGGCTAGGGCGGCATCAGGCGCAGGTAATCGCGCATACGCCGCCCCAGTCGCCGGCGGCAGTTCGCGTCGTCGAGGAGACGCTCCTCGCGCACGCGCTCCGCCGCCTCCTTCCGCGAGACTACTGCCTCGCAGAAGGCTGCGACCGCGTCCCAGTTCCTGACGCTGTCGAGCATCGCCCTGGCGATGGTCGGCACTGATGATTGCGACGAGTTCACGGCGCTGCTCTGCCCAAGCGGCACAAGCCTCGAGCGTATGCTGCGCCGTATCCTCGTCGCAATCGCAGTGGTGGCAGGACGGTGTACTCTCCCTCCTGACGACCGTGTACAGGTATTTGGCGAAGCATCCATGCCCCGTCAAAACCTACACCAGTCGGAAGGAGAGCACCCCGTGCCGCCGTTCCAACCACTGCATCAGCACCGGCCGGAAGGCCTCCACGGTCCGCACACCGAACCGAGGCCTCTCCAGCCGGACTGCCCAACGAGCAATGACGTCTCGGCGGGCTTCGACGTGCCAGGCGGTGAGCTACCTCAGTGAGACCACACCGCCCTCCGCTCGCACCCCCGACACCCGCCGATACAAATCGGCGAGCATTTCCGCCTCCAGGTCCCACGGGGGAGTCCCGGCCAACAGGCACGCTGCCTCCGTCGCCACCGTGCGGTACCCGCGTACGACCCTGACCGCCATGGCCCTCTGTGGTCGCCACAGAAGAGCCCTGAGTCGGACGGTTAGGGACCCCGCCCACACCGGTGCGCCGTACAGGGCCATCGACCGGACAACCCCCGAGTACAGCTTTCGGCACGTACCGTTCAGTCCGCCCACATTCGGCATAAGCCACGAAAGGGCGGACGCGGCGCTGACGAGCCGCGGAGCGAGCCTGCGGAAATGCTCCCGAAACCACCAATGCCCGTCGAGCACCAGGCCCAAATACCTCATATGCGCCCGGATGCTGATGTCAACCGAATTGCGGTGATCGAAACGCCGATGGGAGGACTCATGCGGGGCCCATGGAACAAGAGGGCCTCCGTCTTGTCCAGGGCCACCCTCAACCCCAGCACCTCGATCCGCCTGACGATCTCTTCGGTGCCGAGAGTCGCCAGGCTTGCCGCCTCCTCCAGCGTCCCACCGCGGGCTGTGACGAGCGTGTCGTCGGCGTAACAGATTACGCCCAGCTCGGGTGGGAGGCTCCCTCTCAACGCCCAGTCGTAGCCGATGTTCCACAGGGTGGGTTTGAGGACCGACCCCTGTGGGACATCGCACGTCATGGGCGTTCGCGCAACGTCCCCTACTCGGTTGGTGTAGAGGACACTGCGCCCCTCCAGATAGTCTGCCACTAGCCGCCTTAGGTAAACTGGCAGTCCGTGGTTTCGGAGCGCCTCCCTAATGCAGCTAAATGGCAGACTATTGAATGCGTTGGACACACCAACAGCTCTCCTTCGCTGGCGACAGCCTCAGTCGCCACGGCCCTCAGGCGCAGCAGAGTCGCGATCGTCGGACGACCCCTCCTGAATCCAAACTGGACGTCCGACAGATCGAGCCCCGTGCCAACGAGGTGCCGCTCGATGCGGGCAGCCAGCACCCTCTCCAATAGCTTGCCCACATCGTCGAGCAGCACGATAGGCCCGTAGGCCAAGGCCGACTCGGGAGACCGTCCCGGCTTCGGCAGGAGCACCAGCCTCCCCTCCTTCCAGCACCCAGGAAACCGCCCGGACGCTAAACACGCGTCGAACAGCCCCCTGAGGCGTGGACCTAGGTGGTCGAGGACCAGGGCCAGCATGCGGTTGGGAATACCGTCGGGCCCGGG
This sequence comes from Lymantria monacha, assembly GCA_905163515.2. Lineage (NCBI taxonomy): Eukaryota > Metazoa > Arthropoda > Insecta > Lepidoptera > Erebidae > Lymantria > Lymantria monacha. Next base: position 14,791,128 of record LR991083.1, read on the forward strand.
AGCGGTGGATTTCCCGCGCATGCGCGCCACAGCCACCCCCATCTCGGTTTCCGTGATGGGCGAAACACTGTAATCGTCGGCCTCCCGGTCAGTGTCTGGCGAAGCCATGACCGGGGGCGTGTGCTCCGCCCGTCGCGGGAACAGGTCCTCGACGACCCTGGTGAGGGGGCCGGGCTGGAGCGTCTCGGTGAGAGGGGGGCCCGCGCGCGAAGCTTACTCAGCGCCGCACGATAGGGGCGACTCCAGGGGTCACGATCGAGACCGTCCAGCATCTCCTGCCGACTGACGTCCTTGGCGGTACGGACGGCCAGCCTGAAGGCCTTTTTTTTTTTTTTTAGAAATCTATTTGATAAGGGACTGTGGAGTGGAGGTATAAATGCCACAAAAGGACCTTTTTTTTAGAAGTCAGTATTATAAGGGATTGGAATAGGTATAAATGCCACAAAAGGACCTTTTTTTAGAAGTCAGTATTATAAGGGATTGGAATAGGTATAAATGCCACAAAAAAGACTTTTTTTTTTTTTTAGAAGTTACACTTTCGATATGACTTTAGAAAAAGTACTCGATGTTTAAATACATCGATGTTTTTTTCATCCGATACATCGAAAGACATCGATGTACAGTTTCGATTTATCGAATCGAAAAAAACATCGATGTTTTTTCAAAGTGGACACCCCTAGACCGAAGGCATTGTGGTAGCCCTCATAAAGCCGGCCCTCCCGCTCCTCATCGCGATGGTGCCGCTGGCTGCGGGTGCAGGCCCTCCGGGCGCGTATACATGCGGCCCGAAAATCCGCGAGTTCCCGGGACCACCAGTGGACAGCCCTCTTCGGGGGCAGACACCGTACACGGGGCATGGCCGCATCGCAGATCTGCGTCAACGCACTGCGGATGCGGCCAGCCTCGGCGTCCACCCCATCCAACTGGTGGGCAGAAGACAGCCACGGGTGAACGATGGCTGCCTCCGCCAGCAGGTCCCGGTCTAAACGACCCACAGCCCATCGCCGTTGTCCGTCCGCCTCATGACCCCTGCTGGGCGTCGGAAGGGTCCGGGAGACCTCCATCCGGATATACCGGTTAAAACTAAAACGATCTCTACGGAAAATCTATGAAGTTAGGCTGACCGACCGCATTCGCAACGACGACGTAAGAGAGCGAGTAGGTATGAAAGAGAGTATTGGTGTAAAGATGCGAAAGGGAATGCTCCGATGGTTCGGACATGTGGAAAAAATGCCGAACGAACGTCTGGTTAAGTAGATATACAATGCGAAAGTGGAAGGATGTAGGTACCCGGGGAGACCGAGACTCACCTACCTAGACTAGATTGAAAACGTGCTGAAAGAAGGTGGAGTCAAGAGTCTCCGAAACCGGCGAGCGTGTATGAAGAGAATTATGAATGTTGAAGAAGCGAGTGAAGTATGCAAGGATAGAGTTCTCTGGCACTCTGTTCTCTCTGCCTACCCTGCAAGGGATATGGCGTGATGATATGTATGTATGTAAACTAAAACTGCTAATTAATTCTTTTTAATATTCAAAAGGAGTACATCCAAGTTCATCGTCACTATTATCATCATCGGTGGAGCATTCCTGTAGGTTGATGATGAGTTCTTGATCACAGGTTATTTCATCAATAATCATGTTTATTTTATAAAAGAAATTATCTTTTTAATATAAACAACATGGTCCTATTAATATTATAACTGATGTCTGAATACTAAATTAACACAATTTACTTTTATTTTATAGAGTCACCATGTGGTTTATATAGGCAATGTATTAGTTTTACTTGTTTTATAAATAATTAATAAGAATGTTATCGATTATCCCATCTCTATTTTATTCTCAGTCCAGTATGACCTTGTACTTGCATAGATACATACATACATATCATCACGCCATATCCCTTGTAGGGTAGGCAGAGAGAACAGAGTGCCAGAGAACTCTATCTTTGCATACTTCACTCGCTTCCTCAACATTCATAATTCTCTTCATACACGCTCGCCGTACTTGCGTAAGCATCATATATAAAATCCGATTACGAAATGAAAAATGATGTCGCCAGCAGGATTTTTTCATTTCGTAATCGGATTTTATAAATAATTAAGCATATTAAATGCTAAAAATTTCAGTAATTTAAGCATCATATATTTATAAAATGTTACTAAGTGTTTAAAAACATATAAGGGACAAGTTTTGGTGTAAACATTCATATTTTTATATTCATAATTCAGTTGAGATATAAGTGGTACGTAAAGAATGAAAATATAAGCGATACAAAATAAAATTGTAAACATAACACATATTCAAAATTACTTTATCGGTTTTGTAGCTATCTGTCACAGAGAGGAAGCTATATTTTAAGGTCTATTATTTCTTTACATATGTATCCTTTTTAATTGATAACTAATAACTATCTCTCATTAGAAGACTGATTCTATAGTGCAAGATTCAAAATACTTCAAAATTCAAAATCCTTTCAATGTATGTAATTTTAATTATCAATAAGTAAATATTAATAGTTCAGAATTAAAATTTGAGTACATGCATTAAAAAAGATAGTTGTTTTTTTTATATTTTATTGTTCAGTTATATAATTCTTAAGCATCAATGTTTAATAAAAATAAAAAAATAATTGGTACTGAAATTGCATTTTCATTTAAGTTCACAAGGCAACTGTACGCTGTACAGATTTTTCAAAAAACGCTTGATATTTTCTAAAATAATGATAATAAATAAATAATTCATTTTTTAAGAACATGGTTTTAGAGTACTAGAATGGATTTAATATTTTTCTTTCTATATACATAGTTCATATTATTATAATAAAACCAGCAATTCTTGTTTGCATCACATGATTTTGTAAATGGATATCAAACATTAATCAGATGCTACTAATGCAAGAACTGTGAAATTAACCTCAGTGGGATTAAGGGCCATAAATTCCTTGCAAATTTGAGAAGCATCTTCTAATAAAGAATCTGGTGTAGTTGGTCCATGGTTAATAGGAAAGGCTTTACTGCCATCTAATTCATACAAATTACTATCCTTATGAACAAAAGCAATATAATGGTGATTAACAGGATCTTCAGCACTTGGAGTATTAGTTTGACCTTCTTGAGCTAATTCTTTGTGAGCATTAATAATGCCTTCACACTTTGCAAATAGATCACCTCGAGATGCTGCATCTAGACTTTTAGATTCCTCTAAAAACTTTTTCAGATGACCTTCTTTGAGCTTGATCTTGTCAGTGTTATTTGCAATACTATGCACTAGTGCAATAGTTCCACATGCATTTGTAACATATTGTTTCATATAGAAAATCTCATTTGATACCTCCTGCCCTTCTGACAAAATTTTGTTTTCTTGCTTTTGTTTATGGTCTTTGTACGGATCGGATTCCGGGAAAAGTAATATAACGGCAAGTATTGGACGAGGCACCCACGAAAGCATATCTGGCTCTAATCCCATGACGTCAACAACATTCCATTTATCAGATACACCTAGCTTCTGCAGAAATTTGTTCATAACTTCTGGGTTTGATTCTAGTGGAATTAATATTTCAGCCATTGTAGTTTTTCTGTAAGTAATTATAAATTTCAGGAGACTGGGTGTTTTCCAATAAGTATTGTTTGATATTACTAAAATAATAAAAATTTACATCAATTACAACTCTTCACGAAAAAATAAAAATAATTAACTTATGATAGATTTTTAACATCTAGGTACAACATAGAGTAAAATAATACATATATATATATATATATATATGTATATATATACTGGAAAATTTGTAAATACAACCGAGATAACCTCACCAAACTTCTTCTTAATGATTTTTTTTTTTTTTAATTTATTAACGGCTATGGATCTTCTTAATGAATGGCCTCTGTGAGTAATTAAACTGATTAACCACAACTTCGCCAATGTCAAGTAAAATAAGTTTAAAAAATTATAATAGATTTATATTTTAGTCGTCAGTCATGTCGGTTCATTGTCTAAGTCACCTATTCATTTTAACATTTTATCTCTCACCAAACTTCTCTAACTGCAACCAACTTCAACTATAAATATATTAATATATACAACTATAGTTGTCACAAAATAAAAGGCCCGTTTTGACATTTGTCTTAGCAATGGATATAGTGACATAACCAAACGACTCAGTACTCGATACTCACGATAAATCGATTCAAGTTTGCATGAGTATTTGATCGATTTGAATATGTATTGTAAAGTGCATTTGGATTAAAGTTCTGATTTGAAAATTTAACTTAAACTTTTAATTTTGTAGGTATTTTGAAATGATACAATGATATGAAAGGTCAATTTTTTATCATTTAATATTTTTGTTACAATAACATTCACTCAATCACAGAAAACATCGAGAAAAGTGAATCTTCGGGTCAATAATTTTCTTCAGATGTTGAGTCAAAATCGTCAGATGAGCTATCGTCACCCGTACATATAATTATTTCATTTTCAATTATATTGTCAATGTTGACGTCTCTGTCATAGTCTTCCTTAATTATTTTTCGGGTATTTTCTACCACTTTTGCCCAATCTTCTGTAGTAATTTTGGCACAAGCTTCATTTAGCAATGTCATCATACTCTTAGCGGAGAATGGCGGCTTTGTGTTGTGGCGTGCTGCGTACCCTTTCATTTGAGCCCAGATCAATTCGATAGCATTGTACTGACAATGGTACGGTGGCGTTCTTATCACTTTATGTCTATGCTGAAGTGCCAATTCATCGATTTTATATTTTAGTTTTGCAGGTTTATTTTCTTTAACTAGTTGCAGAAATTCAACTTTTAATAAATTCGTGTCAGGTTCAACGCCTTGTCTTTGTAGCCATGCTACTAAATCAGCCTTTTTGTTTGCTTTGTCTATTTGAACCAAATGGTAAGGTGCATTGTCCATAATGATTATGCACTGTTCAGGGAGGTTTGTTAACAAGTTAGTAAACCATTCTGTGATTTTATTTGCGTCCATTTCTTCGTGATATTCTTTAGTACTTTTAGACTCAAATGCGAGCAAGGCATCATTCACAAAACCAACCCCAGCTGATCCAGCGTGGCAGATTATTAAGCGTCCACCTTTTCCCATTGGCACTTTTGAGCAAGATGCCTTGGTATCGCCCGTCCACGACTGCGGCACGGTATGATTAGAGTTCAGCCAGGTCTCATCGATAAATATGATATTGTCCCAATTTGTGACTTTGTTCATTTCCCTCAAAAACGATACTCGGTGCAAATTTAAATCATATCGCTCCATCATAATTTTTCTCTTGTCGGTTTTCTTGTATTTGAATCCAATTTGCTTCATTATGGTTATTAAAGATGTAACACTGCCACTATACAGGCCAGCCTCTCGTAATGTTATCAGCAATTTACTCACAGTTGGGTATTCATTTCTTGTGTAATAAGCATACATACATACAAGAATATTTATATTAGACGCATGCATGACGCACACTTTATTACTCGGTCGTCGGAACGATTCGGTCGTCGGAACGACTCGGACCTATGGAACTATCTCAGCCGTGTGGTTGGATTGGAACTAGATCGTTCCGGCAAAAGACATAGTTCTCGGAACTATTACGCTCCGGAACTACTCATCTCTACACTGCGCAGTCTTTCATTCGCCATTTTGTGAAGTTGACTGTGCGCCCGTTTATATTTGATATTTTTTCTCGACTCGGCTTTGCTTTTGGATTATTTCTGTTTGCTATCACGTTGACCTCGGCTTTTCTATATTGGACATTTATTTAAATATTGTGATTTGGAATAGATTTTGGTGTTTGTTGTTATATGGTACGAACTCTGTTGTTTCAACATGTCAAAAAGACATAGTGATCGACAACTTCGAGAATCGCAATCCCAACCAGGACCGGTACAGAAATGACATGGGCATTAGACATGATTTTCGTCTTGTCCATGTTCATTTTCAGCCCTACTAGTTGGGAGACCTTGCTGAGGTCATTGAGCATGGTGCCAAGGTCCTCCAGGGATTCTGCCATGACTACGATATCATCTGCGAATCGAAGGTGAGTGATGTATTCGCCATTGATGTTGATGCCGAGTCCGGTCCACTCTAACAGCTTGAAGACATCTTCCAGCGCAGTGGTGAACAGTTTCAGAGAGATAACGTCTCCCTGTCTCACGCCTTTCTGCAGATGGATCGGTTTCGTACTCTTATCCTGGATGCGGACCAAAGAGTAAAGTTATTAAACTGAAAAAGAGTGGCAACTCGATGATAAAATATGCATGTATGGACAGTGCTGCCACCCAGAGTTTAGGCGGTGAACTAAAGTTGAAGTAATATATATACATATCTACATGTGTATGTGTAACATAGAATTTTCTTTTACTATGAAAGCTACCCTGAAATATAAAAAAATAACATATCAGCTGATAACTAAAGTATTTGCGCTGTAGCATGGTGCGGGTGACAGTTATGGCGAGTTTCGTTTCACTCTTGAAAGTTGCCGCGATTTATAATTATGATCTATTAATTCAGCTGTACCACATCGGTAATATATTAAATCACTAATAACTGTAGTAATAAAGGTATACCTTCCAAATTAAACCCAACTAGAATGTTCTAGCCTACAAATCAAATGAAATTGAAAGAAAAAATAATCAAAGTGGTATGCGTATAACGTAACACCAAAGACGTATTTAGTGATGGGATGTACTACTACGAAGAATTGTCGATTAAAAAATAAATAAAAAACAATTTGTGCGCTCAATTTTTTATTGTTAAAAAGTATACAATTATTACATATTTACTTCAATTTTTCATTCAATTTTAATCCTCTTCTAAACTCATATCAGAGTCAGGAACATCGGAATTGTCACTTTCATCATCCGTATCTGTGACGGATATTATTAAAGATGTCTCAATTATGTTATCAATACGGACGTCACGATCCCAATCAGACATAATGTCCCTTTTCGTTTTATTCACCACCTTCGACCAGTCCTTAGGTTGAACGTTACTGATTGCCTCTTGTAACAGGGTCAACATCTTATTTGCCGTAAATGGCGGTGTAGTATTATTTCTTGCGGCGTGACCTACATAAACATAAATGGACTTATGAAAAAAAATATTTAGTTTTTAATCAATAAATTAATTTCAATGCAATGCAAAATTTACTCTTGAATATGTCTAATCTGATACCTGGTAATGTTTTTAAATTACATGCTTCGTTCAGAAAGCTGTTACTTTTTCAAAGTATCAAAACGAGAATTGAAATTAAAAACATACCTTTTATTTGGGCCCAAATTAGCTCAATAGCGTTATATTGACAATGGTAGGGTGGTAGTCGCAGGACCTGGTGACCTTTTTCTTTTGCCATCTCGTCCAGAGCGTAGGTAGGAGTTGGTGGCTTATGACGCCGTACTAGAGTAATAAGCTCCGTCTTTAGCATACTCATATCTGCTGTAACTCCGTTTTCACTCAGCCACTTCACCAACTCGCTTTTGTGGTTTGATTGTGTTGGAGGTTTATTAAGTTGTACCGAATGGTAGGGTGCGTTATCCATTATTATGGTCATAGGCTCTTTTAAGTTTTCTAAGAGGCCTATGAACCAAACTTTAAATTTTTCGTAGTTCATCTCCTCATGATACTACGTAGTTTTTTTCGATTTAAAAGCCAGTAAACAATTAGGGACAAATCCACTTGCTGTACCTGCATGGCAAATAATGAGGCGTTCGCCTTTGCCCTCCGGGACTTTGGTACATGACTGTGCCGTATCGTCGGTCCAACTTTTACCCACTGTGTGGTTAGCGTTTAGCCACGTTTCATCCAAAAACACAACTTTACTCCAATCAACTATGTTTTTAGCCTTCCTTAAACAAGTACACCTTGCAAGGGCAATATCAGTCCTTTCCATAATAATTTTTCTTTTGTTAACTTTTTTGTAAACAAAGCCAATATCCTTTATAACATTCCGCAACGAAGTAATACCTCCTTTGAACAGTTCAGCTTCTTTCAATGATTTTAGAAGCTTAAGCAACGTGGGTAGCTCCATTCTTCTATAATAATCATAAATGTGATTTCTAATAGCGTCCTTAGCAAATTCATCCAAATCTGTGATTGGCTTCACCTTGGTCCGCTTTTTGTTCGGTGTAGATAATTTATTTTCAGACGTCCCTTCTTGACCAATTTTCTCGCGTGTTATACGCGAAACAGTATTGCGGCCAATATCAAGAGCTTCGGCTACTCGTTCTACAATTCGATTCAGTGGTAACAACGGTCCATTATTTTGTTGTTCTTTTTCAAAGTAGTTTCGGAGGCGAACAACAAACTCTCTAGCTTGACTACCCAAAACAGTTTTTTTCGTATGCTTAGGCATGGTTATAACCAACAAATATAACAACAAACTTTAACAAATAAAACAACAAACTATAACAAATAACAATTTAACGAAAACAAACTGATGAAAAATGGATAATACGTGTCACATACAAGGCGGTAGCACTCGTACTGACAGCATCGCACGGGTAAACAAAATGGCCGACTCGGCGATGCGCTACAGAATAAAAATATGCCACGAAAAAATATGAAATACCAGTTGTTTTGAATGCGTTTACGAAACTTTTTAAAATTTTTGAACTATTAAATTAATTGAATAATTTGTATGAATATATTTTTTCCTATATATAATTTTCGTGACAATAATAAACAGAACAACATTTATTTATGCTACGAGATTTTTATCACTAATTATTAGTGATAAAAATTTAATTGCGAATCGTCACATCCCTAGTCACCTGGTATTGACATGTGTCACCCGCACCATGCTACAGCGCAAATAGTGTAAACAATAATAATATCAGCCTAACAATGAAACTTGGGATAATTTTCAGAAAGAATATCAATAACCGAAAATAGATCGATGACAATAAGTACCTATGCTAGGAACAAAAAATAACAATTCTCAGTTGTCAAACGTTTGACAGGCAGGACAAAATGGCAGCAGTTAAGTTTGTACAACCAATCTGTAGGCGGCGCGACGGTCAGTAAAAATAAGAAATGTTTTAAGTGTGCCCCCCCAGATGCGGACTGACATAGTAGCGTCTTTATACAAACACTTCAGCACTTCGATATATCGATAGTCAATTTGGCACCTCTGAAGGGACTGCAGCACTGCCCAAGTTTCGACAGAATCAAAGGTTTTCTCATAGTCCACAAACGCTAGACACAGAGGCCGATTATACTCCTCGGTCTTCTGTATAATCTGGCGTAGCGTGTGGATGTGGTCTATGGTACTATAACCTTTTCGGAAACCGGCTTTTTCGGGCAGCTGGAAGTCGTCTAGCTTGCGCGCGAGTCGGTTCGTAATGACTCTTGAAAACAATTTGTACACGTGGCTCAGGAGTGAGATGGGTCTGTAATTCTTTAAGAGCTTGAAAAACAGCACCACCACACTCCTGGTCCACGACTCTGGAACGTCGCCCCCGAGAATGACAGAATTAAACAGCTTCTGTAGGGCTTTTAAAACTGGCTTGCAGCCTGCCCTCAGGAGCTCTGTGGTAATTCCGTCATCTCCCGGTGCCTTTCCGTTCTTTAATTGTTTTAGAGCCATTCTGATCTCGTACAAGCTGACGTCCGGGATTTCTTCGGTATAGTGCCGAGTTAGCTTGGATCTGGGGTCTTGGAACAAGCTGAAAATAGGATTCAGGGATGATTTGTATAACTGCCCATAGAACGAACGAAGATCTCACTCTGGGATGAAATGACAGTACCGTTATCAGTCTTCAGCTTAGTCATTTGGCTCTGCCCAATAGACAAATCTCGTGCGAACACTTTGGAGCCTCGATTTCGCTCTATCGCCTCTTCAATACGCAGTGTATTGAATCGGCGAATATCGCGTCGCATAGATTTAGAGATTTGTCTATTAAGCTGCCTGAGTTCGGACCAAAGAGTAAAGTTATTAAATTGAAAAAGAGTGGCAACTCGATGATAAAATATGCATGTATGGAAAGTGCTGCCACCCAGAGTTTAAGCGGTGAACTAAAGTTGAAGTAATATATATACATATCTACATGTGTATGTGTAATTACATAGAATTTTCTTTTACTATGAAAGCTACCTTGAAATATAAAAAAAACATATCAGCTGATGATTAAACAATAATAATATCAGCCTAACATTGAAACTTGAGATAATTTTCAGAAAAATATCAATAACCGAAAATAGATCGATGATAATAAGTACCTACGCTAGGAACAAAAAATAACAATTCTCAGTTGTCAAACGTTTGACAGGCAGGACAAAATGGCAGCAGTTAAGTTTGTACAACCAATCTGTAGGCGGCGCGACGGTCAGTAAAAATAAGTAATGTTTTAAGTGTGAAGGTTCGGACCAATCGGCTGAAGACTGTACCGTCATTTCCTTTCTCCTCTCCATGAGTTGAAGAGTCTGGTCAGAAAGCTTTTTTGTTCTAGTAGCGCGACGGGCCTTAAAGAATTTTGACCCGACCGCACGGACAGTTTCCACGAACCTGTTGTTCATATCGTTCGAAGATTCGCACTCTTCCAGGCATTGGAAGCGATTATGTAATTCGAGTTGAAAGCTATCGGGGTTCTGGTATTGGACAGGTGTAGGTCTGAGTGTAGACTTCATCAAGCGGGACCGCTCGACTTTCGTACGAAGATTCAATGTGCCTCGAACCATCCGGTGATCACTCCCAGTTTTAATCCTGCTGATCACAGAGACATCATTGAATATTTGTCGTTTGTCCGTCAAGATGAAGTCTATCTCATTTTTAGTGGATCCATCAGGGCTAATCCAGGTCCACTTCCTTTGTGGCCGTTTCTTGAAGAAGGAATTCATCATGAAGAGGCCTTCCTTCTCCAAAAAGTCGGCCAGTTTTTGGCCCCTTTGGTTTCTCTGTCCAAATCGATATTGCCCCACTCTCAACTCATCGTCTGTCCTTTGCGTAGTTTTGCGTTGAAGTCTCCCATAACTACCGTGAAGTGGGTTTTCGACATGTGGATGGCTTTCGAGATATCCTCGTATAAGGCCTCCACTACGTCGTCGGAGTATGCCGAAGTCGGTGCGTAAACCTGTATGACCTTCAACGAATACCGTTTGGTAATTCTGAGTATAGGGTACGCTACCCTTGTTGACACACTTTCGATCCTCTCCAAGTTCTCTACGAGAGACGAACGATAAACCCTACACCGCCTTGGGATGGGTGATCTCCCTCCCGGCAGAAGAGCAAATTTCCAGACCGGAGGATTATCGTGCCCTCCCCCTCTCTTCGCACTTCTGATAATCCTACAATGTCCCATCGGATTTTGCTCAATTCCTCTTCCAGTTCGATGACCCCCTCGTCGGTCCTAAGCGTCCGAACGTTGTGTGTTACCAGGGCCAAAGGTCGAATTTTTTGGTAGCCGGATAGCGGCCGGAGATTCCTAGCACCCCTGCCCCGCCACCAACAGGCCCGCTACCAAAATGAGCCCGTGGAACAGCGGAACTGCCGTGACTGGGGGCCGTGACTTTTTCTGCATCCATATTTATTTTGGGGGGGTAATAATGCCATAATCGCCACGCTTGGCGAGCGGATTGGCGATCGCGGTAGATGTTATTAAGTTTCCCGAGAGATAGCCGCTGCCCAATCTCCCGGTGAGACCCTTAGCCGATTTTTACGACTCCCACGGGCAAGTAAGGGGTGACGACCTCTGTATTCTATTCCCGTCGCCACACGGGTACTTAAATACCTATGTATTTTTTATTCCTTTATTAAACTAACTTTGTTTCAATTTCAGATTTCCTAAAGAACCTAATGTTAGGGAATTTAGGAACAAAAAGAGGGGTATTGTGGAAGAATGTAATAAAGATCAGTCAACATCAATAGATGATTTGTTCGATCTTCGCTTGTGTGTGTGTGTTGGGTTACGCGGCTGGAGAGGCCTAGACACGATGTCGTTACCGTTGAGGCCCTCCGGCCCGTACTGATGGAATGGATGGAGCGGCGGCACGGTGTCCTCACCTTCCGACTGGTGCAGGTGTTGACGGGGCACGGGTGCTTCGGGAAATACCTGCACACGGTCGTGTACAAGGAATAGACTCCGGCCTGCCATCATTGCAGTAGTGACGAGGACACGGCGCAACATACGCTCGAGGAATGTTCGGGCTGGGACGGGCAGCGCCGCGACCTCGTCGCTATTATCGGTGCCGACCTGGCGCTGCCGGCTGTCGCGAGGGCGATGGTCGACAGCGTCAGGAATTGGGACGCGGTCGCCGCCTTCTGCGAGGCTATCATCTCGCGGAAGGAGGCGGCGGAACGAGTCAGGGAGGACTCCCGTGACCCGGGCCGCCGCCAGCGGCCGGGGCGGCGCAGGCGTAAATACCTGCGCCTGATACCGCCCTAACCCATGCCTCGGGTGATCGGACCGGGGAATTGTCCGGTCACCCGACGCGGGGCCACCGCGTGAGGGCGACGCCCCGACGGCGAAATCTGTCAGGGCGTCGACGAGAGGAACCCGCGAGGGTAAACCGCCGGGCGGACCACCGAAGACAAAGATCGGGTACCGGTGGTCCGCTCGCACGGTGAAGAGAGAGGAGTTTTACGGTGGGTCTATGGGGTCACGCGCCGCCTTTCCGTCACCCCGGACCGATTTGGCGGGGCGAGACGCATCCATAGTCCACCAATAAATAAAAAAAAAAAAAAAAAAAAAAAAGGTATACAACGCCCATAATTTTGCGATATTGATGTACTATAGTGTTATTTTGAGACAACTAGCTGTTTCATTTAAACTTTTACACAGTGTTTGGCAGTGTTTCACAATGTACCGCAGAGTCCCTCTGTGTTAACTAAATGGGAAGCAACCAAACAATGACTATTAAGGCTACACAATATGAAGAAAATGAAAAATAGAACTAGGCTGTATGAGTTTTGTTCCTTTATACCCGTCTGAACGGACGAACAGTACCAAAAAAAATCAATCCTTGTTTTGTTGACATTTCGGAAAATAACCTAAAGTGGTTAAAATAATAAAAATAATTTTCTACTGTTTAAAGATAAGATAAAAAAATAGTAAACTATACGTTCTAACCAATACAACAATTCTGTCAATAACGAATGGAATCCATGCATACATTATTATATTGTTATATTATTTTAACTGCTTTTTTAAGCATACACTGCGATGATTTCAAGGAGGAATTATTTATTAAACCTCTACCGCCGACGCACCTATATAGCTTCTTTCAATTTGTAACATTGGCGCAAGGCGATGCTTCGTCATGTAAGTAATTTTTACTGTTCCGTTTTGCTCTTTGTATTTGAATTTACTAAATTATTATTAACTAATATTTTTTTTTCAGTCCATTCTCATTTGGCACCTCGTTCATTAACAGAAGTAATAAATCGCTTCCATGTAGAGGAGTTGCATTTAACATTAACTGAAGGACAATGGAAACATAACCAGTGGGGCTACCCTGTCTTAGATGCAGCTCCTGGTGCAGAACTTTATGTATGGTTTGCTCAAGATGTTATAGATGTAGATTCACAATGGAAAAAATTAACAGCAACACTCTCTGGCCTGTTCTGTGCTTCTTTAAATTTTATAGACAATTTCAATACAGTCACGCCCCAAATGGCTTTGTGGCCAACAGGTGCAGTAAAATCTAGTCAAAATGTTTCATCACAATTAAGATATGCATCATTGCCAAGAGAAATTGTGTGTACTGAAAATCTAACACCATGGAAAAAGCTTTTACCTTGTGAATCAAGCAGAGGTTTGTCAGCATTGTTAAATTCTAGGATGATACACAATACAAATTATCACTCCATTGGAGTGCATGTTAGAAAAGTATGCTCTACTAATGAATGTATTGATACAAACTTGGAAATAAAACTAACTGTTGCATTAGTTTATGATTATGATATAATTAATAGTAATAATTGGTCATTTCGAAAATTGTTTGGTCAAGGTCTTCCTGGGGCTTGTCCATTATCTTCAGATAGTAAGATTTATGTAGATGTTACTTCAAATGACACACAGCCTTTTGATTTGACGCCGCCACCTGATAATATTGTACTGTCTGTAAAAGGTGGAAGTAATACCAAACTGGCTGTATATAATATAAACCCTGATGGTCAAATGATTAATATTGGTGTAAAGCATAGTAATATATTAAATGCACCTGTATCTATTCCACCACCACTACACTTTAACCGTTATGTTGTTGGGTATGGTAAAGAATTTGGTGGTATAGTCACAGAACTAGTAAATAACTGCTGGACTGCTATTAATGTAGTCATTCTTGAAAATGCACCATGGTGGTTGCCAATACAGCTAAGCTCTTTAAGGATTAATGGTGAAGCTGAAAGTAATTTAGTTATTTCTCAATATTATTCTCCTGGACGCAGTAGACAAAAGCCTTACCATCTGGAACTTGTTATGAGATTACCTCCAAGGTCAACAACAACAATTACAATTGATTTTGAATTTGTCTTTCTTAAATGGCAAGAGTATCCACCAGATGCAAATCATGGATTTTATATTGGTTCAGCTTTAATTTCAGCAAATTTACCTACAGCTAGAAATTATACTAGTTTACCAATTGATGGTTCCATGTTTGATTCCTCTATTAATGCATCTAAATTATGTAAGTATACAGATTAATGCCTTAATAATAATTTTAAATTTCGAAAAGGTTCTAAGCTATTTTCTTTTTGTTTTTAGGGTATCCAATTGTATTTAGGACAAATGGAGCGATGGTGTCGCTTCCTACTCCAGATTTCAGTATGCCATACAATGTCATATGTTTGGCCTGCACTGTTGTGGCTTTGGCATTTGGACCCCTTCATAATATCTGTACCAAAGAGCTTGTTCTCAAACCAATTGGAACACCTGTTTCATTAATACAAAAAGTATTAAATTTGTTTAAATTTAAGAGAGATTAAATTGTTGAATTACACTTTGACTGAAATAAAAAATTACCTCTTTCTTATACTGCTTTTTAATGTAGATCGACAAAACTTTGAGAACATCAAAAAATTCACTTCCATTTGATCTGTGGAGGTACTCCATAGAAAATGTAAGTTGCTGTTATGTAATATAGTCGTCAGATAATAAAGAGTGTAATAATTAATTTTGAGCAATAGGGAAAGCAGTAAATAATTAATTTTGAATAAGGGCATAACACATGATTGCAATTATTAGTGTATGTTACATTATTTCTGGCTATACCAGCGGCTTTGCTCGAATTTATTGAAGTTATACTTCTTTTTAGTTTCTCTAGTTCTGTTTAGTTAGGGAAAAATGATGAGAGTAAATTTATAAGATGCGCGCGCACAACGTCACGAAAAATCGACACCCTGAAGTTGGCTATAGTCAACATTTTAGTTTTTTAACTAAATAATGCTTTATATTCATCTATTATAATAATTTTGCCGGAATTTTAATATGATGCAGTTAAAGTGAATATGGTATAATAGTGGATTACGTGTATTTTCGTGTTTTTCCAAAATTGCCAACGATACTATTAATTTCGTATTCAGCGGCAAATTAATGGTAACGACTTGACTTTCTGACGAACAGTGACTATCACGGACTAATTACTATATCAAGAAGTGATAAATAACATATGGAAATTAATACGTAAGAGAAGGCAGTAAGGTCAACTGACTTTAGCCCATAAGGGCGATAAATTAAAAATAAAATCAAAATTAAAAAAAAAAAATGTCAAACAAAGTCAGTGCTGTCAAGTGTCATGTATTACTGTTGAAATGTACGTACTGTGCGGGTATCCATTTATCATCTACTTTATTTGATCATCGTTTCTACTCACTATTCTAAACAAAATGTTAAAAGTAATCCTTTTGGAATAATAGATTCTATTGCTTGTTAATTACTATAATAAATATATGACAATGGTAAGTACAGTGATTTTTTTCTGCAAAAAAGTTCTTTGTAACAACAACGGTACCTCCATACCAATCAGCCTTTATCAACTTTATGATTCAGAGTTACCAGGACGACCCCAGTTGCTATGTTGGTTCTTTCCCCAAGGATTTCAGCTACGGCCCTTTCGAACAAAATGGTGATGGTGACAATACGTCATTACAAGAAGATCACAAGCCTCGAATTCTGCTAATGGGACTTAGAAGGTGAACTTGTTCTTAAAATATTGCCCAATAATTTAGTATTAACTACGGTATCTTAGTGTTAGCAATGACATGATTACATTAACATTTTAATATGCCCTAATTCATTTTGGTGTATATATATTTTTTAAAAGAACTATAATTACTATAGCTTGTAGTGATTTTTATTTTAATATCTATTACTGTTTTCATTACAGATCTGGTAAATCATCCATACAGAAAGTTGTCTTTCATAAAATGTCACCTAATGAAACATTGTTTTTGGAGTCAACAAATAAAATAGTAAAAGATGACATAAACAATAGCAGTTTTGTTCAGTTTCAAATCTGGGACTTTCCGGGGCAGATAGACTTTTTTGATGCTACTTTTGATTCGGATACCATATTTGGTGGCTGTGGTGCCCTAGTATTTGTGATTGATGCACAGGTATGTGATTGTTTTACCATTATATTATTTATTAGCTTTCTCTAATGTTGTTCTGTTTGGACAGGTGTTTACTGAAAATGTTTTTATACAATATTTATCTTTATGGAATAAGCACACTGTTACAACTAAAACATAATGTTTATTTTCATGCAATACATAAAGACATCTTGTCTTATAGCATTAGATTCAGTGTCAGATTTTGTTGCTATGGAGGAGCACTTCCTTATGAATGAATACATACATACTTATCATCACGCCATATACCTTGCAGGGTAGGCAGAGGAAACAGAGTGCCAGAGAACTGTTGCATACTTCACTTGTTTCCTCAACATTCATAATTCTCTTCATACACGCTTGCCGGTTTCAGAGACTCTTGACTCCACCTTCCTTCAGTACGTGACCAATCTGGTCTAGTTAGGTGAGTCTCGGTCTCCCCCGGTACCTACATCTTGAATGAATAATATATTTCAATTCTTGGGAATCATTTACTTATGGACCACAAACTCATTCTCATACAATTAAAACCACCAGTAAATCACTGAAATATGTCTTTAAAATTTTCAGGATGATTATCAAGATGCCTTGGATAAATTGCAGCTCACAGTTACTAAAGCTTATAGAGTAAATAATAACATTAAATTCGAAGTGTTTATACATAAAGTAAGTATAACTTTCATTAGATAGTATTATAAGGTTGAATCATTTAATTTTGTTGATAAGACAAATAAACAGACATCTGTGTATGTATATGTTGTTGAAATTTAGAATAAACATTCAATCACTAATGGTTCTGATAATATAATATTCATTATGTATGTATGCTCATATGTATTTAAATATGATTCTGTTTATCTCCATAGTTATATCAGTCATACAATTTCTAGAACACAAAGTACATCTAAACTAATACTTACTATATGTTTCTCAATAAAGTGAAAATGTTTTTATATCACTCTAATATTCATTAATTGTTCTCCTCTTATTAATTTACCAATTGCTTAGGGTCGACGCAATATGTACTCCTATTCCGTTGTATATATTGCAAGAGTTATTGGTAATAGTTTTATGACCGGCCGCTGGCCCGATGTCAACACTCTCCTTGGGAATGTAATTATTGAACAGACAGCATAAGGCGAAGTTGGCCCAGCAGGTGGATATAATGCTCTTAGTCGTCTTTAACGAAATTTGCAAGCAAAGTAAGGGTTGGTAGTAGTTGTAGCTGTTACCATACAGCACTTACCTCACATAGTAAGTTACAAAATCTTGCAACTTTATCTCTGACCCATAAGACAGACATATGTCACTCATTTCTTGCATTTTTTTCACCACATACAAAATCCAGACTTTTTCAAAACTCAGTTGAAATAGATGACTTCTGTGGTTAAAATCAATATGACATTGTCATGACGATGCCACTCTTTACTTTGCTATGGGAGACATAAAAAACGTGTAAATGATCACTAAGAGAATGGACAACAGTACTTCCTGAGAAGTTGAAAAACTTCAATTGCAGTTACCAAACAGAGCATTTAAAAGCTTAGAATATTGGTTAAAAATATATTTTTAATTATTTCTGACTTTAGTTGTAGTTAAATATGAAGATTCTCTGTGAATATTTGCTGCCTTGTGAGTTCTATAAACAATATTTTTTTGTAGTCAGCCTCAATGTAAGTTGGGCTGAACAAGATTACTTATTGTTGTCTACTGGACATAGTTTAGTATTTTTTGGGATTGATAATTTTAACCCAAGAATGCTCCACTCCTTATTCAAACCTAGAATCACATGGTAAACGCGTTTTTATGCTCCTAGACTAATTAGGCAGTCTAAAAAATAACTAATAAAACTAAGGTAAACACTATATATCTATGTTGCTATATATATATTTCCAGGTTGATGGCCTAAATGATGACTACAAGATGGAATCTCAAAGAGACATACATCATCGAGCGACAGAAGATTTGGCTGAGGCGGGTCTGGATCATGTGCATCTCTCATTTCATTTAACCTCAATATATGATCACTCGATATTTGAAGCCTTTAGTAAAGTTGTTCAAAAATTAATACCACAATTACCTACGCTGGAAAACCTTTTGAATATTCTCATATCTGTAAGTGATTGTGCCTACATTCTTGATTATTTTACTACACTTGGCCTTTTAGCTAAGCCAACGTCTTTTGTATTAGAATATTAATCTGTTTCAACAATAAGGTTTAAAAAATATATATACAATAGCTCTCATTAATTCTTACTATACTATAATGGTCCCTTAGAAACAGCACTAATATATAAATAGGGGGGCATAGTCCGGAGCGTGCTCGTTCGCGTCCCCTGCCAGTCTAATTAGACTGCTAATCCGGCTCGAAATGCGTACCGCAATGCGGGTTAGGGCGTCCCCCGGAGGCGACGCGTACCGACCCGCCCCCGTCGGTACGAACATCGGCAGTTGCGGCGATGGGGGCCGCCACCCATCACGCCTTGCCCAGTTAGGCGAGTCGAGGAGAACGGAGTGCCGGGTGGGCACGTGGAATGTAAGAGGTTGTGTGGAAGGTAAGTTGCACGAGCTGATATCCGTCATGGCGGACAAACAGCTAGACGTGCTCTGTGTAACAGAGACCAAGCGAAGGGGCAGCGACGCCTGCGATCTTCCTGGTGGCGGGATGGCTCTGTGGTCTGGTGTACCACAGAGCGATCGAGCCAGCATGGGGGTAGGAGTGCTGTTGTCCTCTCGCTTGGCCTCAGGTGTGAAGGATTACGGAATGTATGATCCCAGACTTCTCTGGGTCCGTATAAAACTAGGTGTCACCAAGGTATTCATGGTTGTAGCATATGCTCCCGTAGGATCCTCGGTGGCATCAGACCTAGAGAAGTTTTGGGACAATGTTAGGGAAGTTCTGGATATGGCAGAAACCAGTGAACGCGTGATTGTATGCGGAGATTTGAACGGATGGGTGGGGACCAAGCGTCCCGACTATGAGGACGTACTTGGTCCATTTGGTGATAAGAGAGTGAACGACGCAGGTAGGCTCATAGCGGATGTATGCATGGAGAAAAACCTTATTGTGTCAAACACATTTTTCCAACATAAGGACATCCATATGTATACATGGAGAAGGAATGAACAGAAAAGCATAATAGATTTAATTTTGGTAGACAGTCGCCTCCGAAGCAAAATATTGGACGCAAGAGCCTACAGGGGCCCCACAGTCGACACGGACCACTATCTCGTTATTGCGAGATTTAGTGGTCTGTTCAGAAAGTGGAGGCACTGGCGAGAGCGTGTCCACTTCGGAGGGCTTGAAAGAATAAAGGTTGAAAGGTTGCAAGAAGAGTGTGTAAGAGAAAAGTATGCAGAGGGTGTCCGAGAACGGCTGACGATGGCAAGCCAGCCGCAATCGGACATTGAAGAATGCTGGAGAGTATTGAAAGAGAGTATGGTAGATACAGCGAAAGAAGTATGTGGAAGTTCAAAGAAGCATAGAAAAACAAATGGTGATGCATGGTGGGATGCGGAAGTGGCAGCTTCCGTAGAGCAAAAGAAGAAAGCGTGGCTGGACTATGTCTCTTCTTTGAATCTGAATGACAGTATGACTGAACAGAAGAAAGAAATATATCGGCAATGTAAGAATGACACCAAGGCCTTAGTGAAAGAGAAACGTGATAGAGCAAGTATGAGTGCAGAAGATAGGCTGACTAAAAACTTCGAGGGTAACACCAAACTCTTTTGGAGGGAGGTGAAGAAGTCTCGGGGTGGTTGGTCAGCCTTCAGAATGAATAAAATAAGGTCTAAAGGTGGAGACATTCTTACACAAACACAAGACGTGTTAAGCCGATGGAGTGAATATTTTGGCGATATGTATGCGGATGCTACGGTTGGCGCCGGTGTTGGATGTGGTTTAGTAGATCAACATTCGACAACGGCGTCCTCCGATGGCATCAGTATGGATGAAGTTGAATGGGCGATAAGAAGTTTGAAAAATGGTAAGGCAGCGGGCATTGATATGGTGTCTGCCGAGATGATCAAGCTTGGTGGCTCTTGTGTCTGGGAGGCGTTCCTGTTGCTCCTCAATTTATGTTGGAGCTCGGGAATGGTTCCCAGGGACTGGAATAGCGCAGTCATCGTGCCTTTGTTTAAAAACAAGGGTTCACGTTATGACTGCGCAAATTACAGAGCCATAAGCTTGACCAGTTTGGCAGCAAAAGTGTATGGAAAAATTATTGAAAGGAGAATGAGGATGGTGTCCGATGGTTTACTGTGTGAGACACAAGGAGGTTTCAGGAGTGGAAGGGGATGCATGGATCAAGTGTTCTCTCTGCGCAACATTGTGGAGAAGCATCTGGCTCTAGGTCAGAGGGTTTTCTGCAGTTTTGTGGATCTGGAGAGAGCATTTGACACGGTTGTACGAAAGGAACTTTGGGACATTTTACCGGAGTATGGTATTAACGGTAAACTGCTACAGGCTGTGCAGTCCAGTTACATGGGCTGTAGAGCCTGTGTGCGGCTGGATGATGGAATGTCGCCTTGGTTTGACGTCAATATCGGCGTTAAGCAGGGGTGCGTTCTGTCAGCCAGGCTGTTTATCATATATCTGGATAAATGTCTCCAAAGGTTGAACGATATGAATGTGGGAGTCCAGATGGGCGACTCAGTGGTCACTGCTCTGCTTTATGCAGATGATGCAGTCCTGCTGGCACAGTCAGCGATTGACCTGCAGACCCTAGTCGACACAATGACAGAAGATTGTAAGAAAAGGGGTCTACGCGTGAATGTGAGCAAAACCAAAATAATGGTCTTTGAAAGAGATAAAACCAGAACAGATGTAAGAGTAACAATAGGTAATGATGTACTAGAGCAAGTGGATGAATTTGTATATCTTGGATGTGGATTTAGCCGAGATGGAAGGTACACCACTGATATAGAGCGAAGAGTGAATGCGGGAAATAGAGTGAACGGAGCGTTGGGGCAACTTCTCGGCAGCCACCACCTCAGCCAGAAGGCACGTGTAGCAATACATAACGCAGTGCTTGTCCCAACATTACTGTATGGAAGCGAGAGTTGGGTATGCAGAAAAGAGTATGATAGTAAAATTAATGCGGTCGAAATGCGATCTCTGCGGAAAATCTGTGGAGTTAGGCTGACCGACCGCATTCGTAACGACGACGTAAGAGAGCGAGTAGGTATGAAAGAGAGTATTGGTGTAAAGATGCGAAAGGGAATGCTCCGATGGTTCGGACATGTGGAAAGAATGCCGAACGAACGCCTGGGTAAGAAGATATACAATGCGAAAGTGGAAGGATGTAGGTACCGAGGGAGACCGAGACTAACCTACCTAGACCAGATCGGTCATGTACTGAAGGAAGGTGGAGTCAAGAGTCTCCGAAACCGGCGAGCGTGTATGAAGAGAATTATGAATGTTGAGGAAGCGAGTGAAGTATGCAGAGATAGAGTTCTCTGGCACTCTGTTCTCTCTGCCTACCCTGCAAGGGATATGGCGTGATGATATGTATGTATGTATGTACTAAAATATGTTGCAATGTGATTTTCCAATCACATTATACAGTATATGGTAATAATCGTACCACACCCATCTCACACCCGTTTGCAAGATAGCATGTAATTGGATAGCCATGTGTGGCTACATAATCTGACATATTCGGCTATTTGTGCCGATTCCTGACTTTGCTAGCCCACCCGACCCTTTTGGATACCCATGTTGAGACCCACCTTCAACACTCCAGATTGTTACTCTCATTCAATCTCTCTGCGGGTGACAAATTAATCCCAGCCAATAGGAACCTATATTTGTTTATGGCGCTGGCACCATATACGCCTCTAACCTAACATAAACAAGTAAAAATTTTTGATTACAACAATGTTTATTTTTAATTCACTGTCCTTGTAATGTTGATATTTTTCAGAATTCCGGCATAGAAAAAGCATTCCTATTTGATGTAGTTTCCAAAATTTACATAGCAACTGACAGTTCCCCTGTGGATATGCAGAGCTATGAATTATGTTGTGATATGATTGATGTTGTTATAGATATATCTTGTATATATGGGTATGTATATATTATGAACAGTATACATATATTATATATGCCTATATTATCTGTAATTGTATAAAATATATTTACATATTTCAGTATGGTGGATGATACAGAAATGAATACATTCAACAGTCAAAGTTCAAGTTTAATTAAACTGAACAATGGTACTGTTCTGTATCTACGAGAAGTCAATAAATTCCTTGCGCTAGTCTGCATATTGCGTGAAGAGAACTTCCAAAAACAAGGTGAGATTCCTAGAATAAAAACACTTAGAAGGATAGTTCAGTACTTTAAGTGTTTAAAAAAATGAAGCCAAAAATCCTGTTAGTGTGCAAGCGATTACACGAGTATACATGCACACTACTATAATATGTGTGCAAGCGATTACACGTGTATACACGCACACTACTATAAAATAGAACACAATGACTTTGCACACTACGGAACAGGCCGGCGTAGGGTGACATTTTTATCACCAATTTAGTGGCCTCAAATTTTGAGCGTGGAATAGGTTTCTGTGTTATTATTCTAAAGTGAGATTGTTGAATCCCTATTTTCTTCTTAGCCTTTATACATTCCAATGTTGAACAGAATATTTTCCGCATTATTAGGGTAATGGGCCTCCTGTACGTTTATTGGTTCTAATTTTCGTTATAGTGTTTTTTGGACATGTATGATATTATACAGGGTGTAAGGGGACCGCTCCCGAAAACAAAGACAGGTAACCCTACTAGTCCTACTTGTAATGATAGGCTAGAAAAAAAATCGATTCGGATGAAAAAAAAAAAATTTTTTTCACCACGCTAGGTCGTTGAACTTTTGAACATATGATTGTGAGTTTTGAATAGATTGCGTCTTTTGTCATCTGAGTATAGTTACGTATTTTTTATGGAATTATCGCTACATAGCACTGTCCTAATACGATGGAATGTGAAAAAAACTTAAATTTTTCTGTGAAAAAAAATTTTTTTTCTTCTGAATCGAATTTTTTTCTAGCCTATCATTACAAGTAGGACTAGTAGGGTCACCTGTCTTTGTTTTCGGGAGCGGTCCACTTCCACCCTGTATATCTCATTATTATCTCGTAGCTTGTGGCATGCGTGCGACAGGAAATAGTGTGATCGCGTAAAATATACCTAATCTATTATCACAGGCAAATATATTTATTTTATATTATAATAATAATTATTTTTCCTTTTGAGTCATTTGTGAACCAGCCATACACTCTCAACCCATACGACAATCTACTTAAAGTTGCATAATGTGAGTCCGCGGTAAAGATCATTGGGGCGGCGGACTAATCCATACTTTTCCTTTAAACGTATTTTAAACACAAGCCTTTTTCCGTAACTGGAGGGTTATTGACCTATTATATTATATAGAATATAGGCCACATAGGTTGACATTGGTTTTAATTTCGTATTCACCTACTCTTGCTATAAATTTTATTTGCTGAAATCATCAAGTCGATTCTTACAAAACCCATGGGTAAGGCAGGGAATGATAATTTGTAACATTGTCTATGAGTTTGTATTTAAACTCGAACAGCAGGAACTATCAATAGGCGTGAGTCTTCTCTATAATTACGAAAAAATGGAACGACACTCATTAAATAATTGATATAATATTTCTTTCGTACTGTACTTCTGCTCTGATGTTATCTACTTACATCCCTTAGTCGTCCTTCACTACATCAAAGGAAAAGGAGAAGGTCGTAAATTGTAGACTGTATAGATGGCGTATTAATTGAGATACCGACCTACTGTGCAGTGGGTTCGATTCCAACGCAAGACATTTAGTGCGAACCACAAATTACTTTTTTGATTCTGCGTGTAATTTGGGTCCGTTATTAATTATATGTTTTTAAAATCCCTTGCAATAAAAGGATTATTTCCTTAGTGTAGGGTGATGTCTTCTAACAATAAAAAATGTATCCTTATTCTGTTGCCACACAGAAATTTTATATACTTATATAGATGTGTATTTATGCAGGTGTGATTGATTACAATTTCCTGTGCTTCCGTGACGCTATAACTCAGGTGTTTGAGCTGCGAAACAAATGTCAGAACTCAATTACGTCGAGAGCATCCTCAGGAACACCAGAGCCCATAGCAAACGGCGCGGCCGATTCTACAGAAAGTACATCCGATCACTCTCAAACACGTTTAACTTAGCATATCAGCAAGACGCTTATTTTTATTATGTAAAATAATACTGTGTATCTATATTTTTTAATATAATAATATGTGAATAAAAGAGCCTAACTATGTTAATTGTATTTTTTTGTAAATTATCAAGAGGAGCAATTCTCGTCATTCGAATTTTAATTTCATTTCGTAATTTAAACTATTCTCCAATCATTTCGAATTCGAATTTTTATCTCTATTTCGTGATCTATTCGTGTGATGAGAATTGGATCGGAATATATAGATCTTTACCTTAACTCCTTACGCCATTTTTAACAACCGTGGAAAAGGATTTGCACGTGACACAACTACCTCTTCTAAAACCCATATGCTAACCCATGTGAATAATATATATATATTATTCACATGGGTTATGAATGTGTATATACACTAGTAACAAAAATTAAAGGATATAAAAAAAATCAAAATTTTTGGGTAAAATTCAACGAGCTGTAACTCCGAGGAAAATAATCGTACAGCAAATAAAAAAAGCAAATTGTAGCTCCAAGTATCTAGTTTTCAGATATGACCATGAAAATTTTTTTTCATATTTGAGTCTGGAGACATTCCAAGGCAACTACCAAAAAAAAACATTTTCCAAATTTTTTCTCGTCTAAAAAATGGTCTACGGACTTCAAAAAATTTTTCCATAATTCCACTCAAAAGTTCTTGTAGAAAATTTAATCTTCTTTAATTTGATATTTTCATGAAGTTTGTACGATGATTTGCCGCGGAGTTATCGTCAATCAATGACGATAACTCCGCGGCAGCCAAAAGGTTCTTTTTAACTTTAATATTCAATAACTCCAAAAATAATGATCGTATGGAAAATCGTTGGAGGGTTCTGAAAACTTCATGATATTCCCTATAAGATACCGTAAATGGCTATTGACGAAAAAAATTTTTTCGAAGTGAAAATCTTAATTGAAAAAAGGCCAAAAATTTGCATAATTAAGGATATTTGGATAAATTGGTATAGGTAACTTTGGATAAAATGGATTTGGAATTTTTTATTTAAGCTTTTAAAATTTTTTTTTATTATTAAGGCTTTATTTAAGTAATATTAAGACAAATAAATCGAAAAAAAATGAAAAAGTTTAATGTAAAAAAAAACTACGATACCATATATGGGCTCGTATGCACTTAACAAAAACTCGCTCGGACATATATGGTATTGTATGCAGTGGAACAAAAAAATAACAAAGTAGAAAAGGAACATTATCTGAGACAAACAGAAGTAATATTTATTACTAGCTTTCGCCCGCGACTTCGTCCGCGTGGAATAGGTACTTTGGGCTAACGTTAACTTCATCTCGCGAATTCGTTTACGTAAAAGATGGAAATAGGAATAATACATACGTTAAAGTTGTTTTAGGTACTTACATGACGCTTTTATTTGTAACAGTGGAACATTAAACCTTAAGTAAAAGTATTGGGTCTTATCTATACTTTTTATAGATACATACATACATACACTTACGCTTATTTTGGATTACGCATACTTTTAATGCGTATGACCTCGCTGTGTGGTAGCGGCTACGAATACCTACTACCAATCCTCACTTTGCTCGTGGATGTCGTAAAAGACAACTAAGAGCCTTAGAACGACCTGGGCCAACTCCATCTGATGCCGTTTAATCAACAATTATATTCCCAAGGAGGGTTGACGTCTGGCAGGCGGCCGGTCATAAAACTATTGCCTATTATAACTTTTACAATATGTACTATGAATGAAGAGTACTTATTGTATGGACCCCAAGAGTAGGAGAATGATGATGATGACGACCTCTCGTGAACAAATCTTCAATTTGGTCCAGAAAAGTATGACGTGGTCTACCCCTTGTAATCGTCGCATTCATGATTGCTTTATATGTTTGCTTCGCCAACCTCTGCCCACTCATTCTTTCTTCCGCTTCGTGTCCAACCGACCTCAGCATACCAGCGCTCTTTTATAACATTATACCTAATTTTATCTTTCATACTCACGTCACACACGTTACGAAGAGCTGTCAGCTCTACGGCATTTATTCTACTTTCATGTCTTCCAAATGTCTTCAAATCTAACTTTCACTGCCATACATGAGGGCAGGCACTAATACGTCCTATACTCATTATTATTATTTAGGATGTGTAAAGCCGACGGAAGGTCATGAGAAGAAAACAAAACTAAAAATGTAGTGTGTGCAGAAGTACTATGAAATAACATTAGTTTGAGTTTTTTTTAATATAAGATTATAGGACCCAGTATTTTTACCATAAATGCGCGCTCAGTACTTGATCATTATTTTGCTGCGATGTTATTTTTAAACTGCGATATTTCCTAAGATATTCATTGAAATCAAATAATGTTAAGGGCAATTTTGTTTTAAATTAAATACTTGTGATGAATAACTTATTTATTTGGATAAGGATTAATATTATGTTTATAAAAACACCTTCGAAAATATCATATTATTTTAAAACAAATTTAATTAGTATAAAATAGGTTATAGTGAGCCAATCTTAAAAGATAGACATATACTCTCGCGGACTTTTATTTAGAACTTTGAAAGGGGAACAATTATGTAGTACATAATTTTCACGCAACTTTAACCGTTTACGCAGAGGAAGCTCTCAAAAGGAAACAAAAACCCGATTTTGAAACATTCTTCACTGTTGCTCTGCTCCTATTAGTCTTAGCGTGATGATATATAGCCTATAGCTTTCCTCGATAAATGAGCTATTTAACACTGAAAGAATTTTTCAAATCGGACCAGTAGTTCCTGAGATTAGCGCGTTCAAACAAACAAACAAACTCTTCAGCTTTATAATATTAGTATAGATTATAGGATATTTGATAGGAGTATTTTTACCATAAATGCGCGCTCAGTACTTGATCATTATTTTGCTGCGATGTTATTTTTAAACTGCGATATTTCCTAAGATATTCATTGAAATCAAATAATGTAAGGGGCAATTTTGTTTTAAATTAAATACTTGTGATGAATAACTTATTTATTTGGATAAGGATTAATATTATGTTTATAAAAACACCTTCGAAAATATCATATTATTTTAAAACAAATTTGATTAGTATAAAATAGGTTATAGTGAGCCAATCTTAAAAGATAGACATATGCTGTCGCGGACTTTTATTTAGAACTTTGAAAGGGGAACAATTATGTAGTACATAATTTTCATGCAACTTTAACCGTTTACGCAGCGGAAGCTCTCAAAAGGAAACAAAAACCCGATTTTGACACATTCTTCACTGTTGCTCTGCTCCTATTAGTCTTAGCGTGATGATATATAGCCTATAGCCTTCCTCGACAAATGAGCTATTTAACACTGAAAGAATTTTTCAAATCGGACTGGTAGTTCCTGAGATTAGCGCGTTCAAACAAATTCTTCAGCTTTATAATATTAGTATAGACTAGCTTCCGCCCGCGACTTCGTCCGCGTGGAATGGTTACTTTGGGCTAACGTTAACTTCAACTCGCGAATTCGTTTACGTAAAAGGTGGAAATATTTTTAAATAATACATATGTTAAAGCTGTTTTAGGTACCTACATGACCCTTTTATTAGTAAGAGTAGAACATTAAACCTTAAGTAAAAGTGTTGGGTCTTATCTATACTTTCTATAGATATATACAATGTATGTATATTATACATACATACACTTACGCCTATTTACAATTACACATACTTTTAATGTGTATGACATCGCTGTGTGGTAGCAGCTATGAATACTACCAATCCTCACTTTACTTGTGGATGTTGTAAAAGACGACTAAGAGCCTTATAACGACTTGGGCCAACTCCATCTGATGCCGTTTGGTCAACAATTACATTCCCAATGAAGGTTGACGTCTGGCAGGCGGCCGGTTATAAAACTATTGCCAATAACTTTTATAATATGTACTATGAATGAAGAGTACTTATTGTATCGACCCCAAGTAATTGGGATAAGAGTAGGAGAATTATGATGATGATGACCTCTCGTGAACAAATCTCCAATTTGGTTCAGAAAAGTATGACGTGGTCTTCCCCTTGTATTCGTCCCATTCACGATTGCTTTATATGTTTGCTTCGTCAACCACCCACTCATTATTTCTTCCACTTCGTGTCCAACCCACCTCAGCATACCAGCGCTCTTTTATAACATTATACCTAATTTTATCTTTCATACTTACATCACACACGTTACGAAGAGCTGTCAGCTCTACAGCATTTATTCTATTTTCATGTCTTCTCCGCCAAATCTAACTTTCACTGCCATACATGAGGGCAGGCACTAATACTTCCTATACTTATTATTATTATTTAGGATGTGTAAAGCCGACGGAAGGTCATGAGAAGAAAACAAAACTAAAAATGTAGTGTGTGCAGAAGTACTTTGAAATAACATTAGTTTGAGTTTTTTTTAATATAAGATTATAAGACCCAGTATTTTAATCGTAAATGCGCGCCCAGTACTTGATCATTAATTTGCTGCGATGTTATTTTTAAACTGCGATATTTCCTAAGATATTCATTGAAATCAAATAATGTAAAGAGCAATTTTGTTTTAAATTAAATACTTGTGATGAATAACTCATTTATTTGGATAAGGATTAATATTATGTTTATAAAAATACCTTCGAAAATATCACATTATTTTAAAACAAATTTGATTAGCATAAAAAAGCTTATAGTGCGCCAATCTTAAAAGACAGACATATGCTGTCGCGGACTTTTATTTAGAACTTTGAAAGGGGAACAATTATATAGTAGGTACATAATTTTTGCGCAACTTTAACCGTTTACAGCGGAAGCTCTCAAAAAGAAACAAAAACCCGATTTTTACACATTAATCATTGTTGCTCTGCTCCTATTAGTCGTAGCGTAATGTTGTATAGCCTAAAGCCTTCCTCTATAAATGGACTATCCAACAAAAAAAGAATTTTTCAAATCGGACCAGTAGTTTCTGAGATTAGCGCGTTTAAACAAACAAACAAACTCTTTCGCTTTATAATATTAGTATAGATTATTAGTCGTGGAATGTAACGAGACAGTTTCTTTTATCATTGTGGCATAGAACAACTTTGCATTTTGAACATTTAGTGTATGTCTTCATAGAACATACTATGCAATGTTGACGTTTTTTCTGCCACATAGGCCAATGTCCAATATTGTCTGTTCTGACACAGTTCAAAGGAATGTCTTGGCGTCTCTCTGGCATTTTTTTCTTCCCTTTAGAAGATACGAGGGTACCAGGATTGGACAGCGAAGGACTTCCTTGACGACTACTTGATGGTGAATTGGTTAATGCTGGACGACCCCTTTTTTCGTGGAAGATATTTTCCAACCTTGCATAGGCAGACATCGCTTGTTTAAATGCAAACAGAGATAGGTAGTCATTTGTGTTCTTTCTGCGCCACAATATCCATGCATTTACAACGCAAAGGTCTATCATATGAAAGAAGATTCGCTTGTACTATTTCTTTCACCTCAAGTGAATTCTATATAGGCCCAACATAGAATCTAGCAAATCTACACCTCCTATATGGCGTTTATAGATTTCTACTGCTTGAGGACAGTCGATCTCTTTGTATTGTCGCTCTTTTCTGAAATAGCGTTTTTTTTAGTAGTAGGCTTGGTACCAACATATGCAGATAACAAGTTTACGGGCTTATTGTCAAACCAACTAGTCAAAGCAAGTTTAAAACCTTCAATTTCAGTAGTTTTTATAAAATCCGATTACGAAATGAAAAATTGATGTCGCAAGCGGGATTCGAACCCGCGCCTATTGGGATTCCGGCCCAATCGTGCTGCCACTACACTACCGCGACCAATTGTAGGACATGCAAATTTTCATCTCGTATTGTATTTACGTCTTAAGGTGACGGTGTGCTATCTACCCGACAATGTTTACACACCTTAGACCACCCTTAAGACGTAAATACAATACGAGATGAAAATTTGCATGTCCTACAATTGGTCGCGGTAGTGTAGTGGCAGCACGATTGGGCCGGAATCCCAATAGGCGCGGGTTCGAATCCCGCTTGCGACATCAATTTTTCATTTCGTAATCGGATTTTATAAATTAAGCATATTAAATGCTAAAATTTCAGTAAATTCAGTAGTTTTTTCAATCATAACCCTATTGTTTCAATTACTTTTCAGTAGGCATTTCTGCATTAGGCACACGATTCATCCGCGCTATACCCAACGTGAGAAGACCATTTTTAGCCAAGTAAACCTGTAATTTAGGGCTATTGTACCAGTTATCAAAAAGTATCTTATGGTTTTTATGTTTCGGGACAGTCTCTGTTAATCGAGCCACTACGTTCCCACTCACTCCGAGATCTGGTGCTCCTTCAGGAATCTTGTACCTTTGTTCACCTGCAAACAAGTCGAAGTCATAACTAAAACCTGACGCCCCACTTAAGACTTGACTTTTATATCCCCATTTATCAGGTTTTGCTGGGTTGTACTGTTTCAGCTCATGTCTGCCATTGGCTTGCCCATCAATTTCAGGTATTATAATGGGTCTTCTGACTGGAACAGGTATTGAAGATACTTCGCTATCGGAATCCAACTCATCATCGTCACTAAGATGACCGTCACCAAGAATAGGATTAGCATATTTGTTTTTACCATAAAAGCGAGCAGAGTTCATTCTGCCAAACAAAAGCAAAAATACAAGTATGATGACAAGGAAATAGGAAAAAAAGCGAAAAAATAATAGCACTTGAATTTTTTATTCTTGATGAATATAAGTCTGGATGCATACGATACCATATATGTTCAAACGTATTTTCGTCGTAGTGCATATGAGCCCATATATGGTATCGACATAAAAGTGGATGAAAAGAATAGTAAATAATTTGGCAAATCCAAAATTGCACGCCTCATAATTTTTATATTATTTATCATTTACTATTAGTCAATGCCAGAAATAAAAATACAATTAAAGAAAAAAGCCTTTTTTAAAAACAAGCTTTTATTATTTGCTAATAAAATAAAATAAAAAGTAAAAAATAAATTAACTCTAATAAGACATATAACACTTTATAAGTTCATTGTAACCTTTAACGATAATTAAGCTTCTTCGTCTACTACAAAATAATTCGATATCATACATAATTATATATTTTTAACACTAAAACTTTACATCATAATTATTAAATCTTCCCGTTTCTATCACAGTCCCAATTTTATAAATAAAAGCGTGTTACATTTTGATGGTATGATTAAGAACATTTAGCACCTTCTTTTTCCTATGGCCAGCTTCCAGGTCCAACATCAGACCCTGGTTACCATATAGTATCAAAGTACCCGTCAAGACGAATCAAACGAGTCCAAACTCGATGGAGTTGCGTCGTTTAATTACGGAGTTCTTATGGCCCGCTTCCAGGTCGATCGTCAGACCCTAGTTACTATATAGTATCAAAGTAATCGACAAGACAAATCAAACGAGCCTAAACTCGATAAGGTTGCGTCGTTTAATTACGGAGTTCCTATGGCTAGCTTCCCAGTCCATGATCAGACCCTGGTTTCCATATAGTATTAAAGTACTCGCCAAGACGAATCAAATAAGCCCAATTTTGATGGGGTTGCGTCGTTTAATTACGGAGTTCCTATGGCCAGCTTCTAGGTCCATCGTCAGACCCTGGTTACCATATAGTATTAAAGTAATCGTCAAGACAAATCAAATGAGTCCAAACTCGAAAGGGTTGCGTCGTTTAATTACGGAGTTCCTATGGCCAGCTTCCAGGTTCATCATCAGATCAGCTCTATGTCACAATAAAATTGCATTGTCATCCGATATATATATGCATGCTAAATTTCAGCTCAATTGGAAACCAGGAAGAGGATCAAATTTAACTTGCAAGATTTGACTATAGACAACTGGACAGGTGAAACTAAATATAAGCTTGTAATGAAAGAAAAGAAATACTTTTGAAATTTCGTGCCATTCTCGACGTAGAGCTAAACATAGCTGTATAGGCTTAATGGGATTTATTGCCTTTGCCTGTCCGAATGAACGAACAAAAAATATAAACGAACACAATTTTCATAAGGTATACATACACTAAAGACTAAGCAGTTTAGTTTTTTATTAATTGCAATTAAACGACAAAGAATTACCAAGCCATTTTCGAAAGGAAACAGCGCGTTGCGATTATGAAGCTTTTAATAAAAGAAAAACTTCGATACATTCATTTTTACGGTCGTGATCCTGCCAGATACAAAATATTTTCTCCGACGTCTTCGAATATTATTTTTAATCAACTATTTTCTTACTTTAAACAAAATAATTACTTTTAAAAATATCAAATACGTTTAAACGAATCTTTTTTCTTGACATATGTATTATAATATTATCCTATAAGTGAAATGTGAGAAAATTACAATGATATTTATGTTTGAAAAGTGCTTGATTTTCATATGTCGAGAGTAGAGCAAGACCTCAACGCTTCGCTTATGAGGCGTGCAATACGTGAAAAGTGAGAAAATAATTGTTTATAGGTAAAGAAGGCAGTATTCACTTTATAGATATTTATATACTTTTTATGAATACTTACGTTTCGTTTTTGTTTTCGATACTCAAAAATGTCCCTCAGGCACTCGTCTTTTGTTTATGGAAGGTAGAAACTAAGGAATACCCATGGAAGTAATAAGTACTCTGTACAACAGGAATGAGCTCTATCTGTGCATCTTGCAGCAAAATTAAAGAAAATAAAACCTTATGCTAAGGTAGTAAGAGTCTTGTTGCACGCAAAATAAAAATGAAGCCGAGTGAGAGGGCAACCAGTGTACCCTGTGTCCCGTTCTAACAGTGGACTTAGAATTGCCAGAGTTAAGTTGATTTCAATCCTTTCCTTGTTGGTAGAAAAATATGCGATTGATGTAATGTAATGAAGTAAAAACATTTACTTCTAAAATGTTTTTAAATATAAATAATAATTTATTACCGACATATTAAAGGAATATTATTTGTTGCTAAGTGTAAAACCTTATTAACGCAAACATTTTGCGATTGGGGGTATAGGTTTTCTTTTATATGTATGAAATACGGACACCTGACCTGACAACCCCACATGAAATCGTAACTAATAATAATAACCTAATTTGTTAGTGAAGAATTACGGTGACCATGCATGACTATTCAATCCTAGTTCAAGAACAAATAACTTAAATACCTATGTATTTTTTATTTTTCTATGAAAATAACTATGTTTAGATTTCAAATTTCCTAAAGATCTAATGTCCCTAACATTAAGTTCTTTAGAAAATTTAGGAACAAACAGAAAGCTATTGTGGAAGAATGTAATAAAGATCAGTCGACATGATTGACATCAATAGATGATTTGTTAGATCTCGTAGATAACGCTTGTGTTTCAGATTTTAAACTGAACATTATTTTTTATATTGCTGAATATATCGTGAATGGGATGATTCACAAAATTTCTTGTTCAAATTGTGTGGTGTTATTGGATCACAACACCATAGAACACTGTTTATTACATTATTAAATCAATCGTTAAAAAACGTAAACAAAAATAAAATTATAATGTAGGTATGTCGTCCGAGAATATTATAGCAAACTACATACATCGTTAGAATCAGCACATCCTTCTCAATCTATATTTGAAGATCCACATGATATCCTATTGATGAAGGCGTTAGCGAATTCATATCTCAATTTACGTTTAACTCAATGCAAAATTAGAATCAATGAAACATATAAGGAATAAGCTGGGTTTGTGGCAGAAACTTCACAAGACTGTCTTATTTAGCAATGTCTGATTTAGAATTAAACTTAAATGTAAACTTAACTGTTTTTTCTTAATTAAATATACCACACACCACCTTATCGTAATTTTATCTCAGTCCAGCTGCATGTCGTGTCCCACAAGGACCAGTAGATAAGTACCTACCTATATGATGATGTGAAAAGCAAGCAAAAACAGGAAATGTATAGTGCCACAAAGGGCAAGTTTATAATTAGCATCTTCGATTAAAATCCATCTGAAGCAATGATCTGCTGACGTCAGATCACAAATATTTTTTATAATTATTGTCCTTAAATCATATTTCAATATGGTCACCATCGTCAGAGAGGGATAAACGGTACAGTTCTGAGCTCTCGCTCGGCTTCAATTTTGCGACAACAGCTCAGTCCTGTTGTACAGAGTACTTATTACTTCCATGGGAATACCATCTTGTATGGGGGATTAGTCAAAAAAGTGTCCACTTGTAAACAGCAAATTATTGTTCAAACACTCACCGAAATAGCGCTAGTGTAGCAAGTGGAAATTATATGAATGTAGCAGTAATAAGCAGAGTGAAGTGTGCTGAGTTACGTAGTCAACTGTGATTTGATAAATAATAACCTATGAAATTTGTGGCGCTCTTTTTAAAATGCTTCCACTTGCTACTATAGCGCCACCTTGCCACCTTAATTTGCTCCCGTTCATTGGACACTTCTTAATACACTGAGATATTACTCCTTACTCTATTCTCCATGATTTTGTTTCACTGACCCTTTTTTTTTTTTGGTTCTGTTCGTCCATTCGGACAGGCAAAGGGATCAAAGCCCATACAGCCAAGTCTTATTTAATTATTTTTCATATATGTTCATCATTTCTTCATATTATGTAGCTTTAATAGTCATTGTCTGTCAGTAAGTCAAGTCGTTACCATTAATCGGGTGCTGATAACCTAATCAATGGTTTTCTTTGGGAATTTTGGCAAAATATGAAAATACACGTAAACCACTATTATACCATATTCACTACACTTCAGCACTTTAACTGTACCATATTGCATAAAATACCAGCAAAATTATTCAATTGTTTCACTGACCACCCGCGTAAAAGTAACATTTTTTTTAAATGTCATCAAACCATAGACAAACTTATTGCGTTTTGTTATTGCTACTTAACCATTACATGGATTTAAGAATGTGAAATGGCTTAATTATTATTTGTTTGGAAATAAAACAACAATAAAATCGCCATACCATATGTGGGCTCATATGAAGTAGAGGTTTAAACATAACTGATGCCATTTATGGAGCAGCATAAATAGAACTAAAGTTCATCTAATCTAAGAAATGCATTTTGACGTTTTGCATTTTTAATACACAATAACCTTGGTCAAACGTAAACACATGATTGCAAACAATAAATCTAAAATTTTAAACAACTATTAAGTTATTTACATAATTAACATTGCGGGTGACTTTTTTGTACAATAATCTAATGTTGAAACTCGTAAAACTAATTTATAATAAAAATAACATGGTAAATGGTAATTGTTATTGACGACCTAACAATGTTACGTTATCACGTTCTATACAGTAGTACTTGACAACTTCCAATTCGCGAATATCCAAATAATCGGTAAAAATATTAGAATAATACAATCAATCGAATAGAGATTTTGACAGAGATGTACATTTCGACACTTTGATTGATGAGGAAATAATTATTAATGTTCGCGACGCTGATAATTCAATTAATAGTAGTAATTCATAATAAATAGCAATTTTCAAATCCAGTTTTTGTTTTTAATTAACCTAATCCTATTAAATATGATGAATAGATTCTATGCTGAAATAATTAAATTTGTTTAGTATTAATTTAGCACTTAATTTATTCATCACCTTTTTGAAAAATAAACCGATTATTAATTATAAAGAATCAATATCGATTTCTCAGTAAAATCGGATTTTTTCGATAGCGATTATTTGGTTCACATACCTAGGCAACTTACTCAGACAGCTGTCAAAGTGCACTTCTTAGATTAGACAGACTATAGATTCATCTTGCATAATATATGCAGTGCTTACTATATATTAACGCCTGATTAAATCACTAGCTGGCTAAATACTCTGACAATGATGATTGATAATTATGTGATGTCAAAATTGTCTTGTGCATTTCGGGCTGTGTTGGTGCAGCTACGAATTCTACCCAAGTCGAGAATGTTAATTACAACACTACTCCCTCGTTCACGGGGAAGGCGTCGGCGAAGTACGTCCAACAGCGAAAGGCTTAATATTTTACCTACGCAACGCTACATTTTGACTGATTAAAACGGATTTCACGGGCAGATGATCAGTTCATTCTGATTTCATTGTTTAGATGGTAATCCGCTGAACTATTACTTTATTCCAGTGATTTAGTCACAACTCAAATGTCACTTTTTACTGTAACGTCGCTTCACATCCTTATGTACCACAGAGCAAATAAATTACTTAGTACTCTGTGCTTGTTATAATTATTATAGTATTTTCGTATGCAGTACATTCTGATTTATTAGATATCTTTTGTTTGTGTTTTTAGTTTTGTAATAAAATTCTAATACAGATTTATTAGACTTGTACTTTCTATCTATGATATAGTGATGTTGATCCTAGTACAATATATTTTCTTTTTATCCTGACTCATTTTGGTAAGTACAGTAGGTTTCTTTGTCATTATCAATAACATCCGATTTACATAGTTTTTGTATATTATAACGGTTAAGTGTCATATAATAAACAACAGTATCAAAATATTTAAAATGTGTTCACATAAAATTTAATTCTAATTTATTTATAAATAAAGGCTTGAAGTACTTTCGAACAAAGGAATTTTAAAAGTTATTTGAATAATCATATTATCTCACATAAATTACATGAAAAATTTATAATTATATGAAACTGAACAGATTACTTATAATTTCTGGTGTGCAGCCTATGTCTTAGTTGCTAAAACTTGTTTTAGTTACTTTTGTGTGGATTTCAATGATTACATTTAAACCTTTGCCAATTAATGACTTATTGTTGTATCTAAGAGAGAGAGCCTTGACATAATGTTCCACATTTTGAATGATGATGAAATTTTACAGTTCATCGGATTTTACAGACATGAAGGGTTTCCCACAATGTTTTACTTAATTGTACTTGCTTCAAAACTAGGTTTTATAAGTGTTAGTACATAGTTAATATATTGAAGTTATTATTAAAGTTTGATGTATTCTAATATACATCGAAGTTAAATAATAGGTTTGGTAAAAAATATATGATTAGTAATTCCTGTCACAAATAATATAAATATAATATAAAAATAAAAGCTCCTCGGCATGGTTGTCTTTTTCTATTATTGTTTATAAATAAACATCGTGGGTTCTATTTGTTATACAGTATGGAATGTTAGAAGCTAGTGCTCTTTATCACTTAAGACTGCATTGCCACTTACATGAAATATTTACCAAAGATTTTACAATTGACATTAGAACAGGCAAATGCTATTCCCAAAAAAATAAACCCAGAATTAATTTGTTTGATTTGTGGACAAGAGCAAGATTAGTCTGTGATTCAGGAATGCAAGTCTTTATACTATAATAAATTGCTTAAATATCTACCCTGGCCTTCACTGGTCTGAATATTCAAACTGAATAGTAAAACCTGTTAAAGCCTATTTTTTACATACATATACATGTATACATACATATATATACATAGCCTCATGCCTGTTTCCCAGAGGGGTAGGCAGAGACTACGGATTACCATAATTTTTATGAATAATAATATTTTTTCTTCCTACTCCTGATTGTTATATTTATCCATATAGTGACAGAGTAAGAATACAATGATCCACCACCCCTTTCCTTTCCTATGGGTAAATGTAAAAGTTGAGTAAGGGATGCAAAAAGATAGTATCACTGTGTATTTAGGAGAAGTTTGAAGAAACTATATCCACATGTCTAACCAGCTTGGTATAGTAAGTCAATTTCACTCTTGTTGTAAAGAAGATTTGAGTATATGAGCTAAGATGATGAGATGTTTATGAATGACTATTGGATATCCTTATGACCTCTAGTTATTTTGTGTTGGGAAGTGGCAGCACCGAGTTGTGTCCAGAGTTGCCGACTCTTAGAAATTCGAGTCCCTAAACTCAAAGTCAAAAGTAGCTTAAACTCACTAAAACAAATAACTTATTTTTTATGTGTACAAAATCCCCACGGGTACCCCCGGGGTGGTTAAGTCGGTTACCATGTTTGTTTGATTTTGAGTTGATCGGACAATCAAAATCAAATAAACAAAGCTTAAGAGTTTGTTTGGTTGAACGAGTCGTATAGCCTGGTATAGGTTTGAGTTCGAGTCGTATAGGTTTGTCGGGAAAGGTTATAATATCATCAATCTACTACTCAAGGGAGTCCAGTAGTAACCATAAAAACCAACGAAAGAATCAACCCTTAGAACCCAGTGTTGCCATTTTTTGACATTAGAAATGTTTCCAAAAGTCGCCAGTTATATCGCTGAACAGTTTTTGGCGACAAAACTTTTTTTGGTTGCTGAGACTTGAGCAAGAGTCGTCACTTCTAGCGACTTTGTCGCTAGAAGTGACGACTCTATGTAAATTGGCAACACTGGTTGTTTCCCTTTTTGCAACTATGTACAGGTTCTTGTGGGCAGTAAGAAAAAAATTACGCATATTTGTATCTTGTCACCACATAGGAAAGCAGTGCTTTATGATAGTACATTATTCTTTGTAGAGTGGGAGTAGCATTCAGTATTTGCCTCGCATCAAAAAGATTCAAAAGCTGGGGGACTGGTGAAAAGCATGGTTATTGAATTCACAATAAATGTTTTTGGACCGCTTTCTCGACTTCCACACTTGGATATGGTACACGGGAGTTAATTAAATCAAACCTCCTGCACAGATGGCGTAATGGTGAAGATACCGTGCTAAGGGTCGTGAGTTTAATTCCCATGAAAGACAAAGTACTTTGTGCATATACACAAATTATTGTTCTCAGTCTGGGTGTAATTTGTATCTGATAAATTGTATGTTTGTAAAGTGCCAAGTATTACAAGGGTTATTTCCTTAACATGTCTTTTAAGAAAAAATATTAAATTGCTTAGATTTGATTTCCGGATCATCTCTCTTTATTTATACTATCACTAATGCGGTTAAGTAATGCCTTCTTTCTTTTTTACGAATACTAAGGCGTGTTCATTTCTAGCGCCATGTGGGCGGGCCACCGGTATTTGCTCTTTGTCATCGGTGACCCCAAGTCA
Source organism: Lymantria monacha (assembly GCA_905163515.2). Lineage (NCBI taxonomy): Eukaryota > Metazoa > Arthropoda > Insecta > Lepidoptera > Erebidae > Lymantria > Lymantria monacha. The sequence continues at coordinate 14,830,958 of LR991083.1, forward strand.
TACCATCATAAGAAAATATGAAATGTAAACAATAATGTTGAAGATTTTTAACTTTCATTTCAATAATGGTAGCGTAACATAAGATTATTAGATACTTGCATGCAGAAATTGATCAGAGTGATGTTCATTAATCAAATTATATTTATCTTCCTTTACATAAACGGCGAAAAAATGCAGATATTAAGTACTCGACTTAGAGTCCCTATAAAAAGTCAATAAAACTGTTACAACGGATATGATAAAATTAAATGTTAGTACGTCAAATAACAAATTGACAAGAAATAAAAATGCAAGCGCATGCGTCAACAAGTTGAACAATAAGCCATTTGCAAACTGAACGGATTAAAAATACTTCTTCTTAGGGTCATTGCGCCAGTTAACGACGGATTAGTGGAGTTATCAACTTTACTTCAGTGTATTAATATAATATGTTCATCAAGTAATTGTTGTAAGTACTCGATATAAAGTTTAAAACGTTGTAAAAAAATATTCATCATCTCAGCTCATATATGTTCCACTGTTGGGCTCGAGCCTCCTCCTTAATGGGAGGGAAATTGACCTACTATACCACGCTGGACAGACGTGTTGGTGTAGTTGTTTCGAGTTTTCCATCTATTGCGATTAGACGACTAAGGGCCATAAAACGCATATAACATCTATATGTTATATGCATTTTATGGCCCTTAGTGGTCTTTTACGATCACCCACGGGTAAGATAGGGGGTGGTGAATTGTATTCTCATTCCGTCACCATACGGGAAAACATAATAAAATACTAGTGTTATTGACCATTTTTTAGACCGACCACTGATATGCGACCACCTAATTTATCAGTGTAAATTTTATAGTAGGTAGGTACATATTAATTTTTTTAATCATTCGATTTTTATGCAAAGCTTCAGTAATCTTGAGTTATATTTTCTTACACTTACAGTTGTGGTTATCTATCATAACTAGAGCTCGGAATAATAATATCATCCTCATCATCATTCAGCTTTTTGTCCACTCCACTGTTGGACGTAGGCCTCCCTCATATTTCGCCACAAAGTGCGATCCCGTGCCGCCTGCATCCAACGACTTCCAGCCACCTTCACCAAGTCATCGGTTCACCTGGTTTGGAGACCATCACTGCGACGTTCGATACGCGGTCGCCTCTCGAGAACCTTACTTCCGCATCGTTTATCGGTTCGTCGAGCGATGTTTCCTGCCCATTGAGATTTCAGCGTGCTTCGCTTAGTATACTTTTTGTAAAATAGTAGATCTAGCTTAGAAGAGGTAGTTTTTAGATGATCCCTACAAATCTTTTGAAATTGTCTTCATATTAACCTGAAGTTTTGGATATAAATTAAAATACGTATTCTGCAATCTTACTATAGCTTTATAACACTTTTCTCTGTGGAATTCAAAACAAATACGAAATATTTGGCAGCACCAATTCAAATGCAAAAGCAGGCCCAATACACAAAGCAAATAAATGGTCGTAAAAAACTTATATCATTAAGATTTCATACATTTTGAGATGGTCGAATATTTTATTTAAAAATCTGAATTAATTTTGATTTAAATCGTTCAAATATATCTAGTCTTGCCATAAATACTGTAACAAACAAAAACATTTTTTTCTATTGCAAATAACATTTATTACTTCTACAGTGTGTTAGTTTAATACATAAATATAAAACAATTTAAAATAAAAAAGCTTAATCGAAGTGGTCTCCAGTGGCTGCAATACAATCCATTAAACGTCGATGTCGACGCGTCGAGGCCAGTTCTCAATAGATGCATGCACTCTTTGCATGGGAAAATGCTTCACTGCCAATCGTATGGATTATTTTAGGGACAGGATAATTTGGAATTATCATGGCGTTTAGTGTAACTCGTACTCTTTCGTCTAGTCCCGATCTTAAAATTAAATCTTAAGATCGGGACTAGACGACGGCCAGTTTTCAGCTCGGATGAAGTCCGAAACGTTCGTTTCCAACCAAGACTGCGTAGACAGCTTTAGGACCCGGCGCCGAGTCTTGCTGGAAGGACCACTCTTGGTTTTTGAACATGGTGTTGTTAAGAGCCTTCACTACCTCCTCAAGAATGGTATCTTGATACACTTGTGCCGATGTTTTGATACCTTTTTCACAAAAGAATGTCTCAGTCACTCCTGCATAGCTAATACCCCACCAAACCATCACTGAAGTCGGATAATGCGCACGTTGCACTCTGTCGACTAATTGGGAAGTTTCCTTAGAGCTTTGGGCATAAATACAATCATTTTGTTTGTTAAAATGTTGCTCAATTGTAAAAAAAATCTCATTCGTAAATCAAAATTTTCTGTGACCTCCCTTTGCGTACCGCTTCAGTAGTTGTTTCGATTTTACCACCCTATTCTTTTTAAATTGTCAGTTAAGAAATGACCAGTACGTCTCTTATAGGCTGCAAGTCCTAAGTCATCTTTTAAAATACGCGATATGGTTCTAGGTGCTATCTTCATCTCCCGATATAAAATCTTTTGCTTTCGGACAGGATTACTTCGAATTCTTTCCCTTACTACTTTGACAACCTTTTTCGTACGAACACTACGTGGACGGCCAGATCTTTTTCTGTCACAAACATAGGAGGTCTCATTGTACCTATTAACAGCCCGGTATACAAACATTTTACAAATACCAAGCGTATGGAGAGTTTTAAAAATTGCATTTGGCTCCATACCTATTTTGTGTAATGCAATCACAGCGATTCGGTTCTCTTTTTACACGCTTTTTATTAGCTTGACCTGTATGTTTGTAACCGACTCCTTTGGACTTGATTTTGACCCACTTCGAACGGTCAGATTTCATTTAAATTTAGTAGACTTATCGAGGACCGATGACAATGCAATAATTTAATAAGATTACACCATTATCCTAACGAGTTATTGGGATGGTCAGGATTAAATTGTTGAATTTAAGTTTCCAATTTCGAATTACACGCCTAGAGGGCGCTACCGTTAAACAGTGTACTCTAACAATAACAATGTCTCAATATTTTGTGACATCAAGCTACTGTGTAGTGTGTATGTTTTTCTTGTTAGTTTTATATTAAATAGTTAATAAAACTCGGGTTCCGTCGTTCAATTCATCAATCAGGTTAAGGGCCTAGAAAAGCTCAGAAATAAAGACAGTGTAATATCTAATGGTAAAATCAGTGATCAAAGACATTGAAGTGAACATTAAAAATGAAACGTAGTTCGTGTAAAAGTTTTCTTGTTAGGTCTTTGCGAAGCATTTAAGTATTTGAATTGAGATATCTATTTGAAAATGGCATTAAATAATACTCTCGCATTTATCGAAAACCTGTCTGGCCATACAAATTATGCAACCTGGCGTTTTGCAATGCATACCTACTTACAACATGAGGAACTCTGGGATTGCATAGAAGACATCTCAGAAAGTGTAGAAGAAGAAACGAGACGCTAAAGCTAAGACGAATATAATACTTTCAGTCAATCCAACAAATTATGTGCACATTCAAATCTCATGTATTGCCAAAGAAATATAGGAGAAATTGACAGGAATTATCTGTGCAGTCCTCAGGACAAGTAAGCTTAGACACTTATATATTATAAAGGTCATGACAAAAAAGTCCTGTTTAATAATGTTTTACATGTTCTCGAACTAGCAACCTAGCAATCTGATATTGATATCTGTGAATCAGATTATTCAAAGTGGGGGCCAAGTATCATTTGACAAAACTGACTGTTATTATAAACAGTAAAAATTAACAACAGCTAATTTATAATCAATAACATGTACCGGCTGAACATGGATACAAGTCATTCACTTACTAGCCAGTAAGTGTATGTTTTCATCAAGAACGGGGCGGCTGTGGCTTGGTACAGCCAAAGACAACAAACTATGGGCTATGGCTCTATCTACTACAGAGGCTGAATTTATGGCAGCTTGTGCTGTTAAAAAGAGGCCATGTGGATCAAACAGTTTTTAAGTAAAGAGGACTCTGTCCTTAACTTTATTAAAGAAAAGTATTGTAAAAAGATAATTGTATTACAGTTTGTTGGTAGTGATTGACAATTTGCAGATATACTTACAAGGGCATTGTTTAAAGATAAATTTCAATATTTAAGGTCAAAGCTTGGAATGTTATCATATAACATAGTTTTCAACTGATTCAGTGCTTATGTGTAAAGTTAAAAATTTAAATCGTATTATATAACTTACTTTTGTATTATTATAATATTTAAGATCTAAGCTTAGAATGTTATTATAAAACATGTAGTTACTAATGCAGGAATAATGTAAAACTTAGTTTTTTAATTGTTTATTTGTGAGTTATTGTCTAATTTAAAAGAAGTACTGGTTTTAGCCATCTTAGTACCGTTTGTGACTACTTCAAATTTTAATCGATTGTTAAATACAGTTAAAATTATATTTTCATATAATTCCAAAACATTAACATTTATATGAATTCAAATTTATAAATATTTGCACTTATTACATTTTTATGCAGTAGGTAAGTTGGATAGAAAATAGCCAAATATGGAACTGCTGAGAGACGAATGTTGCCATTGACATTCTGAGTCGGGCATCGAGCGTCCACAAGATTCAAGGCTGTACAGTTGATCATGCAGTAATTTATCTAGTTTCTCGACTGCCCGACTAGAATTTTTTTTGTCTTCCTTAGCGGGACCGGACTGGGCATGCCCGATCTGGACCAGATAAGGTATGTAACGCAAAAGATATATCTGGACCCGATCAGGCAAACCTTATCGGGTCCAGATCAGGCATTCCTGATCGGGTCCAGATCAGGCGTTCCTGATCAGGTCCGGATGAAATTTTACTGATCGGAACCAAATTAATCATCTGCGTTATATATCTTGCCTGATCCAAAACGAGTATGCCCAGTCCGGTCCTTTTAAAAAACATGAATATCTTAAAGAACATGTTTAATAGATAAAAATATAAATTAATATATGACGTAGACACCGAATGCAGTGCTATATTCTTATCATAGAGAGTCCCAGTGAGCCGTTCCGATTATGGCGCAACCACCAGATGCTAACGACTGCAACTGTCGCCTGAATTTCTCATTCATGACCTGATCGATCTGTTTTAGTCTGATTCGATAACAACTAATTTAATATTAGGCGATGTCATTACGCTTCGGAGAATCTTAACACCGCGATTCAAATAATGACGTCATTTTACTAACGCCATCTATTTATTATGACCCAAAACATTAAATGTTAGAATGGTTGTTACAATATAATATTTCTATCTATCTATGTTTTAAATGTTACATACATACATACATATCATCACGCCATATCCCTTGCAGGGTAGGCAGAGAAAACAGAGTGCCAGAGAACTCTATCTCTGTATACTTCACTCGCTTCCTCAACATTCACAATTCTCTTCATACACGCTCGCCGGTTTCGGAGACTCTTGACTCCACCTTCCTTCAGTACATGACCGATCTGGTCTAGGTAGGTTAGTCTCGGTCTCCCTCGGTACCTACATCCTTCCACTTTCGCATTGTATATCTTCTTAACCAGGCGTTCGTTCGGCATTCTTTCCACATGTCCGAACCATCGGAGCATTCCCTTTCGCATCTTTACACCAATACTCTCTTTCCTACCTACTCGCTCTCTTACGTCGTCGTTACGAATGCGGTCGGTCAGCCTAACTCCACAGATTTTCCGCAGAGATCGCATTTCGACCGCATTAATTTTACTATCATACTCTTTTCTGCATACCCAACTCTCGCTTCCATACAGTAATGTTGGGACAAGTACTGCGTTATGTATTGCTACACGTGCCTTCTGGCTGAGGTGGTGGCTGCCGAGAAGTTGCCCCAACGCTCCGTTCACTCTATTTCCCGCATTCACTCTTCGCTCTATATCAGTGGTGTACCGTCCATCTCGGCTAAATCCACATCCAAGATATACAAATTCATCCACTTGCTCTAGTACATCATTACCTATTGTTACTCTTACATCTGTTCTGGTTTTATCTCTTTCAAAGACCATTATTTTGGTTTTGCTCACATTCACGCGTAGACCCCTTTTCTTACAATCTTCTGTCATTGTGTCGACTAGGGTCTGCAGGTCAGTCGCTGACTGTGCCAGCAGGACTGCATCATCTGCATAAAGCAGAGCAGTGACCACTGAGTCGCCCATCTGGACTCCCACATTCATATCGTTCAACCTTTGGAGACATTTATCCAGATATATGATAAACAGCCTGGCTGACAGAACGCACCCCTGCTTAACGCCGATATTGACGTCAAACCAAGGCGACATTCCATCATCCAGCAGCACACAGGCTCTACAGCCCATGTAACTGGACTGCATAGCCTGTAGCAGTTTACCGCTAATACCATACTCCGGTAAAATGTCCCAAAGTTCCTTTCGTACAACCGTGTCAAATGCTCTCTGCAGATCCACAAAACTGCAGAAAACCCTCTGACCTAGAGCCAGATGCTTCTCCACAATGTTGCGCAGAGAGAACACTTGATCCATGCATCCTCTTCCACTCCTGGAACCTCCTTGTGTCTCACACAGTAAACCATCGGAGACCATCCTCATTCTCCTTTCAATAATTTTTCCATACACATTTGCTGCCAAACTGGTCAAGCTTATGGCTCTGTAATTTGCGCAGTCATAACGTGAACCCTTGTTTTTAAGCAAAGGCACGATGACTGCGCTATTCCAGTCCCTGGGAACCATTCCCGAGCTCCAACATAAATTGAGGAGCAACAGGAACGCCTCCCAGACACAAGAGCCACCAAGCTTGATCATCTCGGCAGACACCATATCAATGCCCGCTGCCTTACCATTTTTCAAACTTCTTATCGCCCATTCAACTTCATGCATACTGATGCCATCGGAGGACGCCGTTGTCGAATGTTGATCTACTAAACCACATCCAACACCGGCGCCAACCGTAGCATCCGCACACATATCGCCAAAATATTCACTCCATCGGCTTAACACGTCTTGTGTTTGTGTAAGAATGTCTCCACCTTTAGACCTTATTTTATTCATTCTGAAGAAGATTGTAAGAAAAGGGGTCTACGCGTGAATGTGAGCAAAACCAAAATAATGGTCTTTGAAAGAGATGTAGCCAGAACAGATGTAAGAGTAACAATAGGTAATGATGTACTAGAGCAAGTGGATGAATTTGTATATCTTGGATGTGGATTTAGCCGAGATGGACGGTACACCACTGATATAGAGCGAAGAGTGAATGCGGGAAATAGAGTGAACGGAGCGTTGGGGCAACTTCTCGACAGCCACCACCTCAGCCAGAAGGCACGTGTAGCAATACATAACGCAGTGCTTGTCCCAACATTACTGTATGGAAGCGAGAGTTGGGTATGCAGAAAAGAGTATGAAAGTAAAATTAATGCGGTCGAAATGCGATCTCTTCGGAAAATCTGTGGAGTTAGGCTGACCGACCGCATTCGTAACGACGACGTAAGAGAGCGAGTAGGTATGAAAGAGAGTATTGATGTAAAGATGCGAAAGGGAATGCTCCGATGGTTCGGACATGTGGAAAGAATGACGAGCGAACGTCTGGTTAAGAAGATATACAATGCGAAAGTGGAAGGATGTAGGTACCGAGGGAGACCGAGACTAACCTACCTAGACCAGATCGGTCAGGTACTGAATGAAGGTGGAGTCAAGAGTCTCCGAAACCGGCGAGCGTGTATGAAGAGAATTATGAATGTTGAGGAAGCGAGTGAAGTATGCAGAGATAGAGTTCTCTGGCACTCTGTTCTCTCTGCCTACCCTGCAAGGGATATGGCGTGATGATATGTATGTATGTAAAAAGTAGAAAATATTTTTTTAATAATTCAAGCTAAGGTAGAGTGATAAATAAAATAAATTATTTTAATGTAAAAAAGCGTGGAGTGCTTTCTGAAAATATTTCGCAGCATACCCACAACGCGTACTTCCCTATATATTATACTCATCTACTACATATACTCTATCAATGGAATGCTAACATCACGCACCCCACGCTTTTTTACATTAAAATAATTTATTTTATTTATCACTCTACCTTAACTTGAATGATTAAAAAAGTTATTTTCTACTTTTTAGTTTGGTTTATATATAAAAGCGTGTTTTTTTAGTTTTTTAAACTATTATTTATCATCGGAGTGATAGTCCATTTTAATATCGCAAAATATTGTACCATGTATTGGCGCCAAAGTGAGAAAACACAATGAACAATCATATAAAAATGACAGGTTCCAAATTCAAATGTAATATTTTGTTTAATTTTAAGAGTATTTATGTCCAGAATAAGTACATATGTACGTACATAGAATTTTATATAATACATAGTATAGATTATCTAATTCATATTTGTAACTAGGTTATGAAATGAATGTTTAGTAAAGTGATAAATATAAATTATTTCATTGTGTAACTAATTACCAAATCCGTAAACTACAATAGAAGTAAATTATAGCTAATACTATTTTAATTTCAATCATATTTTATAGCGTGTCTTTTTGGTTATGGATTAAAAATACAATATACATAATAACTCTTCACTCTTGCCGGTATCGTATACAATAACTCAATAAAGGCTCCTTGTGCGCTACCATTATAGGTAACCTAACAATGCCCTCTGATTGCTACATTTCACTGGATGTGCAACCTGCTGCTGTGTATAAATAGTAATGTAATCTTAAGCAATAAAACTTACCATCCACTTAAAGCTAAAAAAGCCACTTATAATTATTGTATTAAAAATAAACATGCTTTATATCGGCATGAATCTTGTATCCATGCTCTGATTTTCAATTCAAGCATTGCTGTTAGATTCAGTTCAATCGATAATACATTATATTGTAAATGTTATTAGTTCTTTTGGTTTTCACCGATGCGAGTCTTTGAGATGAATATACTCGTTCACGCTATTTATGATGCGAAAAACATAGTGAATGAAACTACTTGACCCAATTCCAATTCGATGCCTATTCTTGCACACGTCGCTTATTTACGGAAGCTGGGAACTAAATTGAATTAAAAAAAATAGAACATTTTATCATTAACACGTAACAAGTGGACTCGATTACTTTTTACTGGGTATAGTTCCAGCCTTCGTGGTTTTTATTGAGAATATGCGTTAATTAAGAAAAACCTAACCTAAAACTAATTTTCATACAAGGTCTAGAAGCTCCAGTTTGCCACGAATTAAGACAGTTCAATGGAGCTCTAGGTTTATTTTCTGAAATTCAAAATTTCTCAGCTAAATGGTCTTCTCGAATGATTTGCTTTCAGTAGTCACAAATTATTTAACAGTGCCATCCAGAGACCTTGGCTCGAACTTAGCCGTGCACTCAAGAAGGGCATTTATTAAAATAAATACGTATTACTGCTTTCTTTAACAGTGAATAAACCGTACTGAGAAGGCTCATGTCTGACAGACTTTCTCGATGACTTATCAAGTCTAACTTCTCGCATTAAGCCAGCAAATGGACTATTATATCAATCTTTCTGAAGTTCGTTCTTAGAAGTGTGCTCAATAAGAGTACAATAAAAATAGCTTATTAGTTTAATGATCATGGGAATACAAATAATGAGATCAGTCTTTGAATCCTGGGGTAAGTAGTGTTTTTAATTTGCAGTTAGGAATTGCTCAATATGGAGTCTCGAACTCTGAATTTGGAAACTTTTGGTTGAAGCCGAACTGTATCTATTAACCCAAACTTAATTGTTTACGCTGTACGCGTCAACTTATACGCAGCGATTGAGTGTAATAAATTATTGCCATAGACATTGCGTACCATTACGATGCCATATATTGTACACAGGTTCTCAGTAAAGCCACATAGGTGAATTCCCCAAGATCATACCAGTGCTTACTATTAGGCGCAACATTATAAGGGAGTTATTTGTAGTACATACATATCTATGTATCTAGATAAATGTTTCGCCACCATTCAGAGATGTGTGACTGTGACATGAAAACAAGTATTAATTATTTAATAACGTATCTATCACAAGATTTGAAATATATTTTTCCTTATGACTTCGTAACTAAAACTCAACTTGAGGGTGACAGAAAACAGGATTCTTATCGTGTAGTAATTAATTCGTGTTAGTAAATGTCTCATCTTTCTTATTATGGATAAATCTTATCAACAAGCTTTTTTTATGTATGACTTATAAGAATACAACAAACAAATGACATAGATATACACTTAAATATTTATTACTACATATAACTTATTAACAGACTTCTACCACAGATTAGATATCACAACAGAATCCCGTCTACGCGTCTGTAACCGCTATTTATACCCGTTTTCGCCACGAAACCACTCAACCGTAACGCTAATGTTGCCAGAGCATACTCCTTGAATCCCCACCTTCCAATGGGCGATAACAGACTTTACTACGTCATTGATTATACAGCATTGACTATATCATTTTATGGATTGAGGTTATGTCATGCCTTTAACAGTTGGATCTGGCTACCATACTTATCGTCTAACAGAAGCTGAATTAATAATAACTGAATACATAAAAAATCTCTAAAATATTGTAATAATTGTATAATTTGTTTATGCAACGCATACATACCTGCCTACTAAATATTAGACAATAGTGACTGCACATGTATGTTAAAAGTGATAGGATCGATTGGCATCAAGACTTTTGTATAAATTGCATATTTTCTTACTGCCGTACCTACCTACATTTTTTCAAAATCTGTGAATGCAAGTAAATATATTAGCATATATGCATAACCCTTTCCGACCTGAATGATACGATCGTGAGCACAAATTTTAAAAAATCCATATACCGCGCGCAATTCAGTTTTACACACGAAACCGAGCTTACACGATAGTGAGTTCGTCAATCAACCAATCAGAAGTCGTTTTCGGGCGAAAAACAGTGCAGTGGGCGCGTGGATCCTGGCAAGATGGCTGCGTTTGTTGACCCCCGAACAAAACAAAGTAAGTTTTACTGTTTTTATAGGCATTTTAGAGTAATTACTTTCATATTTTTGTGGTAGTATATAGCAAGTAGATTAAACTAACGAGAAAATGTTTTATCATGAGCAAAATACTCCAAGTTTTAGACCTGTCGTGTTGTAAATTCATGATAGCACAATCGTGAGCTCTAGGTTGTAGTTGCACAAACGCACAAAAGTGCGCTTGTTAAATTTCGCATGTTTTTACGTTTTTTCTTAATGTTTTGTTTTATTTTAGGGCAACCATTGGATAACGATCTCGTGTTAAGCTTATTGGAGGACGGAAACTGCTCTGATTTCGAAGTCGACGATGCTGATGAAGAATTTGTAGCACCACCCGATCTCAGCGTACTTGATGAAGAACTTGGCTTACTTGAAGCATCACTGCCATCTACGTCAGGTACAAAAATCAGTACTTCAATAATACAGGACATCCACGATAGTAGTTCACCTAGAAAACGTATCAAGCAAATAAAAGTTAAAATACCGCAACGTAAACGCCTCTGGAAGAAAACTGATTTTATAGACGCATTTCATGACTACCCCGGTCACCCGGCTCCTATTGCAATTCGATCACCTATTGAATATTTTTGTGATTATTACAATGACGATTTCTTTCAAAAAATGTCTATCTGTACAAATATGTATTACATGAGAAAAACTGGCGGAGTATTAAATAGTACTAAACCAGAAATTAAAAAACTGTATGGTGTGCATCTTCTGATGGGAATTTTGAATTATCCCCGAATCCCAATGTACTGGCGGCAAAAAATTAAGATTGACGCAATCGTTTCTGTAATGACACGAGATCGATTTATGACATTAAGGAACAATCTTCATGTTGTGGAATCGGATACTTCGCCTGCGGGTAGTGGGCTTAATCCCCTTTGGAAGGTACAGCCGGTAATTAATGTTGTCAAAGAAAGCTGTAACAAAATTTTAAGAACACCAGGTAGATATTCTGTTGACGAACAAATGATCCCCTTCACAGGAAAGTGTCATCTGAGACAACTGGTAAAAAATAAGCCACGTCCGGTTGGGCTTAAAAATTTTGTTGTCACTACGAGCGAAGGGCTGATGGTAGATTTCGAAATTTATTTTGGCAATAACCCTGCACTTTCACATACGCTTGGACTTGGACCTGCTGTAGTTCTCCGCCTTATTCAGAGTGTTCCTCCAGGAAGCTGTATATTTTTTGATAGATACTTTACCACAATTCCTTTGCTAGACGAATTGAAAAAGCTTGGATATCATGGGACGGGGACCATCATGGCCAATCGTATTCCAGAACGTCAACAGCTCAGCTTCAAAGACGACAGAAAAATGCAGAGGGGAGACATCGATCAAAGGGTATCCAATGACTTAGTTGTAGTTAAATGGAAAGATAGTAAAGCAGTACTTACGGCGTCGAACTGTACTGGAGGCACGGCGATAGATATTGTAAAACGATATAATAAGATTCAAAAATGCTATGTCGATGTTGATGCTCCAAAGATTGTTACTTCTTACAACGCGTTTATGGGCGGGGTTGATGTCCTCGACCAATCTATGGAGTACTATAGAACATTTATGAAGACGCGTAAGTGGACGTTAAAAGTAATTCTGCATTTCATGGACTTAGCTGTAGTAAATGCTTGGCGTCTATACAGATGTGATTGCTTAGCTAAGGGTATTCCGAAAAATCGTATCCAGGATTTGCTTGCATTTAGGTTTGAGATCGCTGAAACTCTTTTGAATACTCCCTGTAAAGAACGTCTCCAATCAGAACCTCTAGTCGAGCTAAATGCAAATATTTCTGTCAGATATAAACCAGCTAACGATCCATCAGTCGGCAAGAGATATGATGGCTACGACCATTTGCCTATTTTTGATGACATTAGGGCTCCACGTAAATGTCGTTTGGAGAGTTGTTATTCTCGTTCTAAAATAAGATGCCGAAAGTGTGATGTTTACTTATGCCTTAGTCGCGATAAGGATTGTTTCTATATTTACCATAGTAAATAAATAGAATATGAGGATACTTTATTTTATAAAAGCCACCTAAGTATTTTGTACTTTTCGTATTATTTTGCTCAAAGACTGTTTTTTGTTAAATATATTTTTTTAATAATTAATATAAGTTACATTAAATGATTTATAAAAATGCTATAATTATTAGAATAAATACAAATTAACTGTGATTTACAAAGTACAAATTAAAGTATAATTTCTCTAATTATCTTGGAGTCTTATTTATAGTACCTATATGTACTGTAATTCTCTTATTTTATGTTTATATACTAAAAACAATGTAAAGAATATAATTTTGCTGTTAAATAACGAAGTAATTTTAATAAATTACGTAATAGTGATATGATATAACTTTGAGTCCTACGAAGTCACGTCTGTGCGTAGGTATAAGTGAAACCCCAAACTCACGATCGTGATATGTTCTTTTAGGAATGATGGGAAGGGCTAGATTTTTTTTTTAATTTTTCATATAATACGCGACACTTATTGATAAATAAATCATAGGAACTAAAGAGATATGCGAGAAAAAAAATCTCAGGTCTGAAAGGGATAATTATATGGATAAGGACAGGTCTGACCCGCACTGTTAAGTCCAAATTTAAAAATACTGAATATAATCGTTTAACTGGACTAGATATTCATAAAAAGCAATAATTGTATCATCAATGTTGTTTTCATTATCTAGTCCGTTTATTGAAAAGTTAAAAATGAAATGTGTCTTAATTTGCTCATAAGATGCATAACATCCAACTAAGATAACGCCAGAGAAGTGTAGCAGCGCTGTATGAACAGGCAACTCATAATAATAAATGCGATCGCCAACCTGAGATAACATCTGTTTTGTGTGGCGGCCTATGTACAACAGTTTACGTTGATAGGCTGCTGGGTGGATGAAATATAGTACTCACATTGTAATGTATATTAACATTATTATGAAGGTGATGATCCATTGATAACCACTACAACGGACTAACTACGCGTCTAAGGAATAAGAAACTACTACTGTACTAAATAACTGAAACGATACAGTCGTTTATGACGACACTAACATAAGGGTAGTGTTTACTTTTTTACGTGAATAAATCCTGTGGCCCACATCTTCATTGGGTGATTGGACCCGTAGCGTACTTGCAAAATCGCCTCTAAAAACTCTTTTGCTTCTTACGTTCTTTTTCATACTGGATGTAATGAACCGAAGACTCTGCTAGTACCTTTATAGCTACTTGTGAGGCCGAAAAAACGTGATTTCTTGTGATTTTTTTGTGAAGAGGATTTTTGTTAAATAAATACGTAGAGAAAATGTACATATAGCGAATTTAATGTATTTTAAGAATATCCGATGTATTTACAAAAATATTGGGTTCCGTTGTTTTTGTAGCAGAACTCCTAGAGGACCTCCACAAAAAGGTGTCTTGCGGTGAGGAAGATATCTCTGATCCAAATTATCTAAAATGAAAACAACTAAAAGATTTATTTTTAGGATAGATCAATACAGGTAATGATCGATGGAATAGCCAAAATGTTGATTTTTGACAAAATGGCGGCTTCCCAAAGAAAAAAAAACTTTTTTTTTCAAGGAAGATCGTGTAAAAATTTTAAGCCGATCGGTCCAGCTGTTTTGGAGAAATGTTCCTCACCGACTTGGAAAACACCGTTTCGAGAAAAACGCGTTTAAAGTTTTGGGAACCATTTAAATTAAGTAAAAAAAAAAATACAACTTACATCGAGTCGTCTATTCCAGGGCCATAAAAGATACCCTTTGCTTTATCGTTTGCTTCTAACACAGCCAACTGTTGTTGTCTACGTGGGATTCTCCGCTCGCGGGTGCTCCCTTACGCTCTTGCGTCAGACATCGAGATGCGCTATGCATCCTCTATTTGTACGTAGGCATGGGCATTAAGCCTAAGCGATAGTCCCAGTACGTTCATGAAATATAGAAGAGTTCTCGTAACGAATAAAAATCTTCGATTTATTTCATAAGAATGTTTGACAAAGCCACGTGAATATACGCAACGAAGATCACACTTATCACATGCAATACGATTTTAAAACCAAGTCCTCGTTGTGATGCTGTTTATATTTAACTGATCTATAACACGATTTACATTGGACATATTTATTGGTAGCCGCAAATACTGTAATAAAATTTACAATTTGATATTGAATCGAAATATCACGAGTCACTAGTATTTTATCTTGCGCCTTAACATTTTTTTGCGCTCGGAGATATCTTTACAAATATGCTAATTTCTCCGAAACTATTCATGACATCATTCTCAAATATATGTACATTCAAACTATGCAAAATAAATCGTTTTTTTTTTTCAAGATTACAAGTGGATATAACCCCTTAAAGAATTGTACCGCGGTCAACCTGCAGACATGCCTAACAGCTTTACTAATATTAGGTCTGTGTATTATCTGTCGGTGTATCTTTGTCACGGCCGGATAGACAGAGCTGGCAGACTGCTCAATGAATGTCCGCGCAATCTTATTTTGTACAAAATACATGTCTTAGCGTGAATGTAATAATGATGATAACGTGATCGTATAACGCAGGCTTCCTTACACAGGTGTTGGGAGTCTATAAGACTCGGCCAAAGTCTTGGAAACTTTAAACCCAGAAGCCAGCATTCCCCAATTTGTTTTTCTTTTCACTTCAAGGTATACGAGAAGAGAATTATGCAATATACGCAACATAATCTTACAAAGTATGGCAATAATTGAGATGGGCCGGTAATTATCTTCCGTTTGAAATCGCTTTCTGCACAATAAAGAGTTATTAAAAGCCATTCATTATTTCAAGACTGCCATAAATTTTGTAAATAAAAAAGTGTGTATGTACTTTATGTACACGCGTTAGAAGTTATACTTCTTTGGCGTAACAAGATAAAAATCTTTTCAAAAAATTGATTTTTCGCCTTATTCTACGTTTGTAGACAAACGACACTAACAATAGAAAAAAGGTATTTAATACATTGAAAGTTTTATTATAACGCATTATCTAGTTAAAAAACTAAAATATTGACTATAGCAAACTTCAAGGTATCGGTTTTTCATGACGGTGTGGGCGCGCATCGTAAAAATTTACTCTCATCATTTTTCCTTAACGCGCCAAAAGAAGTATAATTTCAAAAAGATATTGCATCATTTTCATTAAGCATATTAAATGCTAAATTTCAGTAATTTAGATATTGCATCAATTTATTATTTGGTTCTATTAATGTAACGGATAAATATTACTATTCTTTTTTTCCATGATGCCATAGATTACATTTCCTTTTTTTTTGTAGTTTAGTTTAACTTGACACGGTCGTAATTTATTCATGTCAGCAGGCCGAGATGTTACGACCTACAACCTCCTAAAAGATATTTTTCTATCTCCTGAGAACAGTACTTTTTCTGTGATCGTGACATAGAAATAAAATTTCATGATGATTGATTTTTATCTTTAAAAAGACAACATGCCGCGGTATGGAAATAAATATTTATGTCGCGGGAAATTTTATAAACGTATAATTAACGGACGCTAATAATACTCAGGACTCAGAACAATAATTAGATCGTGTAAAGAACCTGCATGGAGATCTACTTATAGCATTGGTAGTCACCACTTAGATCACATGTGCAGTCAGTTTCGTAGTTAAAGCGTAACATACAAACTTACTTTCGTAGTTATAATATATAGGTATACTATTTAGGATTGCAGTTAAACACTATGTTTGCAATAAACGCTGTAAATGTATACCTGTATGCTATTGTAAATATATTAATAAATTTGTTTCATCTTAGCCTACATATGTCCCATTGTTGGGCTCGGGCCTTCTCCATAATGGGAGGGAAATTAACCTTCTATACCGCGCTGGTCAGACGTGTTGGTGTAGGGTTTTATTTCAAGTTTTCTTTCTCTTGCACAGATGATATCATCTGTACGATATATATCGTCGGGGATAGTGTAAATCCGCGAATCTACCATACGTAAAGGCCGCGTATCTACAATAGATCCAGTTTTACAGAGGAAGGTTAAAACTTAATAACTTTATTAATTCAATGAATTTTAAGCTCATTTTTACATAAAAAGTAATTATTAATGTGTTCTATCTCTTGTTAGACAAATATATCAATTTTAGGAAACAATTAAGGCCCTACGACAATTACGCGGATTTGCTTTGACCATAAACTTATAACATTAGAACTTAATAGGAAGGTACGTGGTTTTGAAATTAAACAAATATTATTATTTTAACAACAAATATTATTTAATGTTGAAAATAAAAAAAAACTATACAAAATTAATGTTGTATCTTTGCCTCTCACAAAAGTTAGATAAAATGAATGTAACAAAACCAACATAAACTTTTTCTCTAAAATCTCTTTGAATTACTCTTATAAACATAGATAGTACTAAAGTGTCAACACTAGTTTAATTAAATTTTATATTTATTCAGACGATAATCAGCCTTTTAAGTAATTTCAATTGGAAAACTTCGGAATATCACAAATCTTAAATATATTAATAAAATAATTATAACAAAATCAAACAGCACATAGTGCTTTGAATTACGCACTTAAAAATAATATTAGGCACTTGTAGGTAATAATTAAAATCAAATTATAAAAAATCAACAAAGGAACTAAACAAAAAGAAATCATTTCTAACAAAAAAAAAATAACCAAATTGTTCATTTATAAGGTGTGAACAGTTATAGATTACTATTAATAAGAGGTAGGTACGAATTAGGTATTTCTGTATGGCAGCTTGTCATAGAATTCATGGCAATCTGAAGGTCTAACACTTTTTAATTGTTGTAAATTTCATACTTTGATTTGGATATTGGCAACCTATCAGTAAAGAGCTGTGGTGGAATGAATGGCTTAATTCTTTTTGGCCTTTGTGGTAATAGTTGAAACTCGTCATTGTAGTTAAGTTTGTATTCAATTGTACCATTGGTATTGTATTTTAGTACTCTGATATCAACCACACATTTTGCACCAATCCCTCTCCCAGGACGAATTGTATCATAAATAAAGTTATTTTTAATATTATAATCTTTAAAAAATGTGTGGTCCACTGTTACTACCTCATATGGAGATGGATTTAGTCTAGCTTCTTTGGTAATCGAAGAGCATACTGACTAGGCATAGATATTTCACGATTTTTTAATTTTCTTTCATTTATAGAGTGAACTGAATCCAACTCCATCTGAGTGTGGCCCTTTTCTAAAAATTTTTGTGTAATTACAATTTTTTTTTCCATTGCCAGTAGCAGGAGAGCGTTAGAAACCACAACATTTCTATTTTGTGATGTGCATCCACCACTAAAAATAACGACATCTTTTGGGCAGTCTTCTATAATTTTCTTTAAATAATCAATATATAAAGAAGCGTAAGTTGATGCTTTTAAATCAGTAGTGGTCTCATCAAACCAATAACACTTTACATTATTAGTGCCCAAATTGTAAATTGTGAAATTATGAACCATAAGCTTTGTTTTAAAATACAGAGCTTTCAAAAATGGACACAAAATCACAGCTTGTAAGTCAGCAGTGATAAGATGAAGTGTTCAATTTTTCACTCTTTCTTTGTCTAAAGTCTTTTCATGTCTAGCTAAATCTTTTCGTGACAAGTGTTGCTGATATTCTTCTTCACTAATATTACCTACTCTATACGAACAACATAGATCACATGCATCTTTTTTTGGTTGAAACAATGCTATGTTTTCATCTTTCAGAACATCTTCAAATAGTTTTCTTGAAGCCACTCTCTGTGCCTTTTTTGTTGCCTCTTCAACATAGATACGATATAGTTCACGTTTAGACTGTATTATTGGCTCTAAATATAATTTCGTACTTTCTTTTCTGCAGTAGTGAGAAGGCAGTTTGGGCATATCCCTTAAAAATGCTTGCACAAATTCTTTTAACGTACTCGTAGGCAACGTATTATCCTCCCTTCTGTTCATTGTTGTTTCGTTACTCGGTGTCTCTCCTAACCAGTACCTTACAGTCCACTCCTTAATGCCTAATGTCCCTTTTTTTTTTTTTCTTCGCAAGGTGGGACCATGGATGTGGTCGCGCCCCGGCAAATCGGCCCGGGGCGACGGAAGCGGCGGCGCGCAACCCCATGGATCCACCCTGCAAACACCTCTCTTCGCCGTGTGAGCGGACCACCGGTACCCGATCTTTGTCTTCGGTGGCCCGCCCGGCGATATACCCTCTCCGGTTCCTCTCTCGTCGACGCCCCGACAGCTTTCGCCGTCGAGGCGTCGCCCTCACGCGGTGGCCTTACGTCGGGTGACCGGACAATTCCCCGGTCCGATCACCCGAAGCCTCGGTTAGTGCGGCATCAGACGCAGATACTCGCGCATGCGCCGCCCCGGCCGCGGGCGGCGGCCCGGGTCACGGGAATCCTCCCGGACTCGTTCCGCCGCCTCCTTCTGCGAGATGACAGCCTCGCAGAAGGCGGCGACCGCGTCCCAATTCCTGACGCTGTCGACCATCGCTTTCACGACAGCCGGCAGCGTCAGGTCGGCACCGATGACAGCGACGAGGTCACGGCGCTGCCCGTCCCAGCCCGAACATACCTCAAGCGTATGTTGCGCCGTGTCCTCGTCGCTAGTGCAATGGTTATGCCTAATGTCCCTAAGAATGTCTTTAAACATACTCTATATTTTTGGTCATTTAATTTCAAATAATACTCCTTTGTACTACTTCGCCTTGAATCAGCCCTTCCTGTGATTTTTCTGTTAGTCGCTTTTTTATCTACTAAGGATGAAACAAATATTTTTTTCTTAATCCAGCTCATCTCCCAAAATTCTTTAAAAATATTTAATCGTACAGTTTCAGCAAACTTTTCACAGGTTTTTTTTTTTTTTTTAATGGCGTTTACAAGATTTCGCCAACAACTAGTTATAAATATCTTCAGTCTTTCAGGTTAGTCATAGTCTAAGTCAAATTGTCACCATCAACAGTGCTATGGCCACACTGTTGATGGTATCTTGTTGGAATTTTGATGGAAAATGAAAACGTTGTAAAACACTTTTATATGATATTCACGACATCCCAGTAGTTCCGCGCATCACATTACATAAAATTCCATCAAAATTATCTAATATAACACGTTAAAACACTAAAATATTGAATATAATACAAGAGCACCACATGACGTTTTCAAATTCCCGTCAAAAGTCCCTTTTCACAGTTAATCTCCTTGCTCCTAATACAATTGCTTGACTTACAAGCCTCTCCAAGTTTTCGCGCCGGTTTAATACAGTTTTGTATGAATTTCTCATGATCCGTCTTCCCTGTGTATTCCCGACCTAGCATTCCTAAATCTCTTTGTAGTCATTTTATCTGCTTTTCGTTTCGTTATTCTAGACTCAGCTGCAACTTCACGTTCTAAGTTACTTTCAGGGATTAGATCATTATTACTGTCCATCGATGATGAAACTATCGGACTATCGGTGCAACATTTGTTATTTCAGACAATGGAGCATAATTTGGATCAGCCACAGAGTCATCTGATGAAAAACAAACATTACATTTACACTTACCTGATGTTGGCATTGATAATTTTTAAGTAAATACATAGTTTTATTGCGAAATTAAACCACAAACTCGTTGCCGGTGTCACCAAATCACTTACGTGGTGTTGACACTTGCTCGCGAAAGATACGCAGTATTGTTACTGGGCGATGCCTGGCTTCCAATTGATCGAAATGAACTCGTGTCAAGGCGGTGGCAGCCTATCAAGATTTTGCGGGATTTGCCCGCGAAAACTTTAATTGGCTACATTTGTCAGATACGCGGAATTATCCAATGCTAGTTTCGCGGATTTGCACTATCCCCGACGATATGCATTTTATATCCCTTAATCGTCTTTTACGGTTCTGTGTGGTAGCGGCTACGAATACTACCAACCCTTACTTTGCTCGTGGATGTCGTAAAAGCCGACTAAGACCCTTATAACGACATGGGCCAACTCCATCTGTTGGCGTTTGGTCAACAATTACATTCCCAAAGAGGGTTGACGTCTGGCAGGCGGCCGGTCATAAAAATATTGCCAATAACTTTTACAATATGTGCTATGAAACAAGAGTACATATTGTATCGACCCCAAGTAATTGTGATAAGAGTAGGAGTATGATGAATCGTCTTTTACGATACCCACGGGTAAGAGAGGGGGTGGTGTACTGTATTCTTACTCCGTCAACACACGGAAAAATAAATTTGTTTAATAGTATGTAATGTACAATGTCTAATCTACACGAGAAATCTTCCTTCTTGCCTTCAAAAATTAAAAACTCGTTTTCCTTTGTTTGTTCGTGAAAGTTTAAAACGCCGTCTCGGTAAATCACAAAAAAAAAGTATGAATCTTAATTGGTTCAAGCAGCATAACGGCAAATTTACATTACACTGTAATTGAGGACGGATCATCCAATTTAAATATTTGAAAAAAAAATGATATTGTTGTGATAAATTTATTGCACAATATGTTACGTTAGAATTATATAAATTATTAGGTTATGTTACTATTATTAGATTTTAAGTTGAAGTTAAAGAGGTGTGTGTGTCACAAATTGATAAGTTTATTTTGAAAAACATGTTTTGCGTATTACGATTAACAATATCACCAGTGGTATGCGCATTACTAGATGTAGAAGGCCATTGAGTCGATAATATTTTTGCGTTCACGCGTTTTCTTAATTTTCGTGTGCGAATTTGCTATTACTCCACATAAATATAAGGTTCAAATTACTTGCCATGTGCGATTTTTTAGTTGCTTTGTTCTTGACCTTGTGGCTTAAATAATACGCAGTAAGCATCGCACACGTTGTTCTTAACTAATCGTAAAACGCGTCACATGACACACCCATTCCTACACAAATAAGGTGGCTGTATTCAATTACCTACATAAATAATTATAATAACATGTTATTTAATTGAAATTTATTAATTTACCACCTGGTTTTTTTAAATACATATATACTTTGAATATTTTTAAATGTGACCTATATTTTAATAAGAATGATTTTTTTATCAAACTCTATGTACGTCTATCTCTAATCCATTTAAGATATCAATAAACAGCTACGGGATTTCATAATATACATATTTACCACCTAGGTAGCATGTAGTAGGTCCACTTTTTTAATTTTAATTAAGCAACTTTTACTATAGTGAATGTTCACGGTTACAATATGTCAATTTTTGCTGGCTAAATATTATTTTCATAAAGAAGACATTTGATTTTATTCATATAAATTAGTTTGTCGTTGAATCTAAGTCGATATAATTTTCGCAATAAATATCAGACACACCTCCAATTCAGGAACCTTGGAAATCGCGGAACACTTATCATATTATTCTTACAACGTTAAAGGTTGCCGCTATTTTAAATACGCATTAGCATCAGACTTCGATAGATTCCGGACAAATATTCAAAGAAAAAGGCTTACCGGTATCGAATTGTAATATCTACATATACATACGTTTAATGTAAAGATTACATTATTTACTAAGTACTTACCTACATGCCTAAAGAATTGTTTTCGTAATCATATTTTGATTGCATAATTCCTGTTTATTTGCGTCGTTACGTGTTTGCCATTTTTTTATTATTTTATCACGAATTCTATTGTAAGTTAGATACGGATGTACTATGTGAATTGTATTTATTTTATTTCTTAATTTATACTGTAGGTATTGTCAGTGCCGGTTTTAACACTACCAGCGCCCTGGGCGAGATTTTTACAGCGCCCTCCAACTGCAATTCAAGAGTTTACGACTAAGTAGACCTCGAACTATGAGAATGGCCTGCGGCGCCCTTTTTTACCCGGCGCCCTGGGCGGTCGCCCAACCTCGCCCTACCCTAACACCGCTACTGGGTATTGTAAAGTAACATTTTAATCGCTACACTTAGTAAAGAAATAGAAACCAAAATGCAGCCTGGTTTGGGCATTCACAGATTAAGGGCCTAGGTGTGCCAGACATACTTTACTTTCTGAAAGGCGAAATAGGACTTCTAGTAATGCTCATGTGTAATTGAATGCCAGTATACAATTTGCCCTATTTTGGTTTTGGTTATTAATTTTTTATTATCTCAACAATGCAACTAATTTTTGTTTTTATTAGGTTTGCCTTTTTTTGGTTCGTTAAATGTTTACTTTTAACCTATTGTTTATAAAATTGCTGCGTTCCCGAAAAATTTTTTTTGGTCTCTGACGTTTGCAAGACTTATTGCTAAAGACAAAATGTTGTTGGCCTGATCCTCCAACATTACTAGCATATTCAATATTCTGGGATTCAGAACGACTAGAGAGTCACTTCAAGAGTGACACCGTTACAAGGAACAATGATATAAATTATATAAACTGGTGAGTTGGTAAATGCAATTATAGGTATATTTACATATAGTGTGCGGAGTCGAGGTTCGATTAAAACAAACAAGACAAGACAGCTCAGATTATCAGCTAATTGAGGTGGCTGTACGGTGCCATTCTTCTTGCGTACAACTGTACGGCAATGGCTATGTGGATATCTATAATAATATGTTCAACAAGCTCTCTACTCAAGGCAAATTCCCTCGTTATTCTAGGCAGCTAAAATTTGAAAGAATGCCGGATTCTAGTAGCTTCTGGAATAATATTTATTATTGCGTAAGAATCTGAAACACAGAGAAATAATCTAACTGTTGAAAATAACTGAATGATTTTAATTTCACTTGTTAGAAAAACAATCAGTCATTTTGGCTCGTGTTGTTATTCGTATAAGACACGTTGTTTTTGTTTACGGCTTCCTAAGTCACGTGTCGAAAAATACTATAGTAAATAGAATTTATATGTATTCATGAACTGAACGGTAGAACAATGTGGCCGATATAAATTTCGGGAATGTTTAAAGATCCTTACTAATGTGAATAAAACTATTCAATGCCACCGAAATAATGTTAGAGCTACGTATGCGATTTTATTTTAGATATCAAGGTTATGAAGTGTCTTTCTATTACTGTTTCTTTAAATACAGTGACGACACCTTGACTCTGTGTAAAAATTTCTTTGACATAAATAATGCAAAGTGAAATTACATTAAATTTGGACACAACATTACTCTTTCTATCCCAGCCAATTAGCTATTTATTTGATTTATAAACGGCATTTTTATTAAAACAACTGAATCAATTGTAGTAATCTTATTCATTTTAATTCTAGTATTATGACTGAAATTAAAATTCTTTTATATTGCGTATTAATTAACTCAATAAGTTAAAAACTTTCGTAACCGCGTGGTACGACATCACGCCATGTCGCGCGATTAACTCACCATTCGCCGCTAGTGATCGTGTAACGTGCGAGGCGAGCGTTCTGAATAAAGGTATCATTATACCATGTCAAACACTACGAAGCACATGGATGGTTGTGTGCGATCGTATGACAGATAATATATAGTACATTTCTTAGTAGTCGTTCGTTGAATATCATCGACGTCATGCGACGTAAATTTGTCGACACTAGGCGCTATCGCTTATCGGTCCAACTTCCCACAGTACGTGACACAGTATTGACTGAGTGACTGACTAGTTAATACAAGACAAAGTTTTAGTCACTAGTACACTATCACTTGTTATACTAACACTAGATTGGCATTAAATACAGTCTGCTGGTGGAGTTGGTGCGAACAACACGTATCGAAGTTACCCGTGTTTGTAATTATTGTGTACGAAAGTTGTATCTTTATATCGGTTCCTACCTATTTATAGTCTAAAACGAAAACATTTGTGCCTTAGAAAATCAAGTTTACAGTGAAATATTAACGTAAACACTACAACCTAAGGTAGGTTTTGTTTACTATTGTAATTTATTTTATAAGTAGATAATTCATTACTTGTTTTTTTGTTTTGCATTCTGATTTTTTCTTTATTCATAGACTTTTTTATGGTTTAGATAATTTCATACTTATAAACAGGTTAATAATTTTGTTAATAATTTTCTTTTAAATAATATTTTTTATCATCTCATTATATCGCGATTTCTATCTAGTATGTGCTTGGATATGTAATCTTCACGTCGTCATTAATAATGCAATCACTCTGGCTTGTATTATTGTAATACTCATGCATTTTGAGTATCCGCAATTAGCACTTTCCTCAACTAAGAGAACATTTATTTTATAAACAATACTTATATTAAGTATGTGTTATACACAGCACTCTGTATCGTGTTGCCGTTATTTAATTGAAAATTATTTAGTCATTACCGAAATATATTTTTTATACATTAAAAATGTTATGTGTTTGTTTATTTACAACTTGATGGTATTGTTTAAATCGCAATTACATCAATAGCTATATTATTCCTTGTTCTACACATTTATGTACATACCAAATACGGCACCTTTATGTTATTTTGTCCTCGGCTTAATAAAGCGTAAACATGTTTTTCTATTCAAAACATAGCGGTTCTAATAAACAATCTTTGAAAATCATTGTTGCTTGAAAATGTAGTTCATCGTCGCATAACAAAACTTTTAGATATTCATGCGTGGGTTTTACCCATAGGATAAAATGCAAATTGTTGTAATTAACTTAGAACTAATGCTTTAAATAACTCTTTATACTTTGAATGGAATAATACGTTTCTAGGAAGTTTCTTGATAAGTAATGAACGAATCGAACTTCACCTTGTTACTACTCTTGCTTTAAAAAAACTCGTTTCCTTACACTCCAGCAATTAAATATTCGGCCTCCTTTTACAACTCGTAAACGGTTCTTGTGTTATTACATAGAATACTTTTTATTATATGTAAGTATATTTTATTTAAAATTTTATTATCATCTAATGAAAACATAGATTAGTATCTATCATCCGAAGTTTTCATTACCATAAGTTAAAAAGTTTGTGCCACACAGTAAATCTAACGTACAGACTATTATTAAATATAATATACAGACTAGACTCATTTTATAAGTACCTAACCACACCTACGTACTTATAAATCTCCTTAACGATAATTTGATTATTGTAAGTTATCACTTTGTAAAGTAAATATTGAGCTTGGGACATATCATCATATATGGGACTTGCTTTAAATAGTCTCGAACTTGATAGTAGTAGACAACGCGATTTTCCTTGTTAAATTTGAATTTTATCTTATCACACGGTATTGATAATTGCTTACATCATTCAGTCGTCTCTTACGACATCCGCGAAAAAGGGAAAGGGAGCATTAGCGACGCGTGGTTTTCTTAGTCTATCCCCACCCAGACCAGTTGTATATTCATATGAACTATCTTAAAATATTTGTTGCGTTATGGAATTGTTTGCATTGGATTTTGCATGACCCGAAGAATGGTAAGACTGTGATATAGAAAAATATGCTTAGATTACTATTGAGGCCTGATTTAAATCTGAAAGGTGATACTTCAATATAAACAGCTCTCAATCTTACAAATATGTTATTACCGCTGCAAAAGTGGACCCAACGCATTGCCGTCGACCCGGTTTGGTACGAGAGGTCAATTACTTTCAACAACTAATACAAAGTAAAGAACTCCTCATGAAGAAACCAAGAAACAGTTACAATATCAGTTATTCATGTATCATGGAGTCGATTATTTGTTTTTATTGCAAAAAATATCGACTCATTTGTCAGGAAGCGCCGACCTTTTTAAACCAGTTTAAATGAGGTTCCATTGTGCCATTATATTATGTAGAAACCATCACAGCCATACAAAATACTTGACGTTAAATTCATAAAAGTTTGCAATATTTGTCTTTTTAACATTTGGCCAAAGATAATTACACTTGGCACAAAGCCACATTAAAAAACCTGTGTTTTAGTTCGATGAATCGTAACTGAAATATTTCGGCCAAGTTTTTAAAATTATTGAAATTTAGAATACATGCAAAATTGTTTTTAATAGTTGTCTCTTGGTGGAAAATTTTAATGGTAATTCTACTTATTGTTGGTCGTTGTGTTTATGTATTTTTTTTTATGTTGTTTTTATTCTCGCTTGTGGTAAGGTAACATGAAAACTTGCGGTGCACTCAACTATACTAACAGATAAGGTTTCTGTAAACACTTTGTTTACTTTTGTATCGTTAGGTAGGGTTGTTTATGTTCGTGTTCGCGTCAAACACGTAACCAATTGAACTATTATAGGTCATTTATAACGGATGCAAGCTAATTATCTAATGATTATGTGCAAACAACAAGATACGATTACGCTAGTAATTATTTTCATCTATAGCAATAATGAATATTCATTAGGTGTTTTAATAATCTCTCATTGTAATGTTCTTGTGATCGACACAATAGAAGCTAGCTAATGTAGCAAGTGGCGTGGTTTGTATGTCACAACGAACCATTTTTTTAAATATTGATAGCGTCGAGTTCATATCAAAACGACATACTTAATTGAAATAATAAATGCACTGAATTTTCGCGTAACAAGGAAGTGGGCAGTGGGGTAATGACCCCAGCGGATCGCGTTTAATACTTAACCTTTAACTACCGACGTCGATTTTTAGTCACACTAATACCGTCGTAGGGCCTGAGAGGCCGCTAGTACAACATAGAATTTAGTGAAATATATGTATAATATTTATGATTTTATAGCTTCTATTATTAATTTAAGATCTTATAATGAAAGAAAAGGTAAAAATTATAATCAACTTCATTAAAATTTGTAATTATGTGCCTTAACATCTTTGGCAATGTTTTGTTAACTTAAAAATGACTATTGGACGAAATAAAAAAAAAAATATTTCACTTATTAGGAACCACAAAAAATATTTTCTTGAACAATGTGTAGAGATTGAAAAGGTTTTTCTTGTGTATATAGTTGTTAGCCGCCGATTGCTTGAACAGCTTTGACCGAACTAATGGTGAGCGCTGAGGACCCTCCACCCGGATTTTGAAAAGGATAGTTATGCCTATACTATTATTTCAAAGTTACACATTTCTATCTCTGAAGGTTGATGCGAAGTGGGAGCATAACATATAAGTTATCTAGAAGCATCAACAGCGTAAACAGTAATGCCTGCATATATAGCTTGGTAGAATCAAGTAACCGTCTGAATGTTGTAGTTTTACCGGGCAATTGTTTATGCGATGGTTTTGATTTTGCTTAGTATTGGTTAGTAACTAATTACGTTTGTAAAGTCACCTACTACATACGGAATTATACCTTATATCTTAATATAAATTTCATAGAATCCACTAAGGCTGAGAAATTTATGAGAAAAAGTCCGGTAAATTTCGACCTAGGATTTGAATCGGGGACCTCTCTCCCAGAGTCGCGAGCTATAATTCTAAATTGGTTTAGAGTCTAGACCAATGAGGTAATCTATATATCTAGTATTACTCTATCTACCGGTGGATATTGAACTTGGGGCCCTTGGTTCTAAAATAAGAACAGTCAGCTGTAGTCTCCTTGGACACCTGCCACTATGACTCATATACACACACTGACAACAAATGTACATATATTTATCGTTAAGATTCAACGTTACCACTCTATATTTTTACATTATTTTGCGAAATCAACTCAAGGCTCGCCATAAAATATTGTTTAATTATGAAAAATGTTTCATTACTTTTTATATGAATATTGTTATCACGTTTTATTTTAGCACTTTTCGGTTACTAGTCACGACTTAAAATATTTTTAGTTGTCAAGCCACATATAGAATACCGATTTGTTTCGTCATTGCAGCACTTTCTCTCGTTCATCTTATGACTGTTTGTCATTACCTAGGTATATAAAGATAACAGTAAATAAACGGTTATCCATTTTCACAAAACACACGTTTATTTTATCCAAAATGTTACTGTCATTAATAAATATCTTTCTTTATACGTTCACGTATTTTCACCGACATAAGCAAGGGATCACATTCTTGTTTCTCCCTGTTACTTTAGTTCCACGGAATAGGGATTAAACCGGCTCTCTATTGCTATACATTGTCCTCCTGTTCTTCGATATAGCTACTAAGTGGCCACAACATCTTTACTTTTTTGACACAAGTGAATGAAGAACAGGTTCGGATTTTCACATATAAAATGATGAATATCGTACGTATAATAGTCAAATATAAGATTCCAAGGAATCTTATTTGTATGTATATGTAAATAATATATAGGATATTTAAAGACCGTAATATCTTAGATCAATTAGGTAAGAAAATGGAGAAATGTCAACGCTCAACTATTTTTAAAAATAATTATCGTATAATACCGGGGCCAGAGTCCACGGAGCGTAGCATTTTGCACGACAGAACATGACGCCGAGCGTCGATCAGTAGTCTTCCACGCACTTATCGCGTGTCTTTATGGACTAAACAAAAAATCATGGTTCAACGTTTTCTGTTAAACAATTGGCACACGTTTACTACTGTCTATTCATATTCAAGTCACATTGTTCAACGCTTTCGATACCCAAAATACTATTTTCACTAAATGTGGAGTCAAGAGTCTCCGAAACCGGCGAGCGTGTATGAAGAGAATTATGAATGTTGAGGAAGCGAGTGAAGTATGCAGAGATAGAGTTCTCTGGCACTCTGTTCTCTCTGCCTACCCTGCAAGGGATATGGCGTGATGATATGTATGTATGTATGTACTAAATATGGAATGTGACCGAACTCTATGAGTGGCTATGAGCTGAAATTAGAATAAGTATTAATCATATATCATTTTTTTATATTTTGTTTATCAATCGTGCAACATTGAGTAACAATCTGAATAGACGTTGTGCAATGATGATCAATTTAATCGTAGTGCTTAAAATAATCAGCTTCGCACTGAATATAGTCATAGCTGAGTTATCAGTGAATATATATTGCTATTACTAATACTATTTTCGAAGCACGTATGTGAACTAACTTCCTTATAATTTAGATTGAGGCACATATGCATCGTTGAAATGAACATGAGTGTTGGTCTTTCATTCTAAATAAAGGAGTTATTGTGATCAAAAAGCAATTTAGCGCATGCTATTATTAAGTTTAAGTGGTGTTAGTTTTACTTACAGCTTCGGATGGGTCGGCCATTCACATTTACATAGATTTTAGGATCGCTGGCAGTTTAATTTCATCATTATCATCTTCATCTCAACTCATATATGTATTTATCACTACCGGGCTCGAGCCTCTTCCGTAATAGGAGGCAAAATGACCTACTTTGTTGGTAAAAACCTTATTTCAAGTTTTCCTTGTCTGACATAGATTTTATATGCATATTATATCTCTTAGTCGTCTTTTACGACACCAACGACCAAGATAGGGAATTGTATTCTAACTCTATCACATTATAATAAATAGAATCCAATTAAAAAAAAAACCGATTATGAGCGAAAAATGATTGTCACAAGTGGGAACAATAATTTTTCGCTCGTAATCAGGTTTTTATAAATAATCAAGCATATTAAATGCTAAATTTCAGTAATTAGAATCCAATTGTATTTATGCGACCTGTATGCTGTTGAAATAATAACTATAATATGATCTTTAGCCATCGATTTAGGAAGTGTTTTAATTGTGTGTATCAATTGTTTATAAAACCCGATTACGAAGCGAAAAATGATGTCACAAGCGGGATTTTTGGCTTCGTAATCGGGTTTTATAAATAATTAAGCATATTAAATGCTAAATTTCAGTAATTTAGTATTAATTGTTTTTATTTATCTACTATTTTAAGTATATTACATATTTGTTTAATAAATTCGCATTAAAAAGCATTTTGGTCCAAATAGTGATGTTCGAGATAAGCGTGTTTACAGGTCATTCAAGACTTATATTTTATACACGGAGTATAAGATATTAACATTAAAAGTAACTATGTGATAACGAAACCATAAGATAAAAAATGACTATTCTTTAGATTACAATCAAATAGTAGCTGATTCTCTTATCTGTATGTAGATGGCGAAATAAAATGCTTTTCGATTACACATGAATACCTTATTTATATTTTTGATAACATAAAACGGATATGAATATCATAATACTATATTTCTTTTTATTAAGATTTAAATCACTAATAGAATTCTTCTAAATATTTTACTTAAGAAAAATACGTAGTACTTTAAAACGTTAGTAACTTTCTTAAATTTTATATAACTTCTAAAAAAACAGACCCATTATTGTGTACTTGCCTTTTCGATAAAGAAAAGGCAATTGGCTTATTACGTTGACTATAGAGGTTGCTATTGGATTTTATTTTTAGTATTCTTTCCCATGGAGTAATATTACCTGCTCACATCCCTCAGTCAACTCATGGGATATCCACAGTAATATGAGTGATGGTGACAAAACTTTCATCATCATCTCCGTTGATATACGTTCTACAACACAGGCGTGAGCCTCCTCCGCAATAGTAGAGAAATCGTTCTAATATACCACGCTGGTTAGTGCTTGTCAAACTAACCCGGTTTTATTTCGATTTTTGCTTTTCTTGCATATACATATATTATCTGCATATATCTCATAGTCGTCTTTTACAAGATCCACGGGTAACAAAGAGATTCATGAATTGCATTCTTACTCTGCCATATTATGTACTACAATACAAGGATATTGCAGACTAGTAAAATGTACAATATAAAAAAAAACATATGACATTGGTACGATTACGGTCGGATTTGAGTACGGTCTTATCGCATAACTACTGCAACTTCTTGCAAACAACCTTAGGATGGATTTTTAATTTATTGTGAACAAGGACATTTGACTTGGGCACGTATTATTGAATTAATATGTACAAACGTGTTAGTAGAAATATTTGATAACATTGAGTTTTCTTTTGTTTCAGGATACCTAATGTTTTTGATCTCACTCCCATAATGGGGTAATTTTAGAACTAGTAATTTAGTGTCTATTAGTGTATTGATATAACAAGGAAGTGTTAAAGACATCCGCAAATATGTATTCTATGAACTATATTGGCAAGTTCATTGCCAACTTTCGTGAGTTTTATAACGAAATCAATGGAGCGACATTGACGGGAGCCATCGATGTGGTGGTGGTAGAGCAGCCTGATGGCAGCTTCACCTGCTCACCTTTCCATGTACGCTTCGGTAAACTTGGAGTTTTAAGATCTAGGTTCAAAGTGGTAAGTAATATTATTTCTTATTATCTTATAAATAGGTTAATTATAAAATTGGTTACAGTTAGTTATTACAATATAATTTTAAATACATAGGTTACTTTTAGTTTATTAATAAAGTTATTTATTTACAAAATTATTTTTAATGTTAATTTTTATTTTATTTCAACAATTTGTCTAACTAATACCATAGATTTTACCATAGAGATTAGACCATAAAGAATGCGCCAAAAAACCATTGCAGCCAATTTGTAGTTTGTGGTGCGGCGGCAATAATCGTATATAAGAAAATGTACAAAACAATGTAATATTTTATAAATTATCAAATATTTATATTATCTATTTATGAAGTAAAAACAAGCAGTATTAAAATATTATAATATTAACGAGTTCTTTATGGAAAATTAGGAAAAAGTCGCAATGCAGCGTTAAGTTTCGGTGACACTGATATTTTTCATTTAGGTATTTCTGTATGTATATAATTCAATTTCGTCATGAGATATTCGATCGTCTTTCTGAGATTTTTTTTTTAAATATACAATAAAATTATTGATATTTTTGATACATATAAACACGTACATCGAATAAGATTACACCATTACATGTGAATTATAGTTTCAATCTAATTATGATCCTCATTTACTTTAATTTTACCCATAAATATTGCTAAATGTTTGGGCGCACTATGACAACACTGCATGAATAATGTGTAATGCTTACGTATATGCATGAAATGAAATAAATATACTACTTTTTACTTTAATTTACCGACGTGTTTTTACATTATTTTAATACGCAATATACTTACCATGTAATATTATTTAAGTAGTCTTTCCATTACACTATTTGATGCTATGATTGTACTAGGAACTCGTCAGACAAAAACAAATCTTTGTATTGAAAAGTTTGAGGTTATGCCCGTAATGGGCATAACCTCAAACTTTTCAACTAACACCCACCAAAACAGTCGCGTGACATGGACCGACCGTCAGACAAATCTACTAGTGTCGCTTGTCGATTTAGCTACGCTCCGTTTTAGTGGGCATGGTAGTCCATGACCGTGTTTCTTTCCGTGCCTGACACGTTCTCAGTACGCTCATAGTATGAAAAGGTGTAGCGGATAGACTCCTTTATTAGTCACTTTAGTTAGATGGTATGGTTTACTATTCAAAGTTCATGAACACTACAAGTGCAATGATATTCCTTTGGTATTTAGTATTATTTTTGGTAACTTAGACTTATAGTATGGAGTCATTATCTCAGCTCATATATGTCCCACTGTTGGGCTCGAGCCTCCTCCGTAATGAGAGGGAAATTGACCTACTATATACTACGCTCATCAGGCGTGTTGGTATAGGGTTTTATATCGAGTTTTTCTTCTCTTGCATAGGATATTATATGCCTTTTTATCCCTTAGTCGTCTCTTACGATCACCCGCGGGTAAGATAGGTGGTGGTGATTTGTATTCTTACTCCGTCACCACACGGATAATAGTATGGAGTACTTTATATATAATATTTCCTTGGTCTGTGTGCTATTACTCGTTAGCAACAACACTTATGCATAGTCTGTAGATTATAAAATCGATTATGCAAGAGAATGAGTATTTCATTGCCCACCTAAAATTTAAAAACTTGTTTGGCCTTCAACTTTATTAAGTAACCATCTCCAAAGTTTGCAACATCTACCTATATATGTAGATACATCAAGTAGTCACGCCTTTGTATATTCTGTATGTTAAAGTTAATGGCGTATAGTTTACATTTGATTATCATCTGCTTTATATCTATTTTATATGGTTAAAAAGTAATACATTCTTGGTCTCAGTTCATATGCTTCCCACTGTTTGGGAGGGACCTCCGCCAGATAAAGAAAATCAGCCTGCTACATCACGTTGGTTAGATATATTGGCATAATTATAGTAGTATTAGTTTCTGTCTCTAGTAGTGATGTTACCTGCTAGGGACGTACCCTTTATCAAATTTTACGATGCCCACGGGAACGGAAGGGATGTTGACCATTGTATACGGATAGAGCATGCAGCCTATTGTTGCGACTCCCATTATATATTTTATAAAAAAAACCGCCCATTTTACTCTTTAGAAAAAATATTGAAAATGCGTCTACTTTTTTCTTTTCATTCGTTGTGCCGTTGTGTATTACCTTGTAGTGTTGGTCATAAACTTTCTCCACCATAGCATGGAAGTTGGCCTAACTGTATCACGCTAGATAGATTAGTTGAGCTATTGGTTTTTTTTTTCTTTACAGTGATTTAGTTCTTGTTTTTTACTCGTCTCTTACAATACTTTTGCCAAATGATGGTGAGAATGATAGAATGATGCCGCACTGTGTTCTTAATCATCGTGATCGCACGCTTGAAAGTTCAACAGCTTTTTATAGTAACGCTTGGTACTTCAGAATGACAAATATGTTTTTATGTGCTATTGAAATGTTTGATAAAAAGTTAACAACCGGATTTTTCTATTTCGTCATGTGTTAATTTATCTATGTTGTATGTACCAAGAGTATTATATGTATAATTCAGTATTGATTGTGAAGTGCTATTTGGTTACTTAAATATGAAATGTCGATTCTATAAACTAGGAAAGATACATCTATTTATTTTCAATCCACCGAGGCGGGTGGCCAACGAATTCTGTTGGTCTATCACTAGTCCGTTCAATAGGTTGAATGGTCGCACGTAGGCTTTAAGAGTAGAACTATTGTCGTCCAAGGCGGCTGGGTGGATTTCAATCAGATCATAGATTGCAAAATTAGATTTATTTGAAAATTATAAATTTATCGTTCTCTCCGTGTGATGACGGGCTAATCTGTCACCACTTCTCACTTCCTTTAGAGTAGTAAAACCGGCCGTGGGATTAGTAAGAGAATGTGCAGGCGAACTCTGCTCCGAAAAGTATAACAACCAATGCAATAGCATTAGTCTCCCTTTAGGAAACCTACATCCAGCAGTGAATGTTGATAGGCAGATGGATCTGATTGGATTGAAAATTATCGACTACTAATTATATCACTAGTAAGCACAGAGTCATAGCAAAATAATGAATAGGTAAATAAAAGTACCTAGTTCATGAAAACAATACGTAATTAAGTCCTATTTTTTTTACCTTGAAGATGTTTTGAATATATTCGTAGAAATAAAGGAAAAGCGTTCTAATAATGGTTTTTTTTCTTCATATTAGGTATATATGCATTTAACTACGTTGGTACCAAATTCTCGTAATTATATTATTCTATTTTTGATTATTGTATGCTAAATGTACGTTTAATTGCGTCATATGATTATCAAATTCTATACACATGACACATATTCACTATTTGCGTACGCTTCTACCACCGGAGCGTTAAGCAGAAGTGTGGACACCGACATATCGCAAATTTAGCTTTTTTAACTCGTCGCGCCGCAATGTCGAGTGAACTTATTTAAAATTCATATCTGCTGAGGAATATTAGACTCAATATAGCTGTAGCCGTTATTATTATGATTTTTTGTTGAAAAACTGACCGGCAAATTGAATCTAGGACTTGACGATAAAGTATAATAGTTGTTTGTTGACATACCTTAGGAAATATAATATGTTATTAGTCTTTCTACCGCAAGTGTCAAAAGAGACTACTAAGTGACGTAAACAAATAACATAATTGCGAGAGAAAGATATCTCGAAATTAACAAACTTATCTACTCAGTGTGGTATAGTAAGTGAATTTGACTTCCATTATGGAAGAAGCTGATATTTAAATACAATGAATAAGACGTATAAAAATTAAATTGATATCATATCAATAATTAATTATACTAAGTATCTACAAGACTTAGATATATAAATAAATAGCTCATAAATAAATGAGCGTAATATTTAATCGATATGTAAGTAATAATGATTTACTGACGTCTATATACGATAGCGGAACAGATACATAAAGTATCGTACGATCAGTATAGATAATACGAATAATATTAATAAATAGGCACCTACGTACATATTGATATAATTTTAGCGTATTATTTAGTGGTATGTGTGTGTATGTACAATGCCAAAATGAGTGTAGGAATCTGCGTCTTATTCATAACGAATAAAATTTGGAGTGTTGCCAAAGTAGGGCATAATTCTCACCAAAGTAAATTTGGCACAAATATTTCTCTTCATCCGGACATTTCATTTTATTTTTATTGAAATCTAGTCATTGTTGTGTACCTATGTAGCGGTTATCCTACGATTAATCATCTATAGCATTCGGCCTAAAACACTTTTTTATTTATTTAAGTCTTTCGTTTTTATTCTTGAAGTAGATAGCCAAAGATAGAACATACCCACATTTCATTATCAAATTTCGTCTCAAGTAATATGGACGAGTGAAATCCGGGCACCATTCCAGGTTTTATGCCTGCAATTGAGTAGTAGTTCTTGGCGAACAAATACAATAAAACACCCTTTTGTTTTACTTTGAATTTGAACTTATGAACTTTCAATGGGTACTCGCATGTTTATGCTGGTTGACCGACGAGGCTGTCGTCATATACAGTACTATAACATACAGTATATTTATTCTACATCCTTAGTTATATATCTTAACATATTCACTACAAATAATGCTTCTCCATCTATATATATTTTACAATTGACCTCAGAATAATTTTAAGTCGTATTCCATCACACTGGTTTAACGCAAGACATGCAAATTTTTTCCCGATGTTTTTCTTCACCGATATATCAAATTATATTCGTAGTTTAAATGTACAGTTTGTGTACATTTAATTAATTAGTACCTTCACTGCTTACCAATTAGATGAGTTGTTATTCTGTAGTCTTAACGAACCGCGCACGAATTATATATTTATGTGATTCACAGATATATTATTATGTTCTGAATCTGACTCTACTTTCAGTTCAAGAATGGAATGTTAGTATAATTAATTGTACGTTCTATTATTACTTAGGTTTATTATGTGCTGTCACGTCTTGTACAATATACATATACGTCTATATCTCGTTTTATATAAAATTATCTGTAATGACTCTACATTCGAATTAAATTAGCTATGCTATGCAGTTAAGCAAACATTTGCCAATCGGTCGGATGTTTTTGTCTTGTTTTTATATGCACGTCTATTGTATCCAACTACCATTTAACGTCTGTTTAAACTGAATGATATGTTCAATTATGGTTCTACAAACAGGTGGACTTGGAACTGAATGGGGAGCCTTTGAATATTCACATGAAATTGGGCGAGTCGGGAGAGGCTTTCTTTGTAGAGGAAGTTGGTGAGGACGAGGCTGAATGTTCAGCTCATTTGGCTACGTCGCCCATACCCGCCGCAAGGTTTGAAGATCTCTACGAGCCCAGACGAAGAAATTCGCTCTCTGTAGTTGAGCCCGACCATGGGCAAGCCTCTGATTATACTAAAAGAAGGTATTTAATAACATTCTTACTTTATATTATAACTATAATAATTAATTAATATATTATAATTATCATGAAAACTTGCTGTGTGGTAGCGGCTAAGAATACTATCAACCCTTACTTTGCTCATGGATGTCGTAAAAGACGACTAAGAGCACTATATTGATCTAGGCTAACTCCACCTGATGCCATTAGGTCAACAATTACATTCCCAAGGAGGGTTGATGTCAGGCAGAGCGGTCGGTCATAAAACTATTGCCAATATCTTTTTTCAGTAATTGGGATAAGAGCAGGCGAATGATGATTATAACTATTATGAAATAATAGGAATCATATTATTATGTATTTTATTTTCTTAGTTTAAAGCCACGGTGACCAGTTTCGACGAACACAGCTGACTACGCAGAACATATAACAGTGCACACGTGTGTAGATATAGGAGTATTTCAGTATTGTAATAGTTCAATGGGACGGCAGTCCGATATGGTCAGACACGTGACGTGTCTGAACTAACGACTGGTGTGATTTGATGTAATTTCCGAAGTACGGAGAGCAATTAATCATTGAAAATACAAAGAACTTT
The DNA here is from genome assembly GCA_905163515.2 of Lymantria monacha. NCBI lineage: Eukaryota > Metazoa > Arthropoda > Insecta > Lepidoptera > Erebidae > Lymantria > Lymantria monacha. The sequence goes on from LR991083.1 coordinate 14,869,056, forward strand.
GAAAACGGGTGAATTTGGATTGAAATGCGAGTTCTTAGGCTGATCGCACACTCGATACCTACGTATCGAAAATTCCTCGGTATGATCGTTACTGCTTTGTAGTTTTATATTACAGAGGCAGTTTTTAAGATTTCTCATTGTGAAAGTAGGTCGTCTTCGTGCAGTGAGGCATCAAAATTATGACATAATTTCATGTCGACGCTTGTCCAAAAGGACTAGTAGATGAAAACTCCAAAATAAAAACAAGACTGGCTACCTAACTTAAAAGTTATAACACTATAATAAGTGTTCATGATTGTTATAATTATTGTAAAACTAACACTGTAATATAGTAGTTTTCCATAAAGATAATTATTTTAATTGTAACCACATCAAGCAATTTACACCTTATTATTCGTTCCTCTTGATTAGTTTATCGTTAACGCAATTTTATCTTAAGATTTTATTTCCAGATATACAGCTGATGGCAAGTCAATGCAAAAACCAGACCTAAGTAAAATAACCAAGAAAACTTCTAAAGAGGAAACAATAAATAATGACCATGACGCTTTATTTGAAATGGACGGAATAGACGATGCGACGGACAAAACTGACGGAAGGGCGCCTAGAACTTTTGCCGCGACAGAACTGGGTGCCGCCGAGAGCGAGGCAAACCAAGTCGTGCAAAAAATCAGTGCACACAATGACTTTAGACCTATCGATGGACCGACTAATCAAGACGATCTCAAACAAAATGGCAATGGGAAGAAAAAGAAGAAAATTAGGAAAACTAGTTCAAAGAAACACCAAAGAAAATCTTCAACTAGTTCTATTTCGAGTCAATCAGATCGTGCGGGCTCGGAACAGCGCGTCACACAGCCAGCACCCATTCCAAATGTAACTGATATCAATTTCTTCAGCGACACTGAAGTTAACGCCACATCTCTAAGGTATTTTAACATTTTTACGTATATTTTTAATTTGAACGTCATAGTTTAAAATGTATTCATTAAATTGCGTTTACATAACATGAAACCTAAATTTGTTTTATAAATGAAGTATGTTCCCTATAAGAGTGTTTGAGCAAGTCGCCTGGTTACAGTGAAGAGATGTCCAACCTCAAGCTGAACGGTGACAACCGCATCCCACTGGCGTTATCCGACACAGCGTTTGAGGTGCACGCCGCCTCCAGACACGCGTAATAATTAATAATAATAACATCGTTCACGACACCTCGCTTGCAATTAACACAATCTAATTAATATTTTGTTGTTACTCATTTGAATTAAACACTATCACGTCGAAAGTTTTCGTATGTAGGTACATATGTACTTAGCTTTTGCAAGTCGTACGTAGTCACGCTTGTATTGTACTTTCATAAAATATTTACAATGTAATGTAATTATATGTATAATTATTCGTATGTAACGCACCGCTAAATATTTAACATTATTTCGACGTAATTAATATTAATTTAGTCGAATCATATTTTCTGTATCTCGTTTTATTCAAATGTTTTCATATATTTTCCTTACACAAATTGCTTTTGATACTTTGATTGATAATTTTAATTAACTAATAATCATTATGTACGAATTTTAATATTATATAATAATATAATCTGTAGTAAATGATATAGCCATAATAATAATGAAGAATCTACTACCTATATAATATATCAAAGGTTATCAAAAGGTTGTTTTGTTGTTTGTATCAATGGATTAATTTATGAGTCAGACCGGATAAGTTAGAAGTCTGACTCAAAATACTTCAATAAATTACATTTTATTTTTAATTAATCTATAATTGTTAGTATTTTACACAATAATATCTAGTATACACTTAGTCATATAATTATCATAACATTTTTAAAATGTAGGTACGTACTCAGATTTCCATGACGTATACTTTTCTATATACAGCTAATCTGATATATGTATGGAATAATTAGCAATAATCCTTATTTAATGTAGCAACTAGATAACATAGCTCACTGATATACTTATGTTAAGACTATAGAGCACACGATAATTATAGCATAAAGTGATCCGCGGATTTGTAACTGTATTGATGTGGTACAGGACTTGGGCAATTCGCCGTGTTCGATCGTAGCATTGAAAGCACGTTTTCAGTCACTGTATCGCGCTTTCGCAACGTACTGTGTATGCATTGAGCGTCTAAAGAAACGAGTTGATGGCCGCGGCGTTTGTATTTAATGTGTAGAATCATTCAATGGAGTATCCTGTATGCATATAGTATCGTGTGTGCTATGGCCCTTTTTCGTTATATTAGTGTAATATGAAGTTTGTAATGGCAGGAGGGGTTCTCGTCCTGGTACACCTGTACAGTCTGATACTGAAGTGGAGTTAGCTGGACGAGTGACAGGTGACAAGACAACACAATCGTGGCGCTGGGGTGAGCTGCCCGAACCCCCAGTTCGCGGGTCTGACACCCCGGCATCTCAAATCTCACCCGGTTCACCTGAATCCCCGCCTACGCCTGGTTCGCCAGCGTCACCCACCGAGCCTCTTAGTTCGGATGAGGAGCGTCCCAGCCGGCGCGGAGTTCTCAGCGGCATGTTCCGCTTCATGTCTCCGCGTGATTCCACTGACGTGCCAACTGAAGGCGTCTACCTCGACGATCTGGACCGAGGTCAGGTCGACCCCGATCTCTATTTTCCTAAACATCACGCTGAACGTTACCGTTCGGGTAAGTTTTATAATTATTACGAAATAATCTTTTATCAATCAGTGACTATCCTCTATATGACAAGAGTTCTATACTCTTGGTAATATAATAATGGCCAAATATAATCCATGATAATACTACAAATGCGAAAAAGAAATTGTCGATTTGTTACGCTTTAACCTGAATATATCGGGTATTTGTGGTATTATGCGAAGGTTCAGGAAAATGAAACGGCAACTGTGTTACCACGGCAGACATTCTGGTAAAATTTAGCGGGAAAAATGGTCGGTAATGTATATAACTATTATAAAGTTGGTTTACTGATGTTCTACCTATGGGGCTAAGCACATTACGTCTCCTGACCCTTCCTTGTAGGAGTCCTTAAAATCAGCTGCGGGTTCATCAGCAGAATGAACAATGGCACAAATGCCAGGCGTGTCGATTATGGCATTAACGCTTCGCGTCTGTATATTATCTGTTGATAGGCTGAGTGGATAGATTATAAAGCTTGGAGAGTTTGTTTATATTTGAATAATAGATTGTAAATATATGTCACAGCTGCTCCTGGCGTTTCAAACCAAATAGCTGGACCCACCGAGGAGGAGTATGAATCTGGGAACGGACCTTCTCTACCTCAATCGCCCGCGTCCCTAGAACCGCCTACACTGGACTCTGATGACGATGACAAACTATTAGCTAAGTGAGTATTTTTGTATAATTATCTTATTCTTCTTTCATCTAGTGACGACTTAATAAAGTTTAGAAAGGCTCCCAAAACGTAAGATAGATGTCGAGATATGGCAAACTTTAAAGCCTTTCTACACGTCAGCAGATGCGTCCGCAGACGTCAACAGATGCATCCGCAGATGGATCTCCACGAGCCGTCCACACGTCTGCAGATCGATCAGTCTGTGTTGGTTCTCGACAGACGCAACACGTACACACGCAAAATGGATATTGAGGCCGTAGCTGCCGCAGTTATTTATTTCCTAGCTATTTATGTCCTAAATGTTCGAGGAGCAAGTAAAAAAGAAAGACCGAAAAAAAAACTGTTAAAATCATGGGTGCATTCCAATTCGCTGCCCGATGAAGATTGATCCGTCGCCAGACGTGTGTACAGACCGCTCACTCGCGCCGAGCGCTCGCGCTGAAACCCTTTGATCCGTGTTACAAAAACCGACAACTAACGGATTTGTGCCGGATGCATCTGCCGACGTTATATACCTACCACAGAGGAGCAAATCACCCCCTCTACACGTCGGCAGACGCATCCGCCGATTACATCTGCAGATGAATCTGTCTATATACGTGTAGAGGAGGCTTAAGATTCACAAATATTTGTAACTATTGCGTTGCTATGTGTATATTCAGATGCCTATTCTAAGGGGTTTGCCATTATAAGGCCCTATATTTTGTGGTGGCATTGCTGGGTGGTAATTGTAATCATGAGGTGATGTCCTTATGACGATATGAAAACCATATTGTAATCATGTCATTCACAATCCCTCTTTTCCTACGTCCTACATTTTGTATTCACGGCTGTACATTATCATTCAGCCTTTTGCCGTCCATTGATGGACGTAAGCCTCTCTCAGTTGACGCGGTCCTGTGTCGTACGCATTCAACGACTTCCAGCAACTTTCACAGAGTCGTCGGTCCACTTGGTGTAGCTGGATATTACTAAGCATTTAATAATTCCGCCTCGGGCCCCAAAGGAGCTGTGTCATGCTTCTATCACGTTACGACAGCGTTAAACTTAAATTTTTTTACGAAACATTAATTTTTAAATATAATCAATACTTTTTTTGACTAGCAAATAATTGACTAGAATTTGAAATATAATTCTGTTACTACTTGACGTATATATAGTTCTTAGAATAATATATATAAACATATAGAAACCAATTCCACGCACAATATTTGACGCCACTAAATTGGTGTCAGAAATGTCACACTACGGCGGCCCGTTCCTTGTGTACAAGGTCATTGTGTTCCATTTTTGTAGTAGTGTGCGTGTAATAGCTTGCACACTAACAGTATTTTTTGCTTCACTTTTTAATACATTTAAAGTACAGAACTATCCTTCTGTTTTTTTTTATTCTAAGACCTAGTATTATAAATAGTCGGAAAAGTACATGTAGGTATTATATCGATATGTTATCTTTGCAAAGTTCTGCTAAGGTTTCTCGTTTCATTGTCAACATACTTTTGCATTGATGGTAGGGAATTGTATTTTATGAGATTTCTCATTTATAATAATAAAGAATATAAAAAGATAGGTAAAATCAGTAAAAAAATAATAATAATAGACAAACCCGTTGAGTTCAGACCGGATCTTCTCAGTAGCAGTCACGTGCCGATCCGATGGTAGTTCATTGGATTAAGTTAAAATGTTAGAAACTGACAATATATAAGTGAAGGGCAAGGGTTACAAATTGTAACACAGGGTTTATGCGTAATAAATGCATTTCAATTTATGTTAGTAAAATTTTGATTATTACTTACAATCGTTTTTTTCTGGATTCATCTTATCATTATGAACATCATTAATCTCAGCTCGTATACGTCCCATGGATCCGTTCGTGCTTTCTTACTCATGGGAGGAAAATTGATCTATTACACCATTAGCATACTATTCCACATCGCAAGCTGCTCAAACAGATAGGGTTGCAAATTAAATCCTTTAGTTGTCGTTTACAGCGCTCACGGGCAAGTAGAGATAAAGGGATTACTAATAATATATATTACGTTTCACATAATTTTTTATAAATTCATTTTGTCGAGGGTCTGTTATAACAGTTTAATCTTGGCCACTCCATATTTCCCTTAGAAAAAGAACTATCTTTTTTAATTTGATTGCGAAAAGTTTTTTGTAAAGATGGCTCAATAAAACTGCAGTATCTTGCGTAGATTGGGAGGGCGACGTATAAATAAAATCTGGAAGGTTGCAAAGTAAGTATTTAATGCAGTAAATACTTAGATGTAGTCATGAACAGAATCGTAAATAGATCGATGTTTGCGGTACCAAAGCACTAGGCCTCAAAATTACTAAACTATGAGACTGGATCATAGACAACCCAAAAAATACGAAGCAGCAATAGAAATTCGTAACGCGCGCATAAAAGGCTCGTTACGGTTCTGGGGGCTTACTGTGTAAGCCTTCAATAATGAACTTCATAATCTCATAATTAAGTTCAGAGTCAAACTGTCAATTTACACGTGAAATCTGCTTTAATCGGTTAGGTTAATTATACGTAGAGAGCTACGTTAATATTATAAATAAATAAATAAATATTATTCCAAATAATGGTTCAAAGCCGAGACATCGAGCGGGGTCTGCTTATATATGCCCTAAATTTATTCGTGATTTATGTTTACAGGGGTCAAATAGGAGTGTACGTACAAGAAGAGCAAGTGACTCGCGCTTTATCGTTCGAGGAGTTTTGTGAGCGAGGCGGTGCTCTGGCGGCCGAGGGGCGGCTTGTAGTGCGACTTGCCGGGCGCGCCATGCCCTGGAGGAGTGCGGGACCGTTGCTTCTGTCTTTACTAGCATATAGAAGGCCATTGCCTAATGTAAGTTTTAAATTCTTACTATTGTGTGTAAAATATAGTTCAGACTCAAATAGTTTATGATCTGGGTAATATGGCACGTGTCTCATTCACATTGAGATCCGCCCGTATTATGACGGAGTAATGTATGTATTACCACCCCAGTCTCGAAGATATTTGTGTATCATTGATCAAATTATATCACTCGTTAAACGCCATCTAAACTTTTGTTTTTGGGCACAAATGCTTTAAAATTTAGAAAAAAAAAAGCATGTTTAACGGAGTCCATTGTAGAGGAGGCTGGAGCCAGCATTGGGAAGTGTATGACCTAGGATGATGATGTACTGATCTTATACAGTCATTTTGAAATCTTATTCTCTTTCTTCAATGTTCAAATCTCCCTCTGTCTTTTCCCGGGAGAGGAATGCTGATGTGTAACATACCTATATGTCAATGTATGAAACCTTACACCTATCCAAACCAGGATTCGAACTCAAGATCTACACTATTGGGAAATGCAAATTGTCCTTACTAGATATACGAGACAGCTCTTTAAATTCCAAAATAAACGGCAAATAGATAAATCATACATTATCATTTTAATGTCACAAAAATATTCAAACAGACCAATAAAGAGGTTGTTTATTTATCACGCTTATTTTTTATTGACAGCGAGTATTGGAATCTCTGGAGAAGAGCTCGGAGAAAGACGAATCATCGTCCCGCACATCCGATAGTGCTGTAAAGCCCCGCACATACTCGTGGTGGAGCTGGCGCCGTTCCAAGGCGGAGGCTGAGCAGTGAGTAACATACCTATACATTGTTTTAGTCGTGAATGTCTCAATGGATTTTTGTGAGTTCAACTCACCGGCTCTAAGAATTACTCATTATTTTAAATAACTTCATACTAGACAAGATTATTATACCTACGATAAACTGAGTCTTGTACTTCTACTCATACTGTATCCATTAATAATTAATATCTACTCAAACTACTTGTATCCATATTTTTGAACGTTTTATTAAATTAACATCCTTTAAAAAAATATAGATATAAAATTCATTTAGGTCGTTTATTAATGAAGTGATTTTTTAACTACTTTAAAAACACTTACATTATTTAATTATTAATGACTGCACAGGTAGTAGCGTAGTGATTAAGATAACGACCTTCCTACGTGGATACCTTCGATTCCCTCACAGAACATTGCTTTGTGCGATCCATAAAAGTGTTCTGAGTCTGGGTGTAATTTGTTTGCGTTAATTGGATGTTTGTAAAGTCCCTCGCAATACAAGGATTATTAGTAAGGTCTTTTATAAAAAGAACGGATTTAGATCTTATAAATTTTCAAAGTTATCTTTGCATGTAGGTATAAACATACATAACATGTATCTAGTAAATTCTGTAAAATTAAAGACTGATATATTGAGGTCAGACGGACTAGAATCACACGTTCAACGTAAAATTATACATATAATATCTTACTATACCTATCTCCCTTGCCATATTTTGTGATTTTCCGTATCCCACATATAGCATGGTTGGGTGTAGGGCATCCAACGCTATAAATCTTCTTACATTATTACTAAACAATTAGATATAATTTACTGTCTATCAATCTGTAACTTTATTTTATTATGTTTAAAGTTCTGAAGTATCACCTCCGAAAGAAGACATTTTAAAAGAGGAGGCTGATATCCCGGCTGAAGTTGTCACAGAACCAAATATTATCGCTGAAGCTCTAGATGAAAAACCAGTTAAATTGAAAGTGACAATTGAGGGGGGTATCAAAGTCAAGATAGAACCTATTGTCTTAGTAGAAGATGTTTCAGAAGCAATGCCTGAAATTAAAGAAACAAGAGACCTAGGTAATTATTTTATAGTACATTTTTTATGGTTCCTCTTATCTAAAGTTACTTCATGAAACACGTGTCACGTGTGGGGGCAATTCTCGTCATTTGAATTATAATATATATAATTATCTCGATTTTTTAATTCAATTTTTGAGCTGTGTGATAGCGGCTACGAATACTAACCTTACTTTGCTCGTGGTTGTCGTAAAAGACGACTAAGAACCTTATAACGACCTGGACCAACTTCATCCAGTGATGCCGTTTGGTCAACAATTACATTCCCAAGGAGGGTTGACGTCTGGCAGCCCTACGGTCATAAAACTATTGTCAATAATTTTTACGATATGTACTATGGCCGAAGAGTACATATTGTATCGACCCCAAGTATTGGTATAAGAGCAGGAGAATGGTGATATCTTGCTTTTGTAATTCAAGTTTTTCTCAAGCAAGATTAATCTGTTTCGATAATACTTAGAGAACGGACCGCTTGTGCAAGGTTCCAATTCTAATTTTTATCTCGATTCCATGATCTGATCATATGAGGAGAATTATTTTCCTGGGCCGTCTTTTCAATTCCCATTGACCGAAATTGACAATTTGACGTTCTGTAGTCTTGAAAATTATACTTGCGCCTAAAGGCAACAGTATCAATTAGTGCTCCCCAATGCCTCAATTTCATTTTCTACTACGTTTTTATTGTGATTGATGATGGCAGAAGAGCTGGCAACCCATTTGATGGGAAATGGTAACTGCCGCTCTTGGACGTTTGCAATATCAGGGGATAGCCAGGAAAACTGTTAGCAACATGGCTCTACCAATATATAAGTACGCTCGCAATAATAAAATAATTTCATCTCAACTCATATATATGTCCGGTTCTGGCCTCGAGCCTCCTCCAAAACAGGAGAGAAATGGAACTACCTATACCACGTCTTTTACGTCACCCACTGATAAGAAAGGGGTTGTGAATTGTATTCTTACTCCGTCATTACACAGAGTCCAATAATTTATTTAAGTACAATTTACAAAAGTACGAAATTTTCAAATTTCAATGTCATTCTATCGGAATTGGAGAGTAGGTACATTGATCATAGGTATATCCAATTGTATCTCAATAAATATAATATATTTATGTATTGTATGCATCGTCCGTGTGGTGTCGGAGTAAGAATACAATTCAACACCTCTTATCTTACCCGTGGGTGAATCGTAAGAGTCGACTAAGAGATATAAAACGCATATAGCATCTATACAAGAGAAAGAAAACTCGAAACAAAACCCTATACCAACACGCCTCACCAGCGCGGTTATAGTAGGTCAAATTCCCTCCTATTGTTATGAAAGTCTCTCTCTTATTTCTTCTTCCTCTGTATGTTGGAATATAAAAGTCACCTCGAGGATGTTTTGAAAAGTCTTCTACCACTTACGACTGCAATACCACTTACCATCGGATAAAACGTTATGACGACTTTTTTATATGTAATAAATGCCATGTGTGTTGTAGTTAATTTGAGAAGATATCTTAAATTTTATTTTTCTTTTGTACAGTGGACCATCATGATCAAAGCTCTTCAGACTCTGACCAAGATGGTCACATCAAAAGGCCCTCGCGTAGATATTCGTCCTTCAGGAAAACGCTACGGTTGTCATCGGAACAAATTGTAAGTTTTAATTTAATAATTTATTGCCTCAACATTGACGTAGCCAAGTTTTCATTAAGGTGGGAGTTCAAAAAAATAAACAAAAAGAAAATATACATGAAATAACGCTAATATGTATTCATGTCATAAAATCTTTTTATTTTTTTTGAAGATAACACCCTGCACTAAGAAAATAATGTGGCGATTTTGGCATTATCACTCTTGGGGAGATTTATATCCGGTATTATAACCTTAATGTATGGGTAGATAATATACTATGAGTGGATAATATACGTAATGAATTTCAGCGTTTTTTTAACTGCCAAATAACATAAAAACCCATCAAAGACATAAGTCATATTAAGAATGTATTTAAATCATTGGCTTCTGTTCAAAAATTGAGTGGCAACGAACTATTAATGTATCATCTCAGTTCATATATGTCCCACTGTTGGGCTCCTTCATAATGGGAGGGAAATTGACCTACTATACCACGCTGGTCAGACTTGTTGGTATAGGGCAGTGATCAGCAACCTTTTGAGTCGGCAGAGCCAAAAATTAGAATTTATAAAGGTTTAATGTTTTTAAAGAGCTACAATTTTTTTTGTTGCCGACAATAATTTGTGCCTAATCCTCATTAATTAATTTAAAATCATTTTTAAATGTTTTCTTTATAAAATATATTTTTTTTGCGTATAGAACTAAAGAGCCGCAACTTCACATCCAAAGAGCCGCATGTGGCTCGCGAGCCGCAGGTTGCCAACCCCTGGTATAGGGTTTTGTTTCGGGTTTCCTTCTCCTGCATAGGTGTTATATACGTTTATATCCCTTAGTCATCTACGGGCAAGATAGGGGTGGCTAATTGTATTCTTACTCTGTCACTACACGGAAATTAATGTATAATTTTATATTATTACAATATTTTCATTATATTCTACACAAACATAGTATTACAGTTGGCATGGATTTGGTATATACTTAGACTTAAAAAAAATTACACGCACAGTCCACTCAAACGGAGTTGTAGCATAAACTAGCGGGTGATCGTCATGACTTATGAGCAACCGATTTGGGAAGCATGGCATAATAGGCTATATAGCTCTATCACTGTAGAAAGCTCATACTTAACTATGATATGTTTAAGAGTTGAGAAGAAGAGTATCTGAGTATGGTTCAAATAAGTGTTTTGTGTTGTTTCCAGAAAAATCTAAACCTTCGCGAAGGTATGAACGAGATGGTGTTTAGCGTGACAACGGCATATCAGGGTACAACGCGGTGCAAATGCAACGTGTTCAGGTGGCGGTACGACGACAAGATCGTCATATCCGATATTGATGGAACAATCACCAAGTATGACGCATTTGTTTTTTAACTAATTAATATTATAAATGGGAATGACAAATTGTTTGTTACCTTTTCACGCGTTAAGTAGTGAACTATTACTTATTCAATTTTGCGTACATGTTGTCTGAAGAACAGAAAAAAATATAGGATAACCTTTCATACAGGAAAATGTATGGTTCCCGACTATTAGAAGAATTCATTGACAAAATGTACAAATAAAACCATGGCTATAGTCATTACATTAATAAGTTACTATTAAAACGAATTTAATATTGTTTTAATTTTTGTAAGTTGTATTGCTTCTCCTGTAAGTTAAAATCCGCAAATGACAAGACTTTTAAACTCTGGACAGTCTCGAGAAACTTTTCTGTACACACAAACAAAACAAATGTGACAATCAGTCGCCGAGACACTTTTATCTGGGCTGAGATAATGATGATGATCCTAGATCGTTATAAGCTTCGTTGTAGATAAGTTTTAAAAATTGTCTATACATTAGGTTTTCTTAAAGAGAATGTAAGTATTTGCAGATACTTGACCTATATACCTAATACATATATAAATACTGTACCATTGTTCCACTGGTCCAATGGCATAAATAAGCAAGCGACTGGCTAGTAAGCTTATAGGTTCGAATCTCAAGTGAAGCAATTTTAAATTCAGTATTGAAGTAAAAGAAATATTTAAGTCTATTTAGTCATTTTCGAGTTATAGCGAGACTAAGGCACAGCAATTGATTTTTAAATATTTTCTTTTTACAGATTATTGTACATTATTTTTATATTAAAAATCTATTAATATGATATAATAATTCATAGTATATTTGTATATATACCTAACAGTTTTAAGATGTAAATCTTAATATAAAAAAAAAATATCTTAATTATTTTCTTATTGTTCAGGTCTGATGTGTTGGGCCACATCTTCCCTCTGGTTGGAAAAGATTGGGCGCAATCTGGAGTCGCTCAACTGTTTACTAAGATCAAGAATAATGGATACCAGTTGCTGTACTTATCCGCTCGGGCTATAGGACAAGCTAGAGTAAGAATATAATAATACTATAATTAAAAATATGTAGAAATTCGTTTAATAACAGTTTTTTAATCGACTTCAAAAAGGAAGAGGTTCTCCATTTGATTGTTTATATTATGATAATTTGCTTGTTCGAGCATAACTCCGCCATATATGTATAGACGAATTTGCGCATTATTATTTTTTGTTTGAAAGAGGTTTATTTTGAAATGTTTTCATTTGAATTTTATTACGATATCATAATTAGTTTCAACAACGGAACAACCTTTCGTTTTTTTTTAATAAAACAATTTTTACGGATTCTGTAAAGTGTTCAAAATGTCGGGAAATTAAAAATTAAATACAAACGCGATAGAATCCGTAAAAAATAGTTTTATTTCAAATTTGTAATACTCGCGTAAACATCAGATATCATTGTATTGTTTTTTTTTTATTTTAAATCTCTAGAACTTTACATAATTATGACGATTCTGTTATACAAGTTATAAATTATCAAACTAACGATGCGAACTATTAACACGGGTTTTAAATGTAACATTAATTACATAATGAATTATTTTTAAATATTGTCACACTCATTTTAAATCTTGAATGTTATTATTCTGAACAGGTAACTCGTGAATATCTCCGCTCTATCAGGCAAGGCGAAGTTTGCTTACCAGATGGGCCATTACTACTGAACCCGACATCCCTACTTCGTGCTTTCCATCGCGAGGTTATTGAAAAGAAACCGGAGGAGTTTAAAATCCAGTGCCTTGCCGATATCAAGGCGCTGTTCCCACAGGGCTCGAATCCATTTTATGCTGGATATGGCAATAGAGTTAATGTGAGTATAAATCTGCAATAGAATAGTGGTATTAAACCGCGCCATAGATATTATTAAGTTTAATCGTAAAGCTTAACGTCGCGTTAGAAACCTACTTCAATTAATCGTTGAAAGAAAGCATTTTGATGAAATCAGGGTTTTGTGTTCGCTAAATATTATATATTTTATATAGAGGTTAAGATTACAAAGTGTTGCCAGCCCTTATATTTCCGTGGGAGTCGTAAAAATCGACTAATACGGGAATACGGTGGGTTGTGGCGCCATCCATCGTCCCGGATGGGGCCTGCCAAAAATAAAAAGATAGGGCTGAATTTTTTCTTACTCTATTATCACACAGAAAGGAAACATTACATATATATAAAAAAATACTTATTGTTGTAATATAATTACAAATTATTTTACAGGATGTTTGCGCATATCAGGCTGTTGGCATTCCAATAGTGAGAATATTCACTATAAACTATAAGGGCGAACTGAAACATGAACTGACGCAGACATTCCAATCGACGTGAGTAAATAAATATTATTATTATTGTAATCACTCTGTGTAACATGGCGTGTCACTAACACATTTAATTATAGTATTTAGTATTGTATTTTTATTTCAGTTACAACGTGCAAAGTGACATGGTCGATGATTTCTTCCCGCCAAAGGCACGTGACATAGTTAAAAGCTAGTGGCAGGTTTAGGCTTCAGATAGTTATGTAATTTAAACCGGTAAGACGTATGGAATGATTTGGCTTATTACATTTGGAGGTGCGACCTCATTTCATATTTAAATTTTATAATATCATATAACAAAAATTTATTTAAAATGCCATTCTCTATCTGATTACTAAAACTGTACTTACAAATATTAAAAACTTGCAATCATCGACATGTCATTGTCGTCTGTTTTCTGTGGTGTCTCTTTTTTTCTATCGGGCTTGTTTTTGTTTGATATTTATGTTTTAGCTTTGATTGGTCTATTTTCTTCTTAATTTATCGTGACGAATCTCGTAGTTCTATTTTATAAAATCGTTATTATGTATACCTATGCCAAATTATTTTTGAACAGGATATATAAAAAATTATCAAATATTTTTTCAAATTTAATAAAATATTTGTAGAATCCTCTTATATATATCAGGATAGTTGACTTTCATTTTTGTTTAATAATATAACTAAGCAGATTTTAATATTATATACCTACATAATTGTATTTATATGTATACATTGGAGTTTTTATAACTCGAACCTCGTTCAGTCTTAATATTCAATAAATCAAAAAAATAAAATTGTGTTGTTACGTGTGCAACGAACGAATAAATAAATTAATTTTTAAACAACTTATAAATCGTACTTAATAAGTCGAAATGTTAGCAATTAAATCCTTTTCATTTCGAAGCACTTCTTAAATTGAAAACTCATTAGTTAATGAGTACGCAAAAACATGAAGTTTCATGTTTTTGCGTTTTCATTGATATTCAAGTAATTGAGATTCCACTATATTATAATAATCTTATAAAACATATTTGCACTAGAGTAAATAAAAAAAATACTAGATCTGTCACCACGCTGTTACTAACCAATATACCCATATATAATATATACGAAACTAACCCTAACATTTTTAGATATTCATTATAATATTCTTTCTAAAATTTATTAATTGTATTAAACTAAAGGCAATTTTATTGCCTTTAAAAAGTTATTATTATTTTGTTTTTGTTTGTAGTCTCATCCCTCTATTTAGGTAAAACAGTAATAAGCAAAGATGAAAAACACTTTTACCTACAGCCATTCAATATTTACATTCTAAAGATTTATTACTATCTGTCGAACTAAGTAATTTACTCAGATTTCGTGCCTTCTATTGAAAATTTCTTAACAAATAACGCAACAATAAAATTATTTTATGAAGATAGTAGCGTCAAGTAAATCAAAAGTATATTGTCTGCAGGTACTCGCACATGTCGGTGTTGGTTGACCAGGTATTCCCGCCGGCTCAGTGCGAGCCCAGCGATGAATTTTCGCAGACCGTGTACTGGCGAGAGCCGTTTCCTACTGTCGAGCTGCCCTCGATGTGCCCACCGCCGATTAAACACTAAACACGTACGCCTCATATTACGTTCGGGATGAAGTGTGAAGGGAAGGTGTCCTCCAGAAACGAGCATCTACAACCTCATCACTTAATTCCGACATACCTATATTTACGGAATAGAACGAGTGGCTTTCGCCGTAAGTTTGTTGCTATCCACTTAGTAAGTTATGTTGCCAAATAACGCATATCGTGTTCCAGTGTGATACTTAGGTCATAGATTGTAAAGTCTGCTTAACTATCTATGATAGTATTGTCACCTACTATCAAAGTGTAACATTGTCAAGCATTAATATTTTAGATTAAAAAAGACAAGCAACCCCATTGCCTTCGTCATTCAGAAATATACACGTTAATCTACTTAGTTCTTCTCTAATTTATACCCGTTGTTATCAACGACCTCTAAATTTTAACACCTGACACAATATGAATAACACATAACACTGTGTTACTTCAAATTTAGGGAGTCCTTGACGAAAATGAGATTTTAGACCTACAAAGTATCAATGGCGCTATAGAGGCTCGATTCAGTATTTTGAATTTCTGTTAATCTCATTTGACAATGGTCCAATTTGAGTGTGATACGATTTTTATTACCAAAATTTCAAGGCTCCTTAAAAGAACAAAGCAACAATTGGAGTGTGTTTAAGACCTCACGACGGAAGTGAAAACTTCATCAAGACGGGATTAATAATATGAAAATCTACTATATTTTTGCTCTATATTTATAAAATAATAACATTTACATTATATATAAATTACTCCGATACATTTTGTTCTAACTGATCGTCATTTGTATCGTATTAAAAACGATAAGAACCAACTTTATTCGAACGAGCGTTATATAGTAGAGCGTGACGTCTCAGTCTCATTCAACATCCACAAAATAAAGTACGCAACGCCTTTAATAAGTTTTCACTTCAAAAACCCTTTTATAATTAAAGAGAAAGAAATATATTTTGTTGTGAGTTAGGAATGATTTTATTTTTCTTTATCATAAACTTAAAAACATGAAATTGGATCCATTGGAGCATATGATATTAAGATTATTGATCTGCCCGAACTTTAATATAGGTATTTTGTATTGCCCATTACAATTATACTAGTATCACATTGGTTTGCTAATATTTGTATAATAATTATGTTTATAGCTTACATTAGTTGAAACAACTAAGTTTTAGACAGATTAGTGAATTACTTTGAATTATCTTAGGATGCCTAGTTTCTTACCGATGTTATTAATAGATATTAAAATATAGTTCTGATGTAGAAAATACCAAAAACATAAATGCATAGCCTGTAGTGAGTATATCGGTTTAACGTTTAGGTTGAATGTTGTAATATGATGTCTGGCAGAACATTATTTTGTAATAATTACTTTATTTTGTAGTACGTAATGTATAATTTTGATGGAGGTAATTAATATTATTATTAAATTTTTATTCATTGTAAAGACTGTACAAAATAAAAAACGATTTGCTGATTTATGTTACAAAGGAATCAACGTGGATGGTTTGGTTTCGTCGATTATTTAAGCTGTGATGTCGACTGATAAACGATGCTTTATTTTTATACTGTGATTACTTATTTTGTATGTGCTAAGTTATATTTGTGTTAAAGTAATACACATTTGTAAAGTGTCAGAGGCTTAGCTTCTGTTAGTTAGATTGATTTGTAACCAACAACCTCTATGATTATTTAGATATATTGATTTGTAATAATAGTAAATGTGGTATATTTTTAAATTAATTTATTGTTGTTTCCCTAATTGTTTCAATAAATATTTTCAGAAGTAGCACTTTTTTATGTTCAACCTTATCTCCGTATATTGATGAAGGCACCATTTAGCCGGGTGCAAGCGAAAAATTGCCAAATAATGTAGCATTCCACCGAATTTCTTACAACCATTAGGGGAATGTACATTTGGGGCCATTCTATGAACTCGTTTAAAACGAAACATGTTTTTGGACCCTGCTAACGCAAAAGTACCCAAATGGATACATTATCTTTTCTGTAAAGTACTGATGAGTAAGCTATTTCCTATGCGGAACTTAATCCTTCAGCCATCTGTATTGCTGAATATTTCGTACTGATAAAGCTGGTACAAGAATATTGCATAAAGCTGTATTTAGTTGCATAAACATTCAGAATACCGACCACGGTTTTCTCTTCATCATCAGTTTATCGACTGTCGGACATAGGCCTCCCCATCGGTTACCATATCCGCCATATTTGGCAAGCAAGTTGTCCCTCGTAATTGGTGTTATAAGATTCTCAAGAAAGTGCTGCTGTCCATTTTTTTTTCTGGTGATACCATAGCTGATTTTTGACTCCCACGGGAGGGTGACCTATTAAATGCAGATGCTCTCCGACCTCTACCGGCGGGTGACCTCACTGCGTGACGAAGGTGGCTCCCCATCGCTGAGCGAGATAGCCACCTGGCGCGAGGACGCCCGCCGAGACGTCATCGCCCGTTGGGCTACGCGGCTGGAGAGGCCTAGACACGGTGTCGTCACCGTCGAGGCTCTCCGGCCCGTACTGATGGAGTGGATGGAGCGGCGGCACGGAGTCCTCTCCTTTCGACTGGTGCAGGTGTTGTCGGGGCACGGATGCTTCGGCTTGTACCTGCACACGGTCGCGTATAGGGAGTGGACTTCGTTCTGCCACCATTGCAGCAGTGATGAGGACACGGCGCAACACACGCTCGCGGTATGTCCGAGCTGGGATGGGCAGCGCCGTGACCTCGTCGCTGTTATCGGTGCCGACCTGACGCTGCCGGCTGTCGCGAGGGCGTTGGTCGACAGCGTCAGGAACTGGGACGCGGTCGCCGCCTTCTGCGAGGCTGTCATCTCGCGGAAGGAGGCGGCGGAACGAGTCCGGGAGGATTCCCGCGACCCGGGCCGCCGTCAGCGGCCGGGGCGGCGCAGGCGCGAATACCTGCGCCTGATGCCGCCCTAACCGAGGCCTCGGGTGATCGGACCGGGGAATTGTCCGGTCACCCGACGTGAGGCCACCGCGTCAGGGCGACGCCCCGACGGCGAAATCTGTCGGGGCGTCGACGGGAGGAACCCGCGAGGGTAAACCGCCGGGCGGGCCACCGAAGTTAAAATCGAGTACTGGTGGTCCGCTAGCACGGCGAAGAGAGAAGGTTTTACGGTGGGTCTATGGGGTCACGCGCTGCCTTTTCCGTCACCCCGGACCGATTCGGCGGGGCGAGACGCACCCATAGCCCACCAACAAAAAAAAAAAAAAGGGTGACCGATTAAATAATAACCAATTACACTGACGTGATATTGCTTTTATGAAATAAAATTGTATTAAGAGACTTTAACGCGTTTAAAAATTTTTACTATCCCGATGTTTCTGAACACTCAAGATCCAGATCACCATGTCACGAGATCACTTAGATATTTAACGTTATTGTGGACGTCATTGTTTATTTTTTTACGGTAGGTATTAGTATTAATTTTGATCCACATTTTACATACATTAATTGCTTGTAAAAAATGATTGAAGTTAGTGTTAAACTTTATTATCGCATTGCGGAATATGCTATTTACGTAACTGCAGTTAAATAAATACTCGAGATATCCACAAACTAGCATTAAAAATCAAGAAGGCAATTCTCAATCATAAAAAAGATCACATCGAGAAAAAAATCGATTTCCAATGTTTCACAATCATAAATCAAAATATACGGAGCCAAAAATGCCACTCTGCCAGGACTGCCAGTATATTAGAGTAAAAACTCTATGGTTCCACTTCACGGTCATTGCACAACTCTCATACCATCTGTCACCACATATCGCCGTCAGTCCCAATCATCTCATCCATTGTCATCTATTCCCACTCATTTCATCCAACTCCATCGGCCTACCCTTATCCATCCTCATCTGTCACCACTCATTCTTTTCATTTGAATCCACCTGTCCATCTATACATATACAAGTCGGTTGTCGCGCAGGATATCCTGTACACGTTAGCTATATTCAGGATAGATGCACAAAACTACTAAATAGAAATATGAGTTCAGAACGAGAATGTACAAAGTTCGAAGACAAAGCTCGAGTTCGTGATCTATTTCTTTGAGTGAGAATTGCCCCAGAGACCAATCGCAGTACCTAAGGAGTAAATCCTTGATCGCCGTGGACTTTAAAAATATACAATACACCTAAACACAGGGCAAGCGTTTACGTATCGCGTTAAAGAATCATGATTCTTTGATCTCTGATGTATCGAACCTTCAATCATCAGCACGGAAGATAGGTACTTGTTAGGGATGTGAGGTTACTGGAAAAATCGATTAAATAAAATCGTTTTTTTTTTAATTTAATATTAATCGATTTGCCAAAAAATCGATTATAATCAAAATAAATAATCGATTATTACGAAAAAATCGATTTTTTCTATTATTTAAAAATGTATACTTTTCATATTCCAATAATAAACCTAAGAGATTCATATTAACAATTTATCAGATTAAAATCCAATAAAATTATATGAATAAAAAATCAACCAATTCAAATCTTAAAGTTCATCAAAGCGAATATTCCTTTAAATTTTCAAGGTAAGGATTAATATGGAAAAATTAATATGGATAATTAATAAGGAAACCAAATGTAATTATTGACACATTTTTTTTTTATTATCATAAAAATGAAATGATGAGCATCCTAACAAAATAAGAACCTTATTGTCTCAAAAACTAAAATATAAATCGCAACAAAAAAATGCCTTAAATGTCCAGTACTATTTTACATTTAGGCCTACGTCTAGCAGTGGACGGCAATAGCCTGACTTGATGATGATTTTTTTTTAGGGAGGCATAGTCCAGAGCGTGTAGGGGGCATAGTCCGGAGCGTGCACGTCGCGTCCCCTGCCAGTCTAGTTAGACTTCAATCCGGCTCATATGCGTACCGCAGTGCGGGTTAGGGTGTCCCCTGGAGGCGACGCGTACTGACCCGTCCCCGTCGGTACGAAAATCGGCAGATGCGGCGATGGGGGCCACCACCCATCACGCCTTGCCCAGTCAGGCGAGTCGAGGAGAGCAGAGTGCCGGGTGAGTACGTGGAATGTAAGAGGTTGTGTGGAAGGTAAGTTGCACGAGCTGATAACCGTCATGGCGGACAAACAACTAGACGTGCTCTGTGTAACAGAGACCAAGCGAAGGCACCGGCGAGAGCGTGTCCACTTCGGAGGGCTTGAAAGAATAAAGATTGATAGTTTGCAAGAAGAATGTGTAAGAGAAAAGTATGCAGAGGGTGTCCGAGAACGGCTGACGATGGCAAGCCAGCCGCAATCGGATAGATATAATAGAAGAATGCTGGAGAATATTGAAAGAGAGTATGGTAGATACAGAAGTATGTGGAAGCTCAAAGAAGCACAGAAAAACAAATGGTGATGCTTGGTGGGCTGCGGAAGTAGCAGGTTCCGTAGAGCAAAAGAAGAAAGCGTGGCTGGACTATGTCTGTTCCTTGAATCTGAATGACAGTATGACTGAACAGAAAAAAGAAATATATCAGCAATGTAAGAATGACAACAAGGCCATAGTGAAAGAGAAACGTGATAGAACAAATATGAGTGCAGAAGATAGGCTGGCTAAAAACTTCGAGGGTAACACCAAACTCTTTTGGAGAGAGGTGAAGAGGTCTCGGGGTGGTTGGTCAGCCCTCAGAATGAATAAAATAAGGTCTAAACGTGGAGACATTCTTACACAAATACAAGACGTGTTAAGCCGATGGAGTGAATATTTTGGCGATATGTATGCGGATACTCGGGTTGGCGCTTGTGTTGCATATGGTCTAGTAGATCAACATTCGGCACCGGCGTCCTCCGATGGCATCAGTATGGATGAAGTTGAATGGGCGATAAGAAGTTTTAAAAATGGTAAGGCAGCGGGCATTGATATGGTGTCTGCCGAGATGATCAAGCTTGGCGGCTCCTGTGTCTGGGAGGCGTTCCTGTTGTTCCTCAATTTATGTTGGAGCTCGGAAATGGTTCCCAGGAACTGGAATAGCGCAGTCATCGTGCCTTTGTTTAGAAACAAGGGTTCACGTTATGACTGCGCAAATTAGAGCCATAAGCTTGACCACTTTGGCAGCAAAAGTGCATGCTAAAATTATTGAAAGGAGAGTGAGGATGGAGTCCGAACCGAGGCCTCTCCAGCCGGACTGCCCAACGGGCAATGACATCTAGGCGGGCGTCAACGCGCCAGGCGGTGAGTTCCCTCAAAGAGACCACACCGCCCTCCGCGCGCACCCCCGACACCCGCCGATACAAATCGGCGAGCATTTCCGCCTCCAGGTCCCACGGGGGACTCCCGGCCAACAGGCACGCTGCCTCCGTCGCCACCGTGCGGTACCCGCGTACAGCCCTGACCGCCATGGCCCTCTGTGGTCGCCACAGAAGAGCCCTGAGTCGGACGGTCAGGGACCCCGCCCACAACGGTGCGCCGTACAGGGCCATCGACCGGACGACCCCCGTGTACAGCTGTCGGCACGTAGCGCTCGGTCCGCCCACATTCGGCATTAGCCATGAAAGGGCGGACGCCGCGCCGACGAGCCGCGGAGCGAGCCTGCGGAAATGCTCCCGAAACCACCAATGCCCGTCGAGCACCAGGCCCAAATACCTCATATGGGCCCGGATGCTGATGTCAACCGAATTGACGGTGATTGAAACGCCGATGGGAGGGCCCATGCGGGGCCCATGGAACAAGAGGGCCTCCGTCTTGTCCAGGGCCACCCTCAACCCCAGCGCCTCGATCCGCCTGACGATCTCTTCGGTGCCGAGAGTCGCCAGGCCTGCCGCCTCCTCCAGCGTCCCACCGTGGGCTGTGACGAGCGTGTCGTCGGCGTAACAGATCACGCCCAGCCCGGGTGGGAGGCTCCCTCTCAACGCCCAGTCGTAGCCGATGTTCCACAGGGTGGGTCCAAGGACCGACCCCTGTGGGACACCGCACGTCATGGGCGAAAATGCGATCTCTGCGGAAAATCTGTGGAGTTAGGCTGACCGACCGCATTCGTAACGACGACGTAAGAGAGCGAGTAAGTATGAAAGAGAGTATTGGTGTAAAGATGCGAAAGGGCATGCTCCGATGGTTCGAACATGTGGAAAGAATGCCGAACGAACGTCTGGTTAAGAAGATATACAATGCGAAAGTGGAAGGATGTAGGTACCGAGGGAGACCGAGACTAACCTACCTAGACCAGATCGGTCATGTACTGAAGGAAGGTGGAGTC
The DNA here is from genome assembly GCA_905163515.2 of Lymantria monacha. NCBI lineage: Eukaryota > Metazoa > Arthropoda > Insecta > Lepidoptera > Erebidae > Lymantria > Lymantria monacha. Next base: position 14,891,287 of record LR991083.1, read on the forward strand.
AAGAGTCTCCGAAACCGGCGAGCGTGTATGAAGAGAATTATGAATGTTGAGGAAGCGAGTGAAGTATGCAGAGATAGAGTTCTCTGGCACTCTGTTCTCTCTGCCTACCCTGCAAGAAATATGGCGTGATGATATGTATGTATGTATGTACTCTTAACTTGTAAATAATAACGGATTTACTTCGAGTTTTATTCATCCGTTCCATAGATGGCGCTTCTCATAAAAATCGATTAAAACGCGTAATTTAAATAATCGATTTTTTAAAAATCGATTATTAGAAAAAAAAAAAATAATCGATTAAAATAAAAATCGATTATTTTTTAACATCCCTACAGTTTGTTAGCAAAAGTGTATGCTAAAATTATTGAAAGGAGAATGAGGATGGAATCCAATGGTTTACTGTGTGAGGCACAAGGAGGTTTCAGGAGTGGAAGGGGATGCATGGATCAAGTGTTCTCTCTGCGCAACATTGTGGAGAAGCATCTGGCTCTAGGTCAGAGGGTTTTCTGCAGTTTTGTGGATCTGGAGAGAACATTTGACACGGTTGCACGAAAGGAACTTTGGGACATTTTACCGGAGTATGGTATTAACGGTAAACTGCTGCAGGCTGTACAGTCCAGTTACATGGGCTGTAGAGCTTGTGTGCGGCTGGATGATGGAATGTCGCCTTGGTTTGACGTCAATATCAGCGTTAAGTAGGGGTGCGTTCTATCAGCCAGGCTGTCTATCATATATCTAGATAAATGTCTCCAAAGGTTGAACGATATGAATGTGGGAGTCCAGATGGGCGACTCAGTGGTCAGTGCTCTGCTCTAAACAGATGATGCAGTCCTGCTGGCGCAGTCAGCGACTGACCTGCAGATCCTAGTCGACACAATGACAGAAGATTGTAAGAAAAGGGGTCTACGCATGAATGTGAGTAAAACCAAAATAATGGTTTTTGAACTCTTTCGAATGAAGCCAGATGTAAGAGAAGAGCCAGATGTAAGAGTAACAATAGGTAATGATGTACTAGAATAAGTGGATGAATTTGTATATCTTGGATGTGAATTTAGCCGAGATGGAAGGTACACCACTGATATAGAGCGAAGAGTAAATGGGGGAAACAGAGTGAACGGAGCGTTGGGACTATTTCTCGGTAGCCACTACCTCAGCCAGAAGGCACGTGTAGCAATACATAACTTGCTTGTCCCAACATTACTATGTATTTGGAAGCGAGAATTGGGTATGCAGAAAAAGTATGTAAGTAAAATTAATGCGGTCGAAATGCGATCTCTGCGGAAAATCTGTGGAGTTAGGCTGATCGATCGCATTCGTAACGACGACGTAAGAGAGCGAGTGGGTATGAAAGAGAGTATTGGTGTAAAGATGCGAAAGGGAATGAATGCTCCGATGGTTCGAACATGTGGAAAGAATGCCGAACGAACGTCTGGTTAAGAAGATATACAATGCGAAAGTGGAAGGATGTAGGTACCGGGAGAGACCGAGACTAACCTACCTAGATCAGATCGGTCATGTACTGAAGGAAGGTGGAGTCAAGAGTCTCCGAAACCGGCTAGCGTGTATGAAGAGAATTATGAATGTTGAGGAAGCGTGTGAAGTATGCAAGGATAGAGTTCTCTGGCACTCTGCCTACCCTGCAAGAGACATGGCGTGATGGTATGTATGTATGCTGTTTTAAATTTGTAGTATTACTGCAAGTTTTTAGCTCTTTGGAACAGTACTTGCATATTGCTGTATGTTTCTTAATCGTAAAATATTTTCGCCAACCGCTTTTAGATGTTTTACTATTGGAAGACATTTTTATTGTTTATCAACAACTACATATATTATGGCACTCTTAACTTGTAAATAATAATGGATTTACTTCGAGTTTTATTCATCCGTTCCATAGATGGCGCTTTTCATAAAAATCTATTAAAACGCATAATTTATGTAATCGATTTTTTAAAAATCGATTAATATTACTATAAAAATCGATTATTAGAAAAAAATAATCGATTAAAATAAAAATCGATTATTTTTTTACATCCCTAGTACTTGTGCCATTACATTATTTATGCAGTTCTTATGGAAACTGTACTGTACCTGATAGTAGATACTATTTTTAGCAGGCTATGGTCCGGACACGCGTCGCCCATTTCGTCCGAGGTCACGGAAGAGCGGCGCCTGGCCCTATAACCCACCGTATTCCCTCCCCATCGTCATTAGGCCGGCCACTGGTACCGCTTTCTTAACATCCGTGGCCAGCCCGGCGGTTCACACTTTTTTTTTGCGGTGGGTTATGGATGTCTCTCGCCCCGCCAAATCGGTCCGGGGTGACGGAAGAGGCGGCGCGTGACCCCATAGACCCACCGTGCAACTCCTCTCTTCGCCGTGCTAGCGGGCCATCAGTACCCGATCTTTGTCTTCGGTGGAGGCGGTTTAACCTTCGGGGAACCATACCCCGTCGACGCCCCTACTTGTTGCGGGGGCGTCGCCCTCACGCGGTCAGCCTCTCTGCGGGTGACGGACTATTCCCAGTCAAGTCATCCGCGGCCTCGGCTAGGACGGTATCAAGAGCAGGTACTCACGCCTGTCATCAAAAAAGGATTACCTCTTGGACCTACCCCGCTGCCTCCCGTGACAGTCGTCTCGCAGAAGGAGGCGGTGGGGTCGCTGCCTTCTGCGGCTGTCGGGTCGGCGCAGTTGCTGTCTCGCAGAAGGCAGCGACCGCGTCCCAGAGTATAATAGAACTGATGACTACTGATAATTTCTTTAGGTTTAATGAAAAATTAAAAAGAAAATGAATAAAATATTATATATTTTCAAATGTCTTAAATGTTATGTTTCATCTTCTTCCATGGCATTATCTTCCTCTGCATCTTCATCATCATCACCTTCTTCATCATCACTAGGTACATCAAGATCTTTATGGAAACCTTTTCCCTTAGTCCAATGATATTTAATAAGAACTTTAAACTTTGCCATTTGTATTCCCAATAGTTTCAGAATGCTCGCCTGTTCTGGTGTCAGAGGTGCGCCTTTTTTGCAAACCTAAAAGATTCAATTGTATATCAAAATTTTACTACTGCTGTGAAAAAAGGAAGATCACCTAAATAATTAAACTTAAACCAAATTTTATTTAAATACAAAACTTTTATACAAATTATAATTAAGCCTAGCCTAGCCACCTATTCTGAGATGTATGAAATATAATTACACATTAAATAAGAACTGCATATTCATATTGTTCTTCGGAAGTTGCATAGACAGATATGAGCATATCAGGCTGCTTCTGTGAGGATATAAATACCAACCAAACATAGATGCTGTTAAAAAAATATTAAACTTTATTTTACTCTTTAATACTATTCACTTTTTTCGTTAAACACATAAATACATACATACCATCACGCCATGTCCCTTGCAGGTTAGGCAGAGAGAACATAGCACAGTGCCATAGAAATCTATCCTTGCATACTTCACTCGCCTCCTCAACATTCATAATTCTCTTCATACACGCTCGCCGGTTTCGAAGACTCTTGATTCCACCTTCCTTCAGTACATGACCGATCTGGTCTAGGTAGGTTAGTCTCGGTTTCCCCCGGTACCTACATCCTTTCACTTTCGCATTGTATATCTTCTTAACCAGACGTTCGTTCGGCATTTTTTCCACATGTCCGAACCATCAGAGCATTCCCTTTCGCATCTTTACACCAATACTCTCTTTCATACCTATTCGCTCTCTTACGTCGTCGTTACGAATGCGATCGATCAGCCTAACTCCACAGATTTTCCGTAGAGATCGCATTTCCACCGCATTAATTTTACTTTCATACTCTTTTCTGCATACCCAACTTTCGCTTCCATACAGTAATGTTGGTACAAGCACTGCGTTATCTATTGCTACACGTGCCTTCTGGCTGAGGTGGTTGCTACCGAGAAGTTGCCCTAACGCTCCGTCCAAGATATACAAATTCATCCACTTGCTCCAGTACATCATTACCTATTGTTACTCTTACATCTGTTCTGGCTTCATCTCTTTCAAAGACCATTATTTTGGTTTTGCTCACATTCACGCGTATACCCCTTTTCTTACAATCTTCTTCTGTCATTGTGTCGACCAGGGTCTGCAAGCCAGTCGCTGACTGTGCCAGCAGGACTGCATCATCTGCATAGAGTAGAGCAGTGACCACTGAGTCGCCCATCGGGACTCCCACATTCATATCGTTCAACATTCGGAGACATTTATCCAGATATATGATAAACAGCCTGGCTGACAGAACGCACCCCTGCTTAACGCCGATATTGAAGTCAAACCAAGGCGACATTCCATCACCCAGCCGCACACAGGCTCTACAGCCCATGTAACTGGACTGCACAGTCTGCAGCAGTTTACCGTTAATACCATACTCTGGTAAAATGTCCCAAAGTTCCTTTCGTACAACCGTGTCAAATGCTCTCTCCAGGTCCACAAAACTGCAGAAAACCCTTTGACCTAGAGCCAGATGCTTCTCCACAATGTTGCGCAGAGAGAACACTTGATCCATGCATCCCCTTCCACTCCTGAAACATCCTTGTCGCTCACACAGTAAACCATCGGACACCATCCTCATTCTCCTTTCAATAATTTTACCGTACACTTTTGCTACCAAACTGGTCAAGCTTATGGCTCTGTAATTTGCGCAGTCATAACGTGAACCCTTGTTTTTAAACAAAGGCACGATGACTGCGCTATTCTAGTCCCTGGAAACCATTACCGAGCTCCAACATAAATTGAGGAACGCCTCCCAGACACAGGAGCCACCAAGCTTGATCATCTCGGCAGACACCATATCAATGCCCGCTGCTTTACCATTTTTCAAACTTCTTATCGCCCATTCAACTTCATACATACTGATGCCATCGGAGGACGCCGGTGCTGAACGTTGATCTACTAAACCACATGCGACACCGGCGTCAACTCGAGTATCCGCATACATATCACCAAAACATTCACTCCATCAGCTTAACACGTCTTGTGTTTGTGTAAGAATGTCTCCACCTTTAGACCTTATTTTATTCATTCTGAAGGCTGACCAACCACCCCGAGACTTCTTCACCTCCCTCCAAGAGAGTTTGGTGTTACCCTCGAAATTTTTAGTCAGCCTATCTTCTGCATTCATATTTGCTCTATCACGTTTCTCTTTCACTAAGGCCTTGGTGTCATTCTTACATTGCCGATATATTTCTTTCTTCTGTTCAGTCATACTGTCATTCAGGTTCAAAGAAGAGACATAGTCCAGCCACGCTTTCTTCTTTTGCTCTACGAAAGCTGCCACTTCCGCATTCCACCATGCCATTTGTTTTTCTATGCTTCTTTGAACTTCCACATACTTCTTTCGCTGTATGTACCATACTCTCTTTCAATATTCTCCAGCATTCTTCAATGTCCGATTGCGGCTGGCTTGCCATCGTCAGTCATTTTTTGTTAAACAGAATACTGTTTTCATTTTCACAGGCATCTGAAGCCATTACTAGCCAATCACCATTTTACAAATCAATATTTCTTTCGGCCTTATAATAATATAACTCGGTACCATGACTTCTTCAAAGTAATATTTCATTTGTTTTATAAAGAGATTGAGACAAAGCTATAACTTCACTTAGTTAAGTGCCTTGTTCAATCAAGAGTGAAAGATTTCAATTGAAATCACTAAAATGCTCAGCCGTTTTGCTATCTATGTAAATTTATCATCATAACCTTATGAGGTTGTACCATGGTACAAAATATCATTCTAAGATGGTGTAAAATTAATTAATTCTCCAATTTCAGTATTTATTTCTCTAATGCTAGGGCCGCACCTGCGTGTATCGTCACGAGGCTTCGTGCAATAAGATGATACACGCAGATGTGACCAGTCATCATCGGCTATCGTCGCGAACATTCGGGCTTCGTGTGTTATCGCTTGGTTGGCGATAAGTCAAAGGTTTTAGCGCACTAATGTATCGCGCTCTGTGGTCACACTAGCGTTTTTCATTTCGGCGGAATTTTTCTATGTGTTTAGACGCATTCGAGGATCTCCAGTTAATCAATAAATATGGAGTGGAGCGATGAAATGGTGTTAGAATTTTTACATCATTATGAAGCTGAACCCATGAAGGGATCCAAAAAAATCATTATGTAATTATTAACATAATATAGCTATAAAAGTAAAGCAATTCGTCATCCATAGTTAATCGCATGAAAATGATTTCGGCCATCTTTAATTATTGCATGATACTTCGTGTAAAATACCGAAGTCGCTAATATGACCACAGTTTTATCGCGATAATATTTTAGTGTACGAAACGTACGAAGCTTCGCCACACATTACTTCGGGACGACACACGCAGGTGCGGCCCTAGCATAACAAAAAGTTGGCACTTGGTCTATCAATGTCTTTTGTAAATTTTGATATACCTTATATTCTTTTATTAGATTTATGACACCTCTCTCTAATGAGGTGGGCAGCCCTAGTCTTCTGAGGTGTGGCTCTATTGTATGGGAAAAATCTTTTAGTGGTCCTTGAGGTAGTATCACATCTTTTGTAGCTACGAAACCTGCGCGTGCATATTCTGTGTCATGAAAATCTTTGAACCATTGTAGAACATCAGGGACATCTTTATTTGTCATAAGCAAGCCACACTGTCCTTTTAATCTTTTAGATAACTGGAAAAAAAATTGGTTAGTAACATTAGTAAATAAATATAATGGATACGGAGAGTAACACGGCAAGCATAATTTTGGTGGATCTTAATCATTATAATTATAAATATACATTAACAATTTTTTTTTTTAGATTATTGCCTATGGTGGCAAACGAGCAAGCAACACACCTGATGGTAAGTGTCACTGCCGCCCATGAATCTTTGCAATACCAGCCTACCAATAAAATATGTTTTATACAGCATTAGAATATTAAAATATATAGTAGATTGAAGTATTCTTATTACTGCAATATTATGGGAAGAACCAGTACAGGGGGTGGAATTTATAATTTGTACCATAATCTGTTATTTGCAAAATTAATATGGCAATAATAGATGCAGATTTTTCATTTATAACTACATACTTCTATCTAAACTCTTTAGCTTTATTATAGTATAATATATGATCATCATCATCATTTCAGCCCATCACCGTCCACTGCTGGACGTAGACCTCCCTCATGGTACGCCACAGAGTGCGGTCCCGTGCCGTCTGCATCCATCGACGCCCAGCAACTCTCACCCGGTCGTCTGTCCACCTAGTGCGGGGGCGTCCCACACTGCGTCGTCCGGTACGTGGTCGCCACTCTAGAACCATTTTTACCCAGCGGTTGTCGGTTCTTCGAGCGATGTGGCCTGCCCATTGCCACTTCAGCGTGCTAATTCTTCGTGCTATGTCGGTTACAACCGTTCTTCTGCGGATTTCCGTATTACGGATTCTATCACGCAGAGAAATCCGGAGCATAGCTCGCTCCATAGCACGCTGAGCGACTTTGAGCTTGGTTATGAGGCCTACATTTAGGGACCACGTTTCCGTGCCGTAAGTCATCACTGATAACACACACTGGTCGTAGACCTGTGTTTTCAGACACTGAGGTATGTTGGACGAGAAAATCCTCCTAAGTTTCCCGAACGCTGCCCAGCCGAGTTGGATTCGCCGGCTGACCTGTTTTTCGAAATTGGATCTACCTAACTGAACTGTTTGTCCAAGGTAAACATAATGATCGACAATTTCGAGAATCGCATTGCCAACTAGGACCGGTACAGGAATGACATGGGCATTTGACATGACTTTCGTCTTGTCAATGTTCATTCGTAACCCCACAGTTGGGATACTATGCTGAGATCGTTGAGCATAGTGCCAAGGTCCTCCATGGATTCTGCCATAACCACGATATCGTCTGCATATCGAAGGTGAGTGATGTATTCGCCGCTAATGTTAATTCCGAGTCCGGTGCAGTCTAAGAGCTTGAAGGCATCTTCCAGTGTAGTGGTGAACAGTTCCGGAGAGATGACATCTCCCTGTCTCACACATTTCTGCAACTGGATCGGTTTCGTACTCTTATCCCGGATACGGACTGACATTGTGTCGTTCCTGTACAAACACTTCAGTACTTCGATATAACGATAGTCGATTTGGCACCACTGAAGGGACTGCAGCACCGCCCAAGTTTCGACTGAATCAAAGACTTTCTCATAGTCCACAAACGTTATACACAGAGGCCGATTGTACTCCTCGGTCTTCTGGATAATCTGCCGAAGCGTGAGGATATGGTCTATGGTGCTATAGCCTTTTCGGCAGGCAGCTTGTTCGGGCGGTTGGAAGTCATCGAGCTTGCACGTGAGTCGATTGGTAATGAACCTCGAAAACAACTTGTAGATGTGGCTCAAGAGTGAGATGGGTCTGTAGTTCTTTAGAAGAGCTTTGTCGCCCTTCTTGTAGAACAGCACCACCACACTCTTGGTCCACGACTCTGGCACGTCGCCCCCGAGGATAACGGGATTAAATAGCTTCTGAAGGGCTTTTAAGACCGGCTTGCCGCCTGCCTTCAGGAGCTCTGCCGTAATTCCGTCATCTCCCGGTGCCTTACCGTTTCTAAGTTCTTCGAGAGCCATTCTGATCTCGCACAAGCTAATGTCCGGGATTTCTTCGGTATAGTGCCGAGTTAGCTTGGATCTGGATTCTTGGAACAAACCGACAACAGGATTTCGGGATGATTTATATAACTGTCCATAGAACCTTTCGACCTCTCCCAAGATCTCACTTTGGGATGAAATGACAGTGCCGTCATCGGTCTTCAGCTTAGTCATTTGGCTTTGCCCAATAGACAGATCTTGTGAGAACACTTTTGAGCCTCGGTTCCGCTCTATCACTTCTTTAACACGGAGCGTATTAAATTGGCGAATATCGCGACGCACAGACCTGGAGATCTGCCTATTTAGCTGCCTGTATACGGACCAATCAGCTGAAGACTGTACTGTCATTTCTTTTCTCCGCTCCATGAGCCTAAGAGTCTGGTCAGAAAGTTTTTTAGGTCTATTGGCGCGGTGAGCCTTGAAAAACTTCGACCCAACCGCGTGGACAGTTTCCACGAACCTGTTGTTCATATCGTTCGGAAATTCGCACTCGTCTAGACATTGGAAGCGATTATGTAGTTCGAGTTGAAAGCTTTCGAGGTTCTGGTATTGGACAGGTATAGGTCGGAGGGTAGACTTCATTAAGCGTGACCGTTCGACTTTTGTGTGGATATATTAATGTGCCTCGTACTATTCGGTGATCGCTCCCAGTTTTAATCCTGCTGATCACTGAGACATGATTAAATATATGTCGTTTGTCCGACAAGATGAAGTCTATCTCGTTTTTTGTTGAACCATCGGGGCTAATCCAGGTCCATTTCCTTTGCGGCTGCTTTCTGAAGAAGGAATTCACCATAAAGAGGCTTTCCTTCTCCAGAAATTCAGCCAGTTTCTGGCCCCTCTGGTTCCTCTGTCCATATCCATGTTTCCCCACTCTCAGTTCATCATCACTCCCTTGGCCTAGTTTTGCGTTAAAGTCTCCCATAACCACCGTGAAGTGGGTTTTGGACGCGTGTATGGCTTTCGAGATATCCCCGTAAAATGCCTCCACCTCGTCGTCGGAGTATGCCGAGGTCGGTGCGTATACCTGTATGACCTTCAACGAATACCGTTTGGTAATTCTGAGTATAAGGTATGCTACCCTTGCCGACACACTCTCGATCCTCTCCACGTTGCCTACGAGAGACCTGCGAACGATAAACCCTATACCACCTTGGGACGGGTGATCTCCCTCCCGGTAGAAGAGCAAGTTTCCAGAACGTAGGATTATCGTGCCCTCGCCCTCTCTTCGCACTTCTGATAATCCTACAATGTCCCAGCGGATTTTGCTCAATTCCTCTTCCAGCTCGATGACCTTCTCGTCGGTCCTAAGTGTCCAAATGTTGTGTGTTACCAGGGCCAATTTGATTGGTAGCCGGATCGCTGCCGGGGATTCTTAGCACCCCCTACTCCATCGCTACCAGGCCCGCTACCACGATGAGCCCGTAGGATATTGGAGCTGCCGTTTTTTTAATTGTGTTACTCATTAAGGGGTTTAAAGCCAAAATCGCCACGCTTGGCAGGCGGGTTGACGATCGCAGTGTGGTGTTATACGTATCCCAGGAGAGAGCTGCTGCTCACTCTCCTGGTGAACCCTCAGCCGATTTTTACGACTCCCACGGGCAAGCAAGGGGTGGCGACACATGTATTCTATCCCGTCGCCACACGGGTAATTATATCAAATACAGTAAAAGCTCCTTATTTGCACTTCCTTCATTCGCGTTTTCACTATTCGCGGATTAAAAAAATGCAACTCAATTCCTATATTCGTGGCTAAAAATTTCTTTATTCACGGATCTAATAAGTACATACATAAAAATAAAAGGATACTAATAGATATCCAACCCAATATCCTTTGTAAATGCCATCAAATGGACTAATAAAAAAGTAAAATAGATCTTATTATAATTTTGCCTACAAAGTCTTATTTTTAATAGGCAAATTGCTAATGCAACTGCTGCGTATCAGTCAGAATTGAAGGAGCTTTTAAAAATTCAAGCAAGAAAAAGTTACAAAATTATTCAAACCATTTAGACAATGGTTTTTAAACATTTTGATTAATTATCTTAAGGCTTAGGAAGCCTTAACTTAATTAAATTGATATTTCATATATTTTTGTTTTTTATTTTGTCACCTAGGAACGTATCCCCTATAATCCCATATAAATTACCGTTTCATATTCACGGTTTCTGTATTCGCGGCATATTTATGGAACACATACCCCGCGAATAAAGAGCTTTTACTGTATAATAAAATGTATATTTTGTAGGACAATAAATTTTTAAACTGAATTTTTTCATTTCGTAATCGGATTTTATAAATAATTAAGCATATTAAGTGCTAAATTTCAGTAATTTAAATAACAAGGTTGTGTCATCGTTTAATACAATTCTAACTGTAAAGTTTGAAGTATTAAGCCTATAACAATGTGTAAACATTGTCGGGTAGATAGCATACCGTCACCTTAAGACGTAAATATAATACGGAGTGAAATTTGCATGTCCTACAATTAGCCGCGGTGGTGTAGTGGCAGCACGATTGGGCCGGAATCCCAATAGACGCGGGTTCGAATCCCGCTTGCGACATCATTTTTCATTTCGTAATCGGATTTTATAAATAATTAAGCATATTAAGTGCTAAATTTCAGTAATTTAAATAACAAGGTTGTGTCATCGTTTAATACAATTCTAACTGTAAAGTTTGAAGTATTAAGCCTATAACAATGTGTAAACATTGTCGGGTAGATAGCATACCGTCACCTTAAGACGTAAATATAATACGGAGTGAAATTTGCATGTCCTACAATTAGCCGCGGTGGTGTAGTGGCAGCACGATTGGGCCGGAATCCCAATAGACGCGGGTTCGAATCCCGCTTGCGACATCATTTTTCATTTCGTAATCGGATTTTATAAATAATTAAGCATATTAAGTGCTAAATTTCAGTAATTTGAATTATATCTTTTCTTATTTAACACTTACAATGAATTCATAAGTCAGGTTCATTTGTAGAATGATCAAGTTTCAATTTTAACAGTTTTATTCAAATAAAGAAAGAAAAATTTTATATTTAAACTCACCAGATTCAGTTCTTCTTCTATTTCATCACTCTTTGTTCTACCAAGTGCAACAGACATTACTTTATTTTTACCAAAAAAGAACCTAGAATCTTTCCATTCATTTCGCAAATCTTTTAACTTTGTATTGCGCATATTATCCACAGTGAATAAAAATATGTGCTCATATTTCGATAGTGAATTCCTTATCTCTTCAATGATTTTTTGTTTTAGAAGCAATCCTTTCTTATTTGTTTTGGTTAAAGAGACTGTAATATAATTTAAAAGTGATTAATTTATAATATAGTTAACACAAAATCAACAGTAAAAACAGAAATATTTTTTCAATTCCTAATATAAATTATACAGAAAAATGTTTGCTAAAATATTTCTACTACACATTTTGTAATAATTGATGGTGATTTGACATGTTTAGAATATAAATATTCTATTATGGTTATTGCAAAAATGTATTAATTTTCAATTTCAAAAATAATGTTACCTTTCTTATCACGTTTAGATTTCGGCATTGTATTGCCTTAATTATTATACGTTTGATAACTAGTGAATTATTTATTATAACTTCTATTACTATGTTTATTTTATTACGTCATATAATTCTTGTATATTATTATACACTAAAAACTGGCATGCCCACAATTTCTATCACCAAGCAGCACATGAGCACATAACCTTAAACGTCAATGTCAATGTGTTTCTCATAGTTTTTTTTTTGGTTCTGTTCGTCCATTCGGAAAGGCAAAGGGATTAAAGCCCATACAGCCAAGTCTTAACTATTTTTCATATATTGTTCATCATTTCTTTATATTATGTAGCCTTAATAGTCATTGTCTGTCAGTAAGTCAAGTCGTTACCATTAATCGGGCGTTGATAACCTAATCTATGATTTTCTTTGGGAATTTTGGGCAAATATGAAAATACACGTAAACCACCATTATACCATATTCACTACACTTCAGCACTTTAACTGTACCATATTGCATAAAATACCAGCAAAATTATTCAATATAACACCACAAAACACTAAAGAAATGAATATAATACAAGAGCGTGACATGACATTTCCACATTCGCGCCAAAACTCCGTTTCTCATAGAGTAAAATAATACATTGGAAAGTATTTCTTTTTGGTTCTGTTTGTCTATTCCATAAGGCAAAGGAAATAATACCCATACAGGCAAGTTTTATACATTTTTTCAAAATATCACACACTTCTTCACATAGAACAGGTTCTATCTGTCAGTAAGTCAACATTAATTAGGCACTGAAAACCGAATTGATTCCTCTGGGAATTTAGAATGATCATGAAAATACAAGTAAACCACTATTATATTATATTCACTATATTTTAGTATTTTATCTGCATTATATTACACAAAATACTAGCTATATTATTCAATGTACCACTACAAAACACTAAAGAAACTATTTCAAAATGTGTGATATTAGCATCAGCATCAACACTAAAGAAATGAATTTAATTCAAGAGCATGATATGAAATTTCCATATTTCCATCAAATCTTTTGCCAATAGTCAATATTTATTGTAATGGCATGTCAGCTACCCGAGAACAACACGCAGAGATGTTCGTTATCGTATCTCCGAAGCTAAAAAGAAAATAGTTTGGAAAATCCAATACCTATAGTCTATAAAATATAGCTTGTTCTCTTTTTTTTTTTAACTTGGGCTACGTACGTTGCACTCCTCACACCACTCCGTCTGGGGCGACAGAGGGGCGTAAGCACGCACACCCGTAACCCACCCGTGACACCTCACTTTCGTCGTTGGACCGACCACCGAAGCAGCGTGAACTTGACGTCAGTGGCCGGCCCAACGGAATTCCCCCTGAGGTGTACCCTCTCATAACTTGATCTCTGTGACAGTTGTCACTAGTGCCACACGCTTACGATGTAGTCCGTAATTTAGTCAATATAATTCCTTATTGCTTAAACTTATTTTCTACTGCAATTGAAAAGCAATGTATGAAAATCTTATTGAATTTCAATCAAATGAATATGTGAATCGATTATAAATGTAAAACAATCTATGAAAATCTTATTGAATTTAAATCAATGAATTTTATTTGTTTTAAACTAAAACTGTTAATTATTCGAAAGGAGTACATACGCTGGAACATTCCTATAGGTTGATGATGAGTTCTTGGTCACAGATATAATTCTAGTTCTAGGTCACATGAATAATCATATTTATTTTATAAAAGAAATTATCTTTTAAATATAAACGAAATCATCTTATTAATATTATATCTGATGTCTGAATACTAAATTAACACAATTTACTTATTTTATATCGTAACCATGTGGGTTATATAGGTATTATATTGTTTTACTTGTTTTATAAATAGTTAACAAGAATTTTATCGATTTACGTTTATCGATTGTCCCATCTCTACCTTATTCTCAGTCCATTATGACCTTGTACTTGCGTAAGCATTATATTTTTATAAAATGGTTACTAAGTATTTTAAAACATATGAGGTACAAGTTTTGGTGTAAATACTCATATTTTTATATTCATAATTCAGTTGAGATATAATTGGCACGTAAAGAATGATAGAAAGAAAATATAGGCGATACAAAATAACACTGTAAGCACGACGCGTATTCAATATTACTTCATCGGTTTTGTAGCTATCTGTCACAGAGATCAAGCTATATTTTAAGAACTATAGTGTACGCCTCATATTTTTTTTTGTTATTTATCATTTACTATTATAGCCTACTTCTTCTTCTTCTTATATATTGGCAATCAGCTACATATACGAGCTATTGGTGCCAGTGTCAAGTTATAAATATTTTCACGTTTTTAGTCTTTCAAGTCAGTCGTTGTCTAAGTCAAATTGTTGCCATTAACAGTGCAATGGCCACACATTTAATGGTATCTTGTGGGAATTTTGATGGAAAACGAAAACGTTGTAAAGCACTTTTATATGAAATTCACTGCATCCCAGTAGTGCCGCCGCTTCATATTACATAAAATGCCATCAAAATTATCTAATATAACACGTTAAAACACTAAGATATCGAATATAATACAAGAGCACCACATGACGTTTTCAAATTCCTGTCAAAAGTCCTATTATAGCCTATTTTTTAATCTCAGAGACCAAATTGACACATACAAATGTCAAATTTACAAATAATGCAGCCAACTTTTTTTGTGAAGTGGTGTACCTACGATACCGGTATATCGAAACGTAAGAATTTATATTAAATTTATTAAACGATTAACTTTAAAGTTTTCTATTCCAAAGCTTATCATTAAAAATCACGTAAGTATACATGGCCACTCGAGGTGCTATAGGTACATTAGTATAACGCGACGTACGACCTTACATAATCAAATGTTTTAATGTCTTTAAATAAAAAAAAAAGAATTAATAGACGCCATCAGTCTTCTTTCTGTACCACAGGCAGTCAGCTTTCAAAGCAGACCATGCCTAAACTGGATTTATCGGTATAAAAGATATGGTGCTCTATTAAAGAATGAGACATAAGAATCACGTCACTGACATACATACATATCATCACGCCATATCCCTTGCAGGGTAGGCAGAGAGAACAGAGTGCCAGAGAACTCTATCTTTGCATACTTCACTCGCTTCCTCAACATTCATAATTCTCTTCATACACGCTCACCGGTTTCGGAGACTCTTAACTCCACCTTCCTTCAGTACATGACCGATCTGGTCTAGGTAGGTTAGTCTCGGTGTCCCTCGGTACCTACATCCTTCCACTTTCGCATTGTATATCTTCTTAACCAGGCGTTCTTTCGGCATTCTTTCCACATGTCCGAACCATCGGAGCATTCCCTTTCGCATCTTTACACCAATACTCTCTTTCATACCTACTCGCTCTCTTACGTCGTCGTTACGAATGCGGTCGGTCAGCCTAACTCCACAGATTTTCCGCAGAGATCGCATTTCGACCGCATTAATTTTACTATCATACTCTTTTCTGCATACCCAACTCTCGCTTCCATACAGTAATGTTGGGACAAGCACTGCGTTATGTATTGCTACACGTGCCTTCTGGCTGAGGTGGTGGCTGCCGAGAAGTTGCCCCAACGCTCCGTTCACTCTATTTCCCGCATTCACTCTTCGCTCTATATCAGTGGTGTACCTTCCATCTCGGCTAAATCCACATCCAAGATATACAAATTCATCCACTTGCTCTAGTACATCATTACCTATTGTTACTCTTACATCTGTTCTGGTTTTATCTCTTTCAAAGACCATTATTTTGGTTTTGCTCACATTCACGCGTAGACGAATTTTATTTTAAGATGACGTCACTGACGTCATCTTAAAATAAAATTTTTGACAATTTAATCCATTATTTTACTCTATGATTTGACTATAATATTTCTTACTCTGTGTATTTGATAAAAGTTGTTTGGATTTGCGTACGGCGTTATTTCTATTTTAATGTCTATTCATCATCACCATCATCATCATTTCAGCCTATTGCCGTCCACTGCTGAACGTAGGCGAGCCGCCTGTATCCAACGACGCCCAGCAACCTTCACTAGGTCGTCTTTCCACCTAGTGGGGGGGCGTCCCACACTGCGTCGTCCGGTATGTGGTCGCCACTCTAGAACCTTTCTTCCCCAGCGGTTGTCGGTTCTTCGAGCGATGTGGCGTGCCCATTGTTACTTCAGCGTGCTAATTCTTCGTGCTATGTCGGTTACACCCGTTCGCCTGCGGATTTCCGTATTTCGGATTCTATCTCGCAGAGAAATCCTGAGCATAGCCTGTTTCATAGCACGCTGAGCGACTTTGAGCCTAGTTATGAGGCCTACATTTAGGGACCACGTTTCCGTGCCGTAAGTCATCACTGGTAACACACACTGGTCGTAGACCTGTGTTTTCAGACACTGAGGTATGTTGGATGAGAAGATCCTCTTAAGTTTCCCGAACGCTGCCTAACCAAGTTGGATTCGTCGGCTGACCTCTTTCTCGAAATTGGATCTACCTAACTCGAAATTGGAACTACCTATCTACCTTTTTAAATGTTAGTTTGGTAAGATAATTGTGACTTTACAGTGTTTTCAATCATCAGTGACGAAACTTTTAGTGTTGTGTTACAATAACTTATGAGATAAAAACTCCATTGTGAAATTTTGACGCTTTTGTGTTATCTATTAAGGTTTTAAGAGATAGAGACTCATTATATTTGTGAGATACTGACACTTTTCATTATTTTCTACAAAAGCTGGAAAGTAAACTGTAAAGTGCATACAATTGTGGTATGACTTTAAATAAATATCGTACAGAGAATGTCTGACATCTTGTTTTATTTAACCATTGTAAATCCCTTTACAAAGTATTTCCGTTTGTTGTTTTTGCACAATTTTTATACATTCAAATATAGGTGTACCTCAATTATTGTATTGTGCAAAAACAGCAATCGGAAATTCGATTGCTGAATATCGTTTTGAAAAGAGCGGGATATTCAAAAAAATATAATTACATCTTTAAATATCCCGCTCTACGAATGTTTTCGATGGAATAAACTGGAACACTATGGTCTATAAAATATAGCATGATCCAAAGAGTAAAGATTTTTGAAATTGAGATTTGAGATTGAGAGATTGAATTGAAAAAGAGTGGCAACTCGATGATAAAATATGCATGTATGAAAGTGCTGCCACCCAGAGTTTAGGCGGTGAACTAAAGTTGAAGTAATATATATACATATCTACATGTGTATGTGTAATTACATAGAATTTTCTTTTACTATGAAAGCTACCCTGAAATATAAAAAAAACATATCAGCTGATAATTAAACAATAATAATATCAGCCTAACATTGAAACTTGAGATAATTTTCAGAAAAATATCAATAACCGAAAATAGATCGATGACAATAAGTACCTACGCTAGGAACAAAAAATAACAATTCGCAGTTGTCAAACGTTTGACAGGCAGGACAAAATGGCAGCAGTTAAGTTTGTACAACCAATCTGTAGGCGGCGCGACGGTCAGTAAAAATAAGTAATGTTTTAAGTGTGCCCCCCCAGGCATGATCTCTGTGACAGTTCTCACTAGTGCCACTCGATTACGATGCAGGCCGTATTTTTGTCGATATAATTCCTTATTTTTTAAAGTTATTTGCTACTACAATTGAAAAACAATCTATATAAATCTTATTGAATTTCAATCAAATGGATGGGTGAATCGATCAAAAATGTAAAACAATCTTATTGAATTGAAATCAATGGATTTTATTTAATTTAAACTAAAGCTGTTAATTATTTATTTTTATTATTCGAAAGGAGTGCATAAAAGTTCATCGTCACTATTATCATTATCGCTAGGGCATTCCTGTAGGTTGATCACGAGTTCTTGGTAACTGATTATTTAATGAATTATCATGTTTATTTTATAAAAGAATTTATATTTTTAATATAAAAGAAATGGTCTTATTAATATTATAACTGATGTCTGAATACTAAATTAACACAATTTTCTTATTTTACAGAGTAACCAAGTGGTTTATATATGTAATGATTTGGTTTTACTTGTTTTATAAATAATTAATAAGAATGTTATCGATTTACGTTTATCGATTGTCCCATCTCTATCTTTTTCTCAGTCCAGCATGACCATGTATTTGCGTAAGCATCATATTTTTATAAAATGGTAACTAAATATTTTAAAATAGATGAGGTACAAGTTTTGGTGTAAATATTCATATTTTTATATTCATAATTCAGTTGAGATATAACTGACACGTAAAGAGTGAAAATATAAGTGATCATACTGGTAGGACCACGCTTTTGACAGTTTTCTGTCTACAGCCGCGGGCCGGACCGTCCGGGGTAGTACCACAACTCGCAGAAGATCGACGGCTGAGTAATGGCAATGTGCTATTGCGCTTCGTTCGGTGAGCGAGAGAGCCGGTAGCCCAACTAGGTGGGTTTGGGGATTCTATTGGTAGGCAGCGGCCTAAGCTACCCTTGGTATTGCAAAAGTCCATGGGCGGCAGTGACACTTACCATCAGGTGTGCTGCTTGCTCGTTTGCCACCATAAGCAATAAAAAAAAATACAAAATAAAATTGTAAAAATGACGCGTATTCAAAATTACTTCATCGGTTTTGTATCTATCTGTCACAGAGATCAAGCTATATTTTAAAGAATATAGTGTGCACCGTGTAAGCAATTCTAAACTATGAAGTTGTCGTTCTTCTCTCCGAGTATATTGTTCTACGTTCTGTACAGGCTAGAAAAAAAAAGAAGGAAATGTATATAAACCTGTTTTTCTTAGTAAGGGGTGGAAACTTTAAAAAAAAAATAACAGCAAGTATTAGAATTTGACAAGATTTACAATTTTAAAACAAATTATATATGTTATATTTCCATATAATACTTGTGTGTTTTACTGAATAATGCGGCGATTATATATTTTTCTATCATCCCTAAATTTCATAGGAACCACACTAGATGCCATTTTCTTTATAAGCCGTGGCAATATGAAACAAATCTAAAATGGTGGTTAATACTTGTAATTATTAAAAGTTGAACCATCAGCAAAACATGGTTGCCTACTAGGTGATATATTTTTAATATAGACTTTTGTTAAAAAAATTAAAAAAAAAAGATATTTAAAAAAAAAGCCAACATGTAGTAATCGAAGTGACAAAGAACCACGGTTTCAATACTTTTCGAGAATGTATAAAAGCTAAATAAATATCTACAAGATAACTAGTAAAAAAAAACGATAATTGTTTATATATTATCGATAGATGCGTGGCATATTGGCCAATTGTGGTGGCTATTTAATAATTGCAAAAAAAAACCCTCAAGACCTTTAAGTCTCTGAGATTAAAAAACGGACTTATAGTCAATGCTATAAAAGAAAAAAAATACTTTTGAAATTTCGCGCCGTTCTCGACGTAGCGCAAAACATACATACATACATATCATCACGCCATATCCCTTGCAGGGTAGGCAGAAAGAACAGAGTGCCAGAGAACTCTATGTCTGCATACTTCACTCGCTTCCTCAACATTCATAATTCTCTTCATACACGCTCGCCGGTTTCGGAGACTCTTGACTCCACCTTTCTTCAGTACATGACTGATCTGGTCTAGGTAGGTTAGTCTCGGTCTCCTTCGGTACCTACATCCTTCCACTTTCGCATTGTATATCTTCTTAACCAGACGTTCGTTCGGCATTCTTTCCACATGTCCGAACCATCGGAGCATTCCCTTTCGCATCTTTACACCAATACTCTTTTGCATACCTACTCGCTCTCTTACGTCGTCGTTACGAATGCGGTCGTGCAGCCTAACTCCACAGATTTTCCGCAGAGATCGCTTTTCGACCGCATTCATTTTACTTTCATACTCTTTTCTGCATACCCAACTCTCGCTTCCATACAGTAATGTTGGGACAAGCACTGCGTTATGTATTGCTACACGTGCCTTCTGGCTGAGGTGATGGCTGCCGAGAAGTTGCCCCAACGCTCCGTTCACTCTATTTCCCGCATTCACTCTTCGCTCTATATCAGTGGTGTACCTTCCATCTCGGCTAAATCCACATCCAAGATATACAAATTCATCCACTTGCTCTAGTACATCATTACCTATTGTTACTCTTACATCTGTTCTAGTTTCATCTCTTTCAAAGACCATTAGTTTGGTTTTGCTCATATTCACGCGTAGACCCCTTTTCTTACAAAACATAGCTTGCAAGTATTATAAACGAACCCAATTTTCATAAGGTATACATACACTAGAGAGTAAGCAGTTTAGTTCTTCATTAATTGCAATTAAACGATAAAGATTTACCAAGCTGAGTGCCAGATCCACATGGCAGGTATCCGCACGTCCTCGAATATTTATTTATCAACTTTTTCCTTACTTTAAACAAAATAATTGCTTTTTATGAATATCAAATACGTTTAAACGAATGTTTTTCTTGACATAATTGTATGATAATATTATCCTAGAGAAATAATACAGTCTATTTTAGTTTTGAAAAGTCCTTGATTTTATTTATTTATTGCAATTTTTATATATCGGGAGTAGAGCATCACCTTAACACTTCACTTCTGTATTATGAGGCGTTTAAAAAAAAGAGAATGTCTGTTTGTTAGGACAGGCAACAGAGATGAACCCTATACATCCATGATGTGAAATTTTTTTACAATTATCTGTTTTTTCACATTTTAT
Organism: Lymantria monacha; assembly: GCA_905163515.2. Classification (NCBI taxonomy): domain Eukaryota; kingdom Metazoa; phylum Arthropoda; class Insecta; order Lepidoptera; family Erebidae; genus Lymantria; species Lymantria monacha. The sequence goes on from LR991083.1 coordinate 14,912,168, forward strand.
GACATTTACGTTAATTTAATCGGGGTTTCGGTTGTTTCAATAACCGATGATCTAAACTTTTTCATCAGCCTCCTGCCTCGTTGGTCGCGCTCCATTCCACTACGCAACCACGGCCGCCTGTCACTGAGCTACTACTAGCATTCCGATGTCACCGACACGACCGCGACTCACCACTCTATCTGTAGTTTTATGGGTGACGATTTTGTTCTACTGTAGCGATTTGTCAGACAATTTCTCCGCAGCTAGATAAAAAGTTATTCGGCAGCTATTGGAAGATGAAGAAGATGATGGAATAATGATATGTTAGTATGATTTAAAGATATGTTAGTATCTATACCTTCGAAAGAAAGAGAAAAGATCCAATAAATTTTCACATAGCATGAAGATGAAGGTTGCTTACAAACAATCATGAAACGCCACCATTTTTATGCATTTCTCGCCTGCGTCGCGTGACTGCACTGCCTCTGGCGCGACCGGATCGCGGTCGTCGCGCGACTCTCTGGCCACGCCCATCAGTCGCGCGACGTGGTCTCGGGTTTTGTTTAGTGCTCCATATAAATTCATACTAAGCAGTGGGTCTCATGACCCGGTCACAGGGTCGTGGTCACTAAGATCGGATTGCGACCTTTAGGTAGCCTACCTAAAGGTCAGTGTCGGCGAGACGGTCGCGCCAGAGTCAGTGCAGTAACGCGACGCAGACGAGATATTCATAAAAATCGCGGCGTTTCATTAATATTTGAAAGCATCCTCTGTCTTTATGCTATGTAAAAATTGATTGAACTTGACTTCTACCTTTGTTCCGAAGGAATACACACTAACATATCTTCAAATCATACTAACATATCATCATCTTCTTCAACTTCCAGTAGCTGCCGAATAACTTTTTTTCTAGCTGTGGAGAAATTGTTAAACATATAGCTACAATAGAATAAAATCGTCACCCATAAAATTATTCCTTCGGAAGAAAGGAAGAAGAGGCAATAAATTTTTCCATAGCATAAAGACAAGGGTTGCTTTCAAACATTCATGAAACGCCGCCATTTTTATGAATTTCTTGCTTGCGTCACGTGACTGCATTGCCTCTGATTCTCTTCTGATGAAAATTCCCAGGGTTATACCATCAGTTATGTACAATTGACAGTATGGCCAAGGCACAGTTGAAGGCGACGATTTTAGTTACTGATGGACGATGACTTTAAATTAAGTGATAGAAACCCGATAACGGGTTATCGGGTTTTTATAAATAATTAAGCATATTAAATGCTAAATTTCAGTAATTTGAATTAATTAGTGATAGTTTAAAAAATAAAGACTAAAATTCGATACTGATGATGGAACGTTGATTGTTTTGTCGACGGAGCCTGTCGAGTCAAAGAACCTGTGAAATGGTACTAGTAATTAAATGAATATTTATTTAATAAATATGTACATATGTATTTATTAAGTTCATCTGTATTTATATTTTAGCTCTACAAAGGTACAATTTGGCTTGATTGACTGATGATAGTAGATTTCATGGGTAGCATAGCATTCATTTTGAAGTTCATATTTTATTATAATGACAACGCTTTGCACCAAGGAAATAGTTTTTTTTGACTTTTCGAACAATTTATAAGCGTTTATGAACGGTGTAAAATGTTCTCACGTAGTACGCAAGAAATTTTTATTTTTTTCATTAATTGTGACTAAAATGCCTTCTAAAATAATTAACTATAGGAGATAATTAATTATTTTGGAAGGCATTTTTATTATTTTTATTCAATCGGGTTTGACAGCATATTATTGGTTCTTATACTAATACCAGAAGCTGGCGAACTTCCATATAACATATATTATGATTGGAACAATATTACGATTGGAAGGGAAAGAAGTATAAGATGTGCAGCAACGCTCTATTCTTCTTCCGTTTCACAATTTGTAGCGCCAAATATTAGATGTGGCAGAAAATTCTGGAAGAGCTCAGTGCGAAGACCTGGTATCACCTGTGGTTTAATGTCCTAATAAAGTTAAGAATATTTGTAGTGTTGCACAGTTTTTCTATATGGATTAATTGCAAATATTCTGCACATCTTATTTTGCCTAGTGTCCCACACGATTGGCTGTAAGCGTAATTGAAATATTACTTCTGCCAGCGCTGTAGTTGACTATAAGTGAGCGCTGAAGGCTCTCAATCCGGATGAGTCCATACGCCGTGACTTATATACAGTTACTGATAAGAGAAAGCCGCGAGCAGTTCATTGAAATTAAATACGTACGGCGTCAATACTCCTCTCAAAAAACGACGGGCTCATATACTATATTTAGCTATTTAAATTGATATAAGTTGTCAATAATATAAATCAGTTATACTGAAATCCATGAATACATATTTTTAAAATGAGCGCCAAAAATCACACTTCCTGTTGCCAAACTCATTCAATCGACTGTCTTTTGCTTTATACATATGATAGAACGAGCGCACACTATGATTCATGAGAAATATGTGAAGTCACTATACTGGTATAACTGGTTTACTTCCTCTATACTAAATCAAAATGGCCGGCTAGTAATGTGAACCCTGTTCCGTTTTTGTTTCCCCTCTGGCCCCGCTGCCGTCAGTGTAGTATATCGTTCACCGCAAGACAAAAACCGATATTGTGTTGTAATTTGCTGGTTTAATTACTTTTTTTCCCTTCCAACAAGTAAGTGAGCAAAATTTTTACTTTGTGGATATATTTTTAAGTGTTTGACATAAAGTGTTCGCCTAGAAAAACAGATTTTACATAAATCTGTGTCTGTGACGCATAGAAGGGAAGGAGTGCCCCGTGCAGCAGCCATTTTGCTTCAACCGGCGACACGATTTCGCAGCGCGGTTAGCTATAGTTCTAAATTTTTGTAATCGGTATTGATGTCATTCCCTGGGCACTAATTAATCAGTGTAAGAGTTTTTGCATATTTGTTAGTTACTTTAAAAACTTAATTTGAGCTGTATTTGTCGCGTAAGTTAATTTTTCACTGTTAGAACATTTTCGTGTGGCTTTTAATTTTTGAATTGTTATACGTACAAAACGACATCAATATATTACATCTAATATTGCCGACATTTGAGTAGCAAAATACAAATCGGTGTACTTGAATATATGCCTGAATTTATACTATGGGGATGTTACCTAGAATGTTGGCGTATTCATAGAGGTATCACACTAGTGCGTCGTAATTTTACTGTGCGTAGTCATGCCGTTATCTTCGTTATTTCAGTATCTACCTATGTAATTTCGTTTTCGTTTAAGTGTTTAAATCGGATATAACTTAGATATCAGGTATAATAACCTTTCACTACATTACTATGTGATCATTTGCGCGTTCCGTTGTGTAACTTGCTAAAGGTTCTAAATATGTAGGTGAGTGATTTATGTAGTTGCTACCTTCGACTTGGTCACGACGCCTTTGGATGGGCACGTGCATGACATTGACTCAGCAGCACAATGCTCTTTTATATGGGCTATCTATTGTCGTGTTCTATTGTAATGAGGTAACCCTGAGGCTCAAAGTTTTTATATTCTTCCCCATCTCGTATTTAGGGTTCTTCATTGGAAGTTACATAGACGCTCCTTTTGTAATTATCTTTAAGTAAAATACTTAATATTTTGACTACTAGGTTAGATACAGGCATGTCCAGTATTGTACTAAGTGTACATAAATTAATAAATAAAATAAAATAAAATTAATAAATAAAAATAAATTTTAAATGATGTAGAAAATATGTGTATCTATCTTCTTTCGTTGAATATAATAAATTCATATTTTTTTTACAATAGTTATGAATTCTATTTTATATTTTAGCATTTTATAAAATAAGCTACTTGCTAAAAATCTGTATATTGCTAATAAAGTTTTAGCTTCCACTTTTCTTAAGCTTTACATTTTCAAAATTTTATATTTTAGTTAAGGTCGTTTACAAATTTAATTCCTAACTAGAAGGCACATAATGTGGTTTTATACTATATGGGCATGTTGTTTTATTTAAAATTATTGCATCAGCTATTGCTGTTGCTATGTATATGACAGTGAAGGTATTAGTATTTTTTCTTTTCTAGAATACATACATTGAAAAATACCTTTCAAAAATTAATTCACTAATTATAACAATATAGTATTTATTATATGATAGAATGATTCACAATAAGAATGATTAGTAACACATTTTTATCTTCAGTGATGACTAAATCTCGCATGAAAGTATTTTAAATTTACCCTTACTGTTAATGTAATTGTATGTTGCAAAAATTAAGACAAATGTTTTGGTTTAACTGTGACATCATTTTGTATAGGACATTGTGGTATTAAATTTTCTTTTTGCTTAAACTAACACCTATATACTATGTCTTAAAAGAATGTATGTAATAGAAAATATTCCTTTACTATGGACTCATTTATTTTCATATTTTATAAAATATTGAAGTTTTAATAGTATGTTTAAAGAATTGATTATGTGGTAAATAGGTAGGTATATATATCCACAGTATAACTCAGTAGATTGTATTTAGTACCTATGTTACCTATGTAGCAAAATAATCTCATGTAACTCAAAAATTTCAACTGGAATGGAATTATATTAATGAATCTAGTATGTAATTTAAATGTAGAAGTATTTTTTGTACATGAATGTGATTTTCTTGTAAGGTTAAGAATTGAAGTTTTTTTTTGTTAAAAATTAAGTTAAAAAATAAGAAAATAATGTAATGTCGGTTTTCACTAGCGTTCCATTAATATAAATGACAAAAAAATATATTTAAAATTTATATTACCTTATTAAAAATGGTGTTGTTGATAAAATAGGCATAAATTAACCATTTTTAGAACTGATGAAACGTGAATATTAATTATTCATATCTTAGATTTTACATTCTTTAGATTTGGTTCAATTTCAAAATTGATAAATTATATTGAGACCTATAATTAGGTATATTAATTAGCTCAATTTAAAATTAGTACGTACATCTTATTAGATTGGTTAATTTGCTTAATGATGTGATAACAGTATGCTTTGTACAGAGTGAAAATCAATATAGGCTTTTGTTATCATAGCCACAGACTGAGATAGTAATGAAAACTTAGCCAATCTTTCAGCTTTAGTAATATTAACTTATTGTGGCTCTCATACTTATTATGCTTTTGTACATTAAACTTTATAATCACAACTACTTGACACACTCCCCAACACTACACTGTGTATATTGCTTTCATACTATTTTCTATATATAGCCATATAGTGAAGAAATTAAGCTATATCTTTGTTCTATTCAATTTATCAATATTAAAGATGCTGTTATACATGTCATCTCCAGGATCTATGTTTATAAATATATAAAATGTTATTAATGCCAGTTACAAGATTTTTGTGAGAAATAGATAACTAATTAATTAGCAAGGATATGTATTAAGGCTTTTTTATTTACTTAGGTCCAGTGGTATTATAATAAACATGTGACTGACTATAATAAACGCGTTCTAGGGTTCGATTTTTCGGATGCCCTTTATTGCTGTTCTTTGTCATGAAATACTTGGTGATTACACGCCGATAGAGAGCGACGTAAAATATATAAGCGAATGTGGGTGTGTTACAAACCCCTTCGCCCCCTTCAGAGAAAAAAGTGAAAATATAAAAGATGCAGCAGCAGTCTCGCAGAGTTGATAACATTTATTTTATTTATAAAATTAAATTATAGATAAATAATTAATGTGAAATTGATAGAAAATTAAAAAGATTAGGTAAAAGGCTTGGTGACTAGTTTCTCTAAATAGCTATAGTCAGATAAGGGTAGCGTGAGGTAGGCGCCGGGTCGACGGGTGCGGTGCACGGGGGTGTAGGGTGAGGGTGAGGGGTGTGTGCAATCGTCGCGCTAGTCGTATTTCGTCTGGAGTGTTTATCCCGCGTCGGCGGATCAATACTGTTGGCGCAGTGGCGGTGACCAAGCCGCCGGCGCGACGACACGGCGCGTGCCTAGCCTGTTAGTTGCTTGAGTCTGTGAGATGCTGTCAAACCGAGCGGGCGCCGCGTCGATGTCGCGTTTGGCGTGAGAGTCGCTCTTTGAGCTACGTTCAATATTCATACTTAGCCAGTGCGTTCAGGAGCCCTCTACTCAAGGTGTGATTATCATCCATGATGACCAATACCCCAATAAGCGATTCGCTTTGGTGAAAGTGACGCCTAACGATTAGTCTTTCTGATTTTTATGTACTAACAATAAAATAGTCTTTGATTTTCAATAGTTTTTTTAGTGATTCATACTTCATTGCAGGGGCATCAGTGAAATAGTCCTCAAGCATCGTCCACGATGTCCGTCGACAAGGAGGAACTGGTGCAGCGCGCCAAGCTGGCGGAGCAGGCTGAACGATATGACGACATGGCGGCCGCGATGAAAGAAGTTACGGAAACCGGCGTCGAGCTGAGCAACGAGGAAAGAAACTTGCTTTCCGTTGCCTATAAAAATGTGGTGGGCGCACGACGGTCGTCATGGCGCGTCATCTCCTCCATCGAACAGAAAACCGAAGGCTCGGAAAGAAAACAACAGATGGCAAAAGAATATAGGGTTAAGGTAGAAAAAGAGCTCAGAGAAATCTGCTACGATGTTTTGGTAAGTTATTAAAATTAATTTTTCTTTCAGTTTGATTGAAGAACCAATTCCTCTAAATTAATAATTTCGTCAACTTTATAACAAAATTATTCATAACCGAGCAGATTTAACGTCTTTTGACGGCCTACGCTGATGACGTCATGTTTGTATTTCGCCAATTTAAGGGGTGATGCAAGCAAGCGACCAGCAGCTATGATCATTTCCTTCGCAGTCATAACGTTTTGTTAATGATGGGCGTTATAATGTCGATTAGCACGTGTGAGCATGCAGGGCGCGGTGCGCAGTTTTCGCGGGAGGGGCGGGAGGTGACGTATTGCGCCGCGTCATTGCGCGCGCTGCTATCCCGTTTTCGTTCGTTGCCCTGGCTTCAAATCTTGTAGTCTTCACCAATTTTTAATTTTTGTTCATTGTACAATACCGTGTGACTTTTTAAATGTAATATTTTTAGAGGACTTGGTTATAAACATTAATTGATCTGTAAAATCAAATTTATAGTTGCATTTTTAATGGAAAATATAAGCATTAAAATTTGTTTCAGGGATTACTTGACAAGCACCTTATTCCTAAAGCTAGTAATCCAGAAAGTAAAGTATTTTACCTTAAAATGAAGGGTGACTACTATAGGTACCTAGCAGAAGTGGCCACAGGAGAAACCAGAAATTGTACGTTACAATTATCATCTATATATTTCTTTGAATTTATTCTTTCAATTTCATTATTGTATAGAATTTAACTGTGTTTAATTTAGTTAACACAACTTTACAATTACAGCTGTTGTAGAGGATTCACAGAAAGCATACCAAGATGCTTTTGAGATCAGCAAGGCGAAAATGCAGCCCACACACCCAATTAGGCTGGGTCTGGCGTTAAATTTCTCCGTCTTCTATTATGAGATTTTAAATTCACCAGACAAAGCGTGTCAGCTCGCCAAACAGGTCATTATTTGTGTCAGTTATGCATAGGCTCTGTGCTGGCTGGCACGAGAAGGATGTGTAGGCTAGGCGTATTAATTTACTCGCTTGTCCCCAGCCGTTGTGGAGGACTCGCAGAAGGCCTACCAGGAGGCGTTCGACATTGCTAAGGCCAAAATGCAACCGACCCATCCCATCAGGCTCGGACTTGCGCTCAACTTTTCCGTATTCTATTACGAGATAATCAACTCCCCTGCAAGAGCGTGCCACTTAGCTAAACAGGTTTATTAAAAAAGAAAAATTTAGTGTGTCATGAGACAGTATTGTAACTACTAACTAGAAAAGTACTAGTGCATCAGTCTCTATTTGCATGTAGACGAAAAGTTACGCCATTGTTAGATATATAGTTGTCTTAAATTCACTAATATAATAATAATTAGCATGATCGTGTGTAAGCAATTAACCTGTTAATACTCGATCCAGCCAGCATCAGAGTGTTTAAATTTATAACTTTTATTATGAAGTCGAATCTTTTTTAGAATATCGTATTGCTTTTTATGTACAATATGACATATTGTATTATATTTTCAGGCATTTGATGATGCGATCGCAGAATTAGATACATTGAATGAAGACTCGTACAAAGACTCCACACTGATCATGCAGTTGCTGCGGGACAACCTGACGCTGTGGACGTCAGACACGCAAGGCGATGGCGATGAGCCCGCCGAGGGCGGCGACAACTAATCTCGCGCCGCGCTCACCCCCAGCACACGCATTTGTTCTCATTGGTGTTTTATAAGAAAACGAGTAACATTCGAGAACGCCGCGCGGCGCGGGTCCTCCGCCGCTGATGCGAGACGTCGCTTGTAAAAAATGTTAAAATGTCGTTCGCAGCGGACCTTCACGTTCCGTCTAAAATTAAATGTTATGTGTCATCTTTGACGGTTTTGTATTCTGTATTTACACTGGATTACAGATATCGAGCTGACCCGATGAATATAAATATTTATAACTTAAGTTATTAAAATTACGGTTTCTTAAGTTAAAAGTGTTTTCCTTTCTTATAGATTAAAATTTAACAGCCTGGTCGGCCCCAAATTAACATTCCTTTCGCCGCATGTCCGCAGTGAAATGGAGATCATGATGGTGAATGTTGTTTTAAAATTATGCTATTAATTATTTTTAAAATTTGTTGAAGTACTCCCAAATATTGATCCAATGAAATCTAGATTTTTCATAAATCCACTTGTATAATGGCTGTATCAAATTGGGGCACAAAAAACTTGTTAGTGTCTTTGTGGTTTTTGTGATGTCCTCTAAAATATTAATATTACCAAAGGAAGTTAAATGTTGACATTAACCAATTTGTTGTGCCCATCACTGATTAATATTAATAGCATTCTGAATTTTCAGGCATTTATAGCAAATTAGTTTTTGTGAAGGCCAATATTGTAACATTTCTGCTGCATTTTATCAGCCATTAATTAATCTATTATATTTTTCATGTTTTCACCAATAAACTTTTGTATTAAATACAATTTTTAGTTTTAGAACCAATATTGAAATAAACCGTCACCTATTTATTAACCCCTGTAATAATTTTATACTATACACAGCAGTAATACGTAGCAATATGTTACGGTAAAGTAAACTTCAAATGAGTTCCCGCAGGACTAGTATATCGTCTTCTATTATTGATAAACAGGTTATCTGCAAACGTAGACCCACATTAATCGACAACATGCTCTTATTTTTTTTAGCATGTCTAGCGTAAAAGTTTAACTCATTAATTTCAATCTATGTACCTATCGATTTTACTATGATCCACAAAGAAAACTTGTAGTTCTCATGATAAAACTGACAGGCGCACTTGTGCTTTAATTAATGTTTGTTGCCTCTAGTGATGCGTTTTTGTGTTTAGAATCATGAGCGTTACATTTCGCAGTTTCATATCTACTTTGCGCCACAGTTATCTCAATTGGACGAGCAGTTTCCCGGGACTACCTTCAAATGCTTCCTTGAGACCGTTTAGGCACTACTTACGTTTGCCGCATCAAAACTCAGTTAACAGTTTATCTCGTCGATAAAAATAGTATTGATTCTTGTGACTTGGTCTCTAACTTGCTACATAAGGAAAGTGTAAACAATGACGCAACCGTAGGACTTTTGGTAGGATTATGAAAGCGTTATGTTGGTGGTCTTGTATCATATTCAATTACCTGTTTTAACGTGTACCTTAATAATTTTGATGGCATTTTATGTAATGTCATGCCAAGGAATAGCTGGGATGTAGTGAATATAATATATAAAAGTGCTATACAATGTTGTCGTTTTTCATGAAAATTCTCAGTAGATACCGTGTAGCCATAGCACTGTTGATGATTTGACTTACCGACGGACAGTGACTACTATGAAGAGACTAAAAAGGAAGTAAATTGTAACTAGATAGTGGCAATAATGGCTACCCATCATCATCGTGATCTTATCCCAATTACTTTAGGTCGAAGCAATATGTCTTTCCATACCATCCTATCAGACGTCATCTTTACGATCATTCCCTATCTACCTTTCCATGTCGTGCTTCTTACTTTCCTCGTCATATTATTTTCACCCCGTCTCATCACATACATGTCAAGCGCTCACTCCTTAATTCTCCGTCACAGAGGCAACATTCAAAACTCGTTTTATATGTTTAAAATAAGGAATTTTATCCATTTTTGTCACGCCATACATCTACATGTAGCCTTTCTCATCCGTCGCCCTTGTTTATTACCCATATGAAATAATAAATTCAGACTAAAAGAGAATAAGAAAGTATGGGGTCCAACCATTTTTAGTTAGTTCAAATTCTCTATTATTTGGTCTGCAAATAAAGCTAAGGCGCCTGTTCCATATCTGATTTGATATTAACTCTCTCGACTAGCACGTCGCCACTACAACGAGAATAGCCCGAAGATTTCTTATGTGTAGTCTAGCTTTTGTAGCTGAAAAATCGCATAAAAATATGAATATGGCTAAACAGCGGTCGAGACTGCAGTAGCAAGTTTCCAAAGAGACGAGATAACACTGCACAGAAAGGCCGTAACCGCTTTCTGGACTAATATCTGCAGAAATTTTGGGGTTCATGATGTATTTAGAAACCCCCTTTCTTGTCCTTTCTAAATAGACCAATTTGCGCTAAGTAGGGAATCATCCAACCTGCAGGGCGCCATACCAACGCTATTGCTTTTCTCTTGGTTCGGAGAATATCACAAAACGGGTCATTTAAGTGTTTCGCTAGTCTTTGATATGCTTTTATGTGTGTACCACTCCAAAATTTACACGATGCTAATTTCTTGCCGTTAGAATACAATAATATTAAAGCAATATATTTATTGTATCTCGTAAACACATACTTGCTCTGCTAGGGAATTTCCCTGCAAGATTGTTCTTAGTATAAACATCATAATATACAACTTTTTGCATTCAATTAGATTTTTTTCATTTGTAAACACGTGCGAGTAAGCGAGGGTGTAAATGTAGTGCAGTAAGAGAGTTTGTGTAGAATATATAGGTACCAAGACAGTTTGGACTTAAACGTCAGCATTATCGGAACCAGTACCTATTTTTTCAACATGTATCATGTACGTATTACATTTTTAATTTTGTTGGTTATTTCCATAGGTCCATTTCCTTTGCACAGTGGCGCCGTCGCCACTGTGCAAAGGCAGTGTGCATATTGACCGAAACTCACCCGTGGGACTTGGACGCGGAGATGCTTGCCAGACTTTACCGGTGGGAGTCGGCAAAATAAAGATTAAATATTGTCTTTCTTTTATTGGAGAGATACCGTGATAATAGATCAATTTGCTAGTTGATAGATAGTCTACTTGGCGTTTTGTACGGCAGGAATATAAAGTCAATTTTTTTTGTAAAATATTTTTAATTAATCAAAGTATGCACCGTTGCTATCTATGCACTTTTGCCATCTCCATAGGTAGTTCATTGATCCTTTTACTAAAAAACCATGGGGGCGAGAATCAATAAACTCTTTGGAGGCGGTTTGGACTGCCGCATCGGAGTTGAATTTTTTCATTGTAAGAAGTCCAAATTCCGGAAAAAATGAAAAATGGTAATCTGTTGAAGCAAGGTCCGGGCCCCGGGGAGTACGGTGGATGTCGCAGATATTCTAATTGTATATAGGATTTGGCTGGGTCTCCAGGGTTCAACCATTGCGACGAGCGCTTTCGATTATCGTACAGTATCCACTTTTCATGACAAGTGATGATTCGATTTAAAATCCCTTCATTATTGTGTCGGTTGAGCAAAGTAACACAGCAGTCGACGCGTGTTTGCAAGTTCGATGCACTTAATTCATGATGTACCCATCGTTCTAGTTTATTTACTTTCCCGATTTGCTTCAAGTAGTTTAATACAGTTTTGTCACTTACTCCGAAGCCTGCAGCTATCCCTGGATTGCTTTGTGATGGATCCGCTTCCACAATAACCTTTAATTCCCTATTTTCCACTTTGGTCTCCGGCCGTCCACGGGTTTGGTTCTGAAGGGCGAAATTTCCAGAACGAAAACGTTGAAATCACAAACGTACCGAGCTTTCTTTTGCGACACCAGCGCCGTACACATTAATCCTTCGAGATGTTTCTGCAGCACTAGTGCCACGGTAGAACTCGTAAATATACCGATATTTCATGTTTTCCATTGTACGATAATAAGCGACGCCAAAGAAAATAATAATGGGGAAAAAACAAATAAATGACTGTTTTCAAAAATCAAATGTACCAGCTAAATGAATTAATAAATTTGGAATTCTTAACCAAAGAGGAGATTTTTCAGATCAGTGGCCAGTACGAATAAACGCTAATTTCATATGTAAGGACCTATTATACCTTATGAGCTCGTGTCTTCAAACTTATGAAATAATTCGAATCAGTTATTTTTTATCATAGATGACATTATTGCAATGTCTGACTATAATGTCCAAATGCTGACTTAAACTTGAGTAATGAGACTGACATAGATTCTAGTGTAGGTATCCACGTGTAGATTGAGTTTGTGTTGAAATGTAGAATAGAAATAAAATAAAAAATAAGCTGCGAAGGGCATTATATTAGAAGGGACATACGCACAAGCATAAAGTTGTGGTTTAACATTAGCTCTGATCGACGAGAGTCGCCTGCCACATGTACATAAATTACCTACTTTCTATGTGAGGTTTGTTTCATTTATCTTGACCATATAAAAATGATATTTTGACATTAAATAGTAACCCTTGATCAGTTACATAGTTTTCACAAATAGTCAAGAGCTTTTTAAGTTGCCTTATTAAACGCTCAGTAGCGCCTTCCGTGTGATATTTTGTCACAACTTGTTTACATTTTGTAAGAGAGACGAACAGTTTTTAATGTCAATACTGTATACAGTACATACGAGATTAATCTTAACTTATCCACATTACGTTTTAACCTAAATATCCCACCTTTAAAACATCGCCTTTACGCCATAGAAAGTTATATAAAAATCAAAGTACCTACAAGAAATATTAGAGCTACAATCAGCGTGAAGGCGAAAAACTAAACGGTTTATTTCGTATTCGTATACCTTGTTATAGACTCCAAGATTATTCTCAAAACAATGTTATTACAGGTATTCTTATTTCAAAGTATTGACACTTTAAATGTTGTCAAAATTCCAAATATCGATGACCACTTTTTTCTAGACTTCGTGAAGTTATAATTGAGCCATTTTCTTTGTTTTGGACAACCAGACTGCCCTGTGGTAACAGTACGAATACATTTCTTTCATCTGCTTCCCTTATGTGGCATAAAAGTGGACCAACATACATAAGTAGATAACATCAGTGATAGAGAAAATTCTACGTGAAACTATGTCAACCTATTAAACTCTAGCACTTAGGAAGAGGAGGACACCATTTAATTTTGTATGCCCTGTGACTGCGTGCTTTGATACTCGTTTGCCATCATAAGCAATAAATAATCTAAAAAAATAAATAGACATTCTTAGAATTGATGGCACCAACCGGGTCCGATTATTAATTTAAAATCATTCTCTATAATCCACATGAATATAAAAATTCTTAAAATTATTAAAAAGGGGTCATTTAGTATGGATACGTTGCCTAAAGTACAAGAGCAGTCGCTATAAAAAGACTGCAAATTAAAACAGAGTACCTATACAGAATGATTTTCCGTGTGGTGACGGAGTAAGAATGCATTTCACCACCCGTATCTTACCCATGGGTGATCGTAAAAGACTACTAAGGGATAAAAAAGGCATATAACATCTATGCAAGAAAAGAAAATCTCGAAATAAAACCCTATACCCACACGTCTGACCAGCATGGTGTAGTAGGTCAGTTGCCCTCCTAGTGTGGAGGAGGCTCGAGCCCAGCGGTGGGCCATATGTGAGCTGAGATGATGATACAGAAATGAAGTATTTATATACATTTGATAACATCATAAGCATAACCGTAGTTACCAAAAGTAGTGTGGCGGTTATGCTGTAGCGCACAGTTAATATACTATAAATAGTTAATAAACTATAGTGTAACTAGTTAATTTTTTATCCGTCATAAAAATACATTTAAATAACTCGCTGGCGTAGAACGACTACCTATTTATTAAAATTCCATTATAACTACAGTTCTGTCAGCAAATATGATAATGGATATTTCTCGTAACGATCGTATAGTGCTAGGACCACGCTGTTGACAGCTCTCTGTCTACAGCCGCGGGCCGGTCCGTCCGGGGTAGTACCACACTCCGTCACTCGCAGAAGATCGACGTCTGAGTAATGGCAATGTGCTATTGCGCTTCGTTCGGTGGGCGAGAGAACCGGAAGCGCAACTGGGTGGGTTTGGGGTTTCTATTGGTAGGCAGCGGCCTAGCTATGCACTTGGTATTGCAAATGTCCATGGGCGGCAGCGTCACTTACCATCAGGTGTGCTGGTTGCTCGTTTGCCACCATAAGCAATAAAAAAAAACCCGTAAGAAAACTACTCTAAAGAAACTCGAACGAAAGCCAGGGTTCTTTATTTTTTTTTATTTGCCACCGAAGTCAAAAATCGCACGGCGAAGAGAGGAGTTTTACGGTGGGTCTATGGGGTCACGCGCCGCCTTTCCGTCACCCCGGACCGATTTGGCGGGGCGAGACGCATCCATAGTCCCACAAAAAAAAGGGTAGCTTTATTTAACAGTTGCAGGTCCTGGGCGATAGAATTTGTTTTAACCTAATATTTGTAAATAAAATACAGTTTTGCATCTTACAGGTTTATTAAAAACAATACATAGTTTATTTTTTATTCAATCAGATTAGTTAAGAGCCATCCTTGACCTATCTACTAAAATCACATCATCAAATCATGGAACTGGTAATTATAATACGTGTACGGGCGTGATACTAGGCGAAAACAATCTTCGTATGAGTATGACTAGTAGGCTCTTACAGTCAACTACTGCATTACTATAGTGAGAGCCGGAAGTCCAACTGGGTGGGTTTGGGGTTTGTATTGGTCAGCAGCAGCCTAGCTATACTCTTGGTGTTGCATAGGTCCATGGGCGGCAGTAACACTTACCATCAGGTGTGCTGCTTGCTCGTTTACCACCACATGCAATAAAAAGAAATACCATTTTCTATTGCGAAGAATATTCATAAAATCCTAACGACATAATATATGTCAAAAATACAAAATCCTTAAATAAATTCATAAGCTATTCGCAACAAGTGTTAAAGAAATAACAAAGAAGACAAATGAAAAATTATATTTATATAAGGAAAAGTTAATTTAAAGTTAAACTCTAATATTTAGCCAGATTAGATCTTTAAAAAATTAGTCCCCAATAAGTACCTATATATAAAATTGAAATATCGACTTCAATTCTCTTCCCTTTTTGCAGTGTCAATTCAGACGAATTTTAATGTAGGTACATATTTCATACATTATCTGCTTGAACGTGAGAGGCAAAAGAAAATGACTTCCTCACTCGGGGCAATAAAATAATACTTAGGAAAGGTCTCACCAATGTCGATGCTATGTACGTACCACTGGTAGCTAAACTTGCTTCAATTATTTCATCGTTCTGACACTTCTGACCTAAACTTTGATTAACTCCTGTTGTTTTTGAATAAACCTTATAAGCGGTTACAATGGACCGAGGTGCACATAATACAATGTATAATATTATTAACCACACTGATAATTTCAATGCTGCAATAGGTTCAAAACGCTCCATATGAGATAATATTTGCTTATTCCTTAATCTTAAGACAACTAGCACACCTGCCACACTAATTACAATTATAGGTAAAAGTAAGTTAAAAAGTAGAAGGATTGAGTACATGTGAACACGTTGACTTGTGTCCATTAAAGTGCACAAAACAACACCATCATCTATGTCTATTGTTGAGGCCAATACAAACTCAGGTACACTTAAAGATATTGATAAAACCCAAATAAACATTGTAGGCTGTATTACTGAAATTTTTTTACTCGACAATTGATAATCTAAGTTCATAGTTCGTGGTGGAGTTGAAGAGTCACTGCTTGTCACTAAACTATGACGTGACGATCTTATTTCGTCGTCTTCTTCGCGTTCATTTCTTTTAATTTGTTTTGATATCGTTTTTTCTTCAATGTTGATAGTAGCAATTGAGTGTAGTGCAATAGTGACCACTAAGTAAGATGACACCGTTGAAGCAAACACGTTTAGTCCTCGATACGCAATACATGCCTGGCGACCGAACGGCCAAGATCTCGTATTAATTGACCATAACTCTGGACATAATGATGCTCCAAGCAGAAAATCGGCAACAGCTAATTGTAAAATAATAGTCAGCAAACCTGAAAAAAGATAGAGTTATGTTAAATTGAGACGTCAATTATTTCGTAAATATGTCTAGATAATATTATATTAATTCTTTATTGTTTACACATGTATCAATCAATGTCATCAATCAAATCAAAACAAAACAAGACTCCTTAAGTTTTAAATAACTGAAAACTTTATACAAGGGCTTAATCTAGTTGTTGAATTATATTTATAACATCAGTGTGATAATAATATTCAGAAACTTCGGAACCACAACTTTACTGTTAGGTACATGATAGGTACTTTTTAAAAAAATCGGTTAGGTACATTTTGATTTTAACAACCACATGTTGAGGCACTGTTAAACTTCTTTTTCTATAATCTACAATAGTTAATTAACAATGAACATGGATATGAAAACTGTTCACAAATATTTACCACTTCGTGGAGTTCTGAGGAGCGCAGCCATAACTGAGCAGTTGGTGAGGGCAGCGGCGCCGGCGACGCAAGCGATGTACGAGGCGAGCACAAGCGGCGGGAGGAGCGGCTCGGCCAAGTGCGCGAGCTCCGACATGGCGTCGGCCGTCCGGGACTGTATCGGGATCAATGACTCGCGGCCGCTGCGTCACCCGCGTTCTCCGTCGTCCCTTGTTATGTTTTTTTTTTCGATAGTGATTCACGTCTACATGTGGAACACACAAGGGCGCGCGAATATGGCAACAATCCGAGGTATTTAATGTAATCACTTTAATACACAATTTTTAATTTTCTATGAATACTGTTCGAGCTACGTTGGTACATGCGTATCGATTGTAATAAACTAAGTAAATGAAAGGGTTGTGAGTGTATGTGCGTTCTTTACTTCATTAGTATTCTGCGTTCGCAAACTACTACCGGCGTTCGGCGCCGCATCGAGTACTCCTGACTCCCTGACATATTATGCTAAAATTATTTCATTGGGTTTAATATGAAATGAAATATTCCGTTTCATACTGAGGCACGAAGTAATTAATGTTCATGTTTGTGTGTATTCATAATTTAAAGCCGTCTGATGTTTAAATTCTCTCATCATTATCATTCATCGCCTTGCATTTTAATTTTTTCGACCTGTTAAGGAATAGAACGAATGGATTAGCAAGAAGTTGTGTGCGTGTACCTATATAACTTTTTACTATTCAATTCTTTCTAGAAAGTCATATGAAGAAATGAAGAACTTAGGACAATGAAAGAGACCGGTGAGCCAATAAAAGTCAATACAAGGACCACTAAACAATACGATCCTTTTTTTTTTTCTTTTTGGTAGGCTATGGCCCGGTCACACGTCGCCCGCACCGTCCGGGGCGACGGAAGGGGAGCGCGTGGCCCCATAACCCACCGTATTCCCTCCCCATCGCCATTGGGCCGGCCACTGGTACCGCTTCCTTGTCTTCCGTGGCCAGCCCGGTGGGTTACCCTTTCGGGTACCATCCCCCGTCGACGCCCCAGCTAACTGCCAGAGCGTCGCCCTCACGCGGTCAGCCTCTCTGCGGGTGAAGGACTATTCCCCGGTCCAGTCACCCGCGGCCTCGGCTAGGGCGGCATTAGGCGCAGATACTCGCGCCTAATCTGCGCCTACGCCGCCCCAAGCGCCGGCGGCGGAGCGTCTCACTGAAGAGGATTTCCTCTTGGAGTCGCCCCGCCGTCTCCTTCCGAGAGACAACTGTCTTTGTCTCGCAGAAGGCGGTGACCGCGTCCCAGTTCCTGACGCTGTCGAGCATCGCCTTAGCGATGGTCGGCAGCGCCAGGTCGGCACCGATGATCGCGACGAGTTCACGGCGCTGCTCTGCCCAGGCCACACAGACCTCGAGCGTGTGCTGCGCCGTGTCCTCGTCGCAATCGCAGTGGTGGCAGGACGGTGTCCTCTCCCTCCTCACGACCGTGTGCAGGTACTTGCCGAAGCAACCATGCCCCGTCAAGACCTGCACCAGTCGGAAGGCAAGGACCCCGTGTGTCGACCCAACCACTCCATCAGCACCGGCCGGAAGGCCTCGATGGTCCGAACACCGAATCGAGGCCTTTCCAGCCGGATTGCCCAACGGGCAATAACGTCACGGCGGGCGTCGCTCCGCCAGGCGGCCATCTCACTAAGCGAGACGGTGCCGCCCCCTGCCCGCGTCACTGACACCCGCCGGTACAGTCCGGCGAGCATCTCCGCCTCCAAGTCCCACGGGGGAGTTCCGGCCAACAGGCATGCTGCCTCCGTCGCCACCATGCGGTACCCGCGTATGGCCCTGACGGCCATGGCCCGCTGTGGCCGCCACAGCAGAGCCCTAAGTCGGACGGTCAGGGACCCCGCCCACACGGGTGCGCCATACAGGGCCATCGACCGGACCACCCCCGCGTACAGCAGTCGGCACGTAGCGCTGGATCCGCCCACATTCAGCATAAGCCAGGATAGGGCGGACGCCGCGCCGACAAGCCGTGGAGCAAGCTGACGGAAATGCTCCCGGAACCACCATCGCCCGTCGAGCACCAGTCCCAAGTACCTCATATGGGCCCGGATGCTGATGGGAACCGAATTGACGGTGATCGAGGCGTCGGTGGGTGGACTGGTGCGGGGCCCATGAAATAATAAGGCCTCCGTCTTATCCAGGGCCACCCTTAGCCCCAGCGCCTCGATCCGCCTGACAATCTCCTCGGTGCCAAGGGTTGCCAGGCGTGCCGCCTCCTCCAGCGTCCCACCCGGGGCTGTGACGAGTGTATCGTCGGCGTAACAGATTACGCCCAGCCCGGGCGGGAGGCTCCCTCTCAACGCCCAGTCGTAGCCGATGCTCCACAAAGTCGGCCCCAAGACCGACCCCTGCGGAACACCGCACGACATGGGCGTTCGCACAACATCCCCTACTCGGTTCTTATAGAGGACGCTGCGCCCATCCAAATAGTCTGCCACCAGCCGCCTCAGGTATACAGGCACCCCGTGATACCGGAGTGCCTCCCTGATACAGCTGAATGGCAGACTATTGAATGCGTTGGCGATGTCTAGAGACACCGCCAACAGCACCCCACCGCCAGTGACAGCCTCCGCGACTACGGCCCTCAGGCGCAGTAAGGCCGCGATCGTCGAACGCCCCTTTCGGAAAACAATAGGATCCTGATGGAAGGTTGGTACTCGTTGCGAGTTCTTCCTTGCTTCTTTGTTCATCATCATCATTCATTAATTTCAGTCTATCGCCGTCCACTGCTGGACGTAGGCCTCCCTCATGTTACGCCACAGAGTGCGGTCCTGTGCCGCTTGTCGTCATGAGGGGATAATGCCGTAATCGCCACGCTTGGGAGACGGGTTGGAGTTCGCAGTGTAGATGTTACACATTGCCCAAGAGAGAGCTGCTGCCCACTCCCCTGATGAACCCTTAGCCGATTTTTATGACTCTCACGGGCAAACAAGGGGTGACGACAATGGTATTCTTTCCCGTCGCTACGCTTCCTTGTTAATGGACCAAAAACTGGAGGTAGAACTTTCCACTTTAATAATTTGTAAAACATCTTGCTGTATTTCGGTCTGTAAGGAAACAAGCTCGTGTGCTGCTGTAATCGTGGTATCTTGTGGTCGGTTGTGATATCTGGGTTCCGGGTATTGTTAAGTTCAGACTGTGAGTGTGTTTCTACTAACCACTAAATGAACAGCTTCCCTGCCTACCACCATTTGCAATAAATAAAAACTATCGCTTATGCTGTTCAACAAAATTAAAAACTATTTCAACCATTTGGCACCATCGTTTTTAAGCTGTGGCCTTTGACGGCTCTCGATCACAGTCCAAGACTTGTGCTTGTTATTGAGGATCTCTTCAAATTAACTGATAGTGATAATATAATTATACCCGAATCGCATGTGGTGACGACTTGAGAACACGGTGTGTCACCGTTCATATACTTTCCCGTGAGAGTCGTAAACATTTTTGTAGATATAACAAGGACAAGAGGTAGTAGAAATCTTGTAGGAAACTTAACGGAGAGATAGTCTACGAATGTCTGCCCGACTGCGAAGTGTGGTGATTCGTTAATAACCACACTTCTCCTAGCAGGAGTTCGGTAGCAATCGAAGCGTATGTCTAATAATAAACTTGAATAGGCTGATCGATGATTGATTTAATGAATGTGTGAATTGTAATGCTTACCTATTACTAATCCGACTGCGAAATGTGGTAATTACCCCGTCATCTCCTGCAACGGAGGCGTCTGTCGAAAAATAAACTTGAATAGATTCATTAATAGTTGGTTAGATGGATGTGTAAACTGTAGTGAACTCTAATGCTTACCTATGTCACTGGACTAATAACAGTGTCTTCGTGCTGCTTTATCTGAGACTAACTGTTACTCACAATCCTACTTAGGCGGGCTAAGTACATAAATGTGTTCGTAAATTCTCTTTAGATGTGTTTAACATCATTGTCGACTTTAAAAGTAGAATTCAACCCACATCTCCATTTAAATTAGAATAAATATTCAAAAAACCTACTAGATATAGAATATTGGTCTTCCTTATTATATATTGGTATTTAAATCTGAAATTTCATGAAAATTTCCATTTCTTTTGATGAAGTGTCGAGCAAAGTAATGCCTACTATCACTTTGCTCCATCTTATTTTTTTACTGCCTTTAAACAAATTTCATCATCATCATCACAGCCCATAAACGTCCCACTGTTGGGCTCGAGCCTCCTCCGTAATGGGAGGGAAATTGACCTACTATACCGCGCTAGTCAGACGTGTTTGTATAGGGTTTGTTTCGAGTTTTCCTTCTCTCGCATAGATGTTATATGCGTTATATATCCCTTTAGTCGTCTCGTACGATCACCCACAGGTAAGATATGGAGTGGTGATTACTAAGAGAATAAGCCGTAGCACTTTTTTGAGACACTTTATCAATTGAGATCTCCAACCCATGTGATAATCGTGACAATAATGATAATGTCCCCTGGGTAGGCATTGACTGCACAGATGGCGTAGTGGTTAAGATACCGACTTTCCGTGCCAGTGCCGTGGGTTCGATTCCCACGCAGGACAACACTTTGTGCGATCCACAAAGTATTGTTCTGAGTCTGGGTGTAATTTGTCTGCGTTAATTGCATGTTTGTAAAGTCCCCCGCAATACAAGGATTATTTTCCTTAATGCGGGGAGATGTTTATTTAATAAAAAAATATATATATATATATAACACTGGACGTCAACAAGCTGATGGATGGAAAAACTAGGTTTTTCCAGATTTTGTAAATAATATTACAGTAGTAGATAACAACACAGATTAAATAATTTAGGTAATTTGTAACGTAAGTTTTTAATTAATTTGAACTTTTCATCTTATTTGCAGACTAATGTCCTGGGGGGGCACACTTAAAACATTACTTATATTTACTGACCGTCGCGCCGCCTACAGCTTGGTTGTACAAACTTAACTGCTGCCATTTTATCCTGCCTGTCAAACGTTTGACAACTGAGAATTGTTATTTTTTGTACCTAGCGTAGGTACTTATTGTCATCAATCTATTTACGGTTATTGATGTACTTTCTGAAAATTATCTCAATTTTCATTGTTAAGCAGATATTATTATTGCTTCGTTATCAGCTGATATGTTTTTTTTTTATATTTCAGGGTAGCTTTCATAGTAAAAGAAAATTCTATATAATTACACATACACATGTAGATATGTATATATATCACTTCAACTTTAGTTCACCGCTTAAACTCTGGGTGGCAGCACCTTCCATACATGCATATTTTATCATGGAGTTGCCACTCTTTTTCAGTTTAATAACTTTACTCTTTGCTAATGTCTAAGCATATAAGAGGTTGCAGCTTGTTCGTTTAAGCAATTATTTAAAAAAAATCCCTTTCAGTAAGGTAAAAAAGTAATAGAACATAGAGTAGATATAAATGTAGAAGACAGTAAGGGTAAAGAAAAGAGTAAAGTTATTAAATTGAAAAAGAGTGGCAACTCGATGATAAAATATGCATGTATGGAAAGTGCTGCCACCCAGAGTTTAGGCGGTGAACTAAAGTTGAAGTAATATATATACATATCTACATGTGTATGTGTAATTACATAGAAGTTTCTTTTACTATGAAAGCTACCCTGAAATATAAAAAAAAACATAAGTATCAGCTGATAATTAAACAATAATAATATCAGCCTAACATTGAAACTTGAGATAATTTTCAGAAAAATATCAATAACCGAAAATAGATCGATGACAATAAGTACCTACGCTAGGAACAAAAAATAACAATTCTCAGTTGTCAAACGTTTGACAGGCAGGATAAAATGGCAGCAGTTAAGTTTGTACAACCAAGCTGTAGGCGGCGCGACGGTCAGTAAATATAAGTAATGTTTTAAGTGTGCCCCCCCAGGGGTAAAGGTTCATTTTGATGTTTTTTAATGTAAATGGGTATGAATTGTGTCGAGTTTGATAAGGGCAAAAAGGAGAAAACCGCTGATCATAACGATAATGAGTATGAGGAAAATTGATTGATTAATAATTTAGGTATTTGCAGTATATGAGTTAACATTAAAAATAATAAAGTCAATAATAGTTAGAATAAGTTCAGTTAACCGTCATCGGTATGCAAATTATATAGTCCATTAGACATGTCGAAATAAGATAAATAAAATTTAATGAAATGATTATAAACTTCCATTGAATAAAATATAGGTTATTTCCATTACACAATCTTGAATAACTGAATACTACCAACCTTTACTTTGCTCGTGGATGTCGTAAAAGACGACTAAGAGCCTTATAACGACCTGGGCTGACTGCACCTGATACCGTTTGGTCAACAATTACATTCCCAAGGAGGGTTGACGTCTGGCAGGCGGCCGGTCAAAAAATTATTGCCAATAACTTTTACAATATGTACTATGAAAGAAGAGTAAATATTGTATCGACCCCAAGCAATTGGGATAAGAGTAGAAGAATGATGACATCTTGAATAATTGGTATAAGGGCAAAAGGATGTAGATGAATACCCAACGCAATGTCACTAAGACTCAGTTTTATTTTTATGTTTGTACCCGCACAATAGTAGAACGGATTCTGTTCCGATTTTCTCAATAATAAATGTTGAAACTTAAGTACGACTAATGACTTCTAATGTTTACGCGAGTATTACACATTTGAAATAAAACCAACTTTTACGGGGTAAGGGACAGTCCTCCCGTGACCATGATCACTGTAAAGTGTTCGAATCGTCGGGAAATTAAAAATCAAATACAAACGCGATAGAATTCGTAAGCGAGAGTAATAAAATTATTGACTGTAAAGGTAAATAGAGATAAAATTAATTGAAAAAAACTAAGATCCAACGAAAGAAAATGTCTGAATAAAACCACATCCCTACCTAATAGGTAGCCAGCATGGTATTGTACGTTGATTTCTTTATTATTTTAGAATAATCTCTTACGTAGAGGTACCAAGTGTATGTGATGTAAAAAAATAAATGAAATAAATTGTATTTTTATGTTTTTTATTCTATTATTGTTATAACAGAAATATGTAATTAACTATGGTGTTACTGCCGCTCATGGACCTTTTCAATACCAGCAATACAGCTAGGCCGCTGTTTACTAACAAAAACCCACCCAGAAAGTTGGGCTTCTGATTCTCTCGCTCATTGAATGAAGCGTAACAGCACATTGCTACTGATCAGACGTCGATTTTCTGCGAGAGTGTGGTACTAACCCGGACACACCGGTCCGCGGTTTTTGACGGAAAGCTATCAACAATGTCGCGCTACCACTACTAAATTAGTCACTTGATTAACTAGGGAATTACAATTATTAAAATTGTTACATTACTTATTAGATAAACATATTAGGTACTTTGATTAATCTGCGAATTACAATTCTTGATAAAGTTTGTCACCATCAATCTCGTTAAATCTCAAGACAGTCTGTGCCACTAATGTACATTATCAATCTAAATTTGGCGTGTGCTACTATCACGTATTACTTTCCTAATTTTTGACACCTACATTTAAAAGGTGAATAAGTTATAATATTTATTTTACTCACGGTGTGGGAGTATGATTATTTTGATTAGAACAAAACTGGTGGTAAACTTACTAAAGAGCTAATTTATTGTGCAAAAATCTAGCAACAATAACCATAGCCAGATTCAAGCTGTTGCTTCATATAAAACCCTTTTGACTTGAAATAATAAATACAAGTACTTTACTTCTTTTCCCTTTACTCTCTTAACACAGACTTAAAAAAAGTCAAGATGATTTCTTAAAAAAATATTGTCTTAGTTGTTATTATAAATTAATGATTATATCATGGTTAATTTGGGTTTAGGTTTGTGACTACAAGGTTCTATGCAAATTTTCTGATATTTTGTAGCATGCCTACTTGCTGATTGCAATGTTACTTTTATTTCATAATACGAAACACTAGATAGCTGTTTATTACCTTTAAGCTATTTCATTTTGGCTATGTAAATACCAACGTCTCTCCCAAGACCACTCTAAAACACCTTTTCTTTCAATAATAGAAAAGGCAAAGAATAGAACCACACAAATTGTCAAAGTTTGTGTTTAAAAAAAAAAAAACAAAAACATAATTGAAATGTATTATAAAAATAAACCTTAAAAAAATATAAGGAAAATAAAGGCAAGTTGCTACTAAGGGTTACCTACGTTTAATGCCGCTTTTGTCGGGGCCATGGGTCTAGAGAGATTACCGGTAAGTGCAGCGTGGCGAAATTCCCCGCATTGTGTGCCCGCCTGCTAAAAAAATACGCCAAGTGCGAGTTGTACTCGCGTGCGAAGGGTTCCGTACCATTATATATCAAAAAAACCTCTTTTATTATACCCTTAAATATTTATTTTATTTTAATTAATTATATTTAAAGAGAAGATAAAACTAAATATTCTGTGAATAGTTAAAGCGTCTACCTGTCACCGTTATTAGTATCGAGCAAGAAACGGTAAAAAAAACAAGTCTGTTGTATGGGAGACTCCCTTAAATATTTATTTTATTTTATTTTTAGTATTTGTTGTTATAGCGACAATAAAAATACACCATCTGTGAAAATTTAAACTGTCTAGCTATCACCGTTCTTGAGATACAGCCTGGTGACAGACGGACGGACGGACAGACAGCGAAGTTTCAGTAATAGGATCCTGTTTTTACCCTTTGGGTACGGAACCCTAAAAAGGCACGTTAATAATGAAAAAGTATAGGAATTTTGTGCTAATGATTAGGAAGGTTCTAAATATCAAATGAAAGCACAAATTTAATTTTTAAACTGAAAAAGTAACAACATAATGTGATTTTTAAAATATATATTGTTTTCATTATTTGACAACTAAAATAAATTACGAATTAAAAACATCGCAATAAAGTTGTGACGAGAGTTTAAAAGAAATCATATTGTGAAGTACAAAGACGTTTGTCGCCGTTATATTCAAGATAAGTAATAAATGACCCTTTTTTAAAATAACGGCATATTAAGTAGATATATTTTATTGTCTGTATAATCCTTGAACGCATTCTTGTTGGTAAAGTCGTGTTGTACCTAATTGCCATTATACCTACTAATAACATATGTGATAAATGAAAATGCAAAGGTTTACCTACAAGTGTAGATTTATATTTAGGTACGACTGTTGTTTGAACTGCTCTATAGATTAGGATAGAACTAAGTTCTTACAGATACAATCAAACTCTATTAGGAGTTAGTAGCTTCGTGAAATAATTATGACATATATTATGAACATATATTTTAATAGGTAGTCAGTATGCTACACGAGTAGCTGTTCGCAATTTTATCATTACATTGTGAATTATTATGTTAAATTTTTTTGCGGAATCTATCGCGTTTGTATTTGATTTTTAATGTCCCGACGCGACGTTTCGAACACTTTACAGTGATCATGGTCACGGGACGACAGTCCTCCTGTGACTATGATCACTGTAAAGTGTTGTAAAAGTAATTTTATTTCAAATGTGTAATACTTGCGTAAACATCAGAAACCATTAAATTATTATGTTTTTGAAATATTTAAAAGGTATCGATAATTATGTATATATTATACATAATTATCGATACCTACATAAATAATGTTTTCAATATCCAAATTTAGAATATAACGATAAAATAATATTATTGAGATGCTTATAATAAAATTTAAAAAAAGATCTCACCCAAATAATTTATCATTAGATCTTCATAAAAAATTTCAATAACGAGTTAACGACCGCAGCTAAACAAATACATTTTTGCGCAATAGAAGAACAAACAATAAACGTAATACTCTATTTATCGACATTGAATGCTACCTCTATGTGTATTGTGTAGGTATATCCATTAAAACGGTAGGTAATCCACAGTCGAGTTTTGTAGCATAAGACACAAACACGATACGATCGATAACTTTATGACTAAGACCGACCCTTGCTTGATAAAAAGGATACGGGTAGTCCTGATAAATTGTGATAAGATAGGTACACTTAAAGTTATTTAAATTTCAATGAAAAAAAAAAGTACTTACACGTACAATAAATTTGCATTCATATACCTAAAGTATGTATTTATCAGTTATAAAGGTAGTTATTTAAAGTTAGGGTTAATGCAGTTAAAAATAACTTAATGTGCTTTTCTTCGTGTTAATTAATTTGATAGAGGAGTTAGAGACGAGAGAGCGCGTGGCGATGACGGGTCGCACTAGAACAGTAATGATTGTGGCCGCCGGTCGATATTGTTCGTTTGTTTTGATTAGCGGCAACCGATGACTGTCGGCGAGGTCGAGTGATGGATGACTCGCGACAATGCTCCTCAGGGGACGCGTGTGGGCGGTGCCTTGGCAGCCAAAATCTGCACTTTCCTTCGACTTTCTCTCGGAGGTGCGAAAGGTGTTCAGTTCGGGGGCTCGCAATGCTTATTCGGTAGCTGGCGCCTCATAAGTGTACGCGTTCTAATCGTGCGCAACGACAGTCGGTTCGGTTCCTTACGGCATACGGTGCATCACGCGGCTCACAGATATTCAAAGCACCTGCATACGATTATCGTCAGCCTGAGTTTATAAACGGTGTGCTGGGTGTGCAGTACTAATTCCTCGTGTGGTCGCTGAAGAGCAATGTCAAATAGCCATGGCATTCAAGAGTGATATAGTGTTTGTAGCAATATTGTGCGTGCTACGAGCCGGTGCGCCTGCGCGGTTTCCCGTGAGTAAGCTTGTCGAGGGCGGGCGGCCGCTTTATGCCTTTTATTGATTTATTACGAGTACATTACATCGTATACGTAAATGAAATATGTAGCCAGTCAATGCGTATTGCGACTACTAGTTATTTAATTTCGATGAAACTAAGCTACCGTTTAATTAACAAGAAAAGTTTTTTGAGTATTTAGTACTTGAAATTTATTAATCTATGACAAATATATAGGTATAACATTATCATCAATAAATTATTAAATACAATTATAAAATAAACAACTAAATTGTTTAGCATTTTACATAGTTATCACCAAAGCTAGGCGGTTGCGTTTTTTTTTATTTGTGATGCGGCCATAACGTTATACGCTGGTCAAAAGCTTGTCGTATTAACAATCCATTAACAAAATGGATGATTATGTCAAATATTTCTGCACGGTGTTAGATTTTGTAAATAATACCGCGAATATATATTGACGATATGACTTAGGATTATAATAATTTTAATGCCCTTTTTTTATATAGAACATGCAACCAGGTTATTAAAAAGTTCTAGCGGGGTTTGACGTATCGTAGCCCGCCGCCAAAAAAAAAGGTTATTAAAAAGTTACTAATGCATCAACAACTAAAATTTCCTGAATTAGCAAAAATAATTATACTTATTAAAACCATATTAAATTATATTATTTTTTTCTTATAAAGAGAATCTCCACACTAAGGAATAAATCTTTGTATTGTGGGGATCGAACTCACGACAATTGACATGGGCGATGTCTACTCAGATCACTGCACCATCGGTGCAGTCAATAGTACTTTGTCATCATATTAGTATAATTTAATACAGAATAGTTTATTTTTTTTATACGTGTAGTATACAGCTATAAAAATATAATTTCTCGAAGTTATATTATACGAGTACATGTCTTACGAAAATATTGTGGGGCAACCAATACGTATGACAAATCTTCTATATGGCGTGAGAATCCATCAACTCGTATGGACCATCGTTGAGGTCGAAGACTTAAAACCCTATTCTGATAGGAAACTATAGTCTATATCAGTAAGAAAATAAAAAAAAGGGTTTATGAGAAATATATTTGACGGTCACTTAAAAGGTTATGGTTATGACTACATCGACCATATGGTATCCGTGTATCCTCTTATAATGAACCTTATAGATATAGACTATTTCATACTTTTGATATTGCTGATGAAATTACTGTGATGTATGATGAAATTATTAAATTATTATTAGTATAAGTTATGATTCATATTATAATGAATCGTAAACTTGATTGATATATTAATAATAAATTGAGTTAGTATCATATGTCAGTGTTGTTATTTATATCAAGGAGTTTTCTGTCTCGAAGAGTAATATGTATATTTTTCGTATCTACATTTATTTATATTTGTTTTGCAATTTAAGAGCATTGTATTTTAAGTGATAGTATTCTTGATCTTCTTCCTTATTTCTTCCAGATAGTATTGTAATTCTTGCTTACTTTGGACATAAAATCTGTGGCCTTTAAGTCAGTAATCAATATATTTATAACGTTAGATCACCATGGCATAATAGTGTTATTATAGTATTCATTTAAAAATAACTAGCTCGCTCTTGTCAAACTTTGAATAGTTTACAAATTATCACTTCAATGTTGTATAAAGTTAGTTTGATACTCAAATAATCATTCCATAAAATGACAATTACAAAATGAGATGACCGCGTTATTTAATTTTGCATTTTTCACTTCGGTTAAAGACAAATAACTATTTGTAACTAATGTAATTAAAGTTGTCTGTATTCTTTCATGTCAATTGAATGGGGTGACATAATAATGTTTAGTTATTTTTATGTGTTTTAGTAATAAATTAATACAAGACATTCTTTTACGAACTGTCATGGCTGATACATGTGCTTTTAAAAATGATGCTCAAGGCTTTAAAAATATTTATATAATATTATGTCGTATATATTTTGTTTATTTTGTGTTAGAAATTATCATGTGTAAAGATCGAAAAAGAGCAGTGAGAAGAGAGAAAATTTCAATGCTCGGTGAGAAAATTTGCCGTCTTAATATTTCCCGCCTCATTTTACCCGCATGGTCGACCAAACTTCGCTTGTGTTTTATTATTTAAAATTGTGGTTTTATATGAATTAATGAAATGTTAATAATATAACAATATTTCATAACTAAATGTAAACTAACAGTATGTAAACATGCAATAGTATCAATGCAAATGCGTCGAAAAATTTACGAGTTGGCGTTTATAAAAATATTATTCATCATCATCATCACAGCCCATATACATCCCACTGTTGAGCTCGGGCCTCCTCCGCAATGGAAGGGAAATTAACCTCCTATACTACGCTGGTCAGACGTGTTGGTATAGAGTTTATTTTCGAGTGTTCCTTCTCTTGCATAGATGTTATATGCGTTTTATATCCCTAACTCGTCTCGTACGATCATCCACGAGTAAGAAAGGGGGTGGTGAATTGTATTCTTACTCCGTCACCACGCGGAAAAAAAAGGTAATAAATATTGTTAAAAACAAATAATTTAAATTCCAAACAAATGAAATTATATTTACTAGGCAAGAATTTATTTTGAAAGAAAAGAATTTGAATTGCGTAATAATTGATAATTGTTAATAATGAATAACTTTACAAATTAAAATAACCAAAAGTTTATTTAAAATAGATATTTGATTTAGTTAAAATCACAGATAGATGCACAACACACGAAAGTTTAAGATTATAGAAACAATTAAAAGCATTTTCTATATCATAAAATGTAACAAGCTTAACGATTTTTACAGTACTATAAGTGCTAATTACTATATAAAATAGATGGAATTTAGTTTTACAATTACTTTGAAGTATTGCTTTGTAATTTAAGTACTTATGTTGTCACTCTTTTTTTAATCTAAGGTGATAGAGTGCTCTAGCTCTTAATGGTCTTCAACAAGAACAATAATATGTATTTTTTATAAGTTTTGTTTAAATAAAAAATCTATGAGTAACCATTTATAGTTTAAAGATAGAAAGTATTGACCTGGCTTTGCAAGAGTATACACTATCGATTTCTAATCCTGAATAAAATTTCAAAAAATATCCTCAAGCTTAAAAAAAACTTTGTGATTTATTTCTTTTGTCCGGGCTCAGGCATGAATTTTTGGAATACGTGTAATATTTTTTCTCGTGCGTGTGTATCGTAGAAATCAATTATGGATTATGGCATATTAGCAAAAAGAAGATCATTTATAATTTATTTTGTTAAAAAGACCCTGCACTAAGAAAATAATCTTTGTATTGCGGGGGACTTTACAAGCATGCGGTTAACTCAGACAAATTACAACCAGACACAGATCAAGAATTTGTGGATCACACAAAGTATTGTGCTACGTGGGAATTGAAACCACGGCACTGGCAGGGAAGATAGGTATCGTAACCTACGCCATTTGTGCAGTCGAGTCTGTGTCATTGCAAGTTAAGGGTACGTAATGAATCATTATGTGTGACGTGGTTGTTAACTTCCTTTATGTGAAGGAGGCCCATGCTTAACAGTGGAACGAATACGACCGAGAAAGAGAAGAAGAAATTAAATGTTATTTAAAGCACAGCTCGCGTCATCTCACAGTCACCTCTTACTTGCCCACACGATTTGTAAGGAGCAGCTGAGGGTCACTAACAGAATGGCAAAGACCTGAAAATCGGTGAAATAATTATTAAAACTTAATACAAACCTATGAATCGTTTTAATACGCAAGTGATTCATAATTTATATTATCACCTTGTAGGTGACAGATGCATTTAAATAATAAAGTGTAATTCTTCACGATACACTAACAATAACCTCGTTTTACATGCTATGAGATTTTGTTACAATATATTGTCTCAATTTATCTTAGGTATATTCGATTTCAAAGGTAAAATTATATAGAGGTTTTGTTAGAGTGATGTCGTCTTACGGTTACAATATTTTTTTTTATAGAACATGAAACCTAAAATTTAAGAGTTATGTCGATGTGGTGACAGAGTATCTAGAGTAGTACCACGACATACTTATTTAAATGTGATATGAGATGGTTAATAGACTTAAATAGATAAACTGTACTTCAAGACTGAGATATAGACAGATAGCATAGTGTTAATGACATCGATCTACCGTGCCAGTGTCATAGATTCGATTCCCAGGCTAGACAAGCGTTGTGCGATCCACACATTTATCATCTGAGTCTGGGTGTAATTTACGTCCATTAATTATATATGAGTAGTGTGTAAGGATTATTTCTTCAGTTTAGGATGTGGTCTTTAAAAAAAAAAGAAAAAGAAATATAAATAGGACACTGATCCATACCATAAACGGATATCTTTTCCATTGTGAAAGAATTTTCTCATGCCTAATAGTGGAAAGACTAACTGTTTTGATATGTTAATATTTATAAACTTCATTTTCAAGAATCCGAGAGGCTTAGAAACATATTTCTCTATATGCTTGAGGAATTCCACATAATAGCGAGTCTGCTATTAACAATTTTTGATGATTGAATTCTATTATATACATTGTTGTACTAAATACGTTGCCACCGAGAAGTAATAAAGAAATTTAAACCGTCTATACAATAACCTACCTTTTACAATAAAATTTGGTCGTCAATGAGTATAATATTATATTTATAATATGTTCTTATTTTAAAATAAAAAAAGAATAGACTTTTCACAGTGTAATATTATATTCATAATATACTTATATTTAAAAAAAAAGAAAATACTTTTCACAGTTTCCAATGCATACCTACTTAAATTAAAATAGTTGTCAATTATTTATAACGCACAATAAATTTTATCAAAAACTATTAAAACTTTCACTAAATCATTCCAGGTAGGTACTTGAACAACGAGTTTACGATACGATTTTATTTTGACAATTATATTACGTAATTGTAGCGCAGCTCTTTGGCGCACTCGATCACGTAGTAAATTACACAACGTTAACGTCAAGTTGAGTTTTTCATTTGGCTCTCGATGATTCATAACGACGTTTGATATCAGTCGCGAATTGACGCGAGACGTGCCCGCTGTCTCCGTGTAATTGATATCGATACAGTAACTTTCATCATCGGCCACATACCGACGTAACATTTCACAATGGCATGCCGATATTAAAGTAATTACCACCTTTGTACTATATCAATCAATTTAAATACAGCCGTTAGTAATACGTCGGTAACATTATCTCGCATAGAAGGAAAGGAAAAACAAATAGTTTTACTTTCCCCTTTATTTCGCGTCCGCTAATGTTGAGCCTACACTTGACTACTTACGCTGACTCATGTGGTCTTCATTCCGGTTTCACTACTCCTCGTCCGTTTGACTGATGTGCTAAAATCACTATCTACTTAAACAATATGCTACTGGAACTACTTGCATTTTCATTGAACGGCCCCGTAAGATAACAACGACTATAATTCTATAGCGGAAAACGAATGAAGCAGAGGGCAAAAAACTAACAATTTATTTTTAAAGCTTTTTTCTTTCTTAAATTAACTATGCACAGGTGATAATACCAATGTGCATCACTGTGTATTTCGTTTTCTAAGTATATGATATCTAATGACATTATAATGGATGGATACATTAATTTTACAGCCGGGGGGCCTTAAGTGCAAGTAAATAAGAGAATTAGTAGAGATCGCTGACCTAGTTGCACGGTGTTCTTGTAAATTATGATGAGTCAACTTAGTGAATAATATCTAATGAATGTGAATGTACTAATATAATCTGCTTCCTATATCTATACAATGCAAATCGGCCAAGAGCGAGTCGGACCAATCTAGGAAGGGTATCGTACCGGTGTATAAGAATTAATAAAAAGTTTTTTTTTAATCTATATATCCATGTCTCTACTATTAGTAGAAGTAGTAGTCGTAAGTCTTCTCACAAGGCAGATAATTATCATAATCACCGTGACGATGGTAGTTGATGTTATTAAATTTCTTAGGAGAATGCGACTCCCATCCGCGTGGTGTTTCATTAGCTGATCTTTATGACTCCTTAGAGAAAATAACAAACACAGTGTATTCTTAACTCTGGGATTTTAAATATACTTTTGTAAAAGGAACAATTATTTACAACAATTTTCCGTGTGGTGAAGGAGTAAGAATACTATTAACCACCACATATCTTACCCGTGGGTGATCGTACGAGACGACTAAGGGATATAACATCTATGCGAGAGAAGGAAAACTCGAAACAGAACCCTATACCAACACGTCTGACCAGCGCGGTATAGCAGGTTAATTTCCCTCCTATTACGGAGGAGGCCCGAGCCCAACAGTGGGACATTACGGGCTGTGATGATGATGATGAAAAGGAACAAGAGAGGCGCTATAAAAAAATGTCTTTTAATAGTTTAACCTTTCTTTAATTATGATTGTTCATAAGAGCCGCCTGTACAGTTTGTTGGCAGACAGACGGGCGGTGTACGTTAAGAGGATCAGTAACACTGTAATAGATTGTCCGCTGACATCTTTTGGGAACGGGACCCTAAAATATTTCTACTTTTATATGCTTTCGCCAATGGAATAATTCTATTGGTTTAAATTTTTTAATTTGTTATACTCACACTTCTGGTGGTTTCTTAAACGAAACCAGCTGTGAGGGTATTATGAGGTAAAATATTTAAGCCATGATGTTGTTCAATAATAGCGGCCACGATAAAGAGCTAATTTCATATTACATATATAAAGTAAATAAATACAAGACGAGAAGCTATTATGAAGATTAACTTAACAAGAGTAATAAAAGCGTGATCTGGTCATTAACAAAACCAATAAAACTAGTGTGAGAGTGTGTAGTGACAATGTAGCATAGCGCCCACAAGACGACGCTCCTTGTCGCCACTCTGTGTGACCTACTTTATTCAAGCATTTATCATTTCTCTGTGTGGATAATTCGGACGTTCCTGATACCTAAATTGATTGTATTGTTGGAACAAACAACGAAATATTAAGAAAGCTCAATAATCTCCGATGAATGATAATGCCCGTTGTGGAAGATAATTCTTTTCGTAGAAACAGTATTAGTCACAAATAATGGAATTAATTTTTATTTGTATTTATTAGTTGATTTGAAAAATGAATGAAAGCTGGATGGATGGACATAGATCTCGATTGTTATTCTATTTTTTTTTTAATTTTATGTCTTTATCTACATAAGTGTAGACAGATACCTTTGGGGACCCATACCAGTACAACATTATGAAATGCGCTGGAACGTCACTTAGTTGCTAAGTAGCTGAAAGGGTAACTCACTTAGATTTCTGAATTGAAATCCTTATGGTGTTGATGGGCAGGTTGGAATACGGATGGGCCACAGAAGACAAAGATCGAGTACCGGTGGCCCGCACGCACGGCGGAGAGAGGTGTTTGCATAGAGGGTCTACTATGAGGTTGCGCGCCGCATCTTCCGTCGCCCCGGACCGATTTGGCGGGGCGCAACCGTGTAGCAATTTATAGAGCCCTATCCTGTGTTTGTTTTGCTGTTATCCTGAATAGTAAGCTAATTATAGTCATGGCTTGACAAATTGATTATAATTTAATTAAATTGCAACATATTACTTTTGTACTATGCATCGCTTGGTTCGTATTCCTATTGTGACAATAAGATAAGCGATGAGATCATTTACCATAAACAAATGAAATCTCTCGTTAATGCAGTCACACATGACTGGGCAAGACAAACAATGATCGTGGTTATGTATCATATATAATGATTTTGCTAGTATTATATTTTATTATTGAAATCATACATTTTTTATGGCATTTTATAGATATTTTTTTAAATTATTGCTTGTGGTAGCAGACAAGCAAACAACAACCAAATCTATGAGCAGTTGCTACTTATTTGCTTGAGGTTATGTAGCAACTGTGGCTCATAGGCTTAGCCGCAACCCCAGTGCTACTCTGAGGTTGCATCTAAATCATTGAAGAGAATGTATACATATACAGGTTAGGTTAGGTTAGGGAAATGTGAGGCGAGAAAGTGAGTTTTGTTTCTCAAACTATAATTATTTAGTAGGTATAGTATGGAAGATAGGGAGATAAAATTGTTTTAATTATTATTTCAAATTTATATTTCTGCTCCGAGATTAGATCTCGGTTTAAGATCTAGGTTTGTCGTTATTGGCTTGTGTTTTCAAGAAATTCTTAATGATATATTGCAGATCAGAACTGTGTATCTGACTGTATCTTTATAATTTATATAACGAGAGTGGTAGCTAGCTGTGTGGTAGCGGCTTCGAATACTGCCAACCCTTACTTTACTCGTGGGTGTCGTAAAAGACGACTAAGCGCCTTATAACGATCTAGGCCAACTCCATCTGATCCCGTTTGGTCAATAATTGCATTCCCAGGGAGGGTTGACGTCTGGCAGGCGGCCGGTCTTAAAACTATTGCCAATAACTTCTATCTACTATGAAAGATGAGTACATATTGTTTCGACTCCAATTGATTGGGACAAGAGTAGGACAATGATGATGATAATAAGAGTGGGACAACATTCTATCCTGAACTGTAATTTATGACAGTATATGATACACGCATACGGCGACATGGGAGATCATACAAACTAGTTTTAGACTAGTTACAAACTAGTTTTAGTGGATTTAGCCGAGATGGAAGGTACACCACTGATATAGAGCGAAGAGTGAATGCGGGAAATAGAGTGAACGGAGCGTTGGGGCAACTTTTCGGCAGCCACCACCTCAGCCAGAAGGCACGTGTAGCAATACATAACGCAGTGCTTGTCCCAACATTACTGTATGGAAGCGAGAGTTGGGTATGCAGAAAAGAGTATGATAGTAAAATTAATGCGGTCGAAATGCGATCTCTGCGGAAAATCTGTGGAGTTAGGCTGACCGACCGCATTCGTAACGACGACGTAAGAGAGCGAGTAGGTATGAAAGAGAGTATTGGTGTAAAGATGCGAAAGGGAATGCTCCGATGGTTCGGACATGTGGAAAGAATGCCGAACGAACGCCTGGTTAAGAAGATATACAATGCGAAAGTGGAAGGATGTAGGTATCGAGGGAGACCGAGACTAACCTACCTAGACCAGATCGGTCATGTACTGAAGGAAGGTGAAGTCAAGAGTCTCCGAAACCGGCGAGCGTGTATGAAGAGAATTATGAATGTTGAGGAAGCAAGTGAAGTATGCAGAGATAGAGTTCTCTGGCACTCTGTTCTCTCTGCCTACCCTGCAAGGGATATGGCGTGATGATATGTATGTATGTATGTATGTATGATATTTAA
This sequence comes from Lymantria monacha, assembly GCA_905163515.2. Taxonomy (NCBI): domain Eukaryota; kingdom Metazoa; phylum Arthropoda; class Insecta; order Lepidoptera; family Erebidae; genus Lymantria; species Lymantria monacha. The sequence goes on from LR991083.1 coordinate 14,949,025, forward strand.
AAAGTTTTATATATTTACAGCTTAGGGCTCAAATAGATTCAAATGTTGCTTGCGAGACTATTATAATGGAAGGGTCCTAATATTACGCAATATATACGGGGAAGGTAATAAATTAATAATAAATTAGAAGATTGTAAGAAAATGGGTCAACGCGTGAATGTGAGCAAAACCAAAATAATGGTCTTTGAAAGAGATGAAGCCAGAACAGATGTAAGAGTAAAAATAGGTAATGATGTACTAGAGCAAGTGGATGAATTTGTATATCTTGGATGTGGTTTTAGCCGAGATGGAAGGTACACCACTGATATAGAGCGAAGAGTGAATGCGGGAAATAGAGTGAACGGAGCCTTGGGACAACTTCTCGGTAGCCACCACCTCAGCCAAAAGGCATGTGTAGCAAGACATAACGCTGTGCTTGTCTCAACATTACTATTTGGAAGCGAGAGTTGGGTATGCAGAAAAGAGTCTGAAAGCAAAATTAATGCGGTCGAAATGCGATCTCTACAGAAAATCTGTGGAGTTAGGCTGACCGACCGCATTCGCAACGACGGCGTAAGAGAGCGAGTAGGTATGAAAGAGAGAATTGGTGTAAAGATACGAAAGGGAATGCTCCGATGGGTCGGACATGTAGAAAGAATGCCGAACGAACGTCTGGTTAAGAAGATATACAATGCGAAAGTGGAAAGATGTAGGTACCGGGAGAAACTGATACTCACCTACCTAGACCAGATTGGTCACGTACTGAAAGAAGGTGGAGTCAAGAGTCTCTGAAACCGGCAAGCGTGTATGAAGAGAATTATGAATGTTGAAGAAGCGAGTGAAGTATGCAAGGATAGAGTTCTCTGGCACTCTGTTCTCTCTGCCTACCCTGCAAGGGATATGGCGTGATGATATGTATGTATGAGTTATTAATGCTGAAAACACACTAACTTGAACGTTAGTTCGTAACGTATTCAGGTAATACGGATGAATGAGACGTCAAGTGTATAGTAATAAAAATTATCTCACTAATACCATGCAGAAACAACAAGTAGAGATCACAGTACCTTCAACAACAATGAATAGTTGGCACTACGAAATTTTACTTCAACAGGATAAAAGTCGTTATCGTGATAGCTTAAGAACATAATATGTCTATCTCTGGTATGGCCGTAGATGTCATTAGTCGAAACAACTATTGAGCATAAGCATGACTATAAGAGAAGGAAAACTAGAAACAGAATTATATCAACCGTCTGATTAGCATTTAGGTCAATTTTTCTTCCTTTGTGGAGAAGATTACCTATTGCTCTGTAGTAGGACATAATCACCTTGCTCGACGGGCGATGGTGGTTCCGCGAGCATTTTCGTCAAATTGCTCCCCGGCTGGTCGGCGCGGCGTCCGCCCTTTCTTGGCTCATGCCGAACGTGGGCGTACCCAGTTTCCAGGGCCGACAGCTGTATGCGGGGGTGATCCGCTCAATGGCCATGTACGGCGCACCCGTGTGGGCCTCGCCCACACTCTGAACGCCCAACTCAGGGCGGTTCTGTGGAGGTCAGAGCCATTCGCGGGAACCGCACGGTGTCGACAGAGGCGGCGTGCCTATTGGCCGGGACACCCCCGTGGGACCTAGAGGCGGAGATGCTCTCCGACCTCTACCGGCGGGTTACCTCAATGCGCGAAGAGGGTGGCTCCCCATCGTTCAACGAGATAGCCACCTGGCGCGAGGACGCCCGCCGAGAAGTCATCGCCCGTTGGGCTACGCGGCTGGAGAGGCCTAGACACGGTGTCGTTACCGTCGAGGCTCTCCGGCCCGTACTGATGGAATGGATGGAGCGGCGGCACGGGGTCCTCACCTTCCGACTGGTGCAGGTGTTGACGGGGCACGGGTGCTTCGGAAATACCTGCACACGGTCGTGTACTGGGAATGGACTCCGGGCTGCCATCATTGCAGTAGTGACAAGGACACGGCGCAACATACGCTCGAGGAATGTTCGGGCTGGGACGGGCAGCGCCGCGACCTCGTCGCTATTATCGGTGCCGACATGACGCTGCCGGCTCTCGCGAGGGCGATGGTCGACAGCGTCAGGAATTGGGATGCGGTCGCCGCCTTCTGCGAGGCTGTCATCTCGCAGAAGGAGGCGGCGGAACGGGCCCGGGAGGATTCCCGTGACCCGGGCCGCCGCCCGCGGCCGGGACGGCGCAGGCGCGAATACCTGCGCCTGATGCCGCCCTAACCGAGGCTTCGGGTGATCGGACCGGGGAATTGTCCGGTCACCCGACGCGAGGCCACCGCGTGAGGACGACACCTCGACGGCGAAAGCTGTCGAGGCGTCGACAGGAGAGGAGCCTGAGAGGGCATACCGCCGAGCGGGCCACCGAAGACAAAGATCGGGTACCGGTGGCCCGCTCGCACGGCGAAGAAGAGGTGCTTGCAGGGTGGGTTAATGGGGTTGCGCGCCGCCTTTTCCGTCACCCCAGACCGATTTGGCGGGGTGCGACGTCCATAGCCCACCGCAAAAAAAAAAAAAAAGGACATAATCACCTTACCTTACCCATATATGTACGTCCCACTGCTGGGTTCAAGCGACTGCACAGCTGGCGTAGTGGTTAAGATACCCACCTTTCGTGCCAGTATCGTGGGTTCGATTCCTACGCAAGGCAATACTTTGTGCGATCCACAAAGTGTTGTTCTGAGTCTGGGTGTAATTTGTTTGCGTTAATTGCATGTTTGTAAAGTTTCCTGTAATACAAGGATTATTTTCTTAGAGTGTGGTGTCTTTAAAAAAAAAGAAAACCTGCCTTCACAATAGGAGGGAAGTTGACATACTATCAGACGTATAGGATATTATTTCGAGTTTTCCTTCTCTTGAATGCAGGCAAGATAGGTCACTTTTTTTTGTGGTGGGCTATGGATGGGTCTCGCCCCGCCAAATCGGTCCGGGCGACGGAAGAGGCGGCGCGTGACCTCATAGACCCACCATGCAGATAACTCCTCTCTACTCCGTGCGAGCGGGCCACCGGTACCCGATCTTTGTCTTCGGTGGCCAGATAGGTCACTACCTACCGCGAATGGTATTCTTACTCCGTCACCACACGGAACGTAAGACAAATTGGGCGAAAAAGAAAATAGTGATTCAGAATAAATAAAATAAACCAACCAGTTAGTAGGTACTCAGCATGTCAATGCGTTTTGTAAACAAAGCTGTTAACACCAAGCATCGCTATATCTCCGAGGTGAAAACAGTTCAGCAAATCATTCATAATAAACTCCAACCAAATGTATTTAGCACTTTAGGATACGTCAAACTACTTTCTCAAGGATTCAAACGCACGCTAAAGAAGGTTACCCCCTATTGACCCCAATTTTAACGATACATCTTTTAAGAAAATTGCGTTCGCTTATTAGGACAATTTGCGCTCGCTAAAAAACATTTGGCTCCACAGATTAAAACAGATTAAAAATAAATTAGCTAAAGTTCAGTTTTAAGAAATTATGGTGTCTATAAAAGATTTATTAGGGAAAGAAAAATTGTAGGCAATAAAACAAAAGTAAGGCGCGTAAAAATTACCGAAATAGTTTTTATTACGTACGTTTCGTTTGTAATTACAAATCATAACCTAATTTGAAGATTGAACGTATCTTTATGCTGCTTTTTGTTTAGTTTTAATTACGTTTAAAATAAAGTTAAATTTCCCTAAACTAAATCATCATCATCATCATCACAACCCATAAATGTCCCACTGTTGGGCTCGGGCCTCCTCCGTAATTGGAGGGAAATTAACCTACTATACCGCGCTGGTCAGACGTGTTGGTTTTGTTTCAAGTTTTCCTTCTCTCGCATAGATGTTATATGCGTTTTATATCCCTAACTCGTCTCGTACGATCTCCCACAGGTAAGATATGGGTTGGTGTATAGTATTCTTACTCCGTCACCACACGAAAACTAAATACTTGTTGCTATATAACTGTGTTGTACTAGTTTAAAGCTTAAAACTTATGATATTTAGTCATTTTTGCAACAATATACTACGCCACAGGTCGGCAACTTTTGAGTCGAAAGAACCAAAAATTTGAATTTATAAAAGTTTAAAATTTTTAATGAGCCACATTTTTTTTTGTTAACAATAATTTGTGTTTATTCCTCATTAATCAATTCAGAACCATTTTTAAATGTTTTCTTTATAAAATATTTGTTTCTTGCGTATAGAACTAAAGAGACGCAATTTCATATCCAAAGAGGCGCATGTGGCTCGCGAGCCGCAGGTTGCCGGCCCCTGTACTACACTGTAAGCCCTAACTTCTAAAAAAAGATAGAATCATATCCAATACAATTAGCAACTTTATTGTGGAAAAATATTTAGGAATTGCTATTCTCTCTCTGAATCTCATTACATGCAGGACTTGACAAAACACAAAATCAACTTCAAATGTTGGTATATTGTTACTTTTTAATGATTATTAGTTAGCCTATAAATAAGCAAACGTATTCCAGGACCTCAATTTAACCTTTAACTTGTTATATAATGAAATTTTATTATAGTTTTTTTCTATTTCCTTGAGAGCGCACGACCCGCTCTTAATTTCAATTACATTAGGTTTAATAATTATTATCTTTTAGTTGAAGTAAATCTAACTTGATAAACGAGTATCAATATGGAATGCTAGCATGTAATAATTTCTAGCTGTGGTCGCGGTTGGATGGACCAGGGATCAGTCGACCTCTCATAGAGGCCCACCGCGTGTAGGCGACGAGGGCCGGAACCTGAATGGATAACACGTCGGGCTGGCCACCGAGGTCAAGGAATCGGTACCAGTGGTCAGACCAATAGCGAAATGGTCGAATACCGTAGGTTATGGCAATGCACACTGCTTATCCATCGTCTCCGACGAATTGGGCGGCGGGAGAAAAAAAATGTAATAATTAACACGCTTGCACTATTTCATTGTTTATTGTTTATACAAAGATATTTTCTAATTGTATTGATTGTATTACTAGTCCATCATCATCAACATTTACCCTTTCGCAGTCGACTGCTGTTTGTAGGCGTCCTTCAAAGGTGATACTGTCGTAATCTAATAGTGGTAAGACCACGCTGTTGACAGTTCTCTGTCTACAGGCGCGTACTGGTCCTTCCGGGGTAGTACCACACTCGCAAAAGATCGACGTCTAAGTAATGGCAATGTGCTATTGCGCTTCATTCGGTGAGCGAGAAAGCCGAAAGCCCAATTGTGTGGGTTTGGGATTGTAACGGTATGCAGCGGCCTAGCTATAGCCTTGGTTATAGCAAAGATCCATGGGCGGCAGTGACACTTACCATCAGGTGTGCTGCTTGCTCGTTTGCCACCATAAGCAATAAAAAAAAAATCGCCACGTTTGGTCGGCGGGTTGGCGATCGTAATGAAGTGTTATACATTTCCCAGGAGTGAGCGGCTACCCACTGCTCTGATAAACCCTTAACCGATTTTTTATGACTCCCACAGGCAAGCAAGGAGTGCCAATAATTGTATTCTTATTCCGTCGCTACACGGGGATATCCATGTCCATAGCATAGGTAGGTGCAATACCTACATATGTATATACGAGTACCTTCTATACCCATTAATATTTGGGTTTTAGATACTTATAAAAAGGTTTTTATACGTTTTTATTACTTTACCTAATTTTTCCACTCCGTACATCTATTTCAATACTCGTATTTCAGTAGCGTAACCTTTACCCGAATGAGGCTCGATATTCCGACCTAAATATTATTATCGATTTACCAAGATTCGCAAATTGTTCTTATGACTTGACATCATTTCCTTCCTTCATATCTATATCGAGAATTATTACTAGTTGTCCCTGCTCGCTTTGTATGGCGTATTGTGTTGTATTATGTTGTTCGTATTTAGAAAGATGAAAATAAAATTAAAAAACAAATAAAGAGAGAATAAAAAACAATTAAAAGCTTCTTTTGACCCGAACGCTATTAAATTCACAAGACTACACTTTTTTTTTTGGGTGGTTATGGTCGGCGCACTCCTCGGACCACTTCGCCCGGGGCGACAGAGGGGCGTACGCACGCATACCCGTAACCCACCCGTGAACCTCGCCTTCGTCGTTGGAGCGGCCACCGGAGCAGCGTGAACTTGTCGTCAGTGGCCGGCCCGACAAGATTACTCTCTAAGTTAATCTGAAAATTTTATCAGAACCGGTTCAGCCGTTTTGAAGTCCATAGGAAACAACGTGTGATACACATTGATTTTTTATATATGTATAAATAATTTGATAATAACTATTGGTGATTTCAGGATTTGCTACCATTGCATGGATGGTGGACGAATACGGATCGTTTACAAGACAGTTCCGACATCCAGGTCGTGTATCTACCAGCCTTATTACCAAGAGAGGCACAGCTTGCTGTTGACAAACCAAATGAAGACATCCCATTGCCTTACAGTTTCGATGCATTTGGACGGTACGCGAAATTTATATTACAGCTTCACAAACTGGTCACGTACACGGCAGGTTATAAATTGGTATCTATTAGATTACATAAACGTTGATTTCGGTCTTAGAAATCATTAGGAGATAATGGTAGCGTACGGCATTCCAATTGCGTAATATAGGTGGAGCTTACGCCGTAAAACAATCTAGTTAATATTTGCGGTTACATAGTATTACGTTAAGAGGATGTACTACTTTTGACTCTTAAAATAATAGAGGTAGGACCACGCTGTTAACAATTCTCTGTCTACAGCCGCGGGCCGGTCCGTCCGGGGTAGTACCACACTCTCGCAGAAGATCGACGTATGAGTAATGACAATGTGCTATTGCGCTTCGTTCGGTGAGCGAGAGAGCCGGAAGCCCAACTGGGTGGGTTTGGGGATTTTACTGGTAGGCAGCGGCCTAGCTATACCCTTGGTATTGCAAAGGTCCATGGCTCGTTTACACCATAAGAAATAAAAAAAAAATGTAATCTTTATTTTTCTTTTAAGGAACTTCGAGTTGCAGTTGGTGCCAAATCGCCGTTTAATATCACCTGAATTTGGTGTTTGGTCAGATTTAGGTCAAGAGGCCACATTATCAGCTGTAGATGCGTCTTGTCATTTCTTACATACTGGATCTAATTCGGTTGCGGCCTTCTCAGCTTGTAGAGACCATGCTCTCGTAAGTGACCTACTTTATGATAATTATAATATGAATGTAGTGTACCATAATAATATTGCAGTTTTAATTTTTGGTAAAATTCTTTTTGATATAGCATGCATGATACTAATTGTATCTGTACTCGTGCCCGTGTAGGATGGATTAAGAGGTAATACAACCTTATTTTCCCGTGGAGTTGTAAAAATAGGTTGAGGGTTTTTCATGAAAATAGGCCGTAGCACTCACTTGGTAACTTATGACACTAGCTGCCTGATTACCAACCCACTTTCTAAGCGTGGTGATTATAGTATTATGTCCTTCATAGTGAGGCTTTTATTACGTCAGCCTATCTGATGAATGGTTGAATGGATCCACATTCTGCTATATCTGGATAGAAGAAAAGGATTTTTTAAACGACAATACAGGTTGAAAGTGGACTGCTCCCGAAAACAAAGACAGGAGATTCTACTAGTCCTACTTGTAATGATAGGCTAGAAAAAAAATCGATCAGGAAGAAAAAAATTTTTTTTTTCACAAATATTTTTAAGTTTTTTTCACATTCCATCGTATTAGGACAGTGCCATGTAACGATAACTCGATAAAAAATGCGTTACTATACTCAGATGAGAAAATACGCAATCTATTCAAAACTCACGATGTTCAAGAGTTCAACGACCTCGCGTGGTGAAAAAAAATTTTTTTTTCATCCGAATCGATTTTTTTTCTAGCCTATCATTACAAGTAGGACTAGTAGGGTTACCTGTCTTTGTTTTCGGGAGCGGTCCCCTTACACCCTGTATAAAAATATCCTTTTTATCTTATTATCTTTTTACGAAATTATCAGCGATAGTTTTATGACCGGCCGTCTGCCTGACGATAAACGTCCTTAGGAAAACAATTGTTGATCAGACGGCATCAGGTGATGTTAGCTCAGGTCGATATGAAGCTCTCAGTCATCTTTTACGACACCCATAAGCAATGTAAGGGTTGGTAGTGTTCGTAGCCGTTACCACAGCGCAAAATAAATCGTTTATTTAATATAGTAATCAAATATGACTGCACAGATGGCGTAGTGTTTAAGATACCGACCTTCCGTGCCAGTGACGTGGGTTCGATTCCGACGCAAGACAATACTTTGTACGATCCACGGAATTGTTTGTAAAGTCCACCGCAATACAAGAATTATTTCCTTAGTGGAGGAAAATAAGCATTGCTGTTTTATATAAAAAAGCTATTCCACAATTTACGCTTGGAAGGAATGGAAGGTAATGTGGAATGATAAGTAGATCGCTAACGAATTCCATCAATCCAAATACCGTTCATTGGTATCATATTGGTTTAGGGCTAATTCCATTTGTGTTCCCAAAGAAATTAACATCAAACAGCGCATTCCTTTCTTCTACTTAGTTAGAGGCAAAAGATATGATGTGGCTATTATACTTTCATTAATTATATTAACGAATATCATTTATAATTATGTCGATCTCAATTCTTAATAAATATTAAGAAAGAACTTAAAAGCAAAGATCTTTAAAGATTCCTTTGTCGTTTATATTTTAAAACGTAATTATATTAACAGTCTTACGCCTAATTCAATATTAATATAGACACAAAATCAATTTGTGAAACACAAAAATAATTTATCATAGATAGGACTTGAATCTAAATCTATGTCTTTTTCATAAGATTTTTAGAAAACCTAGAAAGTCAAATTATCATTTCAGCTCATATATGGCCCACTGTTGGGCTCGAACCTCCTCTACAATGGGAGGGAAATTGACCTGGTATACCACGTTTGTCAGACGTGTTGGTATAGGGTTTTGTTTCGAGATTTCCGTTTCTTGCATAGATGTTATATGAATTTTATATCCCTTAATCGTCTTTACGATCACTCACGGATAAGATAGGGGTTGGTGAATTGTATTCTTACTCCGTCACCACACGGGATAATATATAAATAATAATATAAACAATAATAAACAAGATAAATAATAATAAAATCATTGGCAGACATTCTTTTATAAATAACTATACAATGTATTGCGGCATATTTAATAATATACCGTTGGTGCACTTTCAGCACGGTCTAATAGTCGTAGATAATTCGACCTACGAAGTGCGTCCACTACCGTTGGGAGCTGGTCGAGCAGAAACGGGCAATGGTCGGACGGCCCATGTGATACGTCGAGCTCCACCGCCCACACCTCCCGGTGATGATGCACGTCCATTACGCCCACGGGTGCGCAGACCTCGTGCGCATCAACCAATCATCAAACCAGGACCGGCCAGTTATACTATTGAGATAGCCCTATTCTTAGACGAAGCTGCCTATAAGATCTTCCACCCTTTCTTGAACTACAGTGAAGCTGATTTACGAGATATGCTTTTAGCATATATAAATGGTGTAAGTTGTACCTTCCTGCACTATTTTTAATTTCTATAGTTGTTTTTAATAAGACATATACATAAAACGGTGGGTTAAAAATACAATAGTCTAAGCCACGCTCCGTGGTCTAAGCCGATGCTCGCTTTTCTTTAGTAGTCGAGAAAACAAGCTAAGGGAGCACCAGGGACTTGAGCATTAGCGTGATCGCCTGGGAAACTCATAATAACAAGTCTTCGGTCTTTATTTGCTTTTGCAGTATTAAAGCCAATTTTCATTCATGATTCTAGATGTACTGCTGCTCTTAGCGTCATTATCATTTCTCTCTGCTCTAAATTATCAAACACCTTTATTATTTTTCTTAAAACAACCACATTAAGAACTAATAATAGAGTCACGAATGACTTTGCATAATAACAGTTTATTTTTAATGTTAAATTCATATTTAGAATTAGTTTAGTTGTCATACGCTATTTCCCGTGGATTACAATTATGTTATATTTCCCAACCGCCAGCTTTTGCTCACATAATTAGCTTACAATATACGTATCTTGAATGCCAATTCGTCTGCAGAGCGTGGCAATTATAGTATTACCTCTTTTCTTGATGAAACCTATGTCTGAATCTGATGGGTGAATATATATATCGTCATACAATAAAAGATTTAAGTTATATGTACTCATTTAATGAACCCATGCGGTAATTATATTATATAAAAATTTGGCTTTTAATTCTAACAGACAAGTAATCTATAACCTTAGTTGAAATCGGTTAAATCTCTTGTTACGTGAGATCAAAAGGTATAAGGCAATAAGCAATGGGATATTAATTTTCGTCTTTCTTACTAATGTAGTTTATTCTTTTTATCGCATATAGGTATGTCCCACTGCTACCTATACATATTTATGACACGCTGTTCAAACATATTGTCACATTTTTTAATAAAGTTTGCCTTCTCTTATTTATATTTTAGTATTTCTATCTTTCTCCTATTCCTAGATATTACAAAAGCGAGCTGTATAATGTAGAGTTACCACTTACAAACTTTATCTTATACCAGTATGGCTAAACTCTTTTTAAAGTGACAATAATGTAAGAGTAACAATAGGTAATGATGTACTAGAGCAAGTGGATGAATTTGTATATCTTGGATGTGGATTTAGCCGAGATGGACGGTACACCACTGATATAGAGCGAAGAGTGAATGCGGGAAATAGAGTGAACGGAGCGTTGGGGCAACTTCTCGGCAGCCACCACCTCAGCCAGAAGGCACGTGTAGCAATACATAACGCAGTGCTTGTCCCAACATTACTATATGGAAGCGAGAGTTGGGTATGCAGAAAAGAGTATGAAAGTAAAATTAATGCGGTCGAAATGCGATCTCTTCGGAAAATCTGTGGAGTTAGGCTGACCGACCGCATTCGTAAAGACGACGTAAGAGAGCGAGTAGGTATGAAAGAGAGTATTGGTGTAAAGATGCGAAAGGGAATGCTCCGATGGTTCGGACATGTGGAAAGAATGCCGAACGAACGTCTGGTTAAGAAGATATACAATGCGAAAGTGGAAGGATGTAGGTACCGAGGGAGACCGAGACTAACCTACCTAGACCAGATCGGTCAGGTACTGAAGGAAGGTGGAGTCAAGAGTCTCCGAAACCGGCGAGCGTGTATGAAGAGAATTATGAATGTTGAGGAAGCGAGTGAAGTATGCAGAGATAGAGTTCTCTGGCACTCTGTTCTCTCTGCCTACCCTGCAAGGGATATGGCGTGATGATATGTATGTATGTATAATGGTTGTTGACTTCGTTACTGCAGATTTTCTTGATTTCGTCAGGTAATTCTCAAGCTGGAAGTTTCGATCAGAGCCTGGTTTACGGCAAAGAGCTAGTCCCATATTAAATCAGATTAATAATTAGACTACTTAACGCGATAAAGATGTTATTTAATATTTAGTACTCGTACGCAAAATGGTTTCAGGTGCAAGCTCTATACCAGCACTCGTCTTTGGGTACACATATCCAGCTATCTTTAGTTCGACTAACGCTACTGCGTGCACAGCCACCATCACTGTCCTCACATGCAGAACGAGGGCGTCTTCTGGATTCTTTCTGCGCGTATCAACGCTCGCTTAACGTTGAAGATGACGACGATCCTCAACATTGGGATATGGCTCTTCTACTTTCTGGGTAACTGCACATAAATAGTATTAGCGATAACTGCGACTGTATATTTCAATAAATTAGAATACAACACACGCAAAAAAAAAAATATTGACAGCACAGATAGCGCAGTGGTCGAAGCTGCAACTTACTGTATACAAATATCGTGGGTTCGATCTCCACACAGGACAGTTTTTGCGCTAAGTTTGGGTGTTATTTGTGTCCCAATTGCCTTATGCGCGGATGTCCTTGTTAAAAAACACTATCTTTTTTGCGGGTATTTATTACAATGTGAATAAGGGAATACATTTTTGAGCACGTGTATATTGATCTGTATCCGTGTGGTGACGGAGTAAGAATACTATTCACCACCCCATATCTTACCCGTGGGTGATTGTACGAGACGACTAAAGGATATAAAACGCATATAACATCTATGCGAGAGAAGGAAAACTCGAAACGAAACTCTATACCAACACGTCTGACCAGCGTGGTATAGTAGGTTAATGACCCTCCCATTACGGAGGAGGCCCGAGCCCAGCAGTGGGACATTTATGGGCTGTGATGATGATGATGATATTGATCTGTATCTGGTATATGGCAAATGATGGTCAGCAGTATAATATTGTGTGGTAGCGTCTACGAGTACTGCCAACCCTTACTTTACTCATGGATCTTGTATAAGACGACTAAGAGCTTTATATCGACCGGGGCCAATTCCATCTGATGCCGTTTGGTCAATAATTATATTCTTAAGGGGGGTTGACGTCAGACAGGCAGTCGATCATATAACTATTACCAATAACTTTTGCAATATGTAGGTTTGTATACATGTTACGTCGACCCCAAGTAGGTAATTGGGATAACAGCAGGAGAATGATAAATGATGATGGTCAGCTGTATTAGAAATTTAAACAAATTGGATGTCTGTCTAATTGCTTGACGAAATTGAAAACTTGATTTTGTGCTTATCATCTGAGACCGCAAAACCAGCTACCTTCAGTAATACTATTCTCAAAAATGAGAGATACTAGAAGTATCTAAAAAACTTCGAGCAGATAATTAAGAATGTTATAATTTATGTACGAATATATAGGTATGTTATCTAATGTATTATATTTAATGAACTTAATCTACATAGCCCCGGCTCTTTTGAGATAAATAATAACAATCTTATTGGACATTTCAAACAGTTTATAAAATTGGGTGTTGAAAAAAAATGAAATTAATTGAAATGTAATTTATTTATATGTTTTACATGTTTGCATTGCATTATATGTTTTACATAATACTACATAAAAAGGTCTCTGATATTTCGTCGTTGATATTCGCGACATGCAATATCATATTTACAATTTTGGCTGCTCTAATTTCAATTTCTAATAAAAACACAAACAATTCAATGTAAGCAAAATAATTATATCTATTTCTATTAAAAAAATGTTTTATAAAAAGATTTTAATAGAATAATAAAATTACTATTAAGAAAAATAAAATAAAAATGTCCGTAATACATCATCATCATCCAAAATAAGGTTATATCATATTGAAAAAAGTCATATTGAAAAAAGTCATTAGAATAAATACATTTCTCAAGTAACCACTTACGTAAAGTCTTTAGAGCTTAAGTGGCAAGTCTCTGATAAGTTTTGGCAAACTCTTATAGATTTTAATCATCGTATAATAGCAGTTTTTCTGATGTAATGTAGGCGAGTAACTAGGTGTAATTAGTCTTGCTTAAATTAAGTTATTGGGTGTTAAAAAGTCATAGAAACATGTAATCCGTGTTGTGACTGACTAAGAATGTAGTACACCATTATTTCTTTTTTCCTGGTTGTCGCAAAAGATGACTAAAGAATCAAAGCAAACATGGGATAGCAGGCCACTTTCCTTCTCATTTCTTAAAAGTTCCGTACCTAATGTGGTAAAACTGTTATGAAGAAGAGGAATAACGTTTATTTTTTTTTTCCAAAGGAATATGATTAATAGCTGATAGAAGTAGATAGGTGTGACTTATTAGGGAATACCCAAATTGAGTGACCAGATTAGGGAGAGACGGGATCTTTAAAAGTACCAGGCTTGGTCACAAGAGCGAGGGAAGGGGTTAGATCCTTGACACCTAATCGAGCTAAAATCATTAATGAAGATTTTTTAACGAAATAATGTTTTAAAACCTTATTCATCACTTGCTACGTGGGAGCTAGAGAAGGTCTTGGATTGGGTATAAATAATATGTAAAAAATGGATCAAGCAGTATGGATACGTTTTCTTATCTATACCTACTATATTATGATTGCGTAATGATCGTCATTATTGTTGATATAATCGGCACTTGTAAGAAGGCAGCATACCGAATACTTACTAATTTAAATGTAAAGCATAAGCTTTAAATATATAAATATTAAGCCTATTTTCGCTGAGTAGTCGTTTGGTATTTGAAACTGCGAAGTGAGTTTTATACATCGTTGTATTGTTTCTGCAAATTTCTTAAGTGATATTTAGTTAATAAATATTTAGATAACATAATTCATTACCCTTCCCTTCTCATGAGTGTCGTAAAAGACGATTATAAGAAACGAGCAGACAACATCATTGTAAAAGAAGGATAACCCTAAATAAAACTCTAAGTTAACCTGTCTGGTTAGCTTGGGATAGAAATAAGTTGTGAAAGTGGCGCGTATCGAATATTAGGACTTATACAGACTGAGCAAGAATAATTAATTTACTACAGAAAAATATAATATAATGAATCTTTATTAGTAATAGATTTCATCATTCGCCTACTCTTAGTCTAATTACACCGATCACCTGCCTGACGACAACCCTCCTTGGAAATGCAATTGTTGACCAAACGGCAGTAGGTGGACTTGGCCTAGGTCTAAGCTCTTAGTCGTCTTTTACGACATCCACGAGCTAAGTAAGGGTTAGTAGTATTCGTAGCCCCTATCACACAGCATTAGTAATATCTTTATTAGTAATAGATTTCTGGGAATAAAATACATTTCTTTTTGCATGTAACAAGTATGTTAGGTAGTAGTGTTAAGTACTTTGTATTTTTTACATTTGCGCAGTAAAAAAAGGTAGGTAAACAATTAACAAGCCCGGGATGTATTCTTGTTTGGGTGAAAATGTACAAATAAGTGTAAAAGTTATTTTTATATTTCTCGCATACATTGCAACACATTCCAACCACAGAGTTTTTGAACTTGAATTGTTTGTTGAAGGTAAAGTTTAATCACACATACACAGTTAAATATATGTATTAGGACATTTTAAGTATACGGCTACTGTTTTTTATTTGTTTGGTTTGGAAAAAAGACAACAGCCTGCACTAAGAAAATAATCTTTGTATTACAAACACATAAGTAACTGACACAAATTACACCCAGATTCAGGTCATGCACTTGTGGATCACACAATATATAGTTCTGCGTGGGAATTGAATCCGCGACACTAGACGGGGTAGGTCGGTATCTTAACCACCACGCCATTTGTGCAGTCTTAGTACTATAGTTTCTTATGTAGTTTTTCTTCTTTAAATCTAAGTGTAACGGTCAGCCTCGTTGCTCCAGAGTTATGCTACGTCTACGATTGTCAGTTATTCGGATCAAATCCAGAGCTGGACAAAAAATTGTTGAGATTTTTGTAATTGCCTCCATTATTTTAGGATTTTCACGGCAAAATATTAATTGTGTCTGATTAATTATAGGTTCGATCGATAATAGGTGCACACCTTATTGCGTGGGACGAAAATTGTATTGCGTGTTACAACTTCTACTTACTCTTACCGGGTGAGACTATAAAAATATTAAAAACAGTAAATTCTTGAATGTAAAATTAAATCAATCTCGTTACTCGCAATTTATGTTATAGTATTAGAACAAATAGAAAATTCATTTAGTACGTTGGCCAAAGTTGGCGTAGGTTTTAGTTTCGTATACCTACAAAGATGTTTCCGTGTGGTAAAGCCCAAGCCCAATAATGCGAAATATGTGGACTGAGATAATGACCAAGACATTATCTTACGTTTCTTAGTTATTTGATATGAATATAACAGTAAATTTATTTTGCCACGGCTAAGGCTAAGTTTTTGCTATGTGATGGCGACTACGAATGCCACCTACCCTTATATTACATATGAGTGTCTTATAGACGACTAAGAGTTTTATGTCGAGAAGCCGGGCGGGTTACCGAAGACAACGATCGGGTTCCGGTGGTCCGCTCGCACAGCGAAGAGAGGCGCTTTGCAGGGTGGTTCTATGGGGTTGCGCGACGCCTCTTCCGTTGTCCCAGACCGATTTGGCAGAGCGGGGCCACTCCATAGCCCACTGCAAAAAAAAGACAGGTCATGAAACTATTGCTTCTAAACTTCTGCAATATGTACTATTGACGAAAAATAGGTACATATTGCGTCGACCTCAAGTAATTGGGATAAGAGCACGATGATGATGAATTGTTAAAGTTAAGACGCAATTTATTATGTTCCAGGTTGGATTTCTATTCAGAAGAAGGTGGTCGACGAAATGGTGTGACTATGGGTCTGGCGCCTGTGGGTGGAGTTTGCCTGCCAGCGCATGCATGCGTAGTCTCCGAGTTCGGCACATCTGATATGCTGGGACGTCCTTACCCCTCTGCGGGGTTTACATCCGTCTATATCCTCGCACATGAAATTGGACACAAGTTGGTTGCAAAACTTATTATTTTTATTACTAAACTAGCTATGCCCGCGGTTTACTATTGCTTTCAAGCAATATTTTTTGTGGATAAAAGTATAGTAGTATTATATCCTTTTCAATATCCTGTGACTGTTGAAAATTTCGAATTTCAAGACGATTGTTTGAGTAGTTAAGGTGTGAAAACCTAACGAATAAATAAAAGAACTTACTTTCGCCGTTATTATAGTTCAAGCCGGTTATTTTACTTACGGTACCATTTTTTTCGTGTGGTGGCGGAGTAATAATACAATTCACTAGGGATATAATATGCATATAACGTTTATGCAAGACAAGGGAAACCCTAAATAAAACCCTATATCAAGTCGTCTGACCAGAGTGGCATACCTAGTAAGTCAATTTTCCTCCTAGTGTGGAGGAGGCTCGAGCTCTGTAGTGGGACATATATGAGCTGAGATGATAATGCTGATGGTTCCATATTAATATTATTAGTTAACAACACTATTAATATAAAATATTCCAAGCAGAGTTTAATTACAAACTCCACTATGCATACGTACATTTAATTTTATTTGATTCAACTACAATATATATTTTTTTAATAATTATTATTTGCATACAAATGCTTTATGTACTTTTAAAAACCTACAGAATAGATAATGCATTTTTTTACTTTAGTTTGTCACGAAGTTCTTAATAAAGAAATAAATGGCCGCCCTCGTTTCACATGACCACTTAGCATAAAAGAGGCGGATGATGTTATTATGATAACATTTCCCAGGTCTTTTCTTTGACCACACCGCACCTAAATCGTTCGGCGTGGAATCCCATAACCTGTACTATTACGCATGTCTATATTCTGAGCAGGCTTTCTAAAACAATTCCTTGACATCAATGGACGGACCTCGCGTTTCGAATGCTACTGACCATCCATCATCATTTTCAGACCTAGGTTAAACAGATCTCTAATGTATACTGCACCACAATTCGACAGTACAGGTACTTGGCGAAGTAATCATACCCCGACAAAACCTGCACTAATCAAAAAGAAAGGATATCATTCACCGACCCATTCACTGCACCAGCGCTGGCCGGAGTATCACGGTCATCCCAATTCTGAACTGAGGACTCTTGAAACGTACGATGACGTCATTTCGGGTGCCATTTCGTCAAATGGCTTACAATAATCGATAGAAACGAGCACTTTCGCATCCAAATCCCACGGTTACCGATTAACAGTCCATCCCTCGGTCGACACCATTTTTTCCTCTTATTCAGGCCCACCGTTTGATTCCTCCCTAGGTTTATAGTCTTTACCTGCGCCTGATGCCGCACTAGCCGAGGCATCGGGTAATCGGACCGGGGAATTGTACGGTCACCCGACGCGAGGCCACCGCGTGAGGGCGACGCCCCGACGGCGAAAGCTGTCGGGGTGTCGACACGAGAGGAACCCGTAAGGGTAAACCGCCGGGCGGGCCACCGAAGACAAAGATCGGGTACCGGTGGCCCGCTCGCACGGCGAAGAGAGGTGCTTGCAGGGTGGGTCCATGGGGTTGCGCGCCGCCTCTTCTGTCGCCCCGGACCGATTTGTTGGGGTGCGACCACATCCATGGTCCACCTTGCAAGGGAAAATAAAGAAAAAAAGGGTAAACCGTCGGGCGGGCCACCGAAGACAAAGATGAGGTACCGGTGGACCACTCGCACGGCGAAGAGAGGTGCTTGCAGGGTGGGTCTATGGGGTTGCGCACCGCCTCTTCCGTCGCCCCGGACCGATTTGGAGGGGCGCGACCACATCCATAGCCCACCGCAGGAAAAAACAGGTTTATAATCTTATGCTTGTAGTAAAAGAAAAGACTAGATAGCCTTGTAAAGTAAACATATTATTATGTACACTATACAAGTATGTAATATGTAAATATATATTGAACATGTTAAGGTCGATAATAATTTACTAGAATTTCTTTGACAACATTACAGTAATGAGTACCGCTAATTATATGCGGGCATTTACTGTTAATCTACCGTAATAATTGGAAGTTTATGGCATTTTAAACGTTATTAAAATATGATCACCTAGAACTTGCTTACAAATTTGTACTTACTCATTTTTTCTAAGATAATATTTGCGCTCATATCTCTTAAAATAACCTGAATCATTTGAAATAAATCTATTTTTACGGATTCTTTTACGATTGTATTTGATTTTTAATTTCTTGACGTTAAGAGCACTTTGGTGCGTTTATGGTCGTGGGGGGACCATGAGCAATGTGAAGTGTTCGGAAAGTCGGGATATTAAAAATCAAATACAAACGCAATAACATCCGTCTAAAAGGTTTGGTAGATGGCATACGTCACCTTGAAGACGTAAGATATAATATGAAGCGAAATTTGTATGTCCTAAAATAGTTCACGATGGTGTATGTGGCAGCACGATTGGGCCGGATTCCCAATAGGTGCGGGTTCGAACCCCGCTTGTGACATCATTTTTCGTTTCGTAATCGGGTATTTATAAATAATTAAGCATATTAAATGCTAAAAATTTCAGTAATTTGAATAACAAGGTTGTGTCATCGTTTAATACAATTCTAACTGTAAAGTTTGAAGTATTAAGCCTATACAATGTGTAAACATTGTCCGGTAGATGGCATACGTCACCTTGAAGACGTAAGATATAATATGAAGCGAAATTTGCATGTCCTAAAATAGTTCACGATGGTGTAAGTGGCAGCACGATTGGGCCGGATTCCCAATAGGTGCGGGTTCGAACCCCGCTTGTGACATCATTTTTCGTTTCGTAATCGGATATTTATAAAAAAAAAATTTTACCTCCATAATTAGGGAATGGCAAAACGCAGCACACAAAGCCCTCAATAAAAAGACGAAGCATAACGGGCGAAAGGTGGCGTGGAGGGAAATAATCCTCTAGGTATGCGTACCTAGGGACAGGAGCGTCGTTCATGCTGCGCCAGAGCAATAAACAAAAATACGCGGACACTTATTAATATGCGATTTGAAGTGAAATTATCTAGAATACATTTTAAATTTATTAAATTCCATTATTATACACTTGTTAATATTTAAAAAAATAACTCATGGTAACAAAGTATTGCTTAGAAAAAAGTTTTGGATAAATTTTTAAACAAATTGGCAGTCCGGACACACCAGATCCATCAATATTTTGAGCCTTGAATTTTTTTTACATATTTGTAATGCAATTACATGAATTAAGAATACTATCTTAGCTAGTTTATGGACTAAACCATATGAGAAAAATAATTTCGAATGGAAATGAACGGTTTTAAAGATGTTTCTCCGCCTGGATATAGAAAATTTTTCATTTGGAGATATGCTCAAATACTGCCCATTTATATTTCAACTGATAGTAATATAAATAAATATAAAGACGCTAGAAAGATAACTATTTTTTTATGATTACGCGAGTGTTACATATTTGAAATAAAACAATTTTTACGGATTCTATCGCGTTTGTATTTGATTTTTAATTTCCCGACGTCTCGAACACTTTATGGCGTTTATGGTCACGGGAGGGCTCCTCCCGTATACTGCGTTTATAGCTAGTATTTCTAATATGTAATAGTTTTTTTTTAATTGAACTTCTACATCCTCATCATAGTATTAATTTAAAATGAAATATCAGTATTAGTCAAGAGCTTATCTCCAAAGACTAGTTGCAAAGTTATTTAAAGCTTTGAA
This sequence comes from Lymantria monacha, assembly GCA_905163515.2. Classification (NCBI taxonomy): domain Eukaryota; kingdom Metazoa; phylum Arthropoda; class Insecta; order Lepidoptera; family Erebidae; genus Lymantria; species Lymantria monacha. The sequence goes on from LR991083.1 coordinate 14,969,066, forward strand.
GACAAGATCAAATCTGATATGAGAATAGCATATTTTTTATATTGGTGAGTTCACTTGCACCAAATGCTTCGTGAAGGTAGAATATACTATAGAGGTTTGGTTCAGATTTGCTAGCGGCCAAATAAAAACCTACCTGTTATTTTGGGACTGGCTATTTCTCGGTCCAGTCACACACCGACCAAACTAACCGAGGTGGCGGAAAGGACGTCGTGCAACCACAAAATATGTCGTACACTACCTTTTTTTTCAAAGACAACACCCAGTACTAAGCAAATAATTCTTGTATTGCAGGTGACTTTAAAAAAAATAATTAATGAACATAAGAAACGCCTAAATTTAAAACAGCAATTTGTTGATCGTACAAAGTATTGTCCTGCGTGGGAGTCGAACCCGCGCCACTGCCACTCTAGATCGGTATCTTAATCTACGCGATCTTTGTAGTCAAAATGTAATCTTTGTTTAAACATGAAGGAAAAAGGGGCTTAATTCAGTATCTTATTCAATATTATTATTAGATAATTCGTATTTGGATTCACTCACGTATTACTCATAATCATTACACCCAGAATAATATTGTTAATTTAATTACAATAATGTTTTTTCAGCCTGGGTATGCATCACGACGGGACAGGTAACAACTGTGCTCGTGACGGCTTCATCATGTCTCCGTCGAGAGGCACCAATGGTGAGGCGTCGTGGTCTGCCTGCAGTGCTCGAGTTGCAGCTGAACTACAGTAAAGTTATTATGCTGTCTAACTTATCTGAGATTCATGGAATTTGTATTATCATCGTAATATATTTTCTTTTTATGAATTCATTCATTCATCATTCATCATCCTGCACTAAGGAAATAATTCTTGTATTGCGGGGGACTTTATAAACATATAATTGATACAGACAAATTATACCCAGACTCAGAATAATAATTTGTAGATCACCCAAAGTATTGTCTTGTGTAGGAATGAAACCCACGACACTGGCACTGAAGGTCGATATCTTTACCACTACGCCATTTGCGCAATTGAATATTATTACACAATTTTGGTATAGTCTCGAACCTGTATGTATCTTCCTCTATTTATCTCTATATATCTGTATTCTTGTTTTTTTGAACTAGGTGTATTGTCTGGCCACAGTCCTTATAACGGAATTCAAATTGCAGTCACTAAACCTCTGGCAAAGCCTGGAGATATTCTGGTATTACTCCCGCTTGGAAAGATCTGTATTTAATAGTGGATGTCGATAGGCTGATTGAAAGATAGATACATGGAAGGAATTGCATTTGATAAATGATAAAGATTTGTTTTTTTAAAAAACTACGCAATATAGCCCATAATAAAATATTAATATTAAAACATAAGAGGAAGTTTGAAAGGTGCGCCCGTGACGGAAAAGTTAAGGAGTAGCTAACTGATATGTTATGGACATATGATGAGGCGGGCTGAATGTACTGTTGTGAGGCAAGTTTTAAGTATGAATGTTGAAGGCTTTAGAGGCAAAGCAAAACCAAAGAAAAGATGGATGGACTGCGTGAGGCATGACATGGCTATCCATGTCATACAGGGAGTGACTACAAAGACGACATTTGATAGGATTATATGGAAGAAGATGACATATTGCGTCGACCCCAAGTAATTGTGATAAGAGAAAGATGATGATGATGATGATAGCCCATGATAAAATAAAAAAAATCATTTTCAATATTAGCGAGCTAAGGTACATATATCATAAACATGAAATAAAATTACGGGATAGAAAATTGTGAAATAAAAAAGTGGGTGGTAGTATTGAAACGGTCACTTAGTTTAGGAATAAAGTCTAAGTGACCGTTTCACTACATTAAACTCACTTATATACTCTCTGTAAATCTGTCTGTGTGTAGATGGGCGACGTGTTTATTCGATGGGTCTGAAGAAGATGATTTAGATACACCGAGTGAACTACAACATGATAGGTTTGGCGGTGCGCCCGGTGCTACATGGAGCGCTAAGAAACAATGTGAGGTAAGTGATTGCGTTTGAATTTTCAAGCCTTATATTGTTTTGGCTGTCTTCTTCTCAGCCACAATATCCCATTATTACACATATGCTTCCTTTAAATAGGGGAAACTATTTAATACATTATGCTGGCGCTTGGTATAGGTTTTATTTCGAATTTATTTCTTTTGCAATGATTTTATTTGCTTACATCTATACCCACTGAAAGGGACAGGTTGGTGACCGTTCTACTCCGCCGTCCCATTAGTAATTAGAAAACAAAATAATTAGACACTAATTAGTCTGATGTGAGTTGTAGTCTGTTGAGTGTTGTGTGCAGTTTTGGTTATGCCTAGAGTAAAGGTCGGCAGCCGCATGACATTCGGCTCTTTGAATCCTTGGCTAAGAAATAGCTCTTCCACGAAATGCTTAGTGATGGTGATAACATTATATGTACATATATATTTTTTATTAAGAGACGAATAAAGTCTTGTAATAGACGAATAAACATGCTTGAACCGCAGCCACCGCAACCGAAAGATTTCTATATATTTTAAGAATGCAAACAGGATAATCACTCGCAAACAGTATCATCATCATTTTCGTCGAAATATCGCACGGAAAATTCAGCATATGCTATTTCCATAAGAATGACTCTACGAAAGCAAAGGTTAAATTAAGAAAAGGATCTTTGAATTAAGCATTAATTCTGTATTGTTTATACTTGGCTTTTGAATGACGAGTTTGTCGATCACTGGTTTAGAGGATAACAAATCGTTCTTCATTGCATGTGTAATGGTGTCAGATTCTGCTACGCGACAAGGATGCGTCAGCTTCGCCGGCGGGACCATCATACGAACACTGCTCGCAGCTGGCTTGCCGTACACCACATCGAGCTGGGTTCTATTACGCTGGCCCTGCGCTACCTGGCACAAACTGTGGAAAAAATATGGTCAGATTATCATCATTTTGTCGGCTTTATATTATTAAATATGTGAAAGAGAGCGAGAGTCATAGTTTTCTCTAAGTTTTGTGCCCGGGCAGTAGTACCTTTGCTGTCATTTTTGAGGACATTTATTACTGGCCTCGTAGCATCTATAAACTATTTTTTCAAAATAATTTCTATATTAGATTTAAATAAATCATTATATTTTCTGTGTGGTGACAGACTAAGAATACAGTTCACCACCCTTATCCTTCCTGTGAAAGCCGTAAATTACCACTGAGGGATTAAATATTCACAGAATCGAAAACTTGACATAAAGTGATGAAACATATGAGCTGTGATGATAATGACACTATTACTTAACCGTGCGGATAAATACGGGTAGTTAAAAAAATGTCTAACATTAAATATTTAATATCATATAAATTTATGAAATATTCATCATCATCTCAACTCATTCTTCTTCTTAATAATGAGAGGGAAATTGATTTACAATACTAAGCTGTTCAGACGTGTTGATATAAGATTTTGTTTCAAGATTTCCTTCTCTTGCATAGATGTTATATGCGTTTTATATTCATTAGTCGTCTCTTACGATCACCCACGGGCAAGATAAGGGGTGGTGAATTGTATTCTCACTTCATCACCACATGGAAATATTAATTATGTACAATTACTTTGTATATAATTTTATAAATAAAAATCGTTGCTTTAAATTTACCTTTTTTGTGTAATATGTTTTTTGTACCTCAAATTGTGAGACATCACCACTACAAGCTTTTTGTTCCTTATTATTTTGCCTATCGTCAAGCTTCCTTAGCTCCTTTGAAGCCTTTTATATATTTTTCCAAATTTATACGTAACACTCTTACGAATATTGCTTTCGTTACCATCTCATTACATTACAAAATTTAATTTAAAACGCTAATTTCATATTTCTTACATATTTTATGCATGTGTTATTAAAATACTCTAGCCCAACACTATACCATACCTATTACTAGGTACATTTGCTAGTATTAACGCGGTTATCTTATATGTTTCTTTAGAATATTTATGGTACTATATATACAATTCTATAATCTCAGTGGTGTCAAGGAGGCCAATGCGTGCCAGCGGCTGATCTTCCCACATCCAGTACTTCCACACCAAAGCCTGTTGCCAATAACAGTAGCAGCAATGATAGTGAACAAGCTACTACGGGTTGGGGTGCATGGCAAGAAGCGAGTTGCCGCTCAGGCTGCACAGAACGTAGTCGTGGCTTCCGAGAGAGACGGCGCGTATGTACTGCTGAGAGCAAAGGCTGTCGTGGAACTAGTTATGATGTTGTACTCTGCGATGATCTTAAGGTTCAATTATTATTTTTCTTATTTTTTTATTGCTTATTTTTATTACCTACTATTAATAAAAAAAGACACCACACTTACACTCAGACTCAGAACAACAGTTTGTGGATTGCACAAACTATTGTCCTGTGTAAGAATCGAACCCTCGGCACTGGCATTTAAAGTCGGTATTTTACCAACTACGCCATCAGTACAGTCAAGTCAAAAGCATATGGTGGCAAATGAACAAGCAGCATCTATGACGGTGTTACTATATACCGCATGGATGGAGTTTTTGTTAGTTTTGTAAAATTGTAAAATTACCACAATAATAATTATCATAAATTAAATACTTTAATAATAATAAATCATAAACATCATAAATTTTATATATAGAATCATTCTCTTTTTGTACTGGCAATTAATTTGTATTAATTTTGTATAAAAATGTGGGTCAAAATCTCTCAAAGTCTCTTATAGGGTAGATATAAATAAATTTCTGTAATAACAATGACATATTGGACGTAAAACACCTTAGTCCTCCAGTGACCATGATCACTGTAAAGTGTTCGAAACGTCGGGAAATTAAAAATCAAAAACAAAAGCGATAGAATCCGTAAAAGTAGTTTTATTTCAAATGTGTAATACTCGCGTAAACATTAGAAGTCATTATACTGCATGGATCCTTGCAATATCAACAGTACAGTTAGACCGCTGTTTACCAGACCGGCCAGTGGTTGCAGACAGTAAACTATCAACAGTGTGGCTCTACTACCACATGAGTAAATAAACGTACAGAGACCAAGCTTCTAAGGAGCGAGCAAAATTGTTACCTATTCTGATAGGGTTGGCACATGAGGATGAAAATAAACACACAAAACGTTTGGCACGACGCGATGCACAGCGAGCGGTGAGTGAGCCCTTTGTTTGAACACTGGCCGAAGCAGTCTAAACAGGTTTCGTTCCGTATGTGACGAGCCGCCAGTGCTCACGCACACACGCGCTTCGTACTTGTAGTGATATACCTACCGTGGCACGGTTGTTTGAATGTTTGTCTCTGTACGTTTATTTACTCATGTGCTACTATTATCAAACTCTTATTTTGTTTCTAAGCAGTCAGTATACATTAAAATGTTGACCACGAGCGTTGTTTAAAATTGAAGGGTATTAGCGTTATTCGCTCACTGTGATTGCTTGGATAGATGTTCTTTTAAAGTGAAACTCCTTGTTGGAAGATTTGAAATTCTGATTCGCACCCTTTATATAGCTTAATCGACTAAATCGCGTATTTGCGCACATTCGTCATACATTTTAAGCTCATTTTCTTCTCGCGAACTTGAGAACGTGAGACTTAATTTTTCTCACTTTCATAGTTTTATGTAAATAAATAAGTGATAAATATAATCTATGCTATTCAAAGTGATTAATAAATCATTAAAATGTTGCCCTGTAATAGGTACAAACATTTTATTTCTATCGTGTATTGTTACAATGCACCCTGTCTAGTTTTTATCTTTCCGTCACTTGTCCGATGTTATTCGCAACTTTTTTGTGCCAGTGCGTTTCTTTTTTGTAGGCTATGGTCTGGAAACACCCCGCCCATTCCGTCCGGGGCGACGGAAGGGTGCCAAGTGATCCCATAACCTACAATGTTCCTTCCCCACCGCCATCAGGCCGGCCACTGGTACCGCTTCCTTAACATCCATGGCCGGCCCGGCAACAGTTATATCTACTTTGAAGAGTTCTTTATCCAATAGTAGACAAGGCTATGCTAATGATGGATTATCAACGGAAATGCATAATATAAATTTGGAATTTCAAAAGATAAATTGTAATCATTATAATTATAAGCAATTGGTAGCGTTTCACTATATATTATATTAATACTATATTAATATTAATTTGATTGCAATACTGGCGTAATGATTAAGGTACTATATAAGCGTGTCGCGGTTTCCCACGCAGGGCAAGTACCTTATGCGATTTACTAATTGTTGTTTTGAGTCTGGATGTAATTGATGTTCGTTAAACAAATGTTTGCAAAGTCCTCTGCAGTAAAAGAATTATTTCCTTTGTGCAAGATGTGGTTTTTTTTTAGATGACATATAACACGACCTTATAGCTGCTTATATAGGTCTATTGCTATATAGAAAGTTAAAGGCGATTTAAATACATAATATTGTCTTTATGTCTTGTATTATATTGCTAGGTATGCGGTAAGAAAAGCCGTGTGAGCGCTGGAGAGTTGGCAGCTCGTAAATGCGCGGAATATGCAGCGTTATTGCCCGAACTGGATGCACGCGGAGGTGGATTACAGGCACCGCATGACCCCAGTGAGTAACTTCTAATACGAATAATTATAGTATGAGTAACAATTAATACATCTAACAACTAGTACGTACAAAAGAAAAAAACCTATGTCCATATGGTGACAACTAAGAATGTATGTTGACTTTTTGTTTTCGGCAAGTCTTATATAAAGAGACTAAAGAATTTGCATCAGCAGATATCTGTTCCGCTGCTAGGAGAGCTGGTAAGCTCCTTAAAAATACAAGAGAAATTTAACTTACTATACCATCCTGGTCAGACATGATGGCATAAGGTTTAATTTCGAATTTTTCTTCTCTTGTGTAGGTGTTATACTCATATTATATATATACTTTAGTTAATCGTCTCTTACAATACCTATGGACAAGATGGAGAGTGATGAATTATATTATTACTCCGTCACCACATGGAAAGATTTTTTTAAATAGAAAAGGTAAACGTAAAGATTTTTGATTTGACTAGAAGTCAATGTAATTTTATGGTTTGGTATTAATATTAGCGTATAACAGAACTAACATATTAGTGGTAGGACCACGCTGTTGACAGTTTTCTGTCTACAGCTGTGGGCCGATCCGTCCGGGGTAGTACCACACTCTCGCAGATGATCGACGTCTGAGTAATGGCAATGTGCTATTGCGCTTCGTTCGGTGAGCGAGAGAGCCGAAAGCCTAACTGGGTGGGTTCGGCACTTGTATTGGTAGGCAGCAGGTTCGCTATACTTTTGGTATTGCAAAGGTCCACGGTCGGCAATAACACTTACCATCAGGTGTGCTGCTTGCTCATTTGCTACTATAAGCTATAAAAAAAAATAACAGCCTTCTTCTTATTTAGCCCACTATTAAGTACAGGTTTCGTCCAGAGTTATTCATCAAAGAATGGGCAATGAACTATATTCTTACTCAATAACCATAAGAAAATGAAATACGATTCATCATCCTTGCTTAATTAAATGATTGATTAGTTTGAATTTAAAAATCTCAAGTTCAAGAGATTGCATGCTTTTAGCCGTCAGGCGTTGTGTTTAACCAGTAGTATAAATAAACGAAGGTGAATTCAACTTTGTATAAGTGAATAAAGTAGTTTAATCATCGTTTTATTTCTTTTAATCATTCTCCTGCTCTTATCCCATTTATTTGTACCAATTACGTACATATTGTAAAAGTTATTGGCAATAGTTTTATGACTGCCTGCCTGACGTTAACCCCCCCTTGGAAATGTAATTGTTGACCAAACGGCATCAGGTGGAGTTGGCCCAGGTCGATGTATACCTCTTAGTTGTCTTTTACGACATCTACGAGCAAAGTAGGGGCTGTTAGTATTCATAGCCGCTACCACACAGCAAAACAGAACATAAGTGTCTATTGCCACTTATGTTCTGTTTTGCTGTGTAGTAGCGTAGCGGTAGTAGTATTCTATAAACTATATTTAGTTTATAGAATGAATTGAAATATAGCTTTCTGTTTACCACTATCACACATCGTTTCTAAGGAGACAAGGTCGCTGCACTGCACGAAGCGTACCGAACCTTCCTCTTACCGCCCTATTAGCTTACTTAATAGTTTTGCAAAAATATATGAACGCGTAATTCTTAGCCGCCTAGGAACATACGCAGAGGCTAACGCCCTTATCCCGCCGATTCAATTCGGCTTTCGCACGCAGCACTCTTGCGTACAGCAAGTACATCGAATAGTCGAGTATGCCAGTGTTAAGCTACAACATAGCTATTTCACGGGTATGCTTCTATTCGATGTAGAAAAAGCGTTTGACAAAGTCTGGCATAATGGCCTTATATTCAAGTTAATCAAGTTAGGTATACCCCGTTACTTAGTTATAATAGTTAGGGACTTTCTAACCGATCGTAGCTTGCGCTACCGGGTAGAAGGTATTCTCTCTGCACCGCATCCACTAAAAGCCGGCGTCCCCCAGGGATTGGTGCTCTCTCCAATTTTGTTCACGCTGTACACCAGCGATATCCCACAGCTCAAGAATGTGCAAACTGCACTATTCGCCGACGACACTGCCATCTTCTATGCAGGTCGTTCTATAGAGACAGTGATCAGTAATCTCCAACGAGCGGCTACCGCCCTAGATAAATGGTCTAGGAAGTGGAGAATTACTATTAACCCCACAAAAAGCCAAGCGATCATGTTCCACCGGTGGACGGATCGCCTACATCCAATGGCTTCCTTCCCTCTATTAACAAGGTCCGACCAGTCCATCCCATGGACCAAACAGGTCAAATATCTCAGCATCATCCTTGACAACCGTCTGTCCTTCGGTCCTCACATAAAGCGAGTTCGCGCGTGCGCAGCTCTTGTGCTAGGACGCCTTCACAGCTTCATGCATGCCAAAGCCAAGCTATCACTTAGTAGTAAAGTTAGATTATACACCGTATGCGTACGTCCCATCATGACGTACGCTAGCGTTGTGTTCACACAAGCGAAACCCTTCAGGTTACACCGTTTGCAAACATTACAGAATAGGTTCATGCGCCGTGCGACGGGAGAACCGTGGTACATGCGCAATGTGCATCTACACATAGATCTCGGCCTGCCGACCATCAGGCAGTACATGAAGCAGTGCTCTCGCCGCTACTTCGACTCTGCCGCCACTCACCCTAATCCCATAGTGGTTAGGGCTTCTAGCTATACCACTTCAAAAATTGCCGCGATCCGTCAACCGCGATTAATACTCGACGAACCCGACGACATTATTACGCTCGCCCAAACGGAGGCATACACAGCCCGCGCGGCCCTGACAAATAAGTATCCACGATTCCGTCCTCGCCGTCGAGGTCTGAAGTCGTGTTGCATTCAAATCCTAAACGTGGGAGAACCCACTTTGCCAGCGACCCCCCGAGCCGAGGTCCGTACCCCACAGGGGGTGCCCTCGGGAACGGTCGCTTAACTTTTACGGGTTGAGAGCCCTCAGCGCTCACACACAGTCCGGGTAAAGTTGTCATAGCCATCTGAGGCTAACAACTAAGACACACAAAAAAAAACCTTTAGATTCGCTCGCGTCGTACTCGTTTATTATCGCCCTACGGAATCAATCTTATAATAAACTTTTCGGGTACGAAAATTTGGATATGCATTAATCCAGAGTATGGATTCCTTAAACTTAGTTATTACAACTTAAATCATTGAGGCATTTATTCGTCGTCCATATATTCTCATTCTTCTTCTTGATAAATGGCTTCTTTTGGCGATTAACCACAACTTCGCGAAATTTTCAATCTAAAACAGCTCTATTAAAATGTTGCTGGTGTTAATCATAGCGACTGCTGTGTTCTACTATGGGTAGTAACATAACATTAAGTTTGTATCCTTTAGCTTCTCTCATATTGAATAATATAAACATAGATAAAGATATTAGAATTATTACTTCAAATGCAGTCGCCACGAACGATTCGATGTCAGATTATTTAATTTATTTGGCACTGTTTTTATATATATTACTATACTAATTATTGACTCATATTATTATCAGCTCGAATGTGGATGGGCTGCGCCGTGTTCTGTCGCCGTGCTTCTGGGGGCGGTTTCTACGCGCCTCGTGTGGAACTTAATGATGTTGGAAAAGATCCTTATTTCCCTGATGGAACCTGGTGCCATAATGATGGCAATCAAGATTACTACTGCTTACAACACCATTGTTTACCAGAGGTAAGTTAATGTTTATTTTGCACGCCTCATAAGCGAAGCGTGAAGACTTGCTTTACTCTCGATATATGAAAATGAAGGACATTTCAAACCTAAAAATGATAGTATTTTTCTCACATTGCACTTATAGGATAATATTATCATACATATGTCAAGAAAAAACATTCGTTTAAACGTATTTGATATTTTTAAAAAGAAATTATTTGTTTAAAGTAAGAAAATAGATGATTAAAAAAAATTGAGGACGCTCGGATATTAAGTCTGGCTGTGGCACGATTACGACCATAAAAATTAATGTATCAAAATATTTATTTTTTAAAAGCTTCATAATCGCAACGCGCTGTTTCCTTTCGAAAATGGCTTGATAATTCTTTTTCCTGCATAGAGCAGGTGATGCAGTCCTGCTGGCACCGTCAGCGACTGACCTACAGACCCTAGTCGACACAATGACAGAAGATTGTAAGAAAAGGGGTCTACGCGTGAATGTGAGCAAAACCAAAATAATGGTCTTTGAAAGAGATGAAGCCAGAACGTAACAGATGTAAGAGTAACAATAGGTAATGATGTACTGGAGCAAGTGGATGAATTTGTATATCTTGGATGTGGATTTAGCCGAGATGGAAGGTACACCACTGATATAGCGCGAAGAGTGAATGCGGGAAATAGAGTTAATGATGAGCGTTGGGGCAACTTCTCGGTAGCCAACACCTCAGCCAGAAGGCACGTGTAGCAATACATAACGCAGTGCTTGTCCCAACATTACTGTATAGAAGCGAGAGTTGGGTATGCAGAAAAGAGTATGAAAGTAAAATTAATGCGGTCGAAATGCGATCTCTACGGAAAATCTGTGGAGTTAGGCTGACCGACCGCATTCTTAACGACCACGTAAGAGAGCGAGTAGGTATGAAAGAGAGTATCAGTGTAAAGATGCGAAAGGGAATGCTCCGATGGTTCGGACATGTGGAAAGAATGCCGAACGACCGTCTGGTTAAGAAGATATACAATGCGAAAATGGAAGGATGTAGATACCGGGGGAGACCGAGACTAACCTTCCTAGACCAGATCGGTCATGTACTGAAGGAAGGTGGAGTCAAGAGTCTCCGAAACCGGCGAGCGTGTATGAAGAGAATTATGAATGTTGAGGAAGCGAGTGAAGTATGCAAGTATAGAGTTCTCTGGTACTCTGTTCTCTCTGCCCACCCTGCAAGGGATATGGCGTGATGATATGTATGTATGTAACTATAAGGAAATAATATTCTGATTGTACTATTAGTCTTAATTTAAAATCTAACTAGAGGTTGTTAGTAAATTATAGAGCATGCGTACCATTATTTAAGCACTAGTAGCTGATATGCAAGTCATCTAAAGTCATTTATAAGTAGTTACCGCTGTACATACATATTTATCTTGCCTGTAACATGTATCAAGATATCTTGAAACATATATATATATATATATATATATATATATATATATATATATACACTACCGTCCAAAAGTTTGGAAGCACACCTGTTTTCAAACAAAACAAATAAATGCCGACTAATAGCGGTAAAAATTAGCAATAATCTTAAGTTTTACAACCTTTTACGACTGTCTACACAAACACAAAAGGATTATTATCCTACATTCATCAAGTTTTATGGAATTCCTTAATATTGACGAAACACGTGTTTTATGACTTAATCCGTCGGCTACTTTATCCTATGCAATGGTGTAGTTTTATTGATAATGTTTGCTGGTTTTAACTTTTTTAGACCTTATTCAGTCGCACTTGAGCATTGGCACGTGAAAGTTGTGATATTAACATTGTCTGTATTCGAAAGATATCGGCTACTACTTTGACCGTATTTTTTCTTCTGAAAATGGCAAAACGCAAGCAAATCACGCTTGAACAGCGAAGCGCTATTTGCACTCTACGCGAGGAAGGATACAGTGAACGTCAAATCGCAGAAAGGCTCGGAATTTCTTGTAAAGGTGTCCACTATACCCTTGCTAGAAAACAAGAAACGGGGAAAAATGAAGATAGAAAGAGATCTGGTAGGCCCAAATCCACAACAAATCAAGAGGACAACTTCATTAGAGTTCTTTCTAAACGGAATCGACGCTTAACTGCACCACAGATCACTGCAGCTCTGAATGATACGCGAGAAACACCCATTTCAACAACTACTGTTAAAAGACGCTTACTGTCTGCGGGATTAAGAGGATGTGTTGCTGCTAAAAAACCCAAACTAACAAATCGACATAAGAAAAATAGACTAGAATGGGCAAAAGCGCATAAAAACTGGACTATAGAACAATGGGAAAATGTCCTTTGGAGTGACGAATCAAAATTTCAGATTTTCGGATCCAATAGACGTGTCTTTGTACGCCGGTCAAAAGAAGAGAGGGCTTCAGAGGCATGTACAGTGCCTACCATCAAACATGGTGGTGGTAATGTCATGGTTTGGGGGTGTTTTGGCAACAGTAAACCCGGCAATCTTGTGAGGATAACCGGAAAATTAAACAAGGAAGGCTATTTAAAAATTCTCCAAGATTCTGCCATACCCAGTGGACTAAGTCTCATTGGTTCTGGATTCATTTTTCAACAGGATAATGATCCTAAGCATTCGTCTAAATTGTGCCAGAACTTTTTAAACAAGAAAAAAGCTGAAAACATTTTAAACATCATGCAATGGCCATCTCAATCCCCTGATCTTTCTCCCATTGAACTTGTTTGGGATGAACTTGACAGGAGGGTGAAAAGTCGTTGTCCTACGAGCTCAGAACATTTGTGGCAGCTATTAGAGAACGAATGGAACAAATTAGATAAAGATTATTTTAAAAAATTGATTAATAGAATGCCCAGAATATGTGAGAAGATTATAAAGGAGAAAGGTGGACACTTTGATGAAGCTAAAATTTAATCTAATTTACCATTGTATATTATTTTTTTATTTTGTTTAAGTTAGTTTCTGTTTGTTCTTTATTTTTTTATCAATACATTTAAATTTAAATGACTTAGTTTGGTTTTATTCGATTTTACCTTGCTGCTTCCAAACTTTTGGACGGTAGTGTATATATATATATATATATATATATATATATATATATATATATATATATATATATATATATATATATATATATATATATATATATATGTTGTATTGTTGAATTTCCTTTCAACATTCACAAATAGCATTTGCTTTTAATAAAATGTTAAACAAGACTTAACAGCTTCATACAAGCCGCTAGAAGGTAGAATCGTCATTGTAATGACATTTTATCTTTATGATCATTATAAATGCTGTGTGGTAGCGGCTACGAATACTACCAAACCTTACTTTGCTTGTGGATATCGTAATATCGACCTGGGCCAGCACTACCTGTAGCCATTTGGTCAGCAATTGCATTCCCAAGGAGGGTTGATGTCAGGCAGGCGGCCAGTCATGAAACTATTGCCTTTAACCTTTGCAATATGTAGGAAGAGGGGTGCATATTGCGTCGACCCCAAGTAATTGGGACAAGAGCAGGAGAATGATGATGATCATTATAAATGATAGTTTAAAATAAAAATATAAACAAACAATAAGTTTGAAAATTTAGATGTAACATTAAACAGGAAGTTACGTAAAACTTCAAAATTAATGTTATAAAAGTTAGTTATCATCATCATCATCTCAGCTCATAAATGTCCCACTGTTGGGCTCTTCCTTACTCCGTCACCACACGGTGAACTTAGTTAGTAATAGGATTACAAAAATGTGCTATACAAAATACGAAAATTCGTTTTATATTTCAATAACAATTGCCTGTTTCCTAGCGCACGCACAACATATAATAATTATTTAAATATAGGTAATTAATTGATCAATACTAGACTGCAGTCTTCGAAGTACTTTGCCGGCGGCTTACTATTTGTCGGCGCAGCAAATCAGTTTTTAATTATCGGTTCTAGTTTTCAAATAGTAATAGAGCTTATTACGTGATTTCACGATGTTAGTCTTGGAAATGTAAATTATTTGCAGTGGATAGAAGTGAAAACTCGTCGAACACGTCCTTATGCGACGACGATGTCTTGGCCACAGCTAAGAACGTATAAATGATTACTAATCGATCATTTATTATACGATATCAACTATTAGCGAAAACGAAACATTTTTGGTCCGACCGGGAACTGAACATTTTTGGTCTGACGGGTCTAGACCGAGACCTATCGACATAATCATAAATGATTATGATTATAAAAAAAAATATTATAAATAATTATGTGGCCGTAATAATTATAATGACATTACATATAATTATGAGGTTTCGTGCACTACTAATATTCAAAATACCATGTTTGGTGCAACTGTTTCCGCTCGGTACCTATAGGTATGGGACCGTCCATTAATCACGTAAGGTTTGAAACCCTGAAGTATTGGTTTGACAAAAATCATGAAGTCCTTCATAGTGTTAAACCTCACCACGTATCACCAAGGGGGAGGGGGGGTTAAAAAATGCGGGAAAAAAAGATCACGTGATTAATGGACGTTCCTATACCGAGCGACCGGTAGGTACCAACTGTAAAGATCGGGTACCGGTGGCCTGCTCGCACGGCGAAGAGAGGTGTTTGCAGGGTGGGTTCATGGGGTCGCGCGCCGCCTCTTCTGTCGCCCCGGGCCGATTTGTCGGGGCGCGACCACATCCATGGTCCACCTTGCAAAGGAAAAGAAAAAAAAAGGTACCAACTGTACAAAACCCAAATGACTTAAAGCGACGATGATGTTTTATCATCGATATATTATAACAAGATGATGTGTATTTTATGCAGTGAAAGGCGTGTAGATTTTTAGTGTTTGGGACACACATTGTGACGTTTAGGCCAGCGCATCTATCAAGCACATCAGACAGTGCTGGCGCCGCTGCGTTTTCTGCAATAACTCTCTAGCGGAA
Source organism: Lymantria monacha (assembly GCA_905163515.2). Lineage (NCBI taxonomy): Eukaryota > Metazoa > Arthropoda > Insecta > Lepidoptera > Erebidae > Lymantria > Lymantria monacha. The sequence goes on from LR991083.1 coordinate 14,984,226, forward strand.
AATTCAATACCCTTATCATTATATTTTTGAGGAGTGAGGATGAAATCTTGGGGTTCGCAATAGTCATTTTTTATACAGAGGGTTGCAATTTGCAAAGCGATTAAACCTTTGTTTGATTCGAATATTGGCTTATAATTTGCACAAAAGGCGCAAATAATGGCAGTGTTGGCGAGGATGTTTTCGTGTCTGGGCTTGTATTTGCATATAACTCAACGAATCTGTCACACTGAGTCTGTTTATATACTTTATATGTAGGTACATAAATGTCGTGCCGGATCGCATTATGTTATTATTTGCTTATAGCGAATACGATCTGTGATTTATTTTTGACCCCACCATTTTATAGTAAATATAATAGCTAAATTGTGTACCCCGAATAAAATAGAAAACGGAATGATATGGTTCCTTGTTGATATTTTATTACTTTTCGAAGTAGTCTTCGTTTTTTTTAAACACTGCCGCAGGTAATAGAACAATTGGCAGATGCAGTGAGCTCACTCTTCTTTAGATATTTAGTCCGCGCCTTTTTTAAACTTAACCACAGCGTTTTTAGGTTTCCCGAAACGAATGTCCTAAGTCTATCTTTTGAATATAAATAAAAATCACAAGCCTTCTTATCATTAGGCGCATAGCACTCACGTTTTCTTCAGAAGTCATAGAAGGACGTTTTTTCTTGCACGTCATCCGTTAAATTGCTTCGATCATGTTTAAACTTACTAAACCACTTATAAACAGTGGCACGGGATAGGCCTTCCTCATGAAATGCTAATCGAAATTTATCATAACATTATTTTTAAGCAGACCGCAACGAAAGTCGTCAAAACTCATTGAGCTGAATTAAATTTCTGTCGGACCCCAAAACGATTAAAATCGTTTCCCGGAACTGTCTAAGAGTGAAACCTCGGTGTTATCTATACCGATCATTGTGGATCCTGGCTGGAATGTGTGCTGGGATTAGTCTCAAAAAAGTGATATACAGTGTATTATATATAAGAAACGAAGAGCCATCATCATCATCATTTTCATCATCATTACAGCCCATAAATGTCCCACTGTTGGGTTCGGGCCTCCTCCGTAATGGGAGGGAAATTAACCTACTATACTGCGCTGGTCAGACGTGTTGGTATAGGGTTTCGTTTCGAGTTTTCCTTCTCTCCCATAGATGTTATATGCATTTTATATCCCTTAGTCGTCTCGTACGATCACCCACGGGTAAGATATGGGGTGGTGAATAGTGTTCTTACTCCGTCACCACTCGGAATGTAGACGAAGAATAATCATTACTAATAACGTTTCGTATTACAATCTCATGCCTTTCATTGTCGAGTAAAAATATAACATTTCCGCGTATAACTTTTAAACTCTATACACTGGACGTTCATATTACCGTTTATCGGGAAGTCAATCCAGACATATTCTGATTACATGTCGGAAATTTCGTTACGGCAACCCATGCACCGCTTGTATCAACCTATGCATGACCAAGGAATACTACTATAGTACGTTGCATGAATGGCATGCTCATGGCGGCTAACATCAACATGAAAAACATGTGAATATATAATTTTTAAATAAAATTTCACAAAAACCGATTACGAAGTGAAAAATGATGTCACAAGCGGTTTTTATAAATAATTAAGCATATTAAATGCTAAATTTCAGTAATTAAAATTTCACGTTGGGTAAACAGATTTGTTATGTCACTGACACCCGAGTGGCTGTTACCATTTACTATCAAGATGGTTGCTTGCTCATTAACCGCCATAGGCAATTTAAAAAAAGAACAGGTTTAAATATGTCCCTCCGTATAACATATTTATTTTGATTTATTATCCACAGAAGCAACAGCAGCACAGCAGTAATATGTATAAGTGATCGTAATTAAAAATACGACGATCAACGAACGGAAGCAATTGCTAAATGATCTTTGTATAATTAACGAACGCTGTCCGATTTGTAGAAGATAATTGTCTTTATTCTGTACTAGCTTCTGCCCGCGGCTTCGCACGCGTGGTTTTTGATAAAGGAAGGACACACCTTCCCCAGGCCTCAGTCGCGCATTCGGTGTTGAAGCGTCATTGCTTAGGCCGGCAATACGCCCTTCTCATCTTATCGTGATATTTTCCCAAATATTGAAATGTACATTAAATATTGAAAGCAATAAATGTCACTATTTAGATAAGAGTTAACTAAATGCACTAATTCCGCTTGGTAACAGAGTAAGAATACAATTCACCACTCCTGTAGCTGTGGGAGATCGTAAAAGATGACTAAGTGATAAAACATGCATGTAACATCTATGCAAGAGAAGGAAAACTCAACTAAAACCTTATACCGACCCGTCTAACCGGCGTGGTGTAGTAGGTCAATTTCTCTTCTAGTATGAAGGAAGCTCGAGCCCAACAAAGGGACATATATGCGTTTATATTTTGGGATATATAAGCTTCTACATAAAGAGTAAACTGTCGCTATTTTTTGTTCAGAACTATTTAAGATAAACTATACGTTATCTTCGTGTGAATTTTACAATTTAGGCAGCGCTCGTCAATGTAATTCAGATGACAAGAGTGATAACTATTGCTTAATAAAAAAAAAATAGATATTATTGTAAATATTAAAAAGAAAAATAAACTACAAATAAAGCACGTCTCTAAAGTAGGTTGTTATTAATATTTAATTATTTAATGTCACACTTATGTTAGACAGCTACCGCTGTCATATGCGCGCACACACAAATGAGTAGTATCACGGAGTTTTGACAGGAATTTGAAAACGTCATGTGGTGCTCTTGTATTATATTCGATATCTTAGTGTTTTAACGTGTTATATTAGATAATTTTGATGGCATTTTATGTAATGTGATGGGGCAGTACTGGGATATAGTGAATATCATATAAAAGTGCTTTACAACGTTTTCGTTCTCCATCAAAATTCCCACAAGATACCATTAACAGTGTGGCCATCGCACTGTTAATGGTGACAATTTGACTTAGACATTGACTAACCTGACAAGACTATAAACGTAATAATAATTATAACTGGACACTGGCACCAATAGCTCGTATATGTAGCTGATTGCCAATATATAAGAAGAAGAAGAGTAGTATCACGGCATGACTACATTTGCCTTAGTACATACCCAATCTATCATTTCCAGTAGTCGACACAGTTTACTGTTAAGACGCGCAAAAAGATGTCTCACATCAAACTTTTAATACAAACGTTTAATTATATACAGGTATATATAGTACGTGTGTTATTAACAAATCGATAGTGCTGTCAAAAATACAACAATCATCAACGATGACTGCCCTCACGCCTTTACTTTTGTTCGGGTCGCACAATCGATCATAGATTTCTTGCCATATTTCTGTAGTGCGCCCGGTTGCTGCCTGATCACAACACTGCGCACTCAAATTCTTATTGTCCTAACTTTTGAAATATTGTACCAAACGACACACGGTAAAAGGCAAAAAATATGTACTGTAAATATCGAAAGCAATAAAAGCATTTGTTTGCATAAGATTCAATTCGTTACTATAAAATGTGCATCGGAAATAAATACCAAATTATTTTGTTTTTTTTCAATTTACTATTTTAACGATAAATGCTTAAATATTAAAACTAGATATATGCTGTCACAGACTTTTTTATAGAACTATTTAAGAGGTACATTGCCACCATACATAACATTCGTCTAACTTTGAAGATCTTTGCAGCGTATGCAAAAATAGCTCACAGATGGGCGATTTTTTCTATCTTAAGCGATTTTTATAAATTATAGCCTATGTGTTATTCTGATGTGTAAGCTATATTACTGTAAAGTTTTATCAAAATTCATTCGGTAGTTTTTGCGTGAAAGAGTAATAAACATACATACATCCACACATCCATACATTATTACAAACTTTCGCGTTTATAATATTAGTAGGATGTTAATCAGTGGACTGTCTTTAATGCAGATGATTTCTGATTGAATTGGTAAATTCAATATGACTTAGAAGTATATTTTTATAAAATTGTATTATCTATTTTTTTTTAAAATATAATAATATATCAAGTGTTCTCTCTGCGCAACATTATGGAGAAGCATCTGGCTCTAGGTCAGAGGGTTTTCTGCAGTTTTGTGAATCTGGAGAGAGCATTTGACACGGTTGTACGAAAGGAACTTTGGGACATTTTACCGCAGTATGGTATTAACGGTAAACTGCTACAGGCTGTGCAGTCCAGTTACATGGGCTGTAGAGCCTGTGTGCGGTTGGATGATGGAATGTCGCCTTGGTTTGACGTCAATATCGGCGTTAAGCAGGGGTGCGTTCTGTCAGCCAGGCTGTTTATCATATATCTGGATAAATGTCTCCAAAGGTTGAACGATATGAATGTGGGAGTCCAGATGGGCGACTCGGTGGTCACTGCTCTGTTTTATGCAGATGATGCAGTCCTGCTAGCACAGTCAGCGACTGACCTGCAGACCCTAGTCGACACAATGACAGAAGATTGTAAGAAAAGGGGTCTACGCGTGAATGTGAACAAAACCAAAATAATGGTCTTTGAAAGAGGTGAAGCCAGAACAGATGTAAGAGTAACAATAGGTAATGATGTATGTACTAGAGCAAGTGGATGAATTTGTATATCTTGGATGTGGATTTAGCCGAGATGGAAGGTACACCACTGATATAGAGCGAAGAGTGAATGCGGGAAATAGAGTGAACGGAGCGTTGGGGCAACTTCTTGGTAGCCACCACCTCAGCCAGTAGGCACGTGTAGCAATACATAACGCAGTGCTTGCCCCAACATTACTGTATGGAAGCGAGAGTTGGGTATGCAGAAAAGAGTCATCATCATCAACCTGCTCTTATCCCAATTTATTTGGGGTCGACGCAATATGTCTTCTCCTTCCATACAACTCTATCAGACGTCATCTCTGTGGTCACTCCTTGTCTATCCATGTCATGTTTCACGCAGTTCATCCATCTTTTCTTCGGTCTTCCCTTACCCCTTAAGCCTTCAACATTCATGCTTAAAGCTTTCCTCACAACATTACTTTCATCCCTTCTCATCACATGTCCATACCATGTCAATCTTTCACTCCTTAATTTTTCCGTCACTGGCGCAACTTTCAAACTTCCTCTTATATGTTCATTCCTTATTTTATCCATTCTTGTCACACCACACATCCATCTCAACATTCGCATCTCCGCTACATGCAGTCGTCTCTCATCCGTCGCTTTTATCGCCCAACATGCTGATCCATACAGTACAGCAGGTCTTATTAGGCTTTTATATATTTGGCCCTTTAATTTAAGGGGTACTTTGGGGTCGCATGTTGTACCCGTGACCTGCCGCCACTTCATCCATCCCACATCAATTCTGTGCTTCACCGCACGATCCAGGTCGCCATCGCTTTGGATAAGAGAACCGAGGTATCGAAAGTTCGAGCATACTGGGATAGGTACTCCATCTAAAGTTATGGGTGTAAAATTGGAGAGACCGCCGAAATCGCAGAACATGTATTCTGTTTTTGGTCTGCTGATTTTCAAGCCTACATTCTCCAACTTACAGCGCCACTTTTCCAGCATGCTCTGTACCTCAAGGCCCTCTTTCCCGACGAGAACAATGTCATCAGCGAATAGCATGCACCAGGGTGCCTCTTCCTGTATCTCCGATGTTAATGCATCCATTATCAACAGGAAGAGGTAAGGACTTAACGCCGACCCTTGGTGCAGACCTACTTCGACACTGAACTCGTCGGAGTCTCCAGCCGCTGATTTCACGTACGACCTAGATTGTCGGTACATGGCACAGATTAACCTAACATACTTCACAGGCACACCTTTCTCTTTCAGTACCCACCACAAAACTGTTCTCGGTATTCTGTCATAGGCCTTCTCGAGGTCAACGAATACCATGTGCAAGTTTTTATGTGCACCACGATATTTTTCGCACAGTTGGCGTAGTGCAAACATGGCATCCGTTGCCCCGCGGCCCGACATAAATCCGAACTGGTTTTGGGTGATCTCACTTTCTTCTCGCAATCGTTTCTCAATCATTTTTTCCCACAATTTCATACTGTGTGACATAAGCTTTATTCCTCGATAACTACCGCAGTCCTGAACATCCCCTTTATTTTTAAAAATGGGCACTAGCGTACTATTGCAGAAAAGAGTATGAAAGTAAAATTAATGCGGTCGAAATGCGATCTCTGCGGAAAATCTGTGTTGTAAGGCTGACCGACCGCATTCGTAACCACGACGTAAGAGAGCGAGTAGGTATGAAAGAGAGTATTGGTGTAAAGATGCGAAAGGGAATGCTCCGATGGTTCGGACATGTGGAAAGAATGCCGACCGAACGTCTGGTTAAGAGGATATACAATGCGAAAGTGGAAGGATGTAGGTACCGGGGGAGACCGAGACTAACCTACCTAGACCAGATCGGTCATGTACTGAAGGAAGGTGGAGTTAAGAGCATCCGAAACCGGCGAGCGTGTATGAAGAGAATTATGAATATTGAGGAAGCGAGTGAAGTATGCAAAGATAGAATTCTCTGGCACTCTGTTCTCTCTGCCTACCCTGCAAGTGATATGGTGTGATGATATGTATGTATGTAATATCTGTATCTGTAATAAATGTACATCAATTGAGCGTTTTAACGTTACACTATGGTGATTGCGAATTGAATTAGTAAAATCAGTATTGAATTAAAAATAACTGTAGTATTTAAAATTTAAATACAACAGTTATATTTTAATTCATTTCCTGTATTTAATACTTTTACTAATAATAAAAAAAAAATATTTGGTAAACAAGTTTATTATTAGCTGATGAAGTTTGTTTGTGATCACGTTGAGAATAGTATCAGTAATATAATATCATTGGTTGCTCTCGGGTATTGTACAAGACGAACGAAGAGACTTAAACATTACTGGAAGAGATGGAAACCTCGAATTAAAGTCTTATGTCAGTCGGAGGAAAATTGGACTATCAATGAAATATATATCTTTAAAGTATAAGCTAAAATTCATTTTTGTCGATTTTAAGTTTCGAGCCCACTTCTGAATTTTCGTGTGAAACTTATTTGCAAATAAGTTATTGTAGATGATTAAGTAAGCAAGAATGTTCTATAAGATAGAGATATCTTATCATAAATTGAGTTAAAATATTACTATATGATAATATTTAGACTAAACCTGCGTCAGATGGCAATATATCGTCTAGTCTTGTTTATCAATCAAATATTATGCCTTACTGTTTTCTGTGCGTCACATGATTTCAAAGATATTTGCTGATTTATGGCGAAATTATTCGTAATTTGTCATAGTTTATCTGGACGTTTTAATTGGCCCGTGATCAATTAAGTGCTTCTGTTTATTTAGCCACATGTGACGTTCGCTCATTGATAACTTTCCATCGCAAGTGGTAAATAAACATTGTGGTTGATTAAATTTGTTCACTTCGAAACAACGATAGTTAATTTGATCAAGGAGGCCGTAGCATCGCCCAAATTCTAACAAAATCAACAAAGGCCGATTGCATTCTGAGAAATATATTTATCTGAATACTATGCCATGAATACAAGCTGTGTGGTAGCGGTTACAAATAATGCCAACCCTTATTTTGCTCGTGGATATCGTAAAAGACGACTAAGAGCCTTATAACGACCTGGGTCAACTCCATCTGATGCCGTTTGGTCAATAATTACATTCCCAAGGAGGGTTGACGTCTGGCAGGCGGCTAAAACTATTGCCAATAACTTTTACAATATGTACTATGAAAGAAAAGTACATATTGTATCGACCCCAAGTAATTGGGATAAGCGTAGGAGAATGAAATAATGACTATGCCAAATTACGTAGTCTATGGAGCACCATAGACGATCTAATCTGGCTTACTATAGTAATAGTATACCATACTACTATAGTACCTTTGGAGAATCCCAATTGTTTAATTGGAATTCGATTATAGCAGGTAAGGAAAAGAATCCTTCAATAGCTTATTAGGTAGCAGATTTAAAAAAAAAAGGACAAGCTATCCTCTGAACTGTATTAGATTACTTGGACAGAAAAATAATACATATTTTTTAGATAAATATACACCGTGGTATCGTATCTAATTGGCGGTTTGCCCGAAACGTATGTATATACTCAGTTAATGATATAGAACCATAATATAGCATTTATTCAATAAAATAAAAACATAAATTCTAGTCATTTGCAATCCCGGACGTTTCCTTAAAATATCATTTTTGCATAACTGTAACATGTTTTTTCTAATTATTTTGTTATACCTACGGTCGTTTGAGAGCATCGACCGTAGGTATCAACCTTACGGTCAATGCTCTTACCTTGGTTACCTACTTTCTTTAATTACTTTAAAACGATGGCTCCATTTTCTCAAGAATTTCTTCTAATCGAGCAGAATGTCGGCGACACCTACCTCTCCGACTCTACCTCTAGCCTGAGCATGTACAAGCACTCAAAACTGCCTGTGAGTTAGTAGGCGTTGTGTGGCTGATAAAATTATCGCTGTTGTAGGCACAGGCGGATTTATAATGCCACATCTGCGTAACGAATCCAGGTGTTCTAGCTGAGCGTACAGGCATCTAGCCTTCGTCAAGTTGCCTCTCGCAATCGCATAAAAACGAACCATGTCTAACCACTCTACGCCAGAGTACTGGTAATGACTTGTAATTTTTTCGCACTTCCTAGCACTCGCGTTCAGGATTTGTTATAAACATATGATATACGTCTAAGCCGTTTGGCAAAAAAATGCAAACTGACCTATTAAAACATAGACCAAGGTCGCGCGGCTCGGGTGCATCAAAAGCAAAGGGTGCGTGCGGGACGTGAGCGGGCTACGAGTTACAATGCCTAATTTTTTTTTTACCTATTATTGCGATTTAATTCGAATGCTATGTCGTAGGCATGTTGGGAACAATACCGTTGCATATCAGACAAACTTAAGAACGTCTATTTATCAGACTTTTTTTTCAATGTATTATGTTTTTAGTTATGTGGGGATATTAAGAATGATTAACTGAGTACATACGTTTCAGGAAAACAGCCAATTAGATTCCACGGTGTATATTTAATTAAAAACTATTAACGTACGACGCGACGCTGTTTGTACGAATCCGTTAGAGTGGCGCGGTATAGTAGATCAATTTACTTAATATGTAGCAATGTGAGAGTCCGGGATGTAGGGTTAGTAAAAAAATTATAATCTATTAACTCTTTTATAATCTCAGCTCATATATGTCCCACTATTGGACTCAAGCCTACTCCATAATGGGCAGGAAATTTACCTACCACGCTAGCCAGACGTGTTACTATAGGGTTTAGTTTCGCATTTTCCTTCTCTAGCATAAATGTTATATGCGTTTTATACCCCTTAGTCGTCTCTCACGATCATCCACGGGTAAGATAGGGCAAATTGTATTCTTATTCCTTCACCACACGGAGTGTGCACTAAGTTCTTTACAGTAAATATATCCCTCTAGTTCTACTATTATACTAGGTCTCAAATAACTGTGACGTAGAAAACCGGTACAAATCCATGATATACAAATAGTTTCTTTTGTCTAAATTTGCGTTTGTGGTTGATGATGTTATGCTGCTCTACCATCAACTGACTTTATGGTTAGAATTCTCTTATTTGTTTATTTTATTATTAGTTAAGGCAACTGCGGCATGATCATGTTATCTTTCAGTGAGTTCATACTTCATGAACTTATATTTCATAGTTAATATATAAACATTAATAAGATTTGTCGTCTGCTCTACTAACAGTGACATCATCATCATCATCATCTCAGCTCATATATATATGTTCTACTGTTGGGTTTGAGCCTCCTCCGTAATAGGAGGGAGATTACATACTATACCACGTATATAATTAAATACTATACCACGTTGGTATTGGGTTTTGTTTCGAATTTACCTGCTCTTGCATAGATGTTGTATGTGTTTTACATCCCTTAGTCGTCTCTTACGATCACCCACCGGTAAGATAGGGGGTGGTGAATTGTATTCTTACTCCGTCACCACACGGATTGTATTGATTGATTGGAACTGTGATATAGGTTAAGAAAAAACTAAGTTTTTAATTTATCATCCTCGATTTTTATCTATTCATAGGGCTCATTATTGTACTAAAAAAATCGGAACGTAGACGATCAATCATAAAGGCACGCTTGTTTCTAGAAACGTTGTTGATATTTATTATCTGTGGTTGCACTAAGATAATATGTAAAGCGATATGGTATATAGTGTCTACAGGTCGAACTCCTATTAGATACAACCAAAGAGTAAAGTTATTAAATTGAAAAAGAATGGCAACTCGATGATAAAATATGCATGTATGGAAAGTGCTGCCACCCAGAGTTTAGGCGGTGAACTAAAGTTGAAGTAATATATATATACATATCTACATGTGTAGGTGTAATTACATAGAATTTGCTTTTACTATGAAAGCTACCCTGAAATATAAAAAAAAAACATATCAGCTGATAATTAAACAATAATAATATCAGCCTAACATTGAAACTTGAGATAATTTTCAGAAAAATATCAATAACCGAAAATAGATCGATGACAATAAGTACCTACGCTAGGAACAAAAAATAACAATTCTCAGTTGTCAAACGTTTGACAGACAGGACAAAATGGCAGCAGTTAAGTTTGTACAACCAATCTGTAGGCGGCGCGACGGTCAGTAAAAATAAGTAATGTTTTAAGTGTGCCCCCCCTGGATACAACACAGCATTTAGATTTTTATGGCCACAGAAATAGCTATTTCTGAAACAAAGAAATTTTTTAATGGTAAATGTACGAGGTTTTGTAATAAACAAAACCGATACAGCTCCACGAAATGTACGTTGAGAGATGCTAAGTAGGTACGTTGTATGTAATTGTTTTAGTATTATTTATGATACAAACGATGGATTTAAACGTCAATATAAACTTCCAAAAGAAATCAAAATGATGGAATACATTTTTAAATAATATTTTTGCTCATGTTTTATATTTCTACTTAAAAATATTGGAAAATATCTCAAATAATGGGAGACTTTTTTAAATAGAGAACTTCGAATTCTTAGTATAAATATGAGAAAGCACAAAACATCTTCATGAATAAAAATAAAAAATGCAACTCCCTATGAATGCCTTCTTTAAAAAAAAACATCTGCCATTAAAGAAATAATACTTGTATTGCGGAGGACTTTATAAACATATTATTTGGACACAAATTACACCCAGACTCAGATCAACAATTTGTGGATTACACAAAGTATTGTCCTGCGTGAGAATCGTACCTTCGACACTTGTGTAGTAGGTCGGTATCTTAACCACTACGTTATATGTGCAGTCAATATATATATTAGAATATGAATGCGCTGAAATAACATTATAGAATTCCGATCTATAATGAATAATCAAACCTCTTTTTTATTTTTTGTGTTATTATAAACGGAGAGGGTGATGGATAATAATAACGTTTAAATATAAGGCAACTCCACATTCTTTTTATAAATAATCAAGCATGTTAAATGATTTTCGGTAATTTAAATAACAGGGTCGTGTCATCGTTTAAATACAATTCTAACTGCAAAGTTAGAGTATTAAATCTGTACAATGTGTAAACATTGTCAGATAGATGGCACACGTCTCATTTAAAGACGAAAATAGAATGCAAGCCGAAAATCGAATGTCATAAGAAATCTCACGCTGGTGTAAGTGGTAGCACGATTGGAACAGATTTCCAATAGGTATAGGTTCGAATCCCATGTGTGACAATAATTTTTCGCTCGTAATCAATTTTTTTATAAACAATCAAGCATATTAAATGCTAAATTTCAGTAATTGGAACTCCACATTTATATTTTCAACGGTATGCAAAAATAATTAAAAAAATTAAATGTATTAGAAAATCACAGATTCGTCCTTGGATCCAAATTTTACATCTAGCAATGACATGGTAAACCAGAACACTAAGCTGTTTTTGCTTAATTTTGAAAATTAATTTACCTATTTCTAGTCACACTGATTATATTACTTACGTACGATTACACGTATGTGCAATAGAACCTAGATAAGCCTCAAGCGGAAGCAGACAAGGGCATGTATTGTACTCTATCAAGGCTGTTGTTAATTGACGACAGTTTATGTTTACTATACTAGCCAATATTCTAATACATTTTACTAAGAACTTAATGTCTATAGTTAATCGGAAATCATCGATAACATAAAAATTAAACTGCCCCAACGTAAACATTGTCGGTTAGATGGCACATGTCTCCTTTAAAGATGAAAATATAATACGAGGCGAAAATTGAATGTCATACAACGCTGGTGTACATGGTAGCACGATTGGAACGGATTGCCAATAGGTATGGGTTCGAAACCCATGCGTGACAAACATTTTTCGCTCGTAATTAAGTTTTTATAAATAATCAAGCATGTTAAATGCTAAATTTCAGTAATTTAAACAGCTGCAACTTTTGCGGTAATATTTTAATTACCTATTTGCTTTCCTTCTAGAAAAAATCATGTTCATATCTTCATTAAAGATTTAGGTGCATTACATGATATGTGAACACTTTACAACTATGTACATGATTTTATAGGTCAATGGCGCCATACATGAAGGTAGTGTGGTTACCTAACCCCTGTACGCCCTTTGTCCGCCTTTAGTGGCAATATTTGAATCCATGTATTTTTAATAATTCACCTAGCAACATCTAGGCGCTGGCCTAAAAAATACGGCTACACAATAGACTGTAATATACAGCACATTCTCAGCTCGCTTCAGCAGTGATAACTGCCCAAAGAAAATTAAGAAAAATTAACAGGGCTGTCGCTCGAGACTAAAATAAAGAAAATTGTATGCAAAGCTATGTAAACTTACTTTACGTACTAAAGTAAGTTTACATTAATAATGAAGTGATTTAATCTTTAATCGTCGTCATTCTGCACTCACGCAATTAATTGGGGTCGATGAAATATGCGCTCTTTTTCCTTCGTACATGTTGCTAAAGCTTAGATTAATAGTTTTATGAACGGCTGCATATTTGAAATTAACCCTCCTTGGGGATGTAATTGGCGATCAGAAGGCTTCAGATGGACTTAGCCCAAGTGGATGTGAAGCTCTCAGTCATCTTTGTGGACACCCAAGAGTGTTACTAGTATTTGTATCCACCTTCACACATTAAGATTTAATCTTCAGTATTAGTTTTCTATATTATATATATCTATCCGTGTGGTAACGGAATAAGAATAGTTTTCACCACCCCATATCTTACCCGTGGGTGATCGTACGAGACGACTAAAGGATATAAAAACGCATGTAACATCTATGCGAGAGAAGGAAACCTCGAAAAAAACCCTATACCAACACGTCTGACCAGCGTGGTGTAGTAGGTTAATTTCCCTCCCATTACGGAGGAGGCCCGAGCCCAACAGTGGGACATATATGAGCTGAGATGATGATGATGATTAGTTTTCTATTATTATTTATTTACATAAATGTTACTAGTTATTTTTGCCTACTTAATTTCTTTGCCTGTCGAACGAATTTTTATCATAAGACTTCTTTGATAATATGGGAAGATCGTGTAATCACGACTACGCTAAATATTTTTTGAAAAAGAATATAATTAATAAAGTAAACGTAATTTTCTATAGTCATGACCTACCAATAATAAACTTTATTTAATATATGACGCGCTACGAATAAATAAAATACATATAATTTTCACATTTCAAGGACTATCTAAAATAAATGATACACATCTGGCGTCAATATACGATAAATCTTATTACCTCACTATAAGTATATGTTATTTGTTTTCGTCTTTTCGATGATCAAGTAAATTTTATTTATAACTTGATTCAATTTGATTAACTACAGAGATGGCGTAACGGTTAAGATGCTAATGTACAATGCCAAGTGTCCTGCAGTATTGTCCTGCGTAAGATTTAACATCTTACGCAGGACAATACTTTGTGTCATCTACAAATTGTAGTTCTTAGTCTAGGTGTAATTTGAATACGTTCATTTTTTTTCCGTGTGGTGACGGAGTAAGAATACAGTTCACCACCCCCTATCTTACACCTGGGTGATCGTATGAGACGACTAAGGGATATAAAAAGCATTAATATCTATGTGAGAGAAGGAAAACTCGAAACGAAACCCTATACCAACACGTCTGTCCAGCGTGGTATAGTAGGTCAATTACCCTCTCATTATGGATGAGGCTCGAGCCCAACAGTGGGACATATATAAACTGAGATGATGATGATGATGAATTATATTTTTGTTAAGTCCCCCTCAATACAAGGATTAGTTCCTTAGTGCAAGGTGTTAAAAAAAGGAGAAAAGAAAAACTACGAACATATATTAGCTAAAAGGATAATTATATTAAACTATGTACAACTGGTCTAATTTACTTATCTTCTATATAATTGTAACATTCTATTCATTACTGATTTTGAATTTTAGTACCCACATAATGATTTATATGACAACTAACGCAATCCGTGTGATGTTCTATTAGTGTGATGAGGAAGTAAGTTCACTGGGAATTGTTCCGGAAGAATTCCGGCGTTCCTATATATAGAGTGAGTACCGTAGGAATTGATAAAAGCATATAAAATGTCATCACTGCAAACGAATAAAATCTTAAAATAAAGGTAAGTAGGCCCCATAGGGTTAGCGTAGTAGGTATTTGCCAGGCGGGACACCGATGGCAAACAGTGTGAGGTGGCCCGTCCACACAAGTTTAGAGGTACGTGAATGGTAGGTTATGGGGTCGCACGTCGTCCCTTCTGTCGCCCAGGACAGATTGGCCGGGTGTGACTATAGAGATAGATATATATTTTATCCAAAGCAAAATGTCTAAGCATAATGTCGTCTTTATATACTGGATCATCGGTACATCCTTTTGTAGTGACCATGTGAGAAGAAAGAGAAAGGAGGGTCGTCATGTAATGAGTATATTATTTTTAGATGACTTATTGTGCGGTATGATGTTTTGCTATAAGTTTCGATATCGATTTTGCCATATTTCTAAACGTGAAACCAATGATGGTAGTAATTGGCCTTTATATGTAGTAATTTTAAAGTGCAAGTATTGAGTCAAGTCCATGTATATATAGAAGGTATATAGCATTATAAAATAAGTACTATGTACTAGCCATTTAAAGAAGCCCGAAAGTCATCTAAGCTCTGTAATGCTTACTTCAAACAACCGTATATCCGTACGGTCGGATACAAGTCAGACTTTTCCTCCCTTTTCCAGGTTGTAACTAATTACGGATATGAAGTACCTATTGCACAATAATATATAAAACTTTGAATACGATATGTTCAGTGAGGAAAATGCGTGAATTTCTTTGTATAAGTTTACAACAGCTACATACCCAATTCCTCTGTAAGATTATGCACATCTTTCCTTTTTTTTACCCGACTGCAAAGGAGTGGTATTGTGTTTAACAGTCTATGTATGTATGTTTGTATGTTCCTTTGAAGCACTATATATACCAAACGCCTGGGACGATTTTTATGATTCGCACGTCAATCGATTCCTCTTAATCCGGCGAGTGTCACTAAAGATATGACGTTATTGAAAATTCAACATGGCGACTACTGGACGCCATATTGTGAAAATTAAAAAAAAATAAGTCAACAAACTATATCGAGTGGGGTATCGTTAAATAGGTATTTAAAAATCATTTTTAGTTTTCTCTCAACATTTTTCGATTTGACTGAGCGTTTAGGATCTATATCGCTTTAAAGTTTCGTAACAACCTTTCTCACATATAGGTTTTTTAGACAGCAGAAATTTACGATGAAAAGACGAAAAATTCATATAACTGGATGTGGATGGACATATACTGAAGTATCTAGTAGGTATATTGTCTAATATACCATAGGTAGTCCTACCTAAAGTATCTAATGTCTGACGCGGTCGCCCATCTCCAATTTCTAACGATTTAGTACTCAACTTCAGTCGAAAATCTATATATAGTTAGGTACTTACCTACTTATTAATAAATAAGATAACTATAGCTACCTAGGTATTTATAACTAAAAGTGTAAAATAAAAAACAATGATTAAAAAAATCAAAAACCCGACTGCGTAAAAAGTCACCAAAACTACGTACATAATAAAAAAACTGAAAAGATAAAAACAAGCACTTAGATGTCCGGTGGTCTAGAATTCCATAATATATTATTGAATAAATACTATTGCAGAAAATGAAATATATTTTAATAATAGAACATGACAACTGAACAGTCGGGATCCTTTATTCGACAGCAAATCTAATTTTTCGGTGGTGGTGTAATATATAACAATAATATAATTAAAATATATATTTTTCATAGTGGCAAACTTGTCTAACGGACTTTAAATTATGAATCCCAAGATTTATTTTCTAAGCAGGAGTGCGTTCTGTCAGCCAGGCTGTTTATCATATATCTGGATAAATGTCTCCAAAGGTTGAACGATATGAATGTGGGAGTCCAGATGGGCGACTCGCTGGTCTCTGCTCTGCTTTATGCAGATGATGCAGTCCTACTGGCACAGTCAGCGACTGACCTGCAGACCCTAGTCGGCACAATGACAGAAGATTGTAAGAAAAGGGGTCTACGCGTGAATGTGAGCAAAACCAAAATAATGGTCTTTGAAAGAGATGAAGCCAGAACAGATGTAAGAGTAACAATAGGTAATGATGTACTAGAGCAAGTGGATGAATTTGTATATCTTGGATGTGGATTTAGCCGAGATGGAAGGTACACCACTGATATAGAGCGAAGAGTGAATGCGGGAAATAGAGTGAACGGAGCGTTGGGGCAACTTCTCGGCAGCCACCACCTCAGCCAAAAGGCACGTGTAGCAATACATAACGCAGTGCTTGTCCCAACATTACTGTATGGAAGCGAGAGTTGGGTATGCAGAAAAGAGTATGAAAGTAAAATTAATGCGGTCGAAATGCGATCTCTGAGGAAAATCTGTGGAGTTAGGCTGACCGACCGCATTCGTAACGACGACGTAAGAGAGCGAGTAGGTATCCGATCCCTAGACTGTGTCCTTTTCGCCGTATAGCCAGCGCCTGCGTCGGATTAATACGTCCGTTCATGACGTCACAACCGAGCTGAGCCGTATGGAATTTAATTTTCTATTAGTGTTGCGGGTGTTTTTGTGTTATAAGGTAGTAATTTAAAAATTGATATTTACCATGACGACTGCTGAAAAATTAATACGAATTCTAGAAGGTGATGACGATGACCAATTTGTGTCAGACGAAGAATACTAATAGAAAATTAAGAAGATATACAATGCGAAAGTGGATGGATGTAGGTACCGAGGGAGACCGAGACTAACCTACCTAGACCAGATCGGTCATGTACTGAAGGAAGGTGGAGTCAAAAGTCTCCGAAACCGGCGAGCGTGTATGAAGAGAATTATGAATGTTGAGGAAGCGAGTGAAGTATGCAGAGATAGAGTTCTCTGGCACTCTGTTCTCTCTGCCTACCCTGCAAGGGATATGGCGTGATTATATGTATGTGTATGTATGTAGTATTTAACATGCTTGATTATTTATAAAACTTGATTACGAGCGAAAAATGATTGTCACATATGGGATTCGAACCCACACCTATTGGAAATCCGTTCCAATCGTGCTATTGGAAGCACGTAATCAACTTATTTATAAATAATCAAGCATGTTAAATGCTAAATTTCAGTAATTTATATAACAGGGTCGTGTCATCGTTTAATACAATTCTAACTGCAAAGTTAGAGTATTAAATCTGTATAATATGTAAACAATGTCGGGTAGATAGCACACGTCTCCTTTAAAGACAAAAATATAATACGAGGATTGATGGTCATACAACAGTTCACGTTGGTGTAAGTGGCAGCACGATTGGAACGGATGTCCAATAGGCGTGGGATCGAATCCCATATGTGACAATAATTTTTCGCTCGTAATCAAAATTTTTATAAATAATGTCGTATGAAATAAAACTATTTTTACGGATTCAATTAAAAATCAAATACTAACGCAATAGAATCCGTAAAAATAGTTTTGTTTCAAATATTTACTCGCGTAAACATTTTTGTATTTGATTGCCATTGACTACTTTATTTTGAATTTAGTTTTTTATATTAATGTTTTGGAATAAATTATTTGCGGCGGACAATTCTAGCTTCACCTATTCTAAAGTATATCAACCTGTTCTTCCTTTGAAAATACAAAATGCTTGTGTAGTTTCCAATGTATATTACTTTATTTTATTATTGTAATATTACTCTATGTTGTGTAGTTAGGTTGATTTTCTATAACGATGCTTGAGGGTAGTTTTTTCTACTACGCAACAACTGGTTTATACTGATATCTAAAAAAATATTAATAGTTAATATTTTCTAAACAGAGCTTCAAAATGACTGCGCAGTGGCACATTTGGGAGCTTCCAAGCAATGATGTGAGTGGACCCTTCAACGCTCGCGCTTTGTCTACACCAGACGATGAGTACGCGGCCGCAGCAATACGACAGTACATGTCATTGGATGACACAGGAGTTCCACTTGTCCGAGCCGCTTTACCACCGCGTATACCCGATGAACCTGAAGATAACTGGGAAGTAATGGATTACGTTCAGATATCCTAAATGAGGATTTTATTCATTGCAAAATATGCAATAAATGAATCCCGACATCATTTGAAAAGTTCGTAAATATTGTTAGAAAATCATGTGTTTTTGTCGCAAATAATTTGGTTAAACAAAAAAAAATCGTAAACGGGCATCGAATTGTTTTAAATTTTATATTTGTATAAATATTAGATATCAAAGACCTACCAATTTTGGAAATTTAATTTCTTTAATTAAAGACGGCACTACGTAGATAACCTATTTTTGTGCTCATTATTCTGTTCTTACAATGGCCTGAGAAGGCACTCATTGTTTGTTTCGATCTTCTTCGTTCTAAAACATATGATGTCATAGTTTTAAGACTTTAATCTTGCCAAAATATAGTTTATTACAGTTGAATCGGTGTTAGATATGCCGTTGATGCATTTATTAGGATTTAGTGGTTTATACAGTATTATAGCGAGTGTTAAGAATAGTTTAGTATACAACTTAGGTATTTTATGAGCTATCATATAAACGAATTAGGTTAAATAATCTTAGATATAGACGATATTTATTTTTTACAAAAAGTACGGGATGCCTTGTAGATCTGAAGTGACAATATTTCAATTTGCTATTAATAGAAACTATTTGAAATAGGGATATTTTTACGGCTTCCATGGCATTTCTATTTGATTTTTAATTGCCCGACATTTCTTACAGTCTACAGTAGGAATGCCTTCCAGTGACCGCTGTAAACCGTATAGATATACCGAGAGAATCCATAAAAAATGTTTTATTTCAAATGTGTAACACTCGAGTAAACATCAGAAATCATTATAATAGAAATTATTAAATAAATATGATTAGTTTATATACAATTTTATTTATAAAATTATGTTCTGTATTTATTAATTAATTTTTCACGCAAGAGAGTCGGAATTAGTGGTGTAGAAGCGGTATGCCATTTGAGAGCGTCACGAGGTTTTCTAGTATAAGTTAGTTTTACAGTCAAGGCGCGCTAATAGATTTTTTATTTAAAAAAAAGCATATGAAAAATATAGACAAACCGTTATGTACTACTTTATATACCGTAATTATTTTGGTTACCAATTAATAGTTAGTTTTAATGATTTAAGGTTAGTGTAGTCAAAGCTCTTTATTTGTTTTGAAGTAAAACACAAGAAACGTATGTCTATGTATGTAAGCAGAAATCTATTTATATCAAAAGATCATATATTATGTAAAATTTGAAGTATATAATAATATGTATTCTTACTATTATTTTAAGTAAGTTTAATCAACAGCAGCTAATTAGTCAACATAATTCATTATTAGAATTTTGGGTTTCGTATGAAATTTTACTAAAGTGCGTATTTTTGTGTGAATATAAAGTTTATATTCGCATTTCATAAAGTAATGTAAATTGCCCGCTATTTCTTAAAATTTGAGGTTATCTCATCATCATCATCAAAAATACCTATATATATATATAACCTTAGTTGCTACGGCATCAATTTAAGACTACGATTTTAAATTCGATTAACAATTAAGAATTAAAATTTTCCAGGGATCATACTGAAATAAATAGTTTTATTTAAGAATAGATAAATTTAATTTATAATCTCACACTATCATATCAAAAGGAATAAGTAGTGTTGTAATACAGGACCACATCTTGCCGAGTATTTTTAGTCTGTAAATGGGACTAGGATATGAGGCGACAATATAAAATAGACTATTGAGTACAATTCTAGACTTAACTTTTACTATTGATACCAATAACACTGTTTGTCGACCCAAAATTCAACCCATGACATTATAATTGTTTATACCGCTGGACCAATGAGGTAGTATTTTAAGTATTTTAGAAATAATTCACTAGTCTTTTATTTACACAACGCAAGTGTTTTGAATAATGTAAATCAAATAGATGTAAAATGTTTTAGTTTTAAGGTGTCATAAAATCTATTTACTGTGTTAATTTGTTTGTCTTGTACACTGTGTTGGTTTAGAAATAAACGCTATCATCCTATTACTTTGTTTTCTTTGAAACTTATATTTGTAGTTTTATTGACTGCACATATGGCGCAATAATCAAGGGCCTTACTTTGCTAAGTATTATAGATCCAACTGCTACGCAAGACAATTCTTTGCGCGATTTAAAAATGATTTCGTCGTTTCACTCGCCTTGAGTGTAATTTGTGTTCGTTAATTGTATGTTTGAAATATTCCCAATGTTAGTGCCTTAGCACAAGAAAGTAGGCAGATCTTTTTAAAAAATAGAAAACCATTTTTTAAGTAAAAAAATATATTTGTACAAATTTGACATATTTCAAACGTCCATTAAGTTGTTGCACGTTCTCAAATTGAAAAAAAAAATCATATAATTTTATTTTTTAATTAAATGTTTGCTGTTCCCAAGCCAAAAAAAAAACATAAATCAAGGATAAGTATTCAGATACGCACGTAATATGTAAGCTTACAATATGTGATCATGTTTGTATCATATATCAATGTCAAACTTTAGTCGTGATTAAGTGGCGTCAATTTACGCATGCTTAATGCGACGTAATATTTGCTATGCCGAATATTGGCAGTATGTGACATCGAAGATGGACGACTTGTCTTTTTAATAGTTACGATTACGATTAAATATCAGATGGATTGCTTTATATCTGTAGAATAATAATGAAAGGAAACGAAGATATTTAAAACGCTTTGTGTTTTTAATTATAAGTCTGGCCGTAAATATTATTACAACTTAACAACTTCTGATTTTATTTTTTTCTAATTTAAATGTGGAATGCGTTTATTGTTAACACAATAAACGCGGAATTTCTACTATTTCCCGCCCTCTTACTTTTTTGTAAAGGTAATAATAATATATAATTACAATAAAGGAAAGTAATTTTAAAGAAAATAGGATTGCAGTGATTGCCTTACCCAAAGTGGGTAAAAGCTCTGAAGCATATAAATATTATGGATTATCAGCCGTATATCATATAGGATTCACCGATATCCTATAAGAAGACAAAATAAGATTATCACAACAAGTGAAGATTCCCGCTGGACTCTTTTACGTATCAACAAACAAAATCTGAAGCTTGACGCTCACCGTCAATATACAGAATACACCCTAAATCAATTCCTCTAGTTAAAGAGAGTGGCGATCAAAACACTTGATGTCCCGATACGTGGGTGAAATCACAGAAATATCCTTTTCACATATAGCTGTGTGGTAGCGGCTACGAATACTACCAACCCTTACTTTGCTCGTGGATATCGTAAAAGACGACTAAGAGCATTATAACAACCTGGGCCAACTCCATCTGATGCCATTTGGTCAACAATTACATTCCCAAGGAAGGTTGACGTCTGGCAGGCGGCCGGTCATAAAATTATTGCCAATAACTTTTACATTATGTACCATGAAGAAGACCAAGTAATTAGGATAAGAGTAGAATGATGATGATCCTTTTCACATATGAAAGTTTTTCACTATGTATTTCAATAGTGTTTGTCATTTTGCTTGTTGAGCTCTTCAAAGTACAGCAAACAAAATGACAAAGTGTACACTTCAAAGAAGCTTCACAAGTAGTCGGAAAAGTGGAAAAGGAGTGTATTATTAGGGAGGCACAAAGCTTTTTATATATCCAATCAAATCAAATCATTTATTATGCATAAGCCACATAAGGGTACTTACATATTGTCTTTTTAATTTAATTTAATCTATCACCGCATCGCAAAGCGGCCACATACTGATAAGATCCGGCAAGAAACTCAGCGGGCTCATCATATAATGATTTCGAGTAACTACAGCTCTTAGCAAGCTTTCGGCGTATACTCGGACTACGCATCCACCAGAAATATTTAAATCTGGATGCAGAGTGATCCCACCTCCGACTAATTGTAACATTGTCTAGGGTGGCATTACCAGGCCACCGAAGACAAAGATCGGGTACCGGGGGCCCGCTCGCACGGCGAAGAGAGGTGTTTGCAGGGTGGGTTCATGGGGTTGTGCGCCGCC
Organism: Lymantria monacha; assembly: GCA_905163515.2. Taxonomy (NCBI): domain Eukaryota; kingdom Metazoa; phylum Arthropoda; class Insecta; order Lepidoptera; family Erebidae; genus Lymantria; species Lymantria monacha. The sequence goes on from LR991083.1 coordinate 15,006,888, forward strand.
TCTTCTATCGCCCCGAGCCGAATTGCCGGGGCGCGACCACATCCACGGTCCAACTTGCGAAGAAAAAAAAAAGGGTGGCATTGCCGTCTATTAAACAAATGAACATGAACTTTGTCAATCCAGGCTTACTTCGCTGCATAATATCGCAAAATGGCAGTGCGTTCATAATGTTGCTCTACCTAGCAGACTTCAAACTTATAATGCGCCGTGAAGATGTTGAAATCGTATGATTACACCTCGGAGTTGGCTGCGTCTTCGTGAGCATTACGATTGCAAGTACTCGCTCTAGCAACTATTCCTTAATAAACCCTGCAATAGTAAAAGGAAAAGAACCCGTTTGGCCAGCTCATTCACTCCAATAATAGAGACTGGAAAATCGACATCGCCCGATACTGGAGGCATTGCCAGCCATGACGGGGTGATCTGGTCAATGGCATTGTACGGCGCACCCGTGTGAGCGAGGACTCTGACCGTCCGTCTTAGGGCTATTCTGCGGAGACCGCAGAGAGTCATGGCGGTTAGGGCTATCTGCGGATACCGCACGGTGGTGACTGAGCGTATTAGCCGGAACGCCCCCGTGGGACTTGGAGGCGGAAATGCTCGCCGAAATATATAGGCGCGTGTCTTCCACTCGCAAGGAAGGTGGCGATGTCTCGCCTAGTGAGGGAGACGACTCCTGCCAACAGTGCGGCGGTGACGAGGACACAGCGCAGCATACGCTCGAGGTCTGCGTAACCTGGGCTCAGCAGCGCTCTGACCTCGTCGCCGCCATCGGTGCCAACCTCTCGCTGCCGGCCGTCGTGAGAGCGATGGTCGACAGCGAGAAGAATTGGGACGCCTTCTGCGAGACCGTTATCATGCAGAAGGAAGCGGCGGAGCGAATCTGGGAGGATCTCCTCTACGAGGATTCGCGTCGCCGCCGGCGACTGGGGCGGCGAAGGTGTGAATACCTCCGCCTCATGCCGCCCTAGAGGCAGCGGGTGACTGGACCGGAGAATAGTCTGGTCGCCCTTGGAGCGAGGCCACCGCGTGAAGACGACAACCCGACGGTGAAAACTGTCGGGGCGTCGACCCAAGAGGGTAGACCGCCGGATGGGACACTGAAGAAAAGAACGCGCGTCCCAGTGACCCACCCATACGGCGTCGAGAGGTATGTTGTAGAGGGGTCTATGGGGTCGTGCGCCTCTTCTCCCGTCGCCCCGGACGGATTAGCGGGGCGTGACCGCACCGTAGTCCGCCGTCAAAAAAAAAGCCGTACCTAGTGGTCAATGAGTGATGGCCTCCCCGTATACGGCACTTCGCTTGGTGGCAAACACTTCAGTAATGATACGACCACCTCTTGTCGCCTGCCTTTTTTTTTTTTTTTTTTTTTTTTTGCGTTGGGTTATGGACGTCGCACCCCGCCAAATCGGTCCGGGGTGACGGAAGAGGCGGCGCACAACCCCATTGACCCACCCTGCAAGCACCTCTTCTTCGCCGTGCGAGCGGGCCACCGGTACCCGAGCTTTGTCTTCGGTGGCCCGCTCGGCGGTATGCCCTCTCGGGCTCCTCTCTTGTCGACGCCCCGACAGCTTTCGCCGTCGAGGCGTCGTCCTCACGCGGTGGCCTCACGTCGGGTGACCGGACAATTCCCCGGTCCAATCACCCGAAGCCTCGGTTAGGGCGGCATCAGGCGCAGGTACTCGCGCCTGCGCCGTCCCGGCCGCGGGCGGCGGCCCGGGTCACGGGAATCCTCCCGGGCCCGTTCCGCCGCCTCCTTCTGCGAGATGACAGCCTCGCAGAAGGCGGCAACCGCGTCCCAATTCCTGACGCTGTCGACCATCGCTCGCGCAACAGTCGGCAGCGTCAGGTCGGCACCGATGACAGCGACGAGGTCACGGCGCTGCCCGTCCCAGCCCGAACATACCTCGAGCGTATGTTGCGCCGTGTCCTCGTCGCTACTGCAATGGTGGCAGGACGGAGTCCACTCCCAACGCACGACCGTATGCAGGTACTTGCCGAAGCAACCATGCCCCGACAAGACCTGCACCAACCGGAAAGAGAGGACTCCGTGCCGCCGCTCCATCCACTCCATCAGTACGGGCCGGAGGGCCTCAACGGTAAAAACACCGTGTCTAGGCCTCTCCAGCCGCGTAGCCCAACGGGCGATGACTTCTCGGCGGGCGTCCTCGCGCCAGGTGGCTATCTCGTTGAACGATAGGGAGCCACCCTCTTCGCGCATTGAGGTAACCCGCCGGTAGAGGTCGGAGAGCATCTCCGCCTCTAGGTCCCACGGGGGTGTCCCGGCCAATAGGCATGCCGCCTCAGTAGACACCGTGCGGTACCCGCGAATGGCTCTGACCGCCATGGCTCGCTGTGGCCTCCACAGCACCGCCCTGAGCTGGGCGTTCAGAGCCCTCGCCCACACGGGTGCGCCCTACATGGCCATTGAGCGGATCACCCCCGCATACAGCCGTCGGCCCTCGAAACTGGGTCCGCCCACGTTCGGCATGAGCCGAGAAAGGGCGGACGCCGCGCCGACCAGCCGGGGAGCAATTTGACGGAAATGCTCCCGGAACCACCATCGCCCGTCGAGCACCAGGCCCAAGTACCTCATATGGGCCTGGATACTGATGTGGATGGAGTTGACGACTAACGAGGCGCCGATGGGCAGCCTCACACGGGGCCCATGGAATAGTAGGGCCTCCGTCTTGTTTAGGGCCACCCTGAGCCCCAGCGCCTCAATTCGCCTGACCATCTCCTCGGTGCCGAAAGTGGCCAGGCTCGCCGCCTCTTCGAGTGTCCTGCCCCGGGCTGTGACGAGCGTGTCGTCAGCATAGCAAATAACGCTCAGCCCGGGGGGGAGACTCCCTCTTAACGCCCAGTCGTAACCGATGTCCCACAGAGTCGGCCCCAGAACTGACCCCTGCGGAACACCGCACGACATGGGCGTCCGCACAATGTCCCCTGCGGGGCTCACGTAGAGGACACTGCGCCCCTCCAAATAGTCTGCCACCAGCCGCCTGAGGCACAGGGGCACTCCATGGAACCGGAGTGCCTCCCTGATGCAGCTGAATGGCAGACTATTGAAGGCGTTGGCGATGTCCAACGACACCGCCAACAGCACTCCTTTGCCGGCGACAGCCTCCGCGGCCGTCTGCCTCAGGCGTAGCAGGGCCCCGATGGTCGAACGCCCCCTCCGAAACCCAAACTGAGCGTCCGACAGATCGGGCCCCACCTCCTCCAGGTGCTGGACGATGCGATGTTTGGGTCCAGCCGCGGCCTTGTCGCCTGACTACACTTTCGTTACATTTATCACACTAATTTTATATGGTTATATTCTAAACTAAATGAAATCCAGGTTTAGCAGTTGCATAATTTTCAAGTGAATTTGTATGAACAATAAAACTCCCTATACCATAGAAAGAGAAATAAATATCTATCAGAAATGCACGGCAGCAATCTAATCTAAGATTGGATTGTTTGTAATTTGATATACCTAGGAAATGTGAGAGCTTCCTATGGAGAAGTAATATTTTGATAAATAAACACCTCATACATAAGAAGTAATACATATTTAAAAAATTTATAACAAGGTTTATACTCTTGTATTATATAGGACTAAATTAACTTTAAAATGAGTAATTTAACTGTCAGTCTTAGAAATAACCTAAATTCAGGTAACTTGGGTGGCTTTTTATATCTTACTCTAAGACAGGGATTCCCAACCAGTGGGGCGCGCCTCACTTGGGGGCGTAGAATGATCCAAGGGAAGGCGCTTAAGTATTTGTTAAAATTCTCGTGCGCTGCGGACTGCGACTGGAACAGCGACAAGTCACGATGCCGACGCCAAGAATTCACCAATTGGCTAATAAAGTGCATGCCCACTGTACTCACTAATTATGTTACATTTGAGTAATTTAATTACAAGCGCACTTGCTATTTAAATGAAAATAAAGTCTATTGAAATTTTCATCCTTTGTTTTTTTTTATCGTAGTTGGGACAAAGGGGGCGTAATATTTTAGCATAAACTTGAGTGAGGCGCATAGGGTAAAAGGTTGGGAATCCCTGCTCTAAGAGAAATTATTTTGTTAGAATAACTAGTAATTACGTAAATGCTTACAAACCGCACGCTGGGAATATACGTGCAATTATAAACAAAAAAAAACCGTGTGAGTCATAATATAATATAAAAAAAAAACTGGTTAAAAACGAATATGTCATGTAGATAACTGTTCCAGTAACATCAAAATACTTGAGGTGCCATAAATTTTGTATCATTAATTTATTAAGATTATTATTTTGCCCTAATACGACCGTTTCATAATGAGTGCAACACTATCAGGTTGCTACGCTACCACCACCGTGAATTCCCTCTACATACATATCAAATGCCATTATAAAAAGATGAGCTCGATTTTTAAAATAATGTCAATTCATTTTTGTAGTTATTTATTTTTGTTTTATTAGAACATTCGTAGAGTTGGACGAAAGCTGAACTGCTATAAGTGTAGTGTACTCCAACATAATATGGTGGTTAAGTAAAAGTACCTTTTCTTTTACAGTAATTTACCAAATAATTAAAGTAAATAAATAAACCAAATATATAAAACAATATATTATACTATTGAACTAGAAAAATCTCAGTTGGTTTTATTAGAATGATTTGAGGGCTGTCGCTTTTCATTTTGTATCCTGAATATTTAAGTAGCTAATCTTAAACTCTTAAAACAATAGTATGAAGACGAAATGATGGGCGTTCATTCTATTAACCCATCATATCGACACCACACCGAATTGTATGGTGACAAAACAATACGAACAAAAGCTTTTGTAAAAACTGATATATGAACGATAATTTACACACAATATGAGTTTGTATTTCTTTTGTACGTAAATGAATTAATGTACGTTGACATAACATTAATATTAAAACCACGTATTAACATTATACGCCGATATTAATAAACATTTCAGTAGACTGGTTAGTATTAGGCTCTTCTGATTCATCCCATTGAAAGTGTAAAAACTAATTGCGTGCGAGGAATGATTATCAACGTTCCTTCTGCAAGGCTGTCATCTCGCAGAAGGAGGCGGTGGAACGAGCCCGCGAGGAGTCCCTCCATGCGGACTCGGGCCGCCGTTGGCGCCTCGGGTGATTGGACCAGGCAATAGTCCGATCACCCGACGTGAGGCCACCGCGTGAGGACGACGCCCCGACGGCCGTCGCCCTCACGCCCCGCCGCCGACGCCCCGACGACGAGAGGAACCCGCGAGGGTAAACCACCGGGCGGGCCACCGAAGACAAAGATCAGGTACCGGTGGCCCGCTCGCACGGCGAAGAGAGGAGTTGCACGGTGGGTCTATGGGGTCACGCGCCGCCTCTTCCGTCACCCCGGATCGATTTGGCGGGGCGAGACGCATCCATAGTCCACCGTAGAAAAAAAAAGGAATGATTATCAAACTTGGGACTTAAACCTATATCTATTAGAAATCCAGTCTAACTGAAAATGTTTTTAATGATATTTATAATCCTATCAAAATAACTTTTAAATAGAAGACTCACGTTCGTGCGAGACATAGTCTTTTGTAGCTAATATGTCCATCTTTTCTTTAACTGTGTGGTAGCGGTTACGAATACTACCAACCCTTACTTTGCTCGTGAATGTCGTAAAAGACAACTAAGAGTCTTATAACGACCTGGGCCAACTCTATCTGATGCCATTTGGTCAACAATTACATTCCCAAGGAGGGTTGACGTCTGGCAGGCGGCCGGTCATAAAACTATTACTAATAACTTTTACAGTATGTACTATGAAAAAAGAGTACATTGTATCGACCCCAAGTAATTGAAATAAGAGTAGCGGAATGATGATGATGTCCATCTTTTTTTCTTCTATATGGCTTTTTTGTTTTGTTGCTGGTTACTAATCTCTTCCAATACTATCAAGAGTATCAAGTAGAAATACTGGCATAATATAACGCGTTAGTCAGATTAGTATAAGGCCTTATTTAGAATTGCCCTTCTCTTATAGCTAGTGGCGTTATCAATTTTTGTCTTTTAATCGGTTCTTGGAACATTCACGGGAAAGGAAAAGGCTCTGAAGGATATTGTAATTTTTTTTTGTTGCGTTCGACTATAGACGTGGTCTCGCCCTGCCAAGTCGGTCCGGGGTGACGGAAGAGGTGGCGCGTGATCCCATAGACCCACCATACAACTCTCCTGTCTTCGCCGTGCGAGCGGGCCACCGGTACCCGATCTTTGTATTTGGTGGCCAAGGATATTGTACCTACACTTCATTTATCAAAACATGAATTTATAAACAAACAAGTATTATATATCATACGAATACTCATAATTTTCACTCAAATTCTGATAAGGGATGAAAATAATACCTTTTTCTTTTTGATGATAGGCTATGGCCTGGGTATACTCCGTACAAACCACCTGAAACGGCGTAAGGTACGACGTGTAACTCCATAATGTCAAGTACCTACACTATTTCTCATCACTATTTGGGCAGACTATCGATGTCGAGTTCTTGTCTTCGGTGCTCACCTAGCAGAAGGAATACCTATGAAAAATTAATAATACATATGAAAAAATCTTAATAAGTAATTTTCAAGGTGAAATCTCTCGAGTCGCATTAGCAAGTAGAATAAAATGAAGCGCGACAGTCTGGAGTGAACGAATTGGCAGGTCTTTGTCGCGCTGACATGACATAACAGCGCGAATGATTGTCAATCTTAGTAATTAGTTTGACAACCACTTGGCTGTACAAAAACGTTATTTCATTTACTTTAAGTTATAGGATCTCTGCGCATTATGTGCCTTTCAGTCATTTTATTTTAATTAGGTTATACCCTTATAATCAGGATCCCAACTATGTTCTACAGTGGAATAGTAACAGTTAAAACTATATAAGTAAGTTTAAATAAATACCATGATAAGTACAAATGTCTTATGCTTCAGTAGCTACGAATGTATAATGTATTCTTGGATTGATTTGCCTCACGTCGTGACGTGTGTGTATAAATCTTGGACGCCTCTTTACCATGCTGTTAGCATAGCGATAAATCTTTCCGAAACCAAGAGAATATTTAATTACCTCCTATAGCTATAAATTAGAACAAGACGTAGAATAAAACCTTTTTTTAACGGAATAAATTATAAGAATCTAGTGTCGTGAATGAAATTCTTAGTTATTTAATTTATTCATTAAATTGCATATATTCATACAATTCTAATTCTTTTAAGAATGTACATTAATATCTATTTAAATTTCTAATGTTATTATTTTTAAATCAATTAATTTGCTAATGCCTCAAATTACGAGTTAATCCGCATATCACAAACATTAGACTCAAGTTAAATCTGTTTCTTTTTTTTATTTTAGTCTGCTGTGATCGGGTTACACGTTATCCAGGGCGACGAATGCCAACGGAGAGAGAATGAAAACGGAGGCTTGTAACCCTATAATCCGTCGTGGGACCACTCCTAGTGATTGGTTATGGAGGTAAGTGTATAGGTAGTAGGCTTACCAAGAGGCCAATTAGTGGACCACTCAACTAGTGGTCTCTACAAAAAACGTCTATCGGATGCACGGTAGCTTGTGTTTATGGAGTTCTGTGCTGATCGGCTGTCACTGAAGACGCAAGGGTAGCACGAGGTCAAACTATAGACCCCAAGAATAAATATCTGCAGAAAATTAACACGCAAAAAGTCGCCAACGTAGCGTAAGAAAATACTGAATTCCTAATCTAGGAAAGTATCAAAGAGTCTCAGAATTTAGGCCATGAAACAATCGAGCGTGAAACGAACAAGTGTCATGCAATGAGATTACAAGGCCGCACGAAAGTTTTTATAGTTTCACACTTAAATCTCCGAAGGGTAAAACAGAATTGTAATAGTCACATATTTCACCATATATTTCTTAGTCCTGTGTAATATAGGAGCGCTTATTGTAGTCCAGCGTCCACAGTTTCAAACTCTCAAAGAAAATATGAATTTTGAAAATTTCTGGTGGATTCATCCAGAAACATTTGTCTTAATATTTGGACTTTTTCAGTATATAAAATCCCATCGTATGCCATCTTGAATTACACTAAAAACCTGAGTACGCTACAGAGTAATTAATTTTAGTATCTTTAATCTATAAATCCATCCATCAACCCTTAGCAGTCCACTGCTGAACATAGGACTCCACACGAAAATACCACTCAATACGGTCATGTGCCATCTGAATCCATTTGCTGCCTGCAGCTTTCGAGATGTCGTTTGGTCGCCTAGTAGTCTTTCGTCATCCGATTGGTGGTTGCCACTCGAGATCCTTTCTTCCGCAATTGTTGTTCGTTCGACGAGCAATGCAGCTTGCATTACGACTATCTAATTCTTCGGGCTATGTCGGTTACACCCGCTCTTCTACGAATTTCCATATTCCGGATTTATGACGAAGAATTAGTTCTATTTACCGTTTACATATACCTATATGAATAATACTTAATAAGTGAAATTTACATAGTGGGCAAAGTTCAAACGAGAATATTAGGTGAAAATGAATAAATAAAAGAACATCCTAAAATCATCATATTTTTAATGTCCTTAAATATTATCAATAGAAGTATTTGCTTAATAGTTTATTCAATAAGTAAGTTTATTCAATAGAACTATTTGCCTAATAGTTAATGGCAAAATATACGAATTTGATAAAATATTATTACATAAACATATGGAGAAAATCTTGAACGTGGGGTATCATGTGCGTATTTAAATTAATAACAATTAAAATAATTATGGAACAGAAAAGTTTATTGAATAATTGTGGAACTACATAAAAAATAATGAATAAAAAAAATCACATTATAAACTTACCAGCATAAGTAAGGAAATGTCAGTTAATTATGTGAGTGTGATTTGATGATTTTTGAACAGACAATATAAAAACATAATTTTATTTTATTAAGATTAGTAAGTCTAGTATTTGAAATAAAACTAATTTTACGGATTCTATCGCGTTTGTATTTTATTTTTAGTTTCCTAACGTTTCGAACATATGATTTCGGACAGTGATCATGGTCATGGTAGGACTCGTAAAGGAGGACTAATTAGACTAGTATTTGAGATTGTTCAGATCGTAATCTAAAATCACTGTGTCAACATTAGTTCATACTTAAATGAGAAATACTAAAATTAATAGAGAAAATTCATTCTAATTTATTTCAAGAGGACCAAATTAATCTGATGTTCTAACATTTTGTTTACTATTTTAAAACCGAAAAAAAAATCACGCGATGTTTGCGAAATCCTCTGTATTTTCCCCCATACGAAATTTAATAAGATTCGACATTACCAATTTTTCGCCTGATCCTCACGTAATTAAAGGACGTTCTTAAGCGTTATTAGTTTCACTGTAGAGCATTAGACTAATCATTCCCGTTTTATAAACTTTTTAAATTATTATTGATAGTTTTTAAGAAAATATTGATTATGTTTGACAGAATATTGTTATGACATCTAAAACTCTTAAATTAGATCTTCATATCCGTTTAGTCGATGACGAAATTACCTACCTACTTATTACTTGCTGTCACGTTTAAAACAAGTCTTTTGAAACGAACAAATAATAAAATTAAATACATGTTATATTTGTTATTTTACATTTCTTTCATTTTACTAATTTGTAATACAATGTCATTTTTGCAACTATTAGATACCTACCTGACTGTAACTTTGTATGTTTCATGGCTGTTTTCTTTAGTTATCCAAGAACAAGGCGCGTGACTCCACAATCTTTTATCGTAAGATAGAAATAGTCATTTTTTATTAAGCCTGCTAATACAATAAAAATGAAAAACTATAAAATTTGAATAGCACCCATAAGATGTCGACGCAATAAAAGTCATTTTAACTCAACAAACATCTGGTGAGCTGTTTTTTACAACGATTTTATATTGATGGGTAAGTGGATGCGCACGAAATGTTTTTATAAGCGTTGCTACCGGTACCTACTGCTAAAGATGGGGTTTCAATAAAGGATCTTTCTTTTTTCCATACTGTAGTAGAATAACAATACAGTTTGCCACTAGTTCTCAGAGCCGTCATAAAAAAGTGGTAAGGAACGTGCTCGTTTGGTGCTGGAGTAAGAATTCGACTCACCACCCTCTAAATTCTTAATCGTGGGTGTTGTAAAAGAAAATATCCCTTAGTTTTTTTTGTACACATAATATCTACCTAAGAAAAGAAAAATTCGAAATAAAGCCTTATGCCAACCCATCTGACCAGCGTGGTATAGTAGGTCAATTTCCCTTCTATTGTAAAGGAGACTCGAACCTAAATCTGAGACGTATATGAACTGATATGATGATAAAGGGATTTAAATAATGCAAGAGATGAAATGCTTGCAATAAAACCTTACGCCAACACATCTCGTCTCTGCCGTCGCCCCGGACCGATTTGGCGTGGCGCGGCCACACCATAGACAAAAAAGCAATGCCAACACATCTACTCAGCGTGGGAAATAGGCCATTTTCCCGCCCATTACAGAAGTCCGTACCAATTTGAAGAAATTATTAGGCTCAAGATAAATGTGGCTAAATTTGGGATTTTGAATATCTGAGATATACGTGCACTCTTAGGTCGCAGCCGCTGTGTGAAAGTGAACCTCCAATATTGATTATATAAAAGAAGTTCTTAGTTATATTAGTCCTCTCGTGACAAAAACAGATACGGTTCGAAAGTGAAATTGACTGTTGAATTTGAAAGTTATTAATTACATTTATGTAAGATTTTAATTATTTTGCGTAGCCTTATAATTTATTAGAAAGCATCATTGGTGTAACGCGGTAAGGGAGAAAGAAAAACGCGAAAGAAAAATTCTTCGCAAATCCAATCAATGGGGGTAAGTGTATATAATAATGAAGTAAATGTTTGTATTGACAGTGTAGTTACTTAATTATTATGTAATATGCCGATATTTATGCCGTTTTAGGGTAAATGCAATGACTGATGTCAAAGAATTAGTAATTCGGCAGATTATGGGACCATCCATCGTCCTTCTATTGCCTCGGACTGCAGAAGTATGACACTAAAGCCTGTCAAAAAAGGAATAATTAAAAGATACGTCAATTGTATCCCTGTTGTCCACCAGAGATTACAATATAAGACTTTTTCTCCCTCCTGCGCGTATTGCTCAAGGCGAGTTAGACATAATAGATCTTTGGTTCCATGACTGTTTATGCACTATACACTTCAGCTTCAGCATCGATTTGGATAAAAGGTAAGGTCTTGTCCCTAAATGAATAATCGTATCGTGCTTTAAAGCTATGGTAAACTTAAACATGAAGCTAATACTTAAATGGTAAAGCACTAGGTTCATGTTTAAGTTAGGTCTTATAAGAACAAGACCTTCATTGTTACTTACTATCAAGTTGAAATATAAAAAAATGTCATTATTTTAATAATAAATAACATTTTATATCAAAAATATTTGAAACAAATAGGTACTTCACTTTTATAATGTTATATGTTTAACTCTGGTAGTTAACGTTGTGATTTTTGTTAAGTTTTTGATGATTTTGTATTGTTGAAAGAGCTCATGTGTAAATCTAAGCACAGGGCATCTTAAAACGGTATTTATTAGAATCCTATTGATTTACTAATTAAACTACTGTGGAACTTACCTGTTGCGATTAATTTTGCATTCACATTCTCAACTTTACGGGAGATATTTTATCACGACATCTATAGAAATCTAGAGTGGCTTAATTGTTAAATTTGTAGAATAACATTAAAGGATAGATGTTGATTAAAATACTCCTGTGACAATATCTATCGCTTCACATTTAAAATGAAAAAATATGCGACTGATCTACAATTATAAATAAGTTTAAATAAATTTTTGAGATCGCAGATGGATACTACCACATTTTATGTATTTATTTGTATATACATAGGATGCCATTCTCTTGTTATTGAGCAAGATGGCTCGATGATGTAATGACACAGTTTTACGATTATGGATCGCACCCACATGCTCTTAAAAAAATACTTTGCCGTTCTTGAAACTTAATACATCATACAATGGATTTTAAGCCTAATTATTAACTTGTTTATCAGTTTTACTCACAGATAAATAAATATATCGAAGTATTAATTATTGTCTTAATAATAAAGTCTCGAGATTTAGGATAATCTAATACAGGATATAAGCTACCTCAATTCTAAATTTTATTCATATCCGTTGAGGTATTATAGCTTTATGCGCCAACTATCGTTTTCACATACTTTCAAATTTATAGTTTATATTTTAGCCAAATTTCTTTAAATATAAGCAATTAAAAGTTCGCAGTCCATTATTTTTTTTATAGGGACAGTTTATGATTTGGTAATTCCCTTCCAGATCTATCCAGGCGGACGGTAAGGACGAGGTGCAACTCCACAAGCTGTCGTACATATATCTCTCTAACGCCATGTGGGACGAGCATCGGTACCCGGTCCTTGTCTTCGGTGGCAGGTCCGGCAAAATATAAAACCCTAGTTAAGATTTATTTGTTTCATCTCTGTTACCGAGATAAAAATGATTTCGAACATTTTATTTTAAAATATATAATGAACAACTTGAAAATAATTACATATGTATACATAACATAAAATTAGTGGCGTAAAAAGAAAATTAATTTTCTTAGACGATTTCAAGTCAATACTTTACAACAAATAGTATTGACGTAAATGATGATGAACAAAACCACAAGGCACCATAACAGCTTACATATTTTGCAACTAAAGGAAGGAATTTATTTGCTTCCATGTCGGTCACTTATTTTACTATGTATCATTTTGGTATGACATCAATTTGTAATCTTGTTATATGATGAATTGGAATTTTGTTATAAATTTTAAAGTTATTAGTTTGATGAACTAAATTTGATTGTGCTTGTGATATTACTAAGTATCCACATACGTACTTAGTAACAGTCCACTTAGTCGCCCATGCGGCTTTAAACATTGAATAAGTAAGAACACTGTATGAATTTTTAAAACAGATATGTAAAGCCAACGAATAACACTACAATAAATACAGTAGTTCGTATATGTGACTTGAAAAATTTACTCACTGGTGAAACGAGAATCTTCATTGCTCAACAATTGAAAATGCATTGGTTTTTTTCTATCAAAACTGCGCGGCATCAGCTCATTTTTCATACCGTTCTGATCAAAGTTAATCAAATTTTTATTAAGTGAATAAGAACGTCTCCGGTGATCAACAAGTATTTCAAATCAATGTCAATTCTCATTTCTTATTAAACAAAATATGCATGTAATTCATATACAATTGGATTTGTTCTATAAAAGCCATGTCATATGTGCATAGAGGATGCAATGATTATTAACAAAGTATGCCCTAGAGCAGGGGTTCCCAATCTTTGTCAGCCCGCGGCGCACTTACAAGTTTAGTATTTATTCACGGCGCCCTATCCTAGTTAGCTAGCTATTTAAAAAAGATATAGTCGAAATAAATAGGTACTTATAATAATAGTAGTTTGGTTAAGTAGTCAGCAACAAAAATTAATACATCCATAATATGAAATTGAGATTTTTTATTATTATATTTATAAAAAATGAGAATTGAAAACAAAAGCAACAAGAAATACTTAAGAAAACTGATAATAAAATACAATAGTTATTCAGTCAAATCAATGTGACGGGTGGGCTTGGTGATCGCTGCACAATTTTTCAAAGCGGGGAATAAGACTAGACATAGCTACTCTCATTTCTTGTTCAACATTGATCCTTGAGCGATATTTGTTTTTAATTACAGCTACAGCTGAAAATCCAGCTTCGCATAAATATGATGTTGCAAACGGAATGAAAATTCTTAAAACTTTTGAAGTTAAAGTTGGATATTCATTTTGAATCGATATCCAAAACTCTACCAAATCGGAATTGGTGATTCTAGTTTTAAGGCTGCTGTCGCAAGAGAGTTCAATGAGACTTTCTTCCTCTTGTGATGTAAATTCTGGCGGAGCGTGTGCATGGAATGGATCTTGTATCCACGCGTATTTTTCGACATCATCATTAACAAAGTACTTGGGAAAACCATTCGATGAGCTTTGATAGGTGTTCTGTGAAAAGGACAATCAGGTTTTTTGAGACAACTAATTTATTTGATGCCGCATATTTATATAATTGCGGGAAACAATCTTGACCACCACCTTCATTAATTTTTATTATCCACAACTGCAGTTTCTTTCTAAAAGCTGCAATCCTCTCCGACAGTTTTAAAATGTGCGTGTTTTTGCCTTGCAAAGACATATTCAAATTATTTAATTTTTCAAATATATCGCACAAATATGCAAGTTTTATTAAAAAATCTGGGTCATTAAAATATTTGGCGTTTTCATGACATTCTTCGTGTAAAAATGTGCGAATTTCTTCGTGTAATTCGAATACACGAAATAAAACATTGCCGCGTGAAAGCCAGCGCGAATTGCAGTAATAGAGCAGGGCCGTATGTTCAGCTCCCATATCTATGCATAGTTTTTTAAAAAGTCTGGCTTTTAGCGGTCTAGTTTTTATATAATTTACTGCACCTATGACGCATTCTAGTACTTGGTTCAGTTCAGAGCTCATGGACTTTGATGCAAGAGCTTCCCTGTGGATAATACAATGGGTCCACATAGCATTCGGTGCTTTTTTACGAATAAGCGCTTGTATTCCCCCATGCCTGCCAGACATGGATCGAGCACCATCAGTACATACACCGATACACTTTTTCCAATCCAAACCATTTTCTGCAATAAACTTATCAAGAATTTCAAACAAGTCTTGGGCCTTCGCACTTTCAATAATGCTTTTGCAGAATAAAAGGTCTTCGATAATAATATTATCAGCCAGAAAGCGTACGTAGCAAATAAGATGTGCATCATTGTTACTGTCAGTAGCCTCATCGAGTTGTATACCAAAATCCTTGTTTTTCATTTTTTCTATTAATTGGTAACTAAGATCCTCAGCTATATCATGGATTCTTCGACTGATAGTATTATTAGATAATGGTACCTTGGAAATTAATTTTCCAGCCGATTCTCCCACCATAATATTCACCATATCGAGAGCAGCCGGTAGAATAAGCTCTTCTGCAATAGTATGAGGTTTTTTGCATTTAGCTACCCTGTATGCCACCTTGAATGATGCTAATAGTGCGTTATTAGGTACTGAGGCTTGCTGGGTGAACATATTTTTTGTTCTTATTAAATTTTGTAATTTCCGGTGAAAAAAATCACGCGATTTTGTAGTCATATTTGGATGGATTGTCTCAAAATGTCGTTTTAACTTACTTGGAAGCATACTTTCGGATGATAGTATTTTCAAGCAAAGCACACACTGCGGTTTTTCTTCATTGTTTACTTCTATTGAAGTAAAACCAAAGTCCAAATAGCTGTCATCGTATTTACGATATTTTCGCTTCTTTGCTACCCCGCCGCTAGCAGAGCCACTAGTAGAATCATCGACTTGTTTATTTAATAACAATCTGTCCATTTTGTATGATATTTTTGAATGAAAACGACGCGAAACAAACCAAGACAATACGTTCGTCCCTTCGGCGCGGGCGGCTTAAATAAATAAAAGAGTAATTGCGAGTAAAGGGGGTGCGAGCGGGTAAAGATGTGAAAGCGGTAGGGTATATCAACAGTTTTCAAGCGCGCAGGTAGTTTCTGGCGATCGAGTGAAGCGACGTAAATGTGTTCTTTACAGATGCGAGCGCTCAAAATAGGTATTGTTGCATTATTATATTATAGCCTATAGGTACTCGCAGATATTTGTGGTTTCGGATAATGATAGAGGATTAGATCACGGCGCCCCCCTTTACTTTCTACGGCGCCCCAGGGCGCCGCGGCGCACACTTTGGGAACCCCTGCCCTAGAGGCTTGCTTGACTTGACAAACCTTCTTCACAATGGGCGGATTTGGAATAATGTATCACGCTGACTAAACGGTACTTCAAATACGCATATAAAATAAGCATATAATGCTTCAAGCAATTTCCAAATCAAAATTGTGCGTTTATTTTCTTTCTGGAGACGTTATTATGAACTTACCTCTATCAACAGCTTACATTATTATAATATATTATAATACAAAGTTGCGTTGATACATTAACACTCTCTAGCGCTCTATTCTTTAAATCTTATATCCTGTAGAAGGACAATATAACACGAGAGAGATATTATAAAAATCCTCAAAGTTGGATTCAAATTCAAGACAAAGTGTTGAACTTTTTACCTCAACATTTATAGTTAGTTCTCTTTATTTACCATTAGGTTATCATCTATCCGCACGCCGTTGCGGCACACTTAATTATTAATATTTTAACATACACGAGGTGTTACTGTTATCAATGTTTTTGCTGTTGATAATTTAGCTTGGACAACATCCAAATGAGAGTGCTGATTAACATGTATATTCTTATAACGTCATCATATTTTTATTATAATATTAAATTGTATTCTAACCGGGATTTTTACTACAATTATTTGACATAGATCACAACATTTTTACCATTTGTGTAGTGATGAAAGAAGAATACATTACACCATCCTTTTCGTATCTGTTTGTGTCGTAAAAGAAGTATAAGACTGAAGATTATATTTTTGCAGGTTATGGTTTGACATACGACGCCCATTCCGTTCCGGGCGACAAAAGTGCGACGCCTGATCCTATAAGCCACCGTATTCCCTCCATATCGCCATTGGGCCGGCCACTGGTACCGAATCCTTGACGTCCATGACGATCTCGGCGGGGTCTGTGCATGACAAACAAAACTCTGTATCTATCTACCTGTGCAAGATAAAGTAAACTCGAAATAAAACCCTATAGCAATCCCTTTCACAAGCGTGGCGTAGTAGGTCAATTGCCCTCCTATTGTGAAGAAGGGGACGTATATGAGTTGAGATTATGAACAACATTTTAGCTTCCTTACTTTAAATAATAAAGTATTTTCAAAAACATCATACTTACTCTATCCATTCATTCATTACCTCGAAGTTTACTGTTGGATATGAGTCTTTTCATAAAGGGAAGAAAATGCTGTAATCGCCACGCTTGAAAGTTTGGCGCATTGCAGTTCTTGTTATAAATTTTCCAGGAGAGCGCTTCTGCCCACTCCGTTGCACTCTTAGCCGGTTTTTACAACTTCCGCGGCTACATAAGTAGATTGTGGCATAATATTATATTCTTTTGTCACCACAAAATGAAGAACGTTCCTCAGTGGATATGTAAAATTGGTCTTTGTTACTAACTCCGTCCCCGGTATGCGTGAGTAAACATTTATTTAAATCAAATATTTTTTGGTAAGAGCGTAAATAGATCTCTCTAAGAAGTAGGTATAATAATTTATTGCCATTTCAAAACTTAAAAACCACAAACAAGAAATGAAAAAGGCAAAGGGAATTGGCTGAACTTTTGCTGTATATAAGTACAGCGCTGATATTCAGACATCCCTGTGTTTTATCTAATATATTTGATATATTGTGTATGCTGTCTATGAATGTTTATGTATCTGTGTGCAAAATTTTATTAAAATCAAATCTAATGAAATAAAATTTGAATTGAACTTGTTTTATTTAGATATACCTTGGCTATATCTAAACAAAACAAGAACAATTCGATTAACAATATATCCTGTATTACACAGTGATTATACCATCATCACCTCAGCTCACATGTGTCCCACTGCTGGACTTGAGTCTCCTCCATAATGGGAGGGAAATGGACCTAATATGCCACGCTGGTCAGCCGGGTTGGTCTAGGTTTCCTTTCGAGTTTTCCATCTCTTATAGATGTTATATACATTTTATATCCCTTAGTCGTCTCTTACTCCCCTCACTCACTACACTCACCCACGGGTAAGATAGAGGTTGGTGAATTGCATTCTTACTCCGTCACTATACGGAAATTTGTACTATTCTATTAATAAAAGAATTTTTAAAGTCACTATAAACAAACATACCTTTTTCTTTATAATATTAGTATTGACTTAGTGTAGCATACCATTATACTAGACAACCTTAGACACAAGGATTATGACATATTGTTTGGTTCTTTACAATTAAAAAAAAATGTGTATGCATTTTTAATGAATGTTAGAAAAAAACGAGAAATATACTCAGACTTTTAGAACCTTTGCAAATAAGCAAAAATCTTACCTAATCAGTGATTAGTAATCACGAAGAGCCAACACTATTCATATTTTCAGAATTAGTCGAGTCACAGCTAATCCAGTGCGTACTTACTGTAAAAATTCGTCATTATGCCGCGAGAATTTTAGTGGGAACAAGGCGTTTTATTGTATACATTGTTTGTTTATTTTACTTTCTTCCTTCAAATACTTTCTTTGTAAAATTCAGTCAAATACTTTCTTTCAGCTTTGTTTTTAAATATACTGCACATAGAGCGTATAATAGACTGCACAGATAGCGTAGTGCCAGTGCCGTGGGTTCGATTCTTGCACAGGACAATACTTTGTGCGATTTACAAACTGTTGTTCTGAGTCTGGGTGTAATTCGTCTGCGTTAATTATATGTTTGTAAAGTCCACCGCAATACAAGGATTATTTTCTTAGAGCAGGGTTGTCTCTTAAAAAAAATAAATATCTTTTTATTATTCTAAAGTTAAATATTTATTAATACATGTAAACTCTCTATAACATCATTCGTTATAACGAAAACCTTTTTATAACGTAGAAATCTGTTCAATTTGGTTGGTTTACCGCAAAACTCATACATTAATTCACTCTTTATAACGCAACGGCAGTTCCCTATTACGAAGAAATATTTTTATATTTGGACAACATAATTGTTTTTAACTGTATATTTTTTTTTATAGTCTTACAAAACTTATCCTTTGAGGTACCGAAATTTCTAAGGAAGATACATTTTTTTTTTTTTTTTGGGTGGGTTACGGTCGGCGCGCTCCTCGCACTACTCCGTCCGGGGCGACAGAGGGGCGTAAGCACGCACACCCGTAACCCACCCGTGACGTCGCCTTCGTCGCTGGGCCGACCACCGCAGCAGAGTGACTTGACGTCAGTGGTCGGCCCGACGGAATACCCCTGAGACCCTGATGACCCTCTCCTCGACCGACGTCCCGCCCTCGGGTAGGATGTCGGTCTTTCCTCACACGGTCGGCCTCTCGGCAGGTAATGGACTAATTCCCCGATCCAGTCACCCGCGCCCTCGGCTAGGGCGGCATCAGGCGCAGGTAATCGCGCCTGCGCTGCCCCAGTCGACGGCGGCGGCTCGCGTCGTCGAGGTGACGCTCCTCGCGCACGCGCTCCGCCGCCTTCTTCCACGAGACTACTGCCTCGCAGACGGTTGCGACCGCGCCCCAGTTCCTGACACTGTCGAGCATCGCCCTGGCGATGGTTGACAGCGTCTGGTCAGCACCGATGATTGCGACGAGTTCACGACGCTGCTCTGCCCAAGCGGCACAAACCTCGAGCGTATGCTGCGCCGTGTCCTCGTCGCAATCGCAGTGGTGGCAGGACGGTGTACTCTCCCTCCTGACGACCGTGTGCAGGTATTTGGCGAAGCATCCATGCCCCGTCAAAACCTGCACCGGTCGGAAGGAGAGCACCCCGTGCCGCCGTTTTAGCCACTGCATCAGCACCGGCCGTAAGGAAGATACCTGAGGTCATAAACAGCCGTCGCGCTTTTGTCATTATTAATTGCCTTATTGTTATTTTTCTTATTATTATTGTTTCACGAAGATGGTTCTATCACATATCAAGACATGCACAAAATGCTTAAACAATATAAAAAAATATTGGCATAACAAAACACGCCAGGCAAAGTTAACAGTAGGTATATATATATATGGCTAAATGATGCATAACATATACATATGTTTAGAATCATTTACCCATTGAATGTAATACAATTAGAAATTATTGTAATTGGTTAAATTTACTTTTTTTTTTCTCTCCGTATAACGAAAACTCTTTATAACGAAACAAAATGATCGGTCTCTTGAAATTCGTTATAAAGAACTGTATTTATATTTAAAAATTTTCTAATAAATTACTTTTGGCTAACTTTATTGTAATTATAATCATATTATGTATATCATATCGCCACTAGATATTTCATTTTCCTATATTCTCCATTGCAACGTGGCTACGAATACTAC
Organism: Lymantria monacha; assembly: GCA_905163515.2. Lineage (NCBI taxonomy): Eukaryota > Metazoa > Arthropoda > Insecta > Lepidoptera > Erebidae > Lymantria > Lymantria monacha. The sequence goes on from LR991083.1 coordinate 15,027,049, forward strand.
CAACCCTTACATAGCTCGTGGGTGTCGTAAAACACGACTAAGAGCTTTACGTAGACCTGGGCCAACACCATCTGATACCGTCTGGTCAACGATTAGATTCGCAAGGAGAGTTGATTTTTAGATAATAAAATTCCGTCACGCATATGTCTCTAAATATGCTTGTATGTTGAAGATGTCGTTTTGTTTCCTTTTGCGTTTTTAGCCCCACATTAAGATTTATATAAAATGATGTATCATTTCAAATCAAGATCTTAACTATAGTAAATACATGAAATTCTGTATATGTGTGATGATTAGGCACTTTCCTCTAGGGAAGCTCTATCCCTAGCCGTGGTTACGGTTCACTGGACCGGGGATTAGTTCGTCCCGCCCGACCGCGTGAGGGCAACACCTTGAGACTGCGAAAGCTGCTGGGGAGTCGATTCGAGATGCTACTCGAAAAAGTAACCCACCGGATGGGAACCTGACGACAAAGAACGGGTTCCAGTAGCCCGCCCGCACGGCGTAGAGAGGTACATGCAGGGTAGATTATGGGTCGCAGGTCGCCCTCTCCGTCGCCCCGAATGAATCGGTCAGGAAGTGACTACACTTGCCACCAAAAAAAAAAGAAACTCCATGTCTGAAAGTGTACGTCAATAGGCACCAGCCTAGCCATCCAACAGCTCCCCATCAAAAAGTAAATAAATTATTGTAATGAAGCGGAGTTTTACAGAACGAGTATATGGCGACAGATTACGTTGTGTAAGTCTTTCTGAATTGCATTAAGCATGGTTTCGTTATTTAAAAATACCCAACGAAATCGTAATAATTAAAAATGTATGTTTATATAAGAAATAAAAATATATTTTGTGTGTTATCACGTATGCATTAACAATACGTAGAAATATTCCGATTGAGTTAAAATTTCGAATAACTGCTATTGGCAATTGCGGGTACGTTTGTCTTATAATAAATCCATCAGAGTTTGTGCGTAAATATTATACTTATTACTGTGTACATGTACATGTAAAAACGTGAGATTTTGTATTTCTATACATAATAAATCCCTAAGTAACTAAGCAGGAACCTGTGCGAAGTGTTACCGAATAACTAGTATTCTAAAAAAATCATTAAACTAATTACAATATAATAATGACGAAATGATGTTTATATAATAAGTCGGGGCAAAAGTTTTTTCGCCTAATAGTATGTATAAGCTTTTAATAAAATCTCTTTGGCTGTACTAGCTGTATCTGGCTGAATTTGATACCATTAAAAAAGTTACATTAAAAAAAAAAAACAATTTTAGTAAAATGTTGTTTCCCGCCCTTTTTCATTTGTTTTTTCTTTTTGCCAAAATGAGTGAATCTAATAAAAATATTCGATTCATTTTAAAATTTTATTACTTATCACGTTTTTTGATCATAAGTCCCAAAATTTGTAATTAAATCTAAATACGTTTGTGAAAAAAATGTTTTGAATTTTCATACAGAATGCGAAGAAACTTTTCCCGTGACCTTATATATACACTCAAATTATAATTTGTATTATTTTCAATATAATGCTATTTTATACATTTAATAAAATTGCAATACACTTCATTATTATATATTAAAACCTATATAGAAAGATGAAAATAATATCATCAACTATAATAAAAAAAATTAAATATAGAAAAAAATTTAGTGTTCCGACTAAAGGTACAACTTATAAAATATTACACACTTATACTTTCAGATTCTAACTATTGTACAGTAAAGGCCTTTCTTTTTGTTCACGTTATGGAAATGCTTTTACGAACTATTCTCCGTCGGTGACAGACGAAAGGATGTGTGGGATTCGCCGGCCACTTGTGTGATCGGAATACCCACTAAAACCACAGTTATATTTGCCGCACTTTTACGGAGTGCCTGAGAGATCATGTAAAGACATTCGATCCCCGACACTCCAACGCAATGCCGTCTGGCTACGTCCAGTCTTCATTCAAGACGGCGGGAGATGCGCATATCGGCGCTTCCCAGTGCCTGGTCGCCGCCTTTGGAGCGAATCAGCGAACGCAAGTGTTTCGCCTACCCGTTTCCTGTCCTTCTTCAACGACCAACACTTGTTGCTGTCAAGCATTTTGGAGCTGAGGATTAATAAATCAAGGCCCCTTTTCGTACAATCCTATACCGGTACTTATCGAAGACACCATGACCGGTAATTACCTGGTATAGTAACGGCCTATGTAACTGTTTACGTTACAAAAGAAAAAATCCATCAAAGTTCTTTTATCTTTCTCATCGTTCGTGTAATTTCAAGGTTTCTTTCATAAGAAGTACTAGTAATTTTATTCGTTTTCTTATTCTTCTTAATCGTCACATACTACTTAGTACTTATTTATTAGTACTAGTCCATCAAGACACGAACAAATTTTAAAGCAATTCCCTTCCAGCATACATATGTTACACATACGAAGATTTCAACACACCTAATAGTATAGATAGATGTTGACAACGATGATAGATGTTAAAGTGTTATAAAGTCCCAACCACAGATCTCCTACTTCTAGACTTGCAGTAAAATGAAAAGAACTCACAATACAGAAGGTATTGTATAAGACAGAAGGTATTACAATAACTGTCAGGTCAAGTCACTAATTTAGGTATGTCAATATTGATATTAATTATTAAAATATGTTATATCTTAATGTTGATTTTGCTATCCGATCTTTTCGATTTCACCCTGTAAAATTAAATGTATTTCATATATAACTTTAAAACAGGTTCTTTTTTTTATATGACATCGCTAAACTCAGAAAATAATTGACCGATCATTATGAAAATTGGTTTTTACGAGTATATGTATTTTTTTAAAGAGAAAATATGCTATGCTTCGTGCTCTATTGATGTACGTTACATATACATACGTACTACGTCACGTTTTTATAAACTATTATTAATTGAAAATAATATATTTTTTACAAAAATTATTTCGCGAAACTCTATATGAAATGATTAGCTTGTACAAAGCGGCGATGGGGGTCGCCACCCATCACGTCTTGCCCAGTCAGGCGAGTCGAGGAGAGCAGAGTGCCGGGGAATCTCTGGCACTCTGTTCTCTCTGCCTACCCTGCAAGGGATATGACGTGATGATATGTATGTAACTTATACAAAAATTCTTCACTTCTCCTGATGGAGGTAATCCGGTGAGTAGTTCGAGATGATAAGAAATATTTAAAAGAAAAGTGTTTCTCATCATATAGAAATTATGTTAAAATCCATTTTCTAGGTTCCGTATGTAATAAAGGTTTGTTTGAAGTATAATTTATCGACAGTGTTCATACATTCAATCAAATCAATCTTAATATCAAAACTCACTTACATCTTTTACTCTATTAGAATAGACAGAATCCGCTATGCGTATTGTAACAATCTCTTATAAAGAAAAAAGAAAATATTTGTTCATATCTAGTAGTAGTATTTGGTCTGTAGTTTCATTATAGATAAGTACCCTAATATTACTATTGTATTACTATTATTTATGACGCCACACGTTCAATTTATTCGAACCCATCGTTCCATAAACACTTCATTCAAACTAAATAAATCAATTGATCAATTTATAATCAGTTTGGCCTTTTTCATATTAGATGTATGACGAAAAAGTGTAATAATATGTACACTCTATACAATTTGGTTGTATTAATATTTCATTTTCCTATTATGAAGCGGAACAAACACTTCCGTTTTGATCCTTCTAATTCTAGAAACTACGAGTTAAACATTAAAAAAAAACATTAGCTGTCAGGTTTTTTTGGTAAAGTTTTAACATTGTTATAATGTTGTAGTCTGGAGAACAGAGCAATGGAGCAAAAATAATAAAAAAATCCTATAATATAATAAGGACAATTTTGGCGTATTAACCCTTACGGGATAGCCAATGAGAAATTAAACACCGTCATAGTTTAATAGTTGTTGCAAAGCTGAACAGATTCTTTTTAACACGCATTTTTTATTAAATACTGTTTATCGATAATCTTTAAATTTTAAAACAACTACTGGACAACAGTTTTTCCTTGAATAGTGATAGTCAATTTGTCGCGTGTGAACTGTGAGTCAGCTGCTTTAAATGCGTTGGGATTTTTATACCCGAGACTAACAAAACGATTATTCAACAAGTACTTACTTACTATCTTGGTTTAAAGAGATGTTTATTGTTGTGGCGTAGTATAATATAAAAAAATTAATACGTATTTTTTTTGACGAAATGAACTTTAGTCATTTCATCATAATAAATATTCATAAATATGATGAGATCAAAGTCTCTGCACTTTCTCCTTAACACACTAAATATTTCGGTATGCAATAAATACATAAAAGTTTATTTACCTATTGCGCACTAAAATTTGTATGGTGTTGATTTATTATAAATAGATTATAATTTTAACTAAGATCAATAAAGCTCGCATTGTTTTTTTTTCACCAATAAATATAGGCGTCATGAAGACTACGTAGGGCGGCGCTGGATGTGAATCACCATTACCAATGCACCCTGAATTTAGCAAAATCTAAATACAGCTCTATATCTACAATTGTAAGCACATGCTATAAGAGAAATATTTATAGTAAATCTGTGTTAAAGGAACTTTAGAAATGAATTGACGAATTTGAATTTTATCCCTTTTCTTCTTTTTTATGTATTGGCAATCAGCTACTTATACGAGTCATTCTTGCCAATGTCGAGTTCTAACATTCTTTACGTCTTCAAGTTCAGTCTTTATCTGTCAGTAAGTTAAATCGTCGCCATTAACAGTGCTATGACCATTGTTAATGAACAGACATTGTTGATGGTATCGTCTGGGAGTTTTGATGGCAAATGACAACGTTGTAAAGCACTTCTATATCGTATTCACTACATCGCATTGTATAAAATACAATAAAAAATATCTAATATACACGTTAAAATCACCACATAACGTTTTCAGATAAATATAAGATCACCACATAACGTTCTCAGATTCTTCCCAAGTCTTTGAATTTTTTTCTTCAAAAAGTTCACGTTAGCGACTAGCGTTTATGGGATTCTGGTTAAAACTTTAATGGTTGTCCTTAGAGGTTTTCCCAAAGAATTTCTCTATGGCAAACATATCTGCTATCATTATATATTTTATGGGATTGAAAATCATATCTGGGACCGTTATGTATTTTATGGTGAAATGCAGGTGTGCTCGGTATTCTTTTCGACCGTGTGGTTGTGTTGTTTACCTGTGATTCTACCATCAGGCATAAAAGTCTGCCTTCTCTTTCACTTTATATAGCATTATCGGCCATCTTCTCAGCTTATATAAGTTCGACTGTTGAACTCGAGCCTTTTCTATATTGGAAAGGAAATTGACCTACTATACCGCGCTGATAAAACATATTGGCATAGGGTTTTATTTTTAGTTATTTCGCTCTTGCTGTGATCTTGCGTACTTAGTCGTATTTTACGATCATATTATCGTTATTAGTGGTAGGTCCACACTGTTGATAGTTTTCTATCTGCAGCTGCGGGCCGGTCCGGCCGGGGTAGTACCATACTCTCGCAGAAAATCAATGTCTGAACAGTGGCAATGTGCTGCTGTGCTTCGTTCGATGAGTGAGAGAGCCGGTAGCCAAAATTTTTGGGTCGATTTTTGGTTTTCATTGGTTGACAGCGGCCTAAGCTGTACCTCTGGTATTGCAAGATCCATGGGCAGCAGTAACACTTACCATCAGGTGTGCTGCTTACTCGTTTGCCACCAAAAGCAATAAAAAAAATCCACCGGAAAAGCAATGATATTGTATTCCGGATGACAATTGTATGCCGTCACGCACACATTTCGGTATTTCACGTAAATCTTGAAGTAAAGAATTCGAATGCTTGGATAGGTAAAGCAGAATTTTGCGGCAAGAATATCTTAACAGCAAGCATGATAACTCAATAACTAGCTTGTGCTCAATTGACGACAATAAGCCCATCACCCCTGTTACACACAGCTAAGTGCTCCATAGCGAAGTATGATTTTATTTGTACCGTGCTTATTTGGACTCTATGTGTATTATATATACAGTATCCTATATAAACTATGTAAATAATAAGCTGTTTATTATTTTATAATAAAATGATCGGTCACTTTTTTATATTAATAATAAGTTATTTATTACATTATAATAAAATAAATATCCTCGGTCACTTTTTTATATTTGACGTTTATAAACACTACCAAAATTGACTGAAAGCAAATGATCTCAAGGTTAGCAGTAGGTAAACATTACTCATGAGCAATTCAATTGTTTACTAAAAATAAGCCTTGTTGGTCTGTTGCGTGGACAAGTTATCTATGAGGTCAATCACTGGTGAACGTATATAAATCAATGCAATATCACTACTCCAAGATATGAACAAGTTCAAAAGAAAAATTTATCGTATTTATGAATTATAAATATCAACCAACCAGTTAATGGGTTAATTGCGATAGGGATGTCAACCGTATCGTTAAAAACCGTACTGTCGTGTATTGATATTTTCGGTTAATCTGTAAATTTTAAAGATATCACTGTAAAACGGTGTTATTTATTCTTTTTGAATACGTGACTTAAAAGCTAAAAATTCTGATGATGGCTCAAGAGAAATTAAAGCGACTTGAAAGACTTTTTTTTGGAACTATATTGATTAAAGCAATCAAGTATGTACTCACACTCTGAAAAGCCGCAAGAATATGATTCGATCATTTCATCATCATCTCAGCTCATATATGTCCCACTGTTGGGCTCGAGCCTCCTCCATAATGGGAGGGTAATTAACCTACTACACCACGCTGGTCAGACGTGTTGGTATAGGGTTTTGTTTCGAGGTTTCCTTCTCTCGCATAGATGTTATATGCGTTTTATATCCCTTAGTCCTCTCTTACGATCACTCACGGGTAAGGTATGGGGTGGTGAATTGTATCCTTACTCCGTCACCACACGGAAAATCGATCATTTACATCACTAAAACAGTTTCGACAATTTTTTAACAAATGAAAATGGACATATTTCTCACTGAAATTGTGTTTTCTTATTATAGTACTTATAAACATTATCCGTGTAGTAATGGAGTAAGAATACAATTAACTATGTACCCTTACTTGCCCCTGGGTATCGTAAAATTCGACCAAGGGATATAATATACAACTATAGTAAAACTGGAAATCAAATCCGTCTGACCAGCGTGGCACTTAATATAAATAAATTGACCTACTAAGGTCAATTTCTCTCTAAAAATTCATTGACGTTTATGAGTTGATATAAAACACGACACAAACCTCTTTGGAAAGAGACTTGTCTTTTATAACAGTGATATTCTAACACAAAAGACATTGATCAATCCATTACATAATTGTAATTTATTTGTTATTGTATTGTGTATGTGTAGATAATCTACATATAAATCCCACTGCTGGGATCGGCCTTTCTCCATAATAGGAAAGAAATTATCCTATTATACCACGCTGATTAAAGATGTTGGTATAACGTTATATTTCAAGTTTTCCTTCTATTATATATAAATATTAAACTCGTATTGCATCCCTTAATCGTCTTTTACGACTAAGATAAGGTGTGGTGAATTGTATTCTAATTCGGTCACCACAAGGAAAGGTAAAAAATTATTTATATATGAAGATATTACGAATATTATTATTTTTTATCATCTCATCATCATCTCAGCTCATATATGTCCCACTGTTGGGCTCGAGCCTCCTCCATAATGGGAGGGTACCTACTATACCATGCTGGTCAGGCGTGTTGATATAGGGTTTTGTTTCGAGGTTTTCTTCTCTCGCATAGATGTTATATGCGTTTTATACCCTTAGAGCGGTTCGCACTACATCTGATCCAAATCCGTGAAAATATGGTCTGTCATAGCCGTAGAATTATTTCTATGGTAATTTACGCACTACATCTGATCTCCGTCATCCGATTTCTTTCCGTCATTCTAGAATCTCCATGCCGGAGAAGATTTTTGACGGACCGATGTAGCCATAGAATTGTTTGTATGAACGTACGTCTACGTTCTTTATACGTACAATAGTATTGCTATAAGTTGACGTCGATTTGAAAGGACTCATGATGAACGACGTGAACACTCTGCTGTGGTATAAAATGTAAATGTGGTAAAATCACGTAATTCGTTCCGAGTTTTCTAGACACATATTTTCACGGGTTCGGATCGGATAAGTGCGTAAGCAATATCCGAATTCGGTCCGAGTTTTCTAGATCCATATTTTCACGGGTTCGGATCGGATTCGGATCGGACGTAGTGCGTAACCGCTCTTAGTCGTCTCGTACGATCACCCACGGGTAGGTTATAGGGGGTGGTGAACTGTATTCTCACTCCGTCACCACACGGAAAATTATCATTATTTTTACTTATACAATACTTTGTAAACGAACTTGTCACTTAGAGATGTGATCAATAACAATATATTATATGATACATAAATCTTAGAGTAGCTCGATAATGTTAATAATTGTTATTTATTGCATACCTACAATTCGGACGATATAATTCCACAATTGTAACCGTAAATAATATAAAATTATAAACTGTCCAGGACTTAATTATGATATTATATATGATATATAATATATTGATATTATTAATGCATCAATTTAATATATTAAATTGTAATAACTGATATATTAATAGGAAATATAAGCAATGTATCAAAGTTATTTGATGAAAATCGTTTGATATATTTAATAAGAATATATACTTACGTAAAATATTTAGTGTATACTAATATGTCTTGCGCTAATCAATTTAACACATTTACAAAAAAAATCTAACTATAAACACATAATAAGTAAATTAGCAAACTAATTAACATACTTACGTACTTATTAAATTGTTAGGAATAAAAAAAAACAAGCCATTATGATAAAAATATTAGAACAAAACGATTCAAATAATTTCAATGTTAATTATATTAACGATATATAATAAATATTGCCTCAGTTATCTAGAAAATAGTTAAATAAAAACATATATAAAAGTAGAGTAGGATATTATTTTTATCAAAAGAGCTACAGACGGGTTAATCGCGAAAAAACTATCGCAGCTTCTGAATCATATGAAAGACATAAACGCTTTTACGCAATTAATATTTTTTTTTTATTTTTCGTCTTTTAGTTATTAATGATTTTTACAGATATATTATATATTTAACTAATAACATTGTCAAATAAAATTGCTGCTGTAAAAATCAAAGTTTGTGTTTGCAAAACAAACTATTTCAGATGCTGCTTTTTTAAATACCATAACTAGTGCGCAGATAATATCCGACTTAACTTTCGCTGAGGAACGTTCGTCATATCTGTAATATTGACAAGTGATAATGTATATGATGAGTAAATAGTGTAATTACGAAGTAGAAAGCCATGTGGATAGAGGGGCGGTCGTCTGAGTGAAGTGGCTGAGCGCGGATTGCGCGCCGCGCGCGCATTGGGCCTGCGGTACGCGCGCGTACCAGTGCCTCTCGTCCCGCGGCGTAGTCGGCGGCGCCGGTCCCGCACCGCGACCGCTCAGCGCACCCGACGATCGCCTTTCTATAAAGCGAAGTTGCCGCTCGACTCGCACGCAGTCATCACCCGACCACGTTCACCCGTGCATTTAGTTGACACGCGACACAATCGGTGAATACTACCTTGCGAACAATCATCAGCGGTGATATACATCACAGAATATAATGGCAGATAACGACTGGGGATATACCTGTGAGAACGGTAAGTGCCCTCACAATATACCAGCAGTGCACTTGAATCGTAGACCGGTTTGTTTACATCAATGCACGTGACGTCGAATGTAAATAATACTTTGGAAACCTTGTTATTTAATCAATTTGCCTATAATTAACTTGTTTTTCAAAACAGATACGTTTTTGTGGTTGTTGTGTGCTCAATTATTACTAAGTAATCGCCAAAATACCCAGAGTTAATATTTTTAATAAAGTAGGTATAAAGTTAAATTCAGAACTGCAATTAAGATTATGTGTAATTATTTATTTAATTTATTTTAAAGTAGAAGCCGATAGATATTATAATATATAGTTACTCAAGTTGCTGGCAGAAATTTTGCATTTTATTAATTTCGCACGCATATTAAAGTCGCGATACTCGGAAGAGAAATAAAAAGATATATATCTCTCTTGAGGAAATATGGCAGAAATAAATAGCTAATTAGAGATAATTTAAAAAACAATTTACGTGGTTTAACATTAACTTATATATATAATTACACATATTGTTAATTTCATTCATACATTGAACACCTGTTGTTGCGGTACATTCACAACTATTTAAACAATAAATTAAAATAATTTATTTTCTTAATTTTACGATATACAATAAATATCGTATGCCTAAATTTATAAACATCTGTTTTATTTCATTATTAGCTACCATTTAATACCAATTTTACGACATTAACGATCTTATTGTAAAAACATACGAATTGTAAATCATTCACTTTTCAGTGACTTGTTAACTGAACGTCAGTGATGCGATGTAAGTGTCACCATGATAGAATTGCACATAAATGTACTAACAAAACACACAGAACCACAGTGTCTCTATGTTCGGCCACCGAAGACAAAGATCGAGTACCGGTGGCCCGTTCGCACGGCGAAGAGAGGTGTTTGCAGGGTGGGTCCATGGGGTTGCGCGCCGCCTCTTCCGTCGCCCCGGGCCGATTTGCAGGGGCGCGACCACATCCATGGTGGTACCTTGCGAAGAAAAAAAAACAATGTCTCAATGTCCAGACTTGCATTATTAGAAGGACATTTGTAATCTGCTGCTGAATCACAATGATATTATCATGACTGGCACTGATTCTACACTCACTCGTATGAGGCCCACGTATAGTTAAACGTTTATTAAAATCAGTAAATTATTTACGTATACGTACTTAGCGTTACCACCTGACATAAATATTTGTAGAACAAAAATATTTTTACATGGAACTCAATAATAGTGCCAAGAGGACGGACGAGTTGCGTGAGCCGATTGCTGCTGGCCTAGTTAAATTCGTACGGTAAGCCGGTTCTACAAAATTAAACGATAATTCTTCATCGCTATAAGGATACAAAACCTTCCTTCGATTACACTCAAGAAGAAACCAGTTCACCTCCAAAAAAATATAAAACTTGCTCAATTTTAATGCTATCCAACCAAATGTAGGTAAAAATTCTTATAAATACAGGCACCGCAAGAATCATAATATACTATTATTCATTATAGCAACATTTACCGCATTAATCAGAGTTTACAAAGAAGTTTTCCTGTTTTAAAGTTTTTCATCTTGATCGCTAGCTAGGCTAGAATTAACTAAAAACACAGTCACAGCTAAGTAACTTTTCAATTCCCACGTAATAAGAATCGAACCTATTGTATTACCGTCTACTTGACAGATTTTTAAAGTTCATGTTACTCAGAAATTTCTAACGACTAGGCGCAATAACGTTCTATCTAAATATCAAACCTCGGTGCATGCAAGAGTCGTATGCTTGTTTAAATAACTATAGTATATAGTACGCTAGTAGTAATTACGATATTTACTGGAGAAGGAATCGATCCCAGTCACAAAGAGATACAGCAAGTTGCACCCTTGGTTGCACTTCGACTCTGACGATTGGGGCGGGGTGTGTGCAGAAAATAACCTCGCAAGAAAATATTTAAAAAAATCAAAAGGATCGACTATACGGTTATTTTTTTATTAAGGTTTTTCTATTTCGCTCCAAATAGTAGTGTATTTTTTTTTAACTAAGGACACGTGGGTTTTTAAGACGAATATAACGATAACTTAACTGCAGAAATCCATGCAACCTTTTAAAAGATACAAGGTAATAAAGAAATTTTTAAGAAACAAACATAGAAGATAGCGCGAAAAACATAACCATTATTTGGCAGTTGGGTTAAGATAATGTATGAATAACGATTAAAAATATAAGAACATAATAAAAGTAATAAAATCTTGCTGTATGTTAGTGGCTACGAATACTACCAATCCTTACATCGCTCGTGGATGTAAAAGACAACTAAGAGCTTTATATCGACCTGGACCAACTCCACCTGATGCCGTCTGGACAACAATTACATTTACAACGAGGGTTGACATTAGGCACCAACGAATTAGGCATAGACTGGTCATAAAACTACTACCAATAATTTATGCAGTATGTACGATGGACGAGGAGCAAATATTGCGCTAACCCCACATAATTGGGATAAGAGCAGCATAATGATGATGTTTTATTAAACTCATTAAATTACAATTTTATATGTTAGTATTTAATTGAGCAACTATGTCCGTTTCTCGCGTAATTCGTAAATAAATCAAATGCAACGCCATACATTTTCTAAAATATATATATATATATATATATATATATAGTCATCTATATATTATTATACAAAGTTGAAACTGTTGTCTTAAAATTGTGAGTAAAGTATATTCTACGTTACCTTATTAAGCATATCTAATTTGTATGAAGTTTTAAAAGCAAAGTCATAAGACCATAACCATTGTTTAACTTGTCAGTTTTGTTACTCTGTTCATATTTATAAGCAATTTTGTGTTACAAATTAACTGTCTGATATACATATACAAGGAGATCTTTTAAACAAAAATCCATAGAGATACCATTCTTTACTTTGAGTTATAAACTACGTCTGCGTTTTTTTTTTCAATATATAATGTTCTGTATGGTGACGAATTAAGAATTTACGGTGACACCATATCTCTTTTGCTGGTGTCGAAAGGGACGCAAGCAAATAATATTAATACAAGAGGAAAAAAGGATATCATGCTCACAATTACCTTATGATAACAATTCTATTTTTTCTTATCGAGAAGCAGATTTGTGCTCAGCTGATGAACATTTATAGGCTGAAACTGAAGAGAAACTATATAAATCCATTGACTCCCTGATTTAATAACAATAGGCGGGTGCCTGGCGACAATGAGATCTTATCTCGATGCAGTTATTAGATTAGTTCATCTCAAGTAACTCTAAGTAACAGCACAGACTCTTTTGTGCCTGATAAACGATAAATTGTTATCTAACGCATGTAACTTTATGTGCAACTTATCTAAAATTATGACGGTATTTTAAAACTAAATCAGCAAGAGTCTCGTCCACTACATCTGCATATATTAAAATATTTTGCCATTTTAAAGGTAAATGAAATAAACGACATTTATTATGTTTACATCCTTATAAACTTGACTCACAAAAATCATTCTTAATATTGTCTCAAAAAGTTTTTCAAATTATGTCCCGAAATTTTTCTGTGAAGATTTCTTGAATGACATAGTAATTCAATACTTATATAATTAAATAGATATATTAGACATCGTATTTAATTTAGAATGAAGTTTCCTTTAACGATATTAATATAAAGGAGATGAATAATATCGCAGAATTAAAATAATGAAGATACCGGCCGCCATGTTGGTTTTAATGGTACCTAATTTTCAAAAATATGTTTAATTATGATGTGACTTTAACTTTTAACTTAAATACAGAAGTATTATTTGAAGTCTTCGCTATGTAAATAGTTTGTGTACGTAGAAACTGACATCATACAGCACCAGCTCGTGCAATTATATATATTTTAGATTTATAATTTTACGGGCAATACAAATCACAATTTACTTAATCATTTTTTGTTTTAATGACCCTCCTATTCTTAACAATTAGTTGCTCTTTATGAAACGACACGTCCATAATTGATAACACACAACAGTGTTTTTTATGGACTCGTAGCAACTTAGTCTATAAAACAGATACTTTCAAAAAAAAACGGAAATTTCTTAAATTAGTGAATTTATACTATATTAGGGTATATATTATGTATTACAGATATAAAAATAGGAATATACATATAGTTACTTAAGTACCTTTTGCAGTTTCTCATTATTTTGCGTTTTTGATTAGAATCGTTTTATTTCTAACAGTATAAATATAATCTACTTCTAAATTAATGGTACATTGAACGGAAGCAATTAAATTAAGTGTAATTTCAGTATGTATGTAGGTAGTGTTTTGACATTATATCCATAAAATAAAAGTGTAGTCTAGGCACATTAGCCATAGTTAAAGTATTTTTTTTTTCTTATTTTAAATGGCTATATTAAAATAAACATATAGGTACTTATTATAATATTTTTTTTCTGTTGTTATTTTTTTTTAAAAGACTAGCTGCACTATGGAAGTTGTATTGCTGGGAACTTACAAACATATAAGTGACTGTCTTAGATAATTTTTTCAAACTATTATTACTCACTACATCCACAAAACTATCGGATCTTCTCTATCGTACCACATATGCCGGGTAGGTCACTGAAGAAAAAGACCGCGTACCTACCAGTGACCCACCCGCACGGCGTCGAGAGGTTTTTCGGATTAGCGGGGTTTGAGGTACCGTAGCACGCCACCAAAAAAAAAATTCGTACCAGATATATAGAATTATTTATTATTTTGTGACCTATTAAAACAACATTAAAGCCACGAAATATATGAGTTAGTAATAGAATATGACGGCTATTGCCTCCATCTAACGCCAATTAATTGCTTCACCACCACAACAGAGTCAGATCATGTCTTCAATTCTAACAAACTATGTCAATATTTATAAATAATAAAAAAAGAATAGCTATTTATAAATAATAAATAAGTGAGGTTACAAAATAAACAAGTATTTTTGGGAGAAGACAAAAATACCGGTGGCATAATTTATTTTATTTTTTACAAGTTTTAATAAAACTTACTATTTACTTTTTTTCCGTGTGGTGACGGAGTAAGAATACAATTCACCACCCTATATCATACCCGTGGATGATCGTACGAGACGACTAAGGGATATAAAACTCATATAACATCTATGTGAGAGAAGGAAAACTCGAAACAAAACCCTATACCAACACGTCTGACCAGCGCGGTATAGTAGGTTAATTTCCCTCCCATTACGGAGGAGGCCCGAGCCCAACAGTTGGACATTTATGGGCTATGATGATGATGATGATGATTTGCTTTTTACAAATATTTTAAAAGTATGTTATTATTATACTGTTATCATACTATATATAGCTCTATTACATACATACATACATATCATCACGCCATATCCCTTGCAGGGTAGGCAGAGAGAACAGAGTGCCAGAGAACTCTATCTCTGCATACTTCACTCGCTTCCTCAACATTCATAGTTCTCTTCATACACGCTCGCCGGTTTCGGAGACTCTTGACTCCACCTTCCTTCAGTACATGACCGATCTGGTCTAGGTAGGTTAGTCTCGGTCTCCCTCGGTACCTACATCCTTCCACTTTCGCATTGTATATCTTCTTAACCAGGCGTTCGTTCGGCATTCTTTCCACATGTCCGAACCATCGGAGCATTCCCTTTCGCATCTTTACACCAATACTCTCTTTCATACCTACTCGCTCTCTTACGTCGTCGTTACGAATGCGGTCGGTCAGCCTAACTCCACAGATTTTCCGCAGAGATCGCATTTCGACATGCATTAATGCATGTCGAAATGCGATGCATTAATTTTACTATCATACTCTTTTCTGCATACCCAACTCTCGCTTCCATACAGTAATGTTGTTGTTAGCTCTATTAACCTGCAAAATTAGTTATACTTAATATGCTTATTATTATACAAAATTTTTATTTGTTCTAAACGTTGCGAGCGTCCACACCTCATCATAATATCTATGCGGTTATAAGGAAAAATATATATGTTATTATTTACCAGGCTAAAGCTAGTTTATAAGTCAGTTCTAAAGAAAAGCATTCTGATTGCGGAAATAACGCTGAGATAAATTCTTTCGGCTGCGTTCATTTGTAAATATACGTACCTAACGATAACATGAAATGAATAATACATTTAATATATATGCAATCCGTCTCAAATGTATTAGCACTATTACTAAGCGTTCAGCCTTCATGTTCAGTTAAGTAATTGACAAAATGGCTACGAAAAAATATATCTAATATTCTCATAATTCGGACCTTTCATATCACGCAAAAAGTAATATTATGTTTAGCAAGCATTATGCACATTCATCTGTTAGTTTTAAAGTGACATCAACTTTCACTTGTTTTATCCCTTTTACTTCTGTAATAAAAAACCAAAAACAATTTCGTTTTTTTGCCCCCTGTAATTTATCTCCATCACTATAAAAATGGACTAATTTTCTATAGAAACTACGTTTGGGGTAGTCTAGATATCATCATCATCATCACAGCAAATATATGTCCCACTTTTGGGCTCGGGCCTCCTCCGTAATATGAGGGAAATTAACCTACTATTATACCACGCTGGTCAGACGTGTTGGTTATAGGGTTTAGTTTCGAGTTTTCCTTCTCTCGCATAGATGTTATATGCGTTTTATATCCCCTTAGTCGTCTCTTACGATCACCCACGGGTAAGACAGGGGGGTGGTGAATTGTATTCTTACTCCGTCACCACACGGATAATAGTCTAGATATATCAGCTTTATATGATTATTAATAAAATCTGATATTACAAAGTGTTTATCGGCTTTAAACGTAAAGAATTGTAGAATATGTAAGTCTAGTAGTTATTGAGAACTTAATAAAGATTAAAAGTAACTTCTAATCGTTGTACTTCTCATTATAAGAGTTTAAAAAATGTGTCGTATTAAAATATGCACAAAATTTTCATGTAATATGCTCAATCAACATGTTCAGTTTGAATTTCAAAGTTATCTTGTCAAATTATCAAGTTATTGCGTTTACGTATTGTGATTATTTATTCTATTACTCAGTTTACATAATGATAACACCATTCATTAACACCATCATAAAATCCGTCAAAAGTTTACCGTTTCAATTAACAGGTAAATATGAAACAGAATAATTTACTCTATCCTAGCAGATCCTAACAAGTAAGAAGCATGACTTAACAATTCATTTTATCAGAAGCTTTTCACATGCCTAAAAAAAACTCAAATAAATAATAACTCAATATTATAAAAGTATAAACTATAAGAATAATATATATTTGGCTGATTCTCAAAAAAAATCGAAATTGATGTCCTTGATTATTTTTATAAACCAGAATCGTGAATTATGAAAAGTTGTTTTTTTTTAATAAAACGACGTACTATATCTACGAATGTATGAAACAAATTTATTTTTTATATGATAAACAACAAAGACATGTCCAAGAAAGTACCCTGAAAATCATTCCCTCACTATGTCCCAAGCGCTAAATTTGAAGATAATCATTAACTTAAAACATAAAATTCCTAACAAATTGTTTATCATCATATTTTTTATTTATATAGGATAGTATTGACTATACCTATATGAGTTCATAGTTTCATAAATGCGAATGGAAATATTTTTAAATATAATTCAAAATTTGTCCATAAAAAAAGTATCATTCCCTCACCGTTTTGTAACAGTGTGATTGGAGCAATACTCCAAAGCCTACCAAGTCCCACCTTATTTTTTTTTGTAGTTGGCAACACTGCCCTTGAGAACATACACTAGAATGGACAATTGAAGAAAGGATGTTTTCTTAAAATCAATTTGACAAAAAGTTTTTTGATTATTACATTTTTAATGTCATTTCCTCATGTAATGTTATCAAAAGATAAGCATTTTTTTTTTAATAATCATAACATATTTTTATATGTTTTCGGTAGTAATAAAGTAATGTTTACAATTCGTAAGAAAGTAAGGTTATATTCCTAAGTTTGTAGCAATTTTGTTTCGTTTTGTCATTCCCTCATCGTCATTCCCTCATAAATTTTTTTAATGAGGGAATGAATTATTTTCTAATAAATATAGAATACTTTGACAAAAAGTTTGTTGAATATTACATTTTTAATGTCATTATCTCATGTAATGTTATTAAAAGGTAAGCATTTTTTTATTTAATAATCATAGCATATTTTTATATTCTATATATATTTTTTATATTCAATTCAAACTCAAAACAGTTGGGGACCACTATAATATTTTCCTCGATCACGAGTAAAAAAAAAACTGATCAACTCGATAAAGCCATTTTTGACTTTTTTTGAGAATCAGCCATTTATGTAATAAAACTATATTTACTCTTTATTTTTACTGATCTATTTACTTTCATGACTACGAATACTGAAATGTATTCAAAATGTTATATCATCATCATTCTCCTGCTCTTATCCCTATTATTTGTGGTCGATACAATATGTAGGTACTCTTCTTTCATAGTACATATTGTAAAAGTTATTGGCAATAGTTTTATGACCGGCCGCCTGCCAGACGTCAACCCTCCTTGGGAATGTAATTGTTGAACAAACGGCATCAGATGGAGTTAGCCCAGGTCGTTATAAGGCTCTTAGTTGTCTTTTACGACATCCACGAGCAAAGTAAAGGTTGATAGTATTCGTAGCCGTTGCCACACAATACGTAATCAATAATCAAATATATATACATATAATAATGACCTATAGTAAAATCCTCAACAAAGTCTAAATGAAACAAATAGTCTGGAACAGGACGTTCATGCTAGGTGACATGTATTAGAAATGTCATCTAGTATGAACCGCACCAGATTGCCATGAAATATTATCTTTTACAGATTTACTTGCCCTTGCACTTGAAACAAAAAGTTACGTTTTAAATATAAAGACGATTACATGGATGTAAAAATCATGTTAATAAAAGTGTAAAAGTATAAAGTATCTTTAAATCTGTATATTCTTATAATTCTTTTAACTGCATAATTGGTTTGTAATTAACAACAAGACAGTACTTTATTTACTTGCAAATAAAGTATTCTTATTGAAAAAATAATATAAATTATCTGTTTAGATTATTGATTTCTTTTTTTCGCGGCGAGCTATGGAGTGGTCATAGCCCGCTAAATCCGTCCGGGGCGACAAAAGAAGCGGCGCGGGACCCCATAGACCCGCCCTACATGTACCTCTCTTCGCCGAGCGAGCGGGCCACCGGAATCCGGTATTTGTCTCCGGTGGCCCACGTTATTGATAAAATAACTTTATCTAAATTTTAAGTGCTGTATTAAAAGATTGTTCATTAGTTAAACCATATGGTAACTATTTCTCGAGTAGAAAATTTCTTAGTAATTTTCTGTTTCGGCACTATTCATTGTCTGTACATGCATATATTATCAATAAAACTATCATAATATTTTGCTTCGCTTGGTTTAAAAACATTTAGATAAATATTTACTTAAAAATAACGGCGAATAACTTGTCAAAATAGTTCCTTAAATTAAAATTTAAATTCATGTGCATTTTGTCAACGTAATTAAAGATTATTAGCCTATTAAATATTTTCATGTATTCCGTTTGGTAATGATATTTATTTGCAAATAACATCAACTCATTATCATTTCAGCTCATAAATATTCTATTGCTGGACTCAAGCCTCATCAAATTCAATTGAACCTACTATATGACAGCCTACTATACCAGTTGTTATAGGGTTTTCCTTCGAGTTTTCCTCCTCTTATATCAATGAAGTCACGTATTTTGGATATCACAATCCTTATGTACTTATTCTCTGAACTTATACATTTTTTTTTGGCGGCGGGCTATGGTGTGGTCACAACCCACTAAATCCGTCCGGGGCGACAGAAGAAGTAGCGCGCGACCCCATAGACCCGCCCTAGATGTACCTCTCTACGCCGAGCTAGTGTACTTATACACTAACTTTAGTAATAATCGCATAAATACTAGTTTAGAGGTTGTACACATTTTGAACTAAGTACTAATAGATGTACATTGTACACCAGCATAGATTGCATAACACTATAATTCGTGATCAGAACAGTCATTATTAGACAATGATGGTACAGAGTTAACTCGAGACGTTGTTTTGCACCATAAAATTAACTAGTTAAATATCATTTCTATTCCAATCATAAAAATGGTTAAAATATGTAGTATTGTTAGCATCTAGATGTTTAAAACATGTATCTAAAAGTCTACTATTGTTAACTTTATTATAAAAACGTTTTGGTGTTTTTTGTATCTTCGAAATTACCGGACTTTGACGACCTCGATCGTGTCGCTCCGCTAAGGAAATGAAGGTTAATCACTCAAACGGACAATTTGTAATTTTTATCACCTGTAACACTCTAATAAGGAAATAATTACAAAACGTAAAGCCGTTGCAGATCTTAATGGCTACGATCAAAGAGCAGCTAAGCAGATATTTAAACTTAATCGTGATTTTATAATAAATACGTTTTACTGTGTATACAAAGGATTGGCCAAGGGGTTGTCCATTAGGCAAACACAATTAAATAAGTTTGGCTAAAACGGTTGAATTAAAAATAATGTTAAAAAAATATTGTGATCATTAATATTTACGCACATGAAATACTACATACTACATATGTATAAGACCGTTGTTTTCCTAGAATAAGGTTCAACGATTTGCAAATTGAAATTTCATAGAAAAAGATATATTTGATTTCAAGATTAGGTAGAAAATAAGCGGGAAATATTCAATCTTGCTTAGATTATGTTTCCAGAGGATATTGCCTTGTTCTATTTAACTAGGTATATACTCGTATTATAATTCATTTATTAAACATATAGCCTCCAGCAAAACTGTCATGTTAAAATAAATCATTTTCTAAGTTTTATAGCCACTTAAAAAATTTTGTACCTATAAATGATATACTCAACTAGTCACGAATATATACCCTTGATTTATGTTATGTATACCAGTGACCGCGTCCGATTCGAACTAGTATACCATGGATACAATCAACACGAGTGACCTCGTTTCAAGTATGAATAGAGGCTTGCAAAAAACTAATGGCGATTTTTTTCTCAAGGCTTTGTCGGTCAATCATAGAAGGAATTGTTACACTCTCACATTTCATCTGTTTCGCTTTCCAACTCCCACGTAATATGAAGGTGAGTTTAAGTACTGGCACCTATATTGAAAACTATTCTGATAGAATACTCATTAACATTAAATTCGAGCAATTAAAAACGGAAGAGAAGGAAAACTCGAAACAAAACCCTATAACCAACACGTCTGACCAGCGCAGTATAGTAGGTTAATTTCCCTCCCATTACGGAGGAGGCCCGAGCCCAACAGTAGACATATATGGGCTGTAATGATGATGATGAATTAAAAACGGGCCGAACGGTTCTAATATTTGTCATACTTTCCATTTCAATATTTCATTCCTGAAAATTATAATATGAACTTGATGAGATATAGTAATTGCGAAAATATCTGACTACTGACCGACGAATTCAGTTTACTGACGTTTATATACCAATAACAGATTCTTTCAACGCTCCAAGCTGATTGCCACTTACAAATGCAATGTTTCAACGCAACAGTTTACTTAATGTTAAAAGGAATTTTATATATATAAAGAAAACCGTACATCATAAAGATATCGCATAGAGTCAACGAAGACTAGATCCAACACAATTTTATATTGTATCTTGATTACATTTCATCACTTTATAATAAATTAAAGTTTATTGATGGACAAATTATCTTCCTTTTCAAGGGAAACCGACCATATACATATAAAACATTCTTTTGAAATCGGCTGGACACAGAATAGCGCGTATGTATACGCGCTTTAAGTGCTTTAAGCTGTTTAAGATAAAATTAACCGAGATCGCAGACTTATTTTTCTTTTTGAGTTGGCTATGGTTTGAGCCACTCTGTCTAATCATTCAGGGCAATAAAAAGGCTGTCTGTAAATCGCTATTTTCCCTTTCTACCACTAAGCAGGCCACGAAATGATGCCCATTCCTGACTTTGGTGGATCAAAATTAACTTTACACAAACTATAACGCTTTTGATTACGAACTGTATTATTTAATAACACTAGTTACTAGAACATAATTTAACACATTTTACAAGCTCAACGGTCAAAACAAACTATGGAATGGATAATGTTTTGTATAGTTTATAATGTATACACACGATATATGTATGCGTGTTGTATATATCTGGATAACACTTGATAATTGTGTACAAAACGCTATATTAGTCACTAGTTTAAATTAGTTTTACAAAAGTATTCCTTATCTCTATATGTCTATGTAAAAAATTCATTGACAAATTGTAGATGCCGAAAACACGTTTACAATGCGATTGTAGTAGATATAGGGGTTTCATTATTTCATTGAACAACAAGACGACAAATGAACAACGTAATTGCAGTAAATACATGTAGTTGCAGTTTCATACACGTTTAGTTTCCTCTTGTCCCTCCTACAGGCCTTCCCGTCGTGACGAATTGTAAATAAATGTATCATCACCGTTTACTTTCCTGGGAGAAACCGAAAAACCAGTAAAGGAGCACTAGAAGAATGTGAACGGTGTTCATCAATGCGCTGGTCAATCGTGATGATTATAGCATTATCCTCCCTCGCAGGGAGGCCTATGTCCAACGCGATAGGTTCGCTCCGTACGATGTGCGGTTAACAACAAAACAAAATGTGTGCCAATACACCTTCATATATGTACCTTATCGAGAATAACGGTGTGGAAATATAAATAAAAAAAATTGTTACTTTGAATGCATTAATCTCCAAACTTTATCTCATTTCAAAAACTTTTACCCATCTTGTGTTAGATGTACTATTTATTAATAAATGCTATGAATGTAAACCCTTGCAGTCTATGTAGACAAAGCAACATAAATAAAAAAAAAGTGTGTGTGTACACGCGTTAGAAATTCTTTGGCGTAACAAGATAAAAATCTTTTCAAAAATGTTTTCTTTCGCCTTATTCTACGTTTGTAGAAAAACGACACTAACAATAGAAAAAAGGTATTTAATACATTAAAATTTTATTATAACGCATTATCTAGTTAAAAAACTAAAATGTTGATTATAGCTAACTTCAGGGTGTCGGTTTTTCGTGACGGTGCGCGCGCATCGTAAAAATTTTCATATTTTTTTCCTAACACGCCAAAAGAAGTATAACTTCAAAAATCTAAATTTTAGAGTATCCATTATGTAGGAAATGACTACTGACAGATTATTCGCGCCATAAATCGCAAGCATTACTAATTGTAACAATACAAATAACGATTTAAATACCTATTTTGTTTTGTCAATTATTTAATGTAAATGAGATACATGTTCCGTGTGGTGACGGAGTAAGAATACTATTCACCACCCCATATCTTGCCCGTGGGTGATCGTACGAGACGACTAAGGGATATAAAACGCATGTAACATCTATGCCAGAGAAGGAAAACTCGAAACAAAACCCTATACCAACACGTCTGACCAGCGCGGTATAGTAGGTTAATTTCCCTCCCATTATGGAGGAGGCCCGAGCCCAACAGTGGAACATTTATGGGTTGTGATGATGATGATGATGAGATACATGATTTCTTTTGTTCGTAAAAAAAATATATGTCATAATAAAAATATTATAAAGTAGAGACCAAATTGACAAACAATCAAGGACATCTCTCTTGTATATTATCAGTATGAAGAGATTTGAACAGATTACATAGAACAAGGATGTTTAGTGTCAGTCTATTATCACCACAGTATAATTTGAGACCCTATTGCCCGACATAGGAGTCGTATGTGCGTCGAACTCAATTGAATGAGGGCGGATGGGACATTAACGTTCACACATACTATAATAACATAAACAGAGCGCACTATAAATGGCATTGCATTGTGTTGTTCTATCTATATTTATAAATAAAATTATAGTGATGTTCACTGGTACTGTCTTGAAAACGGATAGTGTATTTTTTTAATTTCGTAATTAATACTGTGTGGTGACGAAGTAAGAATACAAATCACTATCCATTCTTGCCCATAGGGATACCTATGGCAACAGAAAACGATTAAGGAATTATAATATGGAGATAACATCTATGTAAGAGAAGGAAAACTCGATATAAAACCCTATACCAACCCGTCAGTTTAGCGTGGTATAGCAGGTTAATTTGTTGTTCTCTCCCTTTGTGGAAGAAACACAAGCCCAACAGTGGGACATATATGAGTTGTGATGATCATGATGATTTAAAGATTTTTGCTGAAAACAACCGTAAAAAAATACAAATTAGGCAAATTTGTTTTTTTTTTTATGTAATTCATGCATCGGATTGTGGTATTCCTAATTCTTTTTAGGATCAAGAATGATTTTTAGAGAAAAGTCGAATTAAAGAAAATATATAACATACCTTTCATTTTCGAAAATTATAAAAAAATAAGAATGAAATTGTATTTTTTATTGCTGATAATGGCAAACGAGCAAGTAGCACACCTTTAGATTTTTTTTTTAGGGTTTAGCCCTTATAAACTTCTATGAATAGAAGAGGAAGACCCTCTCTCAACTTTAGATATAGCTGGCGCATGAGGATGATCATTATTATTATTGGTGAATAGAACCCAAGGAAATTTATGTGGTAGGTATTTACTAAATTGCTGTAAAATTTTATTGTGAAAAGTTGACATGATGTTGAAATAAAGTAATAAACTGCCTACCTACCTACTTACATGTCTGTTTTTCATATTAATATATCTATTTAACTGTGAAATAGGTGTGAAGTTTAAGTTTTCACGGAAACACCTAGCAATTGTTCAATTGTTATGTTCATCTATAGCCAATATCTATAGAATAGGTATATACGAGTACATAATTACTTATTTTTGTATAAACTGAAGATGTTATGAGGATAAACGAGACTAGGTACTTAAATCTACACGTTTTCTTTTGCCACATATTATACAGAATCGAAATCTTTAAAGATATTAGCTAAAAGAATCATCATGTCTACTTTTATTTTAATTTGATAACGAGATGAAGTACTCGTTTTAATTATCGAATCCCTAAAGGCAAGTAGTTTTGATTGCCACACAAGGCAATTCTTTGTACGATATTTAAGTAATTGGAGTGCGGGTGTCAGTACTTAATCTGCGTCCATTATTTTTGTTTACCAAATTCCTAGCGACACGCAGTTTTTCTTTTTTTTTTATTGCCTATGATGGCGAACGAACAAACAGCACACCTGATGGTAAGTGATAATAGTGGTAGGACCACGCTGTTGACAGTTCTCTTTCTACAGTCGCGGGCCGGTCCGTCCGGGGTAGTACCACACTCTCGCAGAAGATCGACGCCTGAGCAGTGGCAATATGCTGCTGTGCTTCGTTCGGTGAGCTAAAGAGCCGGAAGAACAACTTTCTGGGTGAGTTTGGAATTGTGGGTAGGCAGTGGCCTAGCTATACCTCTGGTATTACAAAAGTCCATGGGCGGCAGTAATACTTACCATCAGGTATGCTGCTTGCTCATTTGCCACCAAGAGCAATAAAAAAAATATTGTTGTACATATTCATGCATTAGTATGATAACAATTGAAAATGGGTTTCTATTTCTAATTTTCTTTACAACAATGATAACTCTTTACATACTCGTAGTAATCTGTCACAATACCTGGAGAAGAAATAAATAGAAAGGTGTAGTTAATGGTATTCTTACTCAATCACCACACAAATATTTGAAAATTAGTAGCGCTTTTTAACTTTTGTTCTCAATCTTTCATTGGCTTAGCTAACTATGAACACGTCATCTCAGCTCATATGAGTACCACTGTAGGGGTTGGGATACCTTTACAATGGAAGGTAAATGGACCTACTACACCACGCTCGTCAAACAGGTTAGCATAAGGAATTTATGTCGAGTTTTCCTTCTCTTGGTAATGTTATCTGCAGATTGGGTGATAAAATGTGTTATTTCTCCATCACTACAAGGAAAACCTAAGTGTTACTAAAACTTAATGTTAGGTATCATGCATAATTAGTAATATATCATGTAAGTGACACGCCACTTCATGCCACGTCACACCACGTGAATTGACGTTATGCGGTTTATATGTTTTGAATGTTGAGACGGGTGGTAAGTAACATCTTAGATCACTTGTTGAATCACGTGTCATGCTACTTTATTAATGCCGTGCCTAAGAGTTTGACAGTGACTTAATATGGAGGTGGAAGCTGCATATGGTACGATGAAGACTTATAATGCTTACCAAATAGTTCGGTCTATATGTTTGCGTAATATCATGATTTACTCGGTCAATATTACATCATTCCGTTATTTTTTATTACATATTAAAAATAAATTAGTGTACAAGAAAAAACACTATATCTAAGTAGTTGTTGGCCATAAGTAGTGTTGCCATCATCTTACGTCCGTTTTCCGATTCCCAAAATTTTCAATAACTCCGAAGGCAATACAAATTATATGTACATACGAGTAACATCGATGTTATGTGTTATTTATATTGTTTTAGGTGTTATCTAAAGTGTAGGGGTCGTTAATAGTCCGGTCACCTGAAGTGAGGCCACCGCGTGAGGACAACGCCAAGATGGCGAAAGCTGTCGGAGCGTCGACTCGAGAGAAACCCGCGAGGGTAAACCGCCGGGCGGACCACCGAAGATCGGGTACCGGTGGCCCGCTCGCATGGCGAAGAGAGGTGTTTGCCCGGTGGGTCTATGGGGTTGCGCGCCGCCTCTTCCGTCGCTCCGGACCGATTTCGCGGGACGCGACCACATCCATAGCCCACAACAAAAAGAAAGAAAAAAACGGGTCGTTGGTGAAAACAGGAATTAGGCTTGCATTTGAGCATATACATATCGGCGTAGTTGGGAATAAGTACTTCTAAAAGTATTTATCGCAAACTATGACAATGCTAACAAAATGCGAGATTGAGCTGTGAAAGTGGAACAAGTCAACAAACACGCTTTCACGGTTATAATGTTAGTAGGGATCAGTATTGTACTCACGTATTAAGTAAAAATCAACCAAGATAAAAAAAAATATACTTCCATCAAAATGTCAAGACAGTCTTAAAGTTGACGCAAGGATACATCACAATAAAAATGTTGTAGTAAGCACTTTTCGCAGACCAACACGCGGTGGCATTCTCAGATAAGATAACACTTAATGTGTTGTGTTAATCTTCATTAACATACGCTGGACAGTTAGGCATTTACTCATTTATCACGTTGACATTAAGTATAATAGCAGGCTTAACTGAGTGGGATACCTATCCAGAGCTCTCAAATTCAATTCTATAACTTATCGAAGTTACGTGTTTATTATGGATCCTAAATTATTAATTAGATAACAACGACAAAAGACATAAAAGATAGATATATGATCTTGTAAAAAATCTTACTCGAAAGGGCAATGCGGTAATTAGCCCAAATAATGATGAGGAAGTCTTGGAGACGCACGCTACCCTTTAATTGTTATCCCGAGATGTGTCGAGGCCATGGCTCGTCAACAATAAAAAGAGTAATGTGAAATCTGTACTTTAGTGCGACGTAACGTGATTTACCTACGTTAATGTGTCGGTATCGGTAAAAATGGAAAATAAAATGTTTGACTGAAACAAATTATTCAAAAAGATTTTTGTATTGTGCCTGATGAAGTTAGTCGTTCAAATTACTGGAACTTTTAGCATTTAATATGCTTAATTATTTATAAAAACCCGATTACGAAGCGAAAAATGATGTCACAAGTGGCATTCGAACCCACAACTATTGGGAATCCGTCCCAATCGTGCTGCCACTTACAAATTTCAGTAATTTGAAGTTAGTCGTCATAATAAACAGATACAGAGGCAAACAGATAACGATACAATTTTTTAATACTTATTTTTCATGTTTATATCTCAAAACAAATCAATATAAAAACACTACTCTTAATAAAAAGTTGTTTGGTAATTTTCTTGTTTACATCAATTTTTAAACGTTTAGAAACTCGAAAGCCTTTTAGATTGATAAATTCTGACATGACAGGATTTCAAGTGCACACCCACAAACTACGCTTTCTAAAGCATGCAATATAGCCGTACGCATTAATTCGTTGCTCTCTTGAGGTTACTTGTTGACATTGTGAAAAGTATTTACGCTTCAGCTTTACATCAGTCGTACTTATCAGCTTTATTATGAAGGATAAGGTATCATTTATTCTCCAATGATGCGCTAAATAAGATATATCGCTTACTCCCGCTCCTTTGACGGAAGACCTTGTTGTCGAGACTTATACATACCGGAAAACATTCAATGCCCCCCAATAACGGATACATCTACTATAAGATAGGTGAGAACATGTTCTCTCATATTGGATATAAATATGATGAATAGTTATTATGGTGAGCCACACCCCGCTGGCAATAAATTGACTAAATGACGGGACTAACGACGCGTCAATGACGTTGTCTCGTTGTTTTCTAGGCGAGGGCTTGATGAAGAATTTGTAGGTGTACACTCTACGTAACCTCAACATTCAAAGATAATTATAGTTTACACATTCGTACGTGTTGGTTGAGCGACATGTGAAGATATGTTATTGAGTTTAGCTGCTATGAGATTCTACAATTTTCAAATATTAAACATGAGTTTTGCTACTATGATTAATAAACAACAATAGACTCAGGTCTTGGGATTAAAAGTTACAAACATGTGGTAACGGTATTAAAATACCATGTATTAAACACGTTCTTACATGGCTTCTATAAGAGACGATTAAGAAATGTTAAGCAGATATCAAAACGTTAAACAGATGTCAAGCAGATAGCAAGGCGAAAATCTCGAAATATCGGCCCGACTCGTCTGGTCTTCTCAATTTGCATATAGAAAAGCAGATTAAAGTTACATAGAGTTTTTTTTTTTGTGGTGGGCTATGGTCCGGTCAAACCCCAATAAATCCGTACGGGGCGACAGATGAATGAAATGTATAGATGACGACAATGACGGCGCGCGACCCCATAGACCCGCTCCGCAATGTTGCTCTGCACGCTGTGTGAGTGGGCCACCGGAACCCGGTCTTTGTCGTCGGTGGCCAAAGTTACATAGCTAAAATGTGTTCATATTACACTTGTGCTTAACTCTTCTCAGTTAAATACATGAGTCTACACAAAAGTAAATACTGATGCCAAATTATACTGTGACTGAGACTAATGATATTACCGGCCCTATGTTATTCTTGTACATACTATTTCATTTTTTTTTCAATTTGTTTCACGCACTTACGTATACGTATATATATTTCATTCGTTGTCTTAAAAGGCCACATCCATCACTAAAAAATAAAGCACTGTATATCACGAGGTACCGTAAAAATAAAATCTTGTAAAAAAATATACAATTAACGAACCCGAGTTGGGGACAATTAGTTGTAGACCGCCCACGCGAATGCTTTGGTAAGAATTCTTAACTCTAGAAGCATATACTAGTTAGAACAAGGCTGCTCAACCATAGGCCCGCGGGCCAAACATTGGCCCGCGGACGCATTTTGAATGGCCCGCGCAGGCTAGATTCTGAAATTCCAGTCAAGTTTAAAATATTGACACCCCGCCTCGCATTATTGTCCGTTCCCACGCTACCTGCTACCCCGCTCGTCCATTCCCGGGTTACAGATGACTCGAATCATTGTTCTACGATAAACAATAGAGAGTACACGTGCGTGCTTACAGTATCTTCTTATTTCATATAATATTCCATTGAAAGTTTTACTTGTGATTTTTATAAGGAACTAACTAAAGAAAATAATTATTTGATATAGGTACCTCATTGGTTTTTGTTAAAACAAGTGTAAAGTAACATTGGCGATCAAAGGTATGTTATTAATCAATTAAGTTTTCATAATACACTAGTACTTTTTCGGAAAGGAAGGTTAAAGATGTTGTTTGTTTCAGTATGGCTCACAGTAAACCAAGTACATCGAAATCCACAATGTCCACTCGTACTTTTAATGATGAATGGGAAAATAAATATTGTTTTATTGAAAGCAAGGCACAAAAACCCATATGTTTACTTTGCTTCACTACGGTAGCTGTTGCAAAAAAAATATAATTTAGAAAGGCATTATAGACAAAACCATACTAATTTTGATAAAGACTACCCTATTAGTAGTAGTATCAGAAATGATTATTTGTTGAAAAAGAAACGGGAATTATTTAGTCAACAGAACATATTTGTTAAAAGGCACAACGAGCTTGAATCTATGGTTAAGGTCTCTTACGAAATTTCTTTGCTTTTAGCAAAAAAGAAGAAACCTTTTTCTGATGGAGAAATTGTGAAAGAGGCTTTGACAATCTTTGCGCAAAATTGTGAGGATAAAAATGTTAAAAAGCTCAAGCCGATAGTGTATAATTCTCGCGACATACTGTTACAAGACGGGTCGAGGAGATGGCGGTTGATATCAGCGGTCAAATTCAAGAAATCGTAACAAAATGCAAATATTTTTCATTGGCTTTAGATGAAACTTGCGATTTAACTAATAGTTCTCAGTTAGCTATTTTTGTGCAGTGTGTTGATGAACATTGGAATGTATTGCAAGATTTACTAGAATTCTGTCAGCTAGAAACTACAACCCAGGGAAAAGACATATTTTTGAAAGTTAAGGAATGTATAGAAAAAAGGGTTTATCTTGGGATAAATTGATATCTATTTGCACCGATGGTGCACCTTCAATGACAGGTAAAAACAATGGTTGCGTAGCTTTGTTGCAGAGTTTTTTGGGTCGCACAATATTTTCGTACCATTGCGTTATCCATCAGGAAGCCTCATGTGCAAGGGATATGAAGTTGAGTGATATTATGGACCCAGTAGTACGTTGCATTAACTACATACGTTCAAAAGCTCTTCACAGACGTCAATTCAGAATTTTATTTGAAGAAGAAATCAGTGAATATGGAGAGTTACAACTATACTGCGCTGTGCGATGGCTGTCAAGGGGCAACATGTTGAAACATTTCTTCAGCTTGAGAGAACAAGTGTTGGAGTTTTTAGAAGACAAAGGGGCATTACCTTTAGAAATTGAACTACTAAAGAATACGTCCTGGTTAAGTGATCTCGCATTTCTTGTTGACGTAACGAATTACCTCAACATTTTGAACCTCAAATTACAAGGCAAAGACTGTTCACTTATGACTATGTTTAATTTAATAAGCGCCTTCAAAGCTAAATTAACTCTTTTTTAATGAATTTAGACAGAGAAAGTATAGACTTATTTCCAACACTCACAGACTTGAAAAAGAAGCTCAATATCGGCAATATTAATTATTCCAAGTACGCATCGAAAATAAGATGCCTATTACAATCATTTGAAAATAGATTTCAGGATTTTGAGAGTAAAAAACACAATATTAAAATTTTTATAAATGCCTTTTTCATCAGTTTAAATGAAATAATTAGTTATCCTGCCAATATTCAGTTGGAACTCACTCACCGAACTGCAAAATCATTATGCGTTAAAAAACCTTTTTGTGGAAAAAATATCTTCGAAAGCAGAAAATTCGTCAAGAGTTTGCAGATTTCTGTATCAATTAGTACCTAAAGAGAATTCAATTAGTACCTAAAGAGAATTTTCCTGCAATAACGGACCTAGCCCTACAGTTCTTATGTAGTTTCGGATCAACATATGTGTGTGAAAAGGTTTTTTCGGATCTTAATTATATTAAAAATAAATACCGTACCTCACTAACGGAGCAACATATTTCTGACTTAGTGTTATTGTCAACATCTAATTTGAATCCTAATATAAGAAAATTAGTACAACAGAAACATTGTCAAAAATCTCATTAATTTAAGATAATAGTTTTATTTTTTATTTAGTTAGCAAAAGATACTCTTTGTTTTATAATCGTAATAAACATCAAATTTTGAAATGCTGGTTGTTTTTATTAAAAGTATGAATTTTTAACGGAACATTGACGGCTTAATTTTATTATGAGTCGTTAGTGACCCGCCAAAAATTTCTGAGTCATCATTTTGGCCCTACTGTTAAAAACCTTGAGCAGCCTTGAGTTAGAACAACTAGTGCACCGTGGGTGTAATTAAATATCTTTTTTTATTATTACTTAAACCCTTTGGTCCTTTCCTTTTCCCTTGGTGGAGACTATATACTCAACAATAAGAAATATATTGACCAAAAGGAAAGCAAATTTAATGTATGTAAAAAAAAAACATAATATTACTTGGTTTACAACCTTTGCTACACTACATTTTGAATTTATCATCATAGCTACGTCGTACGTACGTATTTTTATACGTCGTTTTAAATGATGTTGTAAACTATATTAGCTGAATTAAACTTCTTTAAAGATTAACAAGATATTAAAAAATCAGAAGGCTCATGAAATTCGGTCAGGAATTAAGTTTCAATATACTATTGTATGCTATTTCGTTTTGTGTATTCCGTTGAGCTAAGTTCGAAATGCACTGCTTAGTGTGGTACTACTGCGAGATTTTTTCTCTAGTAATATTATGTGCATAGTTTTTCTATTTGCTCTATGGTAGTGGCTACGAATACTACCAACATATCTTACTTATGGATAACGTAAAAGACGACTAATGGCCGGTTTCTGAGGTACTTTTAACTGGAGTTTAAACGTTCGATAGCGCTATCGGTTCAATAACTTTTCGAATTGTGTTTCTGAGCACACCATCATACGACAAACTTCAGTTAAGCTTGGTTTAACTTAACTGACCAAAAAGGAGCGTTTATCGATTCGATAAGTATTGTTTGACGTTAGAACGAACCTAAAAACATTTTGTGATTTTTGTTTATTTAAATTTGGAGTTCCACTTTGTACTTACACCTTACGTAATAATAGCTATAATTATAAATACCAAGCAGTTCATCGAAGACTGATACAGAAATTTTGGAGGCTACTGTTAATAAGTGCATATCTCGAAACCAAAGGAATCGCAAAAATGCATTCGAAATGTTTACGGATACCTAAAGAATTCAAAAGTACTGAGATACTGCTTTAACAAAGGCACTGTGATATATCTTTGCAAAAAACTTCGTCAGTGTTGGAACAATTTTTTATTGCCCCATCTATCTTATTGTTGTCGATAATGCCACCAAATTCTATGTATACTTCTCACTTTCAGTAAAATATTTTCTACGCTTGTTAGATTTCATTATTATTTAATAATAATTAACAAATAATTAGGTGCAAACGAAACTAAAATATCACCCGCTTTCAAATCCACGTAGACAAACAAAACGAAGTATTTTTTTAAAATTTAATGTATTGATTTGACAACGTTGTCGCTCGTTTATACAGTCTTTAAAACATTATGAATTGTGTTATTTTATAACTAGAATAATTTCAGTTCACATATTTACTTTTGAATATATATGTGTGTTAATTATATTTGGTAATATTGACAATATAAAAGGAAAAAATCTATTGTAAACTCGATCTTGTGAAAAGATCCATCTAGTGACAATTTAAGAAACTGGTTATCGGTTTCATAGTTATTTGACAGCACGTTGGGTATTCAGAAACGCAGTGACAGTTATCGGGCGTTTATCTTACGTTTAACTTTATTGAACCAATAGCTATTGATAGTTTAACTGAGAGTCTCAGAAACCGGCCATAAGAGCTTTATATCAACTAGTGCCAACTCCATCTAATTATGCTCTTTGATAAACAATTAAATTTCCAAGGAGTGTAGACGTCAGGCAGGTGGCCGGTCACAATACTATTGTCAATAACTCTTGTAATATGTACGATGGAAGAGGTGTACCTACATATTGTGTCGACCCCAAGCAATTGGGATAGGAGCAGGATAATAATGATGACTGTTGAAGTTCTCAATAGTTTCTTACGGCTACCAGAGACAAGGAAGTGACAAATCGTTTGCATCAACCGACAATATTTACTTTTACTTTACTTTTTTAAATTATGAGAGATTTATTTAATTTATAACGATATTTGTCATTTCTGTTTTAACGAAGCCAAGGCAACTACTCGGTGACACGTATATAAAAAAAATACGTAGCTGTTGACATATCATAAGTTTGTATGATATCATAAATGATATGGTAAGCCCATGAATGAAAGTTTGACGCACAGATAAATGTTTTATGACTTGACTTAATATAATAGCCGTTATCTATATTTACTCCAATGTAGCTCTTTTTAATTAAGATACTAATTTACCTTGTCGCGATTTTGTTTACCATTGTTTTACATGACTTTAGGTCCGATGTCATCCTAGAATTGAATAGACATAATAGATAGTTGAATCACACACACGCAGACACACACACGCACACACACACACGCACACACACACACTCACACACATATATATTATCTAATAAGCCTTGTTAATATTATTGAGCGCGTATAAGCTGTACCATCGTAAATTACAGAAAAGTACTATCCTTGTAATTAGAGATGCAATAACCACATTTCGTTGTTCATCGTTACCTTTTTGGTTGCAAGTTAATAACACCAGCTCTCTGTTATAATCAGATTCAACCAAAAATTATTTACTATGGAGCAATTTCCTCAGGATGTCTTCCTTTATTGTCAAAACATATCATAATTAGCAATTTTCGATTTAACGCACACATTTCAAAAATTTAAAGTTGTGCGTCATAGAAGCGAACCGTTAACTTCTGAGGCGTACCTATATTCTTTTCACCAAGTTATTTTATATATTATGAATTATTTTATTATATCTATTTTTATTCCTAATCTTTTAATATGAGAAATATTACGATTTAACAATAAAAAATATCTTTGTGTTTTTCATTCTCTCGTTTTGATATTTATCTGGAAACATAAGGTTAATAATATTTATGTCCAAGGGCGGATCCTAGTGGCACCCCTCCCCTGGGCTGGGTTTAAGTTGATAGCTAATTTATAGCGATAAAATACTTTATTTTTAATTAGCATTATTATTGTAATCGAATTGGAGCTTGTCATGATTAAACAAAACGAGTGTGACGGCTGTGACTGTAGCCCCTTCTTTTCCTGCAAACTAGATCTATCCTTGGTTGTATCTCTTAATATATTGTTTTGATTATATCTTGTTCAGAACTTTTAACACCACAAGGGATTAATGTACTCCAAAGAAGTAGATAGTATTACATATTAAAGCTAATGTTATTTTGCAGGACCGGCGACATGGACGGATAAATTTCCAGAGGCCCGTGGCGCCCGCCAAAGTCCTGTAGACATAGATACTTCGCGGATTAGCAGCGGTGGTAGTGCACCTCCACTAAAATGGAAGTACTCCGTGAACCATCCTCGTTCGATTGTCAATCCTGGCTACTGCTGGCGCGTTGACGAAAATGGATATGATTCAGGTAACTTTCTTAAAACAACCATTTAGTATTGGAAATAAGTTCCTTCACCATAATAATCTTAGCTCATATATGTCCCGCTCAAGCTCGATGCTCTTCCAAAATAAGAGACAAATTGATCTACTACATACTATGTATATTCCGTGTGGTGACGGAGTAAGAATACAATTCACCGCCCCCTATCTTACCCGTGGGTGATCGTACGAGACGACTAAGGGATATAAAAACGCATATAACATCTATGCGAGGGAAGGAATCTCGAAATAAAACCCTAAACCAACACGTCTGACCAGCGTGGTATAGTAGGTCAATTATCCTTCCATTATGGAGGAGGCTCGAGCCTAACAGTGGGACATATATGAGCTGAGATGATGATGATGATGATGACTTTAGATATATACCTACACTGGTCAGACGGGTAGGTAGGTGATTTTATTTCGAATTTCCCTTCTCTTGTAAAGATGTTACAAGCGTATTATACGCCTTATTATGCCTTTTATGATAGTTATGGGCAAAATAGCTAATGAATTGTATTCTTACTCCATCACCACAGCGTACAATTAGTCTGTTTAAATAAATATGTAGGTACCTCTCTATATGACCTAAAAATATTTACTTCTCGTTGTTGTTGGGCTGGGACTTCCTCCAAATGAGACAAATTAGACTACTACCCCAAGTTAGCTAGGCGGCTTGGTATAGGGTTCTATATCCAGGTTTCTTTCTCTTATACTGATGTTATCTGCTTACATGTCTTTATAGTTTTCTACGATAGTCCCTGGCTAAGGAAGGAGTGGTTTGTTTTCTTTCTCCCTCACCACACGAATAAAACCATACTACTCTTAAACTGTTAGGTAATGCCAAAAAATAAAAATCTAACCATTATAGATTAAGTATTATTTTGCGATTGGCCTTAGGGGCTAGTTGCAGAATCAAAACCTAGCCTCATAAAAAACAAATTGCCAATCACTTTACCTTCTAATACATGATTTCGCCATTATTTTAACACTCTCTTTCATAAATATTGACAACATAACCAGTAGAAGTGCAATTCAATAATGAATTTAAAAAAGTAGTAAAAACATAATGGCCTTAAAATTTTTTTTGAAGACCTACATGGTAGGCCATCT
Source organism: Lymantria monacha (assembly GCA_905163515.2). Classification (NCBI taxonomy): domain Eukaryota; kingdom Metazoa; phylum Arthropoda; class Insecta; order Lepidoptera; family Erebidae; genus Lymantria; species Lymantria monacha. The sequence continues at coordinate 15,063,326 of LR991083.1, forward strand.
ATGCATTCATCCATGTATTTAGCGACTTCTATTCCTGGAAATAATACCTTCCCAAGGAGAGATAATGAGCTAATCGTCATAGGATACGGGTTCGCGATCGCGTTTCGTGTTACCCAAAACACCAAATACATTGTTGCTAGACTAGGCTGCTAAACATTGCATAGAAAATAATGGTAAAAACAATAGTTTAAAATTAATAAATTCTTTAATCACCGTGCGATAATGAACTGAGTCGAAATGCCTTACTTGCCCGTAAAAGTCGTAAAATCTGGCTAAGAGAGGCCCAGCAGCTCTTGGAAGACTCATAACCTTAACTGCAATCGCTAACGCGCCTGTCAGGCACAGCATAGTGACATATATATTTGTAACATACCTAAATGTCGACTTTCCAATTTTCAATTTAGATTAAGTAAGCTTCAGTCATAAATATATTGTTGGAACAATAAGCATCAGTGAAAGTATTGTTCAAATACAAACAATGAATGTATTTAATCATGACCTAAGCGTTATTTGAGTGCGCGAACAGCACATCGAAAATAAAGTATAGCTTTATTTATTTTATTTAACAGTTATAATTGGTTTTATCAAACATATTACATATTATCTTACCATCGTATCAATACAATATATATTTCGTTAATAGATCCTTGAATAAATAATTATTATCATCATCACAGTTTATATATGCCCCACTGTTGGGCTCGGGCCTCCTCCGTAATGGGAGGGAAATTAACCTACTATACCGTGTTGGTCAGACGTGTTGGTATAGGGTTTTGTTTCGAGTTTTCCTTCTCTTGCATAGATATTATATGCGCTTTATATCCCTTAGTCGTCTCGTACGATCACCCACGGGTAAGATATGGGGTGGTGAATTGTATTCTTACTCCGTCACCACACGAATTAATGTGACCCTAAAGTATAAATCCTTTTATCGCGATGAGTTAACGGTATAAATATTACGTATAGACGAAGAAAAAGTGATACAAAATTATATATCACTAAAATATCTTTTACGTCTGGAGATTCACCTCAATGTTACGGGTATCGCTATTTAGTCCATTCTGTCACCATCTGTATAATCATGTAATAAGCAAAATAGGAACGCACTTGACATTTGTCCTAAATCAAGATGATTTTTTTGCTCCTATTACAAAGTACTTAGCACGGGTATTTATTTAATATTTATTATTTATCTAATAATCCATGCCTTATATAAATCAAGTCATGTCGTGCGTCCAATTAAGAGTTTCTTATATATTGTGAACCACTAGTTTATTTTGGATAAAAAGAAATTTCAAGAATACAGCCGTATCTGATTCTACGTCTAAATGTGGTTTATATACTTATTGATATTGTCTTCACAATAATGCCCCAGCAACTCTGTCCCTTCACCCGACTGGCAATCTGCCACCTATACATAATAAAGATGGCAGCTAGAAGAAGGCGGCAATTTTCCAATTAAATAATGTTTAAAACTAAATAATTTAAACACGATGAACTTTTTCGTACGTTACAATTTTTCATACTGTTCAAAAAGTAATTTTTAAATGTTTTCTAGTCTAATCATGTGCGACTTTATACAAGTAAGGACACAAACAAACCTTATCCATTTTACGAAATTGGAAATTCTAAAAAAAATAATTGATAATACGTTTTTTTTATTGATAAGAAAAAATATACATGAGAGAGGCAAAATTGACTAAAAGAGTACGAATATTAGCCGACCCATGTATACCTCATTGATCAAACGGTAGGGTTTTAATTCTATTAGGGTAGTCTAAAGTTTAAATGGTGGTAATTCAATTTTTACAACCTACAACTACAAACGCGGATCGGTCGGACCGGAGTAGTATGACACTATCGTAGAAAATCGACGTCTGAGCAGGAGCAACGTGCTGTTGCGCTTCATTTAATCTCCACACCTTGGAAGTTTGTTTTTTTCTGTCGATGATGAGGTGGGACGTGGACATCAATTCCAATAATAGCTAATATGTTCTCCATTGCTCTTTACTTCAGTACAGGATCATAAGATATATTATAAGTTTCTGAATACGTTTCTTTTAGAACAACGGCCCAAGGCACCACCTATACATTACTTCATCATTTCAGCCTATTGCCGTCCACTGCTGAACGTAGGCCTCCCTCATTTTACGCCACAGAGTGCGGTCCTGTGCCGCCTGTATCCAACGACGCCCAGCAACCTTCACTAGGTCGTCTGTCCATCTAGTGGGGGGGCGTCCCACACTGCGTCGTCCGGTACGTGGTCGCCACTCTAGAACCTTTCTTCCCCAGCGGTTGTCGGTTCTTCGAGCGATGTGGCCTGCCCATTGCCACTTCAGCGTGCTAATTCTTCGTGCTATGTCGGTTACACCCGTTCGTCTGCGGATTTCCGTATTTCGGATTCTATCTCGCAGAGAGATCCCGAGCATAGCCCGCTCCATAGCACGCTGAGCGACTTTGAGCCTGGTTATGAGGCCTACATTTAGGGACCACGTTTCCGTGCCGTAAGTCATCACTGGTAACACACACTGGTCATAGACCTGTGTTTTCAAGCACTGAGGTATGTTGGATGAGAAGATCTTCTTAAGTTTCCCGAACGCTGCCCAGCCGAGTTGGATTCGTCGGCTGACCTCTTTCTCGAAATTGGATCTACCTAACTGGACTGTTTGTCCAAGGTAAACATAATGATCGACAATTTCGAGAATCGCATTGCCAACTAGGACCGGTACAGGAATGACATGGGCATTTGACATGACTTTCGTCTTGTCCATGTTCATTCGTAAACCCACTAGTTGGGATACCCTGCTGAGATCGTTGAGCATGGTGCCCAGGTCCTCCATGGATTCTGCCATGACGACAATATCGTCTGCGAATCGAAGGTGAGTGATGTATTCGCCATTGATGTTGATGCCGAGTCCGGTCCAGTCTAAAAGCTTGAAGACATCTTCCAGTGCAGTGGTGAACAGTTTCGGAGAGATGACGTCTCCCTGTCTCACGCCTTTCTGCAACTGGATCGGTTTCGTACTCTTATCCCGAATACGGACTGACATTGTGGCGTTCCTATACAAACACTTCAGCACTTCGATATAACGATGGTCGATTTGGCACCGCTGAAGGGACTGCAGCACCGCCCAAGTTTCGACTGAATCAAAGGCTTTCTCATAGTCCACAAACGCTATACACAGAGGCCGATTGTACTCCTCGGTCTTCTGGATAATCTGCCGAAGCGTGAGGATATGGTCTATGGTGCTATAGCCTTTTCGGAAGCCAGCTTGTTCGGGCGGCTGGAAGTCATCACGCTTGCACGTGAGTCGATTGGTAATGACTCTCGAAAACAACTTGTAGACGTGGCTCAATACATTACTTATTTCCCAGTAATAAAATACCTATATGCGATAATTTTAGTATACACTTTGATTACTTGTTAACTTGTTTCAGCGGCCATTTGTCAATTAGCAGATGTCAACATTATTTTATACCAATAGATTTTATTCCTGAGACATCAACTAAAGTCTGGTGGCCCTGGAATCTTGACCCATTTTAGAAGGTACAACTTTATCATACTTAAAAGTGTCGGTACACTATAATATACAAATACCTAAGTAGTTATAGATTAAAAGTCATTGTTATATACAATTGAATTGTATATTTTTGTATAGATAAAATGCGATTGTATTTTGAGTAACAAACTGTTAATATTCATCAAATTTATTTAGTTAGTTCAAAGTACGCTTATAAATTATCAACATATGTACGAAAAATTACATCGATATCCGCTTGAGACAGGAACCATTAATATTCTCCAACACCTTAAGCGCACTGATGAGAGATATTTGACATTCCTAGTTATAGTTTTAATGTCTTCCATATATAGAGCAGAATGATAAAAAGTATTTAATATTTTCTATTAAACTAAATAAAACATAATCCGTGTGATAACGGAGTAAGAATACAATTCACCAGCCCCTATCTTACCCGAGGGTGATCGTAAGAGACGACTAAGGGATATAAAATGCATATAACATCTATGCAAGAGAAGGAAAACTCGAAACAAAACCCTATACCAACAATTAATTTCCCTCTCATTACGGAGGAGTCCCGAGCCCAACTGTGGGACATATATGATGATGAAATGATGGGCTGTGATAATGATGATGATGAAATAAAACATTTTTTCTTTATTTCTATTACATATTCTATAGTTTTTGCTTAAACATTAAAGATGTTCTTTGTGCATACTATTTTTTAATTCTTTCATGAAATTTTAACATTGCTGCTGTCGCAGAAAATTAGGGCACACTAATGTCAAATTATACACGCTCGCAACGAACGTAAACGTTTACAGCTAACAAAAAACCTTCAATAAATAAAAAAATGCAATAGCAGCAGTTAATATTATTCTTTTAGAAAAGTAACTATAATAAATTACAATTGAATTTGACTACTTGTTACTAAAATAACACATTGAATAACATAACGGTTAAAGAAATACATGTACGTGTAACTTAATTTTAATGTAGGTATTTGGCTAAGGTTATCGACGAATGAACCGTAAAGTCAACATAATAATAACGTTAAATGTCATGAACGTGTAGTAGACGGAAGTTGGAAGTCCTCGCACAAACTGAGGGCCAATTTGCATCGATACCGAGCGCGCCATATCCCATAAAATGAGTCACCAAATCACTCGTTCCTATCTCACGCAAACACACGATTCGGTGTCGGCAAATAACCGATATTTCAGGAGGGTTACACATCCACGCTTAGTATTAGCAAAAATATAATGACGTCATACGCCACCCTTATTAAGAGCCTACTTTTAATACAATAAATATTTTTAAAGCGAACTGATGAACAGGTGCCTGCTCAGGAGAGTAATTTATATAGTTTCTACCGCCTGTATCCTGATCAGACAGGTTGGCATAGAAATTTATTTAAAATATTTCTTCTCTTGTTTACCTCCCTCCCTCGTGGTTTACCACACAAACAAGAAGGAAAGAGTTATTTACATTATTCTATTCTTTGTCTGGCATTTGAATAAAAGGTAACAAGAATTCATTCAATATATACATAATTATTTAAATATGTATGTATAATTATTTAGGTTTTACCTAGGTACTTACGAATATACATTATTAGACATGTGTAAGTAAGCGAGTGATGTATCACACGTATTACCCGACCGTGTACTGTCCCATTACACATTACGCGACTAAACATCACACATCACATTAAACATGACGCGAACACCTGTGTACTGTTCTGCATTTCTGCAATGTTCGGTGTCTGGCAATTCAATATTTATTTTGAGCTTTATTTTCAGAACGTTAAGGCTTATATTTCTTGACGCCGCCCGCCGTATATATAGAGCGCTATCGCATTACGCATCACACATGACATGCAATATCATGTGTGATGTTTGAAGTGATAGTAAAATGTAATATTACTCGGCACGAAATGTAATGCCATATCACATCACTTCGCGAAGTACTGTTTCGTGCATGTCTATATATTATTGTATAGTGGATAAATATAAAGTTCAAATCTTATCGGTAATTATTTTACGGTAATGTTTGATACAAAAAATTGGCACATTTCTATGATAAATATTTGTCTGTAAATCATTTTGTAAGATAATTTGTGGATGAATGAAGTTATAGAGGTCTTATTATAAATCGTAGAAATCTTGTTTCTACAGTATTTATTATGTATTCATATTTTCTGTTTATCAAACTTACTTTGCCACAGAAGAGAGTGGACATTAACACTTGTCTTTGTATTCGGTATCTTATTGGTCTTGTTGGATACAAAGCTGCAGCTCTAAAGACATTTTCAATTTGCTTTGTTATCAACATACACTCGCCTTTCAACATCGTCGTCATTTTTAATCTCTAGTAACTAAATCCAAAAATATACAATTTCTTTCACTTGTTCCACTCTCTCCGCCATTTTTAAAAATATAATATTCATATACAAATTTAATTATCAGTAGAATTCCAAACTCTGATAAAATATTAAATAATATTATTTGGAGGCTGAACATTTATAAAATTTAACTGAAAATATATAATTATGCATTTTTTTATAAAGAGGTTGGGGATTACAGACAGGTTCCTCAATATCTCTTGTCCTGCATATATGTACGATTTTGGGTTGAAAACTGACGTAATTAGTTAAGTCTGACCCTATTGTTTTAGAAAACTATATCGAGTCTATGAATCTTGTTAATGACTCCACAGTCATTAACAAGATGCTAACTTTTTACTAGCAAGCCCGCATAATGTGTTTTATCAGTTTTATTTTATCAATCTAATGCATAGTTTAGAGTAACAGTAGTTAATTTTACCTTATTGCATTTTATGGAAGAACGTTCGAATTTCAGAAAATATATTGACTTTTAAGTGCCTCGATGATTGAAATAAATCGAATCAAATAATTTATAATACATGATACTCCATAAAGGCATTTACGTTTTATCAATTTTACATTTCATTTGAAATTAATCTAATAATATACCATTGGATTGGAAAGTGGCTACAAGCTGAGAAGATTTGGCAAAAATAAATGCCGCGGACTTGTAATTTTAAGAAAAATGTCTTTTGTAGATGATATTGAATTTTAGCAAGTAGATCCAGTGTGATGATACAGAATGACAGTTATTGAACAAAATTTCTTGGAATTAACTGCAAAAACGGCGTAGTACCTAATAGCGATTTTTCATGCTGAGTGTCGTGAGTCCAAACCTTCTCCAGAACAATTTTTATACCATTCACAAATTCAAAATCTAAATTCGACTTATATTCGTTAATTCAATATCTATAAAATCACCAGTGACATAAAGCTTTATTTGGGGCGGTGTGTCTTATCATCTTTAAATAGTTTATTTATTGAGTCAAACGATGTAGATACTAATTAACAAAATGTTATTTTACAGAACTTCGAGGTGGACCACTTGGGCAGGATGTGTATAAACTGCAACAATGGCATTGCCACTGGGGAGCGCGAAATGGCGAAGGTTCGGAGCATACTGTAGACGGGCGATCTTTCTCCGGTGAACTCCATTTAGTGCATTGGAATACAAGCAAATATAACAGCTTCTCTGAAGCAGCTGGTCAACCTGATGGACTAGCCGTTCTAGGCGTCTTATTAATGGTAAATTTATAATTTATCTTACTCATAAGTCTATAGAAAAAGATAATAATGTAATCCATTTAGTTTTCTAGCTCTCCTTGAATCTGGAAGGTTTATAGAACCTTGTATTGTTTTTGATAGATTGACAAACGGTTTAGTATCCAGCAACCACGTGGGCTTTAGAATCGAATATTTGTCAAGACACGGGCGAGCAAGGAATAACGTAAATTATATTCGTAATTCCTAACAGAACCTGTTTATTTGTTGTTCAATATATTCGCATCTACGGAGCGATGTCACTAATTTAATATTGCATTCTGTACAAAAGGTGATTACCTAGTTCACAGAAGCTCAACAAGCAAATCCTATTAAGTGCAGCGATGGGCTATGTACCTATGCGATAATAAAATATCCAACTGCATTGTCTTTCAACAAACACATTTATATTATTATTTACAATTGTAAAGACCTATTTATAATTGTAAAACTGTGTATATTTGGTAGTTTATGAATTAATCACACATAAATAACAAAAGGTGTTGGAATTTAAATTGGATTAACATACAAAATACTAATTAATTAATGGCTATAATCGATATACAATTTATCAGCATTCTGCTTTTATCCCAATTACTTATGGTCGTCGTAATATGTACTCCTCTTCCATCGTTTAGATTACAATAGTTTTGGCAATAATTTTATGACTGACCGCGTTCCTTATGTTAAACCTTTTTGGGAATATAATTGTTGACCAGATGGCATCAGATGGAACTTGGCCTAGGTCTATGTAAATCTCATTCACCTATTACGACACTAAGCAATGTAAGGGTTGGTAGTATTCGTAGTCACACAGCATATTTGCATATTGTATAATGAATTATATAACTACAATTAATACATTATGTTAAATTTGTGGAATTATAATAACAAATAAATACAAGGACGTTTGGCGGAAACATAACAATGTCATGTGTCGCTCTTAATTTTCATTGTACAGAAGATGGAATGATCTAGGTACTAGCGTTTTGTACCATGGGTTCGATGCCCGCGCAGGATGGTTCTTTATGCGATCCACAAATGTTCCGAGTCTAGGTGTGGTTTGTGCCTGTTAATTGTATGTTTGTAAATTTAGTCGCGGATACAAGAATTTATTACTTAGTTCGGAGCGTTGTCTTTAAAAAAATACTTATTCAATACTTTAGTTTTTTGTGTGGTGCCGTCACCACACAAAAAACTAAAGTATTGAATATTACCCCGTGGTAACAGTATAATGCACCGTCCCCTATCTTGCCAGTGGGTGTCGTAAAAGACGACTAAGATATATAATATGCATATAGAAAAACTTGTCATAAAACTCTATACCAACTCATAGACTAGGGTGATATAGTAGGTGCCGGGCACCGAAGACAAAGATCGGGTACCGGTGGCCCGCTCGCACGGCGAAGAGAAGAGTTTTACATGGTCTATGGAGTCTATGGGGTCACGCGCCGCCTCTTCCGTCACCCCGAACCAATTTGGCTGGGCGAGACCAAGTCCATAGTCCTCCGCAAAAAAAAAGTATTATATAGTAGGTCAATTTCCTTCCTAATGTGACCGGGTTTCGAGCCCAACAGTGGGACGTAGTAGTAGTAGATTTAATCTTAATACTAAGTGTAAACTTGAGAAATAAAATCACTCGACACTGGCAATAATGAACTCACATTAGTAGCTGATTGACAAAACAAAAAAAAATAATTCCATTTCCGTTTTTACTCTTGGTATTATTTTTCTAAATGTCATCATAAGCCTGTACAGGTGCAAAACCAATAACTTGTTTTACAATTTTAATTTTAAGTAGAATAAGTATAGTAAGTATAGTAATAGTATTGAATATTTCTATATTCTTTATATTAGTGGTTAAATAGGTATCGTATTATATTCGTAATCATAATTTGAATACAATAAGTATTAATTAAAATTCACTTCATAAACACAATATTGAACAATACAATTAATTCATACTTAATTTAAAAATAAAATTAAAGAATTTTAAAAGTAAAAATTTTATTTAAATATTAAGTGACCAATAATCGTTATTAAAGTATTTTGAAGTTTATAGTTTGTTCATATATCACATGGTCATCCCGGCCAGCAGAAGGCATGAGACCCCATAAGCTCCTATGCAACTGCAATCCGCCTATTAAGCGGACCACTACCACAGATACTGTAGATTTTTGACAAATGGTTCGCCCGGTAGGTTAGGCTTTTAGTTATTTTAATCCCGAGCGACGCTTGGAGTATTCGATGTCTCACCTACCCATAAAGCCTTCATTCAAGTGACCAACTGTCCCCGGTCCATCCACCCATGATATACATACATACATACATATCCTCACGCCATATCCCTTGCAGGGTAGGCAGAGAGAACAGAGTGCCAGAGAACTCTATCTTTGCATACTTCACTCGCTTCCTCAACATACATAATTCTCTTCATACACGCTCGCCGGTTTCGGAGAGACCCATGATATCATATAGATATATGCTTTTTTATTAACTATGTATTTAGCAAAAAAATATCATTTGCCTTTTTCTGTCGCAGGTTGGATCCAAACACAACGAATTGGACAAGGTTATTCGATTGCTGCCATTCATAACACATAAGAATGACAAAGTAACACTATCCGATCCGCTGGACCCGGTCAAGCTGCTACCTTCGCAGTTCGGCTACTGGACTTACCCCGGTTCACTTACCACTCCACCTTGTACAGAATCTGTTACTTGGATCCTTTTCAAACAGCCCGTCCAAGTTTCAGCTGACCAGGTTTGTAAATTTCCACATAATCAAATCATATTAAAGTTACGGACATCAAAACATATTAATTGGCCTAACAGTTCTAGTATGCACGCTATGCATGCTACTGCTGATCGTGAGATCATGGATTCGAATCATGAAGCAAGCAAAAGCAATTATTTTAGGGTTTTCTACATATTGCTATGTAGATTATGGCGTCAAGCACAGTTGCGCAAAAACGAATGATAAAATTATAGGACAAGGACAGTTGCGCAAAAACGAATGATACAATTATAGTCTGGCTTTACAATTAATTAGTAAAATAGTGTAATAAAATAGTGATGTACCTACTCCTTATCATATTTTACCATGACAATGTTAATCGACAGTAGTCAGCTTCCCAAAAATATTATAGAGCACACACGCTTGCTTTTGAAGTCACTGCTTGCTATATAAGGGGCAATTGTATAAATATGTATAAAAAATATAACTTAACTTAGTGGAGTCGAGAGTCTCCGAAACCGGCGAGCGTGTATGAAGAGAATTATGAATGTTGAAGAAGCGAGTGAAGTAAGCAAGGATAGAGTTCTCTGGCACTCTGTTCTCTCTGCCTACCCTGCAAGGGATATGGCGTAATAATATGTATGTATGTATGTATAAAAAGAAAACCTCGAATGAGTACGTAAGCGGATAGAAAACCTGCTGATTTGAAAAATATCTTTTTTCATCATCAACACTAAATGGTATTGCCATATATGTACTAAATTTCATGTGTAATGGTCTTATTTATAAAAATATCATGGATATTTTTGGATTATCTGAATCGACCATGAGCTATAGTAGTCATGGTTGTCTAGCCGATATAACTTCCATTTTCTTTAATTATTCACAAGGTACTTCGTGTGAAACACTGATACTTATTAGACAATAATCTACTTATTACAAAAATGACAGCATAGTAGAGAGACAAGTCCTTATACGTAGTTAACGTAGAAATATTTTTTTTGCATTTTATAAACTATTTGTTGTCTCTGATAAGAACTAGAAAATACGAGGAAATTGTCTTTCTAAAAGTAACGTCAGTAGTTATTAAAAAATATTTCGAAATTATATGAAATCCGACTTTTAGAGAACACGATAAATCCTCGATCACGCCTGGCGTAAAAAATTAGGACAGTTTACATAGGAAGTCAGTACCTCGAATATTCTGTTATTTAATTGCATTTCGATGCTCACTAATCTTACTTTTAGTGACTTCAAAAAAGAAGGTTCTCTATTCGACCGTATATTTTTTATGCATATTCAGATACAATGTTATTTATGAAGCAATTCACATGATTATTTCTGGAAATAATTAACAAGTTATTTTTTAGACTTTGAAAATATACTATCCCTAGTTACCACTTCTCAAAATTAAATAGAAAATTTATAACGATTAACATGTTAGTAGTTTCATAACTTCAACTCCTATGTTACATACGTATGTTGTCAAAAATTGGTGCAGACATTTTGTTAAAAATGTATAAACCCGATAAAATCAAATAACTATTAAGATTTGTCATAAACTTGTAGTGTGTAATTAGCAGGTGGCTTTAAGTAGATACATTAGTACACGTCATAAGCTAAATGGACCTTTAATAATTATTTTATAATATCACAAATAACTGTAATAGCGATATTAATCTATTGGCTTTAGAGTTTTTAGACATCTACAGCGAATGGCATTCGAATAGTATCTATTAAATAAGAGCAAACGACCTACTTTGCTGTTAACTTTCCAAATACTCATTAGGAGAAATAATTCTTCACATACAATTCTTTTAAATAAAATAAACTAGATGGATTGCTAATTTATGTACACGCGCCTACAGTTAAAAGATTGAGTAATCATTATTTCAAACATCACGATACTAGTATCTATTGGTCTTTAAAAGACGACAGACATTTTTGGATCTAATTCTACACATCTTTACCAATATATTTTATGTGAGCCAGAACCCACAAAGATCGTCATGGATGAGGGTGGAGCTTTAACTCCCAATAGAATTGGGGAGCGCTTCTAACTTTATCAGTCGCAACAAATTGACTTAATAAAGCTAAACAATAGGAACTTGATTACGAGCGAAAAATGAATATCACACGTGGGAGTCGAACCCTCACCTATTGGAATACCGTTCCAATCGTCCTACCACTTAGACAAGTGTGAGCTGTCGTATAACGTTCAATATTCGGGTCGGTGATACGATTCTGTCATCGTTTAATACAATTCTAACTGCAAAGTTAGAGTATTAAACTTTATATAATGTGTAAACATTGTCGGGTAGATGGCACACGTCTCCCATAAAAAAGAAAATATAATACGAGCCGAAAATTGAACGTTATACGACAGCTCATACTTTTCTAAGTGGTAGGACTATTGGAGCGGTATTCCAATAGGTGTGGGTTCGAATCCCACGTGTGACATTCATTTTTCGCTCGTAATCATCATCAATGTTAAATTTTCAGTAATTTAAATGATAGAAATTAAAAAAATGCATTATTATTTAACGCGTCAAATACTGTTTCTATCCGATACTAATATTTCAAATATTTAGAAACGGTTGTGTAATTCACCCAGTTAACGTCTCTCCCCTCTGGGAATTACAATAACGGCTTTATATAATCAGATATCTACATTTAACAATTAGCAGTTTTATGCTGCCACTAGACTGATATAGTTCAAACAACCATATTATTACTAAATAATTAAACATTGATTGTAATTCCAGCTAGCTTCGATGCGTAAACTGAAGTGCGGTGAGGCGTCTTGCGGGACGGAGGCAATGGAGTTACTGCACAATTACAGGCCCACGCTACCGCTCGGCAACAGAGATCTGAGAGACTTTGGCGGCAACTAACCAACGGTGTAACGCTTTACTACACAATCAACCGCATATGGTTAAAGATTTTATCAGGAATTGATGGCAAATAATTCAATTAATATAATGTGGAACAGTTGCCCAGCTCGTATTGAGGCAAGCTATTATTGACACGTGTAACGTGACTGGTTCCTGTTTCTACACTTTACATGTATGATGTCTAAAAGTACAGTGCATGTTATTGTTAGAACACGAATCTCCATTTATGTTTTTAAAATCTAGATATAGTTTCAATCTCAATTATTACAGTTTCTAAATGTGTTAAACATTCAAGTAACTATTTAGAAGTATCTGAACATTGTATGAATCTAAGTAAATAATAAATATGGAGCAGAACAAAGTTTTTAAAATATGTATATTGATATAGATAGCTAGTTTAAATATACATGAAGTGCCTCCAAACAGTCAATTTCTCGCTTGTATATTTAAGTGTTTTATTCGCAATCATTATTTTAAATGTATACAAAGTATTGAATAATTATATTGTTTTATTCGTAATTTAATGGATGTAGAATTAGTAATAAGTGTCAAAATATAGTGATAAATAACAGGAATTGGTGATCACTGATTTGTATCTGTGATACTGTAAGCATGTAATGAATATATATTATCAACAAAATAACATTTACCATATTTTTTAATTGTTATTGAATTTTTATTCCGAACTACTACTTAAATTATCTTTACTTATAGATATGGTATCATTTACTTAGACCAATCAGTAAGTATATTATCCACAAAAGGTAATAGATATTGTCCAATTTAATGATGTGGTTTTAGGCTTGAACAAATAAACACTGAGTGATATAATTTTATTAACTCGAAAGTGAGTTTAGACTAAACGAATATAATTTAGAAAACAAAAACACTTACTAAAGGTGCTTTCTTTGCTGTATTCTTGAAAAAGATATAAATTTTCCATATAAACTACCGAAAAAAAAAAATTAAACAAAGAATTAAGTTTGCTATGAGGTACAAACGATCAAAAAAAAGTACTCTGTTATCAACCGAGCAAGACCATCTGCGTTTCATTGATGTATTTTTATATTAACTAAACAGGTAGAAGAGCCCATGGCCCACACAATCTTATATGGTAATTCTTCTTGAACTCTTCAACTCTAAGGTTACTGATAAATCGCAAACATCCTAATAATATTAGAAATTTCCGCAATCATAAAGTCCGGTCTACATAATGAGAATTAGAATAAGTGAGAATAACATCAGCTTCCATTTGTTTAGTCTAAGTTCAATTGAATTTTATTTATCACTTACAACTCTATAATCTTCGACTCTCGTCGCCTAGGTGTCTTGTTTGCATTAGAACAGGGACTCCAAGTGCCGTTCTTAATGACACGCTTTTGTCAATGACCATTGTGATATTTGACAGACAAAGTCTTCAATGAATATTATTATGGTTCAATAAACCTAAAATCGCAAATTGCAAACTTGGTGCCTAGATAGAGAAATGACTGAAAGTCATAAATGTCTCGACTGAAATATTAGGTATACTAATTAATCTACGCGTAAGTTGTATATTCCATAAAACAAAAGTGCCTCAAACGTAAGTAGGTAAACGCCACAGTTATGTTAACTGGGATGTTAGATATATAATAAACCGTAATGTATTTATTTATTTAACAATGTATTTCGTGAAGCTTATAGCATAAATAAAAATAAATTTATACGCGTTTTGTTTTATTTGAAATTTCTATAAAATATAATCCACATTTTTAAACGCAAGTATTAATATAATTTATACATAGTATTTCTATATACCCAAAGTTACTGTTGTAGTCTTATTTTTTTACGGTGGACTATGGATGCGTCTCGCCCCGCCAAATCGGTCCGGGGTGACGGAAGAGGCGGCGCGTGACCCCATAGACCCACCGCGCAAGGCCTCTCTTCGCCGTGCGAGCGGGCTACCGGTACCCGATCTTTGTCTTCGGTGGCACTGTTGTACAGTCTGACCAGTGTTGTATAATAGGCCTGTTTGATTATGTCATGCTATATGGTAGTTAACAATTGTAGTACCTATATTTTTGTTAAGTAATGTTAGTGTGTATGTAGTAGGCATTGTGGTATATATGGTACGTTATGATGAGTTGTATGTTGTGTGAAGTGGTATAGTACGGTACGTTTTCTTTTTCCCCGACAGAGATTTTACTTCTGCAAGAAGTAAACATTGAAATGACGATAACAATATTATTTATTTTGATTTGTTTTGTGATTTGTTAAGGCCCATTAGTTAAGTTTTTAGGTTAATGAAGTCGCATCCAATTTTTGATACATAGCTATGTGGTAGGAGCTACGAATTAGTATTTGTTATACCAACCCTTACAGCGTTCGTGGGTGACGTTAAAGACGGCTAAGAGCTTTACATCGACCTTTAAACCCGTCTAATGCTGTCTGGTACATACCCAAGGTGAATTGACATCAGGTAAGCGGCCGGTTATAAAAGTAATGTCAATACTTTTACAATACGTAAGATAAGTACATATTGCGTCTTCAAGTAATTAAAATAAGAGAAGAGGATGATGATGATGACTTTATTTTTGATACTTGGGTAATATCACACGTACGCAAACCCGAGTACCTACGAGCTGGTGAGTAACAGAGTTGGAAAATTATAGAGCCACTTCTCCATTATTAGATGAAAGTAGACAACGCTACAGATAATTAGAATAAAAACAACGATACATTATATATGGAGTGAATTTATTGGGCGTTAATATATCACTGAGCATGAATAATAATTGTATAAATATTAAAATTGTTTTTATAATTTATTAATACAAAATACATAGGTATTATATATTATATTGACCCTAGAAAGCATAAACGTAGTAATCCACAAAATAAAAATATCTAAAAAAAAATAATTAAAAAAAAATGTGAATCGAAAGTTAAGTTTGGATAATACCCAAAAACGATTCACAAATATACAAAATTCATTACAAATACATTTTTATTTAAAATATAAAATGGTTTTCTAGTCTAGTGAACAATTGTAACTTTGTGGGTTATTAGGTCTATGGTTTCTAGCCCCAATATATTACAGATCTTAGATTCAATAAAATATAATTTTGTATAACTGCCCGCTTTTATACCTGGAGCACTAGAAAAAAGTGATACACACCTATATGTCGCCTATTTATCTAACTTTCAAATCATACAAGCAAGAAGAGCTCGTTTATCAACGACATTCAACAGTACAGCGCCTTTATATTTGAAACTAATGGGTTTAAGAACAATTCAACTTGACTTCACCTCTTGATTAAAGACCCAACATCACCAATGTTATTTAACACTCGTACGTAAGCCATCAAAAGAGAAAGATTGTACGGTACGAAATAATATGTAAAAGGACGTTGAATATGACTTTACTGTAATCTACTCTAAAGGAACGATCTGTTATAGGCCATGTAGCCTATGAAAATCTGTAAATTGGTACCATAATTTCAAATAAATATACCTATATATAATATTACTGCTGTTTTTATATTACATGTTTCATTACACACATCCAGGAAGCAATAAAAGCTATTTTGTACATTTATTATTAATTGAATAGTTTATGAATAATATAATATATCCTGTTAAATATATAATAAAATGAAGCGTACATAGCTTTATTTATAGCTATTACCTATATCTAACTGTTACATTTGGTGTCAAAATGTCTAAAAAACGTACAAAAACCTATTATCTAAACTGAAAGAGCTTCGTTGTACATATATATATTATCATATAAATCTTAACTAGTAATGTCTGATTATAATAATCTTTCGGACGATTTAAAACAACACTTTTTTTTTAAAATAAACAAGTATAAGCATGTCTTCATTACATTGATATTAAATATAAACCATAGAGATTAGAGTATAAGGCGAACAATGTCATATGGGAGAAAAGTTGAAAAAGTGTCCAGCTGTATGCTATAAATAACAATTCAAAAACCTTTCACAATCGCGCTGGTGTAGCAAAAGGTATGGTATGAATAAGTATAGCAATTGCAGATGAACTGAAGTATGCCGAGTTAAAAAAAATAATATCATTTATAACCTTCAATAATTATTACAAGAAAACGTACACCTAGAGTGATTTTATTTCGTAAACTGTGAATAGTAGTAAGCTTATTGATTTATTAGTTTCCTTTTCCACTTCCTTTTAAATTTACCTTGATGCTAATGTGGCGCCACCCTTATTTAATACATTTCGACGGACACTTTTCATATACACAGATGATTCTTCTTATACTCTAGTCTAAATGATATAAATTTATCTAAAATGTTACCATAAGCATAATTTTAAAGTTATAGATACGTGAAATGAGTCTTTTAAGGCTATATAAGCTTATTAGTGTAATGTCTTCAGCATCGACCCCTAAATATTGGATAACATCTAAGGCAATATAAATGGGAACATTAAAAATTAATATTTTGCCTTGTTGCTTAAAATTTAGATTTGTTCATGAAAAGTCTGCTAACCGAAAATCCAATGCGATAGACATATTATGCCGCGTTAGTTTATTTAAAATGTAAAAAAAAAAAACAATTACAGTTTCACGAATTTAATATCTCAGCAGGCTCTAGTTCTAAACAAAATATGTATTCATCTCTTTTTAAAAGGCATTTGGCTTCTTTGTATGCATGTAGCATGTAACCCTATATATATCCCTCAGTGTCCTTACTCTCCGATAACTTGAACCGTGTATGTACATATACAACTTCAGCACTTTTTCAAGCGGAAGTAACGTAGGGAAAGCTTGAATGAATAGCAAAACAGTAATTTCCTAACGAATGTAATAACATTCGTTTTGATTATATTGAAGTTTGCCGTGTGATGACGGAGTAAGAATATAATTATCCATTATTCCCTTGGAGACTTCCAACAATGGTAGGAAAATTGACCTACTATACTACGCTTATCAAGCGATTTGCTGTATAATTTTGTATTGGATTTTCCTTTTCTTGCTCTAACGCCATTCACTCAATTTCTTAATTTTCGTTTACGACACTTACTAGACTACACTTTCCGTGTGGTGAAGGAGTAAGAATACAATTCACCACTCCCTATCCTACCCGTGGATGATCGTACGAGACGACTAAGGGATATAAAATGCATATAACATCTATGCGAGAGAAGGAAAACTTGAAACAAAACCCTATACCAACACGTCTGACCAGCGTGGTATAGTAGATCAATTACCCTTTCATTATGGAGGAGGCCCGAGCCCAACAGTGCGACATATATACCGCTGAGATGATGATGACACTTACTAGAAAGGACATCGCTATATGATTTCCTAATCGGTTACCATACGGATTTTTTTTTATATACATACGATAAGCTGGACACACCTACATACTAATACTAAATATGATATAAAAATTGTTTGTAAATAAGATCAATCATCATACAAATAAGATAATAATATATAACTAATTATGACAGTAAAATAGCAATTGAAATTTATAAATTCCAAGCAGTATAAGTATAACAGTTATAAGTATAAAAAATAATAATCATTCATATATCAATAATAATCGTACCCATAAATCGACAAATGGAGAGCACCAGAGGAATAGGCAGCAGCATTTTTCTGAGAAATTCATAACATGAAAAGCGATGGATTACCCTCATACCAATCGTAGCATTATTCCCCTTCGTGGGCAGACTTATGTGTAACAGTGGACGTTCTATAAACCGATTGAAGCAAATTTGATCATTTACACAAATAAATATTAAATAAATGTGTTCATAATTTTTTTATCTGGCTTTGCTTGCTACCTCGCCCGTAAACACTATTTTAAAATGGAGGAAGACCCACAACTTCCCAGGTATAAATACCTCTCATTAAACAATGTAAAAAGTGGTGGGTCTCCTCCTAACCTCCATTTTAAAATAAAAGTGATTGCCACCATGTATCGCCCAAGTCAATTATTAATTTACGCATTACCATAAAAGTTCATAGAGACTCAATTGGCACACCGCTAAGGCAATCTGCGTAACGTGTCTATACTGTTTAAGATATTTAAATTACAATGACTTCTACATTCAAGGTCTATCATCTATAAAAATTAAAATATCCTGAATGCTACTTCACATAACATAACATTATGCTGTGTCTACCACACACGCCTACGAATACTACCAACCTTTACTTTGCTGGTGGATATCGTAAAAGACGACTAAGAGCTTAGACCTAGGCCAACACTACCTGATGCCATTTGGTCAGCAATTGCATTCCCAATGTGGGTTGATGTCAGGCAGGCAGCCAGTCATAAAGCTATTGCCAATAACCTTTGCAATATGTAGGATGAGCGTTACACATATTGCGTCGACCCCAATTAATTGGGACAAGAGCATGAGAATGATGATCCTGAATGTTACTTCAGATTCAAAGTTATAATCTATTTTGCTAGTTGAGCATGATGAAGTAAATCTTTATATTTTATAACATCTTTATAACACGTATAGATTACCTAGGGTTTATAGTCAAACCCTAAAAATACAAATTAAGGCAAGTATTTATATATTGTTTTAACTAATTGGTGGGATATTTTACCCGCTAGTACTTATATAAATAAGAAGTTAAAATTTAATCAGATCATTTGAATCGTCAAGTTCTCTACTCACACTAGGTCTAGTAATCTCAATGTTTATAGCATCACCGTTTGAATTTTTTGGTGACACTTTCCTTTTCGGTGGCACTGGAGTTTCATCTAAAATGCCAGAGACGCCTAAAAGACGTCCCTGTTCAGCGAAATATTTCACTTCACAATTAATTTCGACTCGCCTGTTATTAGGCGATAATTTTGTTCTGACTGGCGGACTAGGTGCTGCTCTCGAATACGCCGGCCTATTATCAAATATGGATGTATTAATTGGATTTAAACTTCCTTGTAAAACCGAAGTTTTACTTCTCTCTAATGAATAAACTTCACTAAAGTTCTCTTTTTTCTCACTATTACTACTGTCATCGACAGTATAAAAGGTGGCCTTATTCGTGTATTCAGACCGAAAATGTCGGTGCGCCTGAACGTCAGATTTACTTCTTTCTAATGTAAAGGCACCATTGGTATGAAGATGACAACTGAACGAACTAGTATTGACTGTGCATGCTGGGACTGTAGAAAATGGCACTGATGGTGCCCACAAGCATGCTCCTTCATTTCTTGGTACCAATAGAAGAGGGTCCTGAAAAATTATTATTATGAATAAATTATTGAGAAAACATAATAAATTATAATTAAACTAAGATCCCAAACATCTTTAATGTAGTTATAAAAGTATGCAGCAGTAAACATAGGTAGAATGTGACGAATTAAAGGATTAGGCTTATAAATACCATGTAATAAAAGGTTCAATCTTCTTTACTCATGGAGTAAGAATACACCTTCCTTTATGGTGGGTGCCATAACATGCCGTTAGAACATAAGTCACACAGATAAAAACCATAGATCTAAATTAAATCTAATTACCTTTCCAGTAATGGCAAATATTTTTGACTGTAGAGCATGAAGTTTGTTTCTTAAATATTCATATGAACTCTCCCTTAGTTTTATCACCCATTGTACTACATTGTCCTCAGCGCGTGCAGCAAAGATATGCCGTTTCTCAGGTTCGTCTCTGGAGATATAACAGATAGTAATTTGAAAGTAATCCTCAATTATAAATTAATAGGAAAATCTGAATATCAAGATGACAGATCTATACTAATATTATAAAAACAAAGACTTTGTTTGTTTGAATGCGCTAATCTTAGGAACTACTGGTCGGATTTGAAAATTCTTTCAGTGTGAGATAGCTCATTTATCGAGGAAGGGTATAGGCTATATGTCATCACGCTAAGACTAATAGGAGCAGAGCACCAATGAAAAATGTTTCAAAATCGGTTTACTTTTTCCTTTTGAGAGCTTCCGCTGGGTAAACGGTCAAAGTTTCGCGACAGCATATGTCTATCTTTTAAGGTTGGCTCACTATAATCTTTTTTTATTCTGATCAAATTTGTTTTAAAATTATGCGATATTTTCGAAGGTGTTTTTATAAACATAATATTAATCCTTATCCAAATAAATACGTTATTCATCACAAGTATTTAATTTAAAACAAAATTGCCCTGTACATTATTTGATTTTAATGAATATCTTAGGAAATATTGCAGTTTAAAAATAACATCGCAGCATAATAATGATCAAGTACTGCGCGCGCATTTATGGTAAAAATACTGGGTCTTATAATCTTATAACATGTAGATTATAATTTATTCTCAAAAATAAACTTAAAATTAATGTTATGTTAAAGTACTTCTGCGCACACTACGTTTTGTTTTCTTCTCATGACTGCCCGTCGGCCTTACACATCCTAAATAATAATAATAGTTGTAGGAAGTATTAGTGCCTCCTCTTATGTATGGCAGTGATAGTTGGATTTGGCGGGGAAGACATGAAAGTAAAATAAATGCTGTAGAGGTAAGAGCTCTTCGTAACGTGTGTGATGTAAGTCGGAAAGATAAAATTAGGAATAATGTTATAAGAGAGCGCTGGTATGCTGAGGTGCATTGGACATGCAGAAAGAATGAGTGGGGAAGAGGTTGACGAAGCAAACATATAAGCAAACATGAATGGGAAGAATACAAGGGAAAGACCATGTCATAGTTTTCTAGACCAAATTGGAGATTTGTTCACGAGAGGTCATACATATTAATAACCTATATAAATAAAAAATAAATATATGCTGCAATGTATGTGCATGCATAACTACTGGACTCTAAGTACATGCACCAAATTGGATAACTCTTTTTTTATTTTATTTGTTATTGTCAGCACAAGGTTTTTATAGAAGAAAAATTAAAAAAGCCAGCAATATTGTTTTAAAAATCTCATAATATGTAGAGCGAGTGAAAAAGATAGAAGGCTGTGGGGATTTTCAATATATTGAGAGAACATACTGGCACTCTGTTCTCTCTGCCTACCCTGCAAGTGATATGGCGTGATG
This sequence comes from Lymantria monacha, assembly GCA_905163515.2. Lineage (NCBI taxonomy): Eukaryota > Metazoa > Arthropoda > Insecta > Lepidoptera > Erebidae > Lymantria > Lymantria monacha. The sequence goes on from LR991083.1 coordinate 15,085,145, forward strand.
GTATGTATGTATGTATGTATGTTGAGAGAACATTAACAGATTGAGATTATCAATAAATGAGCCAGCAGTTGATAACTTCAAAAATATTGACAGTATTTTCATTGTACTATATGATTGATAGTAATTTAATTACGAAATTAAATTCAATTATGAAATAAAATTAAAATTATGAGATGAAAAATGCAGCTGAAGTTGCATGGGTCAGCTTAGTCTTTATTATATAATTGTGTACTAAATGCATGCCTTTATCTCGACAATTATATAAAAGTGGAGTCCAGTCCCATTGCAAGCTCTATTGCTATAGACATTTTTCAAATAAAACAAAATATCTTCATTTGCTACAAATCAAAAGCTTTTAGAATTATGAATCTTTTTTAGAGATTTATATTTCATAAAATACAATTCCACACATTCTCCTTTATTTTCGAGTATGCCATTTTAGACTAATATCTAAAATTGTCAAATCTGAGATATAATATCAAATCTGAAAATAATTATCAATTTATTTATTTTAATTGCAAATGTTAGGTGTAACTTATGTCTAGTATTAATAAATTATATTATCCATAACAAAAAAAAAACTTACATAAATGATATTGAAAATGAAAATGGTATGCTTTGACCATGTTCCATCTGTATTGAGGAATTTTCCAAAATAAACATTCCTGCAGGGTTCCTTGTGTCAAATTTGCCCATTTCACTTATTTTAAAATAAAACAAATAATTGTTAACTAGACGAAACCATCTCTCTTTGAATACTAAAAACAAAATAAAATATAATATTTATACAGAGTTTAAGAACAGAGTAAACCATAGATATGACTGTAAATGAGTCTAAGTGATAATACTAAGCTTTACTTTACAAGAACCTGTCTATAATCATTATATATATATATATATATATATATATACCATTTAGGAAAAGGCATATACAATTAAGTTTCCAATACTCTGTTGGAATGTCATATTACTTTTGAACTATTCTTATATGCTAAACTTCTTGATAGAGTTCTTGATAAATAGATGGATACAAAATAGATAAAAAAGAGAACTCTAAGCCTATGTTGAGATTTTACATATCAACCCATTTCAACTGATATGGAGAACCTCCAGAGAATTTTTCACACTAAAGATCTCTTTAGTGTCATATCTGTCATGAAAAATATTAAATTATTACATGTTATTTTACGCTGTAATGTTTGCATATTATTTCTATATATATATATATATATATATATATATATATATATATATATATATATATATATGTATATTTGTATACCTATACATTTACTTCCTTAAATATTTGTAATCTCTTATTTTACCTATCACATCCATGAATGATATATAAAGAAAAAGGCACTTAGGATTAAAGTTAGTTTGTGTTACAGTATTAAACCTTAGTCCACTAATATCCAATGGCTATAAAAATATCAAGGCTATAAATAGACAGTGATGATAACAATAGGAAATTTTACATCCTTACTGTTGTCAGTTTACAAAGGACAATTGCATAGTAAAAAAATTATAAATATATCAAAAAATGCAAATACATATAAGGTGTAATTTCCTATCACCTAGAATTGTAGAATAAAATTTAAGACACTACTGGCACTTAAGTTGTCAACTTTCTTTAGATATTTTATGAATAATGTTCATTTATGTGATTTCCTACAAGGATGATCTGGTAGTATTATACACCAACCTGATGGATTGCGATAACTGCCATTCGATATTTTTTTATAATTTAATCTTCCTTCTATAACACAAGGTTGATCGCTCAATTGAGCGAGTTCACGAATATTGCATTTCATTGGTACACAATTTAAATAACTTTGACTACAAAATACTACGTTTTCACAGAAGCACTTTTATATTGATGTAATTTAGATTTATTTTACATAAGTTGTAGTGTTAATGCTACAACGCGTTAACATTTCAGATTCTGACAACAGACTTTCCTTGTAAAATAGTGCTAAAATCATTACTAAATTGCAATTTGTAAATATCTTTGACGTATGCATAGATAACAAACTCGGTATTGCCAACAATAATTATAAGTCATATTCCCCAAAATTACACGATAAATTCAACAAACAACATTTAACATCCATGTATATTTCACTACACTGTATAGATCTCTATCGTTTCAATACACTATATAGATGTCAGATTCTCTATCTACGATACATCTCAGCGATCATTAAAACGTAGTGTTTTTACTCTTGTAGTTGTTTAACTCTTTGGACATCATCGAAATGAATTACATTAAAGTGAACCATTACACTGACTGACTTCTATAGCAACCGCTCTCAACATTGTATGATGTAGAACTATCTCATTACACCGACAAAATTATAGACGTATTCTAAAATTTTCCGTTCTTCTGTGTTATAAATTTTTAATCCGGGCTAAGAATACAATCTATCACTACCACCCCCTTAGGTTCTCATGTGGATCGTAAAAATCATCCATTCATCAGCCCGTAAACGTTCACTGTTGGACATAGGCCTCACCACGAGAATGCCATTTAAAACGGTCCTGTGCCATCTGCATCCAGCGGTTTCCTGTGACCTTGATGATGTCGTCGGTCCACCTAGTGGGGAGTCTTCCTACGCTGCATCGTCCGATTTTTGGTCACCACTCGAGAACCTTTCTTCCCCAACGGTAGTCGGTTCGTCAAGCGAAGTGGCCTGCCCATTGCCACTTCAACATGCTAATTCCTCGGGCTTTGTCAGTTACACCTGTTCTTCTACGGATTTCCATGTGCCGGATTCTATCACGTAGAGAAATACCGAGCATAGCCCTCTCCATAGCATGCTGAGCGACTTTGATCTTTTTTATGAGGCGGACGACATTGAGAGACCACGTTTCAGTGCCATAAGTCATCACTGGTAACACACACTGGTTAAAAACCTTTGTTTTCAGAAACTGTGGAATATTGGACGAGATCTTTCTAAGTTTCCCGAACGCTGCCCAGCCAAGGTGGATTCGTTAACTGACCTCTTTCTCAAAATTGGACTGTTTGTCCTAGGTAAACATATTGATCGACGACCTCGAGAATCGCATTCTCAACCAGGACCGGTACAGAAATGACATGGGTATTAGACATAATTTTCGTCTTGTCCAAGTTCATTTGCAGCCCTACTAGTTGGGAGACCTTGCTGAGGCCATTGAGCATGGTGCCAAGGTCCTTCAGGGATTCTGCCATGACTACGATATCATCTACGAATCGAAGGTGAGCGATGTATTCGCCATTGATGTTGATGCCGTAAAAATCACTTGAGAGATAATCAGTAGAAAAGGCATTAACCCTTCCGAGAAACTTGAAACACTAAGTGTGATCGCTAACCTGCTGGCCAAGCGTGGCAATTATGACATTTTATCCAATTGATAAGCTGATGAATTAACGGATAGATAAATGCTAATAGATCGCCCTAAAATTTGTGAAATATTTCAGCGAAAACAGAAAATTTTAATGTGGCATTTATAATAACGCGCAAGTGTCACTCAGGATCTCTCAAATTATAATTCTTGGTATTTGCATACAAGAAACTAAAGCTTTAGAAAAATCTTTTACCGACCCGTAACCTCACGATTGACAGCATATCCGGACAATCTATACAATAAATTGATACGATGTACACGATGTTGAAAAACAGCATTACAGGAAAATTTTACTCCATATCTAAAGATTTTCAATCAGAGATGATCCCAAAACTATGCTTATTAAGTATTTATAAGCGAGAAAACCTCTTCCACCTGCTAACCTACTGCAGCTTAAATATAATATAAATAAAAAGAAGGGCCAATAGGTAATAATTATCAAAACTGCATATTGCTACACCCACAAAGAGGAGTGGTAATTTATATTCTCACCACAGGTATCTCCAAATATCTAATGACAATCAATTTGTTATCGATAGATACAATACTACCAATAAGCATATCGATCATTTGCTCAATCATAATGGACTTTGAAATTCCACCACAAATCTACACAATTTTAATTTATATACATGGAATAATGATGTCTTAGAACAATACAAATAAAACACTTGTTTCATTATTCGTTTATTGTTAACTTTTAGTACAAAATAAAACTAGTACACAGGGATACATCTCAAACCTAGCATTTGCATGTTGAATAGTCCGAGGCTTACGACGATAAGTCTTCTCATTTGTACTATTTTAGACACTATAACGTCACACAGATTAGCTCATTATTCCCCATCAAAAAATAAAAATAATCATAACTGAATAATGTAATCACTCTTCGAGATAATCCGACAAAGATATATATTTTATTGCTGACATTACACTATATTACTATTGTTACCTAGCTCAGATTAGATTATTAAGCTTACTTATCAATATACTAATACATAATTTTGAGGTTTGGAGCGGCATTAATGAGTTTTTCAGGCACAATCAAACCAGTGCACACCAATATTTAAAATACACATAACGATACATTTGATATTCGATCATTCTTTAGTATCCATGTATGTATTTAAAACATAGCTGGAATTTAGCTTTTACAGAATGTTAAATTCATCATTCTCAAATTATTAAAACTGCCCAACTTTAATTTATTACGATTCGTACACTTTTTGTGTTTAGACAAAATATTATTTAACAATAAAAAATAGTACATTGTGCACAGCAAGTACTGTACAAAAATAACTTAACGCGGAACCGACTTATGTCATTTACATATAGATAATCGCGTCATAGAAATATACAGATAGCAAACTCTCAAGAGACGCATTCGAGAAAATCAGTAATTCTTACGTATTACCAGAAGAACATACTTAATTTTAACAATCTTGATATACTCATATCAGAGCACGCAACGTTAATTCATATAAAAATAATAATCTTATACGCACCACATTAGAAGTGCGACCTAATTTAATATGTAATTATTCTCAAAGGATTTCTAAGCTTTCTACATGTTAAATTCGTTACGTGCTTCCGAATGATTTCTAGTGGCGATTTTGTAGATACTTTACGAATTCGTTTTCAATAACAATTTCATATGAAATTAAAATTAATATCTTCTTGAATGCCATTGGGACTGTATTAAGTTGACGTACCATATTTGAACTACCTTCCAAATACATTAACTTACTTCACGGAAATTGAAAGACATAAGAAATTGTTAACCGAAAGTCGCATTAATTTAAATAAATCAACATATATAAGTTATTAAAATTATCGACAAAGAATATCATTTCCAAAAGGGTTAATATATATTTACGCATTAGGTAATGCTTTTATTACTACTGTAAATGACCTAATTATAATTCCGAAATGCCACAAGTAATGGTCAAGCATCCGAAACTATTATAATAAGAAAATTCAGCATCAAATTAGGTCATATCAGCAGAAAAATAATTGTCCAATGGCAGTGTTGTTTCAAATGAAGTGAAGTTTATTAATATATATATTTGTATACAGTGCTAACTAGACAGTTACCCTTGTTACGACCGCTAAAATAAGTCGGTTCTCTAATTCTTACAAAACTCGTTTACAAATATTATATTATTATATACAATCTATATGTGTTCAAGTATTATTCGGCTGAAAGTAAAAATCACGTTATTATGATTATTAACAATGAATTCAGTAATCCCATCACACAATAAATTGCTAATTTTTGTTAAATCTTATTCCTAAGAGGCGGATAAACGTCATGAGCGAAAACAAGTTTATTCCTAAATTACTTGTGGTTTCTCACCTTAAAGTAATTTATTTTAAAGTAACTGTAAGCCCCCCGTAGGAACGCAGATATGTTTGAATTGAAAGCAAATAACTTTATAAGAGGGTCTTACATTTTTTTCGACTTTACATGACCCCTCTCTAATTATTATAAAATATAACATACAAAAAAATATATAAACGAACGCATAATTACAGTATTTTCTGAACTTTGTACAATTGCTCTGTAATTTTAATATAAATAAGGCAGAAATTGGTAAGTACTAAACATAATTACTAAGAGATTGTGAGAGGAAGTCAGTATATAATTAGGCACGTTGCCAGAAACTCTTTGGTCCTATTAATATAGCTATAGCATGTCTAACCATATATATATCTATATTATGTGCATATTTAGTCAATGATGAGAATGCAAATAAAGTTGTAAATACTTAGGAGAGCTCTACTAAGATATGACAACTGTAATATGATTTAAAATACTATTGCTTTTGATTAATCAAGAATAATTTTCTTTGCTATTGTATGACTATCGAGTTTGCCAAAAGAGTTAAATTTTAAACTTAAAACATTTTAGTTTATTACATGCACTTGTGATGATTATAGTATTAACTAATCCCTTTACGAGGATACACTATTTAATAGGTCTATATATATTTTTTAATAAATCAGAATAATGTAACGGTCACACATTGCCTTTGTTATCTTATGTCTGTGAAAAATAAAAGTTACGAAATGTAAAAGTAACACTTGATTGAGAGGAATAAAATAAAAATAAAACGGTATCTCATGATTATATCAGTTGTAAGACTTATGTCATCCATTATATAAACAAAATAATTCACAAAAGACATTGAAACGTCATGATTTTCTAATTTCAATTATAGCATCACGTTGGAGTTGCTATTTTTACATACTATATCACCCTGAAATTTTAATAATCTTAAGTTTTTGTCGAAAAATAATTGTCAGGATTAATACAAACTTTTCTGATTAGTATCTGTAGATAAGATAAAACGCTATTTAAAAAAAATATCAATGCGACGAACTTTGTCGTACTTTTACAAAACAACGCCTTTGTAGAGATTGATTATTATAAAGAGACACGACAAATGTTTACGTTTGGTCTCTTCTCACATATAATGAAATAAATGCGAGATTTCACGCTAGTACAAATATAAATTCTTATCAGACTGGAACTAGCGGTACGAGAACCTTACCTAAAACAATCCTGTATAAAAATAGCGTGTCAATTTATACTAGACAATATCTATTCCAATCTACATCACTGATATTTTCCAATTACAAGGGAACAAACAGTAGATGCAATCTATTAGTGTGAAAATTCTAAAATCGTATTAAATTGTAAGTAAACTATTTATTTTATGTTAATAGTTTTTAGCACAATCTAATGACCTATTTACGTTCTTCGCCAAAATGTTAATCCCTATGTGTATATTAGGTATACCTTATATTATTTTACAGATACAAAAAGATAGCTAATGGTGCTTTGGGTATCACAGGACGAAAGATGACCTCATTTCTTTAAATGACGTTATGAAATACATAGGTCTCAATATTTTGACAATGATTGCACTATAATTATCATTTTATTCCTAATGCGACACATTTTCCGATTTAGTACATAAGAAAAATCATAATGATTTATTCTACACAAACTCGACATATGTAAGTACATTATCCAAAATTTAAGATTGCCCAAAGACATGATTAACATTATTCAGAAAAGAGCTTTCCGTAACATCGACAAACAAAACACATAAAACAACAAACATCCATCAAACGACCGGCGTAAGAATGATCCGCTGCATCGTTACCGAATCATGTATTTCAGACTAAGACCTAAATGAACACATGAAATACAATCTGTCGCGGCGTTAAAATCCCGTGGACGCCGAACAGAACAGCGACATAAAAACTACCATTAAATAATTACACATCTTAAACGTAAAATAAACTCAATAATATACATAATTACATTATATATTCGAAAAAAAATAACAAAAAAAAACCCGACATACAACACCAAGGAGGACTCTATGTGCATAGAATACAATCGAGCGAATGTCCTGTGTTGGCAGTGCTACATAAGAATGTGGCTAGTAGTGGTGGCGGCGACGCTTGGGGCGGCGGCGCTAGGGCGGCGCGCGTCACATGGGCGGGCGTTCCCAGTCCACTGCCGGCGCCGCACCGCCCCAGGCGCCCCAGCGCTCACGTCGGAAGAAACGCTTTTTGAAGTGCGCCGCTGGCGGAGAGCCGCCCGCCCGCGCTGCGTTCGCGCCGACCGCTGCTCCCGGCTCGCCATGTCCAATTCCAGAGTCGGGCGACGTGTTGCACGCCTCGTCCGAGCGGCGCCGTTTGTCTTCCATCGCCGTGGAGGCGAACGATATTATCTGGTCGAAGCGGAAGGCTATCCGATCTTGCCACTTGCTCTCGTCGACCTCCTCGCCGCCCTCGCCCTCTGTAATGGAGCGGGTGGTGAGTCGATCGGGCGGCGGGCGCGCTCGGAGGCCGGCGGGCGAGTTACCTGGCAAGCGCGCGCCGTCGGGCACTTCGTCCACGAGCGGCGTCGAAGTATTGGAGTGCGGGTCGGCGGGCGGCGAGCGTCGTTTCGAATCATCTGTTTCGCCCGCTGGCACACTCGCTGCTGCGCCCGCTGCGTTGCGCCCACGCCAATACTCCGATGCTAGCACTCGTGCTTGCAGGCACGCGGCTAAACCTGCCAAATAACTTTCATTACTCATTATGCCATAATGCTAACCACTACTCTTTTCTTTCTTTCTTTCACTAGCTTTTTATATAGTATTTTGAGTTCTGATTCCTTTCCTGTGGGAATTACATATTTCACCTAATTAAACTGCAGAACCTAGTAGCACTTTAGAATAATGTAATTTTAAAACCCTCTTCATCATCCTTTCACCCAAGGTAATCATTGGATAGCAGCGATGTTAGCAGTATTCGTTAGTAAACCAATAAGTCCACAGTTCTCTTTTAAGTATTAAATAATAATATGCCGCCGGGTGTACTCAACTGTTCACATCCAAAAGCTGTATCCCGCTTGCACGCACGTTGTAGAATAAGGTTTTTAAACAAAGAGCTTCCATATCGCTGGGATGAGCAGCAATTCGAGCAAAGAAAGCTAAGCCAAAGGTAAGTAAGTTTTTTAAAAGGTTGGCCTTTTCTTGAAAGAAATTTCGGAAAATTCGCTTGAGAGAAAACAACCTTGGTTGACGGATGAAATTGACTCATGAACTGACTGGAGAAAATCCAGTGACATACATAATTTATAATTACCATAAACTACGTAATTATAAACAATTTAATCGCAATAACAACTTGCCTTCTAATGGTTGATTAGGCGCGGCGGGTTCATGGTAGCGCGCGCTCATGTTGACGGCAGCATTAATGATGCTCTGGTTGGAGATCTCGAGGGTGCGCTCGATCTCACCGTTGACGAGGTCGCCGATTGTGCGTGCACCCGGCGCGGCCAGCCGCTCCTGCGACAGATGGCGGCGCAGCGCTAACTTCGCAGGGGATACCTGCCGGTAGCGGAACTAAGATATATTGAAAGGGACACGAGTTAAATTCTCGTATTTAACGAGACCGTCACCTTTTTTACCTAAAAACGCTAGTGCATGACCACGTTCCAATTGATGCAGTATTATAGCACATTTGTTCCATGTGTAAGTTTCATCTGATATCATAGCAGTAAAATAATCTTATCTATTAGCCACCTGATTTTCAGAATAGGTAACAGTTAAAGCGCCTGACGCTACGAAGACAGAGCCCTTAGCCGTATTGTACGATACACAGCATATCTTGCGAAGACTGGTATGGTGACAATATGTGTAAAACAATGTTCGTCATATGCCGAGTTAACATGATCACAACACAAAAAAGAAATGGTAAAAAAAATATACTTTGTGACATAAAAAATTAAAAACATTTATGTAACAATATACAGGGCATCTTTCATTAATAACTTCATTACATTATACTTAACAACTTTACTTCTACCAATTGAAAAAAAGAGCATATTTTTTTACTGAAAATGAATATTGTGTAGCAAGTACCATACAGCACCATTTAACTCTGTACTTTGTGGTAAACAATGCTCACGCACGCTGCACTCCACGATAATAATTTCATGAAGGCGAGTGCTAATGGACTATCTAATTATATTATATGCTATAACATTTTCTAATATAACTTTCTAATATAGCATTACATTCAACAGTAAACAAAGTTAACAACCCTATTCCTAAACCAGAGTTGTAACAACAAAGGAAGAAGGCTCTTCTTCCAAAGTTAGAAATGTAAAAGTTTAAACGAAGCAAGTTAATTGGAGCCTAGGTACTGCTAATAAAGAAAAAAAACATAATTAGTTTTACTGTACGAAGGTTAAGAAGTCACCTTACATACTCACGGCAGGATTATCACTGCTTCTGATAAGCACCCCACACACCATCCGTATTATCAAGGTTCAAAGTGCAATAACTATGTTACGTTGCTTCTTCGCGATAATTGATAAGAAACGCGCAAATCACGAGGCACAGCTTGCCAAACAAGTAACTGAAACTGACGACTATAAATATGGATTATTCTCTCATTGAACTGACACTGTTACGGGTTTTCGTAGAACTAAAATTGTTATGTGTGATGTAAAGCAGCCACCTGTTGATTGTTATTAGTAGTTTTAAATTATTTATATGTATTTTCATTTCACCGGACTTGTTAAAAGAAACCAAATGAGTCCAGAGAGCAACATTGGTTGAAGGTGATGGACATATGATACACTTTATATTACCGCACCAGCTTTGGTACTGTATTTTTACACAGTCATTCTGATACCATGATTTCAATCGATACAATAAGGCATTTGACGGCAATGAAAATATAGATCAAACTATTATTAGCTATTATCCATAAACATACTTAGGACATTAGCCAACGCATTATTTAAAAAAATGTACTATTTTTATAAGACATAATTGGGGAAATATTTTTTATGATATTTGAAAACGCCCAGGACTGGTTCTACCTAGACTTCAGATTATTGAATGACGTCACCTGCTTTTAAACAGTAAATATTAGTCGATAGGTACATCAAAATTTTCTTTTTCGCATTTAATATTATATATTAAAAAATAAGTGTTTTTTTTTTTATAATATGTTGGATAAAACTACGTTAAAGCTGATTTTGGTAATGTTCGAAAATAGACATGATAATGGTTGAAATATCAAAAACTATCTTGTTTCTCTTTGCTGTTAAAGTGAATACGGCACTTTTATAATATACTTACTCCTAAATAATTAAACTAGATAGAAGGCCACAAAATTTGTTACTAATGTAAAAAAATAGGTTAAAAGAAGAAATTGAACAGTTGATATTTGTGTTATGACTATAAAATATATAAACATGATTAAAAATACTAATTAAATCAATTAGTTTAAAATAAATAAAAAACGCTCTTGCTTGTACTATTATGATATAATAACTCATTCAAAGTTAACAAAAACGAAATGAAATATCTATATATTAAAATGTACATAAGCATTTATGAAATTATGATTTGTGAATTAAAGTTATCGAGTGTACTATAATAATATTTAGCTACATGTAAACAAACAAATATACACTATTTTCCATTTTGCAATTGCTCGAAGGAATGTTATTCAGACATTGCTGTTTATAAATGTGTTATTACATTATAGTACTGTGCCCTGTTCATTACCTATTATCAGTAAATATATTTATTAAAAGTTTAATAACACTGAGTGCATTACGATTAGACAGCTGACTTAGCTGTTTACAATTAGGTGAAGTCATAATACCAGTCCGTAGCGTTTTGGCGGCTGTATTATTAATTTTGATTTTCACAGAAACTGAAGAAATTCACAAAGTAATCAAATTAGACATGTATTAGATATGCTTCAATAAACAAGTTGTGTATTTTTTCGAAAAATCTGTCAAATGCCCTATTATATTATATATGTTAAAATATATCTAAGAGTGCATTACATAGCTACTATTTACATCTGGGGCTATTTAAAGCGTATTAAAAACTACCTGTGTATAGTCGGGCTGTGGTACACCGTGGTGGCGGAGTTCGGCCGCGCGTCGTTCTAACGGCCCATATCGCTCTCGACGCAGGTCCCGAGGCGCTCGAGCGTATGCGCCGTGTGCCGGCCCGTTGTGTGTCGCGTTAGGATGCAGCGCACCGGAATGCGGTAGTCCGGAATGCGGCGGACCAGCGCCCGGAGGAGGTGCACCGCGCTGCGGAAACGCATGCTGAGGCTGACGCACGAACCCATTAGTGTAGGCATGATTCGGTGCCGGCGGCCGTGTAGCCTTTCGCTGTTCCTGATCCTCATTCAACACTGACGTTATTATACTCTTCAGCCTATCCTCAAAATTGATCACCTTTGGCGACTCCTGCACCTTAGCGACCACGTTGAGAGGTTTTTGCAACTTCACAGGAGACTGACGATGCGCGAGAGCTGTTGGATTCTGGCTAGGCCGTTGCGGCTGCGTCCGATGTATAGGTGTGGCGGCCTTCAACAGTCGATGATGGTCAATATGGCGCTCAGGCTCTCGAGGGTACCCGTTCACAATAACGTTAGGCTTTGTGATTTTGCCAGCCTCGATTTGTCGACCTGTTTCTAAAATCTTCTGTGCAAGCAACTCTGGGTTTTGCTCCTCAATTTTCCCAATCTCTGGCACGTCAGGCCATTCTTGGGATCTTGATCGATGCTCTCTGGATTTTCTTGGTTTATTATTCACAGTGTGTGGTTTAACAGTTGCAACTGGAACTGATGGCGGTGTAACTTTTTGCTCGCTGGCTCTCTCCATCTGAATAATTTCATTCTGCAGATGGCCTACCTGTGCATGTAATCTTTTCCGATATGCTAAAGTAGCAGATATTTCTTTAAGGATACAATCATGTGCAATATTTTGTGTGATCTCTACGTCGGCTGGTATGTGACCTAACTGTCGATATTTTTCCGTTATCTCAAAAGTCCTTTGTTTGACAAGCATTGCTTGCTCAGCTTCGATGTTATTTACCTAAAAATAAAACAAATATACATCTATGCCATAGCAGCATTTTTAATAAAAAAAAGGGGAATAATCCATAACGGTTCATAAAAATATGTTCTAAAGTAATATTGTAACCAGGGAGAAATGATTTTATGTGACGTCGTTTTATAATTTATAACTCATAAATAATTATACTAATACTAAAAAATAAATGAAATGGCAATTTCTTTTGATAGCCTTCAAAATTTAAGATATATTTAAGAGGTAATTTATATAAAACAATTATTTTTTCATTAATTTCATAACAAAATCATTATTTGAATATAATACTTGGTTATTTCTTTTTTTTAAATGTCTAAAATATACATTATAAAACAATAATAAAAAAATACATTTGAAGATAAAAACTATTACAAATGTTTAGTAATCTATTTTTTATCAATATATTTTAAAAGACTTAACATAACTAACATTATGTTGAATCTGTACATTCATAATACAGAAAGAAAAACGAAATAAAAATAATAAATAAAATACCTGAGCTTGCAATTTACTAGCTTTACTCTGGAGCTCCTTATGTCTGCCTACAATTTCTTTTGCTTTAGCCAACAGATCCACTGTGTTATTCGCATGAATGCCGAGCTCACTCATTCGTGCTTTTAATAGGGCCACACTATCACTGATGAGCACGCTGATCTGTTTATCTAACTGAGATGCACGTGACTTCAGTTTCTGGTTCCTCTCCTGTGTTAAACATTTTACTTTAAAACTGTTCAATTTTTTGAGAACAATTGAGGTCAGGCAAACAGCTAGTCACGACTGACCGTTGCCTGACCTCAACCGTTCTAAAAAAAATAATAGTTTATATTGTTTAAATTAAGCTAAGATTTGTTATTTACATTAAGCTAAGGTTCTTGCAGTGTGTTCTGCCTTTTTACATCTAGAGAAGACATGCGGCACCAAGGTCAAATAAATTAGGATAACGGCCTGGCCACGACCACGTTGATGTCAGAGGCAGCTTAATGCGCAGCGGCGAGAAAGAACTAATGTACTAAAATGTTCAGTGACAGCAAGAGACGCCGCTCTCGAGCGATTTTTACTAAGCGAATTGCGGCAGCGACACGCGACGTTGAGAGCGGCAGGAACAAATGTACGCGCTACCCAATGGAATACCACGACACAGAGCGTTGCGAGCAGGGGTAAATTGAGCGACGACTTCTCAAACAAAATAGTTCACATGATTTTGTAGGGGTTTTTATGGTATATGAACACAGAAGCTTTTACTATGGAAATTTTAATAGACCGCCTATATAGATGTGAAAATATCCACAGCATGTTTAAAAATATACTAATATGGTTGTAGGAAGAAATAAAACATAAATAGAAAAAAAATAAAACTCAAGAGTTTAAAATATGAACTTCTTTCAAGGCAAAGAAAAATCACATAGCATAATGTCTTATTTGAATATGGACGAGGTGCACACCTCGGTCGCAGTCACTAAACGCTACTTAGACGCGCTAGATGGACGTGGTATGGTTGCCGCTCTGCTTGCAGACCTAGCCGTTGCTTGCCGCTAAGGCCCGAACTCGTGGTCGGGCCATAAGGGCTACAGAATAATCTTTTTTCTTTAAAGTCTCTCTTAACCATTCGCGACCCTCCACTACAAGAGAATTGAAATTGCTATAATACTACTGGCCAGACAGTTTAGTATAGGGATTTATTTTAAGTTTGCCTTCTCTTATAAGTAACGTAAATTCCTTACGGACCCCATTTGTCCCTTACAATATCCGTGGAGATAGTGGAAACTGATTGCACAATTCGCCACATACGAATATGATCACAACATAATCTATTAACATGTTGTTTAGGCTTTATGGATATTTAGTAAGGGTACCAATTAGTACATAAAGATAGGTCAATACCGAAACATTTTATATACTTTATTCGCGTTATTGTGTACTTTATTCGTGTCCGGATTTATCAACTCCCATTCACCTTGTCTGTATCATCTGTTTTGCGTTAACCTATATGCCTGAATTTGTACCAATTTTGGCCCTTGTGAAAAACAGACAGAGGAACAGGGAAAAAATCTCTTCAGGCTAAATATTTCCTCAGAAGAACTGAGGCTAGCCGTTATATGGCACACTATAGTCCACAAGAGCGTGAACTGACACAGAAGCCTTCTCGGTGCCTTCATTCTCGACATGATGATGACCAGCGAAAACGCTAATAGATTAAATGCTAACCTTTACATCAATCTAACCGTTGCATCACTACACACAATAAGTGATTATGATCAAAGAACACAGCTATAAGTACTATTTGTATTATGAACATGAAATTTGTTAATAACATTGTAGTATATATGATAAAAATTAAAAACCTTTTCCTTGTCTATCTGGTAGCGTATCTCGTGAGCATATTCCGGTGTATTCATACGCTCGATGAAGGAAAGATATTGATCACGAAACATGTCTAGTAGCAGCTGTAGGCTGTACGGTGTGTGTGGTGAGCGAGGAATATCCAGTTCAGAGTGTAGCCGGTCAGCTGGCTGTAACTGTACTCCTAACGCAGATAAGCGCTGCTCCACACAGCCCGGCGGCGGTGCAGTCACCTAAACAAAATCAAATCTCAAAATTAAAATCAACTAAATAGTAGATAAAGTACTTACAGTTTATTAAATACATTAGTTTTATAATGTGTATACTATTCATTTTCAGGCAATAATACATATACATTGTATTTAAATATATATTCTTAATCTTATTCAGCACCCCTGTGGTGACATTTTTGGAATATCTACTATATATTTCCACTCATCAGTTTGCCGTAGGAATCGTAGAAATTGAAATATCATCAGGGAAAACTGGTAAGCACCAGCACACGCTTAAGAAATGTTAAAATTTCCGACCAACTATAATAACTAACCTGACTCCCAATAGCGGCGACAATGGCGTTATGCTATTTAGGGTCTTTGTTCAATAGTGGAAATAGATATTCAGATAGATGGATGGATCCAAAAAATTTTGGCAAACAAAAATGCGCTGAACTTTCAATGTAAATCGATAGTCAGAATTCTATCATACCTGAAGAAGGTATTGGCGATACAAGTGTGCTATTGACTTACCGAGCCATTATGTAGTGTTGATGCAAGCGTAGTAGAGTGTAGCAGGTCGAGACCCGCGATGGCGGCGGGCGCAGCTCGACGTCGCTTGGCGCGCGCCGCCCGCCGTCGCGCGCCGCCTGCACTTGCGCTGCGCTTACTCGCCGCACGCCGACTACGATCTGTTGTTAAACAACGTTCTCTCTCGTTATATTAAATATAATAGAAACACATGGCAAACCGAATATTTTAAAATTGAAAAACATCAAAGATCTAACAAGCAGTGTGAGCCTAGTGGGGAAACTAATAGGTTGCTATAAGTTTCATATTCTTTTATTAATACACGTATATATATATATATTAGGGTGGTCCTTATTTCGGGTTTTTTCGAATTTTTTTTCACGATAGTTCTAAATCGGTTCGAAATCTATAAAAAAAAAATCATGCCAAGTTATGTGTATTCGTACGTGTTGGTTGAGCGACATGTGAAGATATGTTATTGAGTTTAGCTGCTATGAGATTCTACAATTTTCAAATATTAAACATGAGTTTTGCTACTATGATTAATAAACAACAATAGACTCAGGTCTTGGGATTAAAAGTTACAAACATGTGGTAACGGTATTAAAATACCATGTATTAAACACGTTCTTACATGGCTTCTATAAGAGACGATTAAGATACACGACGACATATATATATATTTATATATATATATAATATATATATATATATATATATATATATATATATATATATATATATATATATATATATATATATATATATATATATATATATATATATATATATATATATATATATACATATATATATATATATATATACATATATATATATATATACATATATATATATTTATATATATATATATACATACATATATATATATATATATATATATATATATATATATATATATATATTACAAGACAGGACGTGCACTTTTAGTATGAGCGTGTTAACTTGTTAATTATGCAGCGATAGTCAGATTTACTGGTGAAGAATCGTATTGTAAAGAAAACTATATTTTTGATGGTGTGTAAAGTTAAAATACTCTAATGAGCCAGTGTGGTGGACAATGGTTCATATCTCAAGAATGCTACAAATATAGTAATAGTAGTATTGCAATGGCTACGATAAAATGATGATGGTTTTATGATTGAAAGTCATTTTATATAGATTCAAAATGATAATAGCATTCAAGAATTGAATGCAAATATGTACACTGTACATAATATACACATATGTACGTAGTCATGCACAGAATACAAGTTTTAAACAGTATTTATTGCAATATGCTATTATAATTAAAAAATATTAAATTATTAATACTATTTGTAATAATGTATGTACATTTATGGAAAACTGTATAATAATAATAAAAAAATACACAATTCAAGAAGTTATAACTTTAGAAATTATCCATAGTCTATCCCTTTGTCGTAAAGTGACGCTCATTTAGAGCAGACGCAGATTCGGTTGAAGATTGCGAAGTTGACGTCATATTGTTTGTATGTGTGTGCTGTCTATCTTATTATTAAAATTGGACTAATTGTAGCTAGCTCATTATGAATATGTTGTTATTTACAAACATCGAATACTTTTAGTCTAATGATTTCTGATGTTTAAGCGAATATTACACACTTGAAATAAAACCACTTTTACGGATTCTATCCCGTTTGTATTTGATTTAAGAAAAAAAATATATAGAATCATTTTCTTTTTGTACTGCCAATGAATTTGTATTAAAATGTGGGCCAAACTTTAACAACTGATATTGTAGCGGTTAGATAAAAATTTCTGTAATAACAATGACTTATTGGATGTGAGACACCCTAGTCCTCCCGTGACCATGATCACTGTAAAGTGTTCGAAACGTCGGCAAATTGAAAATCAAATACAAACGCGATAGAATCCGTAAAAGTAGTTTTATTTAAAACTTTTAGTCTAATTTATAAAATATGCCATCAAAAATAGTCAACAGCCCAATTATACTAATTTTAAACAATCCCAACAACCAAGTAGGGGTTAATTTAATTAATTATGCACATAATTACTATTAATCTAAATTAGCCTAAAACACATTAAATTAAAATTTTCAACGTTATTGAGAGACCTCTATAATCAATATATACATATTTTTAGTCGTAGGTATTTAGAACGGACTCCCACATTGAAATGCGTAATTGCCAGGCTTGTGCTGTTGACTGTTTGGGATATTCCCTTGTCGAAAGTCAACCCTGAATACTGGAACATTTAAAACGAGGCACAATTACTTAATTTGTATACAACATTCCGCGTCTGTATTGTTAATTATTGAGTAGTTCATTCGTCGGGAGGCAAACCTAAACTTTAAAAATTGTTGACTATTGAACAGTTCCCTCGTGGAAAGCTAACTCTACTAAAGACAAGTCGAAGTCTTTTCATTGACTTACTCAGAGACAAGAAAATACTACGCAAAAAGAAGTGTACAAGATAATTACAATTGTATTAATCATGAGTAAAAAATTAAAGGCTTGGATAGACGCTTTTCAACTTAGGCTCTTTTCCTTTTCCTAGCCATGCACATGGCGAATCATAAAAAAATAACTATGATAACTAATACATATTTATCTACCTACATATTATACAGAAATTGTAACTTTTTGTAAAATTCAACTAAACTAAATCTCACATTCAACCAAGCGTAAAATATTCTTGATAGTGTAACCAAAATTTTGGCTTAGCGTACCTATTATTATATAGATGCACATCGTACAATTGGCTCTCAGCGATCTCACTATTTGCTTGTTAGACAATATAGGTAAATAGAAGAAAATAACTAAGAAATATTTAAATTGTATTTTTTTAGTTTTGATTAGTCTAAGTTCCGGTACAACTTTTATAGCTTCAAGTATTTACGCAGACCTATATCTATATTCGTATAATAATGTATGCAACATTAGATGATGACATGCATACATACATTTTCATTAAATTAAGCCAGTTTTATAGTTCTTGACTCATTCTGATACGATTTTTAGTTTTGAATAAAGTTCACCGTCCTAACAAGTTACACATTAATTAATGCATGTCATTGATTTAATTTTATTGTACGTAACAAGCAAAAAGTATAAGCGAATATATTGTAAATAGGTCTCAATTGGTGTCAAAGCCTATATTTAGAATTTGAACTAGCATATACCTGTTTTATTACCACATAAAAACCTTTTTTAAAGATATTAGTTGGACTATAGAGTAAATATACTGAATGGAGATATCATGGAGCAATCGGATTGACACAAGCTTTATAGTATAAGATATGTAAAAAAATCAGCAAAAGTTCTATAATGACACGAGCCTGACTTATCACTCATTGTTGTAAATAAGGGCAACTGCTGGTATTATACATTCGTATAAAACTTAAAAATATTTTGCAAAAACTAAAATTAAATTTATATGAGTGCGTGCACTGACTGGAATCAGAAGAGGAGGCCCAAGGCGCGCCCCACTCGCGGGGCGCAGGCTCGGGGCCTGGCGGCGCATCGTCAGTGCCGCTGGATTCCTCATCACTGTCGTCACTGGAGCGTCGTACCACACGCCGCTTGGCCACAGCGCCGCGAGCCCGCGTACCACCATTCTCTCGTCTGTATACACATACATCACTCACTGTTTATTCTATTCATATGCTTTACATGCCCGCATCAAACGCCATGTGTATTTATTTTCATTATTCTCTAATAACACTCGAATATAGATATATTATTTTTTCCTTTCTATCAGAATAGAGAGAAATTCTATGCACATTTACTTGTATGTGAGCTTGTCTAATCCCATTTAACCACTATAATTGCACAATGGGCAGTGTTATTTTTGGAAATACATAAATAACCTATTTTCATAAAAATATTTACTCAACAAATTTTGTATGAATTTAACTTTTGAACTTTAATTAACATGATTTATAAAAATATTTTGAGAATTGTTATATGAATAGGTCATTTTGAAATGTTCCTAGCCCACTGGCACACCGCCGTCATTACGTATTCATAAAAAATTGTCATTGAAGCAGTTATGTTTAACAACAGTTAAGCCATCATAACAGATGGCTTTCACAGCTTAGCTCGGACTATGGGTGAGTGCTGAGGGCTCTCAACCCAGAAGACACTGAAGTAATGTGTATTTTTAATATATACGATTCAATTTCAAAATTGAAAAAGTGTATCTTAGCAGTAATTTGTTGTGACTTTTTTGTTTTGGACATAGATTTCATACATTTTATGTCGTGTAATAACACGCAAAATGCCATTAAAATGTGGATGCTTAATGTTTGTAATTATTAATTTGATTTCTAATTATGCCCCTTACGCAGTATAACATATATAATAAATAAATGGATATTGTATTTAAAATAGGACAGTACAGTAACCAAAAATAGAGTAAAAGCCCCTAGAAATTTGTATGAACACCCAGCAACTGGGCCCGGTCTCAATATAATAAGAATATACAAAAATCTCGAAATAGATGGCAGTTAAGCAATATTTTTAAGACAGTTAGTATTACAGTTTGTGCATTTATTAGAAAGATGTGGTAGCTAATTTAAAGCTTAGCATGATGGGAGTTAAAATAGCTATTTTTCTCCCTAGCAGCCAAACATGCAACATTACTATAATAGTTTGAATACATATTACACTCTTGTTTATTCTAATTTACAATAACGAAACGTTCCAAATAAAATTTTTGCAAGACCCAGTCTCAGAACAACAAAGAAACAGTTCAATATCTTTAAATAAATTAAAGATTAGGATATAAATCACTCACGATACTAATTACAAGCTAATTCAAAACTGTAAAATCGAAAATTGTAATGTTCATAAATACTGACGCTAACCGAACAGGCCTGGCTCGTGAAACTTTTCTGCGGCGCTCAGGTAGCGAGCCGGTGCTGTGATTGCTGTTACCATTGAGCAGATCTGGCGTCGATTGCCGCGTGGGAGGAGCGCTTAAATGTCGCTTACTCCCTTCACCGTCGTCACATCCGTTTTGTGAGCCCTGGAAAACAACCAATAATTATGTCGACTCCACCAATTTTTTGTTTTATATAATTAATTATTTTAACTTACACCCGATATTTCATTCTATAAAAAAGCAATTCTTTTTATATTATGTTTACTATTGTATATTGGAATTTATTATTTATTTATAACAGCAAATACACAAAGCTCAAAAAGCAAATACTTATATTAATAAATCAATTCACATGAATATTGCGGTAGTATATAGTACCAATACTTAATTGTATCTAAATAGCAAGTGATAATTTAAATTTGAAGTTGTCCAAATTTGAACTATAAGAAATAGAGGAAAGCATTAAAAGACTCTTCGCTAATGAGTCATGAGATTGATTGGTAATTAGCGTAACATAGAAATTATTGATATTAAAAAGTTGAAATGATTGGAACAGACCCTTTTGCTGACCTTGAGTTTCGGATTTTTCAGTCTTTGAAAATATCTCTCCAATTTGGTCCTATCTATAATATGTAAATAGTAAGAGACTGGCTTCCCCGTCCACGAAACGGATCCTTTTAATGGTGACATCTCGCTGACGTGCATGATGGTCCCAATATCGCTCAGGTTCCTGTCCGTTATCCTAAAATTCAGTGGGCAGAAGCTCTTCGATGATACAATTTTAGCACCGTCCTTTAAATCTGCAAATCTTTCTTTCAATTGATGGTCTACATGTGGCCCAAATGCAAAATTATTCACGAAAACTATCGTTGCTGCATTTATTTTTTCTCTGTGTTCATCCAATAAAAAATCACCCTTTATTAATTTATACTCTCCATATTTCTTGCCATACCATCTCATCCATGTTCTGAAGTAAAAATCCATAGTCTGAAAAAATTAAAAAGATTATTAGAAACAACTTTTTTACAACAAGGGATCAATTGCATAATACGGTATACCAAGAAAATAAAAAGGCGGTGTGTCTGGAAAAATCAAGCACACACAGAGGAAACCAGTTTATCGTCCCTTTTTTAAACTATAAATGATCAATTAAGCACATCATGTTTGCTTTTTTGACATTTTAAACGTTCTACATTGCCTTAATGCAAATAAGTATGGCAGGTGTAAATTTTAATGAAAGTCGAGTCTATTTTTACGTAAATGTATATATTAGAAATATATAGATACACCTACAACTGTTGAATTATAAGTAGCTCACCTCAGCATATTTGCTAGGAACTTCCGCCTTTTCAACTCCGAGACAGATGCGGCAAGGTGTTGCGGCCGCCATTTGTAACACCACCTGCCCCACGCCGGAACCCAAGTCCACGAATACATCCTCGGCAGTTATGTCTATTTGATCAATCATCTGACACACCAACTCATAAGATGTTTCACCGTACACCTGTTTAAAATAACATAAACATTTGATATAAATTAAATGAATTTTATAATTAGCTTTAAAGAATTTAACCAAGAGGATTTTTAACACTACATTTAATTATATTTTTTCTATTTAATTGAACTGCTATCTATTTGCAAATAATTATAAACAGTATCATATACCGCATGTGTGTTGAATACAATGAATTAAAGTTTAAATTTTACCATTTAAGTTGAAACTGGTAAAACTCTTAGATACTGGACTTATGTACATATTACTTATATCTACAAATCATCAGATTTACGAGCCTAAGAGTTTAATGGTGTTTATAAGTGTAGTTCTTTTTTGTTACCTAATTATAAAATAATTCAACAAAAGGAACACTCATGTAGGCTATAAAATATCTATTAGTATCTAACATTGTACTAGCAAAAGTCTTAGTTTGCTGGAAATTTATCTTTTAAAAAAAATTGTCACGTATCTACCGCATGTTAAATAATACTGTGCGCCACTCGCCATTAGATGTTGGTCACAAGATATTAATGCATGGCCTTCGTAACAATATGCATTACGTAATAAGTAACCGTTAAAACTAACCTCAGGTGAGAAGGGTTCATACTGGTTGAGTTTATCCGGATCGGATACAGCTTGATTGTATGTTTGTTGTAATATATGTTTTAGTAATCCTCGCGAAGGGTATTTGTTTAACCGTTGAGCTGGTAATGATGTGCCTTTTTCCTGTAAATAAAGACAAAAATTATGTAATGCTTATTTAATTATGTTATTCTTATAAATATTTTTTTTTATATTATCTAACTCTTAGGAATAGATATCCTTCTACAGTGGTTTGAAGTTAGATGCCATGATGGACCAGTGAATGAATTTGAATTGGTAAAATTTTAAGACATTAGAGATGCACAATTGTTCTTCCCATTGTAATACAACTTCGATATCCCCGGATACCATTTTCTTTCGTTTTGTAATAAGACACAACAGTTATTTTTCTCGAGGTCATTGAATACAGCGAGAGCGCTTCCATATATTAGCAATAATTTACCATAACTTACTTAAAATTATATAATCATACAAATGTGTAATCTCAAATGAATTATGTAAAATAGTCTTACTTTTCAATTTACGTTATTAATATATTGATTATTCATATAATTATAGGTCACTAGCCCATGGCTGCCATACGCATCATTGGAGAGACTAATAACATCCCAAGCTTTTACTATTTCTTTAACCAGTGGAACAGAATATTATTTTTCACGAAGTAACAGCCATTTGACCTCTAAAACCAAATAGGATAAAGATATTCTAGACATCTGGTCTATAGATTAGACCATATAGGTATGAACTATGATAGTCCATAAATATGCCCGATAGCCGAGACCCACAGATTAACCGATTCGAGGAGTTGATTACACATATATCTGTACAAGAATAATGTTTTGGTCAGATAGATATGCATGCGTGTTGCCTCACAATGTTTTTCTTCCCTACTAAAGTAAAGCGCTAATTTAAAATTAATTCAACAATTTTTATTCGCTCAATGTTGAGACAGGTGAAGAATACAATGTATCATGTGCCCGTTACAATATTTATTCGTGGTTAAAGTCTACAAGCCATTGTTTATAATTGTCATATATGCTATTTCCAGGTCGTAAACCATGTGTACCAAAAGTTGATATGAGGCTATTTTGGCGCGATGGGGTAACAAGCATACCAACAGGTAATAGTTTTTCAACCTTTCACATTTATAGGTAATTATATGGGGACCAATTCAATTTTGCTTTGTGGTAGCGGCTACGAATACTACCAACCCTTACTTTGCTCGTGAATGTTGTAAAAGACGACTAAGATCCTTATAACGACCTGGGCCAACTCCATCTGATGCCGTTTGGTCAACAATTACATTCCCAAGGAGCCTCATCCGGCCGGTCATAAGATTTGCCAATAACTTTTACAATATGTACTATGAAAGAAGAGTACATATTGTATCGACTCTAAGCAATGGGGAATATGCATGATATTTTTTATTGTTTTAAACGTTTCTATTAGTTATTACATTACCAAAAATAAATTAACACATCCAAAATATAAACCATTAAGCTAAAAAAATATTAAAATCACTATCATTTTTGGGCGATAAAAACGCGGCTATTATGGCGCGCTTCTGTGACGTCAGAATACACACACATGTTGGATGTCATTAACGAAATGGTTGGTTCACGAAGTTATTGAAAATTAAAAAAGGGAGTGTAAAGTCAACTTATTACCATGGAAAAGAACAGAAAACCTTATTATAAATATTGTGTCGTTCCTATGTGCCAAAATATTATCAAAACTGTACCTAACAAAGTATATTTCCTTATGCCCAGAAATGTAATAAATAAGAAAAAAATGATGCAAGGCGATGAGAAAAGACAATGTGTTGTGTTTGTGCAGTTTATACTGTTGTGAAGATCATTTTAACGTAAGTAAACACATTAGAGAAGTGATGAAGTACATAAAAGAATCATTTTTCCTTAATTACATGCACATACTTGTTTTGTTAACAAACTTCGACGTACACTACCTAGTTTACCTAAAGTTCTTAAAGATATATTCTCAATATGTAATAGGTACATGGGTCTAAAAGTAATATATGTTTAGTCATCTATGATACCTATGAATGAAAACATGTAACTTATTAGAGTAAGAGAAAAGTTTGAAATTATTTATTATTCATTTTTCTATTGGGTTTCAGATACAGAGAATTATATGCAATACAAAATAATGACATTAGAACAGGGACAAAAAGTGACGTTTGTTAAGTCTCTTATTCACAAGGATTAATACTTGAACACAGAAAACTAATAACTCATGAAATAACTGGGAAACGATAGAAAATAATCACCAGATACCAGAAGACTCGAGTGTACGATGACGTCACGTCAAGACGACAAATTTCTAAAACGCAACGCGATTGGTTGTTCAAGAACAACCAATCGCGTTGCGTTTTATAAATTTGCGAGCGAATTTCAAAAAAGCCGATTTTTGATAATTAAATTTCACTATTAAATAATGATGAATTTCAAAAATAATTGTATAGGTATGTTTTTTAAGCAATAAAGATTACAAAAAAAAATATTTTGTTCATTTTGGAGTCACGTGCATATTCCCTATTGGGATCAGAGTAGGAGAATGATGATGATGAATGATATAGGGACCAACTTTTTTCTCGACAATAACGATTGTTATATTTACCTGCCAATAGTAATATCATAAATTAATGACATTCAATAAAATGTCAATAGACTACTGCATACCACTAATAGCTACACATAGTAGGTATACGGCTACTTTTTAATCTTAAGCTGAATGGGAGCCTTGACATTGCAAACATGGTAAAATGACCGATCGATACAGGCGAATGCGTCATTTAAGAGCAATGTCGATGGCCTTGAGTCCGATTCTGGGTTCAAGGCTTAATAAATGTAGCAACTTAAACCTGTCGATTCGAACTTAAATCTAGAGGTCAATAACATTTTAATATTTAATAATGTTTCGATTAATACCTACCTACTTCTCTAAATATATGCACAAAATTATCGATATCTTAATAGCTAGCAATGAATCACAAGAATAAATAGACGAAATATAAATATAACTTCTGTTGTGCACAGAGTAGCACGCAAGATATTTTGAAGTGAAAGGCCTGTGTAAAGTTGCAGACTGCATGCGAAGCAAGTCACAGCATCTATTAGCAATAGAGCCTATGAGTGCTTTAACTTTTTGGCAAAATAACATTACACCTTACCCTTTCGTGGCTTGTTTATATATATTTCATATTTTTGAGAGTATACTGTGTGGTAGCAGTGACGGAATGAAAATGAAAGAAGTCAGTATGATATTTTTGAAGTGATACTTCTTTATCGGCGTTGGAAAAAAAATTACCGTCACATTTTTCGGTTACGCGCCATCTTTTTTTGAAGGGAAATTTTTTGCGCGCATGAGGTTAAAATTTTTACGCGACACGAGAGAGAGAGAGAGAGAGAGAGAGAGGAGAGAGAGAGAGGAGAGAAAGAGAGAGAGAGAGGAGAGAAAGAGAGGAGAGGAGAGAGAGAGTACACGCTATTGGTTGATGTATATAAAATGGATTTAAAAAAATAGATTGTAAAAGTTTCAGTTCTGATATGTGTACTTTGTACACACGCATAACTTTTTTTTATCATTCTTCTTCTACAGCACATATACGTCCCACTATTGGGCACGAATCACCTTCATAATGGGAGGGAAACTGTCATGCTATACCACGTTGTTAAGACGGTTTGACATTGGCAATCTCGAAATACGAGTTTCTTCATCTTGAAACGATGTTGTTTGTTGATATACCCTAACCGATTTTTACGAAAAAAACGCAAACAATTAATACACCTTTTACAGAATATGGTTCCTGAGCCCCGGATCAAGCCTTCAGTCACAATTTTTTTTAGCTTGAGAAAATTTGTTAAGGATTAATATGGATTCAAGCTCGATTTTTCATTCTTTCAATGATGTTATTTGCTGATATCTTTTATTCGTCTTTTACGATACCTACAGGAAGGGAAGGTTGGTAAATTGGATACCCCGCCACTACATTTTCCTCTGTACTGTACTAGAATAAATTGAAGATAACATTTGTATACATACATACATACATATCATCACGCCATACCCCTTGCAGGGTAGGCAGAGAGAACAGAGTGCCAGAGAACTCTATCTCTGCATACTTCACTCGCTTCCTCAACATTCATAATTCTCTTCATACACGCTCGCCGGTTTCGGAGACTCTTGACTCCACCTTCCTTCAGTACATGACCGATCTGGTCTAGGTAGGTTAGTCTCGGTCTCCCTCGGTACCTACATCCTTCCACTTTCGCATTGTATATCTTCTTAACCAGCCGTTCGTTCGGCATTCTTTCCACATGTCCGAACCATCGGAGCATTCCCTTTCGCATCTTTACACCAATACTCTCTTTCATACCTACTCGCTCTCTTACGTCGTCGTTACGAATGCGGTCGGACAGCCTAACTCCACAGATTTTCCGCAGAGATCGCATTTCGACCGCATTAATTTTACTTTCATACTCTTTTCTGCATACAAATTCAAATTCAAAACATTTATTATGCATAAACCCTACGAGGGCACTTACATATTGTCATTTTTTTTACATTTAAAGTTAATCTAATAAACTACCACCGGATCGGAATGAGACCGCTACTGAGAAGATCCGGCAAGAAACTCAGTGGGTTTGTCTATTTATATTTTGTCTATGTTATTATATTTTTTTTTCATTTTTTATATATAAAAAAATAGTACATGTTTATTATTTAATTAGCTTCAGTGCGATGCCCTTCGAACGCAATAGTTAAAATACAATAAAGAAAGACCATGACTGGACCGGATCCCACAAGCGGCACCCGATCACGAGTTAACTACTAGAGCAGCCATCACTCCCCTCAACCACCTTGGAGGGAAGGAAGAGACCCGCTCCACGCAGCTACCGCAAGCGGACCTTTCAGTGAGCATGACCAATACCATGACGTACTATAAATGCAAAAAAATCAAAATTCGTCAGGCAACACACGCTACGCTTTACAAGTATGTATAATTATTAAAATGAAATAGTAACTAAACAGTTTTAAAAAAAAAAAAAATAATGTAGGTACCTAATTGCTGAAAGAGGAGCTGCTCATAGCCAGTCTGAACTATCACTTAGATAATCTGAGATTTTATAATAACCTTTTTTACAGAGTCTGTTCTTGACAGCCCTTTTAAACTTGTTGACAGTCATATCTCGGATATCTTTTGGTATTTTATTATAGAAGCGTATACATTGCCCCATGAATGACCTATTAATTCTTTCAAGACGCGTACTGTGTACAACTAATTTGTCCTTATTCCGAGTATTCACACAATGAATGTCACAATATCTTTCAAAGTTACTGAAATTTCTTTTTACATACAAAACATTTTCGTATATATATTGTGATACAACAGTCAGAATATTCACCTCTTTGAATTTCTCTCGAAGTGAAACTCTTGGGCCTAGATTATAAATTGCGCGGATAGCCCTTTTTTGCAGAACAAAGATACTACTCAAATCTGCGGAGCATCCCCACAGCAATATGCCGTAAGACATAAGACTATGAAAATAAGAGAAGTAAACTATTCTAGCTGTTTCAATATCGGTCAATACTCGAATTTTTTTGACCGCATAAGCCGCTGAACTAAGCCTGCTTGACAATTTTTCAATATGAGGGCCCCATTGGAGTCTAGCGTCTATAGTGATGCCTAGAAAAACGGTTGATTCCACAAGGTCTAGAGCCACACCATTCATTTGAACATTGGTTCCCACTTGTCTTACATTAGGTGTGGTAAATTTGATACATTTTGTTTTGTTCTCATTAAGAACTAGATTATTTGTGTTGAACCAATGAACAACGTTAGACAGTGCGTTGTTCACATCGTCAAAATTAAGCATTTGTCTTTTAATTTTAAATAACAAAGATGTGTCATCTGCGAACAACACAATGTTTTGATTGTCTCCTATATAGTAGAGTAAGTCATTAATATATACAAGGAACAGAAATGGCCCCAGAATGGACCCTTGCGGAACGCCCATTTCAATAACAGAACCAGATGATCGTGCACCATTAATATCGACCCTCTGAATTCTGTTGCTTAGGTAAGAAATTAAAAGCTCAAGAGCGTTATTCCTGACCCCATAGTGATATAATTTCCTGATAAGGGTTTCGTGGTGCACACAATCAAATGCCTTAGATAAATCGCAAAATATACCCAAGGCATCATGCGATTCCTCCCAGGCTGCAAAGATATTCTTTAACAATTCGACACCCGCATCAGTAGTAGAGGAATTCTTAGTGAAACCAAATTGATTTTTATGGAAAATACTATGTTTGTTAAAATGACTCAACATCTGATTAAGCAAAATTTTCTCAAATACTTTACTAAGTGTTGGTAGTATGGAAATAGGGCGAAAATTGTTAACATCTAACATACTACCAGATTTGTGCAAAGGAATTACTCTACTAAATTTCATGAGTTCAGGAAACACACCTCGAGCTACACAACCATTAAACACACATGCCAGGTGGGGAGCAATAATAGATATTATAAAATTAACAGTCTTTACAGATAAGCCCCACAGATCTGCTGTCTTTTTAATATTAAGAGTTTTAAAAGACTTTAAAATATCATTCACACTGACATCTGAAAATTTAAAGGAAGTGTTACATTGCACAATGCATTGTTTAAGGAGCGATTCAGCTAAATTAGGAGATGACGCTAAAGATTTAGTCATTAGTACTGGCACATTTGTAAAATAGTTTTCAAATTCTGTCGCCACTTCATTATCCGCTTTCACAATTTTATCACCTATTTTTAAATTAAAATCCTTTTTCCGTACAATTTTTCTACCGGTTTCACTATTTATCACTTTCCATGTCATTTTAATTATATCACTAGATTGTATAATTTTGCTTCTCAGATAAATAGATTTAGCACAGGAACAGGCACGTTTAAATATTTTTGAATAATTCTTAACATATTGCAAAAATACTGGATTGTGGTTATAAGATTTTTCATCATAGAGTTCATATAATTTTTTTCTACTCTTGAAGATACCACAAGTAGCCCATTCACTACCAGACGGCACTCCAACTTTTAAAGTTTTGGGTTTAAATATTGTATTGAATTCAGTATCAATTATGCGGAATAGGGATGTGTATAATTCATTAGGATTATCATGAATAGGCAACAGCGGCATCTTCATACTCAAGTTGTATCTAAAATGCTCTAAGCGGCTAGCGGTCATAGGAACAAAGGTAATACTTTCAGGTTGAATCCTACTAGTTCCAGGAAGTACAACAAGTTGCCCACAGTGATCCGACTCTAAAGCACTTATAATAGATTTATTTATGGGCTTGACATTTGTAAATATATTATCTATACAAGTTGCACTCCCAGCAGCTATCCTAGTAGGTTCTAAAATACCCAACTCTCGCTTCCATACAGTAATGTTGGGACAAGCACTGCGTTATGTATTGCTACACGTGCCTTCTGGCTGAGGTGGTGGCTGCCGAGAAGTTGCCCCAACGCTCCGTTCAATCTATTTCCCGCATTCACTCTTCGCTCTATATCAGTGGTGTCCTTCCATCTCGGCTAAATCCACATCCAAGATATACAAATTCATCCACTTGCTCTAGTACATCATTACCTATTGTTACTCTTACATCTGTTCTGGTTTCATCTCTTTCAAAGACCATTATTTTGGTTTTGCTCACATTCACGCGTAGACCCCTTTTCTTACAATCTTCTGTCATTGTGTCGAATAGGGTCTGCAGGTCAGTCGCTGACTGTGCCGGCAGGACTGCATCATCTGCATAAAGCAGAGCAGTGACCACTGAGTCGCACATCTGTACTCCCACATTCATATCGTTCAACCTTTGGAGACATTTATCCAGATATATGATAAACAGCCTGGCTGACAGAACGCAGCCCTGCTTAACGCCGATATTGACGTCAAACCAAGGCGCCATTCCATCATCCAGCCACATACAGGCTCTACAGCCCATGTAACTGGACTGCACAGCCTGTAGCAGTTTACCGTTAATACCATACGTAAAATGTCCCAAAGTTCCTTTCGTACAACCGTGTCAAATGCTCTCTCCAGATCCACAAAACTGCAGAAAACCCTCTGACCTAGAGCCAGATGCTTCTCCACAATGTTGCGCAGAGAGAACACTTGATCCATGCATCCCCTTCCACTCCTGAAACCTCCTTGTGTTTCACAGTAAACCATCGGACACCATCCTCATTCTCCTTTCAATAATTTTACCATTCACTTTTGCTGCCCAACTGGTCAAGCTTATGGCTCTGTAATTTGCGCAGTCATAACGATAATGAACCCTTGTTTTTAAACAAAGGCACGATGACTGCGCTATTCCAGTCCCCGGGAACCATTCCCGAGCTCCAACATAAATTGAGGAGCAACAGGGACGCCTCCCAGACACAGGAGCCACCAAGCTTGATCATCTCGGCAGACACCATATCAATGCCCGCTGCCTTACCATTTTTTAAACTTCTTATCGCCCATTCAACTTCATCCATACTGATGCCATCGGAGGACGCCGTCGCCGAATGTTGATGTACTAGACCACATGCGACATCGGCGCCAACCGTAGCATCCGCATACATATCGCCAAAATATTCACTCCATCGGCTTAACACGTCTTGTGTTTGTGTAAGAATGTCTCCACTTTTAGACCTTATTTTATTAATTCTGAAGGCTGATTAACCACACCGAGACTTCTTCACCTTCCTCCAAAAGAGTTTGGTGTTACCCTCGAAGTTTTTAGTCAGCCTATCTTCTGCACTCGTACTTGTTCTATCACGTTTCTCTTTCACTAAGGCCTTGGTGTCATTCTTACATTGCCGATATATTTCTTTCTTCTGTTCAGTCATACTGTCATTCAGATTCAAAGAAGAGACATAGTCCAGCCACGCTTTCTTCTTTTGCTCTACGGAAGCTGCCACTTCCGCATTCCACCATGCATCACCATTTGTTTTTCTATGCTTCTTTGTACTTCCACATACTTGTTTCGCTGTATCTACCATACTCTCTTTCAATACTCTCCAGCATTCTTCAATGTCCGATTGCGGCTGGCTTGCCATCGTCAGCCGTTCTCGGACACCCTCTGCATACTTTTCTCTTACACACTCTTCTTGCAACCTTTCAACCTTTATTCTTTCAAGCCCTCCGAAGTGGACACGCTCTCGCCAGTGCCTCCACTTTCTGAACAGACCACTAAATCTCGCAATAACGAGATAGCGGTCCGTATCGACTGTGGGGCCCCTGTAGGCTCTTGCGTCCAATATTTTGCTTCGGAGGCGACTGTCTACCAAAATTAAATCTATTATACTTTTCTGTTCATTCCTTCTCCATGTATACATATGGATGTCCTTATGTTGGAAAAATGTGTTTGACACAATAAGGTTTCTCTCCATGCATACATCCGCTATGAGCCTACCTGCGTCGTTCACTCTCTTATCACCAAATGGACCAAGTACGTCCTCATAGTCGGGACGCTTGGTCCCCCACCCATCCATTCAAATCTCCGCATACAATCACGCGTTCACTGGTTTCTGCCATATCCAGAACTTGCCTGACATTATCCCAAAACTTCTCTAGGTCTGATGCCACTGAGGATCCTACGGGAGCATATGCTACAACCATGAATACCTTGGTGACACCTAGTTTTATACGGACCCAAATAAGTCTGGGATCATACATTCCGTAATCCTTCACACCTGAGGCCAAGCGAGAGGACCACAGCACTCCTACCCCCATGCTGGCTCGATCGCTCTGTGGTACACCAGACCACAGAGCCATCCCGCCACCAGGAAGATCGCAGGCGTCGCTGCCCCTTCGCTTGGTCTCTGTAATGCTGGGGCCACACTAACGAGAAATGCCATTAATTATTGCGATAATGGACGTTAACCGTAGGTGTAGCCAGGACTAAACGCGATAATTTGACAACGGCATTAACATTGCCGTTTGGCGTTATGCAATAGCTCAAGTGGCGGTACATCAAAGATATTAACGCGAGAATTAATGCAATGCAGCGGCCACACTACGTCAGTGTCAGTGTGCATTTGTATCATCCACCATCTTCTTTTTAATTGTTTCCTTTTTCCCTTCCTTCGGTAATGATTCAATAAATTCAAATAATAAAAATTTACACTCATGAAATACAGAACTCTGTCAACGTCCATCTTGCTTCAATTCAAGTAAAATTAACGTCGTTTTTATCGTCAATGATGAGCATTCACGTTGACCGTTCAAGTGTAGCCACCCACTTAGGCGCGTTAAAAATTATCGCAATAATTATCGCGCTATTGGACATTGACGTTAGCCGCTACTGTGGCCCCAGCATTACACAGAGCACGTCTAGCTGTTTGTCCGCCATGACGGATATCAGCTCGTGCAACATACCTTCCACACAACCTCTTACATTCCATGTGCCCACCCGGCACTCTGCTCTCCTCGACTCGCCTGACTGGGCAAGGCGTGATGGGTGGCGGCCCCCATCGTATAAACGTACATAAAAAAATATGTAGGTACTAATTGATCTATAGGCTGCACCAACGAAAGATCGTGATATTTTCGTAATATTTTTTGGGGATGTACGAAGAAGTAGACGTTTATGTTGACAAAGATTTTTTTTACGTGTAAAAATTTCATTTACATACAGCTGCTACTGCACATTTTCATAGTGCCTCTTCAGTCGATTATTAGGACCTCTACGGGTAAGTAAGGGCTAATAACACATTGTATTCTTTATTCTCTATTCACGTGATGAGAGATTAGGATATGGTGACCGTAGAATGCGATTAGGGCGTGCAAGCAAATATCATCCCTATAAGAGAAAGAAAACTAGAAATAAAATCCTATACGAACCCATCTGACTTATTAGATTATATAGTAGGTCAGTTTTACTGCTAATGTGGGTCAGGCTCAAAATCTACAGTGAGATATGTGTGAGCTAAGATGATTTTTAGTTTGATAAAATAAGTAAAGATTAATAATATGAAACATTGTTATACATTTCAGAGGTTCAATAATAAGTGAGGCAGACATGTACCGCTTAAGTTTCCTGTTATCGATATTAGTATGTCATTTTGTACGAATAAAACGCCCTTCCTAACGTATAACTTTGTTCGTATGCGTTATATCAAGAGGCAACGGGGTCAGAAGAGCTACCGCTGTGTGAAAAATCAATATACGTAGGTACCTACCTACCCTAAACATTGCTCTCGCATTTGCAAACCTCAATTTTAGAAATTATATTAAAATAATAATGATTGTAGTAGTTATAAGAACATTTTATATTTATTATTTTATTGTTGAATAAATAAATACGATGGTTAAATGTAAAGCAAACAAACACATAAATAGAGTTTTGTCATAATAGATACAAAATAATGAAAATGAGAAAAATTAAAGAATCATAAATGTTCGATTTTCTAAAGAAAAACTGTTAAAGATAAGTCATTAATGGATTTTAATTCTTATTTATACCGTGTTCATTTTATAAGGGGTCATAACAAAATCAATATACTCCTATATACATATGTATAGATAGTAGCCACAAAAATATTTACTCCAAACTTTTATTTTATATCTTAACTTGTAAGTCGAACGACGTATGTAAGAATTTTTTACCATATCAACATAAAACTTAAAAAGCGTTTTTTTTTTTAAATTATACTTACTCATTACTAATCATTTTCAATAATACATTCCATAGAAATATATTATCAACATCTCAAAATATTATAACATACAACGCATAAACATGTTCATCAGTTATTGTAATACAATATGTAATGTAATATTCATGGACCCTAGAGGGCGTTGCATCTCTGGCGAATGATGCAATCAATTCTCACAGACCCGTCCATTGCCCAAACAGTCCATATGGCGTTAAAATGTTGCATCATTCTCTATCTACTTACTCGGTGAAAATTAGAAAGCGGCCTCACGTTAATTCACTGCAATGCATGCGGTAACATACCGTTTACTAATATTATGTTACGTACTAAGTACCGTGAGTTAATTATATCGATAATCTAATAATAAATACATGGTAAATATACATTCCTATTACCTGAAACATATATTAAGAACGATTTTTGAACTGTCATAGATCGCCTAGCATACAGCATTAGAAAAATCGACTTTGAGCATAGAACACATGCGTAAGTATGTAGTTATATCTATAAAGAGCTATGTAAAATAAATTCATGTAACTGCCTGTGAATTTCATATAACCTTTTGCCAAATAGTTTAATATGTCATTCCTAAACCCATTATTTCCATCTACATATACTATGAATGGTCCCATCATACCAGCTTTTCGTCGATCTAAATAATTAGAGATCTTTCTACCTTTACACACAGATAACTGTGTGCAAAGGAAGATCCGCTATACACAGATAAAATTAAAGCATATCACATATACTGTGCTTGAGCTTGTACTTAAGTTTAAAAGCCTCAATGTATTTTATTATTAAAAATACCGTAGTGAGTTGAATTAGATCAATATCGAGCTCAGTTAACTTTTACGTAACACCCAATCAATAGGGCAAATATTTATAATAGCTTAAATAATAGCTTCTCAATCCAATTCAAAATATTAAAGATAAACAAACCGGTCGTTAACCTGGCTTTAGACAGTCTAGTGTTATCCAATAGCGGTTCCCAATAACAAATTAGATCGATCGTGATTTCCCTTCCTTATTGCCTTTGATGGCATATGAGTTAGCAAACTCACCCGATGGTAAGTGGTAACACTCAATGGACATTAGCAATACGAAGAGTATAGTACAGTTAAGTCGCTGCCCACCGTAGAAGCAGCATTGAAGGAAATAGAATAGGAACATCGCTCACTGAGCGAAGCGCATTAGCAACTTATTACTAGGTACTCAGACGTCTATTTACAGACCGAAGACTGTCAGCAGCTTCTAATACCAATAAATATAAAATTTACTTGAGTTTATGATTTTTACGGACTTTATCGCGTTTTTATTTGATTTTTGAATGCCTGACGTCCCCATCAATTTATAGCGTTCGTGGTCACCAGAGGATTAAGTGTCTCATGTTCAACAAGTCATCGTAATTACAATGATTTATATCTACCCGCTACAGCATTAGTGATTAAATTTTGACCCACGTTTTGATACAAATTCATTGCCAGTACAAAAAGAAAATAATTCTTTATGAAAAATTTAAAGTTTTAGGTCAAAATTTATTCGGTTTTGAATATTGATATGAAATGGGATAAGAGCAGAAGAAGAATGATGATGATGGATAAAATAAAAATGTTTTGACAAAAAACAATAAAAAAATTATAATTATATAAAATCTTTTTTTTTAGTAAGCCAGTAAACCTTTAATAGATATTTTCATGGCGCAGAGTTTACGGCTATTAATTTAATATAAGTGCTTACCAAAG
Organism: Lymantria monacha; assembly: GCA_905163515.2. Taxonomy (NCBI): domain Eukaryota; kingdom Metazoa; phylum Arthropoda; class Insecta; order Lepidoptera; family Erebidae; genus Lymantria; species Lymantria monacha. The sequence goes on from LR991083.1 coordinate 15,121,491, forward strand.
ACTTATATTACTTTAAATACTTGTATTTATAGTTAGAATGGAAAATAAATGAACTTAAAAAAACACAAAGGGCGCTACATTATTAAGACCAAAAATAATTACAGATGTAGTCAACAAGACGAACTACCCATCGCCATTAAGTTAAAACCGATTCGAGGCGACTGGCGAGTGGCGACCGACCTCCTCTGACATCGACATCTTGGATTGTTTTGTCTACAACGAAAGGACCTATCTATTTGCCTTAAAACCGACGTCACTGGTCAGTAGGTCATCTAATCTTCTTTTGGATTACATCCGTTTTATTTTTAGCTTTTTAGTACACTACCTTTTCTGTGATTTATTAAGTCGATTAAACATTCTTAAAGTTTGTTCATGTGTATGTGGCTTAGGTTTCTTCTAAATCAATATTATTTATTCTCAATCTCTTTAAAAAAAACATGTATTACAATTTATAATACAAGTGAAGGCATACTATATCAATATCAGTAAAGACTACTCTGATATACTAATCAAAGCCTAGAAAAAAATCACTGAAACTAGAAGAAGAAGAAGAGAAAGAAAGCATTTGGATATGTTTTTACATCAATGAATATATCTATATTATAGGACGAAAATGTAACCTTGATATGAACGAAAGTCCAGTTAGAAATATACATATTTATAGTTGAATAGATAAAATAAGCCATTGGAAACATCAACTACGTAATTAATAATATTTTTTATCGGCAAAATGCTAAAATATTATGTTAATATCTTCAAAATAAGTCTATATGAATTACAAATTCCATTTGTTTACTAGTTAAAGGACTAGATAATTTATATTTTTAATGCAAAATTTTAGCCAAATTGGCCAATAAATATTGAAAGATATCTATGAAATGATTTCTAATATTCATAATCGCTACCACACGGCAACACAAGATAACAAGAGATAAGACACAAGATAACAAGAGATAATGTATTTTTCTTACAATGAATTCAGATTTCACTTCACTCAGTAATTGTATTGCTTGCAATTGCAGTCATTTTGTTAACTAAGTGTGGTGATTTCTTTTTCTAGCCAGTGTGAATGAACAGCTTGACCTGGCCTGGGAGATCAAGAGTGGTAATCGTTCAAATGTGTCGAACTCTAAAGATTGTTCTTCCAGTGTTACTACTACTACTGCTACTAGCTGCTTCCAGTTCCGGTGGGTCAACCATTAATATAGTGTTATAGTCACAAGATTTTATTAACTACTAGCGTCTATTCGCGACTTCGTCCACGTAAAAAGTGACTTTACAATATAAAACTTTATCTCTAAATTATCCCAAGTGAACACACTAGGGAGATAAAAAGTATGATAGCGTATCTGTGTGTCAATTGTCATCCAAATCTGTTTATCAGTTTACGCGTGATACATAAACATTCAAACATCCAAACAACTTCACAAACTTTCATATTTATAATATTAGTAGGAAGTAGTGCAGAATATAGTTTTATTATTAAACATTTTAATATAATGTACATTTTGTTTTTATTTCCTACAGTGGGAGAGAGTCTTCTGCCCGTGTGGTTACGGATTAAGAATACAATGCATCACCAGCCCTTATTTACCCGCAAGAGCGACTAAGGAAGCACCAAGAGAATGAATGAGAAAATAAACTATTACATTATTCACAAAGACAAGCACTGCTTCCGAGTTTATTTTCGCTTGCAGTGACATTATCTGATTATGTCCCAGTCATTTCTCAAGCAACCCTTGGGAAAACGACATGTTATTTTTAAATCATCACCACACGGATATAGATTTGTTAGTATTAAAATTAAAGAAACTTCAAGAATGAAGACGCTGGTATAGCCGAAAAAAAGGTCATTAACACTACGTGAGACATTCGCGTTCGCTCAATATTGCGGTCAACGCCCTCGCAAGTGGCCCGCGCTGAACCACTCATTACAACAATACTATTCGCAATCCATTTGCGTTTAGACAAATCTAAAATGGATTAAGATATGATAGTTCCTCTGGGTACCTACTTGGTTCAGTAGTTCGCACACATTACGTGACAATATTGTTTTACGGAGAGAAGTAAATATTTAGAAGAATAAATACCAAACTTTTTTATATTACGAGTTCCTTGACTCATTGAACACTCTACATCCTTATTTACATGTTCAATTAATAGATATTTATAAATGTCCAATGAGATAATAATGTAAGGTGGAAAAGGTCAGTAAACTGCATTCAAATGCGTCGAGCAAAACATAAATGTATTAGCTTGTTTCAATCAATACCATACCAGGTAAATTAAAATAAACTAGTGAATATATAACATACACATAAATCTTTTAAGTTGAGACTAATCCTACTACCCTCTTTACGTTTTAACACCCATCTAGTCGGCCACGGGTTTCAAAGTAGCGGGACCAGTGGTCGGACAGATGCCGATACGGAGAGTACACGATGGGCTATGGGACCACACACCGCTCTTCCGTCACCCCGGACGGAATGGGCGGGCTGCGTACAGACCATAGTCAACAAAAAAAACAAGATTCCCATAAATAACACTGAGGTTTAATTCTCAGGCAATAATACCAGGAAAACGCTTTTAATTATCTCGGGGGTGGTGGCAAATGTTTACTTCCTTACTATACGACAGGCAGCAAGCAAAATTGACTGGTCACCCAATAAATAGGACTATATACAACTACGATCAGTGCAACAGTATAGCACCACGGACGACAGAAGTTAACGAGACCTATATGTGAGCGTTAAAATCGGTTCCAATAGTAGACAGAGATATTATATTAATAAAGATATTATATACTGAAACGCTTATTTGAACTTCCAAATCTTAAGCATTGTTAGTACTGCCAGGTTGGTCACTGGGGTTCAGTAAGCAGTCCAATAGGGTTGGGGAGAAAAGACGCTAGATTATGAGGTCGCCACACCTTTTGTCGCCCGGGGCGGAACGAGGTGTGTGTCTAGACCATAACTTACACTGCAAAAACGCATTGCTAGTCTTATTTGAAAAAAATATTTGTGTAAGATATCCTGTTAGATATAGATACATCATCTACACTACACTACACTAATGAGAAAAGATGTGTATTATTGTTTCTAATTAATGAATTCAAAGGCTGTATTTAAAAGCGGTATCAGTAATACCACTTTTAAAAATTATTTCACTAATAGATTGCTACATAATCAATTACCGAGTAATATAGATTAATCAAGTTACCTACGAAAACTCAAATAACGGAACCGAAGGTGTAAATAAAACGAAATTCATTCGATTTTAATGATATTTTATCCGATATAGTTTTTACTCATATCACAAAATATTTATTATAATACATACAAATAAATGTTTACCAGTACTAAGCAGGGATGGGCTGTTAGTATTCTGTAAAATAATATTGGGAATCACGCGTATTAGTGATCAATCAAAGAAATCACAAAGGAACAAATCCAAAGAATACACAGGACTAGATGCGAGTACGTGCAAAAGGGGTAAAAGAAAATATCATCCATCTATCAGGCAATCACAGGCTTTCTCTAGCAGAGTCCTATAGTGAACGGGCATTTGCCGGTTGTATCCAGCGGATTCCTGAGACTTTTACAATGTCAATTTTACAATGAAATATAATGTATGTGAATTTTGGGTGTAATTAACTGCCAGATTGGTATCTGGCAGTTAGCATTATAAAGTTGAATAGTTTGTTGAACGCGTTGAACTGAATATGAATGAGGGTCTTGTTAAAATCTTTTGGTTAAATTACATACATATCGATAGGACAAGAGCAGTGACCATAAATACTAAGAAAAGGACAAACAAATTCACAGAGATGACTCTTGCACATTCTACGCAATATGAAAATTTAAATTTCTATAATATAGAAGTAAAATCTCCAACAAAAGGACCCCTTTTGGCGAATTTAATAATTATTCAATATCTATAGATAATTTATTGATATAGGTACATATAGTAACATCTAAATGAATAAATAATATAATAGCTGCGACAAGACGTTTAATATACTTACGCTTCTACCATAGATTCTCAATTCATGGGTTAAATTGGTATGAATGTAGTATATAATATATTTATAAAATATCAACCCAAACGTTATTTATTTTCATATCACGTAAATAAATAAACTTACGATGTTATATTATACTAGCTTCCGCCCGCGACTTCGTCCGCGTGGAATGGTTACTTTGGGCTAACGTTAACTTCAACTCGCGAATTCGTTTACGTAAAAGGTGGAAATATTTTTAAATAATACATACGTTAAAGCTGTTTTAGGTACCTATATGATCCTTTTATTAGTAAGAGTAGAACATTAAACCTTAAGTAAAAGTATTGGGTCTTATCTATACTTTCTATAGATATACCATACACAATGTATGTATATTATACATACATACATACACTTACGCCTATTTACGATTACACATACTTTTAATGTGTATGACATCGCTGTGTGGTAGCGGCTACGAATACTACCAATCCTCACTTTGCTTGTGGATGTCGTAAAAGACGACTAAGAGCCTTATAACGACTTGGGCCAACCCCATCTGATGCCGTTGGTCAACAATTACATTCCCAATGAGGGTTGACGTCTGGCAGGCGGCCGGTCATAAAACTATTGCCAATAACTTTTATAATATGTACTATGAATGAAGAGTAGTTATTATATCGACCCCAAGTAATTGGGATAAGAGTAGGAGAATGATGATGATGATGACCTCTCGTGAACAAATCTCCAATTTGGTCCAGAAAAGTATGACGTGGTCTTCCCCTTGTATTCGTCCCATTCACGATTGCTTTATATGTTTGCTTCGTCAACCTCTGCCCACTCATTATTTCTTCCACTTCGTGTCCAACCCACCTCAGCATACCAGCGCTCTTTTATAACATTATACCTAATTTTATCTTTCAGACTAACTTCACACACGTTACGAAGAGCTGTCAGCTCTACAGCATTTATTCTATTTTCATGTCTTCTCCGCCAAATCTAACTTTCACTGCCATACATGAGGGCAGGCACTAATACTTCCTATACTTATTATTATTATTTAGGATGTGTAAAGCCGACGGAAGGTCATGAGAAGAAAACAAAACTAAAAATGTAGTGTGTGCAGAAGTACTTTGAAATAACATTAGTTAGAGTTTTTTTTTAATATACGATTATAAGACCCAGTATTTTTATCGTAAATGCGCGCCCAGTACTTGATCATTATTTTGCTGCGATGTTATTTTTAAACTGCGATATTTCCTAAGATATTCATTGAAATCAAATAATGTAAAGAGCAATTTGGTTTTAAATTAAATACTTGTGATGAATAACTCATTTATTTGGATAAGGATTAATATTATGTTTATAAAAACACCTTCGAAAATATCACATTATTTTAAAACAAATTTGATTAGTATAGAAAAGGTTATAGTGAGCCAATCTTAAAAGATAGACATATGCTGTCGCGGACTTTTATTTAGAACTTTGAAAGAGGAACAATTATATAGTACATAATTTTTGCGCAACTTTAACCGTTTACGCAGCGGAAGCTCTCAAAAGGAAACAAAAACCCGATTTTTACACATTCATCATTGTTGCTCTGCTCCTATTGGTCGCAGCGTAATGTTGTATAGCCTAAAGCCTTCCTCTATAAATGGACTATCCAACAAAAAAAGAATTTTTCAAATCGGACCAGTAGTTCCTGAGATTAGCGCGTTTAAACAAACAAACAAACAAACTCTTGCGCTTTATAATACTAGTATAGATATGTAAATAAATCATCAACAGAAATTCACTTTCACGGAGTATCTGAACTCGCATCAATAGTGTTCATAATATACGTTAATAGTGTTGCCAATAAGACCAATGAAGAATATGCTAAAATGGTGTTAAAATTATGCCAAAAATATGCCAAGTGCTTCATAAATATGCTAAAAATTGTGCTAAGATTTTTCTTTTCCTGTTTTCTCCTAACACAATTTTAAACGCGGGTGACTGGATCGGGGAATTAGTCCGTAACCACCCAAGAGGCTGACCGCGTGAGGAAAGACCGACGTCTTCCGAGGGGGAGACGTCGGTCAAGGAGAGGGTACTCCTCAGAGGGTATTCCGTCGGGCCGGCCACTGACGTCAAGTCACTTTGCTCCGGTGGTCGACCCAACGACGAAGGCGACGTGTCACGGGTGGGTTACGGGTGTGCATGCTTACACCCCTCTGTGGCCCCGGACGGAGTTGTGCGAGGAGTGGGCCGACCGTGGCCCACCCCCAAAAAGAAAGAAAAACAAACACAATTTTAAAAAACATCGATTTTGGTGAAAAATATATCAACCGCCGGATACTGAGCAATCAATGAGTTGAGCAGTGCAATAATTTGACTGGTAAGTGCATATTGTGCAATACACGTTCGCACCTGTGGGCAGCAAGCAGGCAGTGCGAATGAATCCCTGTGTATTGATTCGGTGGTAATAACGAACAACGAGATAGTGCATTTGAATTTTCGATTATATTATTTAATAATGAGTAATAAATGGATGTAAGCATACGGCACACATACGTCGTAACGGAAGGATATCGAGACCTACCGTACGAAATACAAAGAGAAAAGGATATAAATTAATGTATATAATAACTGTATAGCTTTTTATATAAAAACCTACAGAATTTACGTTGTACGCATTTATATAATTTTTGAATATGCTAAAAAATATGCTATATGCTAAACAGCAAAAAAGTGTGCTAAACAACATGAAAATATGCTAAATTTAGCATAAAATATGCTAAATTGGCATCACTGTACGTTAACAATCATAAGGAAATTAGATTTTCATTATTGATATAAAACAACTATGGACGCGCCTTAGACAGAAGACCAACTTCCATACAGTGGCAATAGGCTCTATTAAGCCGCCAGGATCCGCTATATTTTTTTATTACCTATTTACATGTCTCTATAAGAAAACACGTTATTCTGGTTTTATTATTTTACTCCATTCATTATTTCTTTTAATATCAACCATTCAATAACTAAATATTTCGTTACATATTTTTACATTTCATCCCTCTATTAACTTATCAACGTGCACTGTTGGAAATAGGCCACCGCATAAAGGGGGATATTGCCACAACCGCCATGGATATTGCCACATGCGAGTCGACGATCAACTTTTTCTTTATTATTTCAAGATAATATGCGATACTTTGCCCATAATTTGGCATTTTTATTTTAATTATTCTATGTTCTCTATATTAAGCAGATGTAAACCGAGACAATCTCTTTAAATAACACCATATCCCTAAAGTGCCACTGATGCCTCTGGGATAGCCTATAAAAATAACGCATGTAAAAACGCAAGAGCAGCTAGATTACATAAGTTTTACACCTTGAAAATCACTGGACATATATTGAAGGCGTAACGACCGTAAGAAAACGATCAAGTGTGAATCGTTCTTGCTCACGAAGGTCCTCATACCAACATTTACATGTTTTTTCTATGTGGATTTTAAATACATACTTTTCTTAAAAGATATATGAGAAGTGTTATAACTTTATGTTATGTAAATAAGCTTTAAGCAATTGTTTGTAGATATTTGTATTTTCGTAATTAAAACGCCCAAAATCACGTTTCTTGTACGATTACATCTTTTGTCTTTATTTTTATAATATTTCTTACAGCAGTAATAGAAATACATATTAAATGAAAATTTCAATTCTCCGTCTATACGCTAATAAGAACCAGTCCGCTGAGGGACAAAAGAACGGACAATAGTGAAGGCTAAGTAATTAATTCCCGTTGGCACCTGTCGTATCCGAAACGATAAAAGATCAGGACATATGTATTAATAAAATTAAAGAAAATAGATTAGTATGCCGAAAAAGGAGGAATATTTTTGATATACCGTTATTTAAAGTTTATAATATTTACGTAGCTGTGTGGTAGCAGCCACGAATACTACCAACCCCTACTTTTCTTGTGGATTTCGTATAAGAAGACTAAGAGCCTTAGCTCTTAGTCGTCTTGTTGAGTTGTCAAGTTGGTCCAGGTTGTTATAAGTACTCTCCATCTGATGCCGTTTGGTCAACAATTACATTTCCAAGGAGGGTTGACGTCTGGCAGGCGGTCGGTCATAAAACTATTGCCATTAACTTTTACAATATGTACACAGTACAGAAAAGTGCATATTGTATCGACCCCAAATAAAAGTAGGACAATGATGATGATGATGACGTACATACAAAACTAATAAGTTTGCACAACAATAGGCCAAAAGGCGTTTTCCCATTGATTGATGAAGACATCATCGCCAATAATCATTCCAATTAAATTAGAAATTTTTGATCATTAAAATATTATTTTAATGATCAAACATTTCTAATTTTATTTCCATAGTTTTATCATCGTGGACAAAATATGATACACATATCATATTTTGTCCACGATTGCAAGACAAATGATTGTTTTTTTTCATCAAAGTAAACAATGATTAGCTAGATACATGTACAACAATAACATACATTTGTGACAAAGTTGGCCCATTTTTATGCCTTTTGTGTTGAGTAGCATTTGTTCATTCATATAGTATTTATTTACCTACAAGTTATTGGTCAGATATATGGTATTCAATATAATCATCATTCTCCTGTTCTTCTGTGTCATATAGGTAATCATCATCATTCTCCTGCTCTTATCCCAATTACTTGGAGTCGACGCAATATGTACTCTTAATATGTAATAATAATTACTCTGATCTCGTAATTACAATATGAAGAGTGAAACTTTTTTAACTCGTTCATAACTATACAATTTAATTTATTTATGTCTTACTTTTATAAGCAAATTTTTATTAATTTATGTACAATTATAATTTAAAAATCTTATATGGGCTCAAGAAATTATATTACTGCTGAATAAATAAACTTTTGTTTTGCTTAAATGAAGAATTTTTATATGATAAGGTTATTTAATTAAGTACACAGATGTACTTCCACAGTTATCTCTATCTATGTATTATAAAAAAATGTTCAGACCATTTATTTCTGTTTGTTTTGAAAATAGTCGAATCTGTCTCATAGTGAAAATGGTATGCAATGTGTATAAATAGAGGCAGCCTCGTGCGGCGTCTGCGGACATCGATCGTTGCGTCCTCGCCGCCATCTTGGCCCTCATGTCTCCCTCCTGCAACCCGCGCCCCACTCTCTTGTGTTGCCCCTCACTGCCCCACATTCACCGCACCGTTTTGCACATGCTACACTATGCGGTATGTCCGCCATTTCTAGTTTACTGACTCAACATTTGACTGCGTGTTTGTAGCTTTACAAAAATAGACACCTTCAAGGAGATCATTATTTTCCGCACTGTCATTTCAACACTTGTATATTAGATATTTCAATTACCAGATTTAAATACGGAAACCAATGGCACTTACTTGAATATAAGTATATGTCTAATTATGTGTATATAGCTACTAATATTATAAAGCAGTTAAATTAGTAATCTTAAATTTGGATAAAGGGTAATTAATCTCTTAAGGTATTAATTCCATTTTAAAAAATCTTCTCTAAGAGGAAGTAAAAATAGCTTCAAGCGTTATAAGGTAATCTTTTATCTTGCAAAAATCTGTTATTCCTAGAAAGGAAGGGAGATCTCACGCGTGCGTACTGAGTCAAGGCCAAAATGTAGTACACATTAACTTCAAGGACACCATTATTTTTATGTGTAGCACTGCGATATCTATATTACACTTCTGAGTACTACGGATGTCAAACCAAAATGACCTAGATAATCTTAATAATTCTTCGCATTACCGTGGGGAGGCCTATGTCCAACAGTGGATGTCTACAGCCTAATGGATGGACGAACGATAATAACATTTATAGACCTATCTTAATTTACTATGATCAATACCATTTGTGTGGCAGTTTTATTCGGCTATGACCGAACACAAACTTTAATTGCATTTTCTTAGTATATATACGTGTAACTGTTAGGCACGAGTCTCCTCCAAAGTGGTAAGAAAATTGACCTAATATATACATCTATACGCTACCGTGCTTAGCTGTGTTTATTATACAGTTTTATTTCAGTTTTCCTTTTCTTGCAGTGATATTATTTACTTCAACCTCTTATTCTTGAATGAATTAAATTTTTAATGCGTCACCACACGAAAATGTCATTATGGCAACGGCTACGTTGCAATATAAATAATTAGTTTAAACCAGTTGCGATAACTTCCAGGCTATGGTCAAGTGACATCCCGTCCAAACCGCTCGGGGCGGCGGAAAGGACGGCGTGCAAACCTTAATCTGTCGTACACAGCGTCTCTATCGCCGTTTAACAAACCACCGGTACCGAGTCCTAATTGAATTTTCATTTAGATAACCAGCCTATCTTATAGCCGAGTTTAAATTCTAGCAAATTCTCTAAAATTAGAAGAATTTTTATAGTCGGTACTATATACCGACTATATCTATTTAGATGTCCTAGAGAGTATTTACGAGATGTTCAATAAATTCTATATAAAATATAGAGCTCTATCTAGAGCAAGGCGTATAATAAATACGGAAGCGCCTAAACACTTTTGCGCTATGACTAGGACGATAACGTAATTTATGTTGAGATATCTGCGCTACATCATTGTAAAATGGCTTTTGCTATCAACAAAAATTTCACAAATTTCTTTTTATATAGTTGTGTTTCCAGCTTTTCTCTTTTTTTTTCACACTGTCAAAATATGTTCGTGGTGGACATTTGTGATGACTTGTAGTAAATAATTGTATGTAACGATATTTTTAACCAACTGAAAGAAAGTTCTCTGGGAATTCAATGTCATGTATATCAGGTCAAAAACAAAATGCCAAGATAAAAATATATAATCTGTAGTACATAAATAGGACACAAATTAGTTTATCTTGACATTTTGTTTTGATTCAATCGCACTGTTTATTCAATAATGATGTAATATGCACACGCTGCAACGCTTAACTCGTTTTTTTATTTATTTTAATACTAGCGACCCGCCTTCGCTTCGGTTTCGGTCGTTTGACCTCGCATATTAAATCTCTGATAACTTTTAAGGTATTTTTTTTAATGATTTGATCATCATTAAAAGCACCTATTGTATTTCATTGGATAATAAATAATACTGTATTATTTAAAATAGCTTCGTAAATAACGCATTACTTGTTAGTGATATGCAAAAGATAAACATGGTTATTGTAGATTATTCTAAAGATACAAACAAATACCATTGAGGACTTTTTTGTAGACATTTTTATGGTATACAATTTCATAGTACATTATTTTGACCTATCATCTCGTAAGGTTTAGCCAGCGTTTGCTATGTAAGCACACAAGTATATATGTTTTACATATTTTTTAAATTCTCGGCTTTTCACTAATATAATATGCATTTATACATTGTATTATATAAATGCATGCATTCCTCTTGAATGACTGTCTAATGACGAAAACCACATTAAAATCAGTTGCGTAGGTTAAATTAAATGATCTAAGCATACAGACAGAAGAAGCGACTTTGTTTTATACCACGTATAGATATAGAATGGATAGATAGGTATAGATATATGTATATTTAAAATTTGGCAGGGTTTGTCACCTCGGCGGTAGAGTCGGAAGGGTGGATATTTCTTTGTGTTTATTTTAGGAGCCAGTATACTTTTTCTTCTGAAAAGTGATTACAGTATACTCGAAATCCTCTAGAATATTTCTCGACCGACAGATATCAAATAAGCGAGATAAGTTGAAGTTAGTCCACACAATCACTAGAGGATTGAGGTAATTAATGACATAATAAAATATCTAAAGAACGCTGCACTGTGAGCTGCTTGATGCATAATAATTGCAGATCAATGTATCAGTATCAGTTCACTTGCATATGAACCACTCTTCTAACTCAATGCAAACTACACCATTCTCCTACTCTTATCCCGATTACTTGGGGTCAATACAATATGTACTCTTCTTTCATATTGGATTCGGTATGGAATAGTGTGAATGAATATTATACTGGCATATGTCATGATAGTATGTATGCAGGCAGTGTAAAGGCTTTTATTTTCACATTTTGTTTAATATGGACACTAAAGGCATCTCATGATAAAAACATCTCAAAGATGTATAGCTAGTGAAAGATTGACTTATTGTTAAGGATTAAACCGAGATTAATAGGCTTGTCTGGTCCATCGGAGCGGCTTGCTGAATGAATTTTGATTTGAGTGTTGTGGATATGTTGCCTGTTACTCTTCTCTAAAATATAGCCTCGATCCTATCGGGGCTTATGTCTGCTCTCAAAGGCTTTGAATTAATCGCATAAAGCGAAGGCCGCTGATTGAAAGATTTTAATAATCACAATAAGCTTGGTGCCTGATGAATATAGTGCAAGAATAGGCAAAGTGGCAACACCGAGCATGCCAACATACTGGCTAAAAATGTTTATTAGCAACAGTGGCCAGCACGCTATCAAAAACTGCAGTCAGATAAACAATCTCAGATTATATATCAATATATGACACCGGGAATGGCCGGGATATTCTAAGTTCAATAAAACTATAAAATATCAAACCATTGTAGGAGTAAGTAAATTATGCCTTTTTTTTTTTGGGGGCGGAATACGGTCGGCACACTCCTCGCACCACTCCGTCCGGGGTGACAGAGGGGCGTAAGCACGCACACCCGTAACCCACCCGTGACGTCGCCTTCGTCGTTGGGCCAACCACCGGAGCAGAGTGACTTGACGTCAGTGGTTGGCCCGACGGAATACCCCTGAGGAGTACCCTCTCCTCGACCGACTTCCCCCCTCGGGTAGGATGTCGGTCTTTCCTCACGCGGTCGGCCTCTCGGCGGGTGACGGACTGATTCCCCGATCCAGTCACCCGCGGCCTCGGCTAGGGCGGCATCAGGCGCAGGTAATCGCGCCTGCGCCGCTCCAGTCGCCGGCGGCGGCTCGCGCCGTCGAGGAGACGCTCCTCGCGCACGCGCTCCGCCGCCTCCTTCTGCGAGGCAGTAGTCTCGCAGAAGGACCGACTGCGATGCGACCGCGTCCCAGTTCCTGACGCTGTCGAGCATCTCAGACCCTGGCGATGGTCGGCAGCGTCAGGTCAGCACCGATGATTGTGACGAGTTCACGACGCTGCTCTGCCCAAGCGGCACAAACCTCGAGCGTATAAGTAAATTATGCCTACGATTTTTATACAAACAAATTTATTGAATTATTAAAAAAAAAAATTATATATCTATACATATAATAAAAATGTAACGGATCGCTATCTGTACATGGAAGATATATGAGAAAAAATATTACTGGGACCTTTATCAACACAAATAGAACCCAAAACAATGATTTTTAAAATTTTAGTCTGTTTATCTGTTTGTCTGTGCGTTTGTGCACGCTAATCTCAGAAACGGCTTATCCGATTTAGACGCGGTTTTCACTAATATATATACAGGGTGTCCCAAAATTCAACGATAAGCCGGCACCAGCAGGTGGACCTACATATGACTACTCGAGAACAAAAAAGAAAAAAATTCTACCTTGATTTTTTTTTTCATTACGACAAAAAAACCGATTTCTTTAAAAATCGTCATCTTTTATTATATTATTAAGTGCCATTGCTACAATTTTACAAGTAATTCTGTGATTTTTTTTGTATTGGCAAGGTAAGTACCACTACTATCGATCACAACCATTAAAAATTCCAGAATATCTATAGTTTTTACACAAAAATCAACCAAAACTATGTTCTTTCCATAAATTATGTAAGATTTTGACTTTCACCTCACTTTCACTCATCACAGTGAAAAAAAAAAGTATGGACACTACTGTGGCAAATAGTATTAAAAATTGGCGCAACTAACTACAATTCTAAAATGGTATAACATTCTAGGCAAACTAGCCACCAAAATATACTTAGGTGTACAATTTCAAAATAACAACCATATTTCGAAAATTGTTAGTGTTGATAGTAATCACTTTTACTATGTAGCCCAAATGTTTTTGTTGCAAGTTCTCAGAATTTGAATGAGACATGTGCGTAGTCCATAAGATAACATAAGTTAGACAGAGATAGAGAGATTATACGTTAGAGGGAGATAGATAGATGCTAATTGTTTAGTAACATTAATGCAGGTAGAGAAGTAATTAATGTCCTCAGCAGCACAGAGCAAGTCAGTACGCTCTACTTCTTTGTTTACTGCACACCGTTCTGTTTTAATTAAAGTGGCTCTGGTACTAACGACTTTGGATTGAATTAAGTGACCTGGCAATTGACCTGACTTGGCATTATTTTAGACTGTGATTTTGTGTTTTTTTAAAGAAGTTTTGCCTTATTTTCAAGTGTTTAGCATTCATTATGCCGCTACCATATACAGCGTTAGAATACGCTAATATGCACCTTATTTATGGAGAATGCCGATGCAATGCCAACGCTGCTAGCAGATTATATCGAGCAAGGTACCCTACTCTTCAAAGGTATCCGGATTATCGCGTATTTATTAACGTGCATCAAGCATTTTCGGAGGGTCGTATACCATCTGACAGGAGAAACGCTGGAAGACCTAGATCGGAACACGATGAAGAAGTTCTCAATGAAATAGAAAGCGATACAACTACCTCTGTACGTGCCATACAAACAGCAACGGGAATTCCAAAAAGTACTGCACATAGAATTTTAAAACGTCACCAGCTTCATCCATATCATTACAGGCGCGTGCAGGCGTTATTACCGCGGGACTATCCACTGCGGGTCGCATTTTGCCGTGTAATGCTGCAAAAACACAGGGAAGATCCCCAATTCTTAGACAAAGTTTTATGGTCGGATGAAACAACCTGCAAGAAAGATGGCTATTTAAATCTTCACAATCTTTATAGCTGGAACAATGAAAATCCGCACCTGGTGAGAGAAGACAAATCCCAATATCAATTTAAGGTTAACCTATGGACGGGCATAATAAATGGAAAAGTGATAGATAGAGTTACAAGGAAACATAGATGGCAATAGCTATTTGAATTTCTTACAAAATGAGTTACCAGGATTACTAGAAGACGTGCCCTTAAGTGATTTCCAAAACATGTGGTTTCAAAACGATGGTTGCCCAGCTCACTATGCCCGCATTCAGGCTGTGGATCACATGAACAGAATCAGATATGCAAGAAAAATAAAACGTTCATTTTTAAGGCGATGTCGTGCCTGCATTACTGTCAATGGCAAACAATTCGAACGTTTATTGTAATTTTAATAATATAGTAAATTCTAATCTCTCTATATCTATCTCTGTCTAACTTATGTTATCTTATGGACTACGCACATGTCTCATTCAAATTCTGAGAACTTGCAACAAAAACATTTTGGCTACATAGTAAAAGTGATTACTATCAACACTAACAATTTTCGAAATATGGTTGTTATTTTGAAATAGTACACCTAAGTATATTTTTGTGGCTAGTTTGCCTAGAATGTTATACCATTTTAGAATTGTAGTTAGTTGCGCCAATTTTTAATACTATTTGCCACAGTAGTGTCCATACTTTTTTTTTTCACTGTGATGAGTGAAAGTGAGCTGAAAGTCAAAATCTTACATAATTTATGAAAAAAACATAGTTTTGGTTGATTTTTGTGTAAAAACTATAGATATTCTGGAATTTTTAATGGTTGTGATCGATAGTAGTGCTACTTACCTTGCCAATACAAAAAAAATCACAGAATTACTTGTAAAGTTGTAGCAATGGCACTTAATAATATAATAAAAGATGACGATTTTTAAAGAAATCGGTTTTTTTGTCGTAATGAAAAAAAAAATCAAGGTAGAATTTTTTCTTTTTTGTTCTCGAGTAGTCATATGTAGGTCCACCTGCTGGTGCCGGCTTATCGTTGAATTTTGGGACACCCTGTATATATATAATATTCGATTACGTACAAATATTCTTCGGTAAAAATAAATTAACGTGTTTCTCTCTCCCTCTCCATCAACCCCGCACCAGTGCCGTTGTGGCGACCATTGCCGGCGTGAGAGCTCACACGATACACATAGTCGGCATAGACGACAATAGGTTCTTGCCTAATGGTTTAAGATACAGGTTAAGTTTAGCTTCAAAAATGTTCACTCTATAACTGAAATAATAAATCATATCTAACGAGGTCGCAACTCTACTGGTGAAACAAAACAGTCAAATAAAGGGTGGCAATAATTATATTTTTATCCCATGGTCATACCGTAAATAGTATAATTTGTAGAATGAATAGAACTTTGCACCACCTTTTTCTTTAGTGGCCGGCTATGGTATATAGACACACGCGCGCTGTACACGTACATCTACGTTATGCGGGCGGGCTACCGCAACCGGGTATCATCTCGAGTGGAAGCCGGACGGTAGAGCGTGTCAACCTAGAGTATTTTCTCTCGGAGCCACCCTATTGCCTAATTCCGTTAGACAACTAACTCGCAGAAGGCGGCGGCCGCATCCCAGTTTCTGTCGCTGTTGATTATCATCCTAGCAACAAACCTTCAACACCTTGCATTGCTTTTTCTATTTAACTCTGTCAGAGATGACTTCTGCGTGGACGAAGTCGCGGGCAAAAGCTAGTCTAATAATATAATTATAAATCAATGTATCTTACCAGAGCAACGACGGAGTCTATGGCTCGGTTAAAACGGTCACATAGGGCTCTCATGCTGTCGTACGAGTGGGTGTCGTAGTCGCACAAGATGTTGTTTTCCAGTGCCGCCTTTATCTCTGGCAAGTCGTCGCACACCCACCTGTAGCAAACGAAGTACCTTTATATTACACAATTCATTACGAAATCTATTAAATAAAATGAATAGCATCGAAACTATTATTAATTCAAATGATCATAATGCATACCATCGGAATTCACATAATATAGTGGAGGTAGTTGGATATTGGTCTCCACAAGAGTAATAGAGTTGATAGATAGTGATAAAGTTGGTGTTACAAGTGTACTAAGAGAGTGCTACTGCTCATCCTCCTGATGATAAATTGGCCAAGTTTTACGACTCTCACGGAAAAGTAAGGGAGTGGCAACACATTGTATTCTTAACTCGTCACTATATGATAATTATAATTAAAAAGCTTGTAAAATACTGTAGTGATTTTCATTCCTTTCATATCGAAGCGCAGTATATTCTTTTACAATAAGATTGTTTATCGATCTGTAGGTTTAGCTCGCAATGTTAATTAACTCGTGAAAGGCAACCCTACCAAAAACATAAATGTGCGAATGTGAGCCAACTTTAATATAATGATGACTATAGTGTGCTCGTCGATTTCACCGACAAAAGATTTGAGACGTAAAGTTCTGTAGCCAATCCTGAAATTGATTTAATAGACGAACATATATCATTCTTAAGTATATTTAAAACACAATTTCTTTTTTTTTTTACTACAAACATCGAACTAGGCAAAATGATTATTGATAGGTCACTAGGCAGAGCAGAGTTTGCCGTAATGTCATGGATGATTTTTTTATGAGATTTTCAGATTCAGAGACCTGGAGTGTCGAATCTCTAATATAGTTCAGAGACCTTGCTTGACTTTGGTGTTTATTATATTGTTCTAAGTTTAATTATTTAATCTATAATTTGTTTATGAAGGTCATGGAGGTTGGGCGGTGCGCCTCATTACGGTTTTGGAACCGAAAGGTTGCACGAAATTCTTTTTTTCTGACCAGTATAGATGTAAGGGTACTCTTACACCACAAAGACGATACAAATCGAAAGAACGAATCGACTTCAAGTCGCTATTAAAATTATAGAACATATCTATAGAGAGCATAGCAGATCTACCGTTGCCATCCGACATCAGGAAAAATTTAAAATAGCGGCAAAAGAGTTCAAGGACAAGGAACTCTCTGACCTGGACCACCGTTGAAACAACATTTGACATCGGCGTGAGAGCCTAATGTCTGATGCTGATGAAGTGACAAGTAGATGAAATGGAGATAATCCCCCAGTCAATATCTACAACACAGGAGCCGGCACATAGGTCAACTGGGGAGAAACAGACGAAATAGGCCGAGTGGGTTACTGGAGTTAAATACTAATGGTTCGGTTGAGAGACGGAATGCTGTTCTACGACGATTATGGGTTATCCTTACAATAACGCTTATACTCCCGCTGTCAATCAAATTACTCGAACGCGGCTGCTTGTCCGCGTTCGAGAAATATAAAAGATATCATCACTCATCCGAATGAAGAGATGGTTGTCAGAAAGAGTAAAAAGGAATAATCTAGCTACCTTTATTTACAAAAAAAAATAAGCTTATACCTATGCAAATAAAAGTAAGTTCCTATTCAAATAGCGAACATAATTTTTTGATGAAAATCGACAACCTACGTTACGATGGTACCTACCTACATAAAGATATGTTAAAAAGTCGGTTTTGAAGGACAGTGTAATAATAATTAAAGTTTAAATGGCCTATTTATACGTAGAAGACAACAAAATAATATTTTAAAATATAAACACGCGGTAGGTCAAGCCAACTTCAAGTACAGAACTGGCGAGCCGCACTGTGTGTGTAGTTTGCGCGAGCCATTATGAGCCACTTTTGACACCTTCATAACTCAAAAATTATTTAACACTAGCGAACGACCCGCGCTTCGCTTCCGTTTCAGTCGCAGCAACCTCACATTTTAAATCTCTGATAACTTTTAATGTATTTATTTTAATGATATGTTGTACTGAGCCATTTTAATCTACATTAAATGGGCCATTATTTATTTAATTGGATAAAAAAGAATATTGTGTTGTTTATAATAGCTTGGTAACTAACCCATTATCTTTGGTAATATGTAAAAGATAACATGTTTACTGCGGATTACTCTTCGGAGTTACACATGTACTGTCGCGGACTTTTTTTTTCAATAGATCATAAATTATTTGTTATATTTTAAGATAGACAATTCTGTAGTACATTATTTTAATCTATTTCGTAAGATTTAGCCAGCGTTTGCAATGCAATTGCAATGTAAGAGCACAAAAATATGTTTTTACGACATCACATTACAATTATTTTAAACTCTCAGCTTTTCTCTACTATAATATTCATATAAACCTTTCTCTTCAATCACTCTGTCTATTAACGAAAACCGTATTAAAATCCGTTGCGTACTTTTAAAAATCTAAGCGGTAGAGGAGGAAGAGTGAAGCGGCTTTGTTTTATATACTACTAGCAGACCCGGCCACGCGTTGCTGTGGCTAAGGTAGCCTCAGTAACACGTGGTAGTTATGCTAATAAATTGTAGCTTATATGAAACGTTTGTACGTTTAACATAGCGCCATCAATTAAATACTTAATCCAGTCAACAGATACCGCCATCTGTTAGAATCGTTTGGAGATAACAGATAATTGTAACTGACAAATAATAGACAAATAATTTGCAATAAAATAATATTGCGACTATAAATTGAGATAGAAGTTATCCTATCTTTTAAGTTGGATGAAAATACACATGCTGTGCAAATTTGATTGAAATCGGTTACGTACTTTAGGAGTCCATCGCGGACAAACAACGTGACGCGTAAGTTATATATTATATACTATGTAAAGATATTACCGGAAGCCTAACTGGGGTGGGTTCAGGGTTGTATTGGTAGGCAGCGGCCTAGCTATACCATTGGCAAAGGTCCATGGGCGGCAGTGACACTTACCATCAGGTGTGCTGTCTGCTCGTTTGCCGCCATAAGCAATAAAAAAAAAAAAAAAAAAAAAAAAAAAGATAATCCTACCAAATTGGTAATATTATTGAGACCCTTAAATACAAAGTTTGTATCCCAAATTTTATAAACATACGAATCGTTCTTTTTATGATTCAGCTAGTCAGGCACTCACATATAGATCAAAAACCTAACTGACTTTCAGATGACCTAGAAAGTTTAAATTTGACATCCAGCAAGGTCATTACCTTTTCCTATGTATATACACCATTGTGTATATACATAAAAAAAATCAGAAACAGTATTAGACTAAAAAAATTGCAGTGAATCGATTTTATTATAGGTATAAAAGCCAGTGGTTTGCATAGTTATAAAAGCACAACTTTAATATTCTTCTTCTTTTTGGTGGTCCTTCATCTTAATTTTTGGTTATTCGATTTATCATCTTTATATTATTTGCAAGTTATTGTTTTTATATTGTCAGATTATGTTCTTCTTCAGTCAAATGTTGAGGTTCAATAAATCATAAATTATTTGCTTTGTGTAAATATAAAATCGACTATGGGCATTTAAAAAGTTATAGTTATAAATAGCAACGATTTTTGTAGCAGAAAATGCAAAGTAATTGTGTTTTAAATTTTTTTTTGTAGCAACAAATACAAAGTACTTAGTTTTTGCTTTAAATTTACTTAAAAAGTTATACATACTATGTACATACATACATAGCCTCACGCCTGTTTCCCAGAGGGGTAGGCAGAGACTACGAATTGCCACAAACCACGATCCTGACAAACCTCCATCGCTTCATTCACACTCATCACAGTCTTCATGCATGCTCTACGGTTACGCATACTCTTAACCTGACCTTTCGCCAATACATCTTTAATTTGATCCAGAAAGGTACGACGTGGTCTTCCCCTTGTAAACGTCCCACTCACACTCGCTTTGTATACTTGCTTAGTCAACCTTTCTTCTCTCATTCTTTCCACGTGGCCAAACCACCTCAGCATTCCCTTTTTTATCTTTGTCGCTACTTCTTTATTCACACCACAGCGCTGTCTTATAACACTATTCCTAATTCTATCTTTCAGACTTACACCACACATACTACGAAGAGCTCTCATCTCTAAAGCATTTATTCTACTTTCATGTCTTCTCTGCCAAATCCAACTTTCACTACCATACATGAGAGTGGGCACTAGTACTCCCCTATGTACAGCTAGGCGTGCCTTTTTAGACACATTCCTACTCTTCATAAAAGCGTACAATGCCCCATTCACTTTATTGCCAGCATTAACTCGTCTTTCAACATCATCATCATTTTTACCATCACTAGTAAACAGTACACCCAAGTATATGAATTCTTTCACCTGTTCCAATCCCTCACATTTTATAGAAATATTACATACTATGTACTACTAATAAATAAATTTCAGGATTATCTACAAAACTTGGCATCCATTTAGATCTTAAATCATTTGCCGATGAAGTGGATAAAATTATAATTATAATAATATTGAAATTGGCTGCCAGTTTCACATTTATATTTTTGGTGGGATAAACATTTTGTGCAAACATGGGATTATGTTATCATTTTTAAATGAAATCTTTAAACTATCCAAAATTGTTACTCGTGAATATTAAATATAATACAATAAAACAATGACATTAAGCTTCACGTACCGAGTGGCAACAACTATTTAAAACAGTACAAAAAGATAAGTGATTGGTATACGCTCTACGACACCAATTATTTATAATTATCATACTAGTTTTTTTTTTCAATTGTTTATAGGTATAATAAATAAACCATGTTTAAAAAAACTTAAAATAATAATGTATATAATACAATAAAAATGTCCATTTTTACATGTCCTTACGTACGTAGGAACTTCAGTTTGATTGGGCTATTTAAAAGTAAATACATAATGAACTATGGTATAGCTTTGGTCATTAATATATAAATTCAGCAAGTTACAAGACTCTTTCGAAATACATAATAGAGATCAAATTCAAGGTTACCAACGCCTGAATGAGCGCGTCCGGACGAAAAGAGGTCAGTAAAGGTTCTTGAGCTCTCAGCTTAATTGCCGCCCCTATCATTCAGCCCGCAAGTCTTATCT
This sequence comes from Lymantria monacha, assembly GCA_905163515.2. Taxonomy (NCBI): domain Eukaryota; kingdom Metazoa; phylum Arthropoda; class Insecta; order Lepidoptera; family Erebidae; genus Lymantria; species Lymantria monacha. The sequence continues at coordinate 15,143,303 of LR991083.1, forward strand.
TTATATTTCTACCAATTTAAAAAATGCAAATCTAAAACTCAAATTGCCCCAAATAATTTTTTCATGTTCATAAAAAATTGTATTAATTAATACTAGTAGAAATGTAAGATGCAAAAAAATCAATAACGTTGTTTTCTGTTTATAATTCATACATAGGTACTATGAATATGAACACTACAAATATTACTAATATTTGTAAGATTTACTTTTAAAAATTCCAATGCATTCCTAACATTTTAATTATTCACGCTAATCGTTATCATTATCGTCAAAAATATTTTTACTGTCCCATTCTTGAGTACAGGTTTTGTCTCAAAATACTATATAAGGTTTACCAAACTTATAGACTAAGATTCAGCTGCCAAATGAAAGTTTATCGAGGTTTAATCGAAATCCAATTTTTATGTACAATTATTAAGATACATATTTTGCCGAATTGCCTATTAGACATTTGTCTGCTGGTATTGTTAAAGAGATAATAATAATAATAAAATTAATATTAATTGAATATCTGAAAAGAATTTGAATCCAATGATTTGATGGAAATAAGAAGAGAACTTGAAAAGCCGTGGTTACCTTGCGCGCTTGTCCGCAGTTTCTACAGCCAGTAAGCAGATAATATTTGATTATATTTATACGTTCTAATGTGTGTCAATCATTTATACATCATTTTTTTTCTCTACATAATGTACAATCACCTACCGCGTTTGTACACGTTAGCCTATGTATAAGTGGCCACAAATAAGGGTTGCTAGCTGTTACAAATGACTTAAAATGAAAAAAATTATTGCGCTACATCACTCGTTAGAGAATGCTAAGGCAAAGAATGGCGATAGTTGCAGTGTTTAAAATCATTGCACATGCGTCGATTGCAAGTTAATACAACATCATCATCATCTCAGCTCATATATGTCCCACTGTTAGGCTCGAGCCGTCTCCATGATTGGAGGAAAATCGACCTACTATATCACGCTGGTCAGACGGTTCACGCTGATCGGAAGGTTGATGTAAGGTTTAGTTTCGAGTTTACCTTCTCTTGCATAGATGTTATATGCGTTTTATATCCCTTAGTCGTCTCTTACGATCACCCACGGGTAAAATAAGGGTGGTGAATTGTATTCTTACTCCGTCACCACAGGGATTATTAAAATGTTTCTTTCATATGTTTGAAATATTGAAATATTATTCACTAAATATTTAACCTTATATTAATTTTCTATATCATTCATTCAAAATCCGATTCATCGCTACTGTGTGGAATGATAGTAAGCATTGCAGCTATCACTTTCATCTTCACAAACATCAGAATCATCTACATTATCAGTCCGCTGGTTCATGAAATTAACATCATATTTTCAATTTACGTTGACATTGAATCTGCTAAGAAAAAGTTTAGTTTGAGAAAACTATGTAGAATGCAGCCATTATTTACCACGCTCAATTTAATACAATCCGGGTCAGTAGCAATGAGCCACATTGAATTTACAAAGATTATCCACAAAAAGAATCTTTGCTTTAAAGATTTCCAGCACGGTAAAATATGAGTTCCGTGTGGTGACGAAGTAAGAATACTCCACCACCCCATATCTTACCCGTGGGTGATTGTACGAGACGACTAAAGGATATAAAATGCATATAACATCTATGCGAGAGAAGGAAAACTCGAAACAAAACCCTATACCAACACGTCTGACCAGCGCGGTATAGTAGGTTAATTTCCCTCCCATTACGGAGGAGGCCCAAGCCCAACGGTGGGACGTTTATGGGCTGTGATGATGATGATGATGATGAAAATATGAGTTGAGATCGAGCCTACAATTTGTTTAATCTTACTGCTTAAAAAATATCTGCGGGTAGGCATTTACTTTTTGGCAATCAAACAATCCATACGGCACGTAAAGTCTTGAACTAGTGCAGTTTTGCTTTAATTTTTTTATTGCTTATGGTGGCAAACGAACAAGCGGTACACCTGAAGATAAGTGTTACTGCCGCCCATGGACCTTTGCAATACCAGGGGTATAGATAGGTCGCTGTCTACCAATGAAAATACCAAACCCACGGAGAAAGTTGAGCTTCCGGCTCTCTCGCTCATCGAACGAAGAACAGACTTTATGGAAGAATACAGCCAGCTGTAACCTGTCAATATATAAAGTGCTGGTAGTGCAAGACATATTTGGACCCAATTTAGTTGATAAGAATTTATGCTAATTTCTTCATTACTATTTTTTGTCCCACTGATTGGCAACCAAATTTGTTAGTGATGAAATTTGTGCAAATTATCAAGTAATATTATTAAAATATCAGGATCAGTTGCTTTCATCAAAATTCTAGACTTTTCATATTCTGCTTATATAAAATACCATTTTCGTATCCGCTTCCTTGTTTATATAATAATTCAGTATCTTTTATCGTCGCTAATTCTCAATCATTCTAACTAATCTTTAACTAGCAACCATCAACCCCCACAAGACGTGTTAAGCCGATGGAGTGAATATTTTGGCGATATGTATGCGGATGCTACGGTTAGCGCCGGTGTTGGATGTGGTTTAATAGATCAACATTCGACAACGGCGTCCTCCGATGGCATCAGTATGGATGAAGTTGAATGGGCGATAAGAAGTTTGAAAAATGGTAAGGCAGCGGGCATTGATATGGTGTCTGCCGAGATGATCAAGCTTGGTGGCTCTTGTGTCTGGGAGGCGTTCCTGTTGCTCCTCAATTTATGTTGGAGCTCGGGAATGGTTCCCAGGGACTGGAATAGCGCAGTCGTCGTGCCTTTGTTTAAAAACAAGGGTTCACGTTATGACTGCGCAAATTACAGAGCCATAAGCTTGACCAGTTTGGCAGCAAAAGTGTATGGTAAAATTATTGAAAGGAGAATGAGGATGGTGTCCGATGGTTTACTGTCTGAGACACAAGGAGGTTACAGGAATGGAAGGGGATGCATGGACCAAGTGTTCTCTCTGCGCAACATTGTGGAGAAGCATCTGGCTCTAGGCCAGAGGGTTTTCTGCAGTTTTGTGGATCTGGAGAGAGCATTTGACACGGTTGTACGAAAGGAACTTTGGGAATTTAACCGGAGTATGGTATTAGCGGTAAACTGCTACGGGCTGTGCAGTCCAGTTACATGGGCTGTAGAGCCTGTGTGCGGCTGGATGATGGAATGTCGCCTTGGTTTGATGTCAATATCGGCGTTAAGCAGGGGTGCGTTCTGTCAGCCAGGCTGTTTATCATATATCTGGATAAATGTCTCCAAAGGTTGAACGATATGAATGTGGGAGTCCAGATGGGCGACTCAGCGGTCACTGCTCTGCTTTATGCAGATGATGCAGTCCTGCTGGCACAGTCAGCGACTGACCTGCAGACCCTAGTCGACACAATGACAGAAGATTGTAAGAAAAGGGGTGTACGCGTGAATGTGAGCAAAACCAAAATAATGGTCTTTGAAAGAGTTAAAACCAGAACAGATGTAAGAGTAACAATAGGTAATGATGTACTAGAGCAAGTGGATGAATTTGTATATCCTGGATGTGGATTTAGCCAAGATGGAAGGTACACCACTGATATAGAGCGAAGAGTGAATGCGGGAAATAGAGTGAACGGACCGTTGGGGCAACTTCTCGGCAGCCACCACCTCAGCCAGAAGGCACGTGTAGCAATACATAACGCAGTGCTTGTCCCAACATTACTGTATGGAAGCGAGAGTTGGGTATGCAAAAAAGAGTATGATAGTAAAATTAATGCGGTCGAAATGCGATCTCTGCGGAAAATCTGTGGAGTTAGGCTGACCGACCGCATTCGTAACGACGACGTAAGAGAGCGAGTAGGTATGAAAGAGAGTATTGGTGTAAAGATGCGAAAGGGAATGCTCCGATGGTTCGGACATGTGGATAGAATGCCGAACGAACGCCTGGTTAAGAAGATATACAATGCGAAAGTGGAAGGATGTAGGTACCGAGGGAGACCGAGACTAACCTACCTAGACCAGATCGGTCATGTACTGAAGGAAGGTGGAGTCAAGAGTCTCCGAAACCGGCGAGCGTGTATGAAGAGAATTATGAATGTTGAGGAAGCGAGTGAAGTATGCAGAGATAGAGTTCTCTGGCAGTCTGTTCTCTCTGCCTACCCTGCAAGGGATATGGCGTGATGATATGTATGTATGTATGTATGTATCAACCCCTGTTTGTGTCCACTTTTAGATAGCATACCGTGAATATAAGCAAAATAAGTTATGAAATTTTGTATCAAAATTTGAGACCACTTACACGTATTGTTGTCAAAATTAAGATTCCAACTACTTATTAAAATCGAATTCATATTTAAAGCAATATAGATCAAAGAAATCGTTACGAATATACTTAATAAAATCGATGATTCCACGGTTATGCTTGTCATTGTTTGCACGTTAATACGTAGACTGTTAGCTGTCGTATTTAGTTAACTATTTAATTTCGGTGATCGGAGGCTTTTCAAATGGAAGAATAATGCCTTAATGATCACGCTGGCTATGCGAGTTGACGATTGCAGTTCGTGTAACAGGTTCCACAGCAGGATGTTGCTTCCGTTATCCAGGTGAGCCCTCAGACAATTAATACGGCTCCTATGGGAAACTAAGGTTTGACATATTGTATTCATAATCCGTCACTACACGGGACTTTTTATAATTTATATATTCAATTGTTACTATATCAACCTATTACAAAACAGTATTTTATCAAACACACATCTTTGGTGATAGGTTAATGGCGGAATCGACAAGCGAGGCTGTTTCTCCAACATTAGTAAGACTATTATCAATTTTACGTTGCGTATGCTCGTGCAACTTTGATTTACAGACTGGTTATTCTAGTATAGTACCTTTCAGAGTGAACAAGAATATTATATAAATAATTAATGAAATTAAATATTTATAAAAACCCCCGACTCAAAGAAATTCTAAAGATTAAAATAAAGTTTTTTTTTCTCTCGGGTCTTTAACTTCATTAATAGAACTTATTAATATTTGTCGCAGCGTCAAGTATAGTTGGTTATATCTTCTAGTTTCAAATCGCACGTATCAAATTAATTTGTACATTAATCTATTTTACAAGGTCTACAAATTTTCTGCAATGTTTCAATATTATGCTATTTCAATATGAGGTGTTCGCTTGAGAGCCACGTGCGATGTGTGACATGTGTGTATATGATATACACTACCGTCCAAAAGTTTGGAAGCAGCAAGGTAAAATCGAATAAAACCAAACTAAGTCATTTAAATTTAAATGTATTGATAAAAAAATAAAGAACAAACAGAAACTAACTTAAACAAAATAAAAAAATAATATACAATGGTAAATTAGATTAAATTTTAGCTTCATCAAAGTGTCCACCTTTCTCCTTTATAATCTTCTCACATATTCTGGGCATTCTATTAATCAATTTTTTAAAATAATCTTTATCTAATTTGTTCCATTCGTTCTCTAATAGCTGCCACAAATGTTCTGAGCTCGTAGGACAACGACTTTTCACCCTCCTGTCAAGTTCATCCCAAACAAGTTCAATGGGAGAAAGATCAGGGGATTGAGATGGCCATTGCATGATGTTTAAAATGTTTTCAGCTTTTTTCTTGTTTAAAAAGTTCTGGCACAATTTAGACGAATGCTTAGGATCATTATCCTGTTGAAAAATGAATCCAGAACCAATGAGACTTAGTCCACTGGGTATGGCAGAATCTTGGAGAATTTTTAAATAGCCTTCCTTGTTTAATTTTCCGGTTATCCTCACAAGATTGCCGGGTTTACTGTTGCCAAAACACCCCCAAACCATGACATTACCACCACCATGTTTGATGGTAGGCACTGTACATGCCTCTGAAGCCCTCTCTTCTTTTGACCGGCGTACAAAGACACGTCTATTGGATCCGAAAATCTGAAATTTTGATTCGTCACTCCAAAGGACATTTTCCCATTGTTCTATAGTCCAGTTTTTATGCGCTTTTGCCCATTCTAGTCTATTTTTCTTATGTCGATTTGTTAGTTTGGGTTTTTTAGCAGCAACACATCCTCTTAATCCCGCAGACAGTAAGCGTCTTTTAACAGTAGTTGTTGAAATGGGTGTTTCTCGCGTATCATTCAGAGCTGCAGTGATCTGTGGTGCAGTTAAGCGTCGATTCCGTTTAGAAAGAACTCTAATGAAGTTGTCCTCTTGATTTGTTGTGGATTTGGGCCTACCAGATCTCTTTCTATCTTCATTTTTCCCCGTTTCTTGTTTTCTAGCAAGGGTATAGTGGACACCTTTACAAGAAATTCCGAGCCTTTCTGCGATTTGACGTTCACTGTATCCTTCCTCGCGTAGAGTGCAAATAGCGCTTCGCTGTTCAAGCGTGATTTGCTTGCGTTTTGCCATTTTCAGAAGAAAAAATACGGTCAAAGTAGTAGCCGATATCTTTCGAATACAGACAATGTTAATATCACAACTTTCACGTGCCAATGCTCAAGTGCGACTGAATAAGGTCTAAAAAAGTTAAAACCAGCAAACATTATCAATAAAACTACACCATTGCATAGGATAAAGTAGCCGACGGATTAAGTCATAAAACACGTGTTTCGTCAATATTAAGGAATTCCATAAAACTTGATGAATGTAGGATAATAATCCTTTTGTGTTTGTGTAGACAGTCGTAAAAGGTTGTAAAACTTAAGATTATTGCTAATTTTTACCGCTATTAGTCGGCATTTATTTGTTTTGTTTGAAAACAGGTGTGCTTCCAAACTTTTGGACGGTAGTGTATGTATCTGCACGAGGGGCGTAATAAGTATACATACATACATCAATACAATGTACATACATATTTTATCATTATCAATATTCTTATTACTTGTAATCTATCTTACTTAGCAGTCCCTCGACGCGTAGATCTTCATCTTATAAACATGATGAAGTTTCTTTTGTTCTTAGTTAAGACGAATCCAATGAGCGGAAAAGATTTAATGGGTATACTAATAGGCAATCCACGATTTCAGCTCCTTCCTTCGAGTTCTATCATCAAAAATAGCTCAGTACCTATTGTCACACATGGGTAAGATACATAATACAAGATTATAACTTATGGTGCGGCGCAGGCGCAAGTACCCAGATGCCGCCTTAGCCGAGGCCGCGCGTGACTGGACCGGGGAATAGTCAGTCACCCGCAGAGAGGCTGACCGCGTGAGGACGTCGCCCCGGTAGCGAGCCAGGGCGTCGACGGGTGATAGTACTCGAAAGGGTAACCCGCCGGGCTGACCACGGATGTCAAGGAAGCGGTAATAGTAGTCGGCCCAATGGCGATGGGGAGAGAATACGGCGGGTTATAGGGCCACGCGCTGCCCTTCCGTCGTCCCGGACGGAATGGGCGGCGCGTTTCCAGACCGCTAGCCTACCAAGAAAAAAATCTTACACGGCACCTATTCATTGAAACTTACCTAGTGAATCTAACCTTTACCTAATGTAAGTTTTCGAAGACTTGGGTTCTCTGCAGACCATCCTGGTTCCAGCACCAGGTCAAGATTGCCATATAATTGTCAATTTAACAATATACTGGCACATGCGAAGTACAACTTCAATCTTCTGGATAGTTTTTTTTTTTGTCAAATATAGCTAAGGACCATCGGAATGAATCTCTTTCAAGTGAAAAACCCGCATGGAAATCGGCCCATCCGTTCAAGAGCTACAATGCCACAGACAGATTTTAGTATCAAAATTATAACCCTCTTTTTGCGACGCAGATTTCTAAAACGCTGTTAGCCATTTTCAGCAGATTACATTTAATATTTTTATAGTTAAAATATAGGAAACGTTGTAATAAAAGTACACTTTCAATGAACTGTTTTCACTTATACGAGGGGGGATGAAAATTCTCAATTACAATTTAATCAATCTGCCTGCCTATGAATTACATACCTCCTTATTACTAATATAAAGTAAATTACAGCTCATTAGCTTCATTAAACTAGACACAAGAATCGACGTGCTTACGGGATCTTGAGCATCGTTTGGTTATCAAATAACAAGAGTCGACAAAAGCAGTGGAATATTTTTGAAGAAACGTCTAGAGTTTACGGATAAGTCTTGGCATTCATTATCAACGATAAAATACTTAGTCAACTATTCCTGACTAAACTAAACAGAGCCAACTGGCACAAGCCAAGTTCAAGCCGAAACAACCTCTTGTGCTATATAAAGGCTATAAAGCACAAGTTCATCCTCACGTGGTCCTTACTGCTCATGTCACTGGGCAAGCGCTATATCAGCTAGATCCACTATAATCCATAAAGATACATGCTATTCGAATCATCGCGGATACCTATCACGGATAGACTGGGGTCCCTGGAGCAGTAGAGAGCATTTGAGTCACTCTGTGTATTTCTACTGGCTCTTTCACAGGTAGTGTTCTGAGGAACTGTTTGACTCGGTACCACCGTCACTTTTTTACTACCGCACCACTCGACACAGCGGCGTCACGCGCTTTCACGACGGCCGGCAGCGAGAGGTCGGCACCAATAGCAGCGACAAGGCCACGGCGCTGCTGAAGCCCAGGTCACGCCGACCTCGTGCGTATGTTGCGCCGTCACCGTAGTCAGGTTCGTCCTTTTCACATGGAAAAGTTATGGTCCTCAACTGTACATTTTCAGCGATCATTTCGCCTACATACATGCACGATCTAGACTGAACTACCTGCTGCTGTGTTTCCCTAGGTCTATGATATGTCCTTCTTTAAAAGAGATTAGCAGCGGCCTGGCTGTCCCTCTGGTATTGCTGAGGTCAATGAGCAGCAGTATCACTTACCATAAGGTATACTCCTTCCTCGTTAGTCATCATAGGAAATTAAAAAAAAAAAGAAATAACACCCAATTTTTACAAGCCACAGGTCCGTTAAAGTATTTTACTTCTTTTTATGTAAGCACATCTGACCACATCCCACCAATCTGACATCATCAACAATCTGACCACATTCCACCCAACTTGACCGACTAAAGGGCGTGTGAACCAACAGGCGTTTTTTTTTCGACTTTTGATCATATTTTTCCCTGTGGTGACAGAGTAAGAATACAATTCATCACCTCTTTTCTTACCCGTGGGTGAACGTAAGAGACGATTATGGGACCCAAGAAGATAACATCAAAAGAATGAAAACTTGAAATAAAGCCCTATACCAACCTGCCTGACCAGCGCGGTGTAATAGGTAAATTTCTCTCCTATTGTGGAGGCTCGAACCCAGCAGTTAGACGTATATGAGCTGAGCTGATGATAATGGTCATATTTTATAAATTTCAAGGGAGATATGAATGTAATTGAATCAAAAATCCCCTACTCCCACGTTACGACGGGAAAACAATACAATTATCGCCACCCCTTACTTGCGCATGGAAGTCGTAAAAGTTGTTTATGGATCTCAACGGGGGAGTGGGCAACAGCTCTCTCGTGAGAAACTTATAACACCTCAGCGCAATCGCGAACCAGCCCAACAAGCATTGCGGTTACTATACTTTCCCTCATTTGTGGGAGAGGCCTATGTCCAGTAGTGAATGGCGAAAGGAGAATGATGATGATGAACCAAAAATAGCAAAAATAACTATTCAAATTAGAACTAGGTTCATTATATTTTAATAATTATAATTCGTCATCTCAACTCATATACTCCCACTATTGGGCACGAGCTTCGTCCACAACAGGACGAAAATTAACCATATATGCTTGTTAAACAAGTTTAGTATAGGGCTTTTATTTCTCAACAACTTCTGCATATATTTTATCTATATATTTTATTATACCTTATAATGGTATTTTATGTCATTGACATGCAAGAAATGGATGATAAATTTATTCTTACTCCATTGCCATAAGGTATTATGATGGGTTATAAAACTTGAGTATTACTACTACCAACCACTGAATAAAAAAAACACTGTCCAAAAAAGTATTGCTAAAATATAATAATTCAATACATTAAATTCTGTGTGATATTATGTAGGTATTTACAGTAATTTGTGAAAAATAGGTATGTCATTATGTATTAAAATGTAAATATGAATAAAATCTGTAATTATGTTGGTTTTTCTTAGCAATTATAATATTTAATATTTCACAAATATTGCATGAATTTGATGCATACAACAATATTTAACCCTGCTTAATAATAATTCATCAAATTGTAAATAAGTTTCACTACTTTCATATGTATAATAACATTGTATCAAAAAATTATTAGAAACAGTAATCAAATTCCTTTTTTAACTGTTATGGACATAAAATTTAGAGGCACTAATTTTATTATTATTACTATTTCATGTAGGGCTCTAATGGCTGCAAGCATCCTCTAATACCAGAGAAAGATTGGTTTAACATATACTACACTGTTCAAATGAGTAGGTCAAGTTTCCTTGCCTTATATTTAGGTAAGATTTAATCAATCAAGGTCGAATTGTGACCACTGAAGGAGCACCAGTACACCTTAGTATAAAACCAATAAGTAATTGCAATATTAGCATATTATTGAAACATAATTTTGATATGTTACAAAACATGTCATTAAAACAATTCCATAATGTGAGCGAGTATGATATTATTTACTAATCCGCAATTGATACTGGTGAACATTCAGTAAAGGAAATAGAAAATTGACTGTACCTTATAGTTTCTACTATCTCCAGGGCCCCATCATGTTTATCCTGAAACAAAGTAAATACAGTTTATATTGATGGTATTAATTAATTAGGTATTGGATTACAATAAAAATATGGATCAGATTGTTCATCAGAAAACATTCTTAAACGTTTAGGCAATGTTTTTAAAGGAAATTTAGGCGAACTTTACCTAAGTGTTACAATAATTTTATTGTGATTTTCAGTGGTAATTACTATTCAGACAATGGATAAAACCAAAAACCCATAGTATGAAGATGATAGAAAGAAGAAGATGATAGAAAGAAGAAGAATAGAAAGACATAGAAGTATATTTAAAGTAAGTTTTTTTTTCATTTTCCAAGAGATACGCAAATATGAAAACTAAGTCAAGAGTCTCCGAAACCGGCGAGCGTGTATGAAGAGAATTATGAATGTTGAGGAAGCGAGTGAAGTATGCAGAGATAGAGTTCTCTGGCACTCTGTTCTCTCTGCCTACCCTGCAAGGGATATGGCGTGATGATATGTATGTATGTAAAATGCTAAAATTGCATTAGCAAATGAAAATATAAAACACAAGAACAAAAAAACTCTCTTTCTCCGTAACAGCTAGCTACAGGAGCAAACAGTATGAATATAGGCACTAATAAATCACAATGTGGAACATGTCACATTTTGTTTTTACCAATAATGAAGCATTTGGACTTTTGACGGGAATTTAAAAACATCATGTGGTGCTCTTGTATTATTATATTCGATATCTTAGTGTTTTAACGTGTTATATTAGATAATTTTGATGGCATTTTATGTAATGTGATGCGGTGGAACTACTGGGATGTAGCAAATATCATATAAAAGTGCTTTACAATATTTTCGTTTTCCATCAAAATTCCCACAAGATACCATTAATAGTGTGGCCATATCACTGTTGATGGCGACAAATTTGACTTAGACAATGACTAACCTGAAAGACTAAAAACGTGAAGATATTTATAACTCGACACTGGCACCAATAGCTTGTATAAGTAGCTGATTGCCAATACATAAGAAGAAGATGAAGCATTTTGCTAAGTTGCATTTGCCTCCTTTATTTTGTATATTTCAACTAACATTTGCTGCTTTAATTGCAAAATAAAAGAAAATAATTGTTCATGCATATTTTCTCAGTAATAAACATTCAAGATAAACTATTTCAAATAAATTAAACAACATATATTATATATATATATATTCTCTATTGTAAGTAATAAAAAAAACATTGTGTCAAAATAAGGTATTTATAGTCTATCTAATCTAAGAAGCGCACTTTGACAGCTGTCAGAGTAAGCTGTCTAGGTATGTAAACCAAATAATCACTATCAAAAATATCCGATTTTAATGAGAAATCGATATTAATTCTTTGTAATTAATAATCGGTTCATTTTTTTACTTTTCAAAAAGGAGATGAAATATTAAGTGCCAAATTAATACTAAACAAATTTAATTATTTCATCATAAAATCTATTCATCATATTTAGTAGGATTAGGTTAAGTAAAAACAAAAATGGATTTTAAAATAGCTATTTATTCAGAATCACTGCTATTACTTGAATTATAATCGTCGCGATCAATAATAATTATTTCCATACCAATAAAATTGTCGAAACGTACATCTCTGACAAAATCTCTATTCGATTAAATATATTAATCTAATATTTTTACCGATTATTTAGATGTTCGTGAATTGGATGTTGTCAAACACTACTGTTTAGAACGTTATGACGTGACATTGTAAGATCGTCAATAATAATTACTATTTACCATTTTATTTTAATTTTAAATTAGTTTTACGAGTTTCAATATTACATTATTGTACAAGAAACTCACCTGCAACGTTAATTATGTAAATAACTTAATAGTTCTTTAAAATTTCAGACTTATTGTTTGCAATAATGTGTATCTATACCAAGGTTATTGTGTATTAAAAAATGCGAAACGTCAAAATGCATTTCTTAGATTACATGAACTATAGGTATGTTATTTTATTATAATGCCTTAACTTACATTTCATTAAATAACTGTTAACAAACAATTAGCATTTCTAAACATTTACTTTGCAACTGTTATTTAAGTTGAAGTAAATATGTAATTAAATTTTTATCACATAGATGCTGTTTCTTTCCACTGGCAATTCATCATACTCTCTTATTGAAAATTAACACACAAAAAATAGGCTATAATATGTTTAGCCTATTTTTTATATATATATGTATACAGCTATACATATTATATGAACACAAATTACAATGTTGCTATATTAAAATTTAAATCTGTTTACCTCAAACACCCTCTTCATTTTGAGTCAAAAATGAAGAAATTAAAAATTGTGAAAACTGTAGTTATGCAGATGTAAAATGATAAAACAGTACTTATGAAAAAATAATAGCCCTAGAATGAGGTTATTTTTATGTAATTTGATACTATCTACTGCTATTTATTGTCCTTAGATGACTCTTAAAGACTTGCATTTCTTGCATTACAGAAATTATTGATTTTATTAATGTTACATACATACATATCATCACGCCATATCCCTTGCAGGGTAGGCAGAGAGAACAGAGTGCCAGAGAACTCTATCTTTGCATACTTCACTCGCTTCCTCAACATTCATAATTCTCATCATACACGCTCGCCGGTTTCGGAGACTCTTGACTCCACCTTCCTTCAGTATGTGACCAATTTGGTCTAGGTAGGTGAGTCTCGGTCTCCCGCGGTACCTACATCGTTCCACTTTTGATTAATGCCGCTACAATATGAATTTGTTCATTAGCTCTTTGGCTTTTGGAACATAGATTGCTTCTCTTATGTTAATTTTATAAATTGGTGCTAATTTAAATGTCATTTATTAATTTCAATGGCATTTTAATTAAAGAATAATTACAAAAATACAAATGAAACGAAGTCATGAATTCATACCTTCTAGATTGTCTCAAAAAGTCTATGCAAAAATTTTATAGAATTGCCACTATTTTAAGTATTATACTAAAACCGGACATCAGTGAGGACGATGACTGACTGACTTTGCGTCCGATTATTTTAATACTGTAACGCTTAGATGACGATGACGGTGACGCTCGCCGGTTTCAGAGACTCTTGACTAGAGTCAAGAGTCTCTGAAAGAGAGAGTCTCCTTCCTTCAGTACATGACCGATCTGGTCTAGGTTAGGTTAGTCTCAGTCTCCTCCGGTACCTACATCCTTCCACTTTCGCATTGTATATCTTCTTAAGCAGACGTTCGTTCGGCATTCTTCCCACATGTCCGAACCATCGGAGCATTCCCTTTCGCATCTTTACACCAATACTCTCTTTCATACCTACTCGCTCTCTTACGTCGTCGTTACGAATGCGGTCGGTCAGCCTAACTCCACAGATTTTCCGCAGAGATCGCATTTCGACCGCATTAATTTTACTTTCATACTCTTTTCTGCATACCCAACTCTCGCTTCCATACAGTAATGTTGGGACAAGCACTGCGTTATGTATTGCTACACGTGTCTTCTGGCTGAGGTGGTGGCTACCGAGATGTTGCCCCAATGCTCCATTCACTCTATTTCCCACATTCACTCTTCGCTCTATATCAATTGTGTACCTTCCATCTCGGCTAAATCCACATACAAATTCATCCACTTGCTCTACATACGTACATCATTACCTATTGTTACTCTTACATCTGTTCTGGCTTCATCTCTTTCAAAGACCATTATTTTGGTTTTGCTCACATTCACGCGTAGACCCTTTTTCTTACAATCTTCTGTCATTGTGTCGACTAGGGTCTGCAGGTCAGTCGCTGACTGTGCCAGCAGAACTGCATCATCTGCATAAATAATAATTTATTAATGTTATCCCACAATATAAGTTTAGAATTAGTAGAGTGCTGTAGATTTTAAGCTGCCATGCGCTGCAATATTCAGTTTAAAAATACATTTACACTCACGAATATTAACATCTAACAGTCAATCAACTAGCTTCCAAGTATTATTTACCACCAGCAAATCATATTTATCCTACAATGCATTTAACCACAAGAACACTTTGAGATATATATTGAGCAGAATAAGACTAAGCAAGAGATTTATTCTTTGAAACTACTTCAGAAATATGGTATGTTAAACTACAAACTGGTTAGTATGCAAGAAGAAATAAATGTTTAGCCAAGAGCAAAATATAATAATTTGTAATATGAAAAACTCTTTTATCTTATTTTTCTTTGGCTTACTTATGTACTTTCATTCATCATTTTTAGTAACCATGTTAAGGGGGGAAATACGTGTAGATGGCCGTTTTCGAGCAGATTTTAATCAATTATTTTAAGGTATAAAAAAATAATATTATTTATTAAAACTTTTAGGTTATTTTATACATATATTGAAGAGTAAAAATTTATATTTACAAGAATAAAACTTAAAAAGTAGTAAAGATATCAACTGATACATCTCATAGGTTGTCGTCCGACTTCGCAACTGGTGTACATTATGGAGGCCATAATTTTTATCTGAAATCAATGCAACAAAATTAATACTTTTTTTAGATATGTATCTTCTATATAAACCTCATTTTAGAGAAAAAAAAATTGCATTTTTTAGAGGGCTGTGAAAGTAAGTCATGTTTTTTTACCTTGTTTTTGTTTATTGTTTAGTATAAAAAAATTAGTTAAAATGAAAAAATCGCTTCTGATTGAGATTCATATTCAGCACAATTATGTAAAGAAATCATATACTAAATTTGAAGATGATTGGTTAAAAACTTTTTAAGCTAGAGTGTACACTAGTTCGAAAAAACTAGTTTCAAGAAAAACGCGTTTAAAAAATAAGTTATTAAAAAAGTTAAGGTGACAGTCTCTTTTTTCTCATGCAATAATTTCTCGCGACATAAATTATCAGCAATAATTTCTTGTTCAATATTTTCTCAAGGGCAATAAATATTTCTCATTGTCAAAATTTATTTGGTATTATTAATTATTATTAAAATTAATATTTATTTAATTATGAATTTTTAATGATAAAGTGATAATAAAATATTTGAGAAACCTTTTAAATGATAATTTTTTGTTCTGTGAGAATTTTTTAATCAAAGAAATTTTAGTGAGAATTTTTTGCATGTGAGAAATTTTTGTATGAAAAATTTTTGTTTCGAGAAATTGTTACCGGTAAATAAAGCCACGGTGCCAAAAGTTAATATAAAGTCGTATTAAACGAATTGAAACAACTTACCAATTAATCAGCTATTCCAGCACCATATTGTAAGCCTTCTTCACTCTTTTTAACACTTTCTAACATCTGCCCATGTTCCCTTTCTCTCTTAAAAATATATACCTGGAAGTATATGAATGACTACCTACTCGACCTTAACCGACCGCTCCGTTCAGCAAATTATGTTCTCGGGCGCTGTACCGAGCGCACTTACTAAACCGCTTGTAACTTTTGAACGAATAATAATTTTGACCTGAAATTTTAACTGTATATTTTTCAATAGTTTTACAAGCGATTTATAAAAAAAAATATTGAATTTTTTTAAGCCTCTACACGTATTTCCCCCCCTAAATCAGTTCAATAGCATCATTGCATGATTTGACTCGCATGACAGTACTGAAACACATACCAAGATACCTTAAGGGCCTGTGGCCTTCAACTGTGTATTATAGAAAGTGTAAACATTTGGTCTCTTATGGTGATACTGATTGGGAAATCTTTTTCTAATTACATATATCCTAATTTAGAGTGGTGAGGTAGCTTAGTAGGTCAAAAAGGAGCAATGCTTTTCATTAGGTACTGCAGAAGCAGAGTATATCACAATTTGAGAGGAAGCTAAAAAAATTATTTAAAGTAAGGATTTGTACACTGAATTAATTAAACCTCTTGGTACCATTACTTAGTGAAATCAACGTGCTAGGAAATTGGTGTACCCAATACCACTGGCAGAAATTTGGAACATTTTCATAATAAAAAAAAACATTTTGTGTAAAATCTTGCACATCAAAGATAATAAGTGTTAGATATTGAGACTACTCCACCTACCAGATATTGTTGATGGAGTGGGGGGTGTTGTAGCATAATATACAAGACCTAACAGAAGGATTTATATAATTTATACCTTTGCATTTGTCATTAAAGATATTAATGTATATTCTTGTTATTTATTTAATTGTTAAGTGTCATCATACACACTAATACATTTTATTTTCTCTAATATATTTTTATTTCTTCCTTGTATTCATATGAATGCAATAAATTCACTGCACTATACAGTGATATGATAACATCATGACATATGGATACATCATCTATAATCAAATAATTTTCTTATAGTATAATACAAATAATAACAAATAGTTTTACATGAAAAATAGAAATGATAAGATAGTATTTTATTTTGGTGTGGGGTAGTGTAGTAAAGTAATTTTCCTCATATGGAGAGGGTTGTGATACAACAATAATAATAATAATGGTGCCACAAAATCCTATAGAGTGACATGTTAATAATTACAACCTATTTCAAAAAGTTAGGTTAGATTCTAGTGATCAACATAAACCCTAACCTTATTTGTTTTCATTACTTCGTTCTCCACATATTCATCAACAGAATTTGTGGTATGTGCAGTTTGAGACATATATTGTTTTGATTCTAAATGTAGTAGTAGTTGTAGTACATAAATTATAGGTTATATGTGTAAAAAAGACAATGAAAAAAATGATGCATGGCATAGATATAATATCTACAGATATAAAATGGCATTTATTTACAATATCTGACAATATTAATAATTTGTAAAAACAAAACCCAGACGCAGTATTGTATTCCAATAATATCTAAAAGGCCTTGAATATCATGATAGAAAAACTTGATATATTTATTATGATGTCTATTTAATATAATGTATTCGTCACTTCCATTTGATGTCATTAAGCAAATTCTAATGTAGTATAATTAAGAGATTTTTATATAAATTACAAATCTCATAAAGATATTACAAAATCATTAATTAATTTTCCTAGCCTTTTTTAATATTTATCTTATTTAATTCAGTTCCTTTTTTCCACTATTTCACTGTCAAGAGTTACTGCACTTCAATATGATAATTACTTACTATTTAGTTTAGACTAGTGAGCACTGTTAAACAGTTTCTGAATAAAAACACTTTAATATGAAAGTTTTTTAGTTTACTTATTAATGCAATGACATACACAAGGAATATAGAATTATTAAATAATTATGACTTAACAACCCAAAATTCTTAGTTATGCAATTCTCTAGATAATCATAATCTATCCTTCTTCAACAAAATGTTATTACCACACAATTCAGACTGCGTCTAAAACAGCTATAAAAGTATATTTTGTCTAGTTTTTCAGTCTAGACTTATTATTTGATTTTAAGGTATGATCAGCAAAACTGGTCGCGACAAAAATTTTAAAATTTGAAGCTCACAAGAACAGCTTGATAATAACCATTTAGAATATAAACTGAAGCTTTATTATAAAAGCATGATATGTTATTGTTTTATAGCATTTTCGGCATATTGTTAGACTACTAAATTCAGAGGTAACCCTAACTACTGAACTGGATATTTTTAGATGAAAAAATAAATTAAATTTATATCTGCATGAACAATCTTTAGTAGAATGCTAAAGCCTTATTTCTAACAAAGAAAGGGCCTTATAGTATAAAAAAAAACAAAGCTTAAATAAAATTTGTGTCTTTCTTAGTGTCAAGAATAAAAAATAAATTAGGAATCACTTCGCTTATACATGTATTCCAGGTGTAGAATTTTGAAATACCCTACTTGTATTAGCAGAATAGATTATTAGAGAGTAAAAGATATAAACAATTCAATTTTCAAAAATTTATAGCACCGCTTTTGTGACAGAAATCAGATAGGTATTTATTTTCAATACTCAACTATGAATAGACAATTAACTATTATTGTCATATATATAAACAACAACACCAAAATTTTAGATAATAAGCAGCCAAAAACAATATTGAGATTATTGAATAGTCCTTGGTAAAACTATTTAAGCATATATCATTTGATTTAATGTTAACCAAAATGTACTGATATACAATAGTTTCAAAGTTCAATCCATTCTAAAACAAAGATGATTATAATTTATTATATGTGAATTTAGATAATGCTCAGTACTTTGATAATAATAAGATAGTTAATGCATGTTGTACATTAACTAGGATATGAATAAATATACAAATAATCTGTTTGATATGAAAACGCACAGGAACTTCGTAATTATATGCAATGTAAATAAATGACGAATGAAAACTACGCAACAGTGTGTACATATCTAAAAAAAGCCGACACCTTGACAAAACACGAGGTCAATACACTCTACTGCAATATCCATGTGACGTGAAGAGGTGCTTATATCTATTTTTTTTTATAAGTATCGTGTTAGTATTTCCAACTGCAGTTGTTAGTTGTGATCATAACTTGAATATCATAGCTCTGTGCTATAAATCAACTTAACACAAACAAGGTGCTTTTGAACTAGTACTTGTTGTACAATAGATATGTCGAACCTTCTAAACAAACTAGTTACATCACCATTAAACACATAAATACTTGTATTGTTAATAACATATACATTAAAAACTCTGAACTTCTATCAGTATTATAATGCCTACTAGCACGATAGTAATATAAACGATTTCCTTACCGAGCCATGACCTGAAGTGAGGGGCCATGTATAAACAACAGGTTCCGCGCCTGCAGGAGAATGCAGGCGTAAATCCAAAGCCATGATAAAAAAACCACTGCATCAAAGCACACACTTTTCACTTATACACTAAAATAATCACTACAAATCCTAGATAATAACATAATTTCACTGCACTTTCACACACACACACTCTGAACAACCGGGCGCCATGTTGAAATTATTTCTAAATTCCAATCATGGCCATCGTCCAGTGTTGTCATTAAAATAAATAATTATTTTATATTTTAATTACCAAACAACGACAAAATTTTCCATGTCAAACGATTAAGAATACAATGTGTCACCGTTCTTAGGTACTTTCTTGTGGCAGTTGAAAAAAGTATTTGTTACAATCACATTATACATATTTCAAAACTTAAAAATATATATTATAGACAGAAGGAAATTCATCTGATATGCGTAACAGCTATGATCTGTATATCATTGACGGTAATAATTCAAGTCTCTAAACTAATAATTTTATTAATGTGTCTATCGTGATTATAATTTCTCTTATATAACATTAACGATGATTAAGAACTAAATTTGTTTTTGAATAATATAATGTATGTAATTCATAACTAAACTAAACTTTGGAAGTCTATCACTAAAAATATCGTCGTCCTTCTATTGATTAAGAATTCTGTGTACAAGGATTTAATAACTATGTTAGTATTATAAGGTTATACACGATGCATTATTTTAATTGTCTGCATTAAAAGTAAGGATGCCTAAATATTGTTTTCTGACAAACAGTTGATTTACTGATTAATTTCCTAATTAATTGTTGATATTTTAATTAATATCTGCCTTTGTACAGAGTGATCTTTTCAAATTTGAATAGCCGCCCATCATTTGGATTTTTGTAAGAAATTCATAAGTAGTAATACCTTAACAAAAGCAAGATTTTGACAGAATAACTTATTTAAAAACTAGATAGACTAACTTTCTAGTTTTCAAATAAGTATGACGAATTTTAAATTAAAAAAAAAGAATTATGCAAGCCGTTTTCTTTTATAACGGCTTAAAATATAATCTAATTTCTAGTGGTTATTTAAGATATTGAGCTTATCATCATTCTTCATATAATAAGGCACAGAAAATGCTAAATTATAGTTAATATGATTTAACAGTGCTTTACAGGTGTTTTCAGGTTTTTTTTTAATTGGTTAGGCGACGTTTAATTAAAAGCGGTTGCTTTTAATTAAATGTGTTATAGTGATGAACATAAAAAAAAACCATTAATGTTTTTTTTTTATTTAATGAATCGGCTCGTAGTATAGGTGTATTTGAAATGTAACCGAAATAAAGCTTTTTTAATTGAGGTCTACTTTTTATATCTGAACCACGTATAATGCCAAAAACAAATTGACTCGGTGACAGCGTCGCTGTTATCGCATTTAGTGTTGCCAGTAGATTCTATTTGCAATAAAATCGGTAAATACTTCCCCATGTGGTAACGGGCTTAGAAAACACTAGTCAACACTCCTTTACACAATTTCCTGTGGAAGTCATAAAATATAGAATTATAGCATTTTCTCCCGTGGGCTAACGGATGGGAAGTAGGTAAGTGTGATACAAGCATCAATGCTTATGAACACATTTTATTATGCTTAATAGAAAAGAAACAAAAATTTAGCATACATACATACATACATACATATCATCACGCCATATCCCTTGCAGGGTAGGCAGAGAGAACAGAGTGCCAGAGAACTCTATCTTTGCATACTTCACTCGCTTCCTCAACATTCATAATTCTCTTCATACACGCTCGCCGGTTTCGGAGACTCTTGACTTCACCTTCCTTCAGTACATGACCGATCTGGTCTAGGTAGGTTAGTCTCGGTCTCCCTCGATACCTACATCCTTCCACTTTCGCATTGTATATCTTCTTAACCAGGCGTTCGTTCGGCATTCTTTCCACATGTCCGAACCATCGGAGCATTCCCTTTCGCATCTTTACACCAATACTCTCTTTCATACCTACTCGCTCTCTTATGTCGTCGTTACGAATGCGGTCGGTCAGCCTAACTCCACAGATTTTCCGCAGAGATCGCATTTCGACCGCATTAATTTTACTATCATACTCTTTTCTGCATACCCAACTCTCGCTTCCATACAGTAATGTTGGGACAAGCACTGCGTTATGTATTGCTACACGTGCCTTCTGGCTGAGGTGGTGGCTGCCGAAAAGTTGCCCCAACGCTCCGTTCACTCTATTTCCCGCATTCACTCTTCGCTCTATATCAGTGGTGTACCTTCCATCTCGGCTAAATCCACATCCAAGATATACAAATTCATCCACTTGCTCTAGTACATCATTACCTATTGTTACTCTTACGTCTGTTCAAAAATTTAGTTTTTATAAATACTTATCTTTTAACATAATAATTATGATCTACGAGTGTAATGCAATTTTTTTATAATGGGCATATTCCAGGTATGCCCAAGTCATTTGACTCGTCTGTCACTTCATAATATGAATCATTACTTCAGTCTCACTATCACTGTCTAAAGTGACAATGAAAGGCTCATCTAAATATATATCCCTTTTTCCACATTCGTTTTCACATGATTACAGTGATTTTCTATTCGCCTATAGCTATTCTATTAATAGCCTCTGCAATTAATTTAGGCAATTTGGAATTAGAATTTTCAATCATTTTAATGGGATTTAATAAGGACTTCGTCAATTTGATAAATTAGCTTAGACTTATGTCTTTTAATTATTTCATAAAGCTGCGACTTTGTAAGCCGTTCATTTAATTGTAATGTGAATATTTGTCAATCAATTTTTTAATTCTGCTATTTTGTAATTTGAATTATGTGTTTTATTAACATAAATATTGTGATACGAGACATTATCCATTATAATTAATGTTGGCAGATGCAGATCTGTTTTACGTTTCATACTCTTCCTTATTTTTCCTGGTGTACAAATTTTTATTCCGCTTTCATCGGCCTGCTCTTTATACTTTACAAGTCTTCTTATAAATCCTTCTCCAACCCCTACAAAAATATTAAAATAAAATGTACGTTAAATACAATATTTATTTTCTGATCAACAAATAGATATATACAAGAAAAGTATGTTGCATTTAATAACAATCAAGCACTATCATTACAATTTTTACATATATAGAATATTATTGTATTATTTGTAGAAATATTTAATAATTATATTCAACATATAATTACACTCTAAGAACAAATCATTTCATTATATTTAACACATAACAAACTATATTTAATGTTCTATTCTATTCTATTTTTTCCCGTAATGGCAAGTGTTGCCGGTTTCGACAATTCTGCCAATGTCAGCTATGTGGAGAAACGTGTGTGATTTTTATAACAATTTAAATTTTGATTACATTATAACTAGATGTGATCGATTTTAATAAGTAAAACATAGATTTAACACTGATACACACGTACACGTACATAAACATACATAGACATACATATAAACAGCAGACATATATTATGCCTTTATAAAGGATTAGTATGTATATATTTAAAAAGAAGAAAATTTTAAAGATGGATGGAGTTATATCTCATAAAGTGCATCATAGTTTTAAGAAGTACTGGAGAGGAGTAAGTTAATAGAGACGGAAAGTTAATAGGAAGAGGAATTTTCAATTCATTGATGAGGGTATACAGGTCAAGGCCTGGGTTATTCCTAGGGCAGCTGAAAAAAATGTGTTCTAAGCTACCTTCATCTATGCCACACTCACACAAGGATGAGTCTCGGACCCGGATTTTATGGAGGAATACTGGTGAGCAGCAATGACCTATTCGCCAGGAATGCAGCAGCAATGACCTATTCCAGGTGGTTCTCTTTTCCATAGGAGAATACTGAGCTCTTAGTACCAGTGATCGAGACATTAAAATTTCGCAAATGCAGTGGACCATCTTGACCGGTAATCTCAGCTGATGCAATTTTTGCCTGAGATTGGGAAGAAGGACACAATCGTAAGCGGAGGAAATGTCAAGAAACGCTGTCACGACAGATTCTTTATCTGTTAATGCAATCCGAATGCTTGTAATAAGGGTTGCCACACTGTCCATTGTACTGAGCCCCTTTCTAAATCCAAATTGAGATTTAGGAAGTAGGTCACGAGATTCAATAAACCACTCGAGACGGTTTTTTAAAAGATGTTCAAGGAGCTTTAGTAATACTGAAGATAATGCGATAGGCCTGTAACTGTTTGGATCCTCTGGGTGTTTGCCTGGTTTTAGAATGGGGATTATTATTTGGATTTTCCACTCACTGGGAATCCAACCAGTATCGTAGCAGTAGTTAACAATGTCAAGAAAATACTTTCTGGCATTAGTACTGGCATGAACTATGAAGGAATAGGGAATTCCATCGATGCCGGGTGTTGAGTCTCTTACGTAATTAAGTACCATTTCTAATTCGTTCATGGAGAAAGCAGTCTCCATAGAGTTTTCCGAGGAGGATAAACTGTAGGTGCAAGGGTGATGGCTCTCTGTAAACGAGGGAACGTAGGGAGGAGCTAAGTTATCAAAAAACAATTCGGCAGTTTGGCGAGATATTATTGAAGAAGTTGATGGAGACCGACCTAACCTAAATTTATTAATGCTTCTCCATACTAAAGATGACGGGGTGGAAGGTGATAGTGAAGAGCAAAAGCGAAGCCAACCCAAGCGTTTCTTTTTTCTCAACAAGCGTCTAATCCCTGCACAAACCCGTTTATATACGAGAAGATTATCGATTGTCATACTTCTATTGTATCTCCGCTCTGCGTCTTTCCTTTCTTTAATGGCTATAGTGCATTCATGATCCCACCATGGTGGAGATGGAATTCTGCCACGTGCACTTTTCTTCGCAGGAAAGCATCTCTCTGCACAGTCGTACAACGACTCTACAAACTTTTGGCAGCAGTACTGAGCATGGTAATGGCCAAGACCCTGGTATGATGGGTTATTAATGTCAGGCAGCGAGTTTACTTCATTTTCTAGAGCCAATGAAAATTTAGACCAATCTGGGTTTGAGAGGTTGAATTTAAGAAGTGGAGGTAGTGGTTTTTCTAAGTAGGTTTTGTCCATTAAAGTTATAATAATGGGATAATGGTCACTACCATGAGAAAGAGATGTACAATACCAGTGTGCAGAGACAGCCAAACTGGGTGAGCAGAATGACAGGTCTATGCAACTCTTCTGTTGTCCAGGGAGGGTTCTACGCGTAGAGCATCCATCGTTCAGTATACAAAGCCCAAGGTCATCTAGGACATCGACTAAACCTATCCCAAAAGCATCACAGCGGCTAGAGCCCCATCTAAAATGGTGGCAATTAAAGTCACCCATAACTAAAAGAGGACTGTTAATATTTGCCAATAAATCTTTTAATCTTGGTAGAAAATCGATTTGGGGATGAGCAACGTATATAGATAGCACCGTGATGCCCTCGACCATAACACCCGTAATGTTAATATTTCTATTAAGTGGAGATAAAGCTAGATTTAAAGATACAGAGGGTATTTGGTTTTTTATTAATAGGGCAGAACCACCATAGCCATCTGCCCTATCACAACGAATAACACTGTAGTTGGGGATGTGGAAGCTGAGGCTTGGTATTAACCAGGTCTCAGCTATAGCACAAGCTAGTGGCTTGTATTTCTGTAGGAGGAATGTAAGATCGTGCTTATTACGAAGCACGCTCCTTACATTCCACTGTAGGAATACCTGGCAGGGAGCCATTTTTATAATTTAAGAGTAAATAGATAAGTTTTTCGGCATCGTTGGACGGTAGTTGGGAAGTATTTATCAAAGTAGAAGAAGTTTGTGTAGAATTAGAGACGTAAGAAGTCAGAAGTTGAATTAATAGTTGGATTATGGAAGATAAATTATCAGAGGATTGAGCATTATTGAGAGCACAACCGTTGGGCTGTGAAGATAGAGGAGTTGAGATAATACTATTGTGGCTCGTCTTGTTGTATGAGGGAGAGAGAGGTTTGTGAGTTTTGGGATTAAGGAAAACCGTTTTTTTGTATGATTGAGGTGACAGCGGGCTAGTTTGTGGTGCAAGGGTTTTCGTGGCCTGTGCATAACTGCGAGAAATGGGTGGGAGTAATTTACTGGCTTCGGTGTATGGGATTATTTTCTCTGCCATCAGTGTTTTTATTGCTCTTTGACGATCATACTCTGGACATAATCTATTACTGGCAAAGTGGTTCCCGGAGCACAAAACACAGAGTGCTTCATTCTCCAAGACCTCACAGCCATTGCCAGGATGATCTTGACCACATTTAAAGCAGCGGGGGTTGGACCTACAAATGGATTCCACGTGGCCATATCTGCAGCACTTACGACATTGGATAGTGGGATATATATATTGTACCACTGGCAGTGATGTGTAGCAACAGAACACTCTCTTCGGTAGAACTTGCCCATCGAAGGTTATCACACATGTTTCAGTCGGTTTCCATTCAGGGCCTTCCTCTCGGAATATTTTTCTATTAATACGTCTCACCTTAAGAATTTCACCGCAACCAATGGGGGTAGTAATATATTTTAAAGCATCTTCTTCGGTCATATCATTAGGGACACCACTAACGACACCCATCCGAGTAATATGGAATGTGGGGATTGTAGCAACATATTTATGCTGGCTAAGGAGATTGCTGATAAGGAAAGAGTTACCATCTTGATGAGATAAGAACTCAACTGATATCCGATTTCTACCCACTTTTTTTACACCGTCAGAAACTATGTTTGATATGTTGTTTTTTAAGAGAAAAATACCAAAAGAAACAGGATGGAGAGTTGTACCAGCATTAGGATTGGGCTCACTACGTGACACATGCACAATGTAAGGGGCTTTGTCGTCTATGGTATACTTATCTCGAGCCACTGTAGTATTTCTAGGTTGTTTATTGGGTCTATCGATGACATTCATCTCGACAACTGGGCGTTTGCGAGACGTAGCTAGTACCGGGTTAGTTTCTTTTAAAGCAACTTCAGCAAATTGGGCGAGTGGATCTATATGTGATACATTGAGAAGGGTCGGAGGAGTTGAGAAAATTGGAGTAGTCGGGTATGAAACATCCGGAGGGTCCGGCGGTTTCGTTTTATCCATCGTAAATGAACACGATTAAAGCGTTACAAACCTTATACCAAGTAATTAGGACAACACAACGTTAGTAATCACTAAAATAAATCACAGCACTCGTCAAAACAACCAAAAATGAAAAAATAATTCTAAGCACACGTGTTAACCATAAACACACTGGCGGCAGAATATATTTAATGTTTGTGAATAGTGTTCTTTTTATTTCAAAAACTAACAACACTAACCTGTGGCTGCTCAATACCTTGCTACTCTGTGGTTGCTCATACAATTTTTCAAAAGGTATTAATCACGAAGTATGTGTATCTACTATCTATACTTCGTGGTATTAATGATGCCTGAAGATGTTTTTCTTCTTTCATATAACTTAAAACTTGTAATATAACATTTATTGCATCGCTTTTCGCATTTTAAAACCACAAAAAATAAATAAAGACGGAATAAACAATCAATAACTGAAATATAAGCATATTGGGAGGACGCAATCGTCCTCGTTTCATGACATCTCAAAATGACGTCATTAGTTCATCAATTTGCCACCGGGTCAGATAAGTTTGTGGCACTCACAGATTAAAGGATACTACGTATGGTGGCACTATACATATCTAACTTACAGAAAAACAATCGATGTATAGAGAACATCGATGTATTTTTTGATATTTCGACTTATATCGTCCACTCCTAACTCAAGTTTGTTTGCACTCGAGTTACCTAGTCAACTCGGTGCTGAGTAGATTCGGTAAGCACTAGTGATGCGACTCGAGTAAGAATTTTTTGACTCGAGTCACACAAATTCGGTAAGCGCTACGCTAGATGTCATTACGTCACTAGTTTACGTCAAGACTACAAAACCAAACTCGCATCTTGAATGTAAACAAACATTAATTGAATTTACCTGCTTCGTTTCATAGTTTTGTTATTGTTATACGAAAGTGTGATTATGAGTTTAATTAAGACATGGAAATGATTGCTACTTTCATTTCATTTTCATTTGCTGAAATTGTCTTTTTTTTCAATGTGATTTCACGTGTGAAATTACATATCCAATGTTTTTTTCGCATTGTTCTTCTTCTTCTTATGTATTGGCAATCAGCTACTTATACGAGCTATTGGCAGTCTTTCCACTATCAGATTTTAGTTTTACCCTAGATTTTTCTATTAAATGCCCTAAATACCTTAATTATTCTCTGAAAATCCTTGATTTAGGGCGCAAAATTTAAATGAGTTCAAAATATAACAAAACTTGATGGTTTGAATATTTATTTTAATTTTCGTCTATTAATCAGAGGCAGTAAATAATTAATCACTCAATTAATCTGTGAAAGAAGTAGCTGGTGAACAATGTAATGCTGAAGCTAAAGCACTGCGCTTCAGTTTTTGAGCTTCATTCAATATTTGTCTGTTGGGTTCTAAAATCGAACATGTCATACCTAGTTTGGTATACAACAAATCGTTGAGGGTTTCATTGTGAAGCCTATTTCTTTTATAAGTTTTACATTTTTTTAGTACACTGAGTAATCTTTCCACCTCAGTATTCGAAGATGGCAGTGCTAATAGAAGTGAAATCACAAGTTCAAGGTTTTGGTATTTGTAAGTTCCTAAATGATCTTTCAAGCTCAACACTTTATTCCAATATACTGCCGTTGGTAATTTTGTGACCTCTTCTTCACTTTTTATCTTGAAATAATTCACTTCAATATGAGCTTGTTGACGCCATTTATTATCCGCTTTTTGTATATTACATTTATTACTTAAAAAACTGAAATGGCTGAACACAGGATGTGTTATAGAACGATTTTCCAACTGTCGTGCAATTTGTGAATCTACGTATTTTATCAAATAGAAAACATTTTCAAAGTCAAATCTGAATTCATCATCATTTCACCGTATCGCCGCCCAGCGATTTTCACCAGGTCATTTTACCCCAAATTACCCTAAATCCCTAAAAATATTAAATAGCCCTAAGTCATATTTTAAACTAACTGTTTCCCACGGCTTCGCCCGTGTGGATATATTAAAATAAAGCTTATTGTTTGATTGGTCAAAAAGTAATTAGTAAGATAACTGAAATTATTAAAGAACCAATAAGTAAAAAATAATATAACACTTTTATTTTGATAATAGACTATTTTAATTTTGTTTTTAACAAAATATACGACTATTTTATTTTTTTATATTATTTACGAATTACTTATAATGCAAAAGTTATTGGTAATAGCTTTATGACCAGCTATCTATCTAACCTAATCATGCTTATAAATTTATTTATAGTTAAGCATTGATGTACTAAGTTCTATAGAGCTAATTCCAAAAGTGACAATTTTTATACAACTATAACCTCCAGTTTAGTCCCCGTAGGGGTATATTTTCTAAATACATTGAAACACGCCTTTATTTATTTATAATATAAAAACCTTTATTTCTTGCATTTATATCGATCATGTTTTTGGATCTGTCTTTAAAATTGACGCATTTTCACGCGCACCTTCTTTAGGGCTGATTCAAAAAACATACTGTAGTAGGTTTTTTCATCTTTAATTAAATATTAGTGTTTGGTTACGTTACAGTCGCTATGTGGTAATGGCTACGAATACTACCAACCCTTACTTTGCTCGTAAAAGACGACTAAGAGCTTTATATCGACCTGGGCCAACACCATCTGATGCCGTCTGGTCAATAATTTCATTCCCAAGGGGATGACGTCAGGCACGCGGTAATTCATAGAACTTTTGAAATATATAGGAAGAGGAATACATATTGCGTATTATATATTACTTGTGGTCAAGTAATTGGGATAAGAGCAAGAGAATGATGAATTGTGGTTAAATTACAGATTTCGGTATTTAAAAAAAGCACTACAAAGTGCCGTACTTATTTATAAATTACTTTCCGTACAAATTTCCAACATCCATTTCCCTCTTTTGGGAATGATTTTCAAAAATGCTGAAACACATTTTTATATTTAATATTAAGCATTTAATATTGCAACCCTTATTTTACACACTTAGTGGGCATTTTCCAAAAATGCTTAAATATGCATTTATTAATTTAATATTAAATAACCAAATACCTATTTTCCTGGGTGGGTACTTTACCTACCTAGTGGGTACCTTACCCACTTTAAAACTGATGAAGTTTCTAGCAAACTTCCAACCCCTGTTTTAGATCCTTATAAGAAAATATCCATTAATAATGAAACACTAAATAACCAAACAAACATCATCACAAATGTAACTTAAAAACTGTTAAAATTTCATAAAAAGCTTACTTAATACTAAATAACCAAATAAAAATTTTCACTAATATAACTTTAATACTGACAAAGTTTCATAAAAAACTTGATTTTACAACATTCATCATCATCGTCATCATCTTAGCTCATATATGTCCCACTGTTGGGATGATGGAGGAAATGGACGGCGAATTAATTTTATTTCAATTTTATTAAACTCGTAATATCTTTCGAATGGAGTGTCCGATTTTAATAAAATAAAAAGTTATTTACAGGTATTTAAACAGCCTTGCTTGAGAAATCATTTATTTAGGTAAGGATTAAGGCAAAGGTATAAATAACTTGGTCTGAGTATGGTCGAAATTTCTATTAAATTTTAAAATGTTAAAAAGTAGTTAGAGTGACATAACTACAATAGTTAGACACATGCTATCGCGACATTTTTTGTAGATATTGATATGTTCTTTAATATTGTGGCACATTTTTGGTTCTATTATCAATAGTTTTCGCAGCACATGCAATGAAAAATATTTTATGGGCGTTTTTTTACACCTCGGGTAACATTATTGTAATTTTAGTAGGGATCCTTATATTTTTCTTACAATTAAAATAGCCTATAATAGTCAGTGATAATGTTGCAATCAAATTATTTAAAAAAATTATTTAAATCGGTCCAGTACTTTTTGAGCCAATTCATTACAAACATACATACAAACCTTTCCTCTTTATAATATTAGTATAGATTAGCATTTTCGCCCTGAAAAAGGGCGAAATCCCTAAAAGTGGAAACACTGGCTATTGGTGCCAGTGTCGAGTTATGAATATCTTCACGTTTTTAGTCTTTCAGGTTAGTCATTGTCTAAGTCAAATTATCACCATCAACAGTGCTATGGCCACACTGTTAATGGTATCTTATGGGAATTTTGATGGAAAACGAAAACATTGTAAAGCACTTTTATATGATATTCACTACATCCCAGTAGTTCCGCCGCATCACATTATGTCATACAAAATGTCATCAAAATTAATATAACACATTAAAACATTAAGATATCGAATATAATACAAGAGTACCACATGACGTTTTCAAATTCCCGTCAAAAGTCTCGCAATGCTCTAATGTCACATTTACTACACGTTTGCTATTACAAATGCAAAATGATTTATGATTAACATACATACATAACATCACGCCATATCCCTTGCAGGGTAGGCAGAGAGAACAGAGTGTCAGAGAACTCTAACCTTGCATAGTTCACTCGCTTCCTCAACATTCATAATTCTCATCATACACGCTCGCCGGTTTCGGAGACTCTTGACTCGACCTTCCTTCAGTACGTGACCAATTTGGTCTAGGTAGGTGAGTCTCGGTCTCCCCCGGTACCTACATCCTTCCACTTTTGATTAATGCCGCTACAATATGAATTTGTTCATTAGCTCTTTGGCTTTTGGAACATAGATTGCTTCTCTTATATTAATTTTATAAATTGGTGCTAATTTAAATGTCATTTATTAATTTCAATGGCATTTTAATTAAAGAATAATTACAAAAATACAAATCAAACGAAGTCATGAATTCATACCTTCTAGATTGTCTCAAAAAGTCTATGCAAAAATTTTATAGAATTGCCACTATTTTAAGTATTATACTAAAACCGGACATCAGTGAGGACGATGACTGACTGACTTTGCGTCCGATTATTTTTATACTGTAACGCTTAGATGACGATGACGATGACGAGTAACAGGTGTGATGTAAGAAGAATCTTTTCATATGATTTTTCACTTGTTACTTGTGAATTATGCCATGCTTAGTTTAATTTTTGTTATTATAGTAGTGTATAGCAACAAAGTAATTAAAATTGTTTGTATACAATATAAATTATCAGTACTTAATTATCAAAAGCTAAATCTGTTTTTGAAATAAAGTTTATTTTTTCTTTGTATTTTAACATTCTTAATCTACATACATACATAGATATCATCACGCCATATCCCTTGTAGGGTAGGCAGAGAGAACAGAGTGCCAGAGAACTATATCTTTGCATACTTCACTCGCTTCATCAACATTCATAATTCTCTTCATACACGCTCGCCGGTTTCGGAGACTCTTGACTCCACCTTCCTTCAGTACATGACCAATTTGGTCTAGGTAGGTGAGTCTCGGTCTCCCCCGGTACCTACATCCTTCCACTTTCGCATTGTATATCTTCTTAACCAGACGTTCGTTCGGCATTCTTTGAACATGTCCGAACCATCGGAGCATTCCCTTTCGCATCTTTACACCAATACTCTCTTTCATACCTACTCGCTCTCTTACGTCGTCGTTACGAATGCGGTCGGTCAGCCTAACTCCACAGATTTTCCGCAGAGATCGCATTTTGACCGCATTAATTTTACTATCATACTCTTTTCTGCATACCCAACTCTCGCTTCCATACAGTAATGTTGGGACAAGCACTGCGTTATGTATTGCTACACGTGCCTTCTGGCGGAGATGGTGGCTGCCGAGAAGTTGCCCCAACGCTCCGTTCACTCTATTTCCCGCATTCACTCTTCGCTCTATATCAGTGGTGTACCTTCCATCTCTCGGCTAAATCCACATCCAAGATATACAAATTCATCCACTTGCTCTAGTACATCATTACCTATTATTACTCTTACATCTGTTCTGGCTTCATCTCTTTCAAAGACCATTATTTTGGTTTTGATCACATTCACACGTAGACCCCTTTTCTTACAATCTTCTGTCATTGTGTCGACTAGGGTCTGCAGGTCAGTTGCTGACTGTGCCAGCAGGACTGCCTCATCTGTATATAGCAGAGCAGTGACCACTGAGTCGCCCATCTGGACTCCCACATTCATATCGTTCAACCTTTGGAGACATTTATCCAGATATATGATAAACAGCCTGGCTGACAGAACACACCCCTGCTTAACGCCGATATTGACGTCAAACCAAGGCGACATTCCATCATCCAGCCGCACACAGGCTCTACAGCCCATGTAACTGGACTGCACAGCCTGTAGCAGTTTACCGTTAATACCATACTCCGGTAAAATGTCCCAAAGTTCCTTTCGTACTACCGTGTCAAATGCTCACTCCAGATCCACAAAACTGCAGAAAACCCTCTGACCTAGAGCCAGATGCTTCTCTACAATGTTGCACAGAGAGAACACTTGATCCATGCATCCCCTTCCACTCCTGAAACCTCCTTGTGTCTCACACAGTAAACCATCGGACACCATCCTCATTCTCCTTTCAATAATTTTACCATACACTTTTGCTGCCAAACTGGTCAAGCTTATGGCTCTGTAATTTGCGCAGTCATAACGTGAACCCTTGTTTCTAAACAAAGGCACGATGACTGCGCTATTCCAGTCCCCTGGAACCGTTCCCGAGCTCCAACATAAATTGAGGAGCAACAGGAACGCTTCCCAGACACAGGAGCCACCAAGCTTGATCATCTCGGCAGACACCATATCAATGCCCGCTGCCTTACCATTTTTCAAACTTCTTATCGCCCATTCAACTTCATCCATACTGATGCCATCGGAGGACGCCGTGAGTGATGTATTCTTATTCGAGTTATAAGGAGTGTAAGTAGTTTGTTCGAGTGACTCTAAAACTGGAGTACAACTCGAGTGACGTAGTAAAATTACTCGAGTGATTCGAGTCACAAAATCCGACTCGAATCGCTTCACTAAGAGCTAGGGGGGCACACTTAAAACATTACTTATTTTTACTGACCGTCGCGCCGCCTACAGATTGGTTGTACAAACTTAACTGCTGCCATTTTGTCCTGCCTGTCAAACGTTTGACAACTGAGAATTGTTATTTTTTGTTCCTAGCGTAGGTACTTATTGTCATCGATCTATTTTCGGTTATTGATATTTTTCTGAAAATTATCTCAAGTTTCAATGTTAGGCTGATATTATTATTGTTTAATTATCAGCTGATATGTTTTTTTTTATATTTCAGAGTAGCTTTCATAGTAAAAGAAAATTCTATGTAATTACACATACACATGTAGATAGGTATATATATTACTTCAACTTTAGTTCACCGCCTAAACTCTGGGTGGCAGCACTTTCCATACATGCATATTTTATCATCGAGTTGCCACTCTTTTTCAATTTAATAACTTTACTCTTTGACTAAGAGACACAGAACCAAAGAGTAAAGTTATTAAATTGAAAAAGAGTGGCAACTCGATGATAAAATATGCATGTATGGAAAGTGCTGCCACCCAGAGTTTAGGCGGTGAACTAAAGTTGAAGTAATATATATACATATCTACACGTGTATGTGTAATTACATAGAATTTTCTTTTACTATGAAAGCTACCCTGAAATATAAAAAAAAACATATCAGCTGATAATTAAACAATAATAATATCAGCCTAACATTGAAACTTGAGATAATTTTCAGAAAAATATCTTCTTCTTCTTCTTCTTATGTATTGGCAATCAGCTACATATTCGAGCTATTGGTGCCAGTGTCAAGTTATAAATATTTTCACGTTTCTAGTCTTTCAAGTCAGTCGTTGTCTAAGTCAAATTGTCACCATTAACAGTGCAATGGCCACACTGTTAATGGTATCTTGTGGGAATTTTGATGAAAAATGAAAACGTTATAAAGCACTTTTATATGATATTCACTTCATCCCAGTAGTTCCGCCGCTTCATATTACATAAAATGCCATCAAAATTATCTAATATAACACGTTAAAACACTAAGATATCGAATATAATACAAGAGCACCACATGACGTTTTCAAATTCCTGTCAAAAGTCCAGAAAAATATCAATAACCGAAAATAGATCGATGACAATAAGTACCTACGCTAGGAACAAAAAATAACAATTCTCAGTTGTCAAACGTTTGACAGACACGACAAAATGGCAGCAGTTAAGTTTGTACAACCAATCTGTAGGCGGCGCGACGGTCAGTAAAAATAAGTAATGTTTTAAGTGTGCCCCCCCAGATTGAAACACAGAACCTTTAGCCTGTTTTTTAATCTCAGAGTATGGAGGGTAGAAAGTAAGGAGGACCATCTCAGTGCAATAAAAAGTGTCCATTGAACGGGAGCAAATTAAAGTGGCGCTATAGTAGCAAGTGGAAGAATTTTAAAAAGAGCGCCACAAATTGATAGTTATAAAAATTCCAAAAATTAATAGATGTCTAATGATTTCAGTATCATAACAATAATATATTTAATTTAGCAGATATTTGACGTTTTGTAATTTTTATGATTCATCAATAATAATGACAAAAAAAAGTTTACACAATAGCACTTTTTTCAATATGCGTTTTGAATAATAATTTTTTCGATAAATTTTTCTGACAATTATTATAAAAAATACAAAATTGTTATAGTTAACTTCTGTATCTTTAAATAGTTAATAAAAATTGATTATACATACTGTTGGTCGAAAAAAAGATCGAGGTTGAGACGTATCAATTCCTTTACTTTTCAATTTTCGTCCACTTTTCATTGAACAAAGTTTTCCCATTGCGTCTATATTTTTTCTTTTTGTATTAACAACAATAAAGTCATTAAAATAACAAAAATGTATCAACAAAATTTCATAAAAAACAAATCACTATGCACGTTATTTCAGGAGTTTCATAGGTACAGTTGACGACGTAAATAGTTGAGATTTTAAATACTGCATATTTCTTAACTACAGAAGTCAAGAGAAATATTAATTTTTTCAACTCAGCACACTTCACTCTGCTTATTACTGCTACATTCATATCATTTCCACTTGCTACACTAGCGCTATTTCGGTGAGTGTGCGAACAATAATTTGCTGTTTACAAGTGGACACTTTTTGGACTAATCCCCCATACAAGACGGTCCTCCTTACTTTTACCCTCCATATGTCAGAGACTAAATTGACATTACATGTGTTACCAGTTTTTTGCAATTCTTAAATCGGCCTATCCACTTTCGGCCTATATGCCGCGCATCTATCGATAATTTGCGTTAATATTAATGAATATCGTTTTTTTACCAGTTACCTTCAAAAACGTTGTTATGATATTTATTTAGGATTTATACATTCTCGAAAAGTATAAAAACCGCGGTTCTTTGTCACTTCGATTACTACATGTTGGTTTTTTAAATATATAGCTATTTATTATCAAATAACAAAAGTCTACATTAAAAAAATATCACCTATTAGGCAATCATATTTTGCTGCTGGTCCAACTTTTAATTACAAGTACTAACCACCTATTATATTCGTATTTATATCGTATTCTTATGGGCACGAGTTATAAAAAAAAGACACCTAATATAGTTTCTATCAAATTTAGGGATGATTATATTAAAAATATGTAATTGCCGCATTATTCAGTAAAACACACAATAACTGCCGTAGTATATGGTAATATAATATATATAATGTTTTAAAATTGTAAATCTTGTCAAATCCAAATAATTGTCGTAATTTTTAAAAGTGCCTTTTCTTTCTAAGAGAAATGGGTTAAGATTGCCGTTTTAGCGTGTACAGAAAGAACACTGATGGCGTCAATTAATTCTTTTTTGTTGGATTTAAAGACATTGAAACACTTGAGTATGTAAGGTTGTACGTCGCGTTATAGTTGTATATAGTGCCTCGTGTGGCCATGTGATTTTTAATGATACATTTTGGAAAAGAAAACTTTAAAGTTAATCGTCTAATAAATACAAATTCTTACGTTTCGATATACCGGTATCGTAGGTACACCACTTCACAAAAAAAGCTGGCAGCATTATTTGTAAATTTGACATTTACAATTACATGTGTCAATTTGCTCTCTGAGAGAAAAATGCAGGCTATACGTGAAATTATTTAAAAATTTCTTATCGGGATTTGTTTTTAAATTTATTTAGCAATAAACATAAGAAATAAAATATTAACTTCGGATATCAGCGAGTTACGGAACTCCAAAACATCCTTATAGTGTATATTTTGTCCTTAACTTCAAACGTTGACTAATATACCTATTAACTTTTAGACTAATATACCTATTTTTTTTTCACGATTTTGAGTTTATGATACAATGTGAACGGGACGTTGTATATCGGAATTGGGGCTAGCCAAAATTATTATACCCTTTATTAAACCATAAAGTGAATTCAAGACTAATATTCAATCTAAAACTGGTCATATGTCAAGCCACTGCAGCTATTAGCTGAAAGAAGTGTATTTGCAAGAACAAGACGTGTATTTTTGTATATTTTCTAGTATCTTCTGTGTCATTTGAGCGTTGTCTAAAAATATTTGAATTATAAATCTTTACTTCAATATGTCTGATTCAGAAGATGAAAGTCAATTAAAGTGCTTTTCAGCAGTAAGTGCGGAAATAGCGCGTTGTAAAAGAAACCCAGAAACAGCTGGAATGTTTGTATCGGGATGGGATGATGCTGATCAAGACATTGATACTGTAAAAGATCCAAAAGGTGTTATGTCGTATTTACTACATATTTCACACCTATAAAAGTATTACACTCATTTTGTTAGCCTAAAGAATCAGATATGCATTCACTTAATTTTGTGAACATATTCAGATTTAAGTTATACTTAATCACTATATGGCAGTAGAATAATAGAAATAATGTTCTTGGTAGTTTTCATCTGTAAATTTTAATAGTACCTTGTGATTTATTACCTGGTATTGGTACAATATCAGTGCTATTTTATAAAATAAAGCAGCTAAAGCTGAGCCAATACTCTTTTTTGTTTCTTGTTAATTACTTTATACCAGAAATTACTTTCTTTAGTTGTGTTTATTTTTTTACAAGAGCAAAATAAATGTTTTCTTTCTTTGATTCACATGTAGGTACTTATAATGCAGTAGACCACATCTAAAATACCTACCTCCCAATAATGATTAAGTTATTCTGTGCATTTCAGTGAGCTCATGGATGGCTTAGATCCCTAACTTGGTTGACTTTATAGAGACTGAATTCTTGAACATTTCTTTTTTCTTTTAATTATCACACAAGTCTGATGAGCTAGTGTAGTGTTAATCTAGCATAAAAGCTATGCTGTAACAGCACAGATAGTATAGTGCAGTAGTTAACGTACCAACCTGTACTGGTTTCACAGATTAAATGCACAAACAGTACAATATTTTGTAAAATGCATAGATTTTTGTACGAAGTCTAGGTGTCTGTTAATTTTATGCTTGTAAAGTCCCCTATATTGCAAGGATTATTTCAGTAGGGTAACGTGTTGTCTTTTTAAAAAAATAATATTTAATGGACAGTTCTTAAATAGCATCAACTTTACAGCTAATCCTATTGACCACATCCTTTGGGCGGCAGAAAATGGTAACCTTGAAATAGTAAAGAAGTTGTTGAGTCAACAATCAGGACTAGTACATGCACAAGATGCTGATGGTTACACACCTCTGCACAGAGCTGCTTATAGTAATCATATAGATGTACTCTCATACTTGATTAGTATGGGGGCTAATGTGCATACAAAGACGGAGCTTGGATGGACGCCACTGCATTCAGCTTGCAATTGGAATAATTATGCTGCAGCTGCAAGGTTATTAGCTGCTGGTGCTAATCCAGCAGCTACTTCTGATGGTGGTAAGATAAAATTATATTTATTAACTTATAATAATTTTAGATTGTGATATGGCAATAAGAATAAAGAATCTAGCATATGCATAGAGCCTTATTGAAGCAAAAATAAGCTTATAGCCATTCAAAGTCCATTCTTAATATATATAGGTAGAAAATTATATAGTACTAGCTGATCTGCACCCCTTCATCTGCATCATGTAAGAGAGAGAGAGAGGTTTAATGAGTGGGTCCTATAACAGCCTGTGAAACGCTCATATCGAAAGCTAATGCCAAAGGCGTGTGGCGAGTCTCCGAAACCGGCGAGCGTGTATGAACAGAATTATGAATGTTGAGGAAGCGAGTGAAGTATGCAGAGATAGAGTTCTCTGGCACTCTGTTCTCTCTGCCTACCCTGCAAGGGATATGGCGTGATGATATGTATGTATGTAATGCCAAAGGCTTATTTATAGCCTTCATCTTGATATATCATATTGTATTATTTTTACCCGACTGCAAAGTAGCGGTATTGTGTTTAACAGTCTATGTATGTTCCTTTGAAGCACTATATATACCAAACGCCTGGGCTGATTTTTATGATTCGCAAACGTCAATCGATTCCTCTTAAGTTAAGAGGAAGGTTTTTAGGAAGGATTCCTCTTAAGTTAAGAGGAAGGTTAAGAGTCTTAACCCGGCGAGTGTCACTAAAGATATGACGTTACTGAAAATTCAATATGGCGACTACTGGACGCCATATTGTGAAAATTAAAAAATTAAAGTCAACAAACTATATCGAGTGGGGTATCGTTAAATAGGTATTTAAAAATCATTTTTAGTTTTCTCCCAACATTTTTCGATTTGACTGGCCGTTTAGGATCTATATCGATTTAAAGTTTCGTAACAACCTTTCTCACATATAGGTTTTTGAGACAGTAGAAATTTACGATGAAAAGACGAAAAATTCATATAACTGGATGTGGATGGACATATACTGAAGTATCTAGTAGGTATATTGTCCAATATACCATAGGTAGTCCTACCTAAAGTATCTAATGTCTGACGCGGTCGCCCATCTCCAATTTCTAACGATTTA
This sequence comes from Lymantria monacha, assembly GCA_905163515.2. Classification (NCBI taxonomy): domain Eukaryota; kingdom Metazoa; phylum Arthropoda; class Insecta; order Lepidoptera; family Erebidae; genus Lymantria; species Lymantria monacha. Next base: position 15,182,675 of record LR991083.1, read on the forward strand.
GTACTCAACTTCAGTCGAAAAACTATATATAGTTAGGTACTTACCTACTTATTAATAAATAAGATAACTATAGCTACCTAGGTATTTATAACTAAAAAGTGTAAAATAAAAAAAAATATTAAAAAAATCAAAAAACCCGACTGCGTAAAAAGTCACCAAAACTACGTACATAATAAAAAAACTGAAAAGAAAAAAACAAGCACTTAGATGTCCGGTGGTCTAGAATTCCATAATATATTATTGAATAAATACTATTGCAGAAAATGAAATATATTTTAATAATAGGACATGACAACTGAACAGTCGGGATCCTTTATTCGACAGCAAATCTAATTTTTCAATGGATCCCGACTTTTCAGTTGTCATGTTTTATTATTAAAATATATTTCATTTTCTGCAATAGTATTTATTCAATAATATATTATGGAATTCTAGACCACCGGACATCTAAGTGCTTGTTTTTTTCTTTTCAGTTTTTTTATTATGTAACTACGTAGTTTTGGTGACTTTTTACGCAGTCGGGATTTTTGATTTTTTTAATATTTTTTTTTATTGACTGTTGATTTGAATCCGTTTTTAGTAGATGTCTGTGTTGCAAAAGGATTCCTTATGCAATATTTTAAGTAAAGTGGACATATGGTTTCAGAAATCTTGTGAATGAAAGAAAGAAATCAATTTTATTTTGTAAAATATAAATTAAAATTTAAATTTGTGATGAGTCAGTCAGTAAATGGTATTTGCTTATACACCGTGACATTTATATCGTTTTACAAAAGAAGTGGCATAATAGTATCCGACAAAAGAAACATATCTAACATAAAATATTTAATTTCAAATAATTCAATAGTGGTAGTAATAAAAAAATAACAAAATAAAATATAGTCAATATTTTGTAACAACCTGTTTATAATGTTTACATTTTAAACAAAAGAAATCATACGGTATTCAGCATGATAATGATTGGCTAACGTAATTACGTTAGCCAATCACAGCTACGAAGTCCACGTGGACTGCTATTCCAAAGCCTACCTACGCCTAGCTAACCTACCTATCCTTTGTGACGTCCCGATCAGCCGGCAATTAGTAGCCGCGGGCGAGCGAATGTGAAAGGTCATGCGCATGTACTTACAATTTCCTGACAAGTAATTATCTATTTCGCGACATCGTTGTGTGTGTGTGCGCGTGTGTGTTGTTCCAAAATGTCTAATAGACATTATCAATACTCGAAGACGTGCCCCTTGCTTACCTATCAAATCTTTATTACCAACACGACGGTTCGCGTGCAGCACATGAGGACTTAAATATGCAATTTGGGGATAGATGAATCGGGAGAAATGGTCCCGTAGTTTGGCCACCTCGCAGCCCGGACTTAACACCGTTAGACTTTTTTATGGTGGCAAATAAAAGGATTTGTTTATACCGAAGAGGCTCGCAACCGAGAACAAGTAAAATAACAAATTATTTCAGCTTTCAATGTGATAAGAAGTGACTCCTTAAAGTGATACTAAATAAATTAAGACGTAACCTCCAGAAACGTGCCCTTCGTTTATGCATAGAAAAAAATGGTGAGCAATTTAAACAGTTACAACAATACCGATAGAACGATCTACTTACATGTACCTATTCTTGTTTATTTACAATAAATCGCAATTATTTGTACATACATACATATCATCACGCCATATCCCTTGCAGGGTAGGCAGAGAGAACAGAGTGCCAGGGAACTCTATCTCTGCATACTTCACTCGCTTCCTCAACATTCATAATTCTCTTCATACACGCTCGCCGGTTTCGGACAAAAAAAAAAAAAATTGTAAATAGTGTAAATAGCTAATTACTACTTATTAGCTGTGTGGTAGTGGCTAGACATGCGCTAAACAGTACTTCGCGAAGTGATGTTATATACATTTCGTGCCGAGTAATATTACATTTTACCATCAATTCAAACATCACACATGACATTTCATTCAATATAAGTCTTAATGTTCTGAAAATAAAGCTCAAAATAAATATTTATCGACCGCAGGCGCAGCGCGGTCCAATCGTTCTATCCCTCTCACTCTCCCGAAAGGACACACGGCGCGTGTGAGGTGTGAGAGATAGATGTCCATCACCAAATTACCGAACATTGCAGAAATGCAGAACAGTACACGGGTGTTCGCGTCATCTTTAATGTGATGTGATGTTTAGTTGCGTAATGTGTAATATGACAGTACGCGATCGGGTAATATTACGTGTGATACATCACTCGCATTACTTACACATGTCTAGTAGTGGCTACGAATACTACCAACCCTTACTTTGCTCGTGGATGTCGAAAAGACGACTAAGAGCCTTATAACGACCTGGGCCAACTCCATCTGATGCCGTTTGGTCAACAATTACATAACGGAGGATGGTTGACGTCTGGAAGGCGGCCGGTTATAAAACTATTGCCAATAACTTTTACAATACCATATGTACTATGAAAGAAGAGCACAGACTAGTAGATATCAAGTCTCTCACTAACACATTACATGGTTTTTCCTGATGGTCCTAAGTCCGTAGAAAGTATGAAGGTCGAAATTGGACCCCGTACTTACTGAATACGTAGTTGTGTTAGTGAAAAGGACGTAGGTAGATAATTTTAAGAGTTGACAATCGAACTTTTTAATAACGTGTAATGGAGGCCATACACGCTAGGTTTTGCATGATGGTTTTAGCCGTGCATGCATAACCGACAGGCAAGCCCTAGCGTATATGTGATTAAACTGTACAGTTTTCTGTGCATGTACATACAACCGAGCAAATATCAAAATTGATATTTTTGCCGCTCGGTAATGTTTGCGTGCGAGTATAACCGAACGTGTATGGCGTCCGGCGAGCTTGCTGACACAGTTCTCTGTTTTTAATTGTCGTACTACGTAGCTCAACTGAGAAGTAGACATCCTACACATACCGTCACGTAGCTCAACTGAGATTTAATGGCAAAACATGCCAACCTTAACGTATATGTGTAATATGTAACTCGGTTATGCCTGTCGGTTATGCATGCACAGCTAAAACTATCATGCAAAACTTAGCATGTATGGCCTCCATAAGGTGAAAGATTGGTGCGGGCGCCCCGCGCGCGGTGGTGTCTATACAGTACGAATACGTACGAGTACGGTTATGTCGAGTATGTAGCCTACCGCTCGCTATATGCTTTTCTCTTACTATTTTAATTAGTAATTATAATATTTTTTATTAAAAAATATTTCTTTTAACCTTTTAATTGTACGAATGAATAGCACATACTGGATACGTTAACTGAACTGCTTTTGTAAGACGATATAAATGTCACCGCGTATAGTTATAGATTATTATAAATCTGAATAGTGTTTAAAAGACAATTCCAGCTCTTACATCTTAGATTCCAAATTTTTTATTATGTAAGATAAACTTTTTATTCTTTGGATATTTAGATGCATAAGTTTTGTGCCCGAAAGTTTCTCTCCATCAGGTACTGCGCAAAGTAAAATCTTAATATTATGTTTCAGCACAAACCCCTATGCATCTAGCAGCAGCAATGAGTCATTGTAAGTCAACCTTGCTAATTTTGTTTCTGAGAGAGGATACGGTAGAACTGGCTTCAAAATCTAATATTTCTGGAGAATCGCCGGAAAATTTGGCCTTCAGCCATGGAATTTATGGGCTTCTTTTCGAGATGATGACTCCAGCTGCATGTCATATTAAATCTCTAGCATTTACCTGTAATCCTTATACTAGACAAAAAATAGATATTAAATGTGAATAAAATTGTTATTTATTGTTATTATGTTTATTTACATTGTGCTTACATTAGGTTATTTCCACTATTAAAACATAAGCGTTGAAATATGAATAAAGTTATCAAAAGAATTGTGACAATGGTAGATTAAACTTAACGATTTATTTTACATGACATTAACATTTAGCATGTATGTTTTTTTTATATTTCATAGTAGGTCTCATAGTAAAAGAGAATTCTATATAATAAAACAAACACATGTGGATATGAATATATATCACTTCAACCGGGAGCGGCTCTAGCACATGTAGCGCCTGGGTGTAATCAATAACCTGGCGCCCTCTTGTATCAAAATGAGTGAACAAAATGGAATAGGTTCATAGTTACAACGCATTCGACTAAACTCCGAACCTTGCTAGAGAGACTAAGCATGTGACAATGCGTCACATGCTTAGTCTCGTTGTTTTGACACAAAACCAGGTAAACGCGATTGGATTATGAAGTTCAGTGAACATGGCGACAAAGCAACCTACCCAAACCTTTCAAATAACGCACCCACTACGTTTATAAATGGTTAGGCACTTGCTGCGTATGGAGCGCCCGCTCCGTGCGAAGCGTTATAGTGGAGACTCTGGTTGCTTTCCATTTACAACACAGAGGGACTCTGCGGTACATTGTGAAACACTGCCAAACACTGTGTAAAAGTTTAAATGAAACAGCTAGCTGTTTCTTTTACACAGTGTTTCACAATGTACCGCAGAGTCCCTCTGTGTTAACTAAATGGAAAGCAACCTCTGTGTCCCGAGCGGCTCTCGGCGCCCCCTAATACCCAGCGCCGGTGCACCGCACCCTCTGCACTGTAGGCAAGGCCTCCCCTGACTTCAACTTTAATTCTCCGCCTAAACTCTAGGTAGCAACATTTTCCATACATGCATATTTTATCATCGAGTTGCTATGAATCTCTCTTCCTCCATTTTAAAATATATTACACTTACTCCCTTGCTATATTAGTAAAGAAGTACAATATTATGGTACTATTTACGTAGATATATTTACCGTTTGATTTTTTATACATATGTACCTACCGTACGTCGCATTACATTTTATACTTAAAAATGTATTCTGTACTTTGGGTGTGAGTAGGCTGCCAGCTTAAAAAAAATTTGACAGCAGTATTAAGATGAAACGAAATTGCTTGATCATTTCATGCTACTCTTATAAAATAAATACTCTTATAAACAATTATCATAATGGAAACTATATATAGACGCTGTGCTTACATTTAAGTAGGTACTTATATGAAATCGATTGGAGGGACTAATCTACCTATAAACTTTAGATACCATTTTTTCTATAACATGCATAGCACCAGATACAAGAAAAGTTTCTGAATTTAGATTTTTTAAACTCGCTATAAGGTTTCTTCTGTCAATTTTCTGTAGATCTGTCAATTTTTGCCTTGTTTGTGATGTAATATACGGTAACACTAAACAGCCTAGGCCAAAACATTTAAATCTCAAACAATTCTTCCATATTTCGATTAAGTCTTCATCTTTGATAAGAGGACAGATAGGCAATAAATTTATTACTTTCAAACATCTAACTCTCTGACGTTCCGTTATAGGATAATCCGCACGTTGAAAAGGCGATAAAATTACGGCACGCCAAGCCGAACATATAACACTGTCAATGCGAGATGAAAGTTTTAAAAGCAACGGAATCATCTCTTCGTATAAACTGGCCCGCAATAATAAAGGAATAATGCTACGTATGATTTGTGCTGAACCGTATCTATATACAACCTGGGCAGCAGTTTTTAAACCGTCTGCATTCGTTTCAACAGCTTGTAATAATTGTTCTAAACCACGATTATTATCTTGTATAAACGTTGCAGCAATCCAAGGCATATCAGCGATTTCCAAGTTCACAACACAGAATAATTCCCATAGTGATAACCATAAATCTTTTCTTTCTTTATTTGCGACTTTGATGGCAGTATCAGAGTCTACGATACTTACAAGGCATTGCAAAGCTCGTAATTTTTTAGATTTGTTATTTTCACTTTCGTCATCAAATGCTATTCGCGATAAGTAAATAGCTCCCATTTTAGGACAGGTGGCTCTTAGTATATACTTAGCAATCATTAATTCTTTTATGTTCAAAACAGACATATTTTTATGACCAGTATTAGATTTGTTTAAGATGTTTTCTAGAATTTGTATTCTAATAGAACTTACATTGATTCCATTTTTATCAGCTATCTCGTTGACAGCATTGTTTACATCATGACGATTCATTTTTGACACAAAATCTGAATGTAAATAAATTGTTCGGATAAGCTGAGTGGGTTCTGTTGAAAGCCGAAGTAACTCTTCAGTTGCCCAATCTATTTTATATAATGCATGACGTGTAGAAAGAGTAGAATACAGGCGTTCCATTTGTCGAACAGCACGGTTGCCTGGTTGCAAAGCAGCCCAGCGTTGAGCAAATTGAAAGCACAGATGAGCAGCGGCTACTTGATCTGCTCCACAAGCACAGCCCTGTAAAACATAAAAGAGACACGCCCCTGCCCATTCCATATTAGCAATGTGTTTAACACATCGATGTGCAGCTCGTAATAGAGGTTCTTCTTGGCTTGTTAACCGCCATGGTTCATGTTTGGTATCTAAATTCGTCTCATCTTTCTGTTTTCGCGTAGTCATGGTTTGTTTCACAGCATTACTGCAAACCATATCTCTTGCAGTTTGCACATCAGAGTCCAATGAAAGCAAATTAACTGCAGGTAACCATCGCTCATAAGTTTCTAAAGTTATTTCAGATTTCAAATTAGCCCACATATCTTCTCGCATAAAGAGGTAGAAAGGCAATCGGTAATGACCAATTTCAGGAAATATTCCTTTTACTGAAAAAAGTTCATATTCGTATTGCTTTGGACTGTTTTTACGTCTATAATCTTTCAAAAAATGTAACAGAAAATATTCTTTGGTACATTTTGTTTCACAAAATGTACCAAATATGAGGCGATAAATACACAGAAATACTTCATAATAGTATGGATTTATAGAAATAATACGACCATGTAGAGTAATTTCACCGTTTTTCCAAAAATCATGTAATATATCTTTTAACAAATCCTTGTTATCAAGGCTATCCCAAATTATGAAACATTTGCTCAAGTAGGATAAGTCATTCTCAATTAAAATTTGCTTGTGGCCCAAATCGTCAACTACAGTACTATATTTTAATTCCCAAGTCGATAGTAGGGCTATTAGTTGAAGAGTTAAGCCTTCGTTAATAGAAATATTCAAAGCACGACATAGATCGACGAGCCGTTCAAAACTTATATCTGGGTAATGCAGTAAGACATAAAAAAGTATAACTTTGACATCCCACGTTTCTTCACTATTTTCAGGTAAAGAAATATCTTCTAAATTTATACTGAACTTTGTTTTAAGAATATGTTGTGGAGGATACGCGCTTGAATTATCAAGCTCTCTAATGAAAGAATCATTTTCAAAAACGAAAGTACTGCGTATCGGTGGTGATGCAAGATAACATAAAATATGATGGGGTACAAATTCGTTTTGACCTCTTAATACTTCAAGAATGCAAGTATTATCGTCATAGCTTCTGATGATAAGTAAAAGGCTAGTAACAAGAGCTTCATCAAGCTCTTGAGCCGCAACTACTTTCCCCAATAGTCTCTTAGTTACATCAGTCACGTCATTAGCAGAAATTGATTCAACAGTATTGTCTGTAATCATATTACAAAATTGCCGCAGGGCAATAAAATCACATTTACTGTATATAACATTAGAAACATCAGAAAAATTATCTTTTAAATATGGTTTAGGTCTTTGAAAATTTATTAGATCATTTATAGCAGTATTTCTTAAAATCGGCATAAATATATACTGGAATTTCCATGCCAGGGATAAATTCTTAACAATTATACTAACATTTACTAGAGTATTTATCAAAGATAGCTGATTCATCAATTTATGTAGGTATTCTTCACTACATTTCAAAGTTAATTCAATGAAGACATTATAACATTTTAATAACAAATCAGAATTTTCTCCATAATGAAATAATGATAAAACTGTGATAAGTTCATCTAATAACATATCCTTTGTTGAAAATGATCTAATGAGACATTCCACAAGTTGCCGCACTTTATGACACGTAGATGTACCTTGCAACAAATTCATGAGTATAGAATATTGAGATCGACTGCTGAATGTAAGCTGAATAATACTACCACTGGGACACGAGCTTATTGTATCTTGATATATGTAACTATTAAATATATTTTCAGAAGCATTTTCATTATACATATCATTTATATTTAGCAATAAGCCAGAGGAATTCTTAAAATGATACAAATTTTCAATGCTTTTCATTTCAAATTCATTTAATAGTTCAGTTTCTTTTATAAAATCTATATAGTTTCGTTCGAGGGAGGTATTATTTGTAGATCCATTAATTATGAGATCATATTTGGCTATTACTGCTTTAAGTAACACTTTTTTTTCTTTAGTTGTTAATCTATTGAAATAATTTAATGCTGTTCTTGTCTCACAGTCTCGAAGACACCTTTCAAGGTATAAAATATGGCCGTAATTTGTATATGTGGGCATTACACTTGTTATTGTATTTAAGTCTTTCAGTTCTACAACTGCACCGCTTACTATTTTATGAAGAACGGTAATATAATTGGTACATGACATTGGAAAATTATACTTCTTTAATACTACTTTCACATTTGCATAATTGATTTCCTTTTGAATTTCCAATGAAAGAACTCGCTCTGCATCAGACATCGTAAAATTTTTATTAGTCTCTGTTACGGTGGACATAGCAAGTTCAAGTACCGACCCATTCCATGGAACATCCAATACTTTTAATACTTCCAGTAAACATTCAAGCTTATTACTGTAAGAGTGAAAAGCTTCCAATAACATTTTGAGACGAATCCCATCAATGTCTCCTCCACTACTTACTGCTTCACTTTCAATGTATGAAGTCAAGATGTCATCCAAATCAAACATATGTTGCATAGCATATGACGGCAAATAATTTTGTAAAAATAATTTCATATCCTCAGTGTAACAGCGGCGTAACATTATCAATGCAACTTCATGTGGGCTCTGAGAACTTAATTCATTTAGTAGTATATTAATTTTATATTTTTCTTTTAGCTCTATGATGTACATTATTCTAGTTTTCAATAAATCTAAGTCATCCATTGATACAGGCCTTACCGAAATGGAATTAAAAGATGTTTCGAGGATAAATATAATTTCTTCAACAAATTTTACTCCTATTTTTGGCCAATATGCTGACTGCTCTAAAGTAAAAACCCTTTCAGTTGCCCATCTAACAAAATTATCAATATAAAATGGGTTTTGTTCTAACAAATGTGGAACAAAATTTTTTAACCATATCACTATGGAAGCAATTTTGGCATTATTATTTATAGCATTTAGTATGTCCATAACATCATCTGAAGTAATAATCAACTCCAACTGAGAAAATTTTAGCCAGCAAATGGAAGCAATATCAAAATCATGTTTAGAAATAAATGTGATACAGAGTTGTTTATAATTTTGCGTAAATAAATTAATGTTTTTGTAATTAGCATTGCCTGTAAATTGAATATACTCAATCAAATCAATTTTAATAGATAAATTATTGACCATATTAATAAAATTTGTATCATTTGTTGCAAATATTCTTTTTTGAATTAAATATAATAGAGACTTATAATGAAGATTACACTGACATAGTTTTTCACATAAATCAATAAGAAATCTAAAGTCATCAATTGCTTCAAACAGTGACTGCAACTGAGGCAGTACATCTGCCGGCTTAGTATTATCTGTTATAGATTCACACAAAACACTTAACTGATTTTTTAAAGTATCTTGAGATGTTATTGTTTGATCTAAAGCTTCGGAATAGTCACCACTGGCTGGATGTTTCAGTACCTCGGTTTGTGTAAAAACAGCACTGCAAACTTGTACCTGCAATATTTAAAGTAAAGATAGGTAACAAAAACTTCAAATAGTAGAAATCATAAATAAAAACACGAAGACGACGACGAAATTAAAAAATAAACCCTTGTACGTGATTTTTTTTTAAGTTACGTACATGATACATATAATTAACAGAGGCAAATAACTTTAAGATCCAACAATCATATGTCAGGCATAAAAAACGAAGCCTACTCAGCATAAGAGATAGCTACTTAGACGAAAGGCAAGCAGTCAGAGTTGGATAAGAGACCATTGACAGTCATTTAACTACTACGCATTTCGCGCAGCGGTCGGCCATGGTTACAACGGTCACTTCCTTCTCAAGCTGCCCTAAGAAATAGTCTCAAAAATAACTGCTTTGTACATTTATTTGTACCTACACACTAACAAAATTTAACTATTCATCTAACCAGCTCAGCTTAAACGCCATAGCCAAATGTGTAGGTATTATTTAGAATAATAACATAGGTAGGTGTATTCTAATAAGTATAACAATAGTTTATAAGATGGAATTTATTTTCATTTGAATAATAACAAGCGTGCTTGTCATCGTTTCATATCTAGTGAATACGGAAGTCCTTGACGAGTTGCGCAAGTATTCGTATATTTGCCTCAAAAATCGATTTGATATGTATAATGTCTCAGTACACAGCTAAGAACATAAGTGATTTCTAATGTTTACGCGAGTATTACACATTTGAAATACCTAAAACTAGTTTTACGGATTCTATCGCGTTTCAAAAACTAATGGTCAATTGAACTAAAAACAAGCAAATTGCCACTGCACAGATGTCGATTTTCTGCGAAAATGCGGTACTACCCCGGACGGACCAGACCTCAGCAGAAGACAGAAAACAATGGCTCTGTTGAAACTGAGTGAGAGAGCTGGAAGCCCAAATATCTGGGTGGGTTTGGTTGGTAGACAAGAGCCTAACTTTACCTCTGGTATTGTCAAAGTTCATGAGCAGCAGTAACGCTTATCATCAGGTGTGCTGTTTGCTCACTTGCCATCATAAGCAATAAGAAAAAAAGAGATATAAGTATTTATTTAATTAATAGTGCCATTTCACAAATTAAATCAAATTCATGGATCATTTAACGTGATCATTATGAAGTTCATTCCTCTACATAGTAAAGAAGCAGGTCTGTGCTTTATAAAGCAAGTAATTAATAACATATGCCAAAACCGTTATACAGTGGAAACTCGATTATTCGGGCCTTAGTTATATGGATTCGCGGTTTAATCCGATCTACCAATTGCGATCATATATAAGTTGAATGCACAATGCAAGCGAAATGTGTCGGAAATGGGATGAATGAAAAATCATTACCCGCCCGCGCTTCGCGTGATCACTCCCCGCGTTTCATTATGCCGGGTATCGACTTCGCGCTCCTGGCGCGCGTGCCATGAATGACCGCGCCGAGAGTGCGTTCCACGGTACGCGTTCCAAATATATGAACTATACAAACTAAGCGCGCATGGCGCGCGAGGCAACTGTTCCAGTGTTTGATCGTTCATCATGCAGGCATCGCATGCGAGCAGCCGCAGCGTTAATAGTTATTCACAGTATTATGTATAAGAGAAAACAGAAACGAAGAGTGCGTTGTTGGATGAAAAAGTTTTACCGAAAAAGGATGCAGCATGGAATGACACTTATGACAGATATGCACCTATTTATTATGATGCAAAGAACTTTTGCTATTCCACAGCAGTTCTTTTTATCACATTGACGTCAACTTTGGTTATCCATCGCTTCGAACGCAACAAACACACAAAATACTTTCGTGTCGGTCTCAACTGGCGCGCGCGCCACGTTTGATACGCGGCAAAAAACCGATAACAGATGGAACGACCCGCTCCATGTTAGAGCATTCCAACGAACACATTGGCGCGCGTTCCAAAGTGGTATCCATTTTGCGCGACCGGAACGCGCGCCAATGTTCGTCCTTTTGGAGCGCGAAGTCGATACGCGGCTTTATTGTTTTATTGATGTGAAACTTCTTTGCTCATGCGCGCAAATTTTTTACAGATGAAACGCGATATTAGTGAAACGTAAATGTGGGACTTTTTTGTCCAAGAAGAGGGAGAGTGATTGAGAGAGCATTATCTCTCGTGAGTGAGAAAGTGGAAACGTAGCATAAAGCACATAGCCATGGAGCGAGCGTAAGGAGCAAGCGAGTGAAAAATATCGAGAGAGAGAAAGTGAGATAGAGCCAACGTCGCATCACGCACAGTGCCATGGAGCGAAAGGTGGGAGAGAGCTAGCAAGAAAGATTGAGAGAGATTAAGATAGGGCGAACGTCACATAACGCACATAGCCATGGAGCGAGAGGAGGGCGAAAGCGAGAGAGAAAGGGAGATCGAGAAAAAATACATGTTATTATTGTATGTAAAGGAGATTTAAAAATTAGTTTCCCAAGGAAGTTTCACTTTTGACATGAGTACTTTGTACGCACGCACTTTTTTAGTTAGAAATTGTTACTCTACTATATCCCACAGGGTATCATTATTGTGAGTTTACAGAAGTACCTAACAATGGATTTGTGATGTAGCAGCAATGAAGAGACAAAGTGGCTTACGTCAAATGGCAATTAACAAATATTTAAACCCAAATTAAATTACATAAATATTACAAAAAAAAAAACTACATTATGTACACATGTAACATATATACTAGATTTCATAACTATTTTAATTTAAGAAAATATGTAAGTACATAAATAGTAAAGTGCATAGGTTGTACATTAGAAAATGTAAATTTCTTAATAAATATTGGTTTTTGTTGATAAGTATATCAGCATGTACGAAAACAGCTTTCTCTTCATACTTTCTATTATCTGGATTTTCGATTATCCCATTGCCTAATGGCAACAATTAGCCCGGTTAACCAGGTTTCCGCCTATATGAAAAATTTCTTCTTCTCTTCTTCATCTTTATTTTTTTTCTAATGTATACATAAACCAATCTAGATACTAAAGACATTATAGAGTTCCTTAACTATAACCTAATCATTGGATATCTGAAAATGTATTTGAATCTGTAACCGAAACTGTTATGAAAATTTCAAATAATTAGGTTTGGTGTCTGTATGGGTCATGTTGTGTTAGATTTACTTGTAACTAACCAAACTAGTAACCTAAACAAAAATCTTGTCAAAAGGTCATAATACTATAATCACTTAGTATTCTCATCCAATAATTCCTTAAAAATCCTGTATCTCTTATTAGTACCCACATAGGAGTGTACTAGTAATAAATAATGATGGTAGGAGTGTACTCTAATGTTGTAAAATTATTTATCTTTACATGGACTGAAAGTACATTTCTTATTCATATATTAATTTGTAAGCAATATATGGCCGCAGTGAATGGGTTAAACTATTTGTTTCTGCAACTGGTGCAATTATAATTAACTTTAAAGTGCTGACTTATTAACGGAACAAAGAAAATATTTTAAATAAAACTTACATAAATATTAAGTGAGATGGCTTATCTACATTTGTCTGAACTGGCCAAACATTAATTCCTATTTTAAACTATGACACAGTGTGTCTTTATAAAAGACTGGCAATATGTATTATGATATCAGTCTCATATTAGGTCATCATAATTGTCCTACTCTTATCCCAATTGCTTGGGGTCGATACAATATGTATTCTTCTTTCATAGTACATATTGTAAAAGTAATTGGCAATAGTTTTATGACTGGCCGCCTGCCAGACGTCAACCCTAAGTCTCATATTAGGTACGAACTTCAACTTCTTGTTATGTATGGCTTCTATGACGTAGGGTTGCCACGGATTTGCCAATGACGTGTGAAATTAGGATTAAAGTGTGGGATACAAGTTGATCGGCATTTGTATTTAACTAATGAAATGTAAGTAGGTATATTTACTTTGTTTTGATTAATAATATTTTGTGATTTTGAAACAAAAATCTAATATTATTAATTTTCATAAACTTTGACAAAATTTTATGAAATGGAGTGAAAATTAATGATAGCAAGAGATAAATTTGTAGAGCAAAATAGGTATGAATGATTCTTCCATATTTTTCTACAGCCTAATTATGTGTACTATTTATTAGGTCTTCCTCCACAATGGAATGGCAATTGACCTATACTAAATAGCTTGGATAGGTTGACCGAGGGAATTTTCAAATTTTCCCTCTCTTGTAGCGATATTATCTACCTACATGCAGTACTCTTATTTTATATAACACTTGTGGAAAAGTATAAGATAATGAATTGTATTTTTACTGTCTCACCACATAAACAAAAAAATCAACGAATCTTACCTCATTTTTATTCCAAAGCAGATAATAAAAGATATCATTGTGTACCGAAACAGGTAAGTAATTTTCCATATGGTTATCGAACTCAAATATTATTTCAGAAACTTTCATGTTGACAATCCACATATTAGAATCGTTAGCCAAAATACTAAGATCTCTCCATGATCTATGGTAATTAATTTCAACTTCGGTTGAAATTGTCTCTTTTAAACCAGTATATGGGCACATAATCATTGGAACACCTTTTTTAATAAAAGTATTCATTCCACAGAGAGTTTGGTACTTAATCTGAAAGTACAAATTTGATATCTGTTTCTTTTTGAATGGTAATAGCAGGTTATTTGAGCTATCAATCAATTTTTGAGCCAATTCTGCAAAACCAAAAGGTATTTCAAATGTATCCCCACTTTCACTAAGAAAGTAAAGGCGATTGAAGTCCCTGGCTACTTGGTGAATCTTCAAAGCGACGCAGTGTTCGTTAGCTATAGAGATACATGATCCTTTTAAAACATCTATTACTTTAATCTCACCAGATTTAAAAATAAGCCACAAAAAATTTTCAATTAACAATTTATCCGTTAAACTTTCTTCAAATTTATATAAGCCACTTTGATTTGAATCTTTATTACTATTTATTATATTCACAATACGAACACATGAATTATTTTCAAAAAGTATTAGTCTTGGATAATGTATTTCGGCTTCTATATAAGAAACATTACATGTGTTTTGGTATGTCTTCAATTGCGATAATGTTATTGCCATGATTATTTAGATAATATAAAATTTTATAGAAACGTAGTTAAGTATATAAAAAATATTTGTACACAAAGGATTTTCTTTACCAAAATAATTTTTAATTTTGAATTGTAACGTCTGGTAATGGTAAATTCATTTTTTTTATTTCATTGGTCATGCGGGTAGGCAAAGGGAATGAATCCCATAATACACAAATGAGATTTTTCCAAAAATACATGTTTAGTACATGTATTTTTGGAAAAATCTTCTGTTTCTTATTTCCGCCAACACTGCTAGGATAATATTTATTCATGGCCATCGGTACAAAGTCTTTGAATCGAATAGATTATTAACAAAACCATCTTATATTGATCTTTCCTATAGCTGTGTGTCATATGTGTGCGTTATCGCTTGGTAGGCTATAAGTCAAATGGTTTTAGCGCACCAGCGTGGTCAGACTAGCGTTTTTCATTTCGGCAGAAATTTTCGATGTGTTTAGACGCGTTCGAGGATCTCCAGCAAAGAGTAAAGTTATTAAACTGAAAAAGAGTGGCAACTCGATGATAAAATATGCATGTATGGAAAGTGCTGCTACCCAGAGTTTAGGCGGTGAACTAAAGTTGAAGTGATATATATACATATCTACATGTGTATGTGTAATTATACAGAATATTCTTTTACTATGAGATCTACCCTGAAATATAAAAAAAAACCATATCAGCTGATATCGAAACAATAATAATATAAGTTTAACAATGAAAATTGATATAATTTTCAGAATGTACATCAATAATCGAAAATAGATCGATGACAATAACTACCTACACTATGATTTTTTTTTGGTTCTGTTCGTCCATTCGGACAGGCAAAGGGATCAAAGCCCATACAGCCAAGTCTTATTTAATTATTTTTCATATATTGTTCATCATTTCTTCGTATTATGTAGCCTTAATAGTCATTGTCTGTCAGTAAGTCAAGTCGTTACCATTAATCGGGCGCTGATAACCTAATCCATGATTTTCTTTGGGAATTTTGGGCAAATATGAAAATACACGTAAACCACTATTATACTATATTCACTACACTTCAGCACTTTAACTGTACCATATTGCATAAAATACCAGCAAAATTATTCAATATAACACCACAAAACACTAAAGAAATGAATATATTACAAGAGCGTGACATGACATTTCCACATTCGCGCCAAAAAACCCCTACACTATGAACAAAAAATAACAATTCTCAGTTGTCAAACGTTTGACAGGCAGGACAAAATGGCAGCAGCTAAGTTTGTACAACCAATCTGTAGATGGCGCGACGGTCAGTAAAAAAAGTAATGTTTTAAGTGTGGTATCCATCCCAGGTATCCATACAGAATAATGATAATTCAATAAAAATGATTCAATTTTATTCATAAAAGTATGCAGTCTTCTTCTCTTTGTATATTGGCAATCAGCTACTTATACGAGCTATTGATGCCCGTGTCAAGTTATGAATATCTTCACGTTTTTAGTCCTTGTTAGTCATTGTCTAAGTCAAATCGTTACCTTCAACAGTGCTATGGCCACACTGTTAATGGTATCTTGTGGGAATTTTGATGGAAAACGAAAACGTTGTAAAACACTTTTATATGATTTTCACTACATCCCAGTACTTCTGTCGCATCACATTACATAAAATTCCATCAAAATTATCTAATATAACACGTTAAAACACTAAGATATCGAATATAATACAAGAGCACCACATGACGTTTTCAGATTCCCGTCAAAAGTCCAAGTATGCAGTTCAGTTCAGTTCTTGTGTTTAATGGCGATTCTGCCCAAGTATGCAGTCATTTCATCAATGTTTTGTTATGATATTGTCAGTGACACGTTAAACTATCGTCCGTAATCCGACTTTACAGACTTTTTTTTTTAAGCTTCATAATCGCAACGCCCTTTTTTCTTTCGAAAATAGCTTTGTAATTCTGTCATTTAATTGCAATTAATAAAAAAATAAACTGCTTAGTCTTCAGTGTATGTTTACAAGTTTGCAAGCTATATTTTGAGAACGGCGCGAAATTTCAAAAGTATTTATTCTTTCATTTATGGCATTGACTAATAGTAAATGATTATTAATAATAAAAAAAAAAAACTAATAAATAAGAGCAACATTTTCTTTTTTTTAATGTTTCACCACTGTTGTTTAAAGCAGCAACATCCAGAGGTTCACTAACAATATTAGTGCCTCTGAAAATCAATATACTTATAAATTCTTTTCTTTTGGTTATTGAGAGTACTTCGATGTAATGGGATGAGACCCGTTTCTCCTTTAGGACTAACAAAATTAATATCAGAACCAGTTCTATCAAAAGTTCAACAGCTCCAGTGTGCTCTTTAGTAATATATATGAACATAGATATATATGAAGCGTTACCTCACCATCTTTGTTAGGCGCATCAATATCTGCGCCTCCACGTAATAGGCTTTTTAGTCACTTTATTCCTTTGTTGCATCCAGCAGGTGACAGTACTTGTAGCGAAACGCCAATTCAAATATGTTTTTCGGGTTAAGAAGGCTAAACCGTAAAACATCGACTTTTTATTTGTTTCAATTCTTGTTTTAAACGCCTCATAAAAATAGAAGAGAAAAATAAAACTATATATAAATACCCGATACGAAACGAAAAATGATGTCACAAGCGGGGTTCGAACCCGCACCTATTGGGAATCCGGCCCAACCGTGCTAAATAATTAAGCATATTAAATGCTAAAAAAATTTCAGTAATTTGAATAAAACTATTGTTAAAAACAAATAAAATGTCAGAAAAAAAACCGAAAGAAAAAAATTAATAGAAAAATAAACATAAAAAAAAATATATTTAAACTAGCAGACTCGGCCACGCGTTGCTGTGGCTAAAGTAGTCTCAGTAACACGTGGTGGTTGTGCTAATAAATTGTAGCTTATATGAAACATTTCTACGTTTAACATAGCGCCATCTATTAAATACTTACTCAATCCAGTCAACCGATATAATCATCTGTTAGAATCGTTTGGAGATAACAGATAATGGTGACTGTCAAATAATAGACAAATAATTTGCAATAAAATAATATTGTGACTATAAATTGAGATGGAAGCTATCCTATCTTTTAAGTTGGATCAAACTACACATATTATGCAAATTTGATTAAAATCTGTTAAGTACTTTAAGAGCGCATGGATGATATGTGGGCTGTGATGATGATGCGGCGGAACTACTGGGATGTAGTGAATATCATATAAAAGTGTATATAAAAGTTACAACGTTTTCGTTTTCCATCAAAATTTCCACAAGATACCATTAACAGTGTAGCCATAGCACTGTTGATGGTGACATTTTGACTTAGACAATGACTAACCTGAAAGACTAAAAACGTAAAAATAATTATAACTTGACACTGGCACCAATAGCTCGTATAAGTAGCTGATTGCCAATACACAAAGAGAAGAAGAAGAACGTTTATGTGACATCAACCTTTTTAGAGTTCCATACCCAAAAGATAAAACAGGACCCTATTACTAAGACTCTGCTGTCCATCCGTTGCTGAGCCTGTCTGTCACCAGGTTGCTCTCATGTACCGTGATAGTTGGACAGTTGAAATTTTCACAAATGATGAATTTCTTTTGCCGCTACAACGACAAATACTAAAAAACAATAAAATAAATATTTAAGGGGGCTCCCACACATCAAAGGTAAGGTTTTGGCTCGATATTGATAACAAAAATAGGTAGTCGTTTGAAATATTCACAGAATATTTAGTAATATATTCCCTTTAGAAATAAATAATTAAATTAAAACAAATAGAGAATTTAAGCGCCCATACAACAAACATGATTATTTTGCCATTTATAGATAATGGTACGGAACCCTTCGTGCGCGACTCCGAGTCACTCTTAGCCGGTTTTTTGAATATAATCGAATTGAGTTTTCAAACATGTGTCAAAATAAAATGTCTTTTAAATCAAAATCACTAAGAAGTATTGATATCAACTTTAAAGCAAATCACCCCTAAAATAACTTTCCACCCCTTTTTAACCCAGTTAGGAGATAAGTCTCAATAAAATATGAATCACATCTTTCATCAATTCTGTTAAAGAATGTTTATGCAAAATTTGAAATAGATTGGACCAAGGAATCGCGTTGTCCCATACAAACTTACATACATACATACATATCATCACGCCATATCCCTTGCAGGGTAGGCAGAGAGAACAGAGTGCCAGAGAACTCTATCTCTGCATACTTCACTCGCTTCCTCAACATTCATAATTCTCTTCATACACGCTCGCCGGTTTCGGAGACTCTTGACTCCACCTTCCTTCAGTACATGACCGATCTGGTCTAGGTAGGTTAGTCTCGGTCTCCCTCGGTACCTACATCCTTCCACTTTCGCATTGTATATCTTCTTAACCAGGCGTTCGTTCGGCATTCTTTCCACATGTCCGAACCATCGGAGCATTCCCTTTCGCATCTTTACACCAATACTCTCTTTCATACCTACTCGCTCTCTTACGTCGTCGTTACGAATGCGGTCGGTCAGCCTAACTCCACAGATTTTCCGCAGAGATCGCATTTCGACCGCATTAATTTTACTATCATACTCTTTTCTGCATACCCAACTCTCGCTTCCATACAGTAATGTTGGGACAAGCACTGCGTTATGTATTGCTACACGTGCCTTCTGGCTGAGGTGGTGGCTGCCGAGAAGTTGCCCCAACGCTCCGTTCACTCTATTTCCCGCATTCACTCTTCGTTCTATATCAGTGGTGTACCTTCCATCTCGGCTAAATCCACATCCAAGATATACAAATTCATCCACTTGCTCTAGTACATCATTACCTATTGTTACTCTTACATCTGTTCTGGTTTTATCTCTTTCAAAGACCATTATTTTGGTTTTGCTCACATTCACGCGTAGACCCCTTTTCTTACAATCTTCTGTCATTGTGTCGACTAGGGTCTGCAGGTCAGTCGCTGACTGTGCCAGCAGGACTGCATCATCTGCATAAAGCAGAGCAGTGACCACTGAGTCGCCCATCTGGACTCCCACATTCATATCGTTCAACCTTTGGAGACATTTATCCAGATATATGATAAACAGCCTGGCTGACAGAACGCACCCCTGCTTAACGCCGATATTGACGTCAAACCAAGGCGACATTTCATCATCCAGCCGCACATAGGTTCTACAGCCCATATAACTGGACTGCACAGCCTGTAGCAGTTTACCGCTAATACCATACTCCGGTAAAATGTCCCAAAGTTCCTTTCGTACAACCGTGTCAAAAGCTCTCTCCAGATCCACAAAACTGCAGAAAACCCTCTGACCTAGAGCCAGATGCTTCTCCACAATGTTGCGCAGAGAGAACACTTGATCCATGCATCCCCTTCCACTCCTGAAACCTCCTTGTGTCTCACACAGTAAACCATCGGACACCATCCTCATTCTCCTTTCAATAATTTTTCCATACACTTTTGCTGCCAAACTGGTCAAGCTTATGGCTCTGTAATTTGCGCAGTCATAACGTGAACCCTTGTTTTTAAACAAAGGCACGATGACTGCGCTATTCCAGTCCCTGGGAACCATTCCCGAGCTCCAACATAGATTGAGGAGCAACAGGAACGCCTCCCAGACACAAGAGCCACCAAGCTTGATCATCTCGGCAGACACCATATCAATGCCCGCTGCCTTACCATTTTTCAAACTTCTTATCGCCCATTCAACTTCATCCATACTGATGCCATCGGAGGACGCCGTTGTCGAATGTTGATCTACCAAACCACATCCAACACCGGCGCCAACCGTAGCATCCGCATACATATCGCCAAAATATTCACTCCATCGGCTTAACACGTCTTGTGTTTGTGTAAGAATATCTCCACCTTTAGACCTTATTTTATTCATTCTGAAGGCTGACCAACCACCCCGAGACTTCTTCACCTCCCTCCAAAAGAGTTTGGTGTTACCCTCGAAGTTTTTAGTCAGCCTATCTTCTGCACTCATACTTGCTCTATCCCGTTTCTCTTTCACTAAGGCCTTGGTGTCATTCTTACATTGCCGATATATTTCTTTCTTCTGTTCAGTCATACTGTCATTCAGATTCAAAGAAGAGACATAGTCCAGCCACGCTTTCTTCTTTTGCTCTACGGAAGCTGCCACTTCCGCATCCCACCATGCATCACCATTTGTTTTTCTATGCTTCTTTGAACTTCCACATACTTCTTTCGCTGTATCTACCATACTCTCTTTCAATACTCTCCAGCATTCTTCAATGTCCGATTGCGGCTGGCTTGCCATCGTCAGCCGTTCTCGGACACCCTGTGCATACTTTTCTCTTACACACTCTTCTTGCAACCTTTCAACCTTTATTCTTTCAAGCCCTCCGAAGTGGACACGCTCTCGCCAGTGCCTCCACTTTCTGAACAGACCACTAAATCTCGCAATAACGAGATAGTGGTCCGTGTCGACTGTGGGGCCCCTGTAGGCTCTTGCGTCCAATATTTTGCTTCGGAGGCGACTGTCTACCAAAATTAAATCTATTATGCTTTTCTGTTCATTCCTTCTCCATGTATACATATGGATGTCCTTATGTTGGAAAAATGTGTTTGACACAATAAGGTTTCTCTCCATGCATACATCCGCTATGAGCCTACCTGCGTCGTTCACTCTTTTATCACCAAATGGACCAAGTACGTCCTCATAGTCGGGACGCTTGGTCCCCACCCATCCGTTCAAATCTCCGCATACAATCACGCGTTCACTGGTTTCTGCCATATCCAGAACTTCCCTAACATTGTCCCAAAACTTCTCTAGGTCTGATGCCACCGAGGATCCTACGGGAGCATATGCTACAACCATGAATACCTTGGTGACACCTAGTTTTATACGGACCCAGAGAAGTCTGGGATCATACATTCCGTAATCCTTCACACCTGAGGCCAAGCGAGAGGACAACAGCACTCCTACCCCCATGCTGGCTCGATCGCTCTGTGGTACACCAGACCACAGAGCCATCCCGCCACCAGGAAGATCGCAGGCGTCGCTGCCCCTTCGCTTGGTCTCTGTTACACAGAGCACGTCTAGCTGTTTGTCCGCCATGACGGATATCAGCTCGTGCAAGTTACCTTCCACACAACCTCTTACATTCCACGTGCCCACCCGGCACTCCGTTCTCCTCGACTCGCCTAACTGGGCAAGGCGTGATGGGTGGCGGCCCCCATCGCCGCAACTGCCGATGTTCGTACCGACGGGGGCGGGTCGGTACGCGTCGCCTCCGGGGGACGCCCTAACTCGCATTGCGGTACGCATATCGAGCCGGATTAGCAGTCTAATTAGACTGGCAGGGGACGCGAACGAGCACGCTCCGGACTATGCCCCCCTACAAACTTTACCCCGCTTTTTCACCCCTTTAGGGATATAATTTCGTAAAATCCGTTCTTAGCTGACCTCTACTCGGCGAAAGAAATATTCCTATTAAATTTGAGGTTTGTAGGCCTTATGGTTCCAGAGATATCGTGATGAGCCAATACATAGGTGGAAATCTCTTATATATATATAGATTACCACCCAATTCGGCAGCAGCGACACCTTAGAAAATACAAGAGTGGCACATAAAAACAAGTGCATCTATGTACTTTGACAAATATTCAATTTTATTGTAAAAAAAAAATTATGAGGTGACACTTCTGTACATTCCAAACTTTTTTGCATTAGGTACTTTTAAAATGATCATGATGAATCGTTACGGGCCTACGGGGTCCATTCGTGTAGATTCTTACACTCGCTCCATTCACCTATATTTACCAGATGTAGGTATGGCGGTGAAATAAGTTTAATATAATATGTGATATATAATACACATTTTGCAGAAATTTCAAAAATCTTATAGGGGAATTGTATTTTGTATGTGTATTATTGTGGGTCGTTGGTGGCAATATTAAATGGGGCTCCCAAACGGTCCACCACTGCGTATAAATGTAGGGAAAAAAGGTTTTGATATCGTCATAATGACCATTACTTCATGTTTACAGGCCTCATTACGATGCAATAATACCACCGCTAAATATGAAGTATGCTAATTCCTAGTTTCCTACTTTTAAAACTCCAAACTACAACCTTGAATATAAATATTTGATTTGTGTTGACAAATAGTTTACAGACGGTTTCGATCTTAATGGTTTCCAAATGCCGACATCGGTGCCCAGAGCGAAGCTATTTTATTTTAGGCATATTGTGATTTTAGTTCATCGTAAAACAACATATTCTACTGAAATGTATTTGTGTCACGTCCATACGTGGCAGGATCACGCTGTTGACAGTTTTTTGTCTACAGCCGCGGGCTGGTCCGTCCAGGGTACCACACTCTCACAAAAGACCGACCTTTGAGCAATGGCAATGTGCCATTGTGCTTCGTTCAGTGAGCGAGAGAGCCAGAAGCCCAAATGGGTGGGTTTGAGGTTTTTATTGGTAGGCAGCGGCCTAGTTATACCCCTGATACTGCGAAGGTTCATGGGCAGCAGTAACACTTACTATCAGGTGTGCTGCTTGCTCGCTTGCCACCAAATGCAATAAAAAAAAATGCCGAAGGATGTGGGTTGATTATGATGATTGCAGTTATTACTGTACAAGAATCAAAGTTTTACTTCAATTGAGCGTAAAGATAAATATACAAAACTTTATTTTTACAAAAGATTTTTCAAACATTTAATGAATTGAAACAATAAGAAATAACCTATGTTAAAATTTATTCTCCACGTTTACGTTTTTGAGGTTTTGATTTTAATCTTCTCTTTATTCCTAAGGATTTGTTCACTTTGAAATCAATTTCTGCATGAATAAGATTCTTTGTTGCACTTATAGCTTGTTGATAGCTCTCGGAAAGTCGTTCAAGAATGTTTGCATCTATTTGTATTTCAGGTACTTCTGCTTTTCCACCAGATCGTATAATTTCCTAAAACAAAATACATACATACATACATATCATCACGCCATATCCCTTGCAGGGTAGGCAGAGAGAACAGAGTGCCAGAGAACTCTATCTCTGCATACTTCACTCGCTTCCTCAACATTCATAATTCTCTTCATACACGCTCGCCGGTTTCGGAGACTCTTCACTCCACCTTCCTTCAGTACCTGACCGATCTGGTCTAGGTAGGTTAGTCTCGAACAAAATACACTATAAATTATAACACTATCACGTTAGCCGTGTGGCATCCATATCTAATGGTGATGATGAGTTTTTAGGTTTGATCTGAGGGTAATGTGTGGGGTTTTTGAATTTACATGTATGACACATTTAAATTATACGCTGCTTCGTCCGATTTGTGGTTGCCCCTCGAGAACCTTTCTTCCCCAACGGTTGCCGGTTCGACGAGCGATGTCGCCTACCCATTGCCACTTCAGCGTGCTAATTCTTCGGGCTATGTCGGTTACCCGTTCTTCTACGGATTCCCGTAATCAGGATTTTATCACGTAGAGAAATACCGATCATAGCCCTCTCCATAGCACGCTGAGCGACTGAGCCTTTTTATGAAGCCGACACTAAGAGACAACGTTTCAGTGCCGTAAGTCATCGCTGATAATACACACTGGTTATAAACCTTTGTTTTCAGATATTGCGGCATATTGGACGAGAAGATCCTCTAACTTTAATTTAACGGTATTATCTCTACAGAACTATTATAGGTATGTATCTATGACCGCTGAGACGGCCAACCCGTTGCTTACTGAAAAATATGTTTGTATTCTCTTTGAAGTACGCGAGTTCATACAAATATGCGGCAAAACGCGCCGTGTGTGTTGTGTATTTTCGCTTCGTTCGGTGAATGAGAGAGCTGGAAGCCCAATCTTCTGGGTGAGTTTCGGTTCTCGCTAGCTCTTTACCTTTGGTATTAAAAAGGTCCAAAAGCGGCATTAACACTTACCATCAAGTGTGCCATAGTCCCCGTCTTCAACATAGAGATTGGATCAACCCTGGGGGGGCACACTTAAAACATTACTTATTTTTACTGATCGTCGCGCCGCCTACAGATTGTTTGTACAAACTTAACAGCTGCCATTTTGTCCTGTATGTCAAACGTATGACAACTGTGAATTATTATTGTTTGTTCCTAGCGTAGGTACTTATTGTCATCAATCTATTTACGGTTATTGATGTACTTTCTGAAAATTATCTCAATTTTCATTGTTAAGCTGATATAATTATTGCTTAGTTATCAGCTGATATGTTTTTTTTATATTTCAGGGTAGCTTTCATAGTAAAAGAAAATTCTATATAATTACATATACACATGTAGATATGTATATATATCACTTCAACTTTAGTTCACCGCGTAAACTCTGGGTGGCAGCACCTTCCATACATGCATATTTTATCATGGAGTTGCCACTCTTTTTCAGTTTAATAACTTTACTCTTTGGATCAACCCAAATTAAGTTCGTTTTTACATACATACATACATATCATCACGCCATATCCCTTGCAGGGTAGGCAGAGAGAACAGAGTGCCAGAGAACTCTATCTCTGCATACTTCACTCGCTTCCTCAACATTCATAATTCTCTTCATACACGCTCGCCGGTTTCGGAGACTCTTGACTCCACCTTCCTTCAGTACATGACCGATCTGGTCTAGGTAGGTTAGTCTCGGTCTCCCTCGGTACCTACATCCTTCCACTTTCGCATTGTATATCTTCTTAACCAGGCGTTCGTTCGGCATTCTTTCCACATGTCCGAACCATCGGAGCATTCCCTTTCGCATCTTTACACCAATACTCTCTTTCATACCTACTCGCTCTCTTACGTCGTCGTTACGAATGCGGTCGGTCAGCCTAACTCCACAGATTTTCCGCAGAGATCGCATTTCGACCGCATTAATTTTACTATCATACTCTTTTCTGCATACCCAACTCTCGCTTCCATACAGTAATGTTGGGACAAGCACTGCGTTATGTATTGCTACACGTGCCTTCTGGCTGAGGTGGTGGCTGCCGAGAAGTTGCCCCAACGCTCCGTTCACTCTATTTCCCGCATTCACTCTTCGTTCTATATCAGTGGTGTACCTTCCATCTCGGCTAAATCCACATCCAAGATATACAAATTCATCCACTTGCTCTAGTACATCATTACCTATTGTTACTCTTACATCTGTTCGTTTTTGTCTTACGCATAAGACGTATTTCATTTACTGAGTTTTATAGGAAGTTTTTATACTTAAATATTTTTTTAATTGATTGACTTAGAAATTTTCCTTTATCTAATGTTTTCGTAAAGAGTAGTTAGCAAGGAACCGTTGGTTATTTGAGATCTTATGAATAGCGTTTTTTTAATAATAGCAATTTGTGTTAGCCACTGACAACAGATGATGTTGTACACTGCATTTGTAACACAGTCATACCATTGATAACTTTACAAAATAATAATATGCTTAAACAGCTTAAAAATGATGTTTTAGATCTATAGGAAGATTACGGGAGTAATGAACCCCTAGCTAGCCCTGTTAAAACGTGGGTTTTCTTAATCCTTGTTAATATTATAATTGCGAAAGTAACTCTGTCTGTCTGTTGCGCTGTCACACCGAAACTACTGAACCAATTTAAATGATATTTGGTACACAGATAGTCTAGAACCTGAGAAAGGACATATGCTACTTTTAATGTGAAAAAAGAGTTGAAAGAGGGGGTGAAAGGTTGTATAGAACTATCGTTATTTTTAAAACGAGAAGCTTAAAACTTCTTTTTTAGTCTGATGATTAGATATAAATAAGATAAATTTTTTACAATGTTATTCGACTTCGTAAAAATTTTACCTTTAAGGAGGCAAATTAAAAATAGGGGATGAAACTTTGTATGGAAATTGGTCATTTTTGAAGCTAGAACGATAAAACTTTTTTTTTGAGATAATAATTTAACTTTAGGAAAGTAACTTTTTACGCGAGCGAAACCACGGGCAGAAGCTAGTTTATCACATTTAAGCAATACTAAAAACAGCAAAAGCATTCAGTTTGACAGACGTTTAAATTATTATAGTGAAAATTATGGTTTTCCATTCATTGTAACATACACTCATTTGCAAAAAAAACGGGCGGTTTTGATTTTCATTCATATTTAAAAAGATACAATACCAAAAAGGTTTCAATCGTTTGTACACGTTACTGCCCGGTTTTAAAAATGCTGTGGTATTTAAAAAAGTACGTTCTAAATACAATTTTTCATTTGATGTTCATTTTTTTTTTTTTTTTTTTTTTTTTGTTGTTGTGGCTCTGTTTATACTTAAGCCAATGTCAAAGTTGCAGCTTCTTCTTCTTCTTCTTTTTATGTATTGGCAATCAGCTACTTATACGAGCCATTTTTGCCAGTGTCGAGTTATAATTATCTTCACGTTCTTAATCTCTTCAAGTTAGTCATTGTCTGTCAGTCAGTCGAATTGTCGCCATCAACACTGCTATGGTGACACTGTTAATGGTATGTTGTAGGAATTTTGATGGAAAACGAAAACGTTGTAAAGCACTTTTATATGATATTCACTACATCCCAGCTGTTCTGTCACATCATATTACATAAAACACCATAAAAATTATCTAATATAACACGTTAAAACACTAAGATATCGAATATAATACAAGAGCACAACATGACGTTTTAGATTCCCGCCAAAAGTCTGATGTTCATTTTTACAGAAAACCCCTTTTTATCCTACATTTTTGGCGCGAAGTTCCAGAAGTTAACATCGACTTTCATAACTTTTATTCAATTTTTATCGATTAATTTCATATCCTTGACTGTCAAAGCTTTATTTAATGCTGTTTGGCTGTATCAAAAATGGTAGATAAAGTGGTAAAAGCTACCAAAATTATCGCGCTGCTTGAAGAGGGTTGCAGCCAATGTTTCGTGGCTAGGAGGCTAAATGTTAGTCGCTCGACAGTCCAAAGGACCTGGCAGCGATATCAGGAGACTGGTTCCGTCGAGAGAAGGCCTGGTTCTGGAAGAAAACCATGTACCCAACCACGGGATGATCGTTTTCTTGTGAGTCGCGCATTGAGAAATCGCAAATCTTCGTATGTGGATCTTAAGAACAACCTCCAAGAAGTAAGAAATGTGCATATTAGTCTATGGACGGTCAGGAGGAGGCTTCTCGCTGCCAATATACGCAGTCACCGCCCGGCCCGCGGCCCCAAATTACTCCGTGAGCACAGAGTTCACAGGCTTAGGTTCGCTAGAAATTGTGAATCATGGACTCAAGACGATTGGAATAGGGTTTTGTTCTCTGATGAAGCCAGGATATCTTTGTTCGGTGAAGATCGACGTCGGCGAGTGCTAAGAAGACAAGGAGAACGCTTTGCAGAGGCATGTTTCGAAGAAATCACACCTTATGGTGGGGGCTCTGTTATGTTTTGGGCAGGAATAAATTCAATGGATCGTACAGAGTTAGTCTTCATTGAAAACGGCTCACTGACTGGGCATCGATACATAACGGAAGTTCTAATTTCTCATGCACAACCCGCATTGGCCGCTCTAGGTGAAGACTCGATTTTTATGGACGACAATGCTCGCGCCCACCGATCCCGCGATGTTAATGCGTATGTGCAAGAGGTCGGCATTCGTCGTTTGGATTGGCCAGCTCGAAGTCCCGACCTCAATCCCATAGAGCATGTCTGGGACGTTCTGAAACGGCGTGTGAGATCAGTACACCCGGCTCCGCAGACCATCAGAGAGCTGAAGAATGTGATTACTGCGGAGTGGGAACGTATTCCGCAAGCAAGTATCCGGGATATACTCGCTAGCATGCCCAGACGAATTCAAGCTGTGATTTTAGCTAGAGGGGGTCACACTCGATACTAAATATTTATCTGCTTTTACTTTATTAAAGAAAAACAAACAAAAAAACTTTTTTATTTTTACTTCATGAGCATATGCACTACTAGCGAATATACACTACTAGCGAGGTTTAGCATTATTTCCCATAAATTGTATCTAAATTTTATGAAATACTGATGAAAACGATTATTTTCTTATTAATTTACCAAATTGTGTGGATAAAACTACCTATAATTATCAAACAAAGAAATATTAACATTTGAAATGGTTCATTGCTTAGGTGCCCGTTTTTTTTGCAAATGAGTGTATATAAATATTTAGACAGTCCATTACAGTGTTTAACAAAATATAAAAACATTTAAGGTATACCTTAAATAAGGCAATTTGATTCAATAATAGAATTGTAACTGCATATCCTATCCGCCCTGCACGTCCTGTTCGACCCACTCTATGGATATATGTTTTTATATTTCTTGGAGGATCGTAGGAAACAACATAATTGCAGTCTGGAATATCAATACCTCTTGCTAGTGCATCAGTGCCAATCAATCTATAACAAAAAAAACTCTGTTATTCTTTAGCCTCTGTTTGGTATTTGTAATTGATGATTGAAGCTCAAAATTGCTTTTAGAATATTTTAATTAATACCTTATTATTGGCCATTTTTAAAGCTTTTTCCTTTTAGGTGCTAAATGCTACATTGCGGACGCGCCGCTTCATCTGTTGCCTTTTTTTTTTCGCGACAGGCTATTGAGTGGTCACGCCTAGCTAATCCGTCCGGGGCAACAGAAGAAGCGGCACGCGACCCTATAGACCCGCTCTACATGTACCTCTAGACGCCAAACGAGCAGGCCACGGGAAGCCGGTCTTTGTCTTCGGTGGCCCGCCCGGCGGTTACTTTGGACGGATTTAGCGGAGTGCGATCAAACCATAGCTAGCCGCAAAAAAAGAGACTAAATACTAACCAGCTAATTTCAATTGGTAAGTATTTAGCAAATTAGCACCATTTTTCTGACTGCTATGCAGATAGTCATATACAAGGTGGAGACGACCATACGACAATAATTTTAATCTAGTGTATCTGATGACTTGCCCAGCCTGTATACAAACTTTGAATACAATATGTCGTATAGTTTAGCCGCAGCACATTACTTTGTATTATTAACAATTTCCACACTCTGTATAAAAATTAAAATTATTCGCCTATCAATGAGCTCCCGCGCCGCATCGGTATAAACTAATATGAAACTAGTACCTACATATGAACTTAAAAAATGGAATTGTACGATCTTTCGACAAGTTAAAATATATCGCCGTCAATGGCGACCTGTTAACAAGAGTTCGAAATAATATTTTAAGACGATATAATTTGTGCGTTCGGGTCCATGGCGCACATATCGAAAATTTAAAAGTTTAACGACCAAGTGAATTATTAAAGTTATCGTGATTATTTTAATAAAATAATCGAGTGAGAATGAATAGCGCCCAAACATTAAGTGTATGTATTTACCTACGTTTCGAAGTTGTAACATATGATACCACAAGGTCACTCGCGTGCCGACCACAGGTTAGTGAACTAATATTTACAAACGGTGTTCTATTTTGTTTCAATATTTATGATAAAAAGTTTGTTTGAAAAAATTGTTTTTTAAATATGCATGCGAGGACTTTTTTAATAGTTTCAAAATACTCCTATACACTAGTATTGACGGTGTTTTCATTTATTGTCGTATTGACGTCTCCACTCTGTATAACAAGGACACATTCTGTTAGTCCCATTTACAATATTCATGAGAAACAAAGGCATGAGGAAGGAATAATGATATGGTATTCTGAATCCTCAACATACGAGCAACAGCAAACTCATTAACTTACACATTTATTTCCGACGAAGTAAATTTTTTTAAAACATTTTCTCTTGTTGTTTTGTCCAAAGCTGATGATAATTCAGCCGCTTTAAATTTGCCATTTCCCCAAGTATTAAGCAGTATAGTGAGTCTATGGGCTGATTCGGCAGCATTAGTAAAACATAACACTTTGTCCCATTTTTGATCAACCAAAAAATGATATAAAACAAGTGGTTTATGTTCTGCTTCACATGAAACAATTTGCTCTACTAATTCCTCAGGTGTGGCATAAATTCTAATTTTATCCTCATCTTCATAATTTGTTTCTCCTGCTGCTGAAAACAACTTTGGTTGAAACAACCCCCATTGATCTAATTTTTCAGGATCTTGGGATAAAGTTGCTGAAAAAAGTAGCTTATGAGGCGGTGGCCTCTGTTCAATTAGATTATTCCATGAAAGATTTGTGTGTCTGCCAGTCATTAGACTATTTTCTGATTTTATATGTTTATCAACATGATATAGCCAGTCATTCTGTATGTGGTCCATAATTCTGTCAGCTTCATCAATTACTAGAAATTTTAAATATTTCAAATTAAATCCTTCTGTGTTTTGCAGGTGTTCTACTAATCGTCCTGCAGTACACACTATAATGTCCACATTGCTAACCCAACCTGAAGATTCAGCTGAAAATCATAATAAATTTACAATTTAACATAAAATTACATTAGGACTTCTTTTTATTACTGTAATTGAAAGATGATAAACACCACCACTTCTGAAAGGCATAGACAAATTGTAGTCTACTACTTAATAATGTTTTGAGTACATATTTAATATTAGTAACATTATATTTCACATCTCTTTCAGTATCTTTCATGAGGACATAAATATCATTGGTTATGATATATAAAACTATGGCTTTAATATCAATTATACTTACTATATCGAACAATATTCTGCTGTTCTTGTTGTATTGGTGTAGAACCACCTAGTAATGCAATTTTCAATCTTGTTTTTGCACAATACTTTTTAAAAACCTTGGCCACTTGGGCTGCTAACTCTTGAACTGGGAGTACTACTAAGGCACGTACATGACAGCCCAATTCTTTCATTAAGATCTGAAAAAAATTCATGATTTCATATTTGGTATTTTGATAAACTAGCAATAGACTAAAGAAAATAAATTAGTATCACAAATCTGCTCATTTAATGTTATAATTAAAATTAACAAGTACGTACAAAAGACTTATACTATTTGAGTCATTTTTAATCATTTTATCTGCCTGCCCCCCAGAATGACTAATCCCTAGTGTAATTTTTAAAAACCCATCACTCCTGAATAGGTGACATAGTGTAGGTCTCTTACCTTAGCAGAATGATAAAACTATAACATATATTACAGTATTAAGTCTTAACTAATCCAGATATATCAAGAGTGGAAGGAAAAAGCAAATGAAAATATAATTACCTGAATTATAGGCAAAACAAATGACAATGTTTTGCCACTACCAGTGGGTGCTGATACACATATATCATGTGGCCAAAATGGATATGTTAATTTATGTTCATTTAATACAAACGGTATAACTTTTTCTTGGACTGGAAATAAACTTTCTATACCTTCACTTAATAATGCTGTTTTAAGACTACTATGTAGCCAATTAAAATCTTCAATTGGACACAAGTTTTTCAGATTAGTTGAAATATTATAGGGGTGCGAAAGCCAATAAGGTAATATGCGTGCCACCTGAAATAATTTTAATGGTATATTATACAAATAATATCACTGAATAGCTAATTTAAGTAACCTATAATTCAATGGAAAATTAATAACCTTAGACTTTTTTTCGAAGTCTTTAACTCCTAATATTTTGTATTCCACTGTTCTATTTTGATCTTGCTTCTTACTTTTGTAATTATTATTGGTTTTTTCAATAGTTTGGATTAATTTATTGTCTTCTACATCATTTCTCTCAACTTCAACATATTGTTCACGATTTGGTGCTACTTTATGTGGTTCAGGTGTGAGGATAATAATTTCTGAACTTTTCTTGTTGGCAGGAGCCGACTTACGTTCAGCTATCCTTTTTTTTAATTTTTCCAAATTTAAAGCTTCTTGTTTTTCTAAGTCAATTTCCTCATTAGTATCTTTATATCTGTGAAAATATTATAATATATTTAAAATATAATATGTATTAGGATAGTGGTTTACTACTAAATTTGTATTTATTCAACAAATGTTATATATACCTATTGATGACAAATAAATCCATATTTATAATAAACCACGTGGGTTATATTTTAAAGAGCCAAATTACTATAAATATTATAAAATGTAACAAATTTACGAACTGAAGAAATTTTATAACCTCCAACGTTTGTTGTTGATTTTTTTCATTTCTGTTCGTTCATTCGGACAGGCAAAGGAATTAAAGCACATACAGCCAAGCCTTATTTAATTTTTCTTCATATATTTTTATCATGTCTTCATTTTGTGTAGCCTTTATAGTTATTGTCTGTCATTAAGTCAATAAAGTCAAGTAGTTACCATTAATCGGGAGCTGATAACATAATCTATGATTTTTTGGGAATTTTGGCAAAATATGGAAGGACATATAAACCACTATTATACCATATTCACTACACTCAGCACTTTAACTGTACCATATTCCATAAAATACCAGCAAAATGATTCAATATAACGCTACAAAATACTAAAGAAATGAATATTATACAAGAGCGTGACATGACATACCTACATTCGCGCCAAAACTCGTTTGTTTTTTAATGTGTTCGTCATAGAGTATTATAATACAATACATTGGAAATAGAGAGGCCACTCGACCTTTTTTATCGCCACTAATGTCAATTAAAGCGCCATCTATTACGCGACTCAATAATTATTTCCTATCCACGCATGCGCAATCCGAACACACACACACACACATATATAGATACTTCTTACACACAGATACATCTTTCTCTCTCTCTCTCTCTCTCACACACACACACCCATTTATATTTGTGTATAATACTATCCTTGTATCCTTTACCCACGAAGTGTGTATCTATACTTCGTGCCTTTACCGATGGGTCCTTCTTCTTCTTCTTATTTTTATGTATTGGCAATCAGCTACTTAAATGAGCCATTGTTGCCAGTGTCGAGTTATAATTATCTTCAAGTTTTTAGTGTCTTCAGATTAGTCATGTCCGTCAGTAAGTCAAATTGTCGCCATCAACAGTGCTATGGCCACACTGTTAATGGTATCTTGTGAGAATTTTGATGAAAAACGAAAACGTTGTAAAGCACTTTTATATGATATTCACTACATCTCAGCAGTTCCGTCACATCACATTACATAAAATGCCATCAAAATTATCTAATATAACACGTTAAAACACTAAGATATCGAATATAATACAAGAGCACCACATGACGTTTTAGATTCCCGCCAAAAACTCCGATGGGTCCTTGTATATGGGCCAATGTGCAAAGTAACAACTTTTCCATAGAGGCTCTCAAATTATAAATTTGATATATTTTTGAGAGCCTCTATTGAAAAGTAGTTACTTAACACATTGCCTCATATACATAGAACACATCGATATGTAGATTTATAAGTGCGATCTAAAAAGTCTTAAGATCTTTACTACTTAGCAATTCAAAGAATATAGAGAAATAGTCTCGGGTCCTAATTCAAAATTCTTATAGAGAGCCAAAGAAACTTTGAATTTCTAGGTAATGATATTTATTAAATCGAAAATTACTATTTGCTTTCTTTTCTTTCTTCAATCGATTATTTTGAATTTTTAATTTGTCTGGAAAATATCTCTATTATTTCTTCTCAAAGTCTTCAAAATGTGTATATCATTGTTTAACTTTCTTTTGCATCCATTCCACGTGGATATTTTTCGGGATTCGGCAAATGATAATTGATCGTGGCTAAAAAGGAAATAAAGCCCATTTTAGTTTTACATGGTTACATACGGTGTAAATATTTTACTTTTGTTGTTTACTATTATTGTTCTACGTTAACTTTAAAAGATTTTGCAGTAGATATGAGAATAGATACAAAGTACAAAGATAAATGAATTATATAAATTCATAGTAATTTATTGATTTCCGCATTCTTCATGGTCTTCTATTAGAAATTGGTCGATTGAACTCATTTCTGTAACCATAATGATTTCATAATGACTTCTAATGTTTACGCGAGTATTACACATTTGAAATAAAACTACTTTTACGGATTCTATCGCGTTTGTATTTGATTTATAATTTCCCGACGTTTCGAACACTTTACAGTGATCATGGTCACGGGAAGACTGAGGTGTCTTACGTCCAATATGTCATTGTTATTACAGAAATTTATTTATATCTACCCTATAAGATATTAAATTTTGACCCACATTTTTATACAAAATTAATACAATTCATTGCCAGTACAAAAAGAGAATGATTCTATATATAAAATTTTATGTTGTTTAAAATTATATTATATAGAATCATTCTCTTTTTGTACTGGCAATGAATTGTATTAATTTTGTATAAAAATGTGGGTCAAAATTTAATATCTTATAGGGTAGATATAAATAAATTTCTGTAATAACAATGACATATTGGACGTAAGACACCTCAGTCCTCCCGTGACCATGATCACTGTAAAGTGTTCGAAACGTCGGGAAATTATAAATCAAATACAAACGCGATAGAATCCGTAAAAGTAGTTTTATTTCAAATAATGATTTCATATTTTTTGAAATGTATGTGGGTATAATGTATTTAATACAATCTAATTAATATTATTAATATATCTAATTATTAATTAATATTATTAAGCGGCGATGGGGGCCGCCACCCATCACGCCTTGCCCAGTTAGGCGAGTCGAGGAGAGCAGAGTGCTCGGGTGCGTGGGTGTCTCGTGTGCGTGGGTGGGCGCGTGGAATGTATGAGGTTGTGTGGAAGGTAAGTTGCACGAGCTGATATGCGTCATGGCGGACAAACAGCTAGACGTGCTCTGTGTAACAGAGACCAAGCGAAGGGGCAGCGACGCCTGCGATCTTCCTGGTGGCGGGATGGCTCTGTGGTCTGGTGTACCACAGAGCGATCGAGCCAGCATGGGGGTAGGAGTGCTGTTGTTCTCTCGCTTGGCCTCAGGTGTGAAGGATTACGGAATGTATGATCCCAGACTTCTCTGGGTCCGTATAAAACTAGGTGTCACCAAGGTATTCATGGTTGTAGCATATGCTCCCGTAGGATCCTCGGTGGCATCAGACCTAGAGAAGTTTTGGGACAATGTTAGGGAAGTTCTGGATATGGCAGAAACCAGTGAACGCGTGATTGTATGCGGAGATTTGAACGGATGGGTGGGGACCAAGCGTCCCGACTATGAGGACGTACTTGGTCCATTTGGTGATAAGAGAGTGAACGACGCAGGTAGGCTCATAGCGGATGTATGCATGGAGAGAAACCTTATTGTGTCAAACACATTTTTCCAACATAAAGGACATCCATATGTATGCATGGAGAAGGAATGAACAGAAAAGCATAATAGATTTAATTTTGGTAGACAGTCGCCTCCGAAGAAAAATATTGGACGCAAGAGCCTACAGGGGCCCCACAGTCGATATGGACCACTATCTCGTTATTGCGAGATTTAGTGGTCTATTCAGAAAGTGGAGGCACTGGCGAGAGCGTGTCCACTTCGGAGGGCTTGAAAGAATAAAGGTTGAAAGGTTGCAAGAAGAGTGTGTAAGAGAAAAGTATGCAGAGGGTGTCCGAGAACGGCTGACGATGGCAAGCCAAACGCAATCGGATATTGAAGAATGCTGGAGAGTATTGAAAGAGAGTATGGTAGATACAGCGAAAGAAGTATGTGGAAGTTCAAAGAAGCATAGAAAAACAAATGGTGATGCATGGTGGGATGCGGAAGTGGCAGCTTCCGTAGAGCAAAAGAAGAAAGCGTGGCTGGACTATGTCTCTTCTTTGAATCTGAATGACAGTATGACTGAACAGAAGAAAGAAATATATCGGCAATGTAAGAATGACACCAAGGCCTTAGTGAAAGAGAAACGTGATAGAGCAAGTATGAGTGCAGAAGATAGGCTGACTAAAAACTTCGAGGGCAACACCAAACTCTTTTGGAGGGAGGTGAAGAAGTCTCGGGGTGGTTGGTCAGCCTTCAGAATGAATAAAATAAGGTCTAAAGGTGGAGACATTCTTACACAAACACAAGACGTGTTAAGCCGATGGAGTGAATATTTTGGCGATATGTATGCGGATGCTACGGTTGGCGCCGGTGTTGGATGTGGTTTAGTAGATCAACATTCGACAACGGCGTCCTCCGATGGCATCAGTATGGATGAAGTTGAATGGGCGATAAGAAGTTTGAAAAATGGTAAGGCAGCGGGCATTGATATGGTATCTGCCGAGATGATCAAGCTTGGTGGCTCTTGTGTCTGGGAGGCGTTCCTGTTGCTCCTCAATTTATGTTGGAGCTTGGGAATGGTTCCCAGGGACTGGAATAACGCAGTCATCGTGCTTTTGTTTAAAAACAAGGGTTCACGTTATGACTGCGCAAATTACAGAGCCATAAGCTTGACCAGTTTGGCAGCAAAAGTGTATGGTAAAATTATTGAAAGGAGAATGAGGATGGTGTCCGATGGTTTACTGTGTGAGACACAAGGAGGTTTCAGGAGTGGAAGGGGATGCATGGATCAAGTGTTCTCTCTGCGCAACATTGTGGAGAAGCATCTGGCTCTAGGTCAGAGGGTTTTCTGCAGTTTTGTGGATCTGGAGAGAGCATTTGACACAGTTGTACGAAAGGAACTTTGGGACATTTTACCGGAGTATGGTATTAGCGGTAAACTGCTACAGGCTGTGCAGTCCAGTTACATGGGCTGTAGAGCCTGTATGCGGCTGGATGATGGAATGTCGCCTTGGTTTGACGTCAATATCGGCGTTAAGCAGGGGTGCGTTCTGTCAGCCAGGCTGTTTATCATATATCTGGATAAATGTCTCCAAAGGTTAAACGATATGAATGTGGGAGTCCAGATGGGCGACTCAGTGTTCACTGCTCTGCTTTATGCAGATGATGCAGTCCTGCTGGCACAGTCAGCGACTGACCTGCAGACCCTAGTCGACACAATGACAGAAGATTGTAAGAAAAGGGGTCTACGCGTGAATGTGAGCAAAACCAAAATAATGGTCTTTGAAAGAGATAAAACCAGAACAGATGTAAGAGTAACAATAGGTAATGATGTACTAGAGCAAGTGGATGAATTTGTATATATTGGATGTGGATTTAGCCGAGATGGAAGGTGATATAGAGCGAAGAGTGAATGCGGGAAATAGAGTGAACGGAGCGTTGGGGCAACTTCTAGGCAGCCACCACCTCAGCCAGAAGGCACGTGTAGCAATACATAACGTAGTGCTTGTCCCAACATAACTGTATGGAAGCGAGAGTTGGGTATGCAGAAAAGAATATGATAGTAAAATTAATGCGGTCGAAATGCGATCTCTGCGGAAAATCTGTGGAGTTAGGCTGACCGACCGCATTCGTAACGACGACGTAAGAGAGCGAGTAGGTATGAAATAGAGTATTGGTGTAAAGATGCGAAAGGGAATGCTCCGAAGGAAGGTGGAGTCAAGAGTCTCCGAAACTGGCGAGCGTGTATGAAGAGAATTATGAATGTTGAGGAAGCGAGTGAAGTATGCAGAGACAGAGTTCTCTGGCACTCTGTTCTCTCTGCCTACCCTGCAAGGGATATGGCGTGATGATATGTATGTATGTATGTATGTATGTAATTAATATTAAGAATATCTGTTCTGTTGAAAAAATATTTGGTATGTAGGTACTTACAGGAGACAGGGATGATTTATTTGTTCATTTAATTATATTTTGAAGCATCTTTTGCAAATAAACTCCACTATGTTTATATATAGTTTTAAGCTCTTTCAAATAAATTTCAAGACGGAAGAGAACAAAATGAACTCAACGTATATAAGTAAACAAAACTTACGTACTCATTAAACATTTTTTTTAATGGCCTTTACAAGATTTCGCCAATAACTAGTTATAAATATTTTCACGTTTTTAGTCTTTCAGGTTAGTCATTGTCTAAGTCAAATTGTCACCATCAACAGTGCTATGGCCACACTGTTAATGGTATCTTGTTGGAATTTTGATGGAAAATGAAAACGTTGTGAAACACTTTTATATGATATTCACGACATCCCAGTAGTTCCGTGCATCACATAAGATAAAATGCCATCAAAATTATCTAATATAACACGTTAAAACACTAATATATCGAATATAATACAAGAGCACCACATGACGTTTTCAAATGCCCGTCAAAAGCATGCCATGTGTTATATTACTCTATGAGCATGCCGGTGTCACTCCCATAGAACCCTCAATTGAGAATTTTGCGTACAAACTATTGCCATCTCTGCACCGTGCTCAAGTAACTAAGATTAGTATTTTGTGTAAAAAACCGATAGATGACATAAAAGTGGATTTTTCATTAGACAATAAAAATGTCAATAGTTGTCAGTTGTCACTACCTTTGACATTTTAATACAAAACTAAACCGTTAAAATTTGGATTTGTTTATTTAATATTAAATAAACAAACACGTATTTCAGCATTTTTGGGAATTTCTCCCTTAAGGGTGAAAATAGGAGTTGCAAGTTTGTATGAAACATTGTTAGTTTTGAAGTTAAAGCCAAAGTTAGTTTCAAAGAAAAAAAGCTTGTAATACGAGTGCAATCTACTACTTCTAGTCTAGTGTCATTGTAGATCCAGTAATTAAGAGATTCAAGCAGAGATGCGTGATAGATTAAAGGACAGATATATTTCTGTTAAAGAAACCAAAACATAATTGTAATTTTTTATTGAATTCCGTAACGTATGTACCTATCAAAGGATTAAAAATCCTAACAATTAGCCATATTAAAAACAAGTATTGTTTTTTTTAATATCTAAGAAACAAGAAATAAATATTGTTTTGTTTCTTTTTATATTAAAAATGTTTTATTTCTAATAGCGGTCTTTTAAATGTTTTTTTTTTCATAATAATTATTGTTTATTTATTGGAATAAGTAGTTAATTGTACGTTTCTAGACATATTGCAAATTTCTTGTAATTTGCTTTGTCTTCGATTGTTTTATCATTTATTTTCTTACGTGCTTTAAAGGACCAAACAATTATTCGCTTATTCCATATAAATAAATAATAAATAATAGCCCAGAAAAGTATTAAATCACCACTAGAGGGCGCTTTGATAAAACAGCGCCATCTATTGAATACTTTGTAATCGTGGTGTTTTATACTATTATTGAAAACAGCGCCATCTACTGAATACTTTGTGATCGTGGTGTTTTATCCTATTATTGAATACAGCACCATCTTTGGAATGTAGTACTCAGTTAAATTAAATTAAAACCTTAGTTGCACATGTATTTCTAATTTATAGTAAATTATCAATGGTCAAACGTCCTTTCTATGTTTTATATTAATGTTAGAAATTACAATCGGCAGCGTCCATGGAAGTAATCAGTACTCTGTACAACAGGAATGAGCTGTTGTCGCAAAATTGAAGCCGAGCGAGAGCTCAGTACTGTACCTTTTAACCCTCTCTGGCGATGGTGACCATATTGAAATATGATTTAAGGACAATAATTATAAAAAATATTTGTGATCTGACGTCAGCAGATCATTGCTTCAGATGGATTTTAATCGAAGATGCTAATAATAAACTTGCCCTTTGTGGCACTATACATTGCCTGTTTTTGCTTGCTTTTCACACTCGCGTCATATAGGTAGGTACTTATCTACTGGTCCTTGTGGGACACGACATGCAGCTGGACTGAGATAAAATTACGATAAGGTGGTGTGTGGTATATTTAATTAAGAAAAAACAGTTAAGTTTACATTTAAGTTTAATTGTAAATCAGACATTGCTAAATAAGACAGTCTTGTGAAGTTTCTGCCGCAAACCCAGCTTATTCCTTATATGTTTCATTGATTCTAATTTTGCATTGAGTTAAACGTAAATTGAGATATGAATTCGCTAACGCCTTCATCAATAGAATATCATGTGGATCTTCAAATATAGATTGAGGAGGATGTGCTGATTCTAACGATGTATGTAGTTTGCTATAAAATTCTCGGACGACATACCTACATGATAATTTTATTTTTGTTTACGTTTTTTAACGATAAATTTAATAATGTAATAAACATGTGTTCTATGGTGTTGTGATCCAATAACACCACACAATTTGAACAAGAAATTTTGTGAATCATCCCATTCACGATATATCCAGCAATATAAAAAATAATGTTCAGTTTAAAATCTGAAACACAAGCGTTATCTACGAGATCTAACAAATCATCTATTGATGTCGATCATGTCGACTGATCTTTATTACATTCTTCCACAATAGCTTTCTTTTTGTTCCTAAATTTTCTAAAGAAATGAATGTTAGGGACCTTAAGATCTTTAGGAAATTAGAAATCTAAACAAAGTTATTTTCATAAAAAAATAAAAAATACATAGGTATTTAAGTTATTTGTTCTTGAACTAGGATTGAATAGTCATGCATGGTCACCGTAATTCTTCACTAACAAATTATGTTATTATTATTATTTACGATTTCATGTGGGGTTGTCAGGTCAGGTGTCCGTATTTCATACATATAAAAGAAAACCCATACCCCAATCGCAAAATGTTTGCGTTAATAAGGTTTTACACTTAGCAACAAATAATATTGCTTTAATATGTCGGTAATAAATTATATTAATTATTTATATTTATTTATATTTAAAAACATTTTACAAGTAAATGTTTTTACTTCATTACATTACATCAATCGCATATTTTTCTACCAACAAGGAAAGGATTGAAATAAACTTAACTCTGGCAATTCTAAGTCCACTGTTAGAACGGGACACAGGGTACACTGCTTGCCCTCTCACTCGGCTTCATTTTTATTTTGCGCGCAACAAGACTCTTACTACCTTAGCATAAGGATTTATTTTCTTTATTTTTGCTGCAAGATGCACAGATAGAGCTCATTCCTGTTGTAAAGAGTACTTATTACTTCTTTTTTTTTTTTTTTTTTTTTTTTTTTTTGGTAACGCAGTGGTTAAAAATGCATTTCTCGCATACCCGCCCCGGGCGGGGTATGTGGGACTCACAGGCCCTGAAGGGGACACTGAATACCCACTAAAACATACCAACTGCGAGCTGTTAGCCGAAGGGGCTTTTACAGCTTAACCGGACTGCAACTTATTACTTCCATGAGTAATATACATATATACCTACGTATCTACATATTGTGTGTATGTAATTATATAGGATTTTTCTTTACTATGAAACCTACCCTGAAATATAAAAATAACATATCAGCCGTTAACGAAACGGCAATAGTATAAACTTAATAATGAAAATTGAGATAATTTCCAGAACGAACATTAATAAGCGAAAATAGATTATTGACAATAAGTACATACGCTAGGAACAAAAAAATAACAATTCTCGGCTGTCAAACTTTTGACAATTACAACAAAATGGCAGCTATGTTTGTACAAACAATCTGTAGGCAGCGCGACGATCAGTAATAATAAGTAATGTTTTAACTGTGCCCCTCCCCAGACTTCACCTCAGTAATAAGCATGGCATAATTCACAAGTAGCGTGTGAAAAATCATATAAAATGCTATTTCATAAGTCACACCTGTTACTGGCCTTAAAAATCATATGAAATGATTTTTCATACGTCACATCGCCTTAAAGACCATGCTCCTCTTCTTGCCTACATCGC
This sequence comes from Lymantria monacha, assembly GCA_905163515.2. NCBI lineage: Eukaryota > Metazoa > Arthropoda > Insecta > Lepidoptera > Erebidae > Lymantria > Lymantria monacha. The sequence goes on from LR991083.1 coordinate 15,225,013, forward strand.
AGATCATTCGAATATCATTGTATAACATCTACGACTCACGACGTTAGGAAAGAGTAAACGGGCACCAAGACTATCAGGCATCGTCTTCACTGATGTCCGGTTTTAGTAAAATACTTAAAATAGTGGCCATTCTACTAAAACTTTTCATAGACAGTTTGAGACAATCTAGAAGGTATGAATTTATGACTGCATTTCATTTGTATTTTTGAAATTGTTCTTTAATAAAGATACCATTGAAATTAATAAATGACACTTAAATTAGCACCAATTTATAAAATTAACATAAAAAAGCAATCTGTGTGTGCCCGCCAAAGAGCTAATGATCTAATTCACATTGTAGCGCCATTCATCATAAATCATTTTGCATTTGTAATAGCAAACGTGTAGTAAGTGTGACATTAGAGCATTGCGAAAAAAATCATTGAATATGATATTCCACATGTGAAAGCACAGTGATAAAAAAAAAGATAATTTCACCAAATGAAAATGAAATGAAAGTAGCATACATTTGCATGTCTACTCAGTAAGGTTGACCTTTATTTTGTCATATTGATTTATATTTTGTTTTTAATCTGCAGCCTAATGTTTAGTCTGTGGATTGAGAATTTTAGCGGAGCAAGCACCACGAAGCGAGTTTTGGATTTGTCGCTTTTATTTCTCTTTAATAGTCATTCAAATGATTTTCTTAGACAACTACATGTGATAAATTGTTAAACCTGTCTTTGTTTGGGTTTTTTAGTTTCTGATTGTTATTCTGGATTCAAAATACATTACAAAATGTCTAGTGTTTCCTATCAAATTGCAAATCTTCTCGAGAAGGTATAAACCGGGTGTTCCTGTGACACAATAAAATTGTTGGGTATTAACTATTTATATATTTTATTAATTATATTTATTTTACAATAATTTGTTTAGATGACTTCCACGGACAAGGACTTTAGATTTATGGCTACTAATGATTTGATGACTGAGTTACAAAAAGACAGCATAAAGCTCGATGATGACTCTGAAAGGAAAGTTGTAAAAATGCTTCTTCGTCTTCTTGAAGACAAGAATGGTGAAGTGCAAAATTTAGCTGTAAAATGGTAAGATATCATATATGTACTAATAAGCAAATAATTTTAGGCTATTATAATATCAATCATATTTCTTTTACAGCCTCGGCCCCTTAGTGAATAAAGTGAAAGAGTACCAAGTGGAAGTTATTGTTGATACTTTATGTGCTAATATGCTCTCAGACACAGAACAACTAAGAGATATTAGCAGCATTGGCTTAAAAACTGTAATATCTGAACTCCCACTAGGCTCAAATACATTAGCTGCTAATGTCTGTAAGAAAATAACTGGCAAACTAAGCAGTGCCATTGAAAAGGTATAAATATATTTTATTTGCAGAATAGGACTTTAAGCTTATATTTTTTTAGAATTGGATTGGTCATAAACTTTTATGATTCTGCTAGAGAAACAAATGTGTCTACTCCCATCTTTATATTCTAAAAGAATACTATGAATTGTTACCAAGTTTTAATCTTATTATGTAAGGTGTCTTCTACAAAGAACTGAGTTGGTGAAATGAACTCTAAGGGTGCAGTGTCGCCCCAGACGGATTTAGCGGGGTGTGACCACTCCATAGACCCCAGCCAAAAAAAAAAGTGTGAAGTGTATGTTATCTATCTGATGGGATAGATTAAGAGTTTAACATTATTCTAAGCAAGATAATACTCTTTGTGGCTCTATGTTAGTGATTCAGAAAATAACATACTTGTCTTCATTGTTAATTATTATTGATTGTAGTAGAGTAGTTGATTTGTTTGTCTTGAATTATGAAATGAATTATGAAATGAAAATGAATTATGAAAAAATATTGGTGTATTACCATTGCAACTGGAACTGGTTCTGATACAGATAAAATAGAACAACAGCTGATGTATGATGGTAAAGGTTATATTTGGAGAAATATACAATACATTTATTAATATTGTATAGTTTGTGTAAGTGAAAATTTTCGATTAGTAAGGATAAGATTGAAGAGTTATATTTACTATTTTAATTTTTAAAGCCTTATTGTGAATTGAAGGTTTCCATATTAATATATTTTTATCTTTTTAACTTACAAGCTTTGTATCTCCTGAACATAATATATGAAATATTATGAATGGAATTGACTTGAATTCAATTTTAAAATATATATAATTATAAATTTAGTTTCTGTACCTTGTTTGTGTAAACTTTCTCTATATGCAGTTTATATCTGCAATTGAGGTCTAAAAATCTAGTGTCCAAAAAATTAAATATTGGAAAATAAAAATATTATGAATGTTGAGGAAGCGAGTGAAGTATGCAGAGATAGAGTTCTCTGGCACTCTGTTCTCTCTGCCTACCCTGCAAGGAATATGGTGTGATGATATGTATGTATGTATGTAAAAATATTACGGGCAATATTCTACAATTATTATATTAATTTGCTGTTTTTAATGACATCTTATCAGCCTAGTGAATGATATGAGATATGCATATTGTTTATAATTACAGCAAGAAGATGTTTCTGTACAATTGGAAGCTTTAGACATACTAGCTGATTTATTGAGCAGATTTGGTGGTTTGTTGCTTTCCTTCCACACTGTTTTACTGAACTCATTGTTGCCTCAATTGGCCTCTCCACGTCAGGTAAGAATAATTATTGTTGTATTTCTTTTGCTGAAAGGATTTTATTATTGTTTTCTTTCACATACAATTTTTAATGTAAGAATAAATAAAATTATTTCCTGTATGCATGCAAGACTGTATGACTGATGTAGTGGTCTAATTAGCAATCTCTCATGCCCAAAGTTATGGATTTCATTCCCATGTAATTATCATTGTGTTTTTTGATTACAAATTAGAAAAAGTCCCCTGCAATATAAGCCTTTACTCCTTTAGGGTGTTGCTTTTTAAAAATATCTAACAATGTCAAAGAACCATTATAGTCTTAAATGCATGTTAGTAATATTAATGTTTTGTGATATCATACAGGCTGTGCGCAAACGCACAATAGTTGCATTGTCTCATCTGGTTATGTCCTGCAATGCATCACTCTACAACAAACTCATTGATCATCTACTGGAAGGTCTAAGCTCATCAACATCTCCCAGTGTTAGCCGTACGCATATACAATGTATTGCATCAATTTGGTAAGTAATATAAAATCTTTATATTATGTATATGTATATAACGCATATAACATCTATGCAAGAGAAGGAAAACTCGAAACTAAACCCTATACTAACACATCTGATCAGCGTGGTATAGTAGGTCAATTTCCCTCTCATTATGGAGGAGGCTCGAGTCCAATAGTGAGACATATATGAGCTGAGATGATGATGATAAAATTTATTCGAATTATAATAGTTTCAATTGGCAATTTATTCATTTTTATCCTAAATCCAATTGTAGTTGTAAATGACACGTTGATTATATCAAATGTAAATATATTTTGTATTAAAATACTATTGTATTACTATATAAAAAAAAACTAATTTTAAATCAAGTTCAGCAATAATTAATTAAAAATGTTAAGATTTACAAATTGATATTTTACCTTGTTTCTCCTCTTCTTGCTAGCTTCTGCGATAATTCTTTAATAAGCTTTTTGTAATATTTATATCAGTACTTACAATGTCCAATACTCCATTGCAGTTGCGATAGCTATTATTTATTAGTTAGAATGGCTTGCAAGCGAGCAAAACCACGGTTGTGGAGTGTGAGCGTTGTGAATTGAGAGTTTAGGTTTTTGTTCGCTCCTCATGGTGCACAAATAGGATTTTTAGAGCTATGTGTATATAAAATCATAAATCGTTAATTTTAGCTTGTTAAGGAGTCGCCTAGAATCCCGCATATCCGAGTCGAAAATATTGGCCTATTAGATGTGTGATTTACCTACCTCGGGTGCATGTAAAGTCATCAGCAGTCATAATATATGTGAATCAGAGGAGTCAGTATGTTCATATATTCTGACCTCTGCTCTAATCCTACAATATGGTAGTCATTTCGGGTTACTAGTGGTTAGATACCTTCGTAATCTGACTTCCGCCGCATCCGACAGTCATTTGACGAATGTAATATTAGTTTTAAAATGACAAAAAAATGATTAATATCGTACTTTTTTGGTTCGCTGGAATGGATTTATATTGGAAATACCAATTTGAAAAGCAATAAATAAATAAAAATGAGATCGATCTTTAGAGTCCTATTATTTTGTGAATCGATGTGATTTTTTTTTTGGTGTAAATCATAATTCTTACGACTAACAACTGACAACTATGCGGCATTTCGTCAAATCAAAATCACTGATATATACAGCCTATGCCTCTTTGGATAATAATTAAATTAGTCCATGATTAAACTATGCCACTTAGTATGTTGCGATGTATTGGCTTATTTAATTAAAAAAGGAATGTATTTACAGTCGTCAAGCTGGGCATAGGTTTGGCGAGCAGTTATGGCGTGTTGCGCCACAAGTTTTAGAATACTCAACTGATGCTGACGAGGAATTACGCGAACATTGTTTACAAGCACTTGAAGCCTTTGTACTTAAGTGTCCAAAGGAGGTGCAACCTCATATACCTACAGTAAGTCAACAATACGTACCAATAATTTTTTCTAAGGTATCAAGTTTGAATTTCGGATGTGAATGAATTCCATGTTACTCATGTATGCGTTTGTATCATCATAACTACTAAACTGTTTATGATTATTTGAGAAATGAAGTATCGTTAGAAGCATCTAAATCCTACGCTGCTTATAGGTTATGTCACATTGCACTAAATTCAATGGGCGCTCTTTTCTAAAACAAAATAATTAAGCCTAAAAAGTTCGGTTATTATAAAACAATCGTACTCTTAAAAGTATGAAACGAAAAAATACTGTGTTATTTTTATCTAAAAATATTTAAAAATTCCTTAAAGGAATATACTACTTACATATAGTACATTAAGTTATAATAATTTTATACACATGTACATTTTTCAGGGAATAGCCTTGGCCATGCAGCCTGCATCTTTGCCTGTGGCTAGTTTATTACAGTTTTATGTTATTTACAATATCAACATATAAAATGTACCTATTGTTAAAAATAATAGAACTACAGATAATTCATGTAGTCATGAATAATATGTCATTTTTCCATACGATTCATATAATGTTAAATTAAAACTATTATTTAAGTTAAAGCAAGATTTGAAATTTCCAGATAATAGATCTGTGTCTCAAAATGATTACGTATGATCCTAATTATAACTATGAAGACGAGGAAGATGGTGGTGGAGAGGATGAAGAAATGGAAGACGAGTCTTTCGCGCCCGACGCTGATCCTGAGTCTGATTCAGAAGAATACTCTGATGATGATGATATGTCGTGGAAGGTTTGTATTAAGAATAATCAAATATTGTGATGTATAAGTTAAAGTTGAAATGTGGAAATTTAGAAGATGATTGAAAAATGATTGCGGGAGAACAATGAAAAACAGCAATTGATGTAGGATAGAATAAAATTTTAAAACTGAATCTAACATCAAAACATTGCGCAATTGACTTAGGATAAAATAAAATTTGAAAACCGAATCTAACATCAAAACATTTTGCAATGGACTTACGATAGAATAAAATTTGAAAACCGAATCTAATGGTTAAGATAATCTAATGGTTGGAGGAAAATGTGTTAGTTCATATAAAAATAATACGCTTATATTGCTCGTGACGACTAAGACATGACATCGCCCTGGACCAACTCTAGCTGATGCAATCTGGCCAAAAATTATATTCTAAGGAGGGTTCACGTTAGGCTGGTGACCAGTTATGAAATATGGTCTATGGTCATAATTTTTTTACAAATATGTATGATAGGGGTATTGCGTCGATCACAAGTAATTGGGCAGGATGATGATGATTTACAGATTTTCATTGAAGCATATTTGCAAAGTCCTCAAAAGCATAATTTACTATTTCTATAATATTAAATCTGATGCATCATATTTTTTTGCTTCACAGGTGAGACGTGCGGCCGCCAAGTGTTTAGAATCAGTAATTGCGACACGTCACGAACTTTTAGCTGAAATGTATATCAACGTGTCGTCTGCATTGATTGCAAGATTTAAAGGTCATCATTTTTAGTTATTATTTTTGATATATTCCTGGTTAGTATATCCTACTTTTCTTTCACCTCTACCTAGAGAGAAGATTTACGGACCTGACTTTTATAATATGTTAGTTGTTGCACGTGATTCTACATGTGTGAAATCTATTAGATTTACGTGCCTATTATTATCAATCTAACATAATTTGACCGGTTGATTTGTTCGTATTTATTATAATTTTTCTAGATTTTTTATATGATTGAATCGGTTTGCAGTATATATGAAAGCAAGAACTGAGTCTACTTTTCTCAAGCGGGATCGGTGCGTTCTCGATCAGTTTTCGACAAGTGATTAATCCCGCTTATGTAAAGTTCTAATTTGAATTAATATATCGATTTCGTGATCTATTCGTAAGGCGATAATTGCTCCCGGATTGAATCCAATAAACAATATATCTGACAGAATTATCGCAATAATAACCCAATTATTTCTTTTTCTTATCGCATACCATTAGAGGTCGTTTCCCCGTTTGTCTTGTATTATGTATTATCTTGTATTATTTATGTTTTATTATTAAGACATAATAAAAAAAATAGGTATAGATACATAACAGTGTGTTTGTTGTTCTAGAACGGGAAGAGAACGTGAAATGTGATATCCTCAGCGCATATACTGCTCTATTGAGGGCAACTCGTCCACCGCCCGCTTTGCAAATAGGCATCGTGCCCAATGACAATTCACCTCAAGCTCTATTGTTGCAAAGGGTATGTTGTTTTTAGTTTATCAGAATGACTCGTCTTGAGGTTCGTGGGACCTCATACTTCTCTGCTATCACTTTGAATGGACATAGATTTTTTATTACTCGCGGGTAAGGGTTGAGGACACATTATATTCTTATACTACTGCCTTAGGGAATTGGATGTATATGAAGATAGATTTATATTATTTTAATAGGATTTGTTCATAGTATCATGGATCTTTTTAAATGTATATTTGAGGCTGCTAGAACCAGAGCGGCCTAACTACAAGAAGCATGTTTTTTACAATATGGAGGGAATTAAAATTAAATTCAAATAATCGATTTGAACCTAAGCCGAAAATGTAGTTGTACTGCCATCTATAACAATAGTTTCTACAAATATATTGTTTACAAACTTATAACAATGAGTTTGTAAACAATTTTAGGCCTCTGTGGTTTTGTAGATTACCAATTTTAAATTACGAAATTGCAATTAGGTTAATTGTTGCAAAAATGCAGTTAGGTCACTATGGTTCTAGCAGCCTCATTTGTGATATAGAAAGTAGTCCTTGTTATTCCTTAGAACATCACCAATCGATTCAAAAATTCGAAATCGATTCAATCATTTCAGATATTAGCCGGTACAAACGGACGAACAGACAAAAATTAGAAGAAAATTAAAGTGCCGTATATACTGTAATTTTGCAGTAATTTAAGTTTACATATTGTCATACACATTTTGTATGAAACTGTTATTTTGATAGTACAGATATTTTTTTAAGGAATATTATGGCATGGTTACTAAGGCCTTTGTGCCAAGTTTTTTTTTACAATAACTTATCACTGCATTCATAGTCATCCCGTCAGTAAGTCAAATAATCATCTTGAATACTAACCATAGCCACACTGTTATCTGTATCATCTGAAAATGGAAAATATATGTAGACACTGTTATGGTGGTACCACACTTCGTTATGCGTTATTTGTTATGCGGCTACTATTTATTTGCCCAAATATTTGACAAACACTTTATTACGAACATGCTTACTCCACACTTCGTGCCATCATGCCAAATATTTGGCACGCCGACACATAAATAGAAAATGGACGTGTTGACTGTGGCGTCAGCTTATTTTTACTTCAATGCATCTGACCAATACCTGTTGTATAAGTACCAAGTTACAAAAAGACCGCGTAGACATGACCGCGCCGTAGCGAGTGAACATAACGAATGAATGAACGAAGTGTGGGCAGTCGACACACATATTTGGCTTATTTGTGTCCTTTGAAGTGTGTGAAAAACCGACAAGTGGATGGATACGCGTATTTGCTATTCGTGCTTATGCGTTATGTGTGCGCGTAAAGCAAATATAGACGAATGTGACCTCCACACTTTGTCGCATGCGGCCAATAATGCGCATAACGAATAAACACATAGCGAAGTGTGGTGCCACCATTATATTATATTCGCAACACTCCAGCACTTCGTCAGCGTTCATTACATAAAACATTATCAAAATTATTTAATACAACGACGTTTTTGGTTTCCCGCTAATACTCCGTTACAGATACCATTTTTTATATATTATGAATAGATAAAGTAAGTTCGTGTTTATGTATATAGGTTGGTGGTGTGGTGCGTGGTGCATTGCGTGTGATCCGCGGTCGTAGCGTGCGTGCGCGTGGTTGTGCGCTTGCGTTGTTGCGTGAGCTATTGGCCGCGGCGCCGGGCTGCCTCGCTGATCACGCAGCGCGCGTTATACGTGCACTAACACCGCCTCTCACGTAATTATCATACTCTAATTTTATAAATACATTATTTATATTTATTTTTTTATTTTAAAAGACAATACCCTCACTAAGGGATTGTTGACTTTACAAACATATAATTAACAGACACAAATTACACCCAGTCTTCGAATCGGAATCAGAATCGAACCCATGACATTGGGCACGGTAGGTCGGTATCTTAACCGCTACGCCATCTGTGCCTACATCATCAATAGTGAACGGAAATGATACGGATGCATATTTACTTGGAAGTTCATTCAATCATTTATACATATTACGTCGATTCCACCACATAGTTGGGATAAGCGTATGATAATGAGCTGTAAGACCATTCTATTGCTTCTCTTGCAACCTTCAGATGTCAAAGTTCTATACTTTGATAGAATTATTTTGTTAAAATGATCAAGTACTAAAATTTAAAATAAGTTATTATTATTACTTTATCTCCATTTATTCACGGGATCTTCCGTAGAGAAGATACCCGGTCCTTTGGTAGGCTTACATGGGGATATGGATCCAACACGCAGAGGCCTTTAGAGAAATTTAATCTAAATATTGGGATGGGACACCTACCGATGACATTCCACGTCTGCACATAACATACGTGGAATGCCAGCACTAAGTGTAAAACTATTGTGTGATGATGGTATCTAATATATGAATATGGGAGTGGGTGCTTAGTGGACTGGTTCATCTTATATCTATGAAATTATAAACTGTCGTCTGCCTTCAAACCCATGTTAAGAGATGAACGGTGGCAGACGGTGACTCGCCAACTCACTGAATGGGCCCCCTAAATAGTCGCCACAGACACACTAGTCATACGGGCAACAGAGGGCAACATTGGTGTAAGTGGCTAGGGGTGTCGAGCGGTGCGGCACCGGTTTCACCATTGAGTCTGCGGTAAACAGACCCTTGGTTTCCCCGTAATTATGCCCTTGAAAATGACACTTCCACCCCCGAGCATATAGCTCTGGCGACCCCTCTCTGACCAGCTGTTTAAGGCAAGCCAGAGCTGATAGTCTTTCGGGCACTCTTCGGTTTCCATTCTAGCCAGCCAATGAAGGCCAGCTGGAGACGAGTCCCTGATGGACTCTCTGGAGTATTCAGGATCGCAGTGTCGCCACTCACATTCAGCTCGCCACAAGCTGCCCTGCGGTTTATTGGCTTGCCTGTAAATCTTGTGATACATTTTTTTTTATATCAAAAGAACTTAAGGAGCCATATAATGTTCCTCCGAGTTTTGCGTTAGCCTCATGGTGAGGTAACGACTGGCCCAGAGGTTTATTACTTTTATTATTACTTTTATTATTACCTATATGTAAGTCGTCTGGCAAGCGTGGCAAGCAATATTTAGCTCATTAGACGGCCTGTGCCCAGAAGTGATCTTCGATAGACTGATGCATGAATGGATGGATATCAATTAAATGGAATATAATTAAGTTATCATTCATCATTATCCTGCTCTTATCCCAATTACTTGGGTAATATGCATTCCTCTCCCATCGTACATATTGCATAAGTTTTATGACGCGCGCTGGCCACGGACGTCAAGCATCGATACCAGGGGCGAGCCCAATGGTGAATGGAAAACAGTGGGCTAAATGGGGCCACGCGTCGCATTGCCGTCACCATGGACGGAACGGACGGCGTGTGTCCAAACCATAGCCTGCAAAAAATAATAGTTTTATGATCGACTGCTTGACTGACGTCAACCCTCCTTGGGAATATAGTTATTGACTAAACGGCATCAGGTGGAGTTGGCCCAGGTCGATATAAAGCTTTTAGTCGGCCTTTACGACATCCATGAGCAAAGTGAGGGTTGATAGTATTCGTAGCCGCTACCGCACAGCAAGGAAAACAAGAAATAATCAAATATTTGCTCATATTTTGAAAAAAAAAAACAGGGACAAGAGCACCGCATCGTCGATGAAGATCGAGACGTTAGTGTTTGTGGTGTGCTTAGTGCGTGGGCACCCACCGTTGACGATGCGTCCCCATGTTGCCGCCTTGTTGCCAGCAGTTCTGTGCTGTGTACACGACCCCTTCTACAAGGTCACCGCTGAAGCCCTACGTGTATTGCAGACACTGGTTAAAGTTATGCGTCCATTAGGTAAGACAGAATTCTTTAGTTTTGTGTTATATTGCCATATCTATTAAAATTTAGAAGTTTTAAATTGCGTCAGGGATGTATAAGCTAAGGAATGAACGCTTGACATGGTATGGACATGTGATGAGACGGGATGAAAGTAATGTTGTGAAGAAAGTTTTTAAGTATGAATGTTGAAGGCTTTAGGGTAAGGGAAGACTGAAAAAAAGATGGATAGACTGCGTGAAGCATGACATGGATAGACAAGGAGTGATCACAGAGCTGACGTCTGATAGAGTTCTATGGAAGAAGAGGACATATTGCGTCGACCATAAATAAATTGGGATAAGAGCAGGACAATGATAATTGTCGTATCTATTTAATATACAGTGTCCTATATATGGAATGTTATGGGACTTTTTTACTCAAAAAGGTTGTGAAAATATTTAACTAAGCTATTAAATTCCACGGAGTCCTATATAAAGGGAATGTTATGCGAAGTTTACTCAAAAATATTGTAAAGTAATTTAATGATCCTATATTGTATTGAAAGGTGTTTAAATGATCAATAGTAATTTCATTTATTTATTTTCATTATGTACGAACGTGTTGATGAAAATGAATAAAGTCGTGCTTTAGTATATAAAGTGAATATTTGTGGGTATTTACTAAATTAGTAAAATATACAGGCTGCCAATTTTATTACTAAAATAACTTAAACTAGGTGGAGGAATGTCGTCATAAAAAACAATAAAGTTAGTTGCAGACTTCTAGCTCTGCCCAATCCCGAGATAAAGTGATTTGTTTCTTATCAAAACAATAGGTTTACCAGCGTACATTGACCTGTAGATACATTTCGACCCAGCTGTGCGGCGGTAAGCGTAGCGAGAGCAGGACTATTTGCCTACTAGTTCAATGTCACACGCATGAGTATATGACTACATCGAACTTTTATAGTACAAGTGTATTGACCGCATATCATTAGGGCAATTTAATCATAAATTAGGTACTATTTTTTTTATTACAAACAAAATATCACAAGGTTTGTAGTAAGATATCACGTGTATTTGGGAATTTTCATTAAAATGTGCAAGGGCGTTTTCAGGCTTGTCCCTCTAAACCATTATTTTTTTTAAACAATTAATTCTATTTGAAACTAGAACAAAATTTTACATTGGGTTTATTATACATTTAACTAATATTTTATAATATTATTAAAGCCAATCGTAGTATAACTTTTTGATTAAAAAATAATAAAACAACAGAATGCTATCATTTTACCGTGTCCCTTTGCAACCAGACGATATTTCAACATCGAATTTAAGTATTAGTTGTTAAAATTTGCTATCAGTGCAGTATTTTATTTTTCTAGTGATAATGTAGGGTCATTTTAAGAAAAATATATAGTATCACAACGCAAAATAAAAAAAATAAATAGAATTTAATTACCGGAGTGGATTTTAAAAATCCTGACACAGTCAGTTTTGTTACCACATTTTTTTCTAAAATACTACACTTTTTGTATGTTTTATGTAATAACAACAATAACAGTCTTTTGTTTGGTGCCTATTTTGTAAACATTGTTTAGTTTGTTCCAAAATTTCATGTGAGGAGCACATTATGAATCAGTGCTTCGTGTGGGCGTACTTTTTTTTGTCAAGGTGTGTTACCAATATTTCTTGACGCATTAATTAGTAAACATATTTTGTGGTTATTTTCATATATATCATCTAATACAACTTATAAAACTGTTGATGAGACGTCACCACAATCGTATATTTTTAAATAATTATTAATCATATTTTTAAGATAACGTTACGTCAGTTTTGTATGGTAACATACAGTATGACCTAAAAAGTAACAAAACTGACTATAAAGGAGACTGGCCATTACACTTTTTACCAACATACCAAAAAGAGGTATGTATGCCTCCCATGTTTTATTAAAATTCGTTCAGCTCTTAAAGTTGTTAGGTAACAGAAGTGATAGATGGACAAACAGATATGATGAAACCGGATTGTCGATGACATACTTTTAATAAACAGACTTTTTGATATTTACAATTTTACTAGAGTATCGATATAATATGAAAAAAAAAACATAATTCATCCTTCTACACACATTTTATTTTGTCGAAATACTGTTTTGGATGCAAAAAGAAGATCCTGGCTTCAGATTTATGATTATTATAATTCTTTCTGCCAATGAGTCGACAGAACATCAAATTCTTAATAAAGACACCTATTTTTGGTGGTATTGTGATTTTAGTGTCTATGATCATTATCCGGCAGACGAATGCCAGCAATGTTTGATATTTTAATTTATTAAATATTTTTATTTTAATGACGAAGAGTAATATATATTATACTGTTGTGCAAGTTAGTATGTTTAATAACATACTAATTCGCAACACATATTTTAAAAAGACTGAACATAATTTTAATGTAAACAATTTAAAAACGCCAAAAAGTAACTGTATAATTTATTTTACTATGTGTATTACCGTATCTGTACTTATAGTACAATAATATTTCGTAATTTCGTAATAGATTGTGCAACAAGTATTCATATTTTAATATTATTTTATGATTGAATATAAAAGACTACTCTGTACTGTACTACTGTTACATTAGTGAATTTAATAGGATTTAGGTAATTACATTTCTCACCTTGCAAACATAATCTCTCTATAACCATACACACAACATACTTTTTTAACAAGTCACTTTGTAGAATGGAGGTTTGTGTCCCATGTATATGATTAAAAATTTAAACGGATGTTAAGCAACATATTTGATATAATTTATTTTGATTATTATTTGTCTAATTGATTTTGTTGGTTTTATCAAAGTAATTATTTAGTTTCAATTAGAGATTTTAGAACTTATTATTGGATTCTGATGATAATGTAAATGGTTCTTTATAATGTTGTTACCATCAGTTTTGTTACTGTCCCCCAAATTTTACAATTTAATTTCTGTCTATTTTTTATATTTCAAGCTTTAATACCGTAATTTAACTTAATTTAAGTTAAGATATATGATAACTGTTTTATTATTATAATTATATTAAAAGAAACTTAGTTTTACATAAAAAAAAAATAAAAATAAGTGTTTCTTCTGTTATCAACAGTAACAAAACTTGCTAATTATTGTCATATTTTTAGTATTTTTTCAAGTTTGTTTGACGAAGTTACATCATTAGGTAGTTCAACCATGTTCTTTTTGGTTTTTTATTAAAAAGAGAGGTATTTCATTTATATTTTCATTTTAATCATGTTATATAAAAGTAACAAACCTGACATCTTTTTGTCTGACTAGGCCTACGTTTTTGCTTATTTTTAATAAATTATGCAATCAATCCAAGTTAAAAACTGAAATTCGATAAATATGTAAATTAGACTATTACTAACAAATATAATATCACCTTAAAATGAAAATTTAAAAAAATCATGTGTTTTTTTTGGTACTGCCTATTTTTGTGAAAATGCCCATTTATATTTTCGTCAAACGCTGCGATTTGTAAACTGAAAAGCAGCGTGTAGTGTTGACTTTGACTTGCCGTTGCCAGGCAACGAACGAAGTTTAAAGTACGTGATCTGTATAAAGACCTTTTTGCGAAGTATAAAAAAGTAAAAATACGAGAATATAATGAGCTGTGGGCTACTTCTTTGTAGGTACTAAAACTCACGTGATTTTGGTGGGGGAGGGGGGTTCTTAGTCTTAAACCTCACCAAGTAACACCAAGGGGGAGAAGAGGTTAAAAAAATGCTAAAAAAAGATCACGTGATTAATGGACGTCCCCTTATGAAATAATATTTAGTACTACCTACGCCCATATGCATTTAATACGAATTTATTGTGAAATCCAAGATTCTATGGCTTTTAAGATTAAAATTACTGTAATATTGTTTGTAGATAACATTGAAAATATCGATACCGAGGTCGTTCAGATAGAGCCGCCTCCTGCGGAGCTACAACAATTTATACCCGCAATGTATGAGTGCACTTTGGTACGTCTCCGCGCCACTGACATGGATCAGGAGGTGAAGGAGCGCGCAATCGCGGCATGCGGTCAATTGCTTTGTCATTTCGGCGATTTTCTACAAGTAAGTTAGATTGAGGGTTTTTTTTTATCTTAAACATTTCAGAGGAAAGTATTATATATACTTGAATTAGATATCCTGCCCAATTACAATCAGAGTATCCTTAGTAAGAGCGGTTACGCACTACGTCCGATCCGAACTCGTGAAAATATGGATCTAGAAAACTCGGACCGAATTCGGATATTGCTTACGCGCATGTCCGATCCGAACCCGTGAAAATATGGGTCTAGGAAACTTGGACCGAATTACGTCATTTTACGCGAAGCCACAGCAGAGTGTTCACGTCGTTGATCATGAGTCCTTTAAATCGATGTCAACTTCTGGCAATACTATACGTACGTACGAAGACGCAGAAGACGTAAAGAATTCTGAGTACACCCTCTCTTGCAACACCGACTATTAAAAGGAGCTCTTTACAATGAGCACGTAGTGTTACGTCAATACGACACAAGAAATTTTACAATTCTTTTTTAATTTTGCAACAGCTTTTACACGGACGCAGTGCGCGAGCGTTCATACAAATAATTCTATGGCTACATCGGTCCGTCAAAAATCTTCTCCGGCATGGAGATTCTAGTATGACGGAAAGAAATCGGATGACGGAGATCGGATGTAGTGCGTAAATTACCATAGAAATAGTTCTACGGTTACAACGGACCATATTTTCACGGGTTCGGATCGGACGTAGTGCGGAACCGCTCTAAGGGTATTTGAGACTTACGAAGCGTGTCTCTAACTTCACTTGACCTACAGTGATACCCACCTGATATACATCTGGTAGTAGTTGTATTATTCATCATTCATCATTCTTCTACTCTTATCCCAATTACTTGGGGTCGATACAATATGTAGTTACTCTTCTTTTATAGTACATATTGTAGAAGTTATTGACGATAGTTTTACGACCGGCCGCCTGCCAGACGTTAACCCTCCTTGGGAATGTAATTGTTGACCAAACGGCTTCAGATGGAGATGGCCCAGGTCGTTATAAGGCTCTTAGTCGTCTTTTATGACATCCACGAGCAAAGGGTGGCTATACCTACACGTCTGATTAGCATGGTATAGTAGGTCATTTTTCCTCCCATTATGGAGGAGGCTCAATCCCAACAGTGGGACATATATGGGCTAAGATGATGATGGTGATGATATAATATTATAGTTATAAATACAGTTCTGTAATATTATTATTCTACATTCTCCATAGAGTTATTTTCCATGTGAATACACAGAAGATCACTGTATGGAGGAATAAATAACAATAAGAATTTACATACATACATATCATCACGCCATATCCCTTGCAGGGTAGGCAGAGAGAACAGAGTGCCAGACAACTCTATCCTTGCATACTTTACTCGCTTCCTCAACATTCTTCATACACGCTCGCCGGTTTCGGAGACTCTTGGCTCCACCTTCCTTCAGTGCGTGACCAATCTGGTCTAGGGAGGTTAGTCTCGCTCTCGTTCGTTCGGCATTCTTTCCACATGTCCGAACCATCGGAGCATTCCCTTTCGCATCTTTACACCAATACTCTCTTTCATACTTACTCGTTCTCTTACGTCGTCTTTGCGAATGCGATCGGTCAGCTTAACTTCACAGATTTTCCGTAAAGATTTCGACGCATTAATTTTAATTCCACGCATTTCGACCGCATTAATTTTACTTCCATGCCACAATAAGAATTTATTGTTTTGATTTATTTAAATTTAGAAATACATGATAGAATTTAGAATATAACATTATTTTTCAGCATGAACTGCCCGTCTGTTTGCCAATTTTCTTAGAACGACTCCGCAACGAGATCACACGATTGACCACTGTTAAAGCTCTCACTAAGGTGGCGTCATCTCCACTTAGGATTGACCTGAGGCCTATTTTGGTAAGTATTCATTACAAGTACAATTATTTCAGAATATTTTTATGGTTATTATTATTTATGCATTTTTTTTTATTTTAGATGGATGTTGTGCCTATTTTGGGATCATTCCTAAGAAAAAATCAGAGGGCTCTAAAGTTATCCACATTGGTACTATTAGATACACTTGTGCAAAATTATAGCAACGAATTAAGCATAGAACTTTTAAGTAAGGTAAGTCGAGTCTATTAAAAATTATAATATGGATTTGTTTTTGGTTATGGTTCTTGAAAATAAAATTAGATGACTTTAATTTTCAAATCTATCTCGATTCGTGAAATTAAGTGATCGACTAGAAATCTATGGAGTAACTAAATTATCATAAATTTTAATTGTTATAATTAACTTTTGATTAGTTCAAAAACAATTCTATTTTAAGACTTGAAAATTAAGTGCCCATTTTATAATAAGTGTCTAGAATGGTGAGGATAGATATACGTATAATGAAAATACTTCTATGGTCGATTTTGTAAAAAATATAATGACTTTCATAAAAAAAAAGAGTTCCTAAACGAATGTATTCTTGGGTCTAAGTCTACCCCTAAATAAACGATAAAGTTGGACTACGGCGGTAACGTGTGTTGGTTGGTTTTGTTCCTAGTTTCATTTTTCATTGACCAAATCTATTTAAATACCTTAGTGGTCCTATAGGACAGACCACCTTATCTAACGTTTCATCTCGGCACAGATGAAAAGGTAATTTATATTCATATTTCGTAACAAACGAAAATATTTAATGCTATTTACAAATTGCTTGAGTATATTTGACTGCATAGATGGCGCAGTGGTCGAAATGCCGACCCCACGTACCGCGTGTCGGGGATCGATTCGATCAACAAAAGATTGTTCTGAATTTGTGCGTAATTTGTTTCCATCGTAATGTCATGTCATCGGGATGCAACGATTTATATATCTTTAGTAAAAAAAAAACCCTTTATATTTGAATATAGTGTGTTTGTTGATGTTAGGTGCTGATGGAGGTGCCAGCTCTGGTGTGCGAGGCAGACTTGCACTGTGCGCAGACTGCATTAACACTAGTGCGTGGCGCTTGCCTGCGCTGCCCGTCCGCGCTGACGCCCGAAGCACGCGCCGCGCTCACGCCAAACATACTCGCTCTCGCCAAATCACCATTACTGCAAGGTCTGTATTCACAAAAACTCTTTAGTTCTTGAAAGGAAAAACTATTATTCTACCGAATCTGTGGTGTAGATACACCACAGATTAGTTGCTTTGTTATTATAGATTTACAGTTTTGACATTTGAAATCGTTTATATACCTATACCTAATAAAAACTACAATATATAATGTGCAATACTCGGTAGACTCCAAGTTCCATTTAGAATGTTATTTACTTTCATACATTTATTCTGTGGTTATAAATACACTAAGCTCTTTACGTATATAAACCTAGAACTAAATAGTCTTAAATATTATCCTATATATGATCCTTGACGTTTACTGGACCGTCATTAACAATTTCTCCTAAAGAAAATCTCTGTATCACGTTTACGATCACCAATAAGGCCCATTGAATACATACAGTTTATGTATCGACTAAATTGTTTAGGCATAATATAAATTTCCTATCGACTTAACCATTTAGAATAAAAATATGCTATCAAAACTATTGTTTTCGATAAAAAAAAATAAGAATTGCAACGATTTGTTTTTGTTTAAAAAGTTGACAACTATCGATCACATGCTCTTCTTTTGATATGGTGGATTTCCATTATCATCCTGTAAACCAAAGACTATTCTTTGCTTTAGTCTATACTAGAACTTTGGAAAAGATCGATGATCGATTTAATTAATTGTACTTGCATCTACATTCACTAAATGATTTAGTTCTATGGAATTTACGAGCAATACAAAATTCGACTAAATAATTTAGTCGACACAAAAGTTGTATGTAATGCGCTGGGCCTTACATCTAGACCTAGGACAGTTATTTGTTGATTTCTAAAAGAATTGTTCTAAGTGACATTTAGGCTCGCTCGGTATTGGAGGTCACTACTTATGTCACTCTGACATCAGTGCAGTCATATACTGTAGTTATAATGTTTCCCTAAAGATTTATGAAATTTTTTTTTTCGAGTATAAAATCTGTAATGGATTGTTCAGGCGGTGCATTGAAGGCGATGTTAGGGGTCCTGAGTGCTTTAGTAGCGGCGGACGTCGCTGGCTGCTCACGTCGGGAGCTGTTAGCGTTACTCGTAGCACCTGTACACCGTTTGCAAGAGCATAATGCTTCCGCGCATCATATTAAACAGGTAATCAATGTATTTTGTTTTTCATACATAATCCGCCGCCAGTATTTCTGTCATAACTTCGGTGGCCCGCCCGATGGGCATTGTTCTATGTCTCTTAATAAATGTGATTAGAAAATATATCAACATCTCAGCTCATATATGTCCCACTGTTGGGCTCGAGCCTTCTCCATAATGGGAGGGAAAATTACCTATATACTACGCTAGTTAGACGTCTTGGTATAGGGTTTTGTTTCGAGTTTTCCTTCTCTTGCATAGATATTATATACATTTTATACCCCATAGTCTTCTCTTACAATCACCCGTGGGTAAGATGGGGTTGTGGGTTGGGGAATTGTATTCTTATTCCGTCACCACACGGAAAATATATACTTCCGCTTAATGTAATAACGAGAGGATATAAAGGAATATAATAGTATATTAGTTGTGAATGTTTATCAATCCGTGTAGTGCCTGAATAAGAATACCCATTCACTACTACCTATCTTGCTCGTGGGTGTCATAAGACGACTAAGAGGTATGTTATGCAAGTAACATATATACAAGAGAAGGAAATCTAAATAATACTCTACCTGTCTGATCAGAGTAAGTTCATATAGGTCTATTAGGGTCAATATCTCTCCCATAGTAGACTCAAGCCTATTTTTGGCGGCGGGCTACGGTATGTCACGCCCCGCTAATCTGTCCGGGGCGACAGAGAAACGGTGCCGACCCCGTAGACCCGCCCTACAATATACGAGTACGTCTCGACGCTGTGCGGATGGGTCATTGGAACGCGGTCTTTTTCTTCAGTGGCCCAGCCGGCGGTCTACCCTCGCGGGTAGTAGACTCAAGCCTACGAGTAAGATGGATATGAGTTGAAATGACGATGATGAATGTTTACCCGTGTGATGACGGATAAAGGATACAATGTATCACCACCCCTTAATTTCTCCTTCGAGTCTTAAAATCGGCCGAGGTATAGGAGAATGGCTAGCAACTCTCTCCTGGAAAATTTATAACACCAATTACGATCGTCAATTTTCTTGCCACGCAGGGCTTTTGGGGCATGGGCATTGACCCTTTTGTAATAAGGCATATTTTAAAGATTGTACGTCTATGAGTTCATGATAATGATATGACTGTTTGCAGGCTTTCCATTCGTTAGCGAAGTGTGTGGCGGCTGTAGTGGTAGAGGGTGGTACCGATGCTTTAGACGTAGTGCGTGGATTTCTGCGTGACGCTGCCCAACCCGCGTCTGACGCACATCACATGTTCGCACTACTTGCGCTCGCAGAAATCGGACGCCACTTGTAAGTGATCATTACTATTATTTTTAAATACAACACCTCATTAATGGACTGAAATTGCACCTAAACTTAGAACAACAATTTGCGGGTCCCATGATGGTTCTGCGTGGGTAACAAACCCTTGGCGACAATTGGAATAGTAAGTCGGTATCTTAATCACTACGCCATATGTGCAGACGTCTATAAAACACCTCAGAGGCAAAATTAGAACAGAAGAATTTCGTATAGGGATTTTTGTGCCTACTGTTTGAAGATTTTGAACTGAAATGCGGACCTCTAAACGTTTGCAGCCAGTTTTCTTTTTAATTCTATTCATTTAAGCATATTAGCGTCCATTGTCGGACTTAGGTCTGTCCGAGTCTAATAACACAATTAACACGTTTGACAGGCAGGTTAACTATTGCATGCTGCCCATATTCTTGTAGTGTTCTCTTGAAGATTTTCTGTGTGGTGGCGGCGACAAATACTACACATAGATTGCTCGTGGGTGTCGTAAAGGACGACTAAGATCTTTACATAGATCTGAGCTAACATCTAATGCTGTCTAGTCAACAATTACATTCCCAGGGAAGACGTCGTGACGTCAGGCAGGTGGCCGGTCATAAAATTTGCAAAAGTTTTGCAAATATTTACGTTGGTAGAAGAGAATACATATTGTGTCGACCTCGAGTAATTGGAATAAGAGCAGGATGATGATGATATTTTTAGTGATTTATCTACTGGTTTCTTATTTATTTTCACAGACTAAGAAGTGGTGGTTATAGATTATATACTTGTGCTGTCACCATGAGCTTTAATAATAATATTGTAATTAAATTATCTTTGGTTTTGTGCAATTTATAGAAAAAATTGTTTCTAAGCGTTCCTATTTTTCAGGGACTTAAGCTCCATACCTAATTTGAAGGAGGTACTATTAAGTTCATTTGCTCCATCGTCGGAAGAAGTGAAATCTGCAGCGAGTTATGCTCTCGGATCCGTAGCGGTTGGAAATCTGCCTCAGTTCCTGCCATTTATACTGGGCGAGATCGAAGCTCAACCTAAACGACAATATCTGCTTTTGCACTCCTTGCGCGAGGTAAGAGATATTAAATTATATATTATTAGTATGTAGTACTATTAGATGTTCGCGCTTTGGCTCCTATACTATTTTAATATTTTTGTGTAGTACTTTTTGTCTCCCATTCTCCTTATAATGTGTATATAAAATTACACGATTGCAGATAAGGAAGATAAATTGTTTATTATTATTATTTTTATAATATTAATTATATGGTACAAGATGACAAAGAGTTGTAGCAGATGACATGCCTGCATCTACTTATCGATGTTCATTGTTGGACGTAGGTCTCGTGCCGAGGGGGAGGGTGGTTGGTGGTGATAGTGCCATATTCCACCCGCTTAGCCAGCGGTTTAGTGTTCTTAGTTGGTATTAAAATATCCCAAGAAGAGTCCTGCTACCCTATACTCTGCTGATCATTCAGCTATTTTTATGACTGACATGAGAAAGTAAGGTTTTGTGATACATTGTGTTCTCAAACCGTATCTGCAATTCCTCCAAAAAAAGATCTATTAAATAAAAAACCATTTCGTAAGCATGATATTACTGGATTAGCTGAAGTTCTTTTTTTTTATAAGTTAAATGTTACTATGGAGGAAGTCAGGTTCAACAATGAAAAATAATGAGAAAGAAAACAAGCAGATTTATTGAGCAATTTAATTTCATTGTATAGATTATAAATATGAATTTTAACACAATTTAAAAATTTAACAAACATTATCGTATTTTTCTTTAGATAATTTCTTGTGAGTCCTTCACGCCTGAAGGAGTGGAAGCACTAAGGCCTTTTATACCTGAAATTTGGGTACAGCTCTCTAAACATTGTCAGTGTGCTGAAGAAGGATCACGCAATGTGGTAAGTATGACCTTTTTAGAATAAAATGATATGTTTAGAATAAAATTATATGTTGTAAAGTCATCTCGTTTTCTGGTATAAATTATATCCTATGTGCTAATCCAGGTCTATTTATTTGACAAATTCAATTCAAATCAGTTTTGCGTCCTTGACTAAGGAAGTGTACGTAGTCTAAAGTACACACACATTCCATAGACATTAATGAATAAAAAAGAAAATTGTTTATTTACATATACCTATATCAAAGTAAAATATTATACCTTAATAATAAAAATTTGCAGGTAGCTGAATGCTTAGGTAAATTATGTGTATTGGAGCCAAAGGATTTATTACCCCATTTGAAGGAATTTCTCAAGTCCCCTGAACCTCTCACTAGAACAACTGCTGTCACTGCTGTTAAGTTCACGATTTCGGATCAAGTGAGTATTTTTAAAATTTTATTAGTTCCATAAAATCTGGATAGTAATTTGACTCTACATCGATACACCAAGAATATTTTAGTATTATTATGAATAGTTTAGTAAGTATAATCTTTAGGCACGATTAAGCGATAACATAAAATCTGGATAGTCAGTTGGCTATATAAAATTATAATTTGCACATGTTTGATGATTCATTTCCTTAGGCGCCTTGGATGACACTAAACTCTACATCGATACACCAAGAATATTTTAGAAGTATAATCTTTAGGCACGATTAAGCGGTAACATAAAATCTGGATAGTCAGTTGGCCATATAAAATTGTAATTTGCACATGTTTGATGATTCATTTCCTTAGGCGCCTTGGATGATACTAAACTCTACATCGATACACCAAGAATATTTTAGAAGTATAATCTTTAGGCACGATTAAGCGGTAACATAAAATCTGGATAGTCAGTTGGCCATATAAAATTGTAATTTGCACATGTTTGATGATTCATTTCCTTAGGGGCCTTGGATGATACTAAACTCTACATCGATACACCAAGAATATTTTAGAAGTATAATCTTTAGGCACGATTAAGCGGTAACATAAAATCTGGATAGTCAGTTGGCTATATAAAATTGTAATTTGCACATGTTTGATGATTGATTTCCTTAGGCGCCTTGGATGATACTAAACTCTACATCGATACACCAAGAATATTTTAGAAGTATAATCTTTAGGCACGATTAAGCGATAACATAAAATCTAGATAGTGGGTTGGCTATATAAAATTGTAAATTGCACATGTTTGATAATTCATTTAATTAGGCGCCTAGGACGATACCAAACTTCATCGATACGCCAAAAATATTTTAGAAGTAAAATCTTTAGGCACGATTAAGCGGTAACTGAATTCTTTTGAGGCCACCATTGCAACGGAAACGCGTTTTTTTGTGACTAAGTTGTTAGCCTCAGATGGCTATGACAACTTTACCCGGACTGCGGGTGAGTGCTGAGGCCTCTCAACCCGAAGAGACTCGTTATGATGATGACGCGATTATATACCTGTCATCCACTTTTTGTATGTTGCATTGTAATATTTTTTCAGACCATATTCGAACATCATCGACCTAATGTTGACTAGTAATGTTTGTGCAAAAACTCATAAGACTTCTTGGATTTATTTCATCCCTAAGGATTTATCCTAAAGCAACTTTATTTAAGACCAAAATCCCACACGAACAATCTATATACTTATGCGGCGGTGGATTTTTAACAATTTTACTGCCATAGTTCGCACGTTATTTCGATATTCCAGGAAATCCTTAAAGGATTTAAATATGAAATCTTACAGCGATTGCTGCCATTTTATAAGTGTTCTCATTTAGTTAGTACCGCTGACAAATTAAATGATTATATGTGTATATAGCCGCAAGCCATCGATCCACTGCTAAGAAGCTGCATGTCGGAGTTGCTGGTGCCTCTGCGCGACCCCGAGCTGGGTGTGCGCCGTGTCGCCTTAGTCGCATTCAATTCGGCCGCTCACAACAAGCCCTCGCTCGTACGCGACCTACTACCGCAAGTGCTACCCACCATCTACAGCGAGACCAAAGTCAAGGTACCTACTGTTTACTACGTCTGTATGTATACCTGTGTCTATCGATGTACAATGTTAAACATAGTCCTCCTTAAGGGAGAACAATAGCATTAGTGTCGCATTTGGTACACGAGTTACCGATCGTGGATATAATTTTCTTAAGAGAGCGTTGCTACACATTCTCCTCCGCAGCCTACAAGCTAGATTTTAGTTTTTTTCGAATCCCACGGGAAAGTAAAGGATGGTGACATAGAGCGTTTTCCAATTACAGCATTAGAGCGCATTATGCGGCATAATGCTCAACGTGCAATCGATACCAACTCAGTGACAGAAAATTGAACAAGTGTTTTTCTTTAAGTTGGCATTGAATTACGGTTGTACAAGTAACAGCAGATCAGGTTAAATGGAAATTTAATCGCTTATATAACAAATTATTGATATCGCTTATAACAAAATATTATATAACAAAATATTATATTTGTTATATAAGCGATTAAATTTCCATTTAACTTGATCTGCTGTTACTTGTACAACCGTAAATCAATGCCAACTTAAAGAAAAAACACTTCTTCAATTTTCTGTCACTGAGTTGGTATCGATTGCACGTTGAGCATTATGCCGCATAATGCGCTCTAATGCTGTAATTGGAAAACGCTCATAGTGTCTATTTAACCCGTCACTACACAATGAAACTTGTTATATTCCTTTTATGCAAATTGTTCTACAAGTGAGCCATTCAAATATTCTGCGCAGCTGTTTTCTCTTTCTTTCAAGCATAGCACAGAGGGAGAAGGCCTCATTCAGATTTGGTTAAGGCACTCCAATAACAGGCTTATGAGCGTCTATGGGTAAACTAATTCTATAGAACCTAAACCCTTTTTTTTGCGATGGGCTATGGATGTGTCTCGCCCCGCCAAATCAGTCCGGGGTGACGGAAGAGGCGGCGCGTGACCCCCATAGACTCACCGTGCAACTCCTCTCTTCGCCGTGCGAGCGGGCTACCGGTAGCCGATCTTT
The DNA here is from genome assembly GCA_905163515.2 of Lymantria monacha. Taxonomy (NCBI): domain Eukaryota; kingdom Metazoa; phylum Arthropoda; class Insecta; order Lepidoptera; family Erebidae; genus Lymantria; species Lymantria monacha. The sequence goes on from LR991083.1 coordinate 15,250,254, forward strand.
GTCTTCGGTGGCCATAGAACCTATACCCTAGTAAATAAATTTTACCGTAAGGCATACTTATTATTGGTTTAGGGATATCGGGGATTAGTCCAGTACCTGAATTAGCCTGAAGCCGACTGTATGAGGGTGACTACTTACCGTTTCGTTGCCGGTAAGTCAACGGAGTAGGTACCCGAAAATTTAACTCGACGGGCTACACAGTAATCACGGCATAGACCAATTAGCGGAGTGGGGTAATACGATTAGCTAGGGGCCTCACGTTGTCACTCTATTGGCTCGGACGGTTTACGTTGGGTGTAGCTAAACAGCATTAAAAAAAAATTGAGTTTGGCAACAATTTTATTTTACATTGATTTCTAGTTTTTATTATTGACGTTTTTCTTCTTATATTTCATGCTTTATAATTCTTTTGTGTTCATATTTACAGAAAGAGCTCATTCGAGAAGTCGAAATGGGGCCCTTCAAGCACTCAGTAGACGATGGCTTAGACTTAAGGAAGGCAGCATTCGAATGCATGTACACACTGTTGGGTACTTGTCTTGATTGTCTCGACGTGTTCGAGTTCCTAAGGCACGTTGAGGATGGACTACGTGATCATTATGATATCAAGATGCTCACATATCTGATGTGTGCTCGTTTGGCGCAGCTTTGTCCTGCTGTTGTTTTGCAAAGTAAGTGGGCACTCTTGTGTTACAAATTATATATGAGATTAATATATATTTATTAAATATAGATTTTAGTGGTAATCCATGGTGTTGATAGTTTTAGATCTGCAGCCATAAGTAAGCTGGTTCATATAGGGTAGTACCATACTCTTGTAGAATATAGACGCCTAAGCAGTAGTAATTTGCTACTAGATTTGGTTCGGTGTGCAAGTGATTATGTAGCCCAAACCCCGCCTGCCACCTTTCCTATCTCGTTTATTCTTCCCAATTCTGTAGCTACGATAACTAGCGTCATGGCTATACCCCTGGTATGAGCAGCTGTTATCAATTAACGTTAGGTGTTTCCTCGTCTGCCACTAAATGTAATTTAAAAAATCAAATTAATATTAGTGTTACATACGCCATTTTGGATATTAGTTTCTCATCTATTTTGAAGTAAATAATTTTTTTACTTAAAGTTAATGTTTCCATTAAAAAAATCACGATTCCCGCGTGTGTATCAATCTTTTAGAACGTGAGTTTATCAAACGTTGTCGTTGCTAGGTGAAATACATATGCATAATAAAATCTTTACTAATTGTTCGAGTTATACGCACGTGTCTTTTAATGACGAATAATTTATCTGTCTAGGGTTAGAAAGTTTAGTGGAGCCTCTGAGAGCGACGTGCACAATGAAAGTGAAGGCGAACTCTGTAAAACAGGAGTACGAGAAACAGGACGAGCTCAAGAGGTCTGCTCTCAGGGCGGCTGCTGCACTTCTACAGATACCAGAAGCAGGTACAGTATTACTTCAATCTCCCCAAACCATAAACAATATAATACATATGATTGCATGGATGGCGTAGTGTTCAATGCTTTGTACAATTCATAAATTGTTGTTCATTAGATTAAAAAATATAGGCAATAAGATGCGTTCGGAAAAAAAATAAGGAAAGTAAAAATAAATGCTATATAGTCTATACTAATCCTCATCATTCTCCTGCTCCAATTACTTGGGGTCGACGCAATATGTATTCTGCTTCCGTCGTAACTATTGCAGAGTTTATTGGCAATAGTTTTATGACTGGCTGCAGGCTTGATGTCAACCCTCTTGGGAATGTTATTGTTGACCAACCGGCATCAGGTGGAATTGGTCTAGGTCGATGCAAAACTCTTAGTCAGTCAAACATAGAGCAGAAATGCTATATGTACTGTATTTACAAAACTATATAGCTTTAAGTAATCTATAAATATGTCACTGTTTTTTTTCTGCTGTGCATAAATTTGGTCAAATATTTATCCTATTGTTTTATTGATTTTTACAGAAAAGAATCCTCATTTAATGGACTTCGTGACTCAGATCAAATCGTTCCCAGACTTGCAGCCTATCTTTGAGTCGATTCTTAAGGACTCGACGGGCGCTAGCGGCGTCGACTCCAATCTCATGGATCAAAGCTAGCTGCCTAAATACAACATACATCACATTCATTCGCAAATTACGACTCGAGGTTCCATGTTATTTTGATTTTGTTTTCGTTTTTAATAAGAATGCATAATTATTTTCATTCATGTCATGTGTAAAAATTTAAATTGAATAGAAGTTTCGTTAAAATATGCAATTTAATTTCGCTTCTTAAATGTTTTGTGTGAAATAATTGACACAATAGAATTCAACAGCTTTATTATAAAGTTACAAAGTATACCAAACATCAGTACTTCTAATCGTTCTGCTGTTTAGGGAGCTACAAAGGTTATCCCCACATTAGGCTGTTATATGTGCGGGCATAACAGATTGCTATGTACGTTATACTGGCCACGGTTACGACCATTGGGTCACCAACTGTAGCTATATATATGCGTACGTAAGGGGCGCACATTAATTGCGTGAGGGGATCAGGAGAAAGGGAGTCAAGCCGAATCTCACTAATTCTCACGTGGGGAAGAGATGATTTCGCCAACCATAATGTAATTTTTTGGGCAAAAATAATATAAAAAATGTGATTGATTTAAACAATCTCAAATAATAGCCTTTACTAGCTTTAGTAAAATAATAAAATGAATTATTTTTTATTCAATCCAAAGCATGTTACACAAAATACAAATTTTGAAAGATCTCACGTGAGATTAGGGGATTAAGGGAGTTGGTTGAGACAAATCTTACGACGTCTCACTAGGGGGAAGGCAGCTCAAAAAATTCTCCAAAATGGTTCACATAGTTAAGGGACGCCCCCTAAATTAATTGAGAAAGAATTAAATGACCGTTTAATGTACGGCGACGGTGACATTTATAACGTAATCGTAACAGGTCGCCTTTGAAATATTAATGGTCAATAGGTGTTTGCTTTAGAATTTGATATGCATGTCAAATTACAAAATGGACATAAAAATGGCGTCACGATATCACCATTAAGAAATTATAATAGAATTGGGTTCCAGTACACGCAAATTTGTCGCGCTGCTCGTAAGGGAAATTAGATCTTAAGGAATCCTTGTGACGTCACTACGTATAAGTTGTGACATTGGATATTACGCTCGCATAACTATCGAATCCTATTAGTTGGACGCACGAATTTGGTTGCGCTAATAATAAACTAAGCCCGTGAGCGCTTTACCTACGTCATAGTATAGAGAATTTTCTAACGGCAAGCAAGTATCATTGACTATGAATAACATTGAAATAAAATTCTAATACAAATTACTGAAATTTTTAGCATTTAATATGCTTAATTATTTATAAATACCCGATACGAAACGAAAAATGATGTCACAACCCCGCTTGTGACATCATTTTTCGTTTCGTATCGGGTATTTATAAATAATTAAGCATATTAAATGCTAAAAATTTCAGTAATTTGAATAACAAGGTTGTGTCATCGTTTAATACAATTCTAACTGTAAAGTTTGAAGTATTAAGTCTATACAATGTGTAAACATTGTCCGATAGATGGCATACGTCACCTTGAAGACGTAAGATATAATATGATTCGAAATTTGCATGTCCTAAAATAGTTCACGATGGTGTAAGTGGCAGCACGGTTGGGCCGGATTCCCAATAGGTGCGGGTTCGAACCCCGCTTGTGACATCATTTTTCGTTTCGTATCGGGTATTTATAAAAAAATTCTAATATATTAAATGATCTTAAATATTACATAGAAACTATAAAAAAAGAGAAACATTATTTATATTGTTTTCGGGCAGTAATTTGAGACAAATTCACTAATGTAAATGAAAAACACCGTGACTCACAAGATCCGTAGTAGCAAACCAGTTACGATCATTGAAGTATATTTTTGTAGGCAAAAATTCAGTCATTAATACTATGACGTAGATATAGCACTAACGAGCTCTTGCTATATAAATATTCATATAGATTGTATCGATAGTTATACAGAATAATCTATTTTATTGATATGTATTGTGATATTACAAACTACGTGGAAAAATCATAGGCAAATCCATAAATACACTAGTAAAGCTAAATGTATATTGTATCTGTTATTTCCCTTTCCTCTTCACTGCGGGTGTGGCGCTAGCAGGTCTCAGCGTATCCTGTAAATTGATGATTAAGTCCTCATAACGTGTTCCTTTCAATTGTATGTTAGTTACAGTTTTTTATGCCTACTTTCAGCAGTAGATGGGCGAAAGGGTGATAGGGTTTTATACATATTAGTGTTTTATCTTTAAGTTTATTCGCTGTTACATGCGAATAAACTTAAATCTAAAAAAATGAAATCTAATCAAATAACAATTGTAAATGTAGAATATTTGAATGGTGCCTTTTCTTCTTGACAGCGATGACTATTGTATGCTGATAACTAAAAGATTTGGCTATGAATCGTGAGTACAGGACTCACGATTCAAAGAAAAGGATTTTGCTATTAGAATAATTGCGTATTACTTTGATTAGACTGCAATATTTTACTCAAATACAAAAATACACGGGTGAAATATAAATGCAATCGTACTAACTCTTCGGGGATAAACACCTACAGCCTATAATTCATTCATCAGGCTATAATATCTATATATAGGTTTGCTGCGAAGGGTAGATAATGGTATAATCGCTACGCCTATCAATTGTTTTGGTGATTTTAACGTTATGAGTTTCACAGGAGAACATAGTTGTTCACTGCTTTAGTGCGCCCATATCTGATTTATACAACACTTGGCAATGTAATGGATATTGTATACCTATTTATCCTGTCAACATTTGAGAAGAGAAGAATGAGAAGGGATAAAATAAAATAAGAATGAGAACGATAGAATACTATAAAAATAAAATATAATAATACCGGTTTGGCTGGCGATGCGCGCGTCAGTGTGGAACTGCTGGCGTTCCGTAGCGGCGTTCGCGCCGGCGCGCTGCCCATGTTGCCCATCGCACTCGCTGGTCGCTCCGGGCTTAGCTCCTTACTGCATACATGATAATGACAAGAAACTTTAAATAAATTTCTACGATAAACTTAATTCTTTCATCTTTATGCGTTCCAATATGTGTCAAGGCCTTCCACCATGATAAGAGGAAGACTAATCATCATCTCATCATCACAGCTTATATATATCCCACTGTTGGGCTCGAGCCTCCTCCATAATGGGAGGGTAATTAACCTACTATACCACGCTGGTCGGACGTGTTGGTAAAGGGTTTTGTTTCGAGTTTTCCTTGTCTCACATAGATATTAATGCGTTTATATTCCTTAGTCGTCTCGTATGATCACCCACGGGTAAGATAGGGGTGGTGAATTTTATTCTTACTCCGTCACCACACGGAAGAGAGAGAAAGATAAGAGGAAGACTAAGCTATCGCTTAATGCCACAATGGTCAGACAATTATGAGTTATGAGTTATATAGGTTTTTATTTCTACTTCTCTTTGTCTTGCACTGAAGTTGTCGAGCAGATAACCAATTCTCTACGAGTAAGCAATTCCGTTTAGTGACGCCTTGCAACACCCGTAGGAAATAAAGTTTGGTATATAATATGTATTCTTACACCGTCAACATACGGATAACCCTTTATTTACAATTGTACAGTACAATTTATTATTTCATAACCATAGTCGCCTCCTTTGTTATCCCATTCTTTGTTAAGTCGCCCATTTTTCGCAAATCTTATCTTTAACTGACGTTATTATTTAAATCTACCTGTTACCACGCGAAAGTTGACCTTTTCTGCTGAACATATCGGATAGACGCCCTCGGAGGTCGCGTTTACTTCCCGCTGCGCTCATGTCTGAATCCGAACCCTGCTAAAATGAATAAAATTATTCTTCTGTCTTTATCTTAATTTTACATAATTTTCTGTTTGTCGCGGTGTCTTCTAGATCTTCTAGAAAATAAAAAATGATCACACTGCAAGTGTTTTGTGTGTGTGTTATAATGGCCATCCACTATTTCTTACATTTTTTCTTAATTTTTTAATATTGAAAATTCTAAATTATATTTCTTATTCAAAACAAGTATTTTTTTCCTCTCAAATTATTCTCCTGTCTTTATCTTAATCCTACGTAATTATATAATGTTCTACATCTAAATCCATGTGAACACAGAAGGTAATGATATTGTAAGTGTTGTTGTTTATGTTATACGACCAGCCACTAGCCCTTACATTGTTGCTTAATTTCTTAATATTGAAATGTCTAGTAAATGCTATATTATTATATATTACTTATTTAAAACATACCGCACTTGTACAAGACTAATCACAAATCTAATGTCACACAGGTAGTGTGCGATAGAGACAACATTCGCTCGCCCGAAATTAACCGATTGCCTATTTCTAAAGATCGATGTGCAATATTTATTGCCTGGTACTGTAGGGCGTTTATGTGTTTAAATTCCACAAAAAGGCAAAATTCGGTAGAAACGATATACGAGATAGTCGAGCCTATTTTATTTCGAACTTGATTGACACTGTAAAAGACTGTAAGATTTATTAATTAGGTATCTACCTGTGATACTGTACCGATGGGTCTGAAATCCACAACCCCTGTGGTATCCACTTGGTCATCAATGGAGCGGGACTTTGTCAATTTTTTTAATTTACCAAATATACTTTTCTTTTTCTTCTTTTCTGTGGCGAGTACTTCACTCTGAACTGATCCACCTGATAACCGACTGTAAAACAATGAATGTTTTAGTCTCTTGAAACATACTATAAGACTTGGGGTTTTAGGAATTTGGGTTTATATTAGGTTACCTGTCCAAACTAGCGTCTCGCTGCATGCTTGAATAGCGTCCATCATCATCCAGTGATTGCATCGATGAAACGCTGCCCTCATCCATTGATTTCCATATTGTACTCTGAAAGAATATTATATAAATTAGAAACACATAAATGATGCAATTTAAATTGGTTTAGTGATGCCATAAATAAACAGGATTAAAAGGACTTCCGATTATGTCTATGGAGATTTTTTATGAGTTTAAATATTATAAAAATAAACGAAATCATCAGGTATTAGGTTCACAATTGTCTATAGTTCAGCCATAGCCGTGAAGAGCGGCAACCGGCCAAGGTGTATGGAGACACATAATCTTATGAAATATGTTGCATTTTCCAAATCTGTCGTTAGTCTATGAGTAATACCGCGGGTTATGGGACTGAGGAGGTTATGGCAGAAATACTCTAGTAAAGTAAAATACATAGTTATTATAAAGATGACAGATCTATATATTCGTTGAATGAGAGAGAAGCTATGTATGAGTTGTATTTGAAAACTAAAAAAAACTGAGCAATGCGAGAGGGCTGAGTAAAAGAAGTGATAGAAAGGGGTCTACGCGCGTGAATGTGAGCAAAACCAAAATAATGGTCTTTGAAAGAGATAAAACCAGAACAGATGTAAGAGTAACAATAGGTGCATAGCAAGTGGATGAATTTGTATATCTTGGATGTGGATTTAGCCGAGATGGAAGGTACACCACTGATATAGAGCGAAGAGTGAATGCGGGAAATAGAGTGAACGGAGCGTTGGGGCAACTTCTCGGCAGCCACCACCTCAGTAGGGATGTGAGGTTACTGAAAAAAAAATCGATTAAATAAAAATCGATTTTTTTTAAATTTAATATTAATCGATTATCCAAAAATCGATTATAATCAAAATAAATAATCGATTTTTACGAAAAAATCGATTTTTTTCTATTATTTAAAAATGTATATACTTTTCATATTCCAATAATAAACCTAAGAGATTCATATTAACAATTTATCAGATTAAAATCAAATAAAATTATATGAATAAAAAATCAACCAATTCACATATAAAATTCATCAAAGCGAATATTACTTTAAATTTTCAAGGTAAGGAATAAGGAAACCAAATGTAATTATGGACACATTTTTTTTTATTATCATAAAAATGAAATGATGAACATCCTAACAAAATAACAACCTTATTGTCTCAAAAACTAAAATATAAATCACAACAAAAAAATGCCATAAATGTCCAGTACTATTTTACATTTAGGCCTACGTCTAGCAGTGGACGACAATAGGCTGACATGATGATGATTTTTTTTAGGGAGGCATAGTCCGGAGCGTGTAGGTGGGCATAGTCCGGAACGTGCACGTCGCGTCCCCTGCCGGTCTAGTCAGACTTCAATCCGGCTCATATGCGTACCGCAGTGCGGGTTAGGGTGTCCCCCGAAGGCGACGCGTACCGACGATAGATTTAATTTTAGTAGACAGTTGCCTCCGAAGCAAAATATTGGACGCCTACAGAGGCCCCACAGTCGATACGGACCACTATCTCGTTATTGCGAGATTTAGTGGTCTGTTCAGAAAGTGGAGGTACTGCCGAGAGCGTGTCCACTTCGGAGGGCTTGAAAGAATAAAGATTGAAAGTTTGCAAGAAGAGTGTGTAAGAGAAAAGTATTCAGAGGGTGTGCGAGAACGGCTGAAGATGGCAAGCCAGCCGCAATCGGACATTGAAGAATGCTGGAGAATATTGAAAGAGAGTATGGTAGATATAGCGAAAGAAGTATGTGGAAGCTCAAAGAAGCATAGAAAAAACAAATGGTGATGCTTGGTGGGATGAGGAAGAGGCAGCTTCCGTAGAGCAAAAGAAGAAAGTGTGGCTGGACTATGTCTCTTCTTTGAATCTGAATGACAGTATGGCTGAACAGAAGAAAGTAATATATCGGCAATGAAAGAATGACACCAAGACCTTAGTGAAAGAGAAACGTGATAGAACAAATATGAGTGCAGAAGATAGGCTGGCTAAAAACTTCGAGGGTAACACCAAACTCTTTTGGAGAGAGGTGAAGAGGTCTCGGGGTGGTTAGTCAGCCTTCAGAATGAATAAAATAAGATCTAAAGGTAAGACATTCTTACACAAATACAAGACGTGTTAAGCCGATTGAGGGCATATTTTGGCGTCATGTATGCGGATACTCGGGTACCAACCCGAGTATCCGTGGTCTAGTAGATCAACATTCGGCACCGGCGTCCTCCGATGGCATCAGTATGGATGAAGTTGAATGGGCGATAAGAAGTTTGAAAAATGGTAAGGCAGCGGGCATTGATATGGTGTCTGCCGAGATGTTCAAGCTTGGCGGCACCTGTGTCTGGGTGGTGTTCCTGTTGTTCCTCAATTTATGTTGGAGCTCGGGAATGGTTCCCAGGGACGGGAATAGCGCAGTCGTCGTGCCTTTGTTTAAAAACAAGGGTTCACGTTATGACTTCGCAAATTATAGAGCCATAAGCTTGACCAGTTTGGCAGTAAAAGTGTATGCTAAAATTATTGAAAGGAGAATGAGGATGGAGTCCGATGGTTTACTGCGTGAGGCACAGGGAGGTTTCAGGAGTGAAAGGGGATGCATGGATTAAGTGTTCTCTCTGCGCAACATTGTGGAGAAGCATCTGGCTCTAGGTCAGAGAGTTTTGTGGATCTGGAGAGAACATTTGACACGGTTGCACGAAAGGAACTTTGGGACATTTTACCGGAGTATGATATTAACGGTAAACTGCTGCAGGCTGTGCAGTCCAGTTACATGGGATGTAGAGCTTGTGTGCGGCTGGATGATGGAATGTCGCCTTGGTTTGACGTCAATATCGGCGTTAAGCAGGGGTGCGTTCTATCAGCCAGGCTGTTTATCATATATCTAGATAAATGTCTCCAAAGGTTGAACGATATGAATTTGGGAGTCCAGATGGGCGACTCAGTGGTCAGTGCTCTGCTCTATGCAGATGATGCAGTCCTGCTGGCGCAGTCAGTGACTGTCCTGCAGACCCTAGTCGACACAATTACAGAAGATTGTAAGAAAAGGGGTCTACGCATGAATGTGAGTAAAACCAAAATAATGGTCTTCGAAAGAGATGAAGCCAGAACAGATGTAAGAGTAACAATAGGTAATGATGTACTGGATGAATTTGTATATCTTGGATGTGAATTTAGCCGAGATGGAAAGTACACCACTGATATAGAATAACTTGCTTGTCCCAACATTACTATATGGAAGCGAGAGTTGGGTATGCAGAAAAAAGTATTAAAGTAAAATTAATGCGCAATGCGATCTCTACGGAAAATCTGTGGCTGTGTTAGGCTGATCGATCGCATTCGTAACGACGACGTAAGAGAGCGAGTAGGTATGAAAGAGAGTATTGGTGTAAAGATGCGAAAGGGAATGCTCCGATGGTTCGGGCATGTGGAAAGAACGTCGAACGAACGTCTGGTTAAGAAGATATACAATGCAAAAGTGGAAGGATGTAGATACCGGGGGAGACCGAGACTAACCTACCTAGACCAGATCGGTCATGTACTGAAAGAAGGTGGAGTCAAGAGTCTCCGAAACCGGCGAGCGTGTATGAAGAGAATTATGAATGTTGAGGAAGCGAGTGAAGTATGCAAGGATAGAGTTCTCTGGCACTTTGTTCTCTCTGCCTACCCTACAAGGGACATGGCGTGATGGTATGTATGTATGCTGTTTTAAATTTGTAGTATTACTGCAAGTTTTTAGCTCTTTGGAACAGTACTTGCATATTGCTGTATGTTTCTTAATCGTAAAATATTTTCGCCAACCGCTTTTAGATGTTTTACTATTGGAAGACATTTTTATGGTTTACCAAGAACTACATTATTATGGCACTCTTAACTTGTAAATAATAATGGATTTACTTCGAGTTTTATTCATCCGTTCCATAGATGGCGCTTTTCATAAAAATCGATTAAAACGCATAATTTATATAATCGATTTTTTAAAAATCGATTAATATTACTAAAAAAATCGATTTTCAAAAATCGATTTTTAGAAAAAAATAATCGATTAAAATAAAAATCGATTATTTTTTAACATCCCTACACCTCAGCCAGAAGGCACGTGTAGCAATACATAACGCAGTGCTTGTCCCAACATTACCGTATGGAAGCGAGAGTTGGGTATGCAGAAAAGAGTATGATAGTAAAATTAATGCGGTCGAAATGCGATCTCTGCGGCAAATCTGTGGAGTTAGGCTGACCGACCGCATTCGTAACGACGACGTAAGAGAGCGAGTAGGTATGAAAGAGAGTATTGGTGTAAAGATGCGAAAGGGAATGCTCCGATGGTTCGGACATGTGGAAAGAATGCCGAACGAACGCCTGGTTAAGAAGATATACAATGCGAAAGTGGAAGGATGTAGGTACCGAGGGAGACCGAGACTAACCTACCTAGACCAGATCGGTCATGTACTGAAGGAAGGTGGAGTCAAGAGTCTCCGAAACCGGCGAGCGTGTATGAAGAGAATTATGAATGTTGAGGAAGCGAGTGAAGTATGCAGAGATAGAGTTCTCTGGCACTCTGTTCCCTCTGCCTACCCTGCAAGGGATATGGCGTGATGATATGTATGTGTAGCAATTGAAAAAGGTATGTTTAGATGATTTGGATGCGTATAAAGTACGAATGGAGAAAGACTGATATCAAATATATAAGCAAAAATTCATTCAGGGCTGGTTGGAATTAGAAGAAAAAGCTACCATTTTTTTTAGACGAAATTAGTAATTTTAATCGCGGGTCTGTCATTGTTGGATTTCTGTTTTAATTTCGAAGACACCAATAATTATTCCGAAACAGTAAAAGTTACTTGAGGAATGATTAGTGTATATCCTATTTTGTTATTCCTATGTTTATAAAAGTTTAAAAATATATCTATATTACATATATGTTCATGAGTCGATTTAAATTGACATAGTCATTATTATAATTGGTTACCTGGTCTTTGGTGGTCTGTTCAAGTGATATAGACCGTTTTTTGAGTGAGGCAGGACGAGTGGGTGTGCGTGACGCTGCCGGTGTCACCGATAAAGTGTCGCGGGGCTCCGTCGACATTGCTCTGAGGAATATTATAATTGTTAAATTAAATGCATAAAATTCACCAGGCTCTCTTTCCTTTGAGCGGTACTCAAAATCTGACAGTCGCAATAAGTTGAGCCATATTTACGCAAATACGTACTTAATTACTAATTTCTATATTTAATTACTAGGTCTAGAGCATAAAGTTTCTATTCTCGTACATACATACGAAAATCGAACTTAAGTTTGTAATTCTTGGAGAAAGCTAGTGTATATGTTTTGGAATATCTGATTTCATGCCTCATACGTACATCTCCTCATACAGTACGTTTAAGAAATATTTGCAGTATTGAGTATTGATATTATAGTGAGTAGTTAGAGTAATAAGTAGTCTACCTTCTCGCTGTGGCTTGATGTCGTCGTTGGCGTTCCGCAATACGCGAGGCGCGTAATTCATCAGTGAGACGACGCAACCGCGCTGCTGTGGAAGCAGCCTCTGCGCCATTCGCTCCAGTTTCCGGTGTTGCTGATCGTGATCGCGATTTTGATGACTACAAGGTAAATTTGTATATATTATATTATACATATTCCAAATTTTCTAGTAGGGAGTGTTAATAATAAGGTAACGTTTTGATCAAAATGGAATTGCAACTTCATCATCACATCATCACAGCCCATAGAAGTCCCACTGCTGGGCTCGGGTCTCCTCCGTAATGGGAGGGAAATTAACCTACTATACTACGTTGGTCAGACGTGTTGGTATAGGGTTTTGTTTCGAGTTTTCCTTCTCTTGCATAGATGTTATATGCGTTTTATAAATATCCCTTAGTTGTCTCTTACGATCACCCACGGGTAAGATGATGTGTGAGGGTGTGGTGAATTGTATTCTTACTCCGTCACCACACGGATGAAATTGCATTTGGAATTGCAATTGGAATTGCAACTTAATACTTAATAATATAACAGTTACAATGAAGCGTTCTGATAAAATCTTGTGGCGCCTATTTAAGCATATGAGACGTATCATGGCGTTAACAAGCAAAACTTATAGGTACATAATAATTTATGAATTGCAACTAATCACTTCTCATCATCATCCTGTTCTTATTATAATTACTCGGTATCGGCATAATATGTACTCCTCTTCCATCATACCTTCCATCCTTTTGGGAACGTCCATTAATCACGTGATCTGTTTTTTAGCATTTTTAATCAACACCCCCCCCTTCCCCCTTGGTGATACGTGGTGAGGTTTAAGACTATCACCCCACCTCCCCCACCAACTGAGTTACGTGAGTTGAGTATCACGTGAGTTTTTAGTTCCTACAAAGAAGTAGCCCACAGCTCATTATATTCTCGGTTTTTGCTTTTTTATACTTTGCAAAAATCTTTTATATAGATTACCTACTTTAAACTTCGTTCGTTGCCTGGCAACGGCAAGTCAATGTCACACTACACGCTGCTTTTCAGTTTAGAAATCGCAGCGTTTGACGAAAAAATAAATACATGTGATATCTTACTACACGGGACTTTTGACGGGAATTTGAAAACGTCATGTGGTGCTCTTGTATTATATTCTATATCTTAGTGTTTTAACGTGTTATATTAGATAATTTTGATGGCATTTTATGTAATGTGATGTGCGGAAATACTGGGATATAGTGAATATCATATAAAAGTGCTTTACAACGTTTTCGTTTTCCATCAAAATTCCCACAAGATACCATTAACAGTGTGGCCATTGCACTGTTAATGGTGACAATTTGACTTAGACAACGACTGACTTGAAAGACTAAAAACGTGAAAATATTTATAACTTGACACTGGCACCAATAGCTCGTATATGTAGCTGATTGCCAATATATAAGAAGAAGAAGAAGAAGAATCTTACTGCACTCTCCCCTCCCCCTTGTGATATTTCGTGATTTTTGTCAAACCCTTCCCCACCCTTTCAAACCTCACGTGATTAATGGACGGCCCCTTTTGGGAATGTTTTGTTGACAAGACGACGTCACATGGAGTTGGCCCAAGTTGATGTAAAGCTCTTAGTCGTTTTTTACGACACTAACAAAGATTTGTAAGGGTGGGTGGTATGAGTAGCTGGTATTTTGTTAGTTTAGTGAGATACCAAAAGTACAATGTTACTATTTTTTTTCTTTTCCACGGCTGTTGTAAGTACATTAACGGAAGTAGTATTAAAATAAGTGTAGAATTTTTGAATTTACACGTGTTGATATGGGCTGTACATACGAGTATACCGCTAGGTTGCGGTAAGTACTGGCTGCCGTTTTCTTAGCCCCGTATCAATACTAAATATGGTTTAATAAAATTAATAAATTCATCTCAATCGAGTGAGTGTGAGTGAGTGCGATTTTGGGTGAACGGATTCATATTTTACTTCGTATAGTAATTGGGAATGAGATCAGTTTATTTATAAGGGAACAATCTTGTGTACACAGGTGATACGTATATATATTCTATCTTCTTATTTGTTTACTTGAGATCGTACTTAAAGTTGAGATTAGTTTATTATTACGGGTCTCAGAGAACGTACTCATACTACCTGTCCCATTTTTGCATTTTTAAAATTGATCGAAAAATGTCTAATTTTGTTCAAGCGTAGTATTTTTGAAGATCCCTCCACCTGAACAGTACGTGTCTTTAAATTGTTTCAATCACTGTTGTCTGTTCTATCTACTTACTATTAGTACCGGTATGCGCAAATAGTAGCACTCTATTCTTTCAATCATTGCCGTTATCTGATGATGTATCAATAAGATATAGATACCATAAGAGAAAGATTGCTGGCATACCGGATTTATGCTCTTAGAAGCATTAATTAAAAGTTAATTCTGATTATATATAATAATACCTATCGGTATTCAAATAGTTGTTGATTAAAATCTCGAGAACTTGGAATTTCAATCCTCTTATTTACCCTTGATTAAACTCTATACTTTTGTGAAATCTTCAGTATTACAACTGGGCTACCTAGCTGGTTACAAGATTAATATTTAAGCAGATCTATTCTTCTTACCCTATTTCTTCGTGGAGGTGTAGGTGTTGCTAAAGATTTTTCAGGTTTCACTGGAGCATCAGCACGGAATAATTCCGGGCTCTGTTTCATTAGGTCATCTATAGTTTCCAGTAATTGAGTTATTATTCTATCATCTTCCTGGAAATGTTAGAGTTACAAAATTAAAATCTAATATTTATGATATAATGAATTATTAATATTAAACTATAGGCTTAGCACACTGACATGCGACAGCGGCGTATAAATACTTGCTTATGTCGCTTTATTAGTGTGTAGTGTGTAAAAAGCAAGAAGTTTTTAATTTCATCAAAATATGCCGAAGCGACATATATATAAATATAATAATTAATTAATTATATTTAGAAAAATGAACAGTCTTCTTATCTTACGATGCTGATTAGTGTTAGCGTTAGACATGGTTTCGATGTCATGCAAAACGTTAGTGGTTTTCAAATACGGCATTACTAATAAACAAAATATAAGTATAAAACAGAGGCGATATGATCTATAGACGAAAATTTTCGCTGGCAATCTGTATGTTGCCTAAAAGTGAAATACAAGATGACGAGAAAGTATTTATGTTGCAAAAAGTGAAATCTCTAATTTCTTATGCCAGAAGTGTTGGACAGATCTTGTAAGCTAACCTGCTGTGCACGTTTTAGTGATCCAACTAAAAGTTTGTTCTGATCACGGTCTCGATCATGACGATCTTTGTCACGTCGTAACTTCTCATTTGCTGTACGTAACTTGGCATGTGCATCTCGTAACTCCAATAAATCACATTGTAATTCTGTAACCTGCAACGTAAGTCGATTTATTAAATGTTATATATTGAATTACTTATACGTTTGGTGACGGAGTGAGAAAACAGTTCACCACCCCCTATCTTACACGTGGGTGATTGCGGAAGAATGCGTGTTGGATATAAAATGCATATAACATCTATGCAAGAGAAGGAAAACTCGAAAAAAATATAATATATACCAACACGTCTGACCAGCGCGGTATAGTAGATTAACTTCCCTCCCATTATGGAGGAGGCCCTAGCCCAACAGTGGGACGTATATGGGCTGTGATGATGATGATGATTGAAATACTTATTTCCAGTGTGGTGAAGGGGTAAGAAAACAGTTCCCCACCCACTTTCTTAGCCATGGGTGTTGTAAAATATGACTAAGTGGTATAATATGTATATAACATCTATTTAAGAAAAGGAAAATTCCGAATAAAACCAATCCGTTTGAGTAGCGTGGTATAATAGGTCAATTTCCCTACTGTTTTGGTAGTTAGAGTCCACCAATGGGAAGTATATGAGCTGAGATGATAATGACGATGATTATATGTTGAATATAATGGAATAGAGTCTGAAGTTATTTTTTATAATTTTGTATTAATAAGTTTTTTAGTTCCTTCTGCATAGTTTATGAACTAGGACAATATAATCATAGCTACGCAGGCGTTACCTATCTTATAAATGAGGTTGCTAGAACCAGAGCGGTCTAGCTGCAAGAACCATGTTTTACAATATGGAGGGAATTAAAATTAAATTCAATTCAATTTAATTGATTTGCACATAAGCCGTAAATATACTTGTATTGCCATCTATTGATAAATGCTTGTAAAATTTTTTAGGTCGCTGTAATTTTAGATTACGAAATTGCAATTTGGTTAAAAGTTGCAAAAATGCAGTTAGGCCACTCTTTCAGTTCTAGCAGCCTTAAATATGAAAATGAGTTTATTTTTTACAATTTTACGTTTTAATTACTTTCAATAGGAGAAAGAAAGATATAGATAAGGGCCTTTCATCCAGAAAAAGGCACTGTTAATGAGGAATAAGAAAATAACTAGTTAGCCGTAATAACTGACTATTGATTTGAATAAACTGTATACGTTCAGTATTATGCTGGAGTAAAGATTGACAATAACCCTATGAGAACTGAAAGGTAACTTATATAATACCATAGCTAATATATGTGATCTCCAAAAAAATTGCAGTCGAGGTCGCGGATAAAATAAACATACATACATACATATCATCACGCCATATCCCTTGCAGGGTAGGCAGAGAGAACAGAGTGCCAGAGAACTCTATCTTTGCATACTTCACTCGCTTCCTCAACATTTATAATTCTCTTCATACACGCTCACCGGTTTCGGAGACTCTTGACTCCACCTTCTTTCAGTACATGACCGATCTGGTCTAGGTAGGTTAGTCTCGGTCTCCCCTGGTACCTACATCCCTCCACTTTCGCATTGTATAACTTCTTAACCAGACGTTCGTTCGGCATTCTTTCCACATGTCCGAACCATCGGAGCATTCCCTTTCGCATCTTTACACCAATACTCTCTTTCATACCTATTCGCTCTCTTACGTCGCCGTTACGAATGCGGTCGGTCAGCCTAACTCTACAGATTTGCCGCAGAGATCGCATTTCGACCGCATTAATTTTACTTTCATACAATTTTCTGCATACCCAACTCTCGCTTCTATACAGTAATGTTGGGACAAGCACTGCGTTATGTATTGCTACACATGCCTTCTGGCTGAGGTGGTGGCTACCGAGAAGTTGCCCCAACGCTCCGTTCACTCTATTTCCCGCATTCACTCTTCGCTCTATATCAGTGGTGTACCTTCCATCTCGGCTAAATCCACATCCAAGATATACAAATTCATCCACTTGCTCTAGTACAGCATTACCTATTGTTACTCTTACATAAAATAAACGGGGATATTAAAATGAAAACTCACCTTTTTCTTCGCCTCTTCGGTTTCTTCTTCGGTCGTCCTCTTCAATTGTTCTATTCGTCTCTTCATGTCTAACCTCTCTTTTTCTCTCTCACGTTCAATCTATAAATAATAAATTTTACGAAAATGAACTGTATTTAAAAAAGGCAAGTATTGTGTAGAAGTCTTTTTAAATTTCAATAGATACTCACCTCGAAAAGTGTTTGTCGGAGATCTCTTGCGAGTGTCGAAGTTTCCTGTAGTAATCGTTGTTGTTCATCGCGTTCCTTATGCCAAGCAAGTTCCATACGTGTTGCAAGACCTGCCACACGGGCCCTTCCCGATGTTAGCAATCTTTCCTCTTCGTACTGTTAATATATTACGTATTTTATAATCACATATTTATTTTTTTAAATAACTTGCACTAATGAATAAATCGTTATTCCATAAGGGACTTATAAACATATAATAAGGACAAACTAGTTACAGTCAAACTCATAATAATTGCCACATAAACTAATGTCCTGTTTGGTAATTGAACTCATGTATATATCACACACTGTATATCTCTACTTAGACTACTAAAAAATTCTGTCAAGGTGTTAATTAACTTTACTAAAAGCTAAGTAAGTAAAATAGGTAGTTGTACCTCGTTAATCCTTGATTGCATTTCAGCAAATCGTACTTCCGCAGCCGAGCGTTCACTGACGAGTTCAGTGTTTAATTTGGAAGCCAATAGACGAGCTTCACATAATTCGTCCTCTAAACAAGCAGTCTGTTGCTCCAGTGTGGCTACTTTGCTGCGGTACTCTTCCTATAATGAGAATATATATTATATTTAAAGCTGATGAGTTTTTTACTAGAAGGCTCTTATTTCAGAAATTGTAAATCATTTTCTATTTTCATTTTACATAATATAATTATAATTAAACTTTCAGGCCACGCCTAAGACCACAAGACATATCAGAGCAGCGTAGCATTGATTAAAAATATAAAATCTGACAAAATCTACATTAATGAACTATAGAACTGGTATACACCGTCTAAATTTAAATTATTTAAACAATATATAAAACAGTATTTAAACATTCTGTAGTAGCTAAAGTAAATAAATTTTACTTCGTCTGTGCTGGATATTGAAGATCTTGGTGTTCTCGCATTTTTATCATTGGTCTTCATCTCTGACATAGTTTTTTGAGCAGCATCCAACATCTGCTTGTAGTTATCCCTCTCTCGTCTGAATCTTGATACCTAAAATATAAGATTATTGTTAGAAAAAAAAGTGTGGTGTGTATTTATGTATTTTTCTATGCTTATTGTATTTTTTGTGTCACCTGATTATGAAGCGACTTCAACTCATCTCTCATCGTATTCATTTGGCCTTCATATCTTATTTTCATCTCTCCCAGTTCGTTCTTCCTAGCTGCTTCAGCTTGTTCTAATCTTGTATTAAGAGCTGATAATTCTCTCTCTAACTCTGCATTCTCTGTGGTCAAAGTTCTTTGAACTTTTGAGACTTTTTCGTAATCTTCTAGTTTTCTACGAGCTTCCTCCAGCTACAAACAATACAATATTATGTTTTCTATAACGTGTTATAGTAAAATAACTCATTTTATATTTAGTTTAGTTTGTATAAATCTTATTTACCTCTTTCTTAGCCATATCATGATGATGTTCTAAAACATCTCGCTGATCTTGTGCATTTCGAAGCTCACGTTCTTTTTGTTCCAGCTTTACGTTCAGACGTGCGCGTTCAACCTCCCAACCGCCACCACATAACCGATCTTGTAGCGATGATATCGTACTCTATAAAAAACTTGAGTAGTATAATTCAACATTCAAAACTTAATTTAACATAATTCGGTTATAATGAGTACCTGCAGTTCAGTTTTTTCTTTTGTCCATGCAGATGACTGCGTATCATAGTTATCTTGAAGTGTTTTTATTTCGGATAACGCTGCATTCAATTCCTTTTGGACATGTGCCAATTCACTGAGAACATAATAAAAATAATACTTCTAAAAAAAATCACAAAGTACAAAATAGATTCAATAAAAATTTTTCAACTATGAAATAGATTAAAATCGCAAAGCGTAGGTACAATAAATTAAATAAAGAAAATACCTTTGAGCCTGTTCTTTCTCTACCGTAAGTCGCGCTTTAGTTACAACGTGTTCTTCCTCTAATATTTCATATTTGCCCGTTAACTCTTCATATTCCGCCTTTTCGACTGCAAGCGAATGCTCTAATTCTGTAATGATGGAAATAATTTTTATTTTTACCTAACATATATATAGCATTATTTCAATATTGCAAAATTCATTTAAAAGATGCTCAGGAATCACATACACACATACGTAGCCTCATGCCTGTTTCCCAGAGGAATAGATACAGGTTACGGATAGCCACAAACAACGATCGTGTCATACCTCACATCGCTTCATTCACACTAAATAACAGTCTTCATGCATGCTGTACGATTACACATACTCTTAGTATGACCTCTCGTCAACACATCGCCAGTTTGGTCCAGAAAAGTATGACGTGGTCTTCCCATTGTAGTCGTCCCATTCACGCTTGCTTTATATACGAGGGGAGGTAAATAAGTAATCGCGTAAACTGGGTGTTGGCGGGGAGTGGGATTATTTTTTTACCTGCACTAATTGCGGGACTACTTATGAGTATAAATACCAAATTTTATAAAAATTGGGTCATTCATTGAGCTATCATCGATCAAACAAGTCAACCCGGAAGAAAACTACAAAAATGGAGAAAATCGAGTTTTCGTTTACTCTTACGCATGCCTTGGAATCCTTATAGATGGATTTCAGCGTGAATAAGATGGCTGTCCACTCCATTCATAGACAGTATCGACCATAGTTCATTCCTTCAATGAATGCGCAAAATATTTTTGGCTAAAGGTCAGAAAACCTTTAGCCAAATATTTCTGCGTCATGCATCGTAAGGAGAAGACTTGATCTGTACAACCCATACCTTTTCGAAAACCCGCTTGTGCTTCCCATATTTTCTTATCGGTTACTTTCACTACTCTTTCAATCAACACTTTCGCATTTATTTTATAGCTTTTGGTGGCAAACGAGCAAGCAACACACCTGATGGTAAGTGTTACTGCCGCCCATGGACCTTTGCTATACCAGGAGTATAGCTAGGCCGCTGCCTACCAATATAACCCCAAACTCACCCAGTTGGGCTTTTGGCTCTCTCGCTCACCGAACGAAGCGCAACAGCACATTACCATTGCTTAGACGTCGATCTTCTGCGAGAGTGTGGTACTACCCCGGACGGACCGGCCCGCAGCTGTCGACAGAAAACTGTCAACAGCGTGGTCCTACCACTATTAATTTTCATACAGTTTGCCTAAAATGCTAAGAAGGTGTATGCCCCTGTAGTTTCTACAATCTTGTTGCGAACCTTTCCCTTTGTACAGAGCTATAATTACTGCCCAACACCAGTCATCAGGTACTTGGCCATTAGTCCAACAAAGATTGAAGAGTATACTGCTATGATCGCCTGTCCAGCCGTCAGGATTTCAACTTTATTCCTGTTGTATCCTGCAGATTTAACCGCTTTCATACCCTTCAGTGCGTTCATAATTTCCACCATAGTTATTCATTATCCATCTTCGAGATCTCTCAAATGATAGGTCTTGTGGTAGAGAAGAGCTCTATTTCAAATAAGCTTTCAAAGTACTCCTTCCATCTCTCTAGTACACATTCTTCTCTATTCACTATCCTCCCATACTTATTTTTGATCGGGGGCTAGCTATTCACTTTGAGCCCTTTAAAATTAAATAATTTGGATTACAACAATATTCCCATTCATGGTATATCCTTGTTTGATATATACTTCTGAAAATACTAACTTTTGACTGTTTCTTCATAATCTTGCTTGAGGTCAGATATCTTTTTAGCTCCAGCGCCAGATGATTGTTCTAAAATTTTTAATTTACCTTTAAGTGTTGCCAATTCTGCTTCTTTATTCTTAATATCTTTATCGTGAGCAGTACGCATTCGTTCCAATTTCTTGCGTTCAGCCTATAGATAAAATACAATTATTTTAAATCATGTCTAAAATAAATAATATTGTCGATAAAGCTTTTTTAGATGCTGCAAACCTGTAAATCTGTTTCCAGTTCTGCAGCCTTGTTTGTCCAGTAAGTAGATTCTTTCTTTTCTGCTTGCAACTTGTTCTCTTGATCTTTTTTAGTGTTCTCTAGTTTAGCTACCTCTGATTTCAGTTGCGTTATTTCTAATTGAGTAGTCGAGAGTTCCTTTTCAGTCTTAGTTAAGTCCTGTTTGACATTTGTTAATTCATCCTGTTTCTCTTCGAAATCTTTCGTCACTTTTTCTAACTTATCACGTACTTGTGCTAATTCAACTGATGATACTGCCTCATCGTATTTTTGATTTGAAGTGTCTCTTAGTGCATCTTGCTGCAATTGAAACAGTAAATATAATAATATCAATCTGACAATTGTAAACACCAATACCTACTTTGTTACAATGGGAATAAAGCTGATTATATTTAAGAATTTAAGGTGTATTGCAAGAACATGCATAGAATAATTTTACAAGGAATCAACATCGGCCTAGGGTGTTCTTCGTCTAATCAGGGTATATAACAGTGGTACATCACGATATTTAGTCAAAGGGGCATGCGCCAATGCTATTGCGAAATATATAAAACACGGAATACCAGTTGCTTTATGTGAATATCTTTAGCAGCTATTATTGATTCCAAATTTGTGATTTTGTTTGCAAAATCGACTTTCATTTCTTTAATATCTGATTGTAATGTTAAACATTTACTCTCAGTAATAAATAACTTTGCTTGCATTTGGTCTTTTTCACTGGTGAAATCTACTGATATACGTCGTTGACTGTCAGCTAGTGTACTAACTTGCTCCTTCTCTTGTGAAAGCTAGTATTAATAAAATATGTTTGTAAGTAATAATAAATATTATTTTCCATAAACTTATATAATATATTTAAAATCGTTTACCTCCTTTTCTAATTTAGCCACGCGATCTTTTCTAGTAGCTAGTTGTTTTTCAACTCGTTTATATTTTTCATCAGCATCCTTTAATTTCTTTTCTAAGTCATTTATTTTTTTTGACTTTTCTCCTACCTGAATACATGGAAATTGTACATTAGACAATAATGTTATTAGAAACCAGTTATAGAATAAAATTTCATCATTTAATACCTCTTTAAGCATTTTAACCTTGTCCTGTTCTAATTTATTTATTGCTTCTACTTGTTTTTTTAATTTGTCAATTTCTTTATCTTTTGTATCTATTTCATGTTTAAGCTCCTCTATTTTATTCATGCAGTCGGACATAGTTGTTTGTAAGGAAGTAGCATTTTCTGTAAAACACAATTTATTTTAGTACGTGGTATTTTGTTAATAATGTAGTTATAATAGATTTATTTTCTCGTACATTAAATTTAACAATATACTATGTAAAAACCTGCTTTTAGTTATGAAATTTTCGACTGAGTAAAGATTCAATATTACTGAAAATTTTATGGTAAAAATTATATTTTTCAATATCATCATCTCAATCAACATACCTCCATAAGGCAGTTACGGATAGTTGACCACCATACCATGCTGGTCAGACGTGGTATAGGGTTTTATTTCGAGTTGTCTTTCTCTCGCATAGTTATTATATGCATATTATATCCCTTAATCGTCTTGTGCGACACCCTTGGGCAAAACATGGGTTAGTAAATTGTATTCTTACTCCGTCACTACACGGAAGGAAACAATATATATAATAGTCAATTGTAAGTCAATTGTAATATTTGATTTATGTAATTA
Organism: Lymantria monacha; assembly: GCA_905163515.2. NCBI lineage: Eukaryota > Metazoa > Arthropoda > Insecta > Lepidoptera > Erebidae > Lymantria > Lymantria monacha. Next base: position 15,273,771 of record LR991083.1, read on the forward strand.
TACATACTTAAATCAGTGTTCAGTTTATTAATTTGTGATTCCAGACTTTTTTTACTATCTTGTAAAGTTTTGCATTGATTAGACATATTATTATTTTCTTTCTCTAAGGTTTTCAATTTATTATTTATATCTGTTTTATCTGATTGTAATTTTGTATTCAGATCTTTTAGTTTAGCGATTTCAGTTTGTAGTCGATTTTTTTCGTTTGTGAATTCAGAGTCATTTTTGGATAGTTTTGTTCTTATATCTTCTATGTCTTTTTCTAATTGTACTTTAGTATTAATTTCCTCCCCAGAAAGTCCAGCATTCCTCATAATCACATACATTTCGCCTGTAAAATATACACGATAATATTATTAATCACTACATAATATTCACTTAGAGGCTTCCTTATTATTTTTGTTACCTATTTCATTCTCCAGTTCTTCGATCATTTTCTTCATTTGCAATTTCGTTGTCAAATCAGTTAATTTCTTTGGAACCCTTGGCTTAAAATATTTAATGGCATCATCTTTTAATGCTTTTAATGAAGCTTGCAGTTGAGCTTTTTCCTTTTCCAACTGTAGGTGTATTTGTGTCAAATTAAACAATAAAAATTAAACAATATAAATGCGGGTGATAAGAATTACTAAAGAATATTGTTAATATTGTATATAAAAATATTACGATACGTACCTTATTCATGCTTATTTTTAATCTATCTAAATCTTCTTGTTTTGTTTTTATTACATCACTTTCTTTCTTGTTATTAACTTCGCCGCCGAACCTCACTTTTTTCGGTTCAATTTTTTCATCTTTGTTATTTTCATAATCTTTTACTTTTGATAATGCTTCCTTAAGTTCGTTTTCTAATTTTACTATTTTATTAGCACTTTGTTCCATTGATTTCAAAGATTTTGCATTTTTTAACAACTGTAAATAATCACATAGATTCGTTAAATTGGTCACTTACACACTAAGAATACTATTGTTTTAAAAAAAGCTGCGTTTAATATGGCATATTATTGTTGCGTTACCTGTAACTTTTTATTTTCAGAAAGTAATTTTTCATTGTCTGCCTCTAAAGTCTGTGTTTTTGAGCGAAGTACATTTGCTTCTTGCTCTATAACTTGCAGTTGTCTTTTCAAATCAACATTTTGTTGGTCACCGTCCAGTGATCTGAAAGTATCAAAGACTTTTTTACATACACTGTACAACACACAAATCGTCATCTCAGCTCATATATGTCCCACTGTTGGGCTCGAGCCTCCTACATAATGGGAGGGAAATTGATCTACTATACCACGCTAGTCAGACGTGTTGGTATAAGGTTTTGTTTCGAGTTTTTCTTCTCTTGCATAGATGTTATATGCGTTTTATGTCCCTTAGTCGTCTCGCACGATCATCCACAGGTAAGATATGGGGTGGTGAATTGTATTCTTCCTCCGTCACCACACGGAAAAAATCGTAATAAATTTTAATGCTTAAACCATTTTTATGATTAAATTATTTTAAATTGTGTTGCAGCTTAATAAATACCTATCTAGCCTTAAACAAAAAGATATCTTACTTGCTCTTTATGAGAGAAGCTTTTGGTTTCTTTTGGGTTAGACTTAGCTCGGCATGTAGTCTCTCACAGTCTCGTTCTTTTTCAATAAGTTTTTTTCTCAAATCATCTATTTCATCTTCTAGTACCTACATATATATAAATGTTACAGTTAAAATATTTCCTGTTTATTATAAATAAATTAATATTTTTTTTATAAGATTTTTTCATATACCTTTACTTTTTCTTCTGCTAAGTTGTTATTTTTAGAATTAGTATTTCTGCGAAGAACTACTGTTGAGTTGCTTTTTGGTTGACTGGCAATTTTGTCAGTTAATTCTTTGACTTGCCTCTTTAAAGAATCTTTATCTTGTTCCAATTCTTCAACTTTTCGTCGTAACACTGATGCTTCCTGAATGTGATACAGTGTGTATTTAATATTTAAAATAGAGTATTTATAATACTTAAATAATTGATATGTAACAAATACCTGTTCATTTAGTTCTAGTAAGAGACGAAGTTCAGCTGGATCTTCTTCATCAGTTTGTCCATCCTTTTCGTTAATATCAATACCCAGTTTATTTGATGGAGGCGTAGGTGATAGCTTACGACCTGCAAATAATTTTGTATCACGTTATGATATTACTAAATACAACATAAAAAGCTTATGAAATATTTAGTTCAATATGTTGAGGCTTTTGGTGAAATATTAGTAAAACTCATGAATAAGTCTATGTTTCTTTAGCAAATTTTCAGCTATGTATATTCCATATTTTTTAAATATTGAATAAAATCTATTTGACTGGAGAAAATGGCTACCATTGATACGCCGTGAAATCATTAAAACAACAAGCATGTTAGTAAACATCAAGGGCTAAGGGTATGTTTATTAATATATATTTTAATGTAAGTATACAATGAAAATGATGGCACACAACTGGGTTTTGATGTGCTCCAGATTTAGGATAGGATATGTTAAAGAAAACATTCGATTTTTCACAATATAAGCAATGACGTACTTCTGGCTTTGGTAGCCATTTTCTTCAGCTGTAGAAGCAAGGACTCATTGTCATCTTCGACCCGTGACGCAGTTTTACGTAAGTTATTTGCCTGTAAATATTCGTTAGTTAAAAATATATAACATTTTTATTTTAAAACTGCCACGATCAAACGATTTTTGGCATTTTGTTATGGACAAAATTAAGTAAAAAAATCAACATTTACTAATCGGGTGAATTATAAATATGTACCTATATTCGACAACCTTACAGCCAATGGACTAAATAAGGATAAAAAGGGTACAGGATTAGGTGATAGAGATTCTGACGTTCTGTCTGGGGTAAGAGGAGGACTTGCCGACTGATCTTTAGTAAATATAGTTCTATATTCCAATGTGTCATTGACCAAATCAAAATCATTCTCAAACATATGATCTTCCTCATTCTTAATGTCGATAGTTTCTGTACTAGCATCAACAAGTTCTTTATAATTATTGACGGCTTGGAGAGCCTTATCATTATAAAGTTTTGCGGCTGTTTGCACATTCGCATTCCTTAATTTTTGTTTATCAGTTTGGACGAAATTATTGATACCCATAAATTCAGTTTGAATAAATTTATTTTTCATGTATGCTGTTTCTGTTTGGGTGTACATTTCTAATAAATCTATTGTGTTTTGAATAATAGAATCCAGAGTTATCTTGCTGGTATCAGTCATCACATCATGGACTAACACAGTGTCTGTTTGACAGCCTTCGGAATAACTAGTTATACAATCTTGTGGAGACTGAGTTACTCGGTTTACGCCGATTGAATAAGGACTATTGTCTAAAGATGACAGATTTTTTTCTAAGGCAAGTTGCATTTCAAGGATTCTTCGAATCGTTTTTGGTTCATATTTTTCGTCATTATCTGTTAACATTGAAGGTGAAATTGGATCTGATCGGGATGATTGCGGAATAAGTTGTGGATGTATTCTTCTGCCTTCGCCACGATGTCGATATCGACAGGCCTGTTTGAACATAAGACTCTTTAAGATTGGCTTCTTAAAACAATATATAATTACTTTATTACTATGTAATCAATATGATCACCATCCTTTCTTATCCCTAATTGGATCTTTATACTCGGTATAACATATAACAAATTTTGGCAGAAATTCATTTTCCTCGGAGTAACTTCTGTCTGAGCACTATGGTGCTGTTATGACAGAAAGAACTACCCATATTCTAATATTAGAATTTGGGGTCACCAATGTGACCAAGTTCATTGTCATTGATATTTATGACAGCGCAACTCGCATCTCAGAGGCACTAATTTTAAATCTTCACATTTTTAAGATTACATTTAAATATTTTTGTATGTATATAGTACATATATGCATAAAATTATATTTTTATGCATTTCCTTTTTAATCAGATATTTTTCTCAGCCATATAGCAAGCAATAATTAACAATTTATAATTTAACTTTGAATTATCTGTTATAGTGATAGGTGTAAATTTGTTATTCCAGTGTGTATTCTAAGTAAGAACCTATTAAGGGATCTACGCAGATAAAATTTGCAAGCGATGTATAATTTCAAATGATATCTATGGCAACCGTTTTGGCCAGTGGGGTTGCTAATTTTCTTCCTTTATAAAAAGCTCAAACTCACGTATACGAACTGAGAAGAAGAAACAAAGAAGGACATCGGAAAAGTAGAGATACGCGCCATAGGTTGGGAGTCGAGATTTCTATTATAGTAGTAGTGGAGTAGAAAGAACAACTCTTCACTATGCTATCAACGTAACATTTTTCTGAATTTACTTATTGTTACAGAATTGTGTTTTGACTCATATAAATTGGCAATAAGCCAGTTGATATTGTTTGGTCAAGAACTATCCGTCGAGCTTATATAAATAAAAACAAGCGGCAACCTACACAATATTTTCAATTTTATTTATCGCCAAAACGGCTAAACCTTTCATGAAATTTTGTACGTTTGAGAGAGCTCCTTGATTATTAAATTCAGAATTGAACCAAATAGATATCGCAGCGATCGTGTTCTAGAATTAATATTATTTTCCTTTAGATTTATTATAGAACAAAGTCTTTTTGGGTCATTTAGTAGGTACTGGTGTAAAATAAGTATTTTACTGTAATCTCTTTATAAAGTAATATTACAAATATTTAAAGAGTAATATTGAAAATATTTGGTCTGGATGCACTCCGTTTATACCGTCCGAGGCGACGGCAGGGCCGGGTGCCGTCCCGTAGCTTATCGTGTTCCCTCTCTGTTGGGCCGATCACTGGTACCGATTTCTTGACATCCGTGCCGGCTCGGAAATATTTAACCGCTACGGAGCATACAGTATTGTAACCCATACATATGTATATCCACGTTGTGTATTCCCATTGTGTATCTTTGCCGCAATTGAGATCATTAAATGGTCAGTGTCTAAACTTTAACCTTGCTATATTTTTTTTTGTAGGAGAATATAAGAACGTTTGTACCTCAACAAGACAGATTAAAATACAATATGTCGCCATCCCTTACTGTGAGAATTGTAAAAATCAAATAAGAAAGCATTAGAGGAGAGAGAGAGAGAGCAGCAGCGATCCCTAGAGAAAATCATGATTCCAACTGTTATGGCCCAAACACCCTGCCAGGGATAAAAAACATTCCTCTCAGATCGCATCCGTTTTCAGTATTAAGTATTTCTGTTGATGGTAATTGTAGCTATCTACTAATGAACCGAATGTAGATATTGATAGAAATATTAGTGTTGTGAGAAATGACATAATGTGTTGCCGTCTGTATTAGTCTAGAATAGGTACTTGACCCCTCTACCGATTACGGATATGATGATATTTCAGCATTAGTAATTTAAAAAAAAATACCTCTTCCTCAGCATTACGTAGTTGTTCGCGTAGATCAGCTTCACGCTCTAATGAATCTTGCAGATCTCTGAGTAACTGTGCAGGGTCCTCTTGGCTGCCACCGCGGGTCAATGATGAACGGGACACTTTCTAAATCAACAATTATTCAAACTTTAATAGAAACTTCAAGCTACGTGCTATTTCTCAGATATCTCAAATTGGACTGCAGCCTTTGCTGTTCAAGTGAGGCAAAAATTATAAATTTGAGAAAAGTTATATGCTTGAACTCAACTTAACTTTCTTTTAGGTACGTCTGTTATTCGATACACAGTAAATGTATTTATAAATTTTGGAATGTTTCCTATCTTGGCATTAAGCATTTTCAATATTTTCAGTTTTGTAGCGTCATTATACTTCTATGCTATCTTTTTGGACATTCTACCATCGGGCAATGATATTATATTTATTCTCTGAGATATGATATGATGAGAGGGAAATTGACCATGCTAGTAAGACGAATCGGTTTTTGTCGCGAAATAATTCTCTGTCTTCGATATTATCTGCATATCCCCTAGTCATCTTTTCCGACATCCAGGAGCAAGACAGGGATGGTGAATTGTATTCTTAATACAATCACCACAAGAGGAGAAAATTATTTATTTACTTGTAAATAATAAGTTTATATTAGTAGTTTTAGACAAACAACCATACAGAATACGAGTGCAGTTAATCGCATTTGGAATGCATACTTTACCCTAAATTACTCTCATTCTGAAACGAAAGCATTACTCAACTGGACAATTGTACTAACGATAATAAGTAATAGTAATTTATGTTATGTGGCGGCGGCTACAAATAATCAACCCTCCTTGGGAATGTAATCGTCAGGCAGATGGCCGGTTGCCCGGCGGGCCACCGAAGACAAAGATCGGATAACGGTGGCCCGCTCGAACGGCGAAGAGAGGAGTTGCACGGTGGGTCTATGGGGTCACGAGCCACCTCTTCCGTCACCTCGGATCGATTTGGCGGGACGAGACGCATCCATAGCCCACCGCAAAAAGAAAAAAAAAGGCGGATGGCCGGTATTAAAACGCTTATCAAAACTATTGTAATATATACGATAGAAGAGAGAGACATATTATACATAGACATATCCCAAGTAATTGAGATAAGAGCAGGCTAATGATGATGAATATAAATGGTAATTCCTCATTTCTGTGCTGTTTGCTCATTTCAGTGGTGTTCTCGTTTACTGCCTCAAAATGGAGATCGGACTCAATAGGTTTCCACCTCAGTGTTATATCTTTTGTCTTTGTTTTTAGATACAAATGATACTTAAACTAGCTGATTCAACGGACACTGTTCTGTACAAAACTAAAAAAAGACAATAATAATGGTCCTTTAAATCGATCGTAATGTGTCCAGTTGTTCTCCTAAATCATTCTTGAATGCAGCAAACACATATAAAAAGTTCATAACTTCAAGCGTGTAGAGGGCTTTCAGACATACATATATACAGCAGAATTAAATCGGGTTTTCTATTTTAAATTATTTATATACTTGTACGAGAATATCCAGATCATGAGCATATTTTTATTAGAGAACCACTTCTATTTTCTCACTTCTCGTAATCGTGGGTGATCGCAAAAGGCAACTAAGGGACGCAAGCATGTAGGAGAGGAGGAAATCTCGAAATAAAACTCTATACTAATGCATCTGACTAGCGTGGACTAGAATAGTTTCTCTCTTATTGTGAAGGAGGCTTGAACCCAGCAGCAGAACTTATATGAGTTTCAATAATGATGATAATTGTATATAGTGAAAGAAATAGAGGGCGTTGTTAATATCTATCATTGTATATAGGTATTTGCATATATATAAACCCCAAATCTATAATTGCATACTTTAGAAACGATTGTCGGATTGATTTAAATATGATAGCTCTTTTTACTTAATATCAAGCTCGGGACCAATAATGTGATCATACCTCTGTCTAATTTTGATTTGAGGTTGGTCTGAATATATGACATGTTAAAGAACCATTTTTGTTTATGACACTAAGAATATGAATGTTAAAAGTAACCCCGTCAACAAGTTGGTTCTTCTTAAGGTTGGCAGGCGGTGCTCCAGAGGCAGTAGCTAGTTTAGTGTTAGCTTCTGCCAGTTCTCGTTGTAACCTTAACGCTACCTCAGTCGAGCGCGCCACTTCTTGCTCCAAGTCCTTGATGCGGTTCTCTCGTTGCAAGCCTTCTTGTCCGCCGACTATCTATAAATTAATAATAGTTGATTATCGTATTCTATGTATGTATACTCCTGACAAATTATAACACCAACTGGGCTCACTAACTCGCCATTTTGGCATTATCATCTCCAGGGGGCATCTATTTCTGCCAATAGACGTAGATATATTCATGGATGAGTGGATGGGATATTTCCTTTGTGGGTGATATAAAGACGTCTTTGGAATGTAAGAAAAAGAAGTAAAACTCAAAATAAAATGTTATAGAAACTCGTTTGGCCAGTATAGTGTAACATGCAAAGTCATCTACCATCCTCTATAAATAAAACTCTATAATATTAAATAATGAGGCACCATCCGTTGACTGTCATGCATGACTTCAAATATTAGTGTGTTTTGGCTGGATGTATCGCTTGCTTTTTTACTTAAATGTCATGAACAATATGACTGTCGATATGAGTCAGTTATTCAAATTATTCGTTCAAATTTAGATTATCGTTATTCCTTATAAAATCCGATTACGAAATGAAAAATGATGTCGCAAGCGGGATTCGAATCCGCGCCTATTGGGATTCCGGCCCAATCGTGCTGCCACTACACCACCGCGACTAATTGTAGGACATGCAAATTTCATTTCTTATTGTATTTACGTCTTAAGGTGACGGTATGCTATCTACCCGACAATGTTTACACATTGTTATAGGCTTAATACTTCAAACTTTACAGTTAGAATTGTATTAAACGATGACACAACCTTGTCATTTAAATTACTGAAATTTAGCATTTAATATGCTTAATTATTTATAAAATCCGATTACGAAATGAAAAATGATGTCGCAAGCGGGATTCGAATCCGCGCCTATTGGGATTCCGGCCCAATCGTGCTGCCACTATCGTTATTCCTTTTCTATAGAGAGATCATATGACAGACGCTCTTTGAGCGAAAATTCAGGTAGCCGTAACACATTATATTAGTCTTGGGCTTAGTCGGTCACCACTGAGAGCGCTCAATTTAGTTCATAATCTAATAGCGAACTAGTTCGCTCTATTAGTTCATTAGTTCTTTTTTTGAAATAATTTAGTAAAATCAAGAAAAAAATATATTTATAATTATTGCAAGTTCTGCTTATTTTTATTTAAAAAGTACAAAATATTACGTGAATATTTCACACGTTTATTTATGGCACATAAAGCCTTTTACTTAAATAAAAATGAAAAAATAAAATAATTTTCATTAATAATTCGGCAACAACTAGTGTCGTTCCTATTAGAATACGTAATCATAATACAATACTTAAGTTAGTAGTAGTAGTTCAAAACATTTACTTAAAGTCCGTTATTAGATGTGGATGTGAAGTTGTTTAGTATCGATATCGAAATATCAAGGCGCTCACAGTAAAAGGAAATAACTCGGTTGGTCACATAGCGCCACTGTCTAGTAAAGCGGACGCTAAAAAAATATGAAAAGAACTAAGAGCGAGATCATCGACGAACTAGTTCGCATAGTTCACCTAAAGGAGCGCTCTTCCCACCCAGGTCGTTCGCGAACTACCCAAGACTACATTATATTTACTTATGACGTGAAATCGGCAAAGAAATCAAAATTAGAAATAATAATAGTTGGATAATAATGAGACATCAATCTATAAATATATGTAATCTGTCCATATGGTGACTGTTTAATAACAAAATGTCGTCTTCCTATTTCTTGCACAGCTGGAAAAGTGAAATAATTTAAAGCAACTTGACGGAAGGGGTTAAACCACTCTTATAGTTTAACCACTTTTTATAATATCGCCATTTTTCCGTTTGAGTCGTAACATCGACCCAGAGATCACAAAATTTAAAAACTTTGTGATATGACATATGACCGATACCGTTTCAAGGTAACGTTGTGTTGGTGTTTACCTAAGGACATCTTGACGTAAAAACATTAATTAATCCATGAGATTTCTAGAGAACTACAAAAATGGGTGTCCAATTATTATAAACTACAGCATTTACAACTTTTTTCATTACTAACAAACAACAAAGTCGTGTTGTATCGGGTAAGTCGCGTATCAATTAGCACTATGTTCTAGGCAGCCTAGTGTTTTAAGAATTTACTAAAGAATCAAGCAAATAAACCTGCAACATATAAACAAAATTGAGGTATTTTTTTGAATCTGGATTCTCTATTATATTTTTTTATTTATAGTGAATCCAAAAAAAAAGAATGATTAGTAAAGACATTCTTTTTTTTAAATTAAATCATTTTTGTGGATTCTATCGCTTATGTACTCAATTTTAATTTCTTAACGTGTTCCGAACACGTTGAGAAATTAAAATTTAACGTTAACTTTTATAGCGTTCAAAGTCATGGAAGGATCAAATATTGATGGCCTAACACTGTATGAGGAGCGGAATGTCATTCACAAATCTTTAAAAACACTAGATTATATATATTTAAGCTCAAACATTCAGATTGTCTTACGAAATCGAGCCATGATTAACATTTTTAGATAGGTAACTATGAAAGCGCGCGCGCCACTTGATTCGATTTTTGAACATCTGCCGGACGTTTGTATCTATATTACTGCTATTACACTAGATCAATAATCAGTGTAATAATCACTAAGATTATTACAGTGATTATTGATCAATCACACATACCAATCAAGTCACATATACAGTTTTTTTTGATCAAGTCACATATACAGTTTTTTTAATAACAGATCTTTCATTATTCTTAGTAAAGAAATTATTAATTTCTAATTAATAAATTTAGGGCTTAAGAAATTTTACCTCTAAAAGTTTCTTCTCGTGTTCAGCTTTCTCTTGCTCAAGTTGCTCAGCTTTTCTTTCAGTCTTTTTTAACTTAAACGATAGAACTCTACAATTCTTGATTGTTTGCTCCAATTCTCTCCTCAGTGATGAGTATTCATCGGCTTGGTCCTCTCTAATGCGGAAAATAAAATTTAATGAATTATACTACTAATTAACATTTTAAGGGATTATGTGTTTAATCATGGACTGCACAGATGGCGTAGTGGTTAAGATATCGACCTTCCGTGTCAGTGACGTGGTTCGATTTCTACGCAGGATAATACTTTGGGTGATCTACAAATTGTTGCTCTGAGTCTAGGTGTAAATTATCTGCGTTAATTATATGTTTGTGAGGTCCCCCGCAATACAAGGATTACTTCCTTAGAGGAGGGTTGGTGTCTTTAAAAAAAAAAATGAAATCAGCATTATCAATATTTTGTTTTAATATCTTGCTGTTGTGCACTTCCTCTCAACATAAGAGGGTCGTAAAGTTTAGCCCAATACCCTCAGACACTCAGGAACCAGTTCATTTTATTTCAAGGTTAAGACAAAATTATTGTAATAATGTTACGTATATAAATCGACTATACTTTAAAATACCACGTTATTTAATATATAGTAGAATATATTGGCAAGCATACCTACACAAAGTAATAAGAGATACTCGATTTACATACATTTTAGTTTGAAATTTTGTACCTGCTTCATTTAGTTTAACTGGCTACTAGCTTAATTGTACCCATCAAAAATGTACAATAGTATTTTACAACACAATATTAGTATATATTTCTTCGGTTCCGCTTTTTTATTTCAAGAACTTAATAGCTTTTATCGAAAAACGAATGATTTATCGAAATGCATTTTTTTTTCCATTTAGTTTATAGCCAACGTTTGATGAAGATGACGTCTCTTATTTAAAAACTGCTGCATAATAGTTTTAATGCTTTTAAAATTTTTTTTTTAAACATGTACACTCTGAAAGAATTCTCCCTCTTCGGTTTTGAGTCTAATAAAAAGATTTATCGGCTATTAAAATATTTATGCTTGCAAATCAAGCATTATTTATGCTTGATTTTCCGCGTCGTGACGGAGTAAGAATAGAATTCATCACCCGCTGTCTTACCCGTGGCGGATTGCAAGAGACGATTAACGGATATAAAATCTATGCAAGAGAAGGGCATCGCGAAGTAAAACCCTATACCGACACGCTTGACTGGCGTGGTATAGTAGGTTAATATCCCTCGCGTTTGAAGGAGGCATGAGGGAAATAATGGGACGTGTATGAGCCGAGATGAAATAATACCTGAAGTTGTCCTGCATTTCTTCAATTTCTTCTTCAAGATCCCTTAGTTCTTTTTTCATGTCCTCGTTCTCGTCCATCAGCTCCTCGCACAAGGTTTCCGCAGCTAGTAATTTTGCTCTAAGTTGTTCTACTTGACGCACTTGCGATTCTACTGATGGCCGAGACTGAAAAATTAAAGGTGGCTTATGAATTTATTTTGTCAAGAAATTGATAATATACCTTGGCAAAATATACGTATTTTAAATTCAAGTTATATGCACTTCATCATTTTCATCATTTCAGCTCATATATTGTACCGCTGTTGGGCTCGAGCCTCCTCCGTAATGGGAGGGAAATTAACCTACTATGTCACGCTGGTCAGACGTGTTGGTATAGGGTTTTCCTTCTCTTGCATAGATGTTATATGCGTTTTATATCCCTTAGTTGTCTCTTAAGATTATCCACCGCTAAGATAGGGGGTGGTGAATTGTATTCTTACTCCGTCACCACACGGACGATATTATGCACTTATCAAATAGATTTTTATCGTAAAGTGAAGAGAATTTCACAATGTGACTGAAAACTTTCTGATAACTTTTCCTATTTAGGTAATATACATTACCTAAATAGGGAAAGCTATCAGAAAGTTTTCAGTCACGTTGTATACACGACTTTTAGGCGGTGATTGCGATGTATACTCATTACTTTACTGTAAGTAAGGATTTATTATTACTGATTGAGTTACATTATTATTTATATGAGTGACGTTACTTCTTCATATGGAACTATTCCTGTGCTTCAGCTTGAGCTTTCACTACTCAGTTAATACCAACTAATCATTCCATTTTGGGGACTAGCCAATTATCTAACTTTTGGTTCGTGATTCTTTGGAATCTATGACACAAAGTGTTATTTTTAATTCTTTTGGAGATAATATATAAATAAAATAATATCAATACGCTTGAAGTATACTAGAAGTATGTAGAAATAATATAAAACTCTTGAAATACTCACCTCAAGTTCACTCTCAATTTCTTTAACTTTTAACGTAAGATGTTTCTTTTCATCTTTCAAATCTTCATTCAACGTTGTGAGTTCATTAACTTTCTGTTGCAATTTTAGTACTTCTGATGAACGCCCTGTGGTATATTTATTCACAGTATCTATGTTTGCCAGTCTTCGTAATAATATATCACTTTTTTCTTTTTCAACTCTCTCACAACGCCGTTTTAGAGTGTCCATTTCTTGTTTTAAACTTTCTATTTGCTCCTAAAACACGTAGATAAATAGTAAATATTTTAATTTGCTATATATGAAGTTTAATTGCAAGTTTTTATGCATCAATTGCTATAATAAAGTAAAAATACTTCAATTTTACGTAAAATTTACAACAGTTTAAATTTAAACGCTTATTTACTTTTTTTTAATAAAAGATTATTTATAATATTTCTTACCTGATACTCTTTAACATTAACATCAACGAGAGTGGTTTCTGTAGTGACAGTACCAGCAGTGCTGGCATCGTCATCCGACTCATCTTTCTCACGAGAGGGTCCTCCCCGCATTGGAGGTTTCAAGCCTCCTGACGAGTTACGAGAACTCTTGACCTGTAAATGTGTGATTAATTTTACATTTAGAATGTTGTTGAATAATTCTGTTCTATTTCTTACAAATAGATCATGGGGTTTTGTTGTGTTATGGGTATATAAGCAGCATTTAGGCGTCAAGTTAAAAAATACTATTACTACAAGTGTTTGATATTATCAATATTAATATTCAATATAATTATTTCTAATATTTACGTGAGTATAACACTTTTGAAATAAAACTAATTTTACGTTATGGTCTCGGGAGGACGAGAAGTCTTCCCATGACCATGATCACTGTGTAGTGTTCGAAACGTCGTGAAATTAAAAATCAAATACAAATGCGATAGATTCCGTAATAACTAGTTTTATTAATATTCAATATTTGGTAAATATTTTTATATAATCTACGAATAATTTTTTGAACGATAACCCAATATTATATATAGGTGCAAAATAAAATTCTAAATTTCTCATTATTACTAATAATAATACTGTTGAAATTCACCTGCATCATAAAGTTCACATCATCTTTAGTTGAAGATTTATCTTCTTTAGATCGTACAGGCTTTTCTTCTTGATGAACTTCTCTACTTCGTGATAAACTTCTTTTTTCTCTTTCTTTTTCTATACTTGATTCCTTTTCAAAGCTGTTTTGAGATTTTAGTAACTGCATCTGTAAATAGATTCACGAATAATTATAATATATGACAAGTTAGCCAAAAAATTGTCCGTGCTCACATTTCTAGAAACTTCAGAAATTCTTGAACCAACTGTAAGTACTAGTAAGAATTTGAACAGATCATTGAAAAACCGTTTAGTTATCTTTTATGATATTCATTCTTTGGGTTGGTTATATTTATGATAACAATTACACGATAAAGTAGTAATCTTGGTAGAGCCTAGTAATATAGAACTAGAGATGCTATAAATTTGTACAATGAATAATGATACGAAGAATCAGAATTATAATTTATTTTGTTTGTTATATCAACAGTAAATACTTATAGTAAGTTTATGCATACAAAACAGGTCACTTCCTCAATTAATTATAAACGGTTACACATTGGCAAGTCTAAACATCCCTGATGACCTTTTATGTTTATTTTGAGCAACGCATCACAAATAGCAATCAGTGGAGAGCAATCAGTAGACTACTCTGTTTGACCCACTTACTTTTCACGCGTTTGTCTACGAAACCAAGGTGAAGATAATAACTGTTATTATTCAGTCAGTTCATTAGGTATTAGGCACACGTTGAAGTTTAAAAAAAATACGTAAGTTTTGGTGTAGAACGCGATACGAATAGTGCACAGTTAAAAGTTATTTGTATGAAGTTACGAACTGAATAATCTATTGCGCATTAGATATATCAGTTATTTATTAAATTTTAATTATAATGTAAACCTTAAATCGTTTATTAACTTTATTGTAATTATTAACAACTTCGTATATATTTTGGGGGGTAATATTTTAATGTGTTAATGATTATGAATTATTTATAAAACTGTCGATTTCGTGGCTTTTGGCGCATTCAACTTACGAAAACCATGCCAGATTCAAAGAGCGAACATGACTACGCACAATACTTCGGCGCGCTCCAGGATCCAGCGCCCAGTTACTCATCCATTGATAGTGCTGCTCCTGATTTTGGTATAATTTAAATAACCTTACTGGTTTAGAAGCAATTAATAAAACATTTTAAACAGTCAATTATACTATTAAACATAAGTTTTATTTATTATTTTATATTTTTTAACATAGTTTTAAAAGCGGATTAAAAAAAAAATCACAATAAATTAATTTATAATTTATAGAATAAAATTAGACTTATGTATTTTTTTTTTTGTATTTTACCTTTCGAACACGTTCAGCGAGTGAGTCGTTCTTATTTATGCTAATTTGTGTCTGCGCAGCGGTCGAGGGCGGTGGAGATGGCGATGGTCGACGCAGTGTCACCGTATCTGTATTAAAAAAAGTTACACAGAGTCTTACTCACTATTCATATTAGTCTATAGGTATGAATATACTCATAATTTATTATGGAAGTTATTTTATTATCAACATCATTATGTCAGCTCATATAGTCCCACTGCTGGGATCGAGCCTCCTTTAAAACAGGAGCGAAATTGTACTAATATGCCAAGCTAGTCAGACGAGTCGGTATAGGTTTTTATTTTGAGTTTGCTTACACTTTATAGTTACGACACCCTTTTTTTTGCGGTGGACTGTGGAGGTGGTTACGCCCAGCCAAATCAGTCAAGGGCGATGGAAGAGGCGGCGCACGACCCCATAGACCCACCCTCAAAGCGCCTCTCTTCGCCGTGAGAGCCGACCACCGGAACTTGATCTTTGTCTTCGGTGGCCCGCCCGGCATCTATTACGGCACCCGCGGTTAAGGAAGAAGGTGGTGCATTGTATTCTTACTTCCTCACCACACAGAAAACACATTATTTATATTATTCAAAATTTATTACAGGAATAATAAAACAGCTAGGAAAGAATATAAATATCAACACTAAATATTTATGCCATATTCTAACGGGTTAAACCACTCTTATAGTTTAACCACTTTTTATAATATCACCATTTTTTCCGTATGAGTCGTAAAACCGGCCGAAAGATCACAAAAGTAGCAGCACTCTCCTGGGATACTTATAATTGATGTTAGCTATATACTGCAATCACTAAGCCGTTTAAATGTGACGATTATGTCCACGTCCAAATGTCGAGTTGATTGATGAGTAGATGGATTCATGTTCACTCTCAGGTGTTTCATAAATATAAAACGTGATAGCTTAGCGTTTCATAAATATAAAAAATGAGGATGGTGTCCGATGGTTTACTGTGTGAGACACAAGGAGGTTTCAGGAGTGGAAGGGGATGCATGGATCAAGTGTTCTCTCTGCGCAACATTGTGGAGAAGCATCTGGCTCTAGGTCAGAGGGTTTTCTGCAGTTTTGTGGATCTGGAGAGAGCATTTGACACGGTTGTACGAAAGGAACTTTGGGATATTTTACCGGAGTATGGTATTAGCGGTAAACTGTTACAGGCTGTGCAGTCCAGTTACATGGGCTGTAGAGCCTGTGTGCGGCTGGATGATGGAATGTCGCCTTGGTTTGACGTCAATATCGGCGTTAAGCAGGGGTGCGTTCTGTCAGCCAGGCTGTTTATCATATATCTGGCTAAATGTCTCCAAAGGTTGAACGATATGAATGTGGGAGTCCAGATGGGCGACTCAGTGGTCACTGCTCTGCTTTATGCAGATGATGCAGTCCTGCTGGCATAGTCAGCGACTGACCTGCAGACCCTAGTCGACACAATGACAGAAGATTGTGAGAAAAGGGGTCTACGCGTGAATGTGAGCAAAACCAAAATAATGGTATTTGAAAGAGATAAAACCAGAACAGATGTAAGAGTAACAATAGGTAATGATGTACTAGAGCAAGTGGGTGAATTTGTATATCTTGGATGTGGATTTAGCCGAGATGGAAGGTACACCACTGATATAGAGCGAAGAGTGAATGCGGGAAATAGAGTGAACGGAGCGTTGGGACAACTTCTCGGCAGCCACCACCTCAGCCAGAAGGCACGTGTAGCAATACATAACGCAGTGCTTGTCCCAACATTACTGTATGGAAGCGAGAGTTGGGTATGCAGAAAAGAGTATGATAGTAAAATTAATGCGGTCGAAATGCGATCTCTGCGGAAAATCTGTGGAGTTAGGCTGACCGACCGCATTCGTAACGACGACGTAAGAGAGCGAGTAGGTATGAAAGAGAGTATTGATGTAAAGATGCGAACGGGAATGCTCCGATGGTTCGGACATGTGGAAAGAATGCCGAACGAACGCCTGGTTAAGAAGATATACAATGCGAAAGTGGAAGGATGTAGGTACCGAGGGAGACCGAGACTAACCTACCTAGACCAGATCGGTCATGTACTGAAGGAAGGTGGAGTCAAGAGTCTCCGAAACCGGCGAGCGTGTATGAAGAGAATTATGAATGTTGAGGAAGCGAGTGAAGTATGCAGAGATAGGGTTCTCTGGCACTCTGTTCTCTCTGCCTACCCTGCAAGGGATATGGCGTGATGATATGTATGTAAAACGTGATAGCCATAGAATAACTATTCTGAATATGGAAATTTAGTTGACCTATTGTACTTAGAACGCTTAAGCAGAAATGGTATCATTAAGGTTTTGATATATCTTTTTTTTTATTGCTTATGGTGGCAAACGAGCAACCACCCGATGGTTAGTGTTACTGCCACCCATGGACCTTTGCAATACCCCAAACCCACCTAGTTGGGATTTCGGCTCTCTCGCTCACCGAACGAAGCACAATAGCACATTGCCATTACTCAGATGTCGATCTTCCGCGAGAGGTGGTACCCCGGTCGAACCGGCCCACGGCTGTAGACAGAAAACTGTCAACAGCCGTGGTCCTACTACTTCAAAATCTATCTCATCAGCATTCTCGTGCTCTTATCCCTATTACTTGGGGTCGACGTAATATCGCTCGTACATGTAAAATTTATTGATAATAGTCTTATGACAAGCCGCCTGTTTGACGTCAAACCTACTTGGGAATGTAACTGTTGACCAGACGGCATCAGGTGGAGTTGATCCAGGTTGATATAAAATTCTTAGTCGTCTTAAAAGACTTTTCTCGTGGATAATTTATTATCCACGAGAAAAGTAAGGGTTGGTAGTTTTTGTAGCAACTATCACACAGAACTATTTATTTATTGATATATCTATCACTTGAAATCTTAAGAGTGGTATAAGATTTTATCATTTAGCGTTTTTATTAGATATCTTAATATATTTTCATACCAGTAGTGGTATCTTGTCCAGTATCCAAAGATGGTAGTGGCCCTGTGAGACGTCGCTTTGGTAGTTTTACGTTGACGGTGACAGCGTGCACACTTTCAATCTCGTTGGCCCCTAGGTCCGGCGTCGACGTCCACGACGAACTGGTTTTACTAAGTCCTGGGTATATAAAGAATATTAGAGTACCTAATCATACTACTATACCACGCTGGTCAGAGTGGTTAATGTAGGATTTAATTTCGAGTTTGCCTTTTCTTGTGTATATGTTATCTGCATGTTACATTCCTTAGCGGTCTTCAATACCCTCAGGCAAGAGAAGGAGAGGTGCATTGTATTCTCACTCTATCAACACACCGGAAAATACAATACCTAATTTGCAGTAATGCTTCGATTATTCAGCAAGTTATTTTTTAAATAAAGTATTAAACTTATATGTTTATATTGTAATTATCTCAAGTGGATCGTTTTAGAGTAGCATATGAAGTGGAGTCTGGTAATAAAATTATATTTGTAGCGAGAAGCGTCGTTTGTTGAAATACTCAACAATATAATTTTATATTCTACTGAATACCTAACGATATTAATTAAATCATGATCCGAGGGACCTGTCATTATTCCAATTCATGTGGTCGCCGCACAGCATTGTCTATAAATTTTTGGCTAAATTTTACAACTGACGTTTAGCATATCATCAACCCTCCTAGCTAATATAATTGTTGACCACGTGGCATTAGGCGGAATTAGCTCAGGTGGTTGTAGAAATCTTAGTCATATTTTACTACATATACGAGCAAGGTAAGGATTGTTAGAGTATTCTATGCCACATTTGAGTATAAAAATGATTAAATAGCTATCAATATACAAGTAATATGTGCGTATTACACTAATAAATTTTTTTGATAGGTATATTATTTGTGTGACTTGTGTTGTTCCAATAAATTCTATCATTCCAATGATAATAGTTTCGATTTTATTGAAATAGTCATTGTTGATAACGCTTACCAGTGGAGAAGGTGTCTTTTTTTAGTGTGTCGATGGTGCTGAGATTTGTACTAGACGCCCACCCTCGCCCACCTTTCTCTATTTCCACGCCATTACCTTCGTCACGACTTCTGTGAAATAAAATTAGTATTGTATAAGAATGAGCGGATTACATCAAATTCTTTTTTTGTGGCGGGGTAAGAATTATATTCACGACTCTTTTCTTTTTCTCAGTTGTTGTAAAATCAAAGCAATGTAGACAGAGAAAACAATTATAGGTACGAGAAGAAAGACTGAAAATAAGAGCCAACTTATGCCAACCTGTCTGGCCCGTATGAGATAGCAAGACATTTTCACCCTAATTATGGAGGAGATCTGTATCCAATAATATTGGATCTGTATCCAATAATATTGGATACAGATCTCTACATAGGTTAAAAAAAGTATAAATGTGATTACTTCAATAACTGAAATACTTAACTCTATTATATTTACGTATAAAGGCGATAATAGAGACACTCAATGCGACTAGGCTCCATGTTACAAGAGACGAAAATAATCCAATAGACGAAAGAAATCTATATGATCTAAGATAAACAAGCTTTTGCAGTTATCTAAATTGTGGACCCAAATAAAAAGTCATTACATTTACCCGAGCTTACCACGCATCGTTTTGTATTACTGAGCCTTTAAAGGGGAGATATTAAGTAGTGAAGCACTTAATTATAGTGTGCTTTATAAACATAATAGGTAAGTATACTATATATACATATACATATAGTAGATAATAAACCCATATCATTGGTTTCGATGTCCACTGTTGGACATAGACCGCTCCAAATGGGAATATGTCGCATCGCTGTTGATGTTATAAATTTTGTAGAAGAGTGCATATAGGTAAGTGGTGGTGACAATGGTATTCTTAATTCCTCACCAAGAGGACTAGTGCCCATGTGGCGACGGTGCTATTTAGTAGTACTATATTGTCCAAATTAAATATTTTAGGTAAGTAAACAAATAACTTGTATTATGTTTGGTGACTCACCAAATTATGCACATGCCATTATATATAACCAATCCGACTCGTGGTGCGTTCAAATACGTACGCATATTCTACAAAGGAAAGCTACTTGCGTCATACTTGAACAAAACAGTCGCAGCACAAACAATCTACAAATACGTTCAGGCATTTGGAATCGTGCCACTTTTTTATAGATTTGGGAATAATTACTGACAGATAGTAAATTTGTTTTGGTAATTGTAGGTGTATGTACAAAACTGTCGTCACTCAGGTACAAATTAGTATTTTTTAGGTACAGATACTGCATAAATTTTGATATCACGGGCAATTTTATAAACATACATTTAAATGATACAATTATACTGAATTATGTAGACACACAGAGCACACGCTTGTCCACAAGGTTAATTTGTTATAAGAATATTTATACTTTCTTCTTTTCTTATGGTGACGGAGTAGGAATACGATTCGAGTGGTGAATTGTATTCTTATAGTGCCCGTGAGTATCGTAAAAGACGACTAAGTGATATAATATGCACACAAAAAAAAGAACAACGTGCGTGCGTACAAGGTACACATATCAGAAGTGAAACTACTTTGGCAAACTAATTTTTAAATCTCATTTACATGCGATCAACCTGTAGCGTGTATTTTCCTCGATCTCCCTTTTTCTCTCGCTCTCTTCGTCCTCTCGCTCCATGGCTATGTGCGTTATGCAACGTTCGCCCTATCTTACTCTCTCTCAATCTTTCTCGCTAGCCCTCCTCCACCTTTTGTTTCATATCACTGTGCGTGATGCAACGTTCATTCTATCTCACTCTCTCTCTGTCTCTCTCTCGATCTTTATCACTCGCTTGCTCCCCACTCTCGCTCCACACATCATGCTACGTTCGCCCTTTCTCACTCTCTCTCAGTCGGTCTCGATCGCTCTCTCCCTATACTTGACCAAAAACGTCCCAATTTTTTGTGTCACTAATATTGCGTTTCATCTGTAAAAATTTTATTCCCTTTTGCGTAAAAAAATTCACTTCTAAAAAATCCTGAATATAATTCACCGGGGAGGTGAATTGTATTCCTATCTTGCCCGTGGGTATCGTAAAATACGACTAAGTGATATAATATGCACATGACACATATGCAAGAGAAGAAAAAATCTCAATAAAACCATATGAACAGCTTGGCATAGTATGTCCATTTTCCTCCTATTGCGGAAGAGGTTTGAGCCCAGCTCTCAGACGTTTATGTGTTGAGATGACGAGATAATGATAGTTTCTTCATTGAGGAAAAGCAGATGTGTCTTATTATTTAATTTCATGTACGTAGGTAATTTATCATTTAAAAACAGTGGATAAAAATTGTAAGGTGAATTCAATGTCTTATCAACCTTTCATTTCTCCTGGGAATTGTAAGAGACATAAGTACTTATTACTCCAAGAATAGCATATTTCGAAAAGAAGATCATTCCCAACCCGTTTGGTCATCATAGGGCCATGATTCTCTTATTATAAAAGTAGCTCTTGTTGAACGTAGCAACGATATAAGGCAAGGAAAACTACTAGAATATTACACCCAGGCCCAGATCTGCAGATTCTTACGATTAATTATCACACTAGGCGAAACCAACGAGGTATATTTATAAATGAAACAGTATTATTGACAGCTGCGTAAATTACAGCCGGATACGAATTTGTTCCAAGGTATGCAATGCTATATAAAACATTTGTGCACGCAATAGATATGTATATTTTGTAAATCAAGGAAGGACAAAATTATTTCCAGAATGTAGTTCTAATTAGGAAAGTAAAATGTGTAAGAGTTCCACGCATTTCAATTAAATAGAACCTATCTGCTTCTTGAAGTTTACATTATTTCAGAATGTTTTTAACTCTTTCTTTTTTCCGATTGAGGGACGAAGTAAGAATACGATGCATCATACCTTGCTACCTTTTTTTTTTTTTTTGTGGACTATGGATGCGTCTCGCCCCGCCAAATCGGCCCGAGGTGACGGAAAGGCGGCGCGTGACCCCATAGACCCACCGTAAAACTCCTCTCTTCGCCGTGCGAGCGAGCCACCGGTACCCGATTTTTGACTTCGGTGGCCCGCCCGGTGGTTTACCCTTACGGGTTCCTCTCGTGTCGACGCCCCGACAGCTTTCGCCGTCGGGACGTCGCCCTCACGCGGTGGCCTCACGTCGGGTGACCGGACAATTCCCCGGTTCGATCACCCGAAGCCTCGGTTAGGGCGGCATCAGGCGCAGATATTCGCGCCTGCGCCGACCCGGCCGCTGACGGCGGCCCGGGTCACGGGAATCCTCCCGGACTCGTTCAGCCGCCTCCTTCCGCGAGATGACAGCCTCGCAGAAGGCGGCGACCGCGTCCCAGTTCCTGACACTATCGACCATCGCCCTCGCGACAGCCGGCAGCGTCAGGTCGGCACCGATAACAGCGACGAGGTCACGGCGCTGCCTGTCCCAGCTCGGACACACCGCCAGCGTGTGTTGCGCCGTGTCCTCGTCACTGCTGCAATGGTGGCAGGCCGGAGTCCATTCCCTATACGCGACCGTGTGCAGGTACAAACCGTGCCCCGACAATACCTGCACCAGCCGAAAGGAGAGGACTCCGTGCCGCCGCTCCATCCACTGCATCAGTACGGGCCGGAGGGCCTCAACGGTAACAACACCGTGTCTAGGCCTCTCCAGCCGCGTAGCCCAACGCGCGATGACTTCCCGGTGGGCGTCCTCGCACCAGGTGGCTATCTCATTGAACGATAGGGAGCCACCCTCGTCGCGCATTGTGGTAACCCGCCGGTAGAGGTCGGAGAGCATCGTTATCTGGGCATGTCGTAAAAGCAACTATTAATCCAAGGGTAGGTTTGTAATGCAACGTACGGGACCTGGTATTTTTTTTTGGAATATGTTCAAGGTTGTCCCCTGATTGTAAATCCAAGTGGGCGCGGCGGGGGGAGGTTCACTTCAGCCGCCATCTTGGAAAACACGTTTTATTGAATATCTCGCGAACCGCGCATCGTACGACAAAAATTGTAGAGATCGTTATTGTAGATAATAATATTTGCTATCTTTTTTATTTGAAACTTTTTTTTTGTATAACACATAGGTTTTTAATTATAGCGAATCAAACTTTTTACAATATGGTTTTTACTAAGTATTTATTTAATGGTCAATGATAAATTAACAATAATGGTAACTGAATTGTAGAGCATGAAATTACCTAATAATTTTATAAGAAACTTTTTCTCGTAGCATTTATAGTTTAAGAGCTATAACGCTGTAAATGAGATTATAATGCTGTATATTCAATTATGTCCCTATAAGTTGTAGTATATATTTCGGGTCGTTCGGAATTTCTCCCTCTTAACATTCCAACAGTATTCAGGTATAAATCCCAACCGTTTTACAAAATCGGAAGTCTCTATTAACTCGCTTCGCTACAAATGCTTCGGGAAATTGGCGAGTAAGACTAGGTTGAATTTATCACTTCTACCTCCAACACAAGATACGGCACGCTACCATTCTTTCAGAGTGTACCACCAGGTTCAAACTTGGCTTGGATTTTATCACGACGCTGAAAAATGGGGTTGGAAGCGAACTGCACAAGGGCTTGAACCAATTCGAACTGCTATGGCTCCTGCACCGTCGAGTTTGTTGCAAATAATATCGTGCAAATGCACCAAAAATTGCGGAGCTGCCTGCGGATGCCGAAAAGCTGTTCTCAAATGTTCGATTATTTGCTCCAATTGCAGCGGCCAAACATGCGACAACGTGCCAGACATATTAGATGCCATCCCAACCGAAGACCCAACCTTTGATTCGTTTCCTTCGGATATGGCGGAGGCAGAAGAGATAGATCCACAAGACGATGAGTGTCTTCCCTCGTCGAAAAAAATAAGACTCGCCCCGTAAAATAATGCGCCACTTTTTGTTTGTGTAAACAAATGTTTTTTCCGTTTTTTTGAAGTAACATTCGTAAAATTCTTTTCATTTTAGTGATTTCGATAACAATTGGAGATACATAATAATAAAAATAATAACTATTACAATTCTTACGATGTAGCGGGATGTACTATTGTTTTTTGCTACATAGACAATCTTTTATGATGATACCGTTTTAAGTAACAATAAAGATCGACAAATTATTAGTTGTTCTCCACATTATTTATAATTTTAATTGATTTGCTGCACAGCTGTATTGACATTTTTTTGAACACTTTATGCCATTTTATGCGTTATGAAATGGTTTTCGTATACAGCGAGCAATATTGCCACTGATAATGCACGAGGTGCAAGTTTTACTAAGCTGCAGCTCTTAGACTATAAATGCTACGAGAAAAAGTTTCTTATAAAATTTATAGGTAATTTCATGCTCTACAATTCAGTTACAATTATTTTTAATTTATCATTGACCATTAAATAAATATTTAGCAAAAACCATATTGTAAAAAGTTTGATTCGCTATAATTAAAAACCTATGCGTTATACAAAAAAAAATTTCGAATAAAAAAGATGGCAAATATTATTATCTACAATAATGGTCTCGGCAATTTTTGTCGTACGATGCGCGGTTCGCGAGATATTCAATAAAACGTGTTTTTCAAGATGGCGGCTAAAGTGAACCCTCCCCCGCCGCGCCCACTTGGATTTACATTCAGGGGACGACCTTGAACATATTCCCAAAAAAAATACCAGGTCCCGTACGTTGCAAAAAAAAAAACCCGGCGCTTGGCCTATATGGGATGTAACCAGATTACAAAACAGGCAGAGAAAGAGCCTATGAAACCCTATGTCATCGATTTTAGGCTTTGAATAGAAAGTATTCCTTTGTGGTTGTTTTGTACCAGAGAGAATGCCTCGTACTCAACAGAGGGATGTATATGAGGAAAGAAAATCTCTCAACTGCAATAGTTAGGGTCGGATTAATCATTAGACAGAGTAGGAAACTACCTAAGAACTCCTCATCGGCTAGGTACACAGATACATTAAAGGAATTTGATATAATTCATCAATTCATCTGTGGACAGTTCTCTGTCTACAGCCGCGGGCCGGTCCGTCCGGGGTAGTACCACACTCTCGCAGAAGATCGACGTCTGAGTAATAGCAATGTGCTATTGCGCTTCGTTCGGTGAGCGAGAGAGCCAGAAGCCTAACTGGGGTGGGTTCAGGGTTGTATTGGTAGGCAGCGGCCTAGCTATACCATTGGCAAAGGTCCATGGGCGGCAGTGACACTTACCATCAGGTGTGCTGTCTGCTCGTTTGCCGCCATAAGCAATATAAAAAAAAAAAAAAAAAAAAATCGAGTAAAAAATATATTTATCCTACTTTCGAAAGTAGAATAAATAAATTTTACACGAAAAAGCAAGTAGCATTAACGTCATAGCCAATCCACTGCATTTTGAATAACACAAGTTTAAACACTTTAATTATGATTTTTAAAAGAGTCATACACATTTTTAAGTAATACATACATATAATCACGCCATATCCCTTGCAGGGTAGGCAGAGAGAACAGGGTGCCAGAGAACTCTATCCTTGCATACTTCACTCGCTTCTTCAACATTCATAATTCTCTTCATACACGCTCGCCGGTTTCGGAGACTCTTGACTCCACCTTCTTTTTTAAGTAATGTGTCGTATAAATCGCTTTTAAAAGATGTTTTTATGTTATGTCGATGTCTATTAAGCTATCAATAGTTTAATTGATATTATTATTTTAATAAAATACTCAATTGCCTAGGGTCCCCAACATGATTAATCTGATTATTGAAATTTAGCGTTTAACATGCTTGATTATTTATACAAAACTTGATTACGAGCGAAAAATGATTGTCACATTGGAAATCAGTTCCAACCGTGCTATGATTTACACCAGCGTGAGCTGTCGCATGACATTCAATTCTCGGCTCGTATTATATATATATAATACCAATAGGTGTGGGTTCGAATCTC
Organism: Lymantria monacha; assembly: GCA_905163515.2. NCBI lineage: Eukaryota > Metazoa > Arthropoda > Insecta > Lepidoptera > Erebidae > Lymantria > Lymantria monacha. Next base: position 15,299,861 of record LR991083.1, read on the forward strand.
ATGTGTGTCAATAATTTTTCGCTCGTAATCAAGTTATTATAAATAATCAAGCATGTTAAATACTAAATTTCAATAATTTGAATAACAGGGTCGTGTCATCGTTTAATAGAATTCTAACTGCAAAAGTTAGAGTATTAAATCTGTATAATGTGTAAACATTGTCGGGTAGATGGCACACATCTCCTTTAAACACGAAAATATAATACGAGCCGAGAATTTAATGTTATACGATAGCTCACGGTGGGATAAGTCGTATCACGATTGGAACGGATTACCAATAGGTATGGGTTCGAATCTCATGTGTGACAATCATTTTTCGCTCGTAATCAAGTTTTTATTAATGATTAATCTGCCTCTGGTAATAGTGACTATGACTTGTGACAATTATACATACAGTAAATATGATACATCTACACTAATATTTAGTGTCTGACCGAAACAGGTGTTTACCGAAAAAGTATCAAAGTAATATATAAAAAAAAATCCATTGTTTACTGATATTTGGTTTATGTGTAGGTATAATATAAGTCAAAATGAGTAAACAATGGGTTTTTATATTAATAAACTTGTTGCCTGAAGAATATTCGGTTTCGGCTGAAACTAAAACAGACACCGAAGATTCCTTATCCGTTTCGGTAGTCTTGTCTCAGTCGGACACTAATGTTATAAAGCTGAAGAGTTTGTTTAGTTGAACGCGCTAATCTCAGGAACTATCAAAAAAAGTGTTTTAGTGTTAGATGTAGCCTATATACTCGTAACATCACGCTTTGACTAATAGGGGCGTCAATAACTAATTTGAGAGCTCCCGTTGTGAGTGCTGTACGTTATACATAGGTACCTACGACCCCACTTTTTATAACCCTCTTTCTCTTACTCGATTAGAAAAAAAGTTAGGTCCAACCAGATCATGTATCTGGACCGGATCGGAATACAATGATGCAGATCCGGCAAGCCCTATCAGGCCAGGTCTGGTCCAGATAAGGATAGCCTGATGTGTACTTAGTCTGGCCATAAATACTGTTAAAATTAAAAATAAACAAAATATTACATTTGAATTTGGAATCTGTCATTTTTGTATGATTGTTCATTGTGTTTTCTCATTTTGGCGTCAATACATTGTACAATATTTTGCGATATTAAAATGGAGTGGGGCGATAAAGAGAACCGAATCGCTATGATTGTATTACACAAAGTAGGTATGGAGCCAATTGCAATTTTTAAAACTCTCCCTTTGTATGAAACGTTTGTGTACCGGGCTATTAACAGGTACAATGAGACCGCCTCGGTTTGTGACAGAAAAAGACTTGGCCGTCCAGGTAGTGTTCGTACGATAAAGGTTGTCAAAGCAGTAAGGAAAAGAATTCGAAGAAATCCTGTCCGAAAGTAAAAGATTTTATATCGGGAGATGAAGATAGCACCTAGAACCATGTCGCGTATTTTAAAAGATAACTTAGGACTTGCAGCCTATAAGAGACGTACTGGTCATTTCTTAACTGATAATTTAAAAAAAAAAAAGAATAGGGTGGTAAAATCGAAACAACTACTGAAACGTAACGCAAAGGGAGGTCACAGAAAAATATTGTTTACGGATGAGAAATTTTTACAATTGAGCTACTATTTAACAAACAAAATGACCGTATTTATGCTCAAAGCTCTAAGGAAGATTCCCAATTAGTCGACAGAGTACAACGTGGGCATTATCCAATTTCAGTAATGGTTTGGTGGGGTAATAGCTATGAAGGAGTGACTGAGCCATGCTTTTGTTAAATAGGTATCAAAACATCGGCACAAAGGTATCAAGATACCATTCTTGAGAAGGTAGTGAAGCCTCTTAACAACACCATGTTCAATAACGAAGAATGGTTCTTTCAACAAGACTCGGCGCCGGATCATAAAGTTCGGTCTACGCAGTCTTAGTTGGAAATGAACATTTCGGACTTCATCCGAGCTGAAGATTGGCCGTCGTCCAGTCTCGATCTTAATCTGCTGGGTTATGATTATGGTCAGTTTTAGATAGTAGGACTTACGAGGACACTAAACGCCATGATAATTTGGAGTCCCCAAAACAATCCATACGATTGGCAGTGAAGAATTTTTCCATGGAAAGAGTGCGTGCTTCTATAGAGAACTGGCCTCAACGTTTAAAAGACTGTATTGCAGTCACTGGAGACCACTTCGAATAAGCTTTTTATATTTTAAATTGTTTTATATTCATGTATTAAACTAACACACTGTAAAAGTAATAAATATTATTTGCAATAGAAAAAAAATGTTTTTGTTTGTTACAGTATTTATGGCAAGACTAGGTATAATCAAGTATGGTAAGGCATATTGGATCAGGACCAGGTCTGGACCAAATAAGGATAGCCTGATGTAAAATATGTATAATCAAGTTGGGTATTATGTGACGTAGACAAAGTGGCACGGGTCAGCTTACTTATTACAAAGACTGTGCGAAAGTAGAAACGAATCGCGCACTTTCTTTTAAACAGTCATTTGAAACTTACTAGCACGATGTTTACAGTATACTCGACGGAAAGGTATGGCAAAGGTTTTATTCTTAGCCACAAAACACGACCATGATTTCGATATAGTAACACGTGTAGCTACATGCATCGAGATTACTTGGAATTATGTTTACATTATTGAGTGAATGCGTAGTCGTAATTCTTGCTGTGTATTTTACTGCACAGTAATTTTATAGCTTGTGGTTGTTACCTTAACACAGGCAATTTGATGTAAAGCAACATCACTTGGTATATAAACATATTTGCATAGCAAATATTAAGTTTTAGTTAGCTGTATTAGATATGATTTAAAAATATAATATTTTACCACAACTGTCTGTGTTATGGGTGATTAAGGAGCTTCAGCATATATTTTTTTAAACATCATTTCATTATCAGATTTTAAATTTAATGTAGGGATATTGTAGGAAATTATTCAGTTATATTAAATAATTCAAGTGCCAAAACCTAAAAAAGAAAATAGAAACTGCTAAATGCCGAGTAAGTAAATGGATGAGCTTTAACTCCTAACCAGGTTAACCTGGGTTTAGGTATGTAAAGTCTATTTAAGCCAATTAAATAAAACACTGTGCTAACTTGTTTGACCCCGAGTGAGATTGGTAGACAATTTTCCGTCCTATTATAGAAAGGACCCGGAACCAATAATGGGACCTAGAGATGAAAAAACTGGAAACTTGAGCATTTGTTATTCCAACCAAATATCAAGAGCATTATAACACCGGTTTATTGATGTGTTGTTGCGGCGTGTTATGTAGAACGGCGGTTATTCCAATATAGTGATAATTTTTAATCAGTCCTTACTAATACTAATAATGGCAAGTAATATAGTGTAGAAACTAGCTTATTTCACTAATTTTCTTGAGGACGCATTAAGTCTACCAACTCATATTAGGTCAATTATAATCTGAACATGTGGCATAAATAATTTGCCCCAATAAGAACGATATTAAAAAAGAAGATAATACATTTAATCAATGAACAAAACGACTAACTGGAGAGTCCGAAATGGACAAACTAGTGCTCGCTCGGTAGACTCACCCATGCTATGTTTGGATTGGATTTCTATTCTTTGCATTATTGACAAATGTTGTTTTGAGCACGGGTGTATTTTACTAAACAATTCTGTATCTGGTTTCACTAAATGGTTCTGTTAATTATGTATTTGTAAACTCTTCTATAATACTAGAATTTATTGCTTCCTGCGAAGAAATTAAAAAAAGCTACAGATGCGCAAGCTTCTATACCTATACAAAGTAAAATTAGAAAAGGGTTCTATGACAATTTATTATACTCCGGTAACATAAATATACGTTTTCGCTGTTCACGCTTGTATCTAGGAATAAATAGAGAAAATATACTGTCTCCACTTAAAGCATCTCATTTAAGCCTTTTCAATATGTATTAACTTTCAAAGACTATCTTTCCTAATTATTTTCATACTCTTATCCAAATACTTGGGGTTGATACAATATGTACTCTTCTTTCATAGCACATATTGTAAAAGTTATTGGCAATAGTTTTATGACTGGCCGCCTGCCAGACGTCAACCCTCCTTGGGAATGTAATTGTCGATCAAACGGCATCAGATGAAGTTGGCCCAGGTTATGTGGCTCTTAGTCGTATTTTACGACATCTACGAGTAAAGCAAGGGTTGGTAGTATTCGTAGCCGCTACCACACAGCATATAATCTTTCCTAAATAAGCATGACATATAATCTTTCCTAAATAAGATAATGAATAATTAGCTGCACTTTAGTGAGTTACTGCCAGGTATCAGTATCCAAGTGCCACGTAAAATACTAAAATATCCTTTAACTAATATATGTATATTGCATACACATTTGTAAAACTAACATCGGCTCTCCAAGGAATATCATACAATAACGAAATACTTTCTTGGTAGTGATATATACCTACTTTGATGCAAATAACACACTGAAGAATTAAAATAATAAATCCCTTGAACCTTGTGTAGGCTTGTTGTACCTAAGCCACACATAATAATTAAGCATCTTAATAAAGTTTCAAATTATATTCTTTATTCAATTGTTATATTCATTAGACAAGTAAATGTTTTTATTTCAATTAATATGAAATGCAATTATTAGTATTATTTTCAAATGTTCATTTTTAATCTATGTATATATGCTGGTCTATACATAATTGGCAACTGTATCAAGCTTTATGCGTAAATTATGTTTTCAAGCGCATTTGTAATAGGTACTTTTGCTGTGAATGAACCTAAATAAATATGTTTATTAAGAAACTTCTTGTATTGGTAATATCATAACATGTTTTGCATTTCTATCACCCCTTTATAGACAGTAGCAATGGTACTGCATCTAAAGCTACTTTTTTTTTAATCATTACATTATGGTGGATAGCCGTTCATTATTGCGTGGTCGGATTTGTGATCGCTACTTCCTTCCTCAATAGTTGCTGATGCACAGATACGGTACGAACTGCTCATTGTCAATGTAAGAATTCATATAAGATGTTATAATGTAACATAAAATTTATCCAGTCATTTTTAAAGATACGTATTTATTTTTCATTTTCGTTCATCAGCTTAGGGCATATATAGTTTCACTGTTGGGCTCGAGCCCTCATAATAGAAGGGAAAATAACCTACTGTACTCCGCTGATCGGGCAGGTTGGTATAGCGTTTTATTTCAAATTTTCCTTCTCTTGCATAGACCATCTATATAGTTTAGTTCTCTTAGTTGTCTTTTACGACACCCACCGGCAAGATGAGTGGTAGACCATAGAGAGTGAATTGTATTCTTATTCTGTCACCACATGGAAACATACGTATTACTACTCATTAATTGTAACCTTTAGGCTGTAGGTTTACCTTCCACCATTGGGCACGAGCATACTTCACAACGAGAAGACAAATTGCGTACTATGCTGCACAGATAGATTGGCATAAGGATTTCTTTTGAGCTCCACTATCTTTTTTTTTTAGGCGTCGGGCTACGGTACGTCAAACCCCGCTAATCCGTCCGGGGTGACAGGAAAAGCGGCGCAAGACCCCGTAGACCCGCCCTACAATATACCTCTCGACGCCGTGCGGGTGGGTCACTGGTACGCGGTCTTTTTCTTCAGTGGCCCACCCGGCGGTCTACCCTCACGGGTATCCTCGTTGAGGTCGACGCCCCGACAGTTTGCACCGTCGGGGCGTCGTCCTCACGTGGTGGCCTCGCTCTCAGGGCGACCAGACTAATCCCCGGTCCGGTCACCCGCTGCCTCGGCTAGGGCGGCATGAGGTGGAGGTATTCACGCCTCCGCCGCCCCAGTCGCCTGAGCTCCACTATCTTGCAGTTATACACTATTAGTCGTCTTTAGGAAAAAATGGGTGATAAGTTGTATTCTCACACCGCCATCATATGATAATTCTTCAATATACAATACAATTATACCCATAACATAATCTGTGCCCATAATGTGTGTTTAATGGTTGTACAGTGATTTAATGCTCCAGTAAATCATGTAATAAGGTTTAATTCTCATATAATTTATGTACATTCCGCTAGTGATTATACATCACTGTATGTATATTGATTATACATCACTGTACGTGTATTATAATTTATACCTATCTGGGAGTCCGTTCTTTTTAAGTCTTTTACACTATTTTTAATATTTGCTGTCCCCGTGTGGTGAAAAGTAAAAAAATAAAAAGTGTTGTCACACTTCACTCTTCCACAGTCGTAAAAACAGACTACAATACTACTATGACGACATCAGCGTTCACCTAGGTAAATTATAAACTACTTAATCACCTATCCGCCCATCAAAGGTGGGTGTTTATGTCATCATTCCCTCGACTAGTGTATGCTGTGTGGTAGCGGTTAGAAATACCTACTAATAACCCTGGTATTGCTCATGGATGCATATATACGACATAAAAGACGACGGCGACTGTTTTTTTTTTTGGGTTGGGTTACGGTCAGTGCACTCCTCGCATCACTCCATCCGGGGTGACAGAGGGGCGTAAGCACGCACACCCGCAACCCACCCGTGTACCTCACCTTCGTCGTTGGACCGGCCACCGGAGCAGCGTGAACTTGTCAGTGGCCGGCCCGACGGAATACCCCCTGAGATGTACCCTCTCCTTGAACGGCGACGGTAAGTATACGAGAAGGCGGTTGGTTATAAAACTATTGCCAAAAATTTTGCAATATGTACTATAGAAGGAGAGTACATTTTTTCTTCTTTTATTGCTATGGTGGCAAACGAGCAGGCATGACCCTGATGGTAAGTTTTAATGCCGCCCATGGACCTTTGTAATACCAGGTGTATAGATAGGCCGCTGCCTACCAACTCAAAACCCACCTAAGTTAGGTTTTGCTCACCGAATGAAGTGCAACAGAACATTGCCACTGTTCAAACGTCAATTTTCTGCGAGAGTATGGTACTACCCAGGACGGATCGGTCCGCGGCTATAGACAGAAAACTGTCAACAGTGTGGCACTACCACTAGGTACTAAATATATAAATACATATGCAGTTAATGTAAACTGCAATTAATCGGGAAAAGACCAGGACGATAATGATTCCATCGATTAGTTAGATCCTTGCCTAACAGTGTACGTCGATAGGCTTATGGATGGTAGGTAATTTTTTTGGTTAAGTAGTCACGTAGTTTTGAGGTGCTAGTATGGTACCATTCAATAGTAATAATGCAAGATCACGTAAATGGCTAAGCAGTCGTGCGCTTCATCCATTGCATTACAAATCTTGTGGAATCCTAACATGATTGTTCTGCGATTTGTGTTCATTAATTGAATATTTGTAAAGTTACTCACAAGGACACAAGAGTTGATTGCTTAGTGTTACGCGTTGCTTTAAAAAAAAAATTGCTTTGACGGTGGGATATTTTACCAGTCAAGATAAATATATATACCTGTATAGATAAATTATTTATTTAAATACAGAATTCTAACCAAATCCATACTGTATTTTTAGAAACGGGCCAAATTTAAACAAGAAATGCTCATTTTAATATATGGCTCAGTAACAGACGTTGATCTGGTCAAATTTCCATAATATATTATTGAAAATTCATACTTTATCCAAAAACCTGGGCAGTTTGCACTTTAATTATTCTCTACTTTTTCTTTGTCGAAGAAAAAATATTAATTTTAAACGAATATGGATATATTAGGTTATATACCGTATATCTACTAGATGTAGATATGGATATAATTGTATTTTCGAAAATAATCATGCGTTATTGCTGATAATCTATAATAGTAAATAGCTTTATAATTTATAGGTTCTGTTTTAAACCGGCTACAATAGATTATGCTTGTAAAATCAAGACTTTAGTAGTTGGTATGCTCCGCATGCTCGATAAAACAAATCGACAAACAGTTAAACAGGAAAAAATTTCCAAGCCTATATTTTTAGCATTGGTATCGTGTCTAGACCAGACACAAGTTATCTTTTTATATCTTTGATGTGTTTTGTTTTATTATATCTATAAGCAGATAGACAATATTCTGCATTAGGAGATAGCTCCTATTATCATTCAGGCCTTTATAAGTAAATAAATAATGTAAACGGTAGGGATGTAGATGGTAAGGACATTCTGAACGAAAAGGAAATGAATGTATCCTTGTGTGCGGGGAGATTCGTGGCCTAAATGCATGAAGACAATATCAAGACTCAATCATGGTCGCGCAAATATTTGTGCTAGATATGAATCGAATCCATGATATTCGGCAAAGAAGGTTGATCTTAGATCATTACGGCCCCTGTGAGGCTGTGAAGTCCATCTTTACTAAATCAGGATTGTTAGCGCCGATATAACACTAACCGTGATGATGGTGCGTTCCAACTGGATAGACTAGGTGTAGACGCTGTAAAATCATCTTCTTTCTTGCGAACTGTCCCACCATGCTCCTTGTAGTCGCGAAAGCACCGCTTGCAACGTGTCGGCCACCGCACTTGCGGGTGAAAACCCAGCGGACACAGCGGATCGCCTTTCGCCAAAGGATATAAATGATGCATTCTTACAAAGACACTACACTAAAATGCACATCAAATGTCAAATTTCATCTAAATGCAGTTGAAATAATGTAAACAGTCTAACATATTCCTCTCTTCAGTCACTCCTCACTAATACGATGTTCACGCACTGTTCTCACTGTTTAAAAGATTTTAGTAATAATTGCAAACCTACGCAAACGCTTATGGAATGAACTTTACGATTTTATACTCTATAAGTAATAATTAAACCAGCAAAGTATTGAAGCGCTCATACGTCTGCACTTAAACAGTGGCAATAAAAATATCTCGCTGCTAACACTGAACCGGGCGACCTAAATCGGCTGCTCTGAACTCGCTACTAATTCTCACTTTCTAGGCGCGTAAACACAAACGCGATTTATCAGCGAGGAATTTTCTACTGACAGTTCGCGGCGCGGGGTAAACTAGATGGAAGTATCGTCAGAGGATCGCGTTTATCGATTCGGTCGCTTCGCTGTCGCATAATACGCAATAGAAAATGATTGTTGGAAGGAATTGCGTAGTGGACGCTTAAGGGCGCGGCGCAGGCGACGGTCGAGCCGGCGCTCCGGGGACTGGCGGGAGCGCTCGGGCATCGCGCCAACCTACTGTACCACTTATGTTCTATTACACCACACACCGCTGAACCAGTGCTCGCGTTTTCACCGTCTATAAAAATAAAACAGACTTGCTAATAAATCGTATCACAAAGTAATTATCTCGTCGTATCGTAGCCGGATCTATGTAGCTATATCATGTCACAACTGCATAATGACGTAGATATACTTAGCACACAGTGAGTCTGTACCAGGGCGCGCACGTAATGAAAAATGACGCATTACATACTCATATAAACTAGTAGGTAAACGAAACATTCTTCGGTCGCGTTATCATAGCATAGTAGGCACGAGTGGCTGTTAATATTTCACTAATCTCGCGTTTGGTATCATGTAACCTAGTAGCGTTGAATAAAATTTTTCAGATGTGCCCTGTGCTATCTAAACACGAGAGGCAAAATAATGGAAAAAGTCTCGAAGAATCAAATCGCTCGCACGGTTGTTAGTTATGCAGATGAAACAATAATTTGCGTATCATTTGTAGCTTTTTGAATATAAAATAAATATAGTTGTGCGTAAAATATTTGAAAAAAACCCGGTGTGCAATTTATGTTACAAAAATATAAAGTCTGCGATTTAATAATAACTTTATGAATGGGCGTTGACGTCAAAGCGAGTATTTTATCATTGCGTAGGTAGTGAATATATGTAATATACATTTGAATCCAAATTTAGTTAAATAAATAAAACTATTATTAATAATCATATATTTTAATCAAATTATTTCTATGAAAATATCTATTGGTGTACATAGTTTATAATATTATATCATAAAAATGTTTTACTTATAGTTTACTTTACGATAAAAACTTATAATTTATTCACATAATATAAATTTGAAAACGTATATAAATTCGATCGATTATGCTGTCATAATTGTGCTTATTTAACTAGATGCATTAACAATAACAGTTTATATTTCAAATATATGAACGTAATAACAATGAGATGTTGATATGATTGATTCTTTGTTGTTAAAAAAATATATACATTACACACCTTTTTTTGTTTTGCGGTGGTCTATGGACGTGATTGCGCCCCGCCAAATCGGTCCGGGGCGACGGCAGAGGCGGCGCGCAACCCCATAGACCCACCCTGCAAACACCTCTCTTCGCCGTGCGAGCGGGTCACCGGTACCCGATCTTTGTCATCGGAGGCCCGCCCGGCATACATTACACACCTACATATTATTTATTGCGAAATCGCTGTGTGGTAGAGGTTACGAATACTACCAATCCTGCCTTTGTTCGTGGGTGTCGTAAAAGACGACTAAGAGCCTTATATCGACCTGGACCAACACCATCTGATGCCGTTTGATCAACAATTACATACCCAAGGAAGGTTGACGTCAGGCAGGCGGCCTGTCATAAAACTATTGCTAATAAATTTGGAATATGTAGGAAGAGGAGTACATATTGCGTCAACCCCAAGTAATTGGGATAAGAGCAGGATGAATGATGATGATGATAATATTATTTATTACGAAAATTGTGTTTATTGTAAATCATTATCATTACAGCTTATATACGTCCCACTGCTTGGCTCAAGCCTCCTCTGCGATAGAAGGGAAATTAACATTTGTATGTCAATTTCCACTCAACAACACGCTGGTTAGACAAGTTGTATAGGGTTTTTATTTAGAGCTTTCCTTCCCTTGCCTATTTCGTCATCTTTTACACCTACGGGTAGAAAGGGATATCGTCTTTTTAGCCCAGTTTAAGTATACACCACAATTTGTTAAGGTTCCTTCTTATAATAAAACTTGTATATCAATAACACCTTTGACATATGTGCTATATTCACGCTTGCAAATACATACAATTTTGCGATATTACTTTTGCTAGTTACTAAACAACGGCTATCGTAAAACCTACCTTATCTCAACATTTTAATGCTTAAATAATAATGTTTTAATTTCCATAAATGTTTATTGTTCTAATGCTTATAACGACCTGGGCCAACTCTATCTGACGCCGTTTGGTCAATAATTACATTCCCAAAGAGGGTTGACGTCTCGCAGGCGGCCGGTCATAAAACTATTGCCAATAACTTTTACAATATGTACTATGAAAGAACAGTACATATTGTATCCAAGTAATTGGTATAAGAGTAGGAAAATGATGCCATGATCAGTATTTTTTCTTAATTGATAGTGAACTATTTTTATTAGGCGACGGTCAACCAATCTAAAGATAAGCGGCGATCTTGAACTCTATGGATTAGCTTAAGTAACTTTTTAAAGTACACTTATAATCATACCTATCTAATTAGTTCACAAGGTATAAGTTTCAGATATATTCGTGGTACATGTTCAGAATTATATGACATATAAACTAATAATGGCCGACCACAGATCACAGTAATATATCTCTGTAAATGGCCGTTATTCTTATATTCTATGGGACATATCCCCGATTCAACTAGGGGAGTAAGAAATAGCTTACAGAACTAGAAAGTCTTTATTACTAACGTAATTATTTTAAACTTGTAAATAAAGTATTCATTTATAATTATTTAAAAGTACTCAGCTTATACAGAAATCGTATTTATTTAATTTTTGTATAACATTGGACCACTCATTCCAGCATTCTAACTTATACATATAGACCAATATTCATAAAAAAACTATAGTAAAGTTTAAACTAAAGAACTTTAAAAGAGGATTTTTTTTATTGCTTATGGTGGCAAACGAGCAAGCAGCACACCTGGTGGTAAGTGCTACTACCGCCCATGAACCTTTGCGTTACCAACGGTATAGCTAGACCGCTGCCTACCAATACAAACCCCCAAACACACCCAGTTGGTATGCCGGCTCTCTCGCTCACCGAACGAAGCGCAATAGCACATTTTTTTTCCCGCAAAGTGGACCATGTATCGCGCCCCGACAAATCGTCCGGGGCGACAAAAGAGGCGGCACGCAACTCTATGGACCCAACCTGCAAACACCTCTCTTCGCCGTGCGAGCGGCCCACCGGTACCCGATCTTTGACTTCGGTGGCAAGCGCAATAGCACATAGCTATTACTCAGACGTCGATCTTCTGCGAGGGTGTGGCGCTACCCCGGACGGTCCGGCCCGTGGCTGTAGACAGAACTGTCAACAGCGTGGTACCACTAAAAGACAACATATATATTTTTTACGTCTGTGAATAATACGCTAGAGGGAATTCAAGAAATCTTACGTTATTATAGATTGTGAGAATTAAATGTCTATTATATTATAAAGGCTAGCAAAGGATTACGTTTAAAAGGCTCATTGTTCACCGCAAACAAATATAAAATAATTGAAAATACGATACTATCTCATTTTCAATTCTCACCACTATATAGGGACGTAAAACGGAACGCCACAATGTAATATATGAAATCCTGGTTACTATTCATTTAAGCACAATTTAGCTGTCATTATTTATTTGTACATATCGTTTGCCCGGAAGAATAGTGTCACAACTCTAAAAATTACAATTTGCATTCTATTTCAATTTTTGATAGTGGAGGGGTGTTTATATTATAAGTTCGAAGTTCGCCCTATCAACTCTTCATCGTCATTCTTAAGGATATTATGCTGATGTTCGTGCATTTGGAATCGCTGCTGAACCGAGCTGAAAAAAAGGGAAATACTTATTTTGTCTCTCTTGAAAAATTTAGTTTTTTTGATTTGTGACACTATTCTTCTGGGCAAGCGATATATTTGATAGATGTATTTTATTTTTGAGTTATCCAGAAAAAAATGTTAATAATATGAGCTTAATAGAATAAAATCAGCAGAAATCGCCTTCATTCAGCGGTTCGTCTTCTTTCTTGTCATACACTAGTGTTTTGTAGATGACCTGGTCAAAGTGCAATGCGTTCAAGCCTTTAGGCTCTGCTACTTTGATTTTCACATCGCCGGGATAAAGAATTTCACCTCTATTCTTAGTACATCCCATTACTAACGATTTTTGAAGTTTATCGATGCAAGGTATTTCTGTAAAGAAATATGAAATCATTAGACTATAATTTTTATATGAGCATTCAGTAAGTCAATGCTAGCTACATATGGCTAATATTTTTTTTTGACGAGTTACAATCGGACCATCTCCAAAGTATCTAAGGAGAATAATATATTCATAATTGCTTCATACAGTTTATATCGCCGATTTTTATAATAAGTCTTAAAAGTGACATCAGAGATAGATTAAATGGTCTTGGTATGGACATATGATGAGGGATGAAAGGCATGTGATAAGAAGTTATCAGTATGATTGTATATGGACGTAAGAATCGTGGGAGATCTAAAAAGAGATGGATAAATTGTATGGATAAGTATATAGGTACGAAATATAATAATGTATGAAAGCAGTGAGTGTAGATATGACGGCTGATAGGAGTCTATGGAAGATACTGAAGGGCTGACAAACAATAATATATAGTAATATTTATTTATGACAGTTGTTATTCGAACATTACACAATAAACCAGGTGTGCCGCGCATTAGTTAGATAGGGTAACTGTGCACGCTTACGGACCGTCTATTTATATTTTACTAGATATCCGACCCATCTTCTCGTCGTTATAGTTCTACCATGAAACATAATTGAAGTCAGTTTTAAGTATTTATAGAAAATTGGGCATTTGGTATAATACAATGTAAGTGTTACTATGATAACCAAATAATAGGATCTAAAAATGAAAAAAAGCGATTATTTACATTGCGTTAATTGCATGTTTGTAAAGTTCCCTACAATACAATTTCAAGTATGTACTACCTATAGTTATTAAAATCTCTTTTTTTTCTTATTAAAGACACCACCCTGCACTAAGGAAATAAACCTTGTATTGCGGGGGACTTTACAAACATGCAATTAACGCAGACAAATTACACATTATTAAATCATATATTTAAATTTATTGCTGTGTATGTCTTAAAACTAGTGCATTGGTCTACCGGTATAATAAAACGGCTATTGCTCCAAACCCAAATATTTTTTTCCCTCCTTTCAGGACATATATATCCAACCAGGCAGTCAGCCATCCAGGCAGTTTCTTTCTATATCCAGATTAGGTGAATTATCTTACTACACTGGTCAAACGGTTTAGGTTAGGCTTTCATTTCAAGGTATCATTCTCTTGTAATGATATTACGTAACAAAATGTTCATAAAGAGGTAAAATACATAATAACTTTTAATGTTTTCGTCCCGGGTAGTAACACACTCTCGCAGAAAATCTCGCAGTGGCGATGTGCTGCTGTGCTTCGTTAGATGAACGAGAGAGCCGGGAGCCCATCTTTCTGGGTGGATTTGGGATTATTGGTTGGCGGCAGCCTAGCTGTACCCCTGGTATTGCAAAGGTCCATGGGCGGCAGTAACACTTATCATCAAGTGCGCTGCTTGCTCGTTTGCAACCAATAGCAATTAAAAAAAAAGATTATTAGAACATGTTAAATAAGATTATCCATAATACCGAAGCCCTTCTACGACCATGAACGTTGATATGACGTATACTTCATACGAAATATCTTAAAAGAAAAAATGATATACAAACGCGATAAAATTCACAAAAATAGTTTTACTTAACAGATTACCTACATATCAAATCAAATCATTTATTATGCATAAGCCCCATAGGGGCACTTACATATTCTCAACTATACATTTTTTTTTAAATTAATTTTAATTAATCTAGCCTGGCCAGCGAGATATAATAGGGTCACTTTATCTCCCACTATAGACGAGGCGCGAGCCTAACAGTCAGACGTATATACATACATACACACATACATGTCATCACGCCATATCCCTTGCAGGGTAGGCAGAGAGAACAGAGTGCCAGAGCACTCTATCCTTGCATACTTCACTCGCATCCTCAACATTCATAATTCTCTTCATACACGAACATGTTATACATTTTAAAAATTATTAAAATACTATAATTGAAAGCATAATAAAGTTGCACGCACATGTTACACTACAAAGACAGTGACTGCAGAAGACAATCCGGATGGTTACCAAATCGTAAAACTGGTATTTAGATAATCAAGACTGTAATTGGAATAGGCAGCTTAAGTAGCAATAAGCAGCCTTACATAATCCAAACGGATTTTATTAGTTAAGAAGTTAATATACATACCTGAAGTGACAACCTTCTTGATAGGAGTACCAAGGCATGCCTCGATAACGCGAACATCCCTTACTAGTTGTTGGAACTCACTCGGTGTTAATGAACAAACGTGGTCAGTCCCTTTCATCGTTTTATCCAAGGTTATGTGCTTTTCTATTACCTGGACAATAAATTCAACATATAAGAGACACATCCTTTAAAAATAATAGTATAAGTATACGACTGTGGAGAGTGAAATATAGTTCCGAATTCTGAGAAGGCGTATTAGGTTTTTATAAGAAAATATAATATTTTGCATATCAGCTCATATACGTCAAAAGTGTACGGTAAAATTATTGAACGGAGAATGAGGATGGTGTCCGATGGTTTGATGTGTGAGACACAAGGAGGTTTCAGGAGTGGAAGGGGATGCATGGATCAAGTGTTCTCTCTGCGCAACATTGTGGAGAAGCATCTGGCTCTAGGTCAGAGGGTTTTCTGCAGTTTTGTGGATCTGGAGAGAGCATTTGACACGGTTGTACGAAAGGAACTTTGGGACATTTTACAGGAGTATGGTATTAACGGTAAATTGCTACAGGCTGTGCAGTCCAGTTACATGGGCTGTAGAGCCTGTGTGCGGCTAGATGATGGAATGTCGCCTTGATTTGACGTCAACATCGGCGTTAAGCAGGGGTGCGTTCTGTCAGCTAGGCTGTTTATCATATATCTGGATAAATAGCTCTAAAGGTTAAACGATATGAATGTGGGAGTCCAGATGGGCGACTCAGTGGTCACTGCTCTGCTCTATGCAGATGATGCAGTCCTGCTGGCACAGTCAGCGACTGACCTGCAGACCCTAGTCGACACAATGACAGAAGATTGTTGGAAAAGGGGTCTACGCGTGAATGTGAGCAAAACCAAAATAATGGTCTTTGAAAGAGATGAAGCCAGAACAGATGTAAGAGTAAAAATAGGTAATGATGTACTAGAGCAAGTGGATGAATTTGTGGATTTAGCCGAGATGGAAGGTACACCACTGATATAGAGCGAAGAGTGAATGCGGGAAATAGAGTGAACGGAGCGTTGGGACAACCTCTCGGTAGCCACCACCTCAGCTAGAAGGCACGTGTAGCAATACATAACGCAGTGCTTGTCCCAACATTACTATATGGAAGCGAGAGTTGGGTATGCAGAAAAGAGCATGAAAGCAAAATTAATGCGGTCGAAATGTGATCTCTACGCAAAATCTGTGGAGTCAGGCTGACCGACCGCATTCGCAACGACAACGTAAGAGAGCCGGTAGGTATGAAAGAGAGTATTGGTGTAAAGATGCGAAAGGGAATGCTCCGATGGTTCGGACATGTGGAAAGAATGCCGAACGAACGTCTGGTTAAGAAGATATACAATGCGAAAGTGGAAGGATGTAGGTACCGGGGGAGATCGAGACTTACCTACCTAGACCAGATCGGTCATGTACTGAAGGAAGGTGGAGTCAAGAGTTTCCGAAACCAGCGAACGTGTATGAAGAGAATTATGAATGTTGAGGAAGCAAGTGAAGTATGCAAGGAGCTCTGGCACTCTGTTCTCTCTGCCTACCTTGCAAGGGATATGGCGTGATGATATGTATGTATGTATATACGTCTGACTGTTAGGCTCGCGCCTCGTCTATAGTGGGAGATAAAGTGACCTATTATATCTCGCTGGCCAGACGGGTTAGTGTAGGGTTTTATTTAATCTTTCTTCTCTTGCAAAGATGTTATCTGCATATTATCCACCGTTACATTTATATCGTCTTACAAAAGAAGTGCCATAAAAGTTCAATAGTGGTAGTGATAAAACAAAACAAAATAAAATAAATTAAAGTTAATATTTTGTAACAACCTGGTTATAATGTTTACATTTTAAACAAAAGAAATCATACGGTATTCCGCATGATACTAATTGGCTAACGTAATTACGTTAGCCAATCACAGCTACGAAGTTCACGTGGACTGCTATTCCAAAGTGTACCTACGCCTAGGCAGTACCTACACAGTGCGTAGGTTATGTCGAGTAGGTAGCCTACCGCTCGCTACATGCTGTTCGCTTACTATTTTAATTAGTAATTATTTATAATAATTTTTAGTAAAAAATATTCCAGTAAATATTTTTTATAACTTTTAAATGTACGAATGAATAGTAGATACTGGATACGTTAACTGAACTGCTTTTGTAAGACGACATACATACATGTCACCGTGTATTAATAAGTGTTTTTTTACGACATCCACGTGTAAGAGAGGTGGTGTATAGTGTTCTCACTCCGGCACTACACGATAGAAGACATCATATAAAATACAAACAATGGTTTTAAAAAATGGACATACCATTATAGGCTTTAAAACTTTCAACCTGTGTTCCAAACTAATTTGATTAGAAAGGCAATAATGGAAAGATAGATTTAGACGACTAAGCAATGGCATGAAATGCAAAATGCATTTGGATCCGGTAAGAGATGTTAGGATCGATTTTCATATTTTTCCTTTAATTAATTAGCTATTAACTTCGTTAATTCTCAATATTAGGCGCGATGTATAGCCCTAAATATGTACATTATTAGCGAATTGCCCTCGCTCCTTCGGTATTTGATGGTTCTGTCTCTTCATTTTGAATATCTGATAACTTCTAGGATATTTATTTATATGATATACTGTGCAGGACACTGTTTAGTGTAGATTAAATACACAACGTATCTAATGTATTTAATTGGATAAGCAGTAATACTGTATTGTTAAAAATAGCATACTAAATAACTCATTATTTTTTAATAATATGTAAAGATAAATGGTGTCTAAGTTATGCTTAGGAGATATATATACCATACCAGACTTTTTTATTGGTATTTTTAAGATATATAATTTCGTAGTATTAATAAAATTATCTAAACTAAATATAAATTAATAGGTATATATTAACGCTCACTTATTATCCTAAATATTTATCTATTTGTAATGTTAAAATAATAACGTTTTACTAAACGCATATCTCGTTTTGAATGGTATTCTAATGGAAAACTATTTTTAAAATTGATGTCTGTCTGTTTTTCCGTTTGGAAAAAAAAAACTAAACTGTGTGGTAGCAGCGACGAATACTTCCAACCCTTACTATGTCAACTCGTGGATGTCGTAAAAGATGACTAAGAGCCTTATAATGACCTGAGCCAACTTCATCTGATGCTGCTTGGTCAACAATTACATTCCCAAGGAGGGTTGACATCTGGCAGGCGCCTTGTCATAAAACTATTGCCAATAACTTTTACAATATGTACTATAAAAGAGGAGTACATATTGTATCGACCCCAAGTAATTGGGATAAGTGTAGGAGAATGATGAATTTCGTAGTGTATTATTTTGATATATCTTATAAGGTTACGTCAGCGTTTGTAATGTAAGCGAATAAAAATATATTTTTAACGACATGGCATTATACATCTCTTAAACTTTCGACTTTTTCTATTATAATGTGCTTATATTATACATATAAATCTTCATATATTATATATTCATAGTTTAAAAGATCTAAGCGAACAGACAATCGTGGCGACTTTATTTTGTAATATGTATACATTTCGACATGTGAGCATGATCACTGACTGATAAAAAGTTTCATTACCTCTATCTATGTTAGTCATTATATTTATCATACAGCTACAATATAATAATATACTTTTATACTTCATAATTCTTTATAGTACTTTCCTGAACTGAACCGAAAGACTTAGAAGAAGTATCCTATAATCTACTCTATTAATTTCTTTAACAATTTTAACTGGTATTTTTTTAGCTTCGATTTAAGGACCAAACACAGAAACATGCGGTGATGTGTACCTATAAAAAGCCATATATCGTTGTACGAAACGATTATGAGAGTGGGGTCCCAATTTTATGGAAATGTACTTATACTATTGATAGTAAATTTTCAGTTAGGAGTTACGTGTTAGCTGGCATTTTAAAGATAAAATAATTACCCGCAATTATAATTTGTTAACTCGACTGCCAAATTTTGTATGTAAAACTAATACAATAGCTAGCACTTTGAGGACGTTCATACCCAACATTGAAGCGTATACATACTGAGAAACATGAGAGAAGTTTAGCAACAGCTATTCTTTGTATTTTATTATTAACCGCAGATGGCTATGACAAATTTATCCGGATTGTTGGGTGAGCGCTGAGAGAGATTCGTTAAAGTTTAGGTGCCTAATCGCGAGCGCTGCTGGCAAAGCGGGTTCTCCTACATATATATTTATATTGATGGCGATGGATTTATATGGGGGCACATACTTCTCAGAGCCTCGCGGATATTGTAACCCTTGATCTGAGCATGTTAGCTATAGTTGCTAACTGACACTAAATATCCAGTTTGGTGACGGATTAATTAATACAAATATGTCGCCGCCCCTTATCGTGAGGGTTGCAAAAATCGGTGAAGTAATCGCCAGGAGAGTAAGCAACTGTGCAGTCCTGGGCAATTTATAATACTAAATGCGATCGGTAATGTGCCTGGAGACTGTAATCAGTATGGAATTATTCCTCTTTAAAGAAGCCTATGTCGAATATGGACGTTGAATGGCTGATAAATTAAAGAAAATATTGCAAGAGGTAAGTGCTTTTTCAAGGAAATATTACAATAAGTTATCCATGTGGTGACGGAGTAATAATACAATTCTCCCTCTCCTTTCTTGTCCGTAGGCGATCGAAAGAGATGACTAAGAGATACAAACAGATAATCACATCACTGCAAGAGAAAGAAAACTCAATCGAAAACTTTAAACCAACCCGTCTGACCAGAATGATATAGTAGGTCAATTGCCTTCTCACTGCGGAGGAGGCTAGAGCCCAGCAGTGGGTCGTTTATGAGCTGAAACGATGAAGACGATTACAATAAGTGTTACCTTAGCTCCTAAGGCTACAGCAGCTAAAGGAACAGCAGTGCCCAGTTCTTGACCAGAATATCCAATAGGTATTTCAAATGTATTTTTATAATCTTGGATTACAGTTAAGTTACAATCTTCGTAAGGAACGGGATATGCCGAAATGCAATGCAGTAAACAAAACTGTTTATGTTGATCAGAAATTATGTCATATATAGTTTTAACAGCAGTCTTGTCAACCATGCCCGTCGAAATAATAAGAGGTATTTTCTTGGATGCGGCGTATTTCAGAAACAACAAATTGTTCGAGTCACCAGATCCAATTTTCACGAATGGAACTTTCATGTTCACCAGAAAATCAAACGACACCTGAAATTAAGAAAAAAACATCTGTATTTTTTTTAGTTGTTAAAAGTTATATTTTATATACTTTTTTTTGGTGTTATAAAAACATTTTGGAATTGTTGCATCCAAATTTCAATTCGGCGTATTATACAAAAAAAAGTACAATCTAATTATTTGTATAAAACACGTTAATATTCGAGAAAAGGCAATCAATATTTTTACTATACATTCTTTTAGGAGTTATTTATTAATATTACAAGAATACAGAAAAAAAAGTTGAGAATTCAAAAAATAAAAGCGATGAAGGGCCTCATAAAATTGGCACGTGATCATGCCCACGATTTCAACCCTCCTAGCAATCTGACATAAAAAAAAAGATTATTAGTCTAGAGGAATGTCGCTATTTCCTAGAATATCCCCTTAAAATTAGTAACTACAGGTTGGATTTGATGAAATATATGGCATTAGATAATCTAATTGAGAAATATCCATAGAAATGCAATGACAATAAATATCCACAAATGCAGCAAAACACACACAGTACATATTAAAGTACTTACAGGATGGGAAATTTAAAGCATGTGGAGCCCCAAAGTAGCACCTACTGATAGCATTATGTTATACATTAACACTATTATTAACAATTAGTTTGCAGATTCATCATTATTTCAGCTCATAATATGTCCCAATGTTGGGCTCGATCCTTCTCCGTAATGGGAGGGAAATTGACCAACTATACCACGCTGGTCTGACGTGTTGGTATAGGGTTTCGTTTCGAGTTTTCCTTTTCTTGCATAGATGTTATATGCGTTTTATATCCCTTAGCCGTCTCTTACGATCACCCACGGGTAAGATTAGTTTGAAGATTACATTATTTTAAAATTTTTGCAAAATTTTGTTCCAAGGTGTTAAAATTAACTTAAATCTCAATTATATATAGATGCCATTCAAATATATTATCTAAATATATATAACTCAAAGGTGACTGACGGACATAGTGATCTATTAACGCACAGCCCAAACCATTGGACGGATCAGGCTGAAATTTGGCATGCAGGTAGATGATATGACGTAGGCATCCGCTGAGAAAGGATTTTGATTAATTCTACCCCCAAGGGGATAGAATAGGGGATGAAAGTTTGTATGAAACTTTGTCAATTTTAAACCGATCGGGCTGAGACTTTCCATGTATAAAGCTCCCCTAAGAAAGGATTTTGAGATGCAGGCTATATAAGATTAGTAACTTTTCAGTTTAAAATATACAAATTTCTGTATGCTAGCGCCATCTACATTGAGTTATTTTGGAGAGAACTTTGAATTAACCATTTTTGTGCATAGTACATAGAGAATGTATCTAGCGGATTTTCATTGACGACTAGCTTTTGCCCGCGGCTTCGCTCGCGTTAAGGAGTATTATTATTAATTAGGTATAGTTTTTGCGCCTTTACTTTTGTTTAGCGTGTGTAAAAAATAAGGATTTATTTTTTGGGCTGTGCGTTGATAGATCGCTATGTCAGTCATACTGTCATATGTCAGATAAGTTTTCGTTTGGTTTAAGTATAGGTTTTGTCAGTTAGACTTTTTTAAAATGGCTAATGAAAATCTGAACGTTAATGGAGAAGTTGAAGAATGTACTGTCGTCCCTATTGTTGGTGACGGTGCATGTTTGTTTCGTGCTCTCTCTTATTTAAAGTACGGAAAAAAAATACTAAACTTTAGGAAAGTAACTCTTTACGCGGGCGAAGCCGCGGTCTAAAGCTAGTAATAATATAAAGCTGAAGTATTTGTTTTTTGTTTGAATACTTTAATTAGAAACTGCTACTTCGATATTGTGTAAGATAGCATGTTTAATAAACCAATAAAACATGACGTTACGATAAACAGAAACGGACTAATAATTATATATGTTATTGTAGGAGTGTGGGCCAATTTTCGCAACCACCGTGCTCATAACAATGGCTGAGATCGTGCAAATGGTGAATGACAATCAAAAAGAAGGCCCCAAAGAAAAAATAGCATGAAAGATGCTTAATCTCAGTAATTTGTATAACTGGGCCGTGTTCTCGCTTAACACAATTCTAATTGAAAAGTTTAGAGTATTAAATGGGAACAATGTGTTAACATTTGTCGATAGATGGCGTTGAACGTCTTCCATGAAGACGAAATGTGAGCTATAATTTGGTTATCATACATAACATCCACGCTCGTCTATTTAGTAAGATGGTTGAAACGGATTTCCAATAGATGCGGATCAAGCATGCGGTAATAATTTTTTACTCGCAAATAAGTTTTCATAAATAGCCTAGTATATTAAAATTTCAGCAATTTTGGTAAATTATTTGTGAGAGAAATAATATTTTACGCCCAGTTTGTCTCGTTGGCGCTTTATTAAGCCAATTTTCTACCCCATAGTGGAGCAGTGTAGTGTTTAATAGTAGAACACATATGGGATGAGGAAGAGAATAACATAGGCAATATAAATGATATATAGATATGACGTCATAGTATAAAACAAGTAAATATATAACATCGATAAATAACATTTATATGTGGTAACGTAAAAGATAATATGACATTGTTAAAGAAAATATGTAGATTGTACTTTAGTGCACATACTTTAAAGCTCAGAATTAAATATACCAGATATTGTGCATAAATTGTGCTGCTTGGTTTAAACTGAAAATCAACAGCTGGTGTGCATTCTCGGCCACAAGTTGAGACAAATGCGAATTGTTTTTCTTTTTTGTTAATTATAAATGTTTTAATTTTTTTTCAGCAATATAATATATAATCTTTTCTTTCTTTGTATAGATGCTAGAGTATTTGAATTTGTAAGTAAACGGTACGGTGTAAGTAACGGTTTGAGTATGCATACTTTAATTATACGTACTAGAAATGATATTGTGCATAAACAAGATACGAATAATATTTTAGTGTAAAATGATTTAGTGTCTATCTATTTAATATGTGAATAAGTGCCTATGTGACAGAATATGTATTAATACTTTCTTTTTTTTTCTTTTACACTAATAATTTAAGTAAATATATATGTAAATATATTATATGAGAATATTTAAATACATATATAAAACCGTATGATCGACGTAGATCGATTTCTCTCGTGTTCTGGCAGTGGCTGGCAGCTCAGCAGTGGGACATTTTTGAGCTGGGCTGTTAGTGAGTTTAATATTTATTATCTAGTATATAGCTTTCCTACGAATAATCGAAAAATCCTAATAATCCATATATCACCCATCAGAATAGCGTGGTGAAAAAGGTCAATTGCATTCACATTATGAATGAGGCTTGAGTCCAGGAATGGGGAGTATATGAGCTGACGTGATATACACTGCCGGCCAAAAGTTTAAGACCGCACTTAAACAACATAATTATCTATCAATTGTAATAAAATCCCATAAAATAAATGTACATCTGCATATTCTGTTGTTAATATCGAATATTTAAAGAAGTCATTCTTTTGTTAACCTTTATTAGTTTCAAGTTATTCGACAATAAACATCTATTGTTTTCAAACACTGACAAACACTGCGCTAGAGCCAAGTGGTATATTTTTGTAATGTATTCATAACTAATTACTTTGCTATTGTATTGCATTGGTCAATAATTAGGATTATTTAGTTTCGGAAAACATATGTTTCTGGCTACCTGAGTTTACTTGGGTTTGTTCACAAATAATCACGATTAGTCTAAACTTGTTTCGACAGTGAAGTGCATTCTGCCATCGTTGTTTTAAATAATGATGATAAATCCGAACGTGAGATTACTTCACAACTGAAGTTATATACAGGGAGACAGGTAGTTTTGAAGATCGTCAACGCTTGGGAAAGCCTCGGGTTTCCACCTACCACGTCTAGTGAAGATAATTTTATTGCTGTTACCAGCAAGCGAAATAGACGCTTAGCAGCACCAGAAATTCGCGGAGAAGCAAACAAAACCTTCATCCTAATTTACCGTTAATCTTTATCTTTGACTACAGTAAAACGGCGACTGAGAAATGCGAAGTTGTATGGTCGCGTCGCCGTTCGAAAACCTCTGCTGAGGCCACAAAACAACTAAAAACAGATGCAGTGGGCTCTTGACCATCGAGATTGGACTGAAGAAGATTTTAACAGACTTCTTAGGTATCCAAGTTAGGAACTATTCGGTTTAAAATGAAAAATTTACGTTCGACGCAGTGCCCAAGAAAAGATGCCAGACTGTGTAGTCCCAATAATTAATCATGGTGGCGGGTCAATTATGGTCTGGTGGGGTTACTTCTCTAGCCAAGGAACTGGCGATTTGATCAGAATGGACTGTTAATATTGCTTTACGCTTTGAAAGTATATTGTTTGTCAATCAGTGTTTTATTAGATGATTAAGAGGTTAATTAAACATTTAATATTTTATTGGAGTTTTATTTTATTTTCTTACTTTAATTAAGGTGGTTTTAAAATTTTGGCCTGCACTGTAGATAATTATAGTTTGACATTTTCATATACTTTGTTAAAAGACAACACACCGCATTAATTATTAAATTCCATCCAAATGTAAAGTGCCCCGGGGATAAAAAACTTTACAAACAAAATTAACGGTTACAAATTCAATGCAATCATTATTGGATCACATAAAAAACTCTTCAGGGGAGTGAAACTATGACACTCAGCATATGAGGTCGGTATTTAACTTCGAACACTCCGACATTTGTACAGTCGAAGAGTCGTTTGTTATTCATTCTGTTCATGATTAGGATGTAAACATGGACAATATAATAGGTATATTATTATACCAATGAATCAATGCTATAGTTATTTAGTAATCTGTGGCTATAGGTCCATGGTTTACTTGTTTATAAAATGCCTATACAATGCCTATGGAACTCAAAATGTATACAGATACTTACCATATCCATAGCTGACGCTGTGCATAATATACCGACTTCATGGGAATATTTAAATAACTCCCTGTACTGACTCTCTGAGAATTCTAAATGACGTTTGTGATCGCCATAAGTTTTGCCCCAAGAATTGGGAGTATCGTAAGGCCGTTCTAAATATTTCTTTGTGAATTTCTCTTTGAGACATGTTTTTTGAAATTTAACACAGTTGGCACCAGCGTCCTGTAATGTTAAAATGCCGTTAAATAATAATTGGTTGGAGAAACAATATAAATTTTGTATACATTATGTTAATACGCGTACAATGATCGTTATAGTCGAGTGTATCTTCATGTTTGATGATATCATCGATAAATAAGACTAGTTTTAAAACAAATTATTAACGAACAAGAACACAGTAACGCGATGTGAAAATAACTATTTTAATCATAATATACTCTAGGTATCGACATAGGTTAGTAGTTTTTTAATTATCAAAACAAATATTTAGGATATTGTTTGCTAAGCCGAAAAGAATTTATCATTCATCCATGTATTTACTACTTGCAAGTCAGATGATGACACAATTTACATAAAATAATAATTATTTTGTCTAACCCCAAAACTTAGATTTCATTGGTCATCTGCATACATTGAAAACTTATTCCATTAAATACATTATTGGAGATTTATTAATGCTGAGTTATTTATTAATGCTCTTCTGATCAATTAAAAGATAAATAAAAATAATAACTGTTTTTTTTAAATAACTACAAAGTACCTATAACAAATTAACTAAACATACTTCTTCGATTGACAATGCTTCGCAATTGCATACAAAATCGTTTTAACTTTCAGGAACATAACTTTATAACTACCTGGATACAATTTCATTGAATGCAGACCACATTCTTTTTCACTTCAATGCCAACAAAACAAAGGCAATAATGAAATTCTAAACAAAAATGTCACTTCCCCATACCAGTTTGAATTGAAAGGTAGCTTACCTTAGCTGCTTTTATTAGCTTTTTTGCTATTTCGATGTCACCTTGATGGTTTTGTCCGACTTCCGCTATTATGAAACAAGGATTGGTGGCACCAATCTTGATTTCGTCTGTTATCTTCACTTCGACCATGTTTATTATCACGACTCTCACATAAACAATGCGACACCGGTTCTCATAATATGAGACCGCGTAGAATATAGACTGACAATGCAACGAAAAGTTTAACGACCTCGCTCAAGATCAAATCATATAAATAAGGTCAATTCAATATAAAGGCGAGTAGCCGGTTGCGTGCCCGACGCACGAGTGCGCGGCCTGCAACGCCGCACCTACTGAGCATGATAATTGATAAAACCAGTAGGTATGTACCTACCATTACAGTTATTATGAATACGTATTCATAAAAAAAGTCTATATAACACTTATAAAGGTATTATCTGGGTAAATAAATACACAATTCTCATCATTTATTTAATTAATTGACAATGCCTTTGTATACAAAATATATTATGATTCTATGTACAAGTCTTTGTTTTTCATCAGTGAATGTTTACTTGGAACGTTTGTAGTTTATGTATGTGAACATAAAGGTTAAAGTTCACATGATGCCATTCTCACGATATCTTTGTGATTGCTAAATCTGTCCCCCATAGCGCGGTTTACTCTCGAGTCTGTTGGTTTACCAAGGTAGTTGGAGATGTATCGTCCTGCCTCTATGAGTTTAACGAGGTCTATATTAGTGTTGAGTCCAAGTCCATATAGGAAATATACTAGATCTTCAGTGGCGAGGTTACCGCTCGCTCCACGCGCATACGGACACCCGCCTAGGCCCGATATAGAAGAGTCCACCGTTTTTATTCCAAACTGTAAAAACAAGTTATGTTAGAAATGACGTAACTATAGTGAACGAATATGTAATAACATCAACTATAAAGAGAATCGTTGACCGTAAAATGTTTGGTTGGAATTAAGAACATAACCAGGTTTTAGATAACGATTGAGATAATATTTATCAACTGTACTGATGTAATTGAGTAGTTATAAATGTACATACTTATGAAGTGTTATTTTCTAGAAATAATATACGTATACAATAAATAAGGAGCCATAGATATAAAGCTATTAGTTTATTTAATAAATGCATTACAATTATAAGTCAACGGTAGAGTGATGGCTACTAATACTGAGGTATTGAATTCAGTTCACACTTTATGAATAAATCCTATAAATCTTAAATATATAGAAGTTTTTACTAATTGAAAGAAATAACTAAGTGGTTATTATTACGTGTGTTAACCCATAGTTAACTCCCATTAAGATAGACGTATTCGTGATCGAACTCGAAGATTCATTTCCTATTCGACTTGAAAGATATCCGCGGGAAAACAAAGGATATGCACACCAATGACGATCATGATGTAGCTTAATTTTTGTTGGCGTCCTTTGTGGAAGAGACTCGAGCCTAATATTCACACCGTGCGAGCACAAGACTTTTTTTTTGGCGGCGGGCTATGAAGTGGTCACAGCCCGATAAATCCGACTGGGGCGACAGAAGAAGCGGCGCGCGACTCTATTGACCCGCCCTACACGTACCACTCTTCGCCGAGCGAGCGCGCCACCGGAACCCGGTCTTTGTCTTCGGTGGCCCAACAAGCTCAAGCATGTTTAACTTGATATCCTGCTTTTAGTAACAGATTGGTATGCTATAAACGGATGAGTAGAAAGGTTGCTGGTTGTTATTTCGTATTCATTCCAGCTATAATACATCCCACTTCTGACCTCGAGACTCTTCCACAGTGGGAGGGCAACTTATTTACTATGCCACGCTGGTCATACGTGTTAGTATAGGGTTTTATTTCAAGTTTTTCCTTCTCTTGCATAGATATTATATCTCATTGGGGAAAAGTGGATGTCGCTAAGTTGATAGATGGAAGGAACATTTCTCACGGATTCGTAAAAGTCGAATATTAAGAGCTGTAGCCGAGTGTACTGTACCGGCCTTTTTTTTTTTTTTTTTGTTTTTTTTTTTTTTTTTTGTGGTGGGCCATGGACGTCGCACCCCGCCAAATCGGTCCGGGGTGACGGAAGAGGCGGCGCGCAACCCCATCACGCGGTGGCCTCGCGTCGGGTGACCGGACAATTCCCCGGTCCGATCACCCGAAGCCGCGGTTAGGGCGGCATCAGGCGCAGGTATTCGCGCCTGCGCCGCCCCGGCCGCGGGCGGCGGCCCGGGTCACGGGAATCCTCACGGTCCCGTTCCGCCGTCCAAAGTACCAAGTACTGTACCGGCCTGGTCCAATTCCATCTAGTGCCATCTGGTCAATGTGTGTTCTCTAGATTTAATCAGACCACTGCTCATAAAACTTAGACCTAAGAGAATGTTTTGTTCTTCCTTCACGTTGTGGTCAACGTTCCTCCAGCATAATAATGGTGGAATAAGAGAAGGAGGATGATCTTTAAACGGCTAACTGATTATTAAATATTTTTTTGCATTTTGTCATTTGTTTAAAACAACGTTGTCTACATTTACATACGCACAATTTTTGATGACCAGGCTCACAATTAATAGTTTCGACTAGTAAGTATCTCCTTAACCTTTCTAATTAAACCAATTGCCCTCTCCAGAATGAAGTCACTTCACATTCGACAGAGCAATGAAACCGATTCAAATAGTTTAAATAATTTTTATCGTTAACTTAGTGGCATAAAAATGATTCGATGTCTAGATCGAACGTTATTACACTTCTGTTCATGAAATTCTTGGCAGCAATGCGAGGTCCCAAAATGTGGTAAGCTAATAGCGATAACATTCATTTTTTTTTTTTTTTTTTTTTTTTTTTTCTCAAACACCGATGCCGTTTGGTCAAAAATCATTCTTATTGAAATTTTTTAGGTAGGTATAGTTTTAGTTTTTTTATTTTATTTATTTTAGGTATAGTTTTAGTTCACCGATGATAAAGATCGGATACCGGTGGCCCGCTCGCACGGCGAAGAGAGGTGTTTGCAGGGTGGGTCTATGGGGTTGCGCGCCGCCTCTTCCGTCGCCCCGGACCGATTTGGCGGGGCGCGACCAAGTCCATAGCCCACCGCAAAAAAAAGGTATAGTTTTAGTTATACAAATTATAATCAAATTCAAAGCCGTAGAATGCCATGTATATTTTACTTTTCTCTACAAGATAAAATATGTAATATCGACATGCGTTTAAGAACAGATGTATAGGTCTATATGTGTGCACAGGTCGAAGGATTAGCAGGCTGACGTGGCAATAAGTGATCCATTTTATTGAGGATTTGCACATAGGGTATTTCATGAATGTCACATGAGGAAGAAAAGTTCTTAATCGATGACTCGTGGTAGAACTATGCAAAGGTATTTTGTCTGCATTATTTGTATGTTTGTAAAGTCCCCCGCAATACAAGGATTGTTTCCTTAGTGCAGGGTGGTGTCTTTAAAAAAAAGAAGACCAGTTTTCCACCAGGTGGTTTGATGACAACATAAAAGTTGAGGAAGTCGCTAGATGCTGGTGGTATAAAATCAGTTAACTAGTATTCTCGTGGGGAAGCCATGTCCAGTAGAAGTCGACGGGCTAGTGAAGAAGTTTATCATTATCATTCTCCTGCTCTTGTCCCAATTACTTGGGGTCGGCGCAATATGTACTCCTCATCCTACATATTGCAAAGGTTATTGGCAATAGTTTTATAACCGGCCGCCTGCCTGACATCAACCCTCCTTGGGAATGCAATTGCTGACCGAATGGCATCAAGTAGTGTTGGCCCAGGTCGATATAAGGCTCTTAGTCGTCTTTTACGACATCCGTGAGCAAAGTAAGGGTTGGTAGTATTCGTAGCCGCTACCACACAGCGTTAGTTAGTGAAGAAGTTTATGTTGCGCCATTTATCGGGCACAACTTCATACATCCAGCACTTTCTTTTTCCGGAATCTCGTAAAACCGCCTGAGAAATTACCAAAGGAATGAGCGGCAAAATTTTCCTAAGAAATTTATAACATCAGCTGCGAACGCTAACCTGTCTGCCATATGTGGCGATCATAGCAATATCCACCTTCGGTAGACATATGTCCAACCGTGGGATCCAACGATGTATGGATATTTTATGGATTAGGAGAAGGTAGGTTTAGTGAAGTCCCGTAGAAAGTAAATACGAAATACTTGGCATTTTACTAGTGGATTTGCTAGTAAAAAATAAGTTATATAAATATGAGGAAGCTTGCACCATGTATCTGTGTTTATGGATCTATAAAATATGAATATCTAGGTTGTTGTAGCTTATAAAGGCGTGTATTTCATCACATTTTTGTACTCTAGTAATTATGTCTAATTTTAGAGATATTTACATCTTAAGACTATACATTAGGAAGTGAGTCTTATTGTTTATACATACATACATATCATCACGCCATATCCCTTGCAGGGTAGGCAGAGAGAACAGAGTGCCAGAGAACTCTATCTCTGCATACTTCACTCGCTTCCTCAACATTCATAATTCTCTTCATATACGCTCGCCGGTTTCGGAGACTCTTGACTCCACCTTCCTTCAGTACCTGACCGATCTGGTCTAGGTAGGTTAGTCTCGGTCTCCCTCGGTACCTACATCCTTCCACTTTCGCATTGTATATCTTCTTAACCAGACGTTCGTTCGGCATTCTTTCCACATGTCCGAACCATCGGAGCATTCCCTTTCGCATCTTTACACCAATACTCTCTTTCATACCTACTCGCTCTCTTACGTCGTCGTTACGAATGCGGTCGGTCAGCCTAACTCCACAGATTTTCCGAAGAGATCGTATTTCGACCGCATTAATTTTACTTTCATACTCTTTTCTGCATACCCAACTCTCGCTTCCATACAGTAATGTTGGGACAAGCACTGCGTTATGTATTGCTACACGTGCCTTCTGGCTGAGGTGGTGGCTGCCGAGAAGTTGCCCCAACGCTCCGTTCACTCTATTTCCCGCATTCACTCTTCGCTCTATATCAGTGGTGTACCGTCCATCTCGGCTAAATCCACATCCAAGATATACAAATTCATCCACTTGCTCTAGTACATCATTACCTATTGTTACTCTTACATCTGTTCTGGCTTCATCTCTTTCAAAGACCATTATTTTGGTTTTGCTCACATTCACGCGTAGACCCCTTTTCTTACAATCTTCTGTCATTGTGTCGACTAGGGTTTGCAGGTCAGTCGCTGACTGTGCCAGCAGGACTGCGTCATCTGCATAAAGCAGAGCAGAGACCACTGAGTCACACATCTGGACTCCCACATTCATATCGTTCAACCTTTGGAGACATTTATCCAAATACATGATAAACAGCCTGGCTGATAGAACGCAGCCCTGCTTAACGCCGATATTGACGTCAAACCAAGGCGACATTCCATCATCCAGCCGCACACAGGCTCTACAGCCCATGTAACTGGATTGCACAGCCTGCAGCAGTTTACCGTTAATACCATATTCCGGTAAAATGTCCCAAAGTTCCTTTCGTACAACCGTGTCAAATACTCTCTCCAGATCCACAAAACTGCAGAAAACCCTCTGACCTAGGACCAGATGCTTCTCCACAATGTTGCGCAGAGAGAACACTTGATCCATGCATCCCCTTCCACTCCTGAAACCTCCTTGTGTCTCACACAGTAAACCATCGGTAAACGTATTGTTTATAGTTCTTTTTATAAATCGTGCTGTCGTGTGTCACGATGGTCACGTTAGGTATACCCTTACTTTGCTCGTGGACCTCGTAAAAGATGACTAAGTACTTTATATCGACCTGAGCCAACTCCACCTGAGACCGGCCGGTCATAAAACTATACTTTTACAATATATATGGGGTACATATTACATCGATCCAAAGTAATTGGAATTAGGGATATTCGATATACATCGATGTTTACAATGCGATACATCGAATCGATCCGATGTTTTGAAAAGCTATCGAAATACTCGATGTATCGATGTTTTTTCATAAAACATCGAATCGATGATAACCAGTTAATCTCACAAAAACGCAAGTTTATGTAATAGATTACAGTTTTATAAGGGATTGGAATAGGTATAAATGCCACAAGAGACCTTTGTTTTTTTTTAGAAGTCAGTTTTATAAGGATTGGAATAGGTGTAAATGCCACAAAAAAAGACCTTTTTTTTTAGAAGTCAGTTTTATAAGGGATTGGAATATATATAAATGCCACAGAAAAGACCTTTTTTTTTTAGAAATATCACTCATGATATGACTTTAGCTTTGTAATACATTTTAGAAAAAGTACTCGATGTTTACAAAACATCGATGTTTTCATCCGATACATCGAAATGCATCGATGTACAGTTTCGATTTATCGAATCGATAAAAACATCGATGTTTTTTCACAGTGGACACCCCTAATTGGAATAAGAGTAGGAGAATGATAATGAGATTTTTTAATTATTTTTACGCAACATTCGAGTATTTTACGTTCCATTAATGTATTGCATCAAAATATAGTTTAAACTTTAACCATTTGACTGTATGGCTGATTTCTTCTTCTCCTATATATCCCACTGCTAAGCACGGCTCTCTTCCAGAAAAGCACAATTAACATACGATGGGTTTTCTCCCCTTGCAGTGATGCCAATTTCTTACATACCTTAATCGATTCTTATGATATCCCCAGGAGAGAAAGGGAAGTTGACTATGGTCAATTTCAGCATTATTACTCCACTAACCTATGGTCGAAATCTCTCACCAGGATAGGTACGAGGTCGAGGACCTCCTCCTCCTTATCGTCATCATCATCTCAGCTCATGTACGTACCAATGCTGGGCTCGAGCCTCCGCTCGTCAGATATGTTGGTATAGTGCTTTATTGCCAGTTCCCCATTTCTTGCATAGATGATATCCATTAATCATCTTTTACGACACACATGGGTAAGATAGGGGTGGTGAATAGTATTCTCTGTGACCGCACTAAAATTTAAGGACCTCTTCACTACGGCAAGTGAAGGGGTATCCATTTACAGTATTTATAATCCATCACCATACGCAAATAAGCGCAGTGTAGCCAGCGGTGTTACAACATTTACTGGTTCTTAAGTAAGAGCAAGTAGTTCTATCAGTAGTTTTTGAATAATGTGCGACGCTAATTATTTCGAAAAATCTTCAAAGCCTTGTCCTTGACCTTCAAACTTGTTGAACAATTAAAACAAAAATTCCCACACCACCCTAATCGCTTTCTATACGATACGTATGTATTAATATAGGGCAAGTTAGGATTAATTGTCTTACAATTACAATATTTAAGCGACTAAGCCTTTGTATGTTTATTTAATCCATCCAGTCATCTTACTATCACTGTCTATCACTGCTGCAGCAGTGCACGCTCTACTATCACTGCTGGACACATCCGTTTACAATGAGATTAATGCCGTAATCACCACGCTTATCGGGCAGGTTGGCAATTGCAGTTAGTGGTATAAGTTTCCCAACGGAATGAATATTATAAATTTCTGTGAAATTATTATGAGCAGTAATTGTTATAACGGGGTTTGCAGAGGACGTGTGAAATGTCATATTCCATTGAGACAAATTTTTACTTGATTAACTAATCTTTAAGGTTATTAAAGGCTAACCTAGCCGAGGCATCGAGTGATCAGACCGAGGACTAGTCCGGTCACCCGAAGTGAACCCACCGCGTGAGGATTCGAGAGGAACCCGTGAGGGAAACCGTTTCTATGGGGCCGCGCGCCGCCCCTTCCGTCGCCCCAGACCGATTTAGCGAGTTGTGACCAATCCATGACTCACCGCAAAAAAAAGGATGTTACGAGTGTGGCGCACTAATTGAATATGCTCGCCATACACTATGCCCTACCTGGGAACCACAGCGCCACGACCTGTCGGTGGAATTGGGAGTGGACCTGTCGTTGCCGACCATCATCTCCAAGATGCTTGGCAGCGACAGGTGGTGCTCGTCGATGGCCTCAGAAAAAAGGTCCATTGTCAAGCATGCATTTGATTGTAAAAGGCCAAATGGACTCAAATCTCGAACCGCAAAAAGAGACGCAAGTATTCTGAAGAAATTATAAATGTATGTAATTGAGAACTTTGCGTGATCATCATTCTTCTACTCTAATCTCAATTACTTGGGGTCGACAATCGAATCGGGACAATATGTAGGTACTCTTCTTTCATAGTACACATTGTAAAAGTTATTAGCAATAGTTTTATGACCTGCCAGACGTCAACCTTCCTTGGGGATGTAATTGTTGACTAAACGGCATCAGATGGAGTTGGCCAATGTCGTTATAAGGCTCTTAGTCGTCTTTTACGACATCCACGAGCAAAGTTAGGGTTGGTTGTATTCGTAGCCGCTACCACACAGCTCAGAACTTTGTCTGATAGAAAGCAATTAAATTTATAGCACAGTGTAAATATATTTTACCCTTATAATCATACGGGAACAACGACGTGAGAGTATAATAAAATAATTATTTACAATTAGCCTTGCTTCATTTTATTAAAGTCATTAAAGCAAATAGAACAATGTAATTGTTTGTATTTATTAATGCCTCGACCGTATTTTTTATAACTAGGTATTTAAAGGTCAGACCGGCTGCCCTCACAAAATATGCATGCTTCATACAAAATAAATTGCTATTTCAACCCCATTATGAACTGAACTGAACGACAGAACACACATTTCAAATTATAACATATTGTATTTTTTTAGGTTAGGTACTACTGCATTTAATCTGTATGGAATTGTATTCAGATTTGATATTTGAATTTAGAATGCGTTATAATCTCACACTTTTTTTATAGTGGTAATGGGAACCCGGTTGTAGTTTATTGATTGATTAGTATTTTTTAAAGTTTTTTTTTAATTATATAGCCGATGGGGTTGTTTAAGCTGTCTTAACGACTCCTACTGTTAAGTAAGGGCAGATAATATATTATATTTTTAAAAACTTTACCATATGGAACAGTCTAAATTTACTCTCTCTAAATCCAATTAACTATGAGACATGAGAGATTCATTTAATACTGTGATTAACGATTA
Organism: Lymantria monacha; assembly: GCA_905163515.2. Taxonomy (NCBI): domain Eukaryota; kingdom Metazoa; phylum Arthropoda; class Insecta; order Lepidoptera; family Erebidae; genus Lymantria; species Lymantria monacha. Next base: position 15,335,286 of record LR991083.1, read on the forward strand.
AATTCTGAAGCAGGGTTAACATCAGATAGGCGGCAAAAATCTAGGATCTTTGGTCTTTTTTAACCTGTGTAAATTTGGAGAAGGGTGAGTGGATTATTATATTTAACTGTTATTGAACATCTGAAGGTCATATCTGATTCCAGTAATATTTAGTTAGGTACGCGGAGTTACAGATATTTCACAATCATTGATTTGCTGCCTCTCTGGTTTTCTGCAATCTGCACAGATGGTGTAGTGTTATAAATAATTACTTTCCGTCTTGGTTTCTATTACTAACTTTTGAGGAATATCTTGAGTTCGATTCCCAGCAGGACAATTGTTGGTACGATCCACACAAAAGATTGTTCTAAGTCTGAAGGATTTCATTTCTTAGTACGAGGAATTGTATGAAATAGATTGATATTTTCCAATTAAATTTCAAATTAAAATTTAAATAAGATAGACAAATATTAATAATACCTCGAGTCCTGCCAGTAAGTTGGATAAAGCTTGTCCATATGTGTCATGAAAATGTAACGCCAATTGTTCAGGCTTGGCTACAGATAATACTTCTCGAAGCATTCGACGGACCGAGCCTGCGGTACCTACGCCAATAGTGTCTCCTAACGAGACCTCGTAGCACCCCATAGACAAAAGTTGCTCAGTTATCTGTGTAAGAAAAAAAAGATAATTATTGTCTATACCAGGGGTCGGCAACCTTTTGAGTCGTAAGAGCCAAAAATTAGGATTTATGAAAGTATAAAGTTTTTAAAGAGCCACAATTTTTGTTTGGCAACAATAATTTGTGCCTAATGCTCGTTAATCAATTCTGAACCATTTTTAAATGTTTTCTCTATAAAATATTTTTTTGCGTATAGAACTAAAGAGTCGCAACTTCACATCCAAAGAACCGCATGTGGCTCGCGAGCCGCAGGTAGCCAACCCCTGGTCTCTACCATCAAATTATCAGGGTCTTTATTCACTAACTGTTGACGCTGCGTGTAATTAGTGTTGAATATTATTTGCTATGATAATTTTTAAATTTAAATTATTAGCGACTATAACGGTATTAGCAATTAATCATCTGTGGCATAGAGAATAACGGACCAAAAATAATGTATTTATCGCTAGTCCAGCAATCTTCACAACGAATTAATGTGATAGATTTTGCTATATCGTGATGGATGTATGTAATATCAATACCTCCTAACAATAGCTCTCCCTATTCACCTTGTCCATTAGTGAGAAAGCAAAAGGAGTGATGGCGGTTATTTCGTCGTAAACACACGATATATTATAACACACATATGATGAAATAATAGTGGATATTGAATTAATTCAAAATAAAGTCAGCAAAAACATTCATAAATCTACCGGCGTGACGAGGCTTTGAGAATTTAATTATTTTTGTAATAGCAGTAATAGGATTGCCGTAGGAGGCAATCGTTAGCTGTGTACTTTGCCATCTACGAATAGGTAACATTGAAATCTATGACCATGCGAATTATGGAAAGATGAAAAGTCTTCTTTCTAGCCATGAATATTTTTTTAAATAAAACCTAGAGCCTGGATGAACCCTGGTGAGATTGCTTTTGATTTTTCCAGAGACTGCAGCATTTCTCTTTGGTAGCCTAGTGTTGTATTATTTATTACATTGTAGTACCTATTTGTCATTTTTTATTACATTGTAGTCGTTTTTAAGAGGATAAATACAACTTGAGATGTTGTTATCATACAGTATAACTTCGAATAGCGATTTTGTGGGTTACCGTTAATATTTATTATCGCGCATAAGAATATAACATCAAAAAATATTACATAAACAACGTGTAATGGAGAAATATAAAAGGCTTGAATATCTAAAAAAGAACTCTATACATTTATTTCGTGATTTGCTCTTGCATGCTGCTTCCTTTCTAATCCACAAATGTAGTCAGACTAGCAATAATAGATAATAATACTGAAAGAATTAGTGAAAATGAAAAATATTAGCTTTAATTTATAAAACCCGATTACGAAGTGAAAAATGATGTCACGATGTCATCATGTCATGCTTCGTAATCGGGTTTTATAAATAATTAAGCATATTAAATGCTAAATTTCAGTAATTTAAATTAGCTTTAATTGTTAACTAATATAGAGATTTGTTTATTAAGAAATAATATACAACCTTATTATGCTAATAGTCTATTTGGATCAATGTAGGTAATGATAAGACAAGTATTTGGTGATTCTTAACAAACTAATTCCAATTATTTACACATTAGGAACTCGTTAATTTGTTTGAAATGATAATTATAATTTATTTAACAAGAGGGAGCTCCAGTTACAAATACTTTACTAAATTAAAAAAATCAAAAAACCCGACTGCGTAAAAAGTCACCAAAACTACGTACATAATAAAAAAACTGAAAAGAAAAAAACAAGCACTTAGATGTCCGGTGGTCTAGAATTCCATAATATATTATTGAATAAATACTATTGCAGAAAATGAAATATATTTTAATAAATACTATTGCAGAAAATGAAATATATTTTAATAATAGAACATGACAACTGAACAGTCGGGATCCTTTATTCGACAGCAAATCTAATTTTTCAATGGATCCCGACTGTTCAGTTGTCATGTTCTATTATTAAAATATATTTCATTTTCTGCAATAGTATTTATTCAATAATATATTATGGAATTCTAGACCACCGGACATCTAAGTGCTTGTTTTTTCCCTTTCAGTTTTTTTATTATGTACGTAGTTTTGGTGACTTTCTACGCAGTCGGGTTTTTTGATATTTTTAATCATTTTTTTATTTTATACTTTTTAGTTATAAATACCTAGGTAGCTATAGTTATCTTATTTATTAATAAGTAGGTAAGTACCTAACTATATATAGTTTTTCGATTGATGTTGAGTACTAAATCGTTAGAAATTGGAGATTGGCGACCGCGTCAGACATTAGATACTTTAGGTAGGACTACCTATGGTATATTGGACAATATACCTACTAGATACTTCAGTATATCTCCATCCACATCCAGTTATATGAATTTTTCGTCTTTTCATCGTAAATTTCTACACATACATACATACATATCAACACGCCATATCCCTTGCAGGGTAGGCAGAGGGAACAGAGTGCCAGAGAACTCTATCTCTGCATACTTCACTCGCTTCCTCAACATTCATAATTCTCGTCATACACGCTCGCCGGTTTCGGAGACTCTTGACTCCACCTTCCTTCAGTACCTGACCGATCTGGTCTAGGTAGGTTAGTCTCGGTCTCCCTCGGTACCTACATCCTTCCACTTTCGCATTGTATATCTTCTTAACCAGACGTTCGTTCGGCATTCTTTCCACATGTCCGAACCATCGGAGCATTCCCTTTCGCATCTTTACACCAATACTCTCTTTCATATCTACTCGCTCTCTTACGTCGTCGTTACGAATGCGGTCGGTCAGCCTCGTAAATTTCTACTGTCTAAAAAACCTATATGTGAGAAAGGTTGTTACGAAACTTTAAATCGATATAGATCCTAAACGGCCAGTCAAATCGAAAAATGTTGAGAGAAAACTAAAAATGATTTTTAAATACCTATTTAACGATATCCCACTTGATATAGTTTGTTGACTTTATTTTTTTTAATTTTCGCAATATGGCGTCCAGTAGTCGCCATACCTATTGAATTTTCAATAACGTCATATCTTTAGTGACACTCTCCGGATTAAGAGGAATCGATTGACGTGCGAATCATAAAAATCGGCCCAGGCGTTTGGTATATATAGTGCTTCAAAGGAACATACAAACATACATACATACATAGACTGTTAAACACAATACAACTCCTTTGCAGTCGGGTAAAAAAGAAATACCTTACTAGTCTTCAAGGTCCTTTTCTATATACCTATTGGAAATTAGTAACTTCAAGAAATTTCTGAAAGTAAATGCTTTTTAAATTCTGAATATTATTACTTTAGATATTGATATCTATGTCACTAAAGTCAAGGAAACGTTTACGATGACTCGCTTAATAAACGAAGGATGAGTTACGGCGCCTTCCCGCAGCTCTTCCATATTCCCAAACAGTTAAGGGCCAACCACAACTTTTATTACAACAAAGTACCTATTAGTAACCGTTTAATGTATGAAGATTAATGCACGATTCAAGTTTGTATATCAGATATAATACGAATTAAATACCAAATTTCTAAAATTCTTTCGCTTGCTTTCTCCAATGTCAATTAATTACATTAATGGGTCATATCAAGGTCAATAGATAAAATACCTTAGCAATTGCTTTCGGACTTATAGGCCCATCGTAAGGACAGCCGACGACGCAAGAGACATATCCTCTTACTCTTACACCATCCGTAACAGCTTGGTCAGCCACCAACTTGAACCTCTTTAGGGATTCCTCCACGGAACAGTTCAAGTTCTTTTGCGAGAATCCTTCGGATCCAGCGGGAAAAATCGCCACTTCTTCAATGTTGCATTGTTTCTGTTTACATATTTAATAATTAATTTCGTAAGCATATTCAAAAATATTACTATTACTATTCACCACCCATATCTTACCCATGGGTGATCGTACGAGACGACTAAGGGATATAAAACGCATATAACATCTATGCGAGAGAAGGAAAACTCGAAACAAAACCCTATACCAACACGTCTGACCAGCGCTGTATAATAGGTAAATTTCCCTCACATTAAGGAGGAGGCCCGAGCCTAACAGTGGGACATTTATGGGCTGTGATGATGATTCAAAAATAAATATCACAGATTACAAATATATCTATTAATATGCAAATGTAATAACTTTGCAACCAATGATGACAGAAGAACTTTAGGAAGGAATGAGGAAACTTACGAGTCAGACAAAGAAGAAGAAAAGGTGAATATATTCTATAAAGGATAATATAGACACAAAAGACCTCACTTCTTTTACTTAGCCTGATAGAAGTGTGGAATAAAAAATACAAGGCGGCGATTCCAAGTAATTTGCATAAAGTATGATGGAGGATGAGGCATTTTTCAATAATTAATTGACAAAAAAACTATAAATTCTTACAGCAATTTCGTATCCTTTCAAATTTGGCATAAGGACTGGGTAGTTGACACCGGGCACTCTCGGCAAATTCTTCATAACTTCCACTCCATCGCTCATTTGTTTCACCCATTTTGGACTTACAAAGCTGTTAAAATAGAGTAATAATTAAAAAAAAACCTTTTAGTAAATATTCTCCATCGTTTTTGTTGGTCATTTGCTGTGTCGTAGCGGCTTCAAATACTACCAACCCTTGCTTTGCTCGTGGGTGTCGTAAAAGACGTCTAAGAGCCTAATAACGACCTCGGCCAACTATATCTGATGCCGTTTGGTCATCAATTACATTCCCAAGGAGGGTTGACGTCAGGCAGGCGGCCGATCATGAAACTATTGCCAATAGCTTCTACAATATGTAATTCTAAGAAGAGTACATATTGTACCGACACTAAGTAATTGGGATAAGAGTAGGAGAATGATGATTTTTTGTTGGTTCAGTGTTGGGTACGGAACTTTACTCAAAGTGCGATTTATAGGCTATAATATAGTGCGAATTGGTAGTCTTCAAGGACCAGGATGGTTTATGTACATAGATACTTCATCGAGAAAGCATAAGGTAATTACTAATAAACACATATAAAACTTAAAGTTAGCATAAAAACTTGTTTTACAAGCTAAAAAGGTCTAGTTGGTGTGAGGATTGGAATTAATTTTAATAGGCGTGGGTTCGAGTCCCACGTGTGACAATCATTTTTCGGTCGAAAAACAAGTTTTTATAAATAACCTAGCATGTTAAATGCTAAATCTCAGCAATTTAAAGTTAGCAGTTTTCGACATGACCTTCGACACGAACCTAAGACCTCTGTCGTTCTCTTGCTTTTATTGCTTTTGGTAACACTCACTCTGTCAGTGATTAGGTAATAATAATCCCCCATAACAGCAGGAGGCTACCTAGACTGTACCAATCGCAGTAGTAAAAAGTACCTTAAAAATGAATCTAACATAGGCTCCGTGAGCCAATGGTAAGTGCAAGGGCTAAGATATTCAGTGCCTTTTGGTTTTTTCTATACACATAATTATACAATTTTCGTTCTTTTAATATTCAAGCCCACTGACCCCGTAAGCACTTTCAATGCTGCAACAAATTTATATATCAGAGCATATTTGGAGCATCACGGATGCTCGATGCATACCTACTTTCACAATAAGTATGACATCGGCTACAAGAAGTTGTACATACATAATTATGGCTACAATGACCTAGTACTAGGTCCGAAAAGTAGTCAATACGGTGTTCCCAATTTCCAGGTATACCTGTGAGTTGGTGAGTTCAATCCACAGTTTGAAGTCTGAAACTTACTTAAAGCATACAATCCTTTTCGAAAATATGTGTATTTATTCGTAAATTATTACTTGCTTTATTTGATTCTCAGGACGTAGCTAATCAGCAGTCAGTCCTGCTCGCAATTTTTCTGCAGGAGTGTCAAATTGTCATCACGTCAGGTAATAAGTAGAGACTAATAAGGGGGAATAATTAGAGAGTGCATCTGTACCTGCGCACACATTTGTGTATATATCTCGCGCAGTTGACTGGCGTCTATTGACATGGGCCGTAGTAACCGAAATTATGCCAGGGCAACATCATCAACTGCACAATAAAATAAGAAGTGAATTAGGTTATTCACTATAAGTAGTTATCTTATCGAATATGATCTATTTTTAATATAGGTTTTTATGAACACAAGAATATTGGTAGGTTTATTTCAAGTATTTCTCGTCGTCTTTCACGATACTCATCGACATTAAAGTTTTTATTAATTAAATGGCATTTCATCAAGAAAATGGAAGAAGTATCATATACATTTATTCACCTTCTTTCATTTCCTCAGGAACTATACCGATTATAAGAAATTGTTTTTTGAGTCGGTACCTATGTTTTCTCCTTACGATGGTCGATATTTCATTTTTTTTTTTTTGCTTTTGGTGGCAAACGAGCAAGCAGCACACCTGATGGCAAGTGTTACTGTCGCCCTTGGACCTTTAGGGCCTACCAATACAAAACCCCAAACCCACCCGGTTGGGCTTTATTCTTATACAAATATGTTGTACAAAACCATATGAAAAATATGCCTTCAATTAGTTTGTTATATAGATAGTATGGTACCTGTCTATTAACCTACGTAGCTATTAATACGTAATACTTTATCAATGTATGTACTTTCAAACAAGGTAGTTATTTGCATAAGAATTTAATTAGTAATTCAATTTTATTCACATCAAGGTCGGCTGAATATTATAAACAATAGAAGATTGTATCTACATAAACGAGTGGGAATAGAAAAAAATAGGTCCTGTATATAATACTGCCAAATGCTATAGTTTCTGATTTAGTAGAGAAGCGTTGTCGATCTTGATAAAGTTAACACCAAAGAGTAAAGTTATTAAATTGAAAAAGAGTGGCAACTCGATGATAAAATATGCATGTATGGAAAGTGCTGCCACCCAGAGTTTAGGCGGTGAACTAAAGTTGAAGTAATATATATACATATCTACATGTGTATGTGTAATTACATAGAAATTTCTTTTACTATGAAAGCTACCCTGAAATATAAAAAAAAAACATATCAGCTGATAATTAAACAATAATAATATCAGCCTAACATTGAAACTTGAGATAATTTTCAGAAAAATATCAATAACCGAAAATAGATCGATGACAATAAGTACCTACGCTAGGAACAAAAAATAACAATTCTCAGTTGTCAAACGTTTGACAGGCAGGACAAAATGGCAGCAGTTAAGTTTGTACAACCAATCTGTAGGTGGCGCGACGGTCAGTAAAAATAAGTAATGTTTTAAGTGTGCCCCCCCAGGTTAACACCCAAGAACTTCGAGTAGGAGGGTAAAACAGTATGCCTGTCATTATTTTATAACATGGATAGTCAAATCGGAAACATTCCATATCCATTACTTTTATATTGTACGATTTATAATAGGCGTTTACTAATTTTAAGCCCCTAAGCAGTTTATGTGGTTTATAATTAATATTTCACGTTCGTAACTGTTGGAACTATATCATTGGAGATTAACTCTCTTTATTAAAAAAAAATGTTGAGTAAGAAGAAAGCTGAGTAGTGTGGTATAACGCAGGGGCAGTAGTGGGTATATGGTATATTCCAAGGGTAATAATAATAACATTTAAAGTAAAACTTCTTCGAACAGTATCTCATTCAATCTATATATATAATGAAAGTATACTTTCCTTAATTTTGAATTTGCCGCGCTACTCATGTTACGCGCGCTTTTATTTTAATTACCTCCAAATATAAAATCTGACAGATGTCATGATGTAATAGAACTTGCGTGTGGAGTACAAATTAATAAATTAGAAAAGTAAAGATTTAATTAAGATTATAGGCATTAGTACCTAGTGTAAATTAAGAAGAGATAATAGTAAACATAAATTGTCGTTTCTTTGTTTACAGAGAAACATATTTGTTTATTTTATCATCCTGCATAAATTGTCTTACATATATATAAGAGATTTCCATCTACGAGTATGTATTGATTCATCACGATATCTCTGGAACCATAAGGCCTACAGACTTTAAATTTGGTAGAAATATTTCTTTCGCCGAGTGAAGGTCAGCTAAGAACGGATCTTACGAAATTCCACCCGCAAGGGGGGTTGCTGGGGTGTAAAATCACATTTTTAAATATAGCTCCTAGAGACTTGAATTTCGATAAGCATATTTGGGTTACGATAGAGAGGCAAACAAAGAACGGCTTTTTAAAAATTCCACGTCAAAAGGCGATTGTGTAGGTGTTAACCCAAAAAATCCACATTTTCAATACTGCCCCTACAGACTTGGAGTTTGGTGTGGACTTTCTTTCTGCCCTGTAAAGGTCAGATGAAGTAGGATTTTTAAAAATTCCTTCTCCGAAAGGAATTCTATGTCGCGAAAGTAAACTACACAACTGAACTGACTAACCGAAGCGAAGCGAGGGCGGGTCGCTAGTAGAATATATAAGCAACACGTACAGTCACTTTTCTTTTTCATAAATTTATATCAAAAATATAGGTAAGTACGTTTTTAAAGCCAAAATCATGAAACATATACCTATAAGTGAATTTTATTTGCTTTGGCGTGAACGATTGGTTTCGGTCGGCTGATATGAACATCCTTGTTCCGTATAATACCAATCCTTTCCCAGAATTTGAAAATTGCTAATACACAAATATCAGTTTTCGTCCATCAGTCCGAAACAGTTTTCATCCTATTTTATGACATGCAGGGCAATGAAATGGAATAAGTTATCCGTGTGATAATGGATGGAATGATGCAAACAGATAAAAGAAAGGATACTAGAAATAAAACCCTGTACCAATTCGTCTTACCAACGTGGCATAGTGAATCAATTTCCCTCTCATTGTGGAGGAGGCTTGAGCCTAACAATGGGACGTACCTATATGAACTAAGATGATGATAGTTGTAGTCATATACCCTATAATGGATATAGTTGAGAAATCCACACACACACACACCCCAACGAACATATATTACGACCATAGCCCCAGAAATCCCAGAATAGACGAGTCTCTTGATCATCTCAGGTACCATGGTGGTCTTGAAAATCTCACTTTATCTCAGTTCTAGAGCTCAGGGTAGCCGTTATCAAGTTAGTACTGGTTACTGATCTTTGCAAGGCGTTTTTATTGTTAACACATTAGTTTTCGCTTTATAAGGCAACGCATTTTTTTTTACAACACCACCCTGCTCTAACGTAATAATCCTTGTATTGCGGAGGACTTTACAAACATGCAATTTAACGCAAACAATTTACACTCAGACTCAGAACAACACTTTGAGGATTGCACTAACAACATAAATTGAGGAGCAACAGGAACGCCTCCCAGACACAGTAGCCACCAAGCTTGATCATCTCGGCAGACACCATATCAATGCCCGCTGCCTTACCATTTTTCAAACTTCTTATCGCTCATTCAACTTCATCCATACTGATGCCATCGGAGGACGCCGCTGTCGAATGTTGTTCTACTAAACCACATGCAACACCGGCGTCAACCGTAGCATCCGCATACATATCGCCAAAATATTCACTCCATCGGCTTAACACGTCTTGTGTTTGTGTAAGAATGTCTCCACCTTTAGACCTTATTTTATTCATTCTGAAGGCTGACCAACCACCCCGAGACTTCTTCACCTCCCTCCAAAAGAGTTTGGTGTTACTCTCGAAGTTTTTAGTCAACCTATCTTCTGCACTCATACTTGCTCTATCACGTTTCTCTTTCACTAAGGCCTTGGTGTCATTCTTACATTGCCGATATATTTCTTTCTTCTGTTCAGTCATACTGTCATTCAGATTCAAAGAAGAGACATAGTCCAGCCACGCTTTCTTCTTTTGCTCTACGGAAGCTGCCACTTCCGCATCCCATTGCCATACCACCATGCATCACCATTTGTTTTTCTATGCTTCTTTGAACTTCCACATACTTCTTTCGCTGTATCTACCATACTCTCCTTCAATACTCTCCAGCATTCTTCAATGTCCGATTGCGGCTGGCTTGCCATCGTCAGCCGTTCTCGGACACCCTGTGCATACTTTTCTCTTACACACTCTTCTTGCAACCTTTCAACCTTTATTCTTTCAAGCCCTCCGAAGTGGACACGCTCTTGCCAGTGCCTCCACTTTCTGAACAGACCACTAAATCTCGAAATAACGAGATAGCGGTCCGTATCGACTGTGGGGCCCCTGTAGGCTCTTGCGTCCAATATTTTGCTTCGGAGGCGACTGTCTACCAAAATTAAATCTATTATACTTTTCTGTTCATTCCTTCTCCATGTATACATATGGATGTCCTTATGTTGGAAAAATGTGTTTGACACAATAAGGTTTCTCTCCATGCAAACATCCGCTATGAGCCTACCTGCGTCGTTCACTCTCTTATCACCAAATGGACCAAGTACGTCCTCATAATCAGGACGCTTGGTCCCCACCCATCCGTTCAAATCTCCGCATACAATCACGCGTTCACTGGTTTCTGCCATATCCAGAACTTCCCTAACATTATCCCAAAACTTCTCTATGTCTGATGCCACAGAGGACCCTACGGGAGCATATGCTACAACCATGAATACCTTGGTGACACCTAGTTTTATACGGACCCAAAGAAGTCTGGGATCATACATTCCGTAATCCTTCACACCTGAGGCCAAGCGAGAGGACAACAACACTCCTACCCCCATGCTGGCTCGATCGCTCTGTGGTACACCAGACCACAGAGCCATCCCGCCACCAGGAAGATCACAGGCGTCGCTGCCCCTTCGCTTGATCTCTGTTACACAGAGCACGTCTAGCTGTTTGTCCGCCATGACGGTTATCAGCTCGTGCAATTTACCTTCCACACAACCTCTTACATTCCACGTGCCCACCCGGCACTCTGCTCTCCTCGACTCGCCTGACTGGGCAAGGCGTGATGGGTGGCAGCCCCCATCGCCGCATCTGCCGATGTTCGTACTGACGGGGGCGGGTCGGTACGCGTCGCCTCCGGGGGACGCCCTAATCCGCACTGCGGTACTCATATCGAGCCGGATTAGTAGTCTAACTAGACTGGCAGGGGACGCGACGAGCACGGGCGGGCCACCGAAGTCAAAATCGAGTACCGGTGGTCCGCTCGCACGGCGAAGAGAGAAGGTTTTACGGTGGGTCTATGGGGTCACGCGCCGCCTTTCCGTCACCCCGGACCGATTCAGCGGGGCGAGACGCACCCATAGCCCACCAATAAAAAAAAAAAAAAAAAAAAAAAAAAGGGGACGCGACGAGCACGCTCCCCTGTCCCCCTTAAATATTTATAATTTCCAGTTTCACTTAGTAATGTAATTTATATTTTTATTGTCATTCCTTTAGCCATGAACCACTTTTACACTTACTTCTGCAAAGTTTTTCATAAAATCCCCAAAAAATAGGAAATTAAAAAGTAAAAAAAGAACACTTATAAGGACCTTTTTTTTGTTTTTTTTTTAAATAAGGACACCTTGACACAGAATCGCAGAATTGTTATTCATATGGTTTGTACCACTAGAATAACCTAATTATTAAAGAATAATTGTGTTTTTGGCTTATAATTTTGCTATTAGGCATAAGCTTCCTTTCCATTGTGTAGGTACATTAACCACTATTCTAGGCATGACATATATGTCGGCTTGTCCATAAAATCCTATGGTTTTATTTCCAATTTTGCTTCTCTTGCATATTATCTATTCATATCCTTTCCTACTAACTCTATTGCGTCACCCACAGGAAAGGAAAGTTTATCATACACTTAATTATTCAACTTAAATTATGTTTCTTTATAACAATATAAAATTAGGAATCCACAGAATAGACTATTTTGTGAAATAAAACATTTTTTATGGATTCAATGAAGGAAAAAACAAATGTAATACATTTGTTTTTTAATTTAATTTGTTTGATATTTTGAACATTTTTCAGCAGCCGCTGGAGGGCTATATTATCCTTCTATGACACTACTTTTATTTCACAAGTATAATACTTGAATTATCATCAGAAATCTCTAACTATTCAGTTTTCTCTTTTTGTATTGTATTTCTTTTTGTTTTTGTAATAAAATTTGATTAGTATGTAAAGTATTTAATTAAAAGCATATTACCTTGCAGATTCAATGTCTTTTATACCAGCAGCAGCTAGTTTATTTATGAGTTCTATTTTCATATCTGTGGGTACAAATTTAGACTCATTTTGGAGGCCATCTCTTGGTCCCACTTCATATATCCTAATTTGGGATGGAGCGGTGCTCTAAAAAATACATTGCTTTAATTTCATATTCATGATATCAGCAGATGTAAATGAGAAAGAACTTCGTCTATCAGTCTAGTGACTTATACTGCTTGGCTTATGCTTCAGCAGGAAAGGAAGATAGCACCACAATTGTCACTCTTGGCAGACGGGTTGCTATTTGTATCAAAGAAGGTTCAACAAGTGTAACTTTCAGGTAGAAGAACAAATAATTTCATATATTACTTTCAATGTTACTTCATTTATTTCTTTAAATGATATATTCATTCTTTGTTACAAGGAATACTATAGATGAAATAATTATAGAGATAGTAGTTAAGAAAAGATTACTGTAGGTGATATTTTCTGATTTAAATACATTCTGATACTTTCAATACCATACACATTTTTTAGTGAATATTATAAATTTAGTACGCTAAATTGACGTACTTACAATACTCCGATGCACAGAATTTCTCACTAGCAAATTGATTGATTTTAATATTTGTTGATTCATAATTAGTTTGTTATAATAAAATTTAATTTATGATCACTTCAAATTGTCTATACTGCATATGTTTTTTATTATATTTACTCAAATAACTGTCTTCTACAAATTACCTTTGAGTATCTGGCATTTTATTTAAGTCATTTAGTTTACGTCACATTAAAAATATTTACATGATGATAACAACGAATTTCAATGATAACAATGATAATTTGATAACGACACCTACAACGTCTATTTGTCAAAGTACTAAAACAGTTTTCTTCCTTTTTGTCTTAGCAAAGTTAGCAAGCTAAATGCGCAAGACACGGCTTGCGCATTTAGCCAGGTCAAAAAACCATGGTGTTTTATCAGATTTTAAAGAAGATATGCGCCATGCGGCAATTTCCTTTCAATAAATAGGGTTCGATTAGTGTAATGTAAAGGCGATCTACACGATATAATAAATTAATAAGGGATGACAACGTAATACTATATTACATTGACTATGAAAATAATTAATCTACGGTTTTATTTTAATTTATAAGACCGACGCAGTATAACGACGTTACCTTTGCTGATACACACCAACAAAAAAAGAACTTCAACTTTTAAATGTCACTTATGTCATTAAATTGTCATTTTCAGGCGGTGTTTTATGAAGTCGAATTTTAATTGAAATACAGAAAATTAACCAGTAACTAAAATGGGTTGAGTATCATAATGATTTACTTGAAATATATACTGCTTGAATGCATATCTTAATACTTATTTAAACTATGTTACAGCGGTCAATAGTGCCACGTCCTTCGTGTTATCATCAATTTTGACATTACTCATATTTTCGGGAATGCAAATGTACAAACCTATTCTAATTAGATCGCCGGTTACTATAATATTTGGAGGTTACTTGGGGTCTCTGATGTTTATGTTCTTTGTTACTGTATCCTTTTTATATAATTGTAATGTAAATTCTGTATATTTTTTCTGTATGGCTTGATGCAACTTCAGTTGAAAAGATCCACTTAGAAATCTACTTATCTACACGGTACCCTTGGTTGGACAGATAAGCCTAAAATAGTCAAATTTTACTTATGTATATTTATGATCAGTTCTATTTTTTGGAGTAATTTTAATTGTAGTTTAGTTTTTAATTGAAATTTAATTACATATTTGCTACTTTTATATATGTAGTTTATTTATATATTTATAGAGTTTGAGTTTTAAATGAGTTTAGATCTATTAAATATTTTAAAACTGAAGAAATTAAATCTTATATTTATTTTGAGTTATTTATGTATTAGTATTAAATTTATGAAATCTTTAATAATTTCCTTAATATAATAATATCACAGGCTATTGGTAATCTAGAAGCAACATTGTTTGGAAAAAACTTTCAATTGAAACTGCCAGAAATAGTCCTGTCCATGGCAATATCACTTATTGCTGCTGGTATGGTACATAGAATCTGTTTCACTACTTGGTAAGTTTTAAATGTTTAATTTAGAGAGTAGGGAATTTTCACATTTTTATACACATTTTACCTTGAATGTAATCAGTATGCAATTCACTACCCTTTCTTTGCCTGAAAATGTCTAAAAAGAAGCAAAAGCTAGCTAGTTTGTCTGGATCTGGAGTAGTTCCATCTTTAACAGTGGGACATACAAAAAAGTGTGTTAAAGATTTATTACAAAAGGATATCCTTTTAAAGATTATTAGATTCTTAGGATAAAAATATGTCTTCATAATTTCTCTTCTTTTCCAGTTTAATATTCTCTATAATTACAATCTACTATATGAATAAACTATCACAAAAGGCATATGTCACTGCAGCTCCAGTTGCAGCTCCGGCTAAAAGCAGACGTCACAAATGAAGAATCGTGTAATTTTTTATTTATCTATTAAAATGAATTTAAATGATTCAGTTTTTTATTAATACTTAGTAAAATGAATTTTCTTTGTTTATAGTTTTAATTTGCAAGTAGTTAGTTCCAGTTGTCATTTTTAGTAACCTTCGGCCAGTCTTTAGTAAGCATTAAGACTGTGTTGCGCATAGGCCTTATGGCATAAATATGCAACTGCTGATTGTGAGGTCGCATATTAGAATTTTTAGTCACACAAATTGTTGCAAGTTTGAATATTTTCCTCTCAGTCTAGGAGTTGAGAATAAGTTAGACAGTTAAAATATAAATGTGAAGAAAATTTAATTTTAACTTGTGGATAAGAAGATTACACAAAAAGAAGGTATAAATTTAAATAATATGCCTGAGGACTGATTTAGCTGCCTATCTAAGAGATGATGATGAAATATCCCACAAAGTAGCAGGTACATACATAATATATACATATCATCACGCCATATCCCTTGCAGGGTAGGCAGAGAGAACAGAGTGCCAGAGAACTCTATCCTTGCGTACTTCACTCGCTTCCTCAACATTTATAATTCTCTCTTCGGAGACTCTTGACTCCACCTTCCTTCAGTACGTGACCAATCTGGTCTAGGTAGGTGAGTCTCGGTCTCCCCGGGTACCTACATCCATTTTCGCATTGTATATCTTCTTAACCAGACGTTCGTCCGGCATTCTTTCCACATGTACAACCATCGGAGCAGTCCCTTTCGCATCTTTACACCAATACTCTATTTCATACCTACTCGCTCTCTTACGTCGTCGTTGCGAATCGGTCGGCCAGCCTAACTCCACAGATTTGCCGTAGAGATCGCATTTCGACTGCATTAATTTTACTTTCAAGCTCTTTTCTGCATACCTAATGGCAGATAATATTAAAATATCCATTTTTGACTAGTGGGTATGACATTTGTATTCTGCAGAATTGGAAATTTCTGATAAAAAGTTTTCTTATAAATATATAATATGTCCAAAACTTCACCTAGATTCAAAAGAATTGTTAGTGGATTACATAAAGTTTTCCTGCATAGAAATTGGATTATTGATGCACATGGAAGATCATTTTTATTCCATGTGACAGAATAAATATATGGTAGTCAGAAATAGATTAATCTTAACATTATATAAAATCTATTTGAAATATCACACATTCCATGTACATATGTGATGGAGAATGGCCAAGCAAAAAAAGTTTCTTTTGTTGAAACATAGCAATATATTTTATTACTTGTTAACATTTATTAAAATAAAAAATGAATTTGAAAAGAGAACATTTATTGAGAACTAATCCTTCAGTTTATATAAACATACCTTTCTCTTAACTGGTTTTATATAAAAATAACTTAAGAGTAAGCAGTTTATAGAAAATAAATTGTCTTTTCGGTATATGAAAATAAATAATCATCTAACAATAGAGTACAATTTTAAGGTTCAGTGCTTTAATTTTCTTATTAAATAATTATATCTTCTAAAACACTATCAAGGTTAATTTGTTCCAATTTATGTATTAGAATCATTAAAACTATTATACAGATGGATAACTAATTTAAATAAACTTAATTATATTATATACCTACCTACATTATATTTATAAGTGTATGACACTGTAACATTAATAATTATTACAAAATAAAACATATCCATCCTGAAACCCCTATATTGATATATCAAGCGATAAGTATCTGTGATACATATATTTAAGAAATGTAAATAGTGAAGAATCAAATAATAAGATATTTTTATACTATTATTTTTAAAACATGTAACATTAGTTTTTATAAATCGATGAACAATATAAAACTTATCTAAACACTATGATTTTATATTGCACCAAGGCATTATTTACATAATAATTACAAAATGTAGATAATCTACATATCTATTGAGAATATTTTATGATTTGCACTAAATCTTACTTAACATATATGTTAATGCCTCTAGAAATAAATTAAGATTTACATCTTACTCTAACAAATAAATAATCATCAACCTTATGGGATGGAATCCTTGGATATTCTAGTCTCTTGGTAAGGCATAATATAAGTTTTGATTATATCTCTACCAGGCATTCAATGCTGTAGTCATAAATTTTATAAACTATGACTCATAAATGCCACAGTGTGTCATTATTGTTACTAGACAGATGATTATATGAGGAAGGATTAGTAAAAAATATTTGCATAACTTCAAACTTTACATTTTGGATGCTTTAAAATGGATTTTATAACATGTACTAAAAAGTTTGGCACTATAGTTAGAAATGTATAATGATAATATATAATCACTTGTGGCATTAGTTGGATAAGTATGTTGCAAATTTATTATATATTTCATAATTAGGTTGTACACTGCTGAACATTTTTATTGAACAATTATTTGAATTTGACCTTCAACAACAATAACACAGGTAGCTACAGTCACACTTTATATATTTTATATCATATATAGAAATATCTTGATTTCTCAGATTTAAATGGAATATGATAAGATAAAAATCATGCATACAGATATTTTTCATCACAGACTAATTTAAATATTTAAGGCACTGAGTGTGGAGTGATTAGATATTTAAAGGAGTGAAAGTTAATTCAAAGCTCCGTAAAACATTCAGATATGACAAACTGATTTTCTAATGTGTCACTCCAAGAACTGGACATTTAAGTATAAAATTTGTTTTATAGGTACTGAATCATTGCATTTAGGCAATATAAGTTTTGAATAGAATTTAATGAGATAACACTTGAATGTTTTGTCATTTGCAAATATTGCAAAACATATACTCATTTTAGATATAAATATATTTAAGATCTCAATATTTTGAAACAATCCAAATCTTATTTATTCCTAATATGCATGCTATTATTTCGAACATAAGGGTTTTGAAGAATTCTTGGAGTTGTTTCCATAACTCTAAGAAGCAGCTCATCCAAATAGTTTTCAAGATCTTTGTTCTTCTTCTTTTGATAGTCAACATCTTTTTGCAAATTGTACACCATGACAATCAAGTCTTCTCGAGATTTGCCATCAAAATCTTGTACTATTGATTTTGGAATGCTATTGTAAGCTGGGTTTATAGTATCTTCCTCAACTATGTTTTCTTCGCCTACTATGATGCGTTCTTCCAACAATTTCTTTGGTTTATTACTATTGCCAAATTTTTTAAAGAATTTTGGACTTGGTTTTTCTTTCAAAGAACTGGGACTGTCAAGTTTTTTATTTCTCTCCAGGCTTGAAGATTTCTCCCTGTCAATAGCTAACTGGCTGTTAGACTTTCGTTTGGAGTATAGCTTCTGAGACCATTCATCATTTTTGTCAATAACTTGTGCTGGAAGTTGTGGCGTTGCAAATGTGTCAAGACTTAGCCGTACAGGTTTTTGAGGTATTGGCTTTTCAGGCACTGCTAAATTACTACTGGTAGATCTACGTAAAAATTCCCCACCTCCTAAGTTTTCCAAGGAAGCATTAATAGGAGAAGGAGTGTACTTATGCCCACGTGGTAAAGTTTGAACATTCAATGAGCTACCCGAACTTTTATGAGACAAATCATCAAAAGCAAATTCATCATCATCTTCACTTATTACACCTGGATCTGCTTCTCCTGGCAATCTTTTAGGAGTTGAATGTTCAGGTGAAGAAAGTGGTAGGTTTTTCAGATTGCCTATGCTACCACTGAGAGATGAAGAGTCACTTTTTTTATCTTTTTTGTTCAAATTCATTTTAGAGCCAAGATTTTTTGCAAACTTTTTAATACTTTTACGTTTCTCAATACTACCAATGCTCATAAGACTGCCCCCAACATTTTGAGCAATACTAGACAAAGAAGATCTATGTTTGTCTTTCTTACTCAAGTCAGTCAAACTTCCTTCTTTTACTGTGAAAGAGATTTTGACCTCTAACTCGCCCCTTGGTTTATCATTTTCTTTGCCTGATTTACCCAGCAGGGTATACCAACGACTTCGTGGTCGCTCATAAACATCGAGGTCTTTTAACGGAATCGATACTTGACCTAGTAAATGATCTTTCAGTAAATCTTCATCGTAGATCTTTAGAACAATCTCTGCAGTATTACCTTGTGATGGTATTCGCAATTCACATTCTTCTATCCATTCGACATTCTGGGTCGCTTTGTGTTTGACGGAAGTTTGGAATTTATCTTTACCCAAAGAGATCGTAACAAAACAGTTATTTGTACCATTTTTACCTTTAATCAAAAGTCCACGGGCTCTCTGGATAGTAACTTGGACGTGAGTAGGATCCCACATGTCGAGATATTGAATTAGAATCACCACACCACTAAAATTACAATATTAACTTATTAAGTACCATCGAAAACAACGTAACGATGAGCTGTCGACCGTCACTTTAGCCTACTGTATGTAGGTAATAAATTACTTTTTAATTCACAGTTCACAGTCATCGTCACACGACGTTTCGTTCACTTCATATTCAATTCCACAGCGTACAAAAGAACTTTAATTTTTTTTTTTAACAAATAATACTAAAATTAATATTACAGTAGTCTATTATTACATTTTATTAAATTGTGTATTTTAGATAAGTTCATAAATTTCTAAGTAAGAAAGAAGGAATCAAAAATAAATAACGTTGTATGCGCGTTTTCTAATAACTAGCATAATAACGGTTATTCTCTTCAATAGCTAGCTATAATAATTATAATGCGAAAGCAGTAATTGGATTAATTGCCTGCAACTCATTCGTCGTAAAACTTCAGCCGTGTCAGTTCGTGTCACACCACACTTGGTTTATACAATAGACATTTTGTTTAGTAGGTAACTTAGGTATCATGGCCTAGATAGCTAAATTAGACGCTGAGTATGCATGTTATAAACAAATGGTTGACCGTTACTTTTAAATTAAATGTTAAGGTCTTGAACCTAGTTATCCTTAACCTCATCTTTCAGGCTTTTGCCATCCACTGCTGGACGACGCCTTACCTCATACTTTGCCATAAAGTGCGGTTCTGTGCCACTCACATCCAACAAATCCTAGCAATCTTCTAGTTGTCGGTCTACCTGGTTGGATGTCCTACACTCGAGAAGCATTATTCCTCATTGGTTATCGGTTATCATTCTAATCCTTCGTGTTACATCGGTCGTTTTTTGCAGATTTCTATATTACGGATGCTATCTCGCAGAAATATCTCGAGCATAGCTCGCTCCATACACGCTAAGCGACTTTGAGCTTAGTCATGCGGCCTCTATTTATGGACACGTTTCCGTGGTATTAAGTCATTACTAGTATTACACACTGATCATAGACCTGTATTTTTATACAGTGAGATATATTGGATGAGAAGATCCACTAAAGTTTCCTGAACGCTCCTAAGTCGAGTTGGATTCGTCGGCTGACCTTTTAGTCTACCTAACTAAATTATTTGTTCAAGGTAAATATAATAATTGACAGCTTCGAGATGCACCAACTAGGACTGGTATTGGAATGGCATGTGTATTTGCCAATCGGCCTTTATGTACAGCGTTCGAGCACTATAAAAGGTTTCAATTCTGTCGAAACTTAGTCAGTACTGCAGTCCCTTCAGTGGTGCCTAATTGCCTATAGTTATATATGTCATCTCTACGAAACTGTTCACCAGTACTTTGGAAGATGTCTTCCAACTCTTAGGCTGGACCAGACTCGGCATCAACACGAAAAGCGCATCACACACCTTCGATATACAGACGATAATGCTGTTATGGCAGAATCCACGAAGGACCTTGGCACAATACACAACGACCTCCACAGAGATCTCAACTAGTGGGTTTACGAATGAACATAAACAAGACGAAAGTCATGTCAAATGCATATGTCATTCATGTACCGGTCCTAGTTGGCAATGCGATTCTCGAAATTGTAGATCATTATGTTTACCTTGGACAAACAGTCCAGTTAGGTAGATCCAATTTCGAGAGAGACGTCGTGCAGCCGACGAATCTAACTCGGTTGGGCAGCGTTCGGGAAACTTAAGTAGATCTTCTCGGTCAAAATACTTGTGTCTGAAAACACAGGTGTACGACCAGTGTGTTACCAGTGATGACTTACGGCACGGAAACGTGGTCCCTAAATGTAGGCCTCATAACCAAGCTCAAAGTCACTCAGCGTACTATGGAGTGGGCTATGCTCAGGATTTTTCTGCGAGATAGAAGCCGAAATACGGCAATCCGAAGAAGAACGGATGTAACCGACATAGCACGAAGCATTAGCACGCTGAAGTGGCAATGGGTAGGTTATATCGCTCGAAGAACCGACAACCGCAGGGTTGGGCTGATGAAAATCAAGTGATTAAAATCACGATTAAAATCATGATTTAAATCGCTTGATTTTTAAAATTAAAATCATGATTTAAATCATTTTTTTTCCTTTTTATTCAGAACCAGATAACAACATAACATAAAAGTTTTCTCAAAAATCAAAAGAAGTATCTGCTTTTAGCAAAAACAACAAAAAAGAAGTACATAATTCCAAATTCTTAAACTAAACGTAACACCTAAATTTTATTACCGTATATTTTCAGTCTATTCATTTTCGTTATACAATTTAAACAAAAACACGAGTTTTCCTCCTTTTTCTGTGCCTAATCTGTTTCTAATATCCGAGTGTACAAGACCAAAAGAGCTAAATACGCGTTCTACTGAAGCTGAAGAAGCAGTTGCACACAGGAACTGTTTTATTATTGGCAACTGTTTCAAGATTTCCGACTCATCATTTTGTGATAACCACCATTGTAGTCCGTTTACATTTTTTATTACTTCGTCCGAAAACATAACTTGCTTAAATGGAGCACTGCAGGCATTTAACTTTATTACTAAAGGTAACAGACCATTGTTTTCATGTAACTCTTTAATTGTTTCTAAAGCTATATTCTTTTCTTCTGGTGTTAACTGGTATTTTGTTTTTTGTGGATTCAACATATACGCTATAAAATGATATGGCGATATAAGCAAGCACTAAGCTTGCTTGTATCGATTATTAAATTGTTGTGTTGTTTTTAATGGTAATTCCACAGATTCATCAAAGATATATTGTAAATGTTTCCACTGCTCTACAGTATCTGCGATAGTAGCATTTTTCCTCTGCACAGTATCAAGAGCAACTGATATAGGTTTTAAAATGTTTAAATAATCTTGCGCTGCATGTTTAATCGCAATATTTGAAACTTTTCGGTAAATAGTGGAATCAATCTCGTTTTTATTTTCTTCGCAGATTTTTAATATGATGTCCCACTGAGTGACATACATCTTTAAGCAGTTGCCAAGGCTATTCCATCTCACATCGCTTGGAAGGACTAAAGCGCTGCCTCCTGCTTGACTGAATTTAGCTCTAGCCAAATGGTTATTTCGAAAATATTTAACAATTTGGACCACATGTTCTATAACGTCTTTAATTTGAAAGTCCTTGCACAGTAAATTAAAAATATGTGCAGAGCAGCCATAAGTTATAACTTTTGCGTTCGTTTTTTCTTCTAATGTTTTTTTCATAAGTGTCATATTTGCGGCATTGTCTGTCACAAAAGATTTTACGGTACACTTGTATTTTAATTCACATGAAGAAATCAGGTCACAAACTATTTGAGTTAAATATTCTGAAGTATGTGGATTTCCTGATGTGTCTATAGTTTCGTATAGGAGGGCTTGTCCATCTTCAGTGGTTATCGTTGCGCATATCACTGGTTCGTTGTGCACGCTTGACCACCCATCAATTGACATATTTACAGACTGTCCTGAAAGGGAGGAGAAATATTTATCTTTTTCCTCTTCATAGATTTCGTCCAAAAGACTTGTTGCTACCGTTTTTCTCGAGGGCGGTGTATAACAAGGCCTTAATAACTGAGTGGCTTTTTTCACCTCTAAATTTTCAATACATCTGAAGCTCGAATTAGTAGCAAAAATAGCCTTTGCTATTTGTTTGTCAATTTTATGTTTTTCAGCAGTTGAAGTCCGCATTACAAAACTACTCATGGTACTCATGGTAGGCTGAGTTTCGATTGCTTTCTTTTTTTGGACTGGCTCAAAAGTTGTTGGAGTTGTTGGTGTTGGTACTTTCGTCATGAGTGAACTACAACTTGAGGCAGATGATGTGCTAGCAAAACTGTCAAGCGACATTTGACTCTCTGGAAAGAGAAAAAACATAACTGAAAATTGATATTGATTAATTATAATTGATGATATATTGATATAGTATTGAATTATTGATTTTAAAATAAAGTTAAAATGTTCAATAGAGATGTAAAAGCAAATTTATTTTTTTAAGTTGAAAGAAATTAAAAATTAAGTAAGTATAGAAGAGTAAAGATAATCTTTAATAATTAACCTGGGCAAGTTCGCGTTAAAAAAGTTACATTAATAGTCCAAGAGCCAGTAACAGATATATATGACCAAGTTCCTCTCAAGTGATAATTAGTAAAATGCATCAGAAAATGGAACCATAAAGTCTCGTGAACGTCAGCTAAGGCTCGGTGGGGGGGATGAGCAGTAGAAAAAAAAAAAACATTCACTCATTTCCTCTCGGCTAAAAATTTATCAAATTATAGCTAACCCAATATCTCAACAAAAAAAAATCAGCTGGCTATAACATAGTGTATTGTACGTCAGCTGATGTCTCGATCATGGAAAAAAAATCTTCACTTTCAGTGATATCCTCTCAAATAAAAATTTACCTGATGATAGCTTATATGTAACTATTGATAAATATGTACGTCAGCTGGCTGTATCTCGGTGGAAAAATCGTCAGCTGATAATTTGAAGGTAACGTAGAAGTTAGCCAGAAGCCGGCCCGTGTTAGATTTCACCTAACATTTAAAAACAAAAAACAATCATATACTTATGCCTAAAATATAAATAAAATAAAATTAATAATTTAATTACCTGTATTCCTCTCTTGATAATTACAAACATCGTGGTGTGCTTTAAGTCTTTGGACTAACCCTTGAATATCTTTCTTGCACTTTCTACAAATAGCCCTACACCCCAATTTATTTGGATTTGTTGTCTTAATATAGAACTGCCATATTGGGTCCTCTTTTCTTCCATTCATTTTACTTTATTTATATGTTTTCACTTCACTTAACTAACTTAACTAAACTAGCGAAATGCGCGAACGTCAATTTATAGGTTGAAAAGGAAAACAAGCCTCGACACGACACGACAGGAATATTCTTGCAAAAAGCACAACAAACGCGTTCGTGCCTCACTCGGCACTGTATAGTGAGTGAGTGTATAGGACAGAAGGCAAACAAATCGCGACAAGAATTTTCTTGCAAGAAGCAAGAAGCGCGACAAATGCGTTGTCACAAGTTTTTGAGGCGCAAATTGTATTATAATTTTTAGACTTATACATTAAAATAACAATAATTTCAAAGAATCAAAATGTTCAAATTTTATGTTCAAATTTAAAAAATCAAATAAATCATGATTTTTTTAATAAAAATCAGATTTTGCCCAACCCTGGAAAACCGCTGGGAAAGAAAGGTTTTAGAGTGGCGACCATGTACTGGACGACGCAGTGTAGGATGAACTAGGTGGACAGACGACCTGGTGAAGATTGCTGGCCATCGATGGATGCAAGCGTCATAGGATAGCACTCTGTGGCGTAACATGAGAGAGGCCTACGTCCAGCAGTGGACGGCGATAGGCTGAAATGATGAAAAAGTGTTAAATTTCGTATTCATTACACTGTAGCACCTTCATTATTGCATTATATTTCCTAAGACATAACCAAAATGATTTAATATAACACACTGTCTTATTTATTAAAATATTGAATATAATTTATGATCGCAACATGACATTTTCACGTTTACACCGACATTTTTAAAACGTTCTCAACTGTTAGGTAGTTAATGAGGCACTGTCATTTGTCCCCTAACTAAATAGCTGGTTATTCACACGATTAAGTATCCTGCTTTCTTGTTATTGAAATTTCTGCTATTAATTCATCGCTAAATGTCTATTCTATTCGCTGTTGTATTTTTATTCAGTTTTGGCTATACCTCTATTTTAATCGCATAGGGAACATAAAGATATAATATTTTTTTTTCCGGCTATGATCAATCTTTATTCCTTCCAAACTATCTTTTTATTATAATACACCGTAACATTTATATCGTCTTACAAAAGAAATGCCATGAAAGTATCCGACCAAAGAAACACATCTAAAAAAATAACAAAATATAATAAATTAAGGTTAATATTTTGTAACAACCTGGTATAATACGTTTACATTTTAAGCAAAAGAAATCATACGGCATTCCGGATGACAATCACAGCTACGAAGTCCACGTGGACTGCTATTCTAAAGCGTGCCTACGCCTAGGTAGTACTTACACAGTACGTAGGTTATGTCGAGTAGGTAGCCTACCGCTCGCTACATGCTACTATATACTTACTATTTTAATTAGTTATTATTTATAATAATTTTTAGTAAAAACACCAGACTGCTGCATTCCGTGGTAGTTTTAGATTCGCTGCAACTCGTTGCTGGAACGATCTCAAGCCACCTTTGCGTAGCTTGAAAACAACTAAGGCTTTCCAAAGACAATATAAACAAATAATAATTGATAAACAAAAACATCTAAATACTTAATAATTATTAATATTGGAACACAAACGGGTTGCGCGTTTCACTTTCTTAAAGTGTCCTGTTATGTAGATATCTACCCTCATTGCATTAAGATTTATTATTATTTATTATTTGACACAATTCATATTATTTATTGATACTTATGTTGTGCAGATACCTAATTATAAAAATTTCATTTATCACTAGCAGATAATTTAAGTAATATGTATGTATATGTGTGTGTATGTATGTGTATATGTAAATATGTATATATGGCTGTGTATGTATATGTACGTGCATGGTATTTATTAGAGTAATGTAAATATATTATTCTTATATCTCGCAAAGCCCTTTATTGGCATATCTGTCATGGATTGGATATTAATTTGATATAAGTGACGTCATTGGAGGATCTGTCAGAATAACAGCGCTTTGGCAACCGTGTTGCCTTAGCAAACAGCTGAGACAGATACCATATTTTGGCCTCACGCATATGCACATTAGTTATCATAAATTTATATTTAGCTTAAGCAAAATGTGAGGTTACAAATAAAACAGTTTTCTTTCTTCTTTCTTTCTTTCTTAAAAAATATTCCAGTATATATTTTTTTTAACTTTTGATTGTATGAATGAATAGTAGATACTAGATACGTTAATTATATACGTTGTATAAAAAAAATAGTAGCATTTTAAGTAATGTAATGAAGAAATAGTGATAAGTGAAACGAAAGTGATCTAATAGTGTTTTACGTGTTTTATCATATACTGCATTTTTTTTTGGTTTTTAACATATACCTAAGATTTATTTGCTTTGAATGTATGTATGCACATCCGTGGTTGCCGATAACATTAAGATTTAAACAAGAGAAACTTCAAATAAAAAAATGTTTCTTTTTAATGTTTTATTAATATTTTAGTTAAGCGGTCCATGTATGGACCACCATAAGGATTTCCTTCAATAAAACTTCAGTTTTTAAAGTATAGGTAATCAATCTTATTAATTTTTAACTATTCAATAATTATTTGGCTTTAAAAATAATTAAAATTATAATGAAAAAAACAATCAAAACAACAATCAAGATTTTAGAGATAATTAACATTTTTTTAAGTCTGTTTTTTTTCGAACTTATTAAAAGTGATCATAATATGGATCACATGGTATTAAATATGAAACAAAGCGAATTTTGATTAAATTAGTAGAAAAAATATTTACAAGACCTTAGTTTAATTGTTAGTATAACACTCACAAATGTACAAGCTTGCGGTTTCTACTATTCCAGCGCGCTCTTTATGAGCGCATTGCCTACAAGAAGCAAATTGGATTTGTCTCTCTTGGTGGACATCTACAGAAAAATCCATGATAATACCACCATTCGGCGATTCCATTTTGAGAGTGGATTGACATTAGAGATCATTAACAGAATAATTATTCTAATTAGAACTTTCAGAAAACTATTCTTTATATTCCATTTTTTAACTGACTTCTTGAGATATTTCTTCTACTCCGTAAGCTTTAGACGCTTTTAAAAATCTTATTGTATTTTCTCTTACAGCTTTAATTATACAGTAAAAGCTCCTTATTCGCGCTTCCTTCATTCGCGTTTTCACTATTCGCGGATTAAAAAAATGCGACTCAATTCCTATATTTGCGGCTAAAAATTTCTTTATTCGCGGATCTAATAAGTACATACATAAAAATAAAAGGATACTAATAGGTATCCAACCCAATATCCTTTGTAAATGCCGTCAAATGGACTAATAAAAAAGTAAAATAGATCTTATTATAATTTTTCCTACGAAGTCTTATTTTTAATAGGCAAATTGCTAATGCAACTTCTGCGTATCAGTCTGAATTGAAGGAGCTTTTAAAAACTCAAGCAAGAAAAAATTACAAAATTCTTCAAGTCATTTATGGCAATGGTTTTTAAACATTTTGATTAATTATTAATATTATATATTTAATTAAGGCTTAGGAAGTCTTAAGATAATTGTAATCGAAATGTTTAAAAACTTTAATTAAATTGATTTTTCATATATTTTTGTTTTTTATTTTGTCACCTAGGAACGTATCCCCTATAATCCCATATAAATTATCATTCCATATTCACGGTTTCTGTATTCGCGGCATATTTATGGAACACATACCCCGCGAATAAAGAGCTTTTACTGTATTGCATTGGCTCCCCTTTTGCCATCCTGGAACATAAAAGAGAAACATATGTAACGATTTATTATATGGACCACTGGTCCTTATTTAAAACATGCCTGTGGTCCATATTAAACACACATAGCATTTTAAGGTTAAAATTGTTGTAAGTAAAATTATGAACATTATAATAAATGCAACTTCGCACTTTCTTTCGCATCTTTACTCCAATACTCTCTTTCATACCTACTCGCTCTCTTACGTCGTTGCGAATGCGGTCGGTCAGCCTTTTTTTTTTTTTTTGTTATCTCTGTGGAAATGCTTTTACGCACTATCCCCCGCCAGTGATAGACTGGGTGGGACTCGCCGGCCATAGATGTTGCGTTATGTATGATACTGCGTTATGTATTGCTACATGTGCCTTTTGGCTGAGGTGGTGGCTACTGAAATGTTGCCCCAACGCTCCGTTCACTCTATTTCCCGTATTCACTCTTTGCTCTATATCAGTGGTGTACCTTTCATCTCGGTCAAATCCACATCCAAGATATACAAATTCATCCAAAACAAAAAATGGCTCCCAAAATTGCATGTCTTCACGTTACCTCACTGCAACCAGCGGAACGTGGGAAGGGTGAGCTTGGTGCACACTGACTGTAGGCTTGATTCGTCGAATGTTATCTGAGATATATCGGTGGTCCATATTATTTATAGACCTGGTCCATATATGGCGCTTTTACCTAGTATTTGAAATTAAAAATTGGTGCGTAGGTAGTATTGGTGGTTCAAATTAAATAAGTGAAAAAAATTAAACAAGATTTTATATAAATACCTATAAAATTTAATGATTTATTACGTATTTAGGCAGATACCATAGGCCTGTTACAATCTCTCTTTTTGCTGTTGTCAAGCTTTCATTTTTCAAGTTTTTTATTTCTTTTCTAACAAAATAGAAGCAGAAGCAAGTCAAATGATTACTTTAGTAATTATATTAGAGTCAATGATAATTCGGTATATTTTGTTGATATGTCTTACCGTTTTTAATTATTTGAGGCATTTTGGTCTTTACTCATATATAGAGTTTGCGTTGAGGTTAATTCTGAATGGCTTCTTAAAATATTTGTTTTATAGGATATTAGTTTTCAAAAGTTTACTCCTCTATTATTGTACTATATATACAGAAATGTAATTAAATAAGTATATTGTTTGGGTACATGAAATCAGCGACGGTCTTAGACAATCGGGAGCCTGGGGCGGCGAAACTAAATAGGGTCCCCGAGATGTTCAGAAATTTATATAACTTCCTACGTTTACATATTTTACTACATGTTTAAATTTGTTTTTTCTTTCTTACAACTCATAGTTTTTATTGCTGGGCACGAGTTATGTGCACAATGACAGAATGACTGTCATACCATACAAAGGTGGACAAATAGTTTGATATAGAGTTTTATTTCAATTTCAATAATGGTAGGGTCGGGTCACACTGTTGACAGATTTAGGTTTTTCTTTAAATTTTTTTTATTGAAAAATTGTTGGTCCACATACTTATGTTGTATATTTTAGTCATTATGTTGAAGTTGAAGTTATATAATTCAATTTTTCTTGAAGTGACTTTGATATTATACATTTATGATGGTTTTATATGTATTTTTTGACGACAGTTTTATGTTTACACAGCCGCGGGCTGGTTCATCCGTGATAGTACCACACTCTCGCAGAAAATCGACGTATGAGCAGTGGCAATATGCTGTTGTGCTTCATTCAGTGACCGAGAGGGCGGGCAGCCCAACTATTTAAGTGGATTTAGGGTTTTCTATGGTAAGCAGCGGGGCTAGCTGTACCACTGGTATCATAAAGGTCTATAGGCGGCAGTAACACTTACCATCTGGTGTGCTGCTTGCTCGTTTGCTACCATAATAATAAAAACATTCTTCATTCGTAGCGATGTGATCTGCATAGATTTATTAATCGCTTGTTAAAGTATTCACAGGAAAGTAGCGGTAACATATTTTATTCTTAGTCCGTTTAATATCTCACCATATATCATTGTTGGACGCGAGCATTCTCCACGATAGAAGGGAAACTGACTTATTAGGTATACTACGCTCGTCAGAGGGTTTGGTATGGGGTTTTATTCTGAGCTTTCCCTCTCTTGTATAGATGTTATATGCATATTATATTAGTAGTTTTTTACGATGCCTGTGGGGTAAATTAGTGAGTGGTGAATTCATGAATCGTATCTATTGATATTACGTCACGGCACTGAAAATGGCGTTACTTTAAAGATATTTAACAAAAAGATTAAATAATATTTTTAAGATATGTTCTAATTCTTATTTTACAATATGACGATGGCTATAAACCCTGCCCTGGGGTACGATGTCAGAAACCTCCACGCGGTGTACCCTGGGTGCGGACGGCGGTCCCCAGTTCTTCTGTTGTACTGTCGTCCGTAGCGAATATCTGGCGCTTCGCTCCTAGCCTTCTATCCGTAGAAGGTGACCGGACGCGAATCCGCGACGGGCTCAGTCACTCATTCATTTGAGGGCTGGGCAGGCATGTGCCACCGCCACCGTCGTCAAATCATAAACCTGATCCTTTGCTTGTCTTAGTTTCAGGAGCGAGGGTCTTGGCTTAACCGCCCGGACCGCGAGGAAGACAACCTCTATAAAGAATTTCGAATGTACATTCGAATTCGGAAATCACCCACAATCTTAAGTTTTGGCGTGCGGCGAGAAGATGCATGGCAGATGGGTTGTTCTGTTCTTAGCACGCTCCAGCCAGGGTACCGGCTGCCCCCCTGGTTGGTAAATGTAGGCTTGCCCGGGTACAGGGATCTCTGCCCGGGTCGACGTCATAGTTTCTCCCACACTCGTGGGTTTTATCATGGAAACTTTTTTAAAAAATAATATTTACGATGGGGATCATGATGATTCCCACCTCAAGGCCCGGTCATGCCAACGCAAAACTGACCAAAACGACGCCTCGTCCTCGGGACTCGAGGCGTCCGCCGAGGGTCCGGCACAGCACATGGAGGCCCAAACAACACCGAAGCGGAGGTCGCCCAGGAGGAGCCGGGGGAAGACCTCCAGCTTCAAACGGCGATTGGAGGAGCGGCGAGCGCGCAGAAAGGCTGCCGCCGCGGAAGCGAGGAAGGACGGCGGTAGAGCCGAAACGGAGCCGTCGACGGACGAGGGCGACAGCGATGTCGCAGAGCCGTCCGGGGAAGATGGGGGTGGCGGTTCTACCGCCAAAATGGACGAGGGCGGTGACATTCCCGCAGGGCCGTCCGAGAAGGATAGCGGGCCGGCTGTTGAAGCCCCCGCCAGGTCGTCAGCGCGTCTTGTGGCAAAGAGCCCGGCGGCGACAGTGACAACGCTGACGACCAAGGAGAAGGCCCTCCCCTCGCAGGTGAGGAAGCGCCGCCTAAGTAAGGGTGGCAGCTCGGGTGCCGACTCAGAGGGGAGCGTGGCCAGCATGCCCCCACCTAAGGTGCCGGCTTCCCGAAGAGGGCGAGGGGCCTCGGGAGAGGAAAGGGCGGCGGCGGTTGCTGCCCGCGCCAACGGCGACCCCCCCGACCTGCGGGCCGAAAATGCCCGCCTTAATGGCGAGATGTCGGCCATTCGGACCCGGAACCGGCAACTGCCGGTTCCGGGTCCCCCAACTGGGGGACATGCTGGCGGGGATGCGGCGGGTAAACCGCCAGTTACTGAAGGACGTGGCCGACCTAAAGGCGCAAATGGCGCTGCTCGCGCCGCCTGCGCCAGTTGCGCCACCGGCCAAGGCCGGCCACTCAGCGGCCGCTGCGGTGCCGACGACGTTGGGCACTGGCGTAACGGTAACACCCGTCCCCACGGCGAGAAAGACGCCAGCCGCCGCGTAGCGCGCGTCGCTGGCTGGCGCTGGCCCAACCGCCGCGGCGAAACTGGTCCCAGTGGTGAGGATGACGCCTCTCGCTGCGGACCGCATGCCGCCGGCTGGCGTCCCTGCGGCGCCAAAGCCGCCAGGCGCCGCGGAACGGGCCCCCGAAGACGCCCAGCCGACCCCGATACTTGCGGTGGGAGGCGTACCGGACGAGGCCCTGCGCCAAATCATCGACGCAGTCGGGAAACTCGTCGATGCGCGCGTGGCCGTTCTGGAGGCAAGGTTGCCTCCAGAACCACGTGTTCGGCCGCCTCTCGCCGCGGACAAGCGGTCGCATGTGGCATCAGCCCCCGCCCCGCTGCCTTGTCAGGGTGGCCGCGTGGGTGGCAGCTACGCCGCGGCCGCGGGTGCGCCCAAGCCCAAGGGGCCCGCGCCGAAACCTAGGAAGAGGACGGTACCGGCTCCTGCCGGACCGCAGTCATCGTCGGCAACAACACCGCCGGCGACGACTAGCGCGTCAACGACTGCGCCTTCCGCACCTGTCGCGCCTGCTGCGCCCGAGGGTTGGCAGGTGGCCGAGCGCGACCGGAAGAGTCGCGGTCAGAGAAGGAGAGCGGAGGCCAAGCGCGCCGCTGAGGTCCCCGCTCCCGTTCCACAGGCAGGAGCCGGTAAAAAGAAGAGGCCGCGCAAGGGGCTCAAGTCGCCGAAGACAGCCGCAGTGGTGATCACTGTGCTGCCTGAGGCGGCTGAGAAGGGCCTCAGCTACGAGGCCGTCTTGAGGAAGGCCCGGCGGGAGCTAGACGTCTCCGATATCGGAGGCGTCGAAGCCAGGACCCGCAAGGGCCGGACAGGGGCTCGAATCCTCGAGTTCCCCGGGGCCGAGGGCTCCAAGACGGCCGACAGCGTAGCTGACAAGCTGCGAGGTTTGTTTGCCGAGGAGGGTGGCATCAGGATCGCCAGGCCCGTCAAGTGCGCCGAAATGCGCATCGCGGGTCTGGACGACTCCGTGACGGTGGAAGACATCCGGGAGGCTATTGCCTCGAGAACCGGGTGTCCCGTAGACACCGTCCGGGTTGGTGTCATCCGCCCCGGTCCGGGCGGCGTAGGTGCCGCCTGGGCGCAGTGCCCGGTGGAGTCGGTCAGGCAACTGGCCGGCTCAGGCAGGCTCCTCGTGGGCTGGAGCTCGGCGCGGGTGACCGTGCTTGAGCACCGGCCTGCGAGGTGCTATAAGTGCATGGCGGTCGGACATACTCGACCGACGTGCACTAATTGCTTCGACTGCGGCGGACTGTGTTTCCGCTGCGGTCAAACCGGGCACGTGGCGGCATCTTGCGCCGCCCCGCCCCACTGCCCCGCGTGTGCGGCGGGCAATAAGCCCGCCAAGCACCGCATGGGCTCTGGGGCGTGCAAACCTCCAGCTTCGGCCCCAAAGGGGCGGGGCGGCCCTCCGACCACGGCCGCTCCCGCTCCTAGCGCGGTCCGATCGCCCGCCGGCGAGGGGGAGGTCATGGATACAGCCCGTTAATGGCTACACCATCCATGCACCACCTCTTGCAAGCCAACACCAACCACTCCGCCGGTGCGCAGGATTTACTCCTGCAATCCATGGCGGAGTGGTCGATTGGTGCAGCCGTAGTCGCAGAACCGTACTGCGTGCCTGATCGCCCCAATTGGGTGGTCAGCCGAAACGGAACTGCGGCAATCGTCGTCTCAACGCAGCGGCACTTCCCGTCCTTGTCTCTTTTGGATAGGGGTGAGGAATTTGTCGCGGCGGAGTGGGGAGGGGTCACGCTCTACAGCGTATACCTCTCCCCTACCAGGAGAATGGACGATTTCAGGGCCTCCCTCACCAACCTGGAGGCCTCGATACGGCGACTAGCACCGGGCCTCGTCCTGGTTCTGGGGGACTTCAACGCCAAATCCACGGCGTGGGGGTCCCCTATGACGGACGACCGCGGGCGGGCGGTCATCGAGTGGGCGGCTTCACTGGGCCTCTGTGTTCTTAACAGGGGCTCAGTGAACACGTGTGTGCGGCAGCAGGGCGGGTCGATAGTGGACTTGTCGTTCGCTAGCCCCGCTGTCGCACCACGGGTGAGGAACTGGAGTGTCCTGGAGGAGGCGGAGACCCTATCGGACCACCGGTACATCCGGATGGAGGTCTCCCCTCTCCGGGACCCCGGTAGGGGTCACAGGGCGGACGGAGCTCCCGCGTTTCCGCGGTGGGCTGTGGGTCGTCTTGACAGGGACCTACTGGCGGAGGCGGCCATCGTTCACACGTGGCTGTCCTCACCGCCCCCAGCGGACGGGGTGGACGCCGAGGCTGTCCGCATCCGCAGTGCGTTAACGCAGATCTGCGATGCGGCCATGCCCAGAGTGCGGCGGCGTCTACCTCCGAGGCAGGGGGTCTACTGGTGGTCCCCAAGATTGGCGGACCTTCGTGCGGCATGTATCAGAGCCCGAAGGTCCTACACCCGCAGCCGGCGGCGTCACCGCGACGCTGAGCGGGAGGGCCAGCCGTACGAGGCGTACCGCGATGCGCGGACGGCCTTTCGGCTGGCCATGCGAGCCGCCAAGTGTGCGAGTTGGCAGGAGATGCTGGACGGTCTCGACCGTGACCTCTGGGGTCGCCCGTATCGCGCGTCGCTGAATAAGCTTCGCGCGCAGGACCCCCCCCTCACCGAGGCCCTCCAGCCCGACTTCCTCTGTAGGGTGGTCGAGGAGCTATTTCCACGGCAGTCGGAACACACGCCCCCGGTCATGGCCTCGCCAGAACAAGACCGGGAGGCTGACGACGAGAGTGTTCCGCCCGTGACGGAGACGGAAGTGGGAGCAGCTGTGGCGCGGATTCGTTCCGCGACCACGGCCCCCGGCCCGGACGGAATACCAGTCCGGGTGCTGACGTCGCTCCTCGAGCACCTCGAGCCTCGCCTCAGGCAGCTGTACAACGCCTGTTTGGCGTCTGGACGGTTCCCTGAGTGCTGGAAGGAGGGGAGGTTGGTTCTCCTGCCAAAGCCGGGACGGCCCTCGGATTCGCCGTCGGCCTACAGGCCCATCGTGCTCCACGACGATGTGGGTAAGCTGCTGGAGCGCATCCTCGCTGCCCGCATCGTCCAGCACCTGGAGGAGGTGGGACCCGATCTGTCGGACGCTCAATTCGGTTTTAGAAGGGGGCGTTCGACAATCGGGGCCCTGCTACGACTGAGGCAGACGGCCGCGGAGGCTGTCACCGGCGGGGGAGTGCTGTTGGCGGTGTCGCTGGACATCGCCAACGCATTCAATAGTCTGCCATTCAGCTGCATCAGGGAGGCGCTCCGATTTCATGGGGTGCCCTTGTACCTGAGGCGGCTGGTGGCGGACTATTTGGAGGGGCGCAGTGTCCTCTGCGCGAGTCCCGCAGGGGACATTGTGCGGACGTTCATGTCGTGCGGCGTTCCACAGGGGTCGGTTCTGGGGCCGACGCTGTGGGACATCGGGTACGACTGGGCGTTGAGAGGGAGTCTCCCCCCCGGGCTGAGCGTGATATGCTACGCTGACGATACGCTCGTCACAGCCCGGGGCAGGACACTCGAAGATGCGGCGAGCCTGGCCACTCTCGGCACCGAG
This sequence comes from Lymantria monacha, assembly GCA_905163515.2. Taxonomy (NCBI): domain Eukaryota; kingdom Metazoa; phylum Arthropoda; class Insecta; order Lepidoptera; family Erebidae; genus Lymantria; species Lymantria monacha. Next base: position 15,370,703 of record LR991083.1, read on the forward strand.
GAGATGGTCGGGCGAATCGAGGCGCTGGGGCTCAGGGTGGCCCTAAATAAGACGGAGGCCCTATTGTTCCATGGGCCACGCGTAAGGCCGCCAATCGGCGTCTCGCTAGTCGTCAACTCCGTCCACATCAGCATCCAGGCCCATATGAAGTACTTGGGTCTGGTGCTCGACGGGCGATGGTGGTTCCGGGAGCATTTTCGCTGAATTGCTCCCCGGTTGGTCGGCGCGGCGTCCGCCCTTTCGCGGCTCATGCCGAACGTGGGCGGACCTAGCTTCGAGGGCCGACGGCTGTATGCGGGGGTGATCCGTTCTATGGCCATGTACGGCGCACCCGTGTGGGCGAGGGCTCTGAACGCCCAGCTCAGGGCTGTTCTGTGGAGACCCCAGAGAGTCATGGCGGTCAGAGCCATTCGCGGGTACCGCACGGTATCGACCGAGGCGGCATGCCTACTGGCCGGGACACCCCCGTGGGACCTAGAGGCGGAGATGCTCTCCGACCTCTACCGGCGGGTGACCTCACTGCGCGACGAAGGTGGCTCCCCATCGCTGAGCGAGATAGCCACCTGGCGCGAGGACGCCCGCCGAGACGTCATCGCCCGTTGGGCTACGCGGCTGGAGAGGCCTAGACACGGTGTCGTCACCGTCGAGGCTCTCCGGCCCGTATTGATGGAGTGGATGGAGCGGCGGCACGGAGTCCTCACCTTTCGGCTGGTGCAGGTATTGACGGGGCACGGGTGTTTCGGGTTGTACCTGCACAGGGTCGTGTATAGGGAGTGGACTCCGGCCTGCCACCACTGCAGGAGTGACGAGGACACGGCGCAACACACGCTGGAGGTGTGTCCGGGATGGGAGCGGCAGCGCCGTGACCTCGTCGCTGTCATCGGTGCCGACCTGACGCTGCCGGCTGTCGCGAGAGCGATGGTCGACAGCGTCAGGAACTGGGACGCGGTCGCCGCCTTCTGCGAGGCTGTCATCTCGCAGAAGGAGGCGGCGGAACGAGTCCGGGAGGAATCCCGCGACCCGGGCCGCCGTCAGCGGCCGGGGCGGCGCAGGCGCGAATACCTGCGCCTGATGCCGCCCTAACCGAGGCCTCGGGTGATCGGACCGGGGAATTGTCCGGTCACCCGACGTGAGGCCACCGCGTGAGGGCGACGCTCCGACGGCGAAATCTGTCGGGGCGTCGACGAGAGGAACCCGCGAGGGTAAACCGCCGGGCGGGCCACCGAAGTTAAAATCGAGTACCGGTGGTCCGCTCGCACGGCGAAGAGAGAAGGTTTTACGGTGGGTCTGGGGTCACGCGCCACCTTTCCGTCTCCCCGGACCGATTCAGCGGGGCGAGACGCACCCATAGCCCACCAATAAAAAAAAAAAAAAAAAAAAAAAAATGGCTATAAACCCTACCAAGCTTTACATTGCTCGTGGGTGTCATAAAAAACAACTGAATTTTACTTCGGCGTGGGCCAACTTTATCTGATGTCGTCCGGTCAACAATTACATTCCCAAAGAGGTTTGACGTCAGGCAGGCGGCCCGTCATAAAACGTACCAAAACTATTGCAATATATACTACTAGCTAGGGCCCGCGGCTTCGCCCGTAAGGTTACTTTCCTAAAGTTTTTAATCCCCTAATTTTATTTTACCCCTTAAGGATAATTTTTTTAATCCTCTTCGGTTACAAGCTCCGCCGCTGGCGCCTGGGGCGGCGTAGGCGCGAGTATCTGCGCCTGATGCCGGCCTAGCCGAGGCCGTGGGTGACTGGACCGGGGAATAGTCCGTCACCCGCAGAGAGGCTGACCGCGTGAGGGCGACGCCCCGGCAGTTAGCTGGGGCGTCGACGGGGGATGGTACCCGAAATGGTAACCCGCCGGGCTGGCCACGGATGGCAATGAAGCGGTACCAATGGCGATGGGGAAGGAATACGGTGGGTTATGGGGCCACGCGCGGCCCTTCCGTTGCCCCGGACAGAGCGGGCGCCGTGTGTCCGCGCCATAGTCTACCAAAAAAAGAAAGGGTAAATTTTTACAACATGTTAATGTCATATTTATTTATATCTAATCAATAGCCAAAAATAAGTTTCAATCTTCTGGCTTTAAAAATGACGATAATTCCTTACAACTTTTCATCACCCTTTACAACCCTTTTTTGCATTAAAAAGTAGCCTATGTCCTTTATCAGGCTCTAGACTATCGGTGTACAAAATTTTAATTAGATCGGTTCAAAAGTTTTGGCGTGAAAGAGCGACAGCCAGACAGACAGACAGAGTTACTTTCGCATTTATAATATTAGTAAGGATGGAAGAAGAGTACATATTGCATTAACCCCCGTTTGGAGTTGATGCAATAATATTAAACTGACAGGTATTTCGATTTTTTCTTTTAAACTCGTACCTTCACCACTATGTCAGTGTTCCACAGCTGACCATGAGTATGAACAATCAGCACATCACATTCTCTGGGAGTGCGATCTCTGGCGAAACGAGCGTAACCTTATGTTAAACAGTTTGCAAGTCACCTGTGGAGTAGTATACTATACGGACCTTGTGGCAACTCGAGAAAATTTCCGTGCGTTCATGCGTTTCTGCCATACCTACTGTAGCAATCAATCTTAACGCTCACATATAGGCCCCGTTAAGCTCTTCCGTATCCGTGGTGCCGTACGGCTGCGCTTATCATAGCCGTACCTACATCTCTTTAATTATTGGCTGACTAGTCATTTTGTTTTCCTGTCTCCCGCTTTGCCTAGGAGGGAAGTGCAATCACTCTTTCCAACTCCTCCTCTTTAACCTTTTCTAATTAAATTTGTTGCGGGTCCCAAGACAATTAAAATCATATCCCGGGACTGCCTGAGGGTCAAACCTTGGTGTCATTTATAGTGACCATTGTGGATCCTGGCTTACAGGAGTTACAATGGTGGGAATGTGTGGTGGGATTAGGTATTTCGATTTAAAATATAAGAGAGAGAGAGAGGGAGTAGGAGAGGGGGGGGGGAGAGAGAGAGAGAGAGAGAATAAGATGTAAAATATAAGATTCGTTAGGAATTGTTCACGTTTTACATTTGTTGTGTAAAATATCCATTACGTTTCTATTTACCTTTATCCAATTAAAATTTCGATAGCTAGTTAAACTTGAGCCGGCTGTATTTTTTTTATGAAATACGAAACTTTTCGTTAGAAGCACTTTGTACTGTTTGAATTTATTTCGAATGAGTAAAAATTCTTGCTTAATTTTTCTATAGAATTTTTATTGATATTGAAGTTTGACATAATTAAAAAAGTTATTTGTAAACAATAATGTTAACTTCGTATTCATTGTTGACAATGAAAAAAAAACTTTCAGTACCTATGCATTGTATTAATTGTTAATAATGTAATGAAATCTGTTAACAATAAAATAATGCTTTTGGAAAATATAACATAATAATATATAACGGAACTACTATGATAATATATAAAAACGGACTAATATGATAATATACAAGGTGGAGACGACCATACGACAATAATTTTAATCTAGTGTATCTGATGACTTGCCCAGCCTGTATACAAACTTTGAATACAATATGTCGTATAGTTTAGCCGCAGCACATTACTTTGTATTATTAACAATTTCCACACTCTGTATAAAAATTAAAATTATTCGCCTATCAAATGAGCTCCCGTGCCGCATCGGTATAAACTAATATGAAACTAGTACCTACATATCGCCATGTTTACCAGTTCAAGTCTTCCCTAAACGCAGTGCCGGTTTTAACACTACCAGCGCCCTGGGCGAGATTTTTACAGCGCCCTCCAACTGCAATTCAAGACTTTACGACTAAGTAGACCTCGAACTATGAGAATGGCCTGCGGCGCCCTTTATTACCCGGCGCTCTGGGCGGTCGCCCAACCTCGCCCTACCCTAACACCGCTACTGCCCAAACGTAATACAAATCAATGCATATTATACCTTATTCCTAAGTCTTTATAAACCGTGTCATCAGACTTAGATGAGAAATTTAAAACTACCTAATGCGGCTTAATGGAAGAAGACCTCGATCTCATGTTCAAAACTATTATAATAGGTATGTAGGTCAGTGTGCCACCGTGATCCTGTGACGTGAATGTGCGTAATTAGACGCTTACTTTGTGTTAGAATAGTATTTCTTTCTCATTTACAATGCCTCGTTATAATTACACAGCTTCGGGTATACAGATATGATTTTAATTTATGGAAAATATCACGGAAATGCAGCTTTAACCATACGTACGTACCGAAAGAGATATGGAAACACACGTGTTTGTACTACCAATGGCCGGACTATTGTGCAAGCTGTCCAGAGGTTACGGGATAATCAATCCTTACTGCCTCATATGGATAGTGCTCCTTCGCGTGTAAGAGTCACCCTAGATGAACAAATTTTAAATTATTTTTCTCGCAAATTTGACAGAGGTTGATAATGTGGAGAACTTAAAAAAAGGAATTGTACGATCTTTCGACAAGTTAAAATACATCGCCGTCAATGGCGACCTGTTAACAAGAGTTCGAAATAATATTTTAAGACGATATAATTTGTGCGTTCGGGTCCATGGCGCACATATCGAAAATTTAAAAGTTTAACGACCAAGTGAATTATTAAAGTTATCGTGATTATTTTAATAAAATAATCGAGTGAGAATGAATAGCGCCCAAACATTAAGTGTATGCATTTACCTACGTTTCGAAGTTGTAACATATGATACCACAAGGTCACTCGCGTGCCGACCACAGGTTAGTGAACTAATATTTACAAACGGTGTTCTATTTTGTTTCAATATTTATGATAAAAAGTTTGTTCGAAAAAATTGTTTTTTAAATATGCATGCGAGGACTTTTTTAATAGTTTCAAAATACTCCTATACACTAGTATTGACGGTGTTTTCATTTATTGTCGTATTGACGTCTCCACTCTGTATAACGAAAGATAAACATCATAAGTGATAACTTATCACTGATAAGGCATTCATATAACTTTGAAACAATTAGGTAAACATACCTACCGTATGTGAATTTACAAAATTCAATACCTACATTTTCGGTGGTCGTTTTTTTTAATTTAAGATACAATTTAAATTTATTAGCGATACTTACTTTACTTCGCGAAGATGTGTAATACCGCAGGTGACGGTTTGTGCTGGATGTGGCCAAATAGTCTAGGAAAAAAAGGCTAAGCGTAACTTCGGACCTTTTTAAGAATGTTGTGCACATGAATAACTTTGAGAATTGACATCGTTTAAGTTCCTATGTAGAAGATGGGTGTGGAATTAAAATTTAAAATATGTTATAAATAAATTACATAAAATAAATTATTCATTCTTTACGTTCACCCTTTAAATCTGTAAAGATCGTTCGCGTAAACCTTTTATTTTCCACAACAGTGACATTTATTGTTTAACATATTATTTATTGTTTTACACATTTATTGATATATTAATATAATTTATTTAGCACTGTGTAGTTAGTAGTTTAAGTATTTGTGTGTCAGTTAGTCAATTTGTTGTATTTAATAAACCGATGGCTTCCTTACCGAAAGGTTTATTTGGAAGTTTAACAAAATATGAGGCGACATAGTCAAAGAGTTTAAGTCACAGACATTAGATATTTATTTTCTCGGAAGTATAATGTATAGGATAAAGTAGTGTTAGTATGTCCTTTGAGTGTACGCATACCTGCTAGTTAGAGCCGATAGACTTTTGTCGGGTACCAGTTATTATAGGTAGGCAATAGTAGTACCCTACTTGCTTTTCTTAAATTCTCAGTCTACGTATGTTTTAGGAAATATAATTAAATATTAATAATTAATATTGCCAAACGCTTGCCGCCTTTCACCAACCCGGCAAATGGCCGCGGGGGTCAAGTTAGCAGGCATGTGCATTGTGTTCACTCAAAGTACCTACATACTAGCACTACTTTATTTTATACACTTATTTCTGGGAAAATAAGTTGTGTTTGAGATTTTGTTCTAAATACCTGAAACATTTGTAATAGCATATTCTAAGTGTCATCATGTCATGGCTTGTTGCACTTACTTTTGACTTAAAATGGCGAGAACTGTTAACACCGTCGTCGCGAAATGATATAGGTATAATGTAAGTACGTATGTATTAAAAAAAAAAAAATTGGTACGATAATCCGTTCTAAAAGTCTGACATAACTTGGCATTTTCTAAGACCATCATTGCTGGCTCGTGCCAGTATCATTATGGATTAGTGGTAATCATACGTATGTACCCAGTAAACGGTTATTACTACGCTAAACACTCATTAGAGTGTTTTCAGATTATTCAATACGATATCAGTCCAGATGCCGATACGATATCGAAGTAAATAAAATATGTGTATGAATTATGCCTTTCAGATTGTCCGCTCTGATATTGATATGTTGATGGCACGATCGGACGCCCGTGTACAGTGATAAAGTTTATATATTGTATATGTATATAATATGTATAGACCATGTATAATTGTATATATCTTTTCTCTATACATGACAGTTGGCTGTGCGGTGGCCATTTTTTTCTTTTGATTTGTTCTCGGCTGGCCAGCGGCAGCGTTCGGAAAAGTTAGGAGGATTTTCTCGTCTAATATGCCGCAGTGTCGGAAAGCAAAGGTTTATAATCAGTGTGTGTTACCAGCGATGACGTACGGCATTGAAACGAAGTCTCTAAATGTCGGCCTAGTAAAAAGGCTCAAAGTCGCTAAACGTGCTATGGAGAGGGCTATGCTAGGACATAGCCCGAAGAATTAGCACGTTGAAGTGACAATGGGCAAACCACATCGCTCGACGAACCGACGACCGTCGGGGAAGAAAGGTTCTCGAGTGGCGACCACGAATCGGATGCCGCAGCGTAGGACGACCCCCTACTAGGTGGACTGATGATATTACGAAGGTCGCAAACTGTTAGATGCAAATGGCACAGGACCATTTCGAATGGTATTGTCGTGGGGATGCCTATGTCCAACAGTGGACGTTTACGGGCTGATGGATGGATGGATTGTTACTCAAATTAGCTTGTGAACGTAGCCCTGACATCATTTATATGTGACATACATATATATTATACTAGCAGACCCGGCCACGCATTGCTGTGACTAATGTAGTCTCAGTACCATGTGGTGGTTATGCTAATAAATTGTAGCTTATATGAAACGTTTCTACATTTAACATAGCGCCATCTATTAAATACTTACTCAATCCAGTCAACAGATACCACCATCTGTTAGAATCGTTTGGAGATAACAAATAATTGTGACTGTCAAATAATAGACAAATAATTTGCAATAAAATAATATTGTGACTATAAATTGAGATGGAAGCTATTCTATATTTTAAGTTGGATCAAACTACACATATGCAAATTTGATTAAAAACGGTTAAGTACTTTAAGAGTGCATGGATGATATATGGGCTGTGATGATGATGCGGCGGAACTACTGGGATGTAGCGAATATCATATAAAAGTGCTTTACAAAATTTTCGTTTTCCATCAAAATTCCCACAAGAAACCATTAATAGTGTAGCCATAGAGTGCTATGGCTGTCTAAGTCAAATTGTCACCATCATCAACAGTGGTTGATGATGGTGACAATTTGACTTAGACAATGACTAAACTGAAAGACCATAAACGTACAAATAATTATAACTTGACACTGGCACCAAAAGCTCGTATAAGTAGCTGATTGCCAATACACAAAGAGAAGAAGAAGAACGTTTATGTGACATCAACCTTTTTAGAGTTCCATACCCAAAAGATAAAACAGGACCCTATTACTAAGACTCTGCTGTCCATCCGCTGCTTTGCCTGTCTGTCACCAGGTTGGTCTCATGAACCGTGATAGTTGATGAATTTCTATTGCCGCTACAACGACAAATACTAAAAAACAATAAAATTAATATTTAAGGGGGCTCCCACACAACAAAGGTAAACTTTTTGCTCCTTTTTGCTCGATATTGATAACAAAAATAGGTAGACGTTTGAAATATTCACAGGATATTTAGTAATATATTCCCTTTAGAAATAAATAATTAAATTAAATTAAAATAAAACAAATAGAGAATTTAAGCTCCCATACAACAAACATGATTATTTTGCCATTTATAGATAATGGTACGGAACTCTTCGTGCGCGACTCCGAGTCGCTCTTAGCCGGTTTTTTGAATATATATATATATAAATTGAGTTTACAAACATGTGTCAAAATAAAATGTCTTTTAAATCAAAATTACTAAGAAGTATTGATATCAACTTTAAAGCAAATCACCCCTAAAATAACTTTTCACCCCTTTTTAAACCAGTTAGGAGATAAATTTCAATAAAATATGAATCACATCTTTCATCAATTCTATTAAAAAATGTTTATGCAAAATTTGAAATAGATTGGACCAAGGAATCACGTTGTCCCGTACAAACTTTGCCCTGCTTTTTAACCCCCTTAGGTATATAATTTCATAAAATCCGTTCTTAGCTGACCTCTACTCGGCAAAAGAAATATTCCTACCAAATTTGAGGTTTGTAGGCCTTATGGTTCCAGAGATATCGTGATGAGTCAATACATAGGTGGAAATCTCTTATATATATATATATATAATATATATATATATATATATATATATATATATATATATATATATATATATAGATAAGTACAAACTGCGCACACAAAGCTATTGAAAAATGGTCTCATTGGAATGGTATTATTGATAACCATAGGTATTGGATATCGGATCCCGGCTACCGGCGTCCAGCGTCGATACTGTGTCAGATAATAGGCAATCAATAATATTCAAATATTTAAATTACATAAATGAAAATCGACTATATGTCCATATGATTATATATTTATATACATTAATGATATTTGCTAATAAGCATGGGTGAAAGACTAAAAAAGAACTAATGATAATTAACAGTGTGAACGTTTTGCGGAAGTGGACCAGACAAACTGTGCTTTGAGAAATAAGAAAAGGCTCGTGCTCTCTGTCTGGATAAAACCCACCCATTAAACCCATAACCAACTGTGTTCATTTCCTGTTGCCATTGGGTCGTCCAATGGTGCCGATTTCTTGACATTTGTGGCCGGGGCGACGGGTTGCCCCTTCCAATATCATCTCCATCCAAACTTGGTAACAATCAACAGTATTGCCGGAGCGTTGCCTTTATTGCAGGTGGCGGGCTAATCCCAGATCCAGTCCCAAGACTTCAGCAAGGGCGGTATCAGGCGCAGGTAATCGCGCCTGCGGTGCCCGACGAGCAGGTGGCAGAGTGTGTCAGTTTAGAAAATCTCCTCTCTGATGTGCTCCGGCGTTTCCTTTTGCTGACGGCTGCATCGCACAAGGCGGTGATCGTGACTTATTTCCTAATACTGTCGAGCATGATCTTAGCGATGGGCGGCACTTCCGCAGCGTTAGCTCTGCACTGATGATTTTGATGAGTTCACGTCGCTGCTCTGCCCAGGACACGCAGATCTCGAGCATATGCTGCGCCTTAGCCTCGTTGCAATAGCAATGGTATAAAAACGACATCTTCCTACTCACGATCTTGTGCAAGTACCTGATTTGTCAAAGCAACTATTTTCTTTGGTTTTTTTTTGTTGACACTGTCAAAATGCATTTACGCAATGCCTCCCGCTGGCAGGGGTGGATCTACTTAAGGGCTTTTTGGGCTGCAGCCCAGGGCCCCGTGGATATAAGGAGTCCGCAGCTCTTATTGAAAACAATAGATCATTATCATTCTCCTGCTCTTATTCCGATAACTTGGGGTCGACGCAATATGTACTCCTGTTCCTACATATTACAAAAGTTATTGGCAATAGTTTTACGACCGATCGCCTGCCTGACGTCAGCCCTTTTTGGGAATGTAATTGTTGACGCACGTCTATAAGGGATGTTAAAAGATGTTATTTTTGCATTTCCAGCGTGGTATTGTTACCGAAGCAACCATGTCCCGTTAAGACCTGCATTCATCTGAAAGAGAAGATTCCGTGCCGCTAACCCAACTACTCCATCAGCATCCAAACACCGAACTGAGGTCGTTCTACCAAGGACAATCACGCCCCGGCGGGAATCGACTTGCCAGGCCGCCAACTCGCGGGGCAGGACTTTGCTATTCCTGCCAGTATCGCCGAATAAAATCAAATCAAGACCGCAATGGTCCTCTGTGGTTTCCACTGGAGGGCCCTGAGACGGACGGTCAGGGACTCCGTCCATACGCTAGGTAGTCCAACATATTTAATTATAAGTTTAGTCCTGGTAGTACATTAGTAATACTTGTAGGTAATAAAGAAAATGTGAGCAAAAAGCAATTAATACAATATAACAGTAAACTTTGTAATTTATTAAATGTAGATAAAATTGTTATGTTCACATTTCCTTACAGGACATGTTTGACACAGATGGAAAATGAATCCATCTATAGTTTAAATTTGACATTACATAATATTAAAACAAAAACAAATTATATTTTAGAAAATAAAATGCATATTATTGACATTAACAGTTATGTTAATAAGAAATATTTTATGACAAAAGATAGTTGTTATCTTTCAAAGTATTTTAAGGACCTGATAGCTGATTCGCTATCTTATTTTTTTTTACATCAGCCAAGAATTTGGCTAAAAAAGTTGCTTTTATTGAGCAATGTAATATTGACATTACTAATTTAAATTATAACATTTCCAATTGTGGAAATAATGACATTCATTTAAATTACACAATAAGACAATAGAGAATTCCTCTTGCTTTAAAAATAGCCTTAAGAATACATATAATTCAATCAACCTGGTACATCAAAATATTCAAGGAATGTTAGGTAAGGATTTGGAGATTGAATTATTTTTGAATGGTTGCCAGATAGATTTTCTCTGCATTACTGAACACTGGCTTAAAAGTAACCAATTAATGTTCAATTTTCCCAATCACCAGGTTATTAGCTCGTTCAACAGAACCAACATGATACGAGGTGGCTCTTTGATAATTTCAAACAAATTAATTAAAACTAAGGAAAGAAAAGATATTGTAAAGTTGTCTGTTGAACGTGTTATTGAAATTGCTTGTGTTGAGTCTGAGCAGTTCATAGTTATGTATGCGTATACAGACCCCCATGCTCCCCATATGAAGAATTTGAGAGATTAATGGAAGATGTCTTATTCATAACCTCAGCCTCAAATAAAACAATTGCTATTTGTGGGGATTTTAATATTAACTTATTAGATAATAATAATACAACACAAAAATTTAAAAATTTAATGTATTCTTATAACTTATATAATGCTTTCTTGGAACCTACTAGGATAACTGCTGGAAGTGCAACTTGTATAGATAATATTTTTATAAATGCTAAACTGATTAGTAATACTATTATAAACACATTAGAATCAGATCATTGCGGACAGCTTGTTGTACTTCCTAGAACTAATAGGATTCCACGAGAGAGCATTACCTTTGTTCCTATGAATGTCAGCCGCTTAGAGCACTTTAAATATAATTTGAGTATGAAAGTACCACTATTGCCTTTTCATGACAACCCCAATGAATTGTATACGTCACTATTTCACATTGATGATGAGTTTAGTAACATATTTAAACCTAAAACAGTAACAATTGGAGTACCTGCTGGTTTTAGTGAATGGGCAACTTGTGGTATCTACAAGAGTAGACGAAGGTTATATGATCTTTATGACCAAAAATCTTATAACCATAATCCAGTGTTTTTGGAATATGTAAAAAAATATTCCAAAATATTCAAACGTGCCTGTTCCTCTGCTAAAGCAATTTATCTGAAAAATAAAATTAAACAATCCAGTGACATAATAAAAATGACTTGGAATGTGATAAACAGTGAAACTGGTAGGAATGCTGTACGGAAGAAGGACTTCAATTTAATAATAGGTGATAAAAATATATGTGGAAACAGTGAAGTAGCAAGCGAATTTGAAAATTATTTTAGTAATATACCTTTATTAACAACTAAATCGTTGATGTCGTCTCCTATTCTAGCTGAATCACTCATGAAACAGTGTATTTTAAAATGCGACACATCCTTTGAATTTTTAGATGTCAGTAAGAATGATATCATAAACTCTTTTAAAAATCTTAATGTTAAGAAGACGGCAGATCTGTGGGGCTTGTCTGTAAAGGCAGTTAGTTCTATAATTGATATTATTGCCCCCCCATCTGGCATCTGTATTTAATGGTTGTGTTGCTCGGGGCGTATTTCCTGATCTCATGAAAATTAGTAGAGTGATTCCTTTGTTTAAAGCGGGTAGTATGTCAGATCTTAATAATTATCGACCGATTTCCATACTGCCTACACTTAGTAAAGTTTTTGAAAAACTGATGCTTAGTCAAATGTTAAATCATTTTAATAGACATAATATCTTTCACAAAAATCAATTTGGATTCACTAAGAATTGCTCTACTACTGATGCGGGTGTGGAATTATTAAAAAATATCTTTGGAGCTTGGGAGGAATCGCATGATGCTTTGGGTATATTTTGCGATTTATCCAAAGCGTTTGATTGCGTACACCACGAAACTCTCATCAAGAAATTATACCATTATGGGATCAGAAATAAGGCTCTCGAACTTTTAACATCGTATTTAGGCAACAGAATTCAGAAGGTCGATGTTAATGGTGTACGATCACCTGGTTCTGTTGCAAGAATGGGCGTTCCACAAGGATCTATTCTGGGGCCATTTCTGTTCCTTGTATATATTAATGACTTACCTTATTATATAGGGGATAACCAAAACATAGTGTTGTTCGCAGATGATACCTCTTTATTGTTCAAAATTAAAAGACAAATGCTTAATTATGACGATGTGAACAATGCTCTGTCAAATGTTGTTCATTGGTTCAGTACAAATAACTTGGTTCTTAATGAAAAGAAAACCAAATGTATTAAATTTACCACACCTAATGTGAGACTAGTGGAAACCAATGTTCAAATGAATGGTGTGGCCCTAGAAATTGTGGAGTCCACTACATTCTTAGGTATTACTATTGATGCTAAACTCCATTGGGGCCCTCATATTGAGAAATTATCAAGTAGGCTAAGCTCAGCGGCTTATGCGGTAAAAAAAATTCGAATGTTAACCGATATTGAAACGGCTAGAATTGTTTATTTCGCTTACTTCCACAGTCTTATATCTTATGACATACTACTTTGGGGATGCTCTGTAGATTTGAATAATATCTTTGTTCTCCAAAAACGGGCTGTCCGCGCGATTTATAATTTAGGCCCAAGAGCATCACTGCGCGAAAAATTTAGGGAAATAAACATTTTAACTGTTGTATCACAATTTATATTTGAAAACATATTATATGTAAAAAAAATATTGATAAATTTGATAAATATAGTGACATTAATCACGTGAATACTAGGAATAAGGATAATCTAGTTATACATCATACTCGCCTACAAAAAATTAGTAGGTCTTTCATGGGGCAATGTATACGCTTTTACAATAAACTACCTAAAGATATCCGAGATATGCCCATAAATAAGTTTAAAAAGGCTATCAAAACTAGACTTTGTAAAAAAGGATATTACAACATTTCGGATTATCTAAATGATAATACGGAATGGTTATGAGTTGCTCCTCTCTCAGCAATTACTTTATATAATTTTAACTTTTACGTTGTTTTAGTGCTGATCCTCACTGTTGTCTGAACTCTGTATATTTATCATTGTCACAAATTGTACAGTGTAGCGTGTTTTGCCTAACGAGTTATTTATTGATTTAATTGAGCGATTTGATTGTAATTTATAGATCTTGGTGTGGTCATGCTTACTAAAAAGGTCTCTGCCTGCGGTAGCTACGTGAGCGGGTCTCTCCCTTCCCTCGAATGTGGTTGAGGGGCGTGATGGCTGCTTTAGTAGTTAACTCGTGATCGAGTGCCGCTTGTGGAATCTGGTCCAACCATTTCTGTTCTTTTTTGTGTTTTTTGTTAATGGTGTATTTAACTTTTAAAAAATAAATCTTTACTCGAAGGGCATCTCACTGGAGCTAATGGGGATTAAACATGTATCCAATAATATTAGAAAACATACAATTTAAAAAACAATGACGAGCCCACTGAGTTTCTTGCCGGATCTTCTCAGTTTGTGGCGGCTTTCCGGTCCGGTGGTAGATTAATTTAAAAAAAAAATGTAATATTGACAATATGTAAGTGCCCTTTTAGGGCTTATGCATAATAAATGATTTGATTTGATTTTTTTTCCCGCAAGGTGAACCATGGTTGTAGTCACGCCCCGACAAATCATCCGGGGCGACAGAAGAGGCGGCACGCAACCCCGTGGACCCACCCTGCAAACACCTCTCTTCGTCGTGCGAACGGGCCACCGGTACTCGATCTTTGTCTTCGGTGGCCCGTTCGGCGGTTTACCCTTGCGGGTTCCTCTCATGTCGATGCCCCGACAGCTTTCGCCGTCGGGGCGTCGCCCTCACTCGGTGGCCTCACGTCGGGTGACCGGACTATTCCCCGGTCCAATCACCCGAAGCCTCGGTTAGAGCGGCATCAGGCGCAGATACTCGCGCCTGCGCCGCCCTGGCCGCTGGCGGCGGCCCGGATCACGGGAATCCATCCGGACTCGTTCCGCGGCCTCCTTCTGCGAGATGACAGCCTCGCAGAAGGCGGCGACCGCGGCCCAGTTCCTGATGCTGTCGACCATCGCTTTCGCGACAGCCGGCAGCGTCATGTCGGCACCGATGACAGTGACGAGGTCACAGCGTTGCCGGGCCCAGGTCACGCAGACCTCCAGCGTGTGTTGCGCCGTGTCCTCGTCACTGCCGCACTGGTGGCAGGACGGAGTCGACTCCCTCCGTGCGATCTTGTGCAGGTATTTGCCGAAGCACCCGTGCCCCGACAACACCTGCACCAACCGGAAAGAAAGGACTTCGTGCCGCCGCTCCATCCACTCCGCTAATACGGGCCGGAGAGCCTCTACGGTAAGAACACCGTGCCTAGGCCTCTCCAGCCACGTAGCCCAGCGAGCGATGACGTCTCGGCGGGCGACCTCGCGCCAGGTGGCTATCTCGCTAAGCGATGGGGAGCCAACCTCGTCGCGCACTGAGGTCACCCGCCGGTAGAGGTCGAAGAGCATCTCCGCCTCTATGTCCCACGGGGGTGTCCCGGCCAACACGCATGCCGCCTCGGTCGACACCGTGCGGTATCTGCGGATGGATCTGACGATCATGATTCTCTGAAGGCACCACAGAAAGGCCCTCAGCCGGAGGGTCAGAGACCTCGCCCACACGGGTGCGCCGTACATGGCCATCTAGTGGATCACCCCCGCATACAGCCGTCGGCCCTCAAAGTTGGGTCCACCCACGTTCGGCATGAGCCGTGATAGGGCGGACGCCGCGCCGACCAGCCGGGGAGCAATTCGGCGGAAATGCTCCCAGAACGCCCATCGCCCGTCCAGCACCAGGCCCAAGAACTTCATATGGGCCTGGATACTGATGTGTATGGAGTTGACGACTATCGAGGCGTCGATAGGCGGCCTTACACGGGACCAATGGAATAAGAGGGCCTCCGTCTTGTTTAGGGCCATCCTGAGCCCCAGCGCCTCGATTCGCCTGACCATCTCCTCGGTGCCGAGAGTGGCCAGGCTCGCCGCCTCTTCGAGTGTCCTGCCCCGGGCCCCAGGTGTTTGTAGGGTGGGTCCATGGGGTTGCGTGCCGCCTCTTTCGTCGCCCCGGGCCGATTTGATGGGGCGCGACCACGTCCATGGTACAAGGTAGTCCAACCTAAGTTTAAAATTTTTAGTTTTGTTCTTTATTTTTAATTAATAAATTAAATCGAAATAGAAATGTTGTAATTATAATCTATATCAGCGCACACAGGATATTGAACGCTTTGTGGCTGTTGAAAACTTCTCTACTTTGCAGTTCAGTTAAAATTGCGGTTAGTAACAACAACAGATTTCGAACTGAATACATTCTGTAAATATACTTGTGTGTATATCCAATATAATAGATATGTATTTGTTTATTATTATACGATGTGATAATAAGAATAGTCACGGATAGTTTAGCAAACAATACATCATCATGCATCATCGCTCAAATCGGCGGCGTAACTTAGGTACCCAAACGTAAATAACCGTAAAGCGCCTGGTGTGAGTTTCTATAGTTACGCCTTATTTGGACCAGCTATTATGCAGTTCCTTTCTTTTGACTTCTCTAATCTTTTTACGATAATTATCGAACGTAATCTATCCTCATAGTCATATGATGGTACAGTGCGGCAATCTTTATGCTTGGTAGGCGGATTGCGATCGTAGCGAGCTGCTATATTTTTTCCAGTAGAGAGCTACTGTCCACTTCTAAGCCCGCAAAAAGAAACCTGCAAGTAATTACTTGCAGGTTTCTGCTACCAATTGGTAGCAATACCTGTATTAGACCACATAACTTTTATATTTTCCCTCGCCGCCAATGGAGTGGGTTGTCGTTGGTAAGTACTACATTTTAAATATTTATTACATATTAAGGCATTATAAATTAAATCTTTGACAACTGAAAATATCAGTCTATGATATCAATACTGGGTAGGTACTTAGCAAAATCACTAAAGTCTCTACGATAGTGAAGAACATTTGTATCTGGAGAAGGGTGAGTTAGACCTAATTCTCTACATAGCGATGTCGACAGTATAAAGTTGGCTATTATTGTCCTGCGGTGTAATTGAGACGTTTGTTAAATGCGTTGCCATTTTGTGTAACTGTCTCGTTAGTAGACATTTTCATTACGTCGAAGAAAATCACATTACAGCATTATACTAAAAAAGAATTGTCTAAATCGCCGAGGGAACAATAAAAATATTTATCTTCTAACTTAGTTATAAAATAAATGCGAATGTGAGTTTCTTTGTTTGTTACGTTCGTCAGTTATGTAGTTAAAACGTGAATTTTAACTACTCAACCAACAATCACTAGATTTTGGACAATGTTTGTAAGGAATATAATGGTAGAACCACGCTGTGGACTACTGGACAGTTCTCTGTCTACAGCTGTGGGCCAGTCCGTCTGGGGTAATACCACACTCTCGCAGAAGAGCGACGTCTGAGTAATGGCAGTGTGCTACTGCGCTTCGTTCGGTGAGCGAGAGAGCCGGAAGCCTAACTGGGGTGAGTTTGCAGTTTGGTTTGGTACGCAGCGGCCTAGCTATACCCTTGGTATTGCAGAGGTTCATGGGCGTCAGTGACACTTACCATTAGGTGTGCCACCTCGTTTGCCACCATAAGCAATAAAAAAAAAACCGGAGGTGTCAAGGGACACCCGGATGGAACGAAGTTCTATTTTAATTATATAATTTTTTTCTGCCTTAAGCGATTTTTATCGTTATATTTTAGCCAATTTGCAAAATATCTTTATAAATTATAGCCTATGTGTTATTCTGATGTGCAAGCTATATTACTATAAATTTCATCAAAATCCATTCAGTAGTTTTTACGTGAAAGAGCAACAAACATGTTCACATCCATACATTATTACAAACTTTCACGTTTATAATATTAATAATAGGATATACAATTCCACTAGACTACCAAAACTTTTGGGCCCCGAGCTCGAACGCGAGCCGGCCACGCGGCCCGGTCACGGGCGAAAATAATTTCGTTGCGCATTATTTTGATTTTGCTATATCTCTTAAGGTATTGATTTAATTTGCATGGTCTGAAGGAAAAAAAATATCTTCATGAAATGCTCAAGCCAACTAATGTATTTAAAATGATAAGGATTAATACAGTATTTGTGTAAATAGCTTTTCAATTACCGTTTTATAATAGAACATTTTTTAAAGTATTAAAATGGATATAGTATGTTATCCTTAAGAGATAGATATATACCATCGCGGACTTTTTTGTAGGCCTTTTTAAGCTGTATAATACTGTAGTACTTTATTTTGATCTATTTCGTAGGGTTCAGCCAGCGTTTGCAATGTAAGCGCAAAATAATGGGTTTATTTACGACATCACATTAGAAACCTCTAAAATTATCAGTGTTTCTCTAGTACATTATGCATATATTATACATATAAACCTTCCTCTTGAATCACTCTATCTAAAAAAAAAATCGTCGCGACACCACACTGTTCAATGCGAAATAGAAATGAAAATATCTGGCTTGCTTTCTATAAGAGAGAGAGAGAGACAGACAGAGAAACATGCGACGCCGCACAGCTTACAATAGCTTACTATAGCAAAAAGTGTCGTGACAACTTTTCGTAAGAATTTTTTCCGTCTAGCCCCCTTTCACAACGCGCGATAAGGAACTTCGTTCCAAAAAGGAATACAAAAAAAAAACATATATTATGTTTCATTCGGAAAAAAAAATATTTCCGAGAGATAGGCAAGTCATTTCTAAACTGTTGAATAGTGTAACACTCCAGGACAAGACACGAGTAACACTACAGGAATACTTAGTATCAATTAACATCACATTGCATTATTAATTGTCGGCTTTAATGCCAGTATTATTCCAGCCAGTATTTTCTTTTTTATGCATAATAAATGAATTTGAATCAAAAATCAATCAAAATACTGTTAACATTTTTGAAGTTATTAACTGCTGGCTCATTTGTTGATACGTCAATCTGTCAATATTCTGTCAATATATTGAAAATCACCCACAGTCTTCGAACTCATTCATTTACTCTACATAAAATGGGATTTAAAAAAATACTGCTAGATTGTTTAAAATTCCCCTTAACCTTGCCCGGAAAATATCGAAGACAAAGAAAAAGAATTATCTAATTCATTGCACTCGTTCAGAAGTTATGCGCGTACATACATTTCAACTATTCATTTTTATTTATATAAGATAGAAATATACCTAAAAGATTTGCTCGTTTGAAGATAGATAGATAGAACTGTCACACAAATGTACAAGCTCTTGTGGATTTTTTTTGTATTGTATAAGAGGGTGTAGGTTTTAGCTGTTGGTGTTTGTTATCGGTTCCTTGTTTGCACGACTAAATGTTTTGAGTATCACATGGAAAATTTTTTCTTCATATTTGTACCATATCAATCTGTTCAACCTTATTTATAAAATTTCCTATGTAACTATTTGTATGCCCAAAATAAACAAAAGGAGGGTGCGCGGGGTTTTGTCTTTAAAAAAAAATATTATTAGATTAAAATTTTGTGGTAATATTACATCTCAAAGGTATGAATAATTGAGGTTATCTAAATAGTTAGTAATTGTTACAATAACAACAGTTTTTAAAGAAACTTCATAGAAATGGATCCTAAATAAATCTTCGTTAATACTTTACACTGCAAAGTTTGGTATAAACTTGTTTACTTGGCAGTTAAGTTAAACAAAGTACTTATACTGAAATATTCAGATATCTTCTGACTTTGATTTGCTGAACAGTCAATCCATATCATTTAAAGTTGTTAATAAAAGAGGCGTGCAAATCGTGCGTTCCATCAATATTTAATTTCTCAACAGTCCAGTATTACTTTCATGATCATAGCTCATCATCATTACCCTGCTTTTATCACAATTACTTGGGGTCGACGCAATTTGTCCTTTTCTTCCACTCAATCCTATTCGATGTCATCTCTGCGTTCATTCTCTTTCTATTCATATCATGCTTCACGCAATCCATCCATCTTTTCTCCGGTCTTCCCTTACCTTTAATCCTTCAACATTCTTGCAGTTATGTTATCTGCTTCAGTCTCTTAATCGTCTTTTACGACTACTAAAAGGAAAGCGAGTGGTGGTGACTATGGTGTTTTTACTCCATTACTACACGTAAAAAGTACGTTTAAAATATTTTGTTGAAGTTATATTAAGATTGAAATAAAATTCATCACTGCTTTCTTTTCAGTTGGTTGTCGTAAAGAAAAATGATTAAGAAATATAAATATATATAATGTTAAGAAAAGACATTCTCGAAATTAACCTTAATAATATTATACCTTTTTTCTTCCATAGTAGAGTACGTCCGTGCCCAATAGTGGGACTATATGTCTATTGGACAGCATCCCAAGATCATATAATACGGATTTATAATCCTTTCGATATCACGTCAGTGATATTATGTTTATTACTTACGTAAATATATTTAATAATAACGACAAGCTTGGACTTATATTTACGTAATTGTCTACAAGGCTGTTTGTTACCTCATCACAATAAAATGTCTGAATGGATTACAGCCATATTTCGCAATTGAGTATTAACTTCAAAATTTGTATTTAATTATTAGCATTGTTAAAACGAATTTTAGAGACAAGAGAACTTGAGGCGGTGAATGTATGAGCTATTATTAAATTATTCATTAGGAAAGAAATTATTTAATTGGACGATTGCGGTGCGAATATCTTGATTGGTGTTAGGGTTCTAACCGAGTAAGGGAAAATAATTTTATTATCTATGAAAAAAAGTAGAAATATGCTTATAGCGGTACAAAACGCAAGAGTTTTATTAAAGTTTACGTCCACCATGTTGTGATGGAGAAAGAATGTAATTCACTGCCTTCTTGTTGCTAATTGGTGACGTAAAAGATGATTAAGGGGTATGATATATAGATAACTTCCATGCAAAAGAAGAATTAGAGATAAAACTGTTAGCCAAACGGCCTTAATGACGTGGTATAATGAAAATATTTTCCACTATATGTGGTTCACTATATTATTAGTTTTATATAAATTATTACTTATATAAAATACCTATTGAAAATAAATCTATTTTTTTCACATTTTTATCAAGTTTTAATTCTTTTTATGTCTTTACGTGTCGAATATTATTGAGCATTCATATTTACGGGAGGTTCAAGACACCAATAGATGTACAACCTCTCAACGTTATGATAGAGGTTTGTATCTACCCACTATAACTTTAGGTGTCTATGTTCATTTTAATATTATTTTATATTATAACAGCTATCGTATATTATTAAAAAGTTACCAAAATAGTATAAGTATTTGAATATAGTCATTTCCTATCCTTTCTGCTGGAAATTAATGTTAGGTTAATTAAAATGAAAATGAAATAAGTGAATAATACTTATATAAGAATACAACAACAAATGACATAGATATACACTTAAACATTTATAACTACATATAACTTATTAACAGACTTTCTACCAATTAGATATCACAACAGAATCCCGTCTACGCGTCTGTAACCGCTATTTATACCCGTTTTCGCCACGAAACCACTCAACCGTAACGCTAATGTTGCCAGAGCATACTCCTTGAATCGCCACCTTCCAATGGGCGATAACACTTATAACAGCGTATTGTCCACTTTCTTCTAAAGTTAGAATAAAGATGTGAAGTGAACCGTACTTACTAGACATCAATCTCTTACGTACAAATAAATTTGCTTTTGAGGTTTTACGCGAGGGTCTACACTTTTTTACTCGTTTTGGGTAATAAATTACAAATAGCCCATTTGATGGTAAGTGGTGATAATGCAGCTCAAGGCTCAAGGCGTTTGCTCTACTAGAGACACAGCCAGGTCATTTTGATTTGGGTCCCCAGCGTTCTAGTGCCATTTTTTTATGTATTGTTTTGCATAGTTCCCAATATTTTAAAACTGTATTAATCGATTTTAGAGTAGGGTCTGGGTTGGTTTTGCGTTTTTATTTATTGCTACAAATCTATTTTCCTAACCTTAGGATAATGACATACAGTTACCACATATAACCACATCCTAAATAAAATAGAATAGAGTATATTAGTCATAAACATGTTTATTATAAAATGGAGGAGAGGAAGGAAGACCCACCACTTTCCCACGGTTAATCAATATATATATATATTGATTAACCGTGGGAAAGTGGTGGGTCTTCCTTCCTCTCCTCCATTTTATAATAATAATGGATTTCCGCCATGTATCGCCTAATTCAATCAATTATAAACATGTTTTTTAAACATGAAGTTTTTTTGCCAAGCAATATTTTTGATGTCAGATATATTGCTTTAGGAGATACCATTTTATATCTACAAGATTCTTAAATGAAACTGATCAACCAAAAAAAAAAAATCCGATCAAGTCGGGAAACTATATATAATAACCTATTTTAATGTGAAAAAAATAGCCTTATTTAATGACCCTGAATAACCTAATTTATTGAGGCTTTTTATGCAGTAACACGGCGATGTAGGTATGTATTTTTTATTGTAATATAATGTAATGTATTTTCTAAAGCCCAACAAAACAAGGTATCTTTCATTAACGCACAACGTGAAACCGTACTCCATACTTCAATGGGCATTCCCCTATATCTTATATTATAATTTCGTTCAATAAGGATTAAATAATCATCTAGATGATAAACATCTACTTACTTTAAAACGTAGGAAACAAAATTATTTATATTTGCATTGCGCCATTCAACACTACGCCATACTACGCCCGGTTCATTAAATTGCACTTGTACCAATATTGAATGTACACACTCAATCAGGTATCTAGGCATTCTTGATGACAAGCTGAGTTTTATGGAAAATATAGACTTATTCTAATGAGGAAGTTTATTTTGTTTTGCTTTTAAAACCATCTGACTTTTTGGTGAGAATAAGAATAACCTAACTTTTTTATGACTCTGTAACAGTCTATTTTACATATTATACAGGTAATACCATACCTAATCAACATCTTAGCTCATATGTGTCCCACTGTTGGGATCGAGTCTCTTCCATAATGTGAGAGAAATTGACCTACTATACCAAGCTGGTCATACGTGTTGGTATAGGTTTTGTTTCGAGTTTTGCTTCTCTTACATACGAGTAGATGTTGCACGAAGTATAGATACACAGGAGTCCGAACGGTATAGACTTTTCCATAGTATTTTTGGTCACAAAAGTAAACCCAGATCTTAGTTCTTTTTTCTGCCACTGGCTGCGCTAGGGTTTAGGTTGCACCCACGAAGTATAGATACATATATCTATATATATATACACATGAATATATATAAATATGTATAATGATAAATATACATGAATATATATAAATATGTTGTATGTATCTATACTTCGTGGACGTACCGATGCTATTATCAATATTACACGTAAAAGCGCGTTGGTTCGTGAATGTTGAATTTAATTAATTTAAATATAAAATAATAATAAAAAGAAATGGGAAGGTGTTGTGCTCTTCATGGTTGTGTTAGTCGACGAAAAGAAAAATTATTGTAAATGTTTCATGTACACAACATCTGCAAAGTTTTCATAAGCCTTTAAACTATTTTAGGACTCCTCTTAAGAGGAGTCCTAAAATAGTAATGATAACATACTAAAAGCTTTAAAGCTTACAAATTACCTTCAAGAAAAAGAAAAAATCGAAAATAGTAATTATCTTCCCATCATCATTATCATCACAGCCCATGGGCTGTGACATACATGGTATGTCCGACTGTCAAGCTGGGGCCTCCTCCGTAATGGGAGGGAACTTAACCTACTGTACCACGCTGGTCAGATGTGTTGGTATAGGGTTTTATTTCGAGTTTTCCTTCTCTTGCAATAGATGTTATATGCGTTTTATATCCCTTAGTCGTCTCTTACGATCACCCACGGGTAAGATAGGAGGTGGTGAATTGTATTCTTACTCCGTCACCACACGGATGTATCTTCCTATACATCCCACTAAACTAAATGCTGATAAAAACAAGTAAAAAATTCAATATATGACTATAAATTATATCGGCCATTTCCACAGCACAATGCCATTTAAGCATATAATTTATCCAGCAAATATTTATGGTGTTGTAAATGACCATAGTTATGCTGCAAACCTGGAAAAAGAAATTTTGCTAAACTTACATCATTGTGATGTAATATTGTATGAAGAGAATTATGAATGTTGAGGAAGCTAGTGAAGTATGCAAGGATAGAGTTCTCTGGCATTCTGTCACTTCCTCAACATTCATAATTCTCTTCATACACGCTCGCCGGTTTCGGACACTCTTGACTCCACCTTCCTTCAATATGTGACCAATCTGGTGATATATCACTGTTATAACAGACAGCGATATAAGAGATATTGAACAATTGACGAGAAATCAGGCTGATAACTTTCAATGGCATAAAATTCGCAGAAATCATATAACAGCTAGTTACTTCCATACATGTTGCAAAGCAGTTTCTATAAAAGCAAAAAATAATGTAGCCCAAAGAATTTTGAATACATTAGAGTTCAAAAGCAAACAATCACTACATGGAAAAGACTGTGAGTCAGGGGCTATACATTTTTATGAAGAATATACTGCAATGAAGGTGCAGAAATGTGGATTGTTTTTATCTAAAAATAAGCCATATTTGGGGGCGTCTCCTGATGGACTTATTGGCAAAGAAACGATTTTAGAGGTAAAGTGCCCTTACAATCAAAGTAATTATGCAATTAGTGATGAAACAATTCCTTACTTGTGGAAAATAAATATGGCAATTTGTGTCTAGAAAAGACACATCCATATTACTATCGAATACAAGGCCAGTTGATGGTTACAGGTACAGAAAGTATGCTAGTTTATTCATTTACACATTTGTAGAATGGACCATAATTGACGTACCCTGGAATGACACGTTTATAAAGGAGATTGAAAACAAATTAGATATGTTATATGAAGACTATTTCCAACCAGCATTACTAGAAAAAGTACTCTGTAAAAACTATGCCAAATGATTCTACAAATAATTATTATTTTAATAATAAGCAATACTTATAATGTGGTTTTTGAAGTTAAAGGTATGTCAAATGTTTCTTTAAATAATTTAAATATTAAGCGATATTTACATCTGTTTGTTAAAGTTTAAAGTATCTCAAATTTTCCTATAAATAATTTAAATGTTAAGCAATACCCACATGTGATTGCTAAATTATTGATTAATAAATGAGTTTACTTTGATAAATGAGTTTATTTACTTTATAAAAATTGTTTTAAATAAAAATACAAAAATAGTAAATGAAAACTTTATTAAAGTTAAAAAATAGAGAGTGGAAGAAGTTATGCTGTAGTTTTAACAATATATTCATGGAAGTTACATGTCATAACACATACAAAATATATTTTTGACATGAGAGGAACATAATATTCACAGGAATGTGCAATATACAATAGGTTTTAGTTAAATCTATAACATGTACAATGTGTGTTCTCTTTGAAGAAAGTTTCCGATCTGCTACAACGGTCATACCAGGCAACTGACCTTTTCCCTTAAAAAATGAAGGTACATTTACAGCAACAACACCTTTATGAACAAATAAGTCTTGCACGTTAAACCCTTGGTCAGCCGTAATACTGTCTCCTTTGTCGATAAAGTTCACTTCTTTCTACAATTTGCCTATCACTGGTGAGCATCACCTACTTCATACTTAACAGTAGAACGATTCTTGTATGAACTCCATGCGGCTCTTTGTGTAGCTGGATTAACAAGTCATTGTATAGGTATTTCTGTACAATCTACAATGTAATATATTCTGTACAATCTACAATGTATAATGTCAAAAAGAACTGGTCTTCAACACTCAGACCTAAGACAACTTCTTTTATAAGTTATTATAACAATAGATACCAATATTATTTTGCACATTTTCCGAGTTATATACACTATTTTCTTGGATCACAATTTCTTCAACACAATCGACGCCAATGTCCAATGCTGTCGCCTTGGATGAAGTATTGCATGTAGCTGTAGCAACACTTGGAGTATGAGCTAAGCCATCACACTTTTCAATACATGAAAAACACAAATTTCGTTTAGAATCACGCACTGACCACGTTCTCGCCTTTGTTTAGACTTTATATCTTCAATTTTAGTCCATGGAATTACTGAAGGCACCATTCCTTTCTTTAAAATGCGCCTGGTATTATTTAGTCCTGGAAATAATAATTAAGATTTTAGGTTATGTTAGGAATAAAATCATAAATACTTGTTTTAGGTGATAAAAGTAAATGTTATTCTATAAATGAGATTAAATCACCTGAATGCTTTCCAATTTGAATGAAATCTTCGGATTTAAAATATGCTGAACATATTTTAAAATTTAATTTACTGAAATTTAGCATTTAATATGCTTAATTATTTATAAAATCCGATTACGAAATGAATTATAAATACTTTAAAATGTTCTTTGGGTACAACAACTGGCAACTCGTAAAGACTTTCAGTCTTTACGAGTTGCTGCTTTTCATAGTTTTCTAGCTTTTTTCTTTTGGAAATGAATGGTTCCCTGGTTTCCTACATCCAAATAAACAGCAATGATGCTTTATCGCTTATAGAATACTTTTCAGAGCTGTTAATAGCAACAAAACTTTCCACGTAAATAAAGGTATATTGATCTATGCACGTAAATCTTGAAAAGTGGCGCGCTCTACCGGCAAAAAGTTCTGTTCCCTAAATTGAGACCATTCTTTTAACATTACGTTCGGACTCCTGTGTATCTATACTTCGTGAGATGTTGTATGAATTTTATATCCTTTAGTCGACGTAAACATCAGAAATCATTATTTTTATTTGAATTCATTATTTTTCTTATAATTAAAAATCATACTAATTTAGATCATAATTCTCTTTTGGGATATTTATGTGATTTTTTGGATGCAGGTGGCACAGGATGCAGGTGACACAGGACCGTTGGATGCAGGTGGCACAGGACCGTTACAGATGGCATTCTCGTGGGGAGGCCTATGTCCAACAGTGGACGTTTACGGGCTGATGGATGGATGGATGGATGTGATTTTTATCTTAAGTCTTTCTCTCAATGTCTCTCTTAGGTTTTAGAAGTTAAGATCCTACGAACAAGTCATGCTAATATCTAAGCTTACGTCATACAATCAAATTTAAGTTTATATATGTCGCTACTGAAACTCTGCTATAAATATATCATCTCACTTATATATTTGAACTGTTTTTATTAATAAAATTATTTTATTAGTGGTAGGACTACGCTGTTGACAATCCTCTGGCTACAGCCGCTTGTCGGTCTGTCTGGGGTAGTACCATACTTGCACACAAGATCGACGTCTGAGTAATAGCAATGTGTTATTGCACTTCGTTCGGTGAGCGAGAGAGCCGGAAGCCCAATTGGGTAGGTTTGGGGATTATAATGGTAGGCAGCGGCCTAGCTATACACTTGGTATTGCAAAGTGACACTTACCATTAGGTGTGTTGCTTGCTCGTTTGCCACCAGAAGCAATAACAAAAAATAGTACTTAGCACTATTTAAATTTAGTACCTGTTTTGTACCTAAATAATAAGAGTCCAAAATAAATATGAGAAATAATTTTATTGTTCATGTGCAAATTTCAAGAGTGTGTGCATTTAGGGTGAGGACATCGCGCTATACCAAGAGAATTGTCAATAAAAATGCCATTTACACGAACTGGATTCCGATGACAATTATATTAAAAGTAGCAGACACGGCCACGCGTTGCTGTGGCTAAGGTAGCCTCAGTAACACGTGGTGGTTATACTAATAAATTGTAGCTTATATGAAACAACGTTTAACATAGCGTCATCTATTAAATACTTACCCAATCCAGTCAACCGATACCGCCATCTGTTAGAATCGTTTAGAGATAACAGATAATTATGACTGTCAAATAATAGACTAATAATTTGCAATAAAATAATATTGCGACTATAAATTGAGATGGAAGCTATTCTATCTTTCAAGTCGGATCAAACTACACATGTGCAAATTTGATTAAAATTGGTTAAGTACTTTAGGAGTCCATCGCGGACAAACAACGTGACGCGTAATTTATATACATACATACATACATATCATCACGCCATATCCCTTGCAGGGTAGGCAGAGAGAACAGAGTGCCAGAGAACTCTATCTCTGCATACTTCACTCGCTTCCTCAACATTCATAATTCTCTTCATACACGCTCGCCGGTTTCGGAGACTCTTGACTCCACCTTCCTTCAGTACATGACCGATCTGGTCTAGGTAGGTTAGTCTCGGTCTCCCTCGGTACCTACGTCCTTCCACTTTCGCATTGTATATCTTCTTAACCAGGCGTTCGTTCGGCATTCTTTCCACATGTCCGAACCATCGGAGCATTCCCTTTCGCATCTTTACACCAATACTCTCTTTCATACCTACTCGCTCTCTTACGTCGTCGTTACGAATGCGGTCGGTCAGCCTAACTCCACAGATTTTCCGCAGAGATCGCATTTCGACCGCATTAATTTTACTATCATACTCTTTTCTGCATACCCAACTCTCGCTTCCATACAGTAATGTTGGGACAAGCACTGCGTTATGTATTGCTACACGTGCCTTCTGGCTGAGGTGGTGGCTCGTAATTTATATATATTAAGATATACATTGTTTAAAAACTATGGGCAAGTGCAGGTCAACCTTTAGTTCATTTTGGATTAGGGCTAGACAAAACGTTACTTACTACTGAACTAAATAGACCTTCAGATTTATATTTTTGACTAGTAGATATACGAACGTGTAAACATTGTCGGGTAGATGGCACACGTCTCATTTAAAGACGCGAATATATCATGAGCCGCAAATTGACTAATATACAACAACTCACACTTGTTTAAGTGGTAAGATGATTGGAACGGATTTCCAATAGGTATGGGTTCTAGTCCCTGATGTGATATTCATTTTTGGCTCGTAATCAAGTTTTCATAAATAACCTAGGATGTTAAATGCAAATTTCAGTAATTTGAGTACATACATACATATCATCACGCCATATCCCTTGCAGGGTAGCCAGAGAGAACAGAGTGCCAGAGAACTCTATTCTTGCATACTTCACTCGCTTCCTCAACATTCATAATTCTCTTCATACACGCTCGCCGGTTTCGGAGACTCTTGACTCCACCTTCCTTCAGTACGTGACTTATCTGGTCAAGGTAGGTGAGTCTCGGTCTCCTTCGGTACCTACATCCTTCCACTTTCGTATTGTATATGTAAAATTAAGTAATTTGAGTAGATTTATAAATTAACTATACCGTTCATTCTAAATGCTTGATTAACAAGCATTCAAAATGTACGATATAGTTATATTCATAAGGAATATATCGACGACTCTTTAGAGGACGATAAGGCTTGGGTGTGCGCGCTTACGCCCCTCTGTCACCCCGGATGGAGTGGTGCGAGGAGTGCGCCGACCGTAGCCCACCTCCAAAAAAAAAGAGGACGATAAGGCTTGCGTCTATTAAGTGCAATTTAAGCGATGAATTTACCATCGTTTTGCCCTTAATACCATCTGAAGTTCTTCCGTTTAGCATGTAAAGGCGTAGGACTATAAAAAAGATAAATAATTTAATAGAGAAAATATTTGCTTAGTGACATTTTTAGCCGTAAAAAATGAAATATAATTATCCGCCGTGAGTTTGCAGAGGACGAGTCACAAAGACGGATTTTGATATAAAGAGCCGGCATTACTTTAGCTCCAGCTGTAATCCGGATTGAGCTTGTAATTAAAATACTTATCCTGTTTGCTATTTCCTTTCGCTACAATTCAGCGTAAGTATATGTACGTATAGGTGCATAAAAAATAAATAAGAAAATAAGTATAGGAATAATAAATTGTAAATTATTCAAAGTGTGTTGATTTTTATTCCTTTTTTAATTTTTTGAAGTGAAAACTTCTTTAGGTGCGTTGAGCGTTTTTGGAGGGGAAAAACTTATAGGTTCGCGTCACCGACATGCTAATGCTAATAGTATATCTATAGCTATGTGAAAACTTCTTTAGGCGCGTTGAGCGTTTTTGGAGGGGAAAAACTTATAGGTTCGCGTCACCGACATGCTAATGCTAATAGTATATCTATAGCTATATGAAAACTTCTTTAGGCGCGTTGAGCGTTTTTGGAGGGGAAAAACTTATGGGTTTTTATTTTTATATACAAATTAGAAAATTATTATTATTTCAATTAGTCTTAAGTTAATAGTTTTCACTTCTATAGGCAGTCCCCATGACTGCCTCTTGTTTTTTTTTTTAATGTTTCAAGGCAATCTTTTTTTTATTTTCGAGCCGCTCCATGTTACACTTTCTGTCCAGTCTACAGAATTTTATAATAGCACCAGTTGTATAATATTCAAATAAATGTCATTAATTATTAAATGGGTGCTTTCTTGCTTTTTATCATTGAGAAGAATTTTTATAAAATGATTAATAAAATTTTAATTGCATAGATAACGTAGTGGTTAAGATATCAACTTTCAGTGTCCGTGCCGTGAGTCTAATTCCTGTGCAAGACTTCTTTTTGCTATTCACAAATTATTGTTCTGAGTCTGGGTATAATTTATCTGTGTTAAATTATATGATTGTAAAGGCTCCGCAATACAAGGATTATTTCCTTAGTGCAGTGTGTAATCTTTATAAAAAAAAAAGATTTTCTCGGAGTAACATTGTAAGCCGGACTTTTGGCGGGAATTGAAAACGTCATGTGGTGCTCTTGTATTGTATTCGATATCTTAGTGTTTAACGTGTTATATTTGATAATTTTGATGGCATTTTATGTAATGTGATGCGACAGAACTGCTGGGATGTGTTAAATATGATATGAAAGTGCTTTACAATGTTTTTGTTCTTCATCAAAATTCTCAGAAGATACCATTAACATTGTGGCCATAGCACTGTTAATGGCGACGATTTGACGTACTGATGGATAATGACTAATCTGAAGACACTAAAAAATGTGAAGAAAATTATAACTCGACACTGGCAACAATGGCTCGCATAAGTTGCTAATTGCCAATACCTAAAAAGAAGAAGAAGAATATTGTAAGCCATATTGGATTAGCTTTCTAAGTCACGCATATTGGTCCTAGATAATAAAAGAAAATCTATAAAATGGCCGTTAAAAATGCTACACGACATAAAACTTGGTATGTAACAAATAATATATTATTATTTATATCAGTTTACGACAGTTATAACATTTAATGTCTGTCGTGTTATAGACATCGTTATTTCAGATTTTTTATTAGAAGGTATTTCAGCAGTTTTACAAACTAAGAAAAATATTTGACCTTGTCTCTGTACTAATAGACTAAAAGTACCTTACTCCAACTCCGTAATGTTGTTTTAAAAGCCCATTAAAGAAGTAAATAAAGCTTAAATTTATCAATTAAAGTAAAGCACAATTAAACAGTTCTGTTTAATTGTGCTTTACTTTAATTGATAAATTTTAAGTTCATGTTGTGTCACATTCATGTTAATGTAAGTTCTTACTCTGTGTAGTGATGTAGTAAGAATACAATTCACCACTCCATTAATTCCTGTCGCTATCGTAAAAGCCGACTAAAGGATATGATATGCAAATAACATGTATTTAAAAGGGAAAAAGAGGCGACTCATGGCCAGTAGTGGGCTTTATCTCACTATATCTTTAAACGAGCAATTCTTGTATATATTATATATATATATATATATATATATATATATATATATATATATATATATATATATATATATAATATGAATCTCGGAAACGGCTCCAACGATTTTCTTCAAATTTAGCATACAAAGGGTTCCGGGGGCGATTAATCGATCTAGCTAGGTTTCATTTATAGAAAATATTATTTTGTCAGTATATTTCGGCAACAAAAATATAATTTTTCGTTGTACTAAAACTATTAGAATATGAAGATTTTCAAATTTTGACGCTGTCATTAAGAATAGACATTTAGCTCAGTTGGAAAATCGAGTTGTCTAATCCATACAAACCGGAGCTCGGTTCGGATCCTTACTTTTTCTTATTTACTTTTTGGCCTTATTTTTTATTATTTTATTAATTATTATTGTTGCCCGCATTTTTGTCTGCGTAGAAGTCGATAATGTTTTAATAGGATTTTTGTTTGTTTTTTTACGTTATTATTTTTATTGTTATTTATAGATAATTATGTATAAATGTTTGTATTCTTATATGGTATAACAATCTTATCCGACAAAAATATAATTCACCACCCCCTATCTTACCCGTGGGTGATCGTAAGAGACGACTAAGGGATTTAAAATGCATATAACATATATGCAATAGAAAGAAAACTCAAAACAAAACCCTATACCAACATGTCTGATCAGCACGGTATAGTAGGTTAACTTTCCTCCTATTATGGAGGAGGCATGAGCCCAACAGTGGGACGTATATGGGCTGTGATGATGATGATGATGATAATAATCTTTGTTATGGTGTAGGGAAGGTTTAATAAACATAAAAATCAAATGAAATTTTGTTATATATTATGGACACCAGGCTTTTTCTTAGCAGGTCATGTTTTTAATACAACGCGCTCATTGCGACCGAGGCGACGGGAGGGTAGTGTACGGCCCCATAACCCACCGTCATTTCCATCGAAATTAAGCCGACCACTGGTACCGCTTCTTTAACATCCCCGCCTACCCGCGATTCTACACCTATTACAGTATTTCTTTGTAAACAATATCTTTTGTTTTCCTTTCGGATGCTAGAGTTACTAGGCTACTCTGTGAGCTTACTCTGAAGCATGTCACATACAACTGCCCATGGGAGAAGCAGCTTTCTCTCAAGTCTACTCCCACTACCTTAAGAATATGACCTCGAGCTTTGTTTATGGTTATTGCGAAGCAGAATTTAATGGCAAACTGCACTCTCTGAAATTCGAAGGAGTAATTTGACGGCATTTGGAGAATCCTAGGCATAAATACAGACTCTGCTCAAGCACAACCGATCAGTATAGATGACCTGATTACATTGCAATGCAATGTTTTTTCTTGCAAACTGGTGGCATTGTATAATTTTGGAGCGCCAGCTCTCAATTTTAAGATGTGAGTTGGGAGACCGGGAGCCTTCAGAGTATTCAGGAACTCGACCGGTTGTCGGACTTGGGGTATAAACCCCTAACTCATTCGTAAGTTTATTTTAATATTCGACCCCTTCGAATTATTTAAAATATTTGCAAGTAAATAGTATAAAGAAATCGAAACGACCATAGTAGCGCACATAGTTAGGTCATGTCGTCTTGCGACCAATCTGATCAGCATTAACATCCTGTCTCCCTATCGTATCTTACTGATTGTTCCTAATATGCCTATATATAGCCTTTCCGTCTTCATTTTTCAACCTCTTCAGGGTTCCGTACCAAAAGCGTAAAACGGCACCCTATAACTAAGACTTCACCGTCCATCTGTCTATCACCAGGTTGTATCTCATGAACCATGATAGTTAGACAGCAGTCAGACAGAAATTTTCACAGATGATGTGTTTCTGTTGCCGATATAACGTCAAATACTAAAAAACAAAATAAAATAAATATTTAAGGGGTACTCTCCCATACGACAAATGTGATTTTGGCTCCTTTTTGCTCGATACATTTTTATTTTCTATTTTTGTACTTTTGCCTTTTTAATTTATTTTTTCATTGTTTTAATTATATTTAAATATATCTTCCAAAACACACTAATAAGAAAATACCGAGCAAGGCTCGGTCCTCCAGATATTATGAGCTGAAATGAAACAGATCTTAACAAATTTCAATTTGTCATCTTTTCTTCTTCTTTTCTTACAATTATATTTTGTGAAGCATATATATATATATATATAAATATGAATCGTGCTCTGTGGTAGCGGCTACGAAAACTACCAACCTTTAGTTTGCTCCTGAATATCGTAAAATATGACTAAGAGCTTTATATCGATCTGAGTCAGCACCACCTAATGCCGTTTGGTCAATAATTACATTCCCAAGGAAGGTTGAGGTTAGGCAGGCGACCGTTCATAAAACTATTACTAGTAACTTCGCAATATGTACGATAGAAGAAGAATACGTATTGTGTCGACCCCAAGTTATTGACGAACAGTATCAGGTGGAGTTGACCCATGTCAATATAAAACTCATAGTTGTCTTTTACCACATCCACGGGTAAGATAAGGGGTGATGAATTGTATTCTTACTCCGTGACGTGTCGTCACAGAGCACAATTAACAAAATCAAATTACACCTATATCTACAACAAGGATTTGTTCTTATGAAGATTTGTCTTACTTAAGAATCGAACTAAGGATATTCGATGTGAAAAGTCTGTACTCAAACTATTCTACTATCTGTGTGATCGAGGCTACTCGGGTTGTTGTCAGATAATCCCTACTTACTAATATATAAATGTGAATGTAAGTTTGTTTGTTACGCTTTCACGCTAAAACTACTCAATCGATCATCATGAAACATTGTACACATATTCTTGGAGGTATTAAAAGTAACATAGGATACTTTTTATTAAAAAAAAATCAAAATTTTTATATGCAAAATAAAAAAATTGTTTGTCAAAAAATCTCAAAATCTAGCTTCTTTAACGCCATCTAGCAGTCCAGTAATGAAGTTCCAACCCTGAGTATTGTAATATCATTGCACTGTATTACCGACGGTCAAAAATAAAAATAGGGGATCAAAAACTTTAGGAAAGTAACCTTTTACGCAGGCGAAGCCGCGGGCAGAAGCTAGTATTAGTATAAAAATTTGCTTAGTGTACTTAGTGACGGATTAGCTCAGCAAGGCCCAAGCCTAGGGTGGTAAGTTCTTAGAGATGCCAAAATTTGGAAAGTGAGGAAGCAAAATATTAACTGTAAGACCAAATTTTCTTTTGCTTCTTTTTACAATCTTAAGATATCAAAATTCGAAATGTTAAATTCTTCTGATAAAATTATTAATCATGTAAGTACTAAAATTTAAAATATCAAACAAATAAGTACTATTTTTTTTGTTAAGGTATTATTATATATAAGAGCCTTATATAAATATATCTCCTTATATCTCCTTAAAGACGAAAATATAATACAATGCGAGAATTGAATGTCCTACAATAGTTCACGGTAGTGTAAGTGGTGGCACGATTGGAACGGATTTCCAATAAGCGTGGGTTCGAATCCCACTTGTGACAATGATTTTTCACTCGTAATCGGGTTTTTATAAGTAACCAAGTATATTAAATGCTAAATTTCAGTAATTTGAGCCTTATATAAACTTGGATTTAGGGCGCCATCTAACCTAAATCTGTCATTCCGTGTACCGAATACCATATCTATGCATAGACACATTAAACAGTGTATAAGTTAATTAAGTAATCTAAGCATTCCGTAAAGAAAACACTTTCTTCCAATATAACATGTCATATCATCATCATCATCATCTCAGCTTACATACGTATCATTGTTGTGCTCGAGCCTCCTCCATAAGGGAGAGAAATTGATCTACTGTACCACGTTAATCAGACGTATTGGTATAGGGTTTAGTTTCGAGTTTTTAATGCATAGATGTTATATGCATTTTAGATCCCTTAGTCGTCTTTTACGATCATCCACGGGTAAAATAGAGGGTGGTGAATTGTATTCTTAGTACGTTACCAGACGGAATATATAACATGTATTACAGCGATCATATTATTGTTATAGTCAACGGATTATTTATATATCGACAAACATATGTTTACTATTTGTCAAACAATAAATATTATATTAAATTAATATTTACGTTCATGTCACGTAAAATATGTAAACATATGTTTCAAATTTAAGTATGAGAGTAGGCGGATAAAATTCAACACTGAATTATTACTATTTATATAGGTATAGCTAAGAGTAGTAATAGTTAGTTCCTATAAGAGTAGGAAGTTTGAAAGTTGCGCCCGTGACGGAAAAATTAAGGAGTGAAAGATTGACATGGTATGGACATGTGATGAGAAGGGATGAAAGTATTGTTGTGAGGAAAGCTTTAAGCATGAAAGTTGAAGGCTTAAGGGGTAAAAGAAGACCGAAGAAAAGATGGATGAACTGCGTGAAACATGACATGGATAGACAAGGAGTGACCACAGAGATGACGTCTGATAGAGTTGTATGGAAGTTGAAGACATATTGCGTCGACCCCAAATAAATTGGGATAAGAGCAGGTTGATGATGATGAGCTAAGAGTAATAGTGGTAGGACCACGCTGTTGACAGTTTTTTGTCTACCGCCGCGGTCCGGTCCGTCCGGGGTCCACCATCTCGCAGAAAATCGACGTCAGAGTAATGGCAATGTACTATTGCCATTACCGGAAGCCTAACTGGGTGGGTTTGTGGATTTTTATTGGTAGGCAGTGGCCTAAGCTTATACCCTTGGTATAAGCAAAGGTCCATGTGTGGCAGTGACACTTACCATCAGTTGAGCTGCTTGCTCGTTTGTCATCATAAGCAATAAAAAAAAAGAGTAAAAATTTTGCTTTCATTTATATTGACATGTAAGTTTTTTTTTCTAATTTCCCCTAGGCATTATCTCGTTATTTGTTCTAGCTAAGTATTGACATTTGATTTGCCTAGAAACAAATTGATATATAATAGGTATGTTGTTGTTGTTTTATAAAAGAAATGAAATTGTCATTTCAAAGTTATTATTGTCACAATGGAGTATTTTGTCATTAATCTTTATATTTTTTTGCCGGGCACAGAGATGTGACTTATCTAAGATGCAAGTATCTGAAATACAGATACAAGATACAAAATACGTATTTTCATCTTGTATCTAAGATACTTTTTAAAAATTCATTTTGTATCTTGTATTTAGATACCTTTTGTTTGGTATCTTAGTATTTTATAAATACTTTTTCTGACAAAATACTTTTTGTAATATGTTGGCAGACATTTATAAAATTATTAGTCCATCATCTCATTGATGTTACATTTTTTAACAAACTGCTAGGTCTTTCATTTTTAATGTTCTTTTAAAATCCGCGAGCACCTCAAAATAAATAATATTGCCGTACAGTTTTACGTGTCACGTGGTTCAAATACAGTGTTGTTAGGTATTGGTCAATTTCATTTTAGGGGACTTTGAAAATAATTAGGACTTTGAAAATAAATAGTTATTTTAGCTTTATTTAACTAACATTATTTTTAGATTGAATTTATAGTTACATTTATAAGCATTAACATATAGCAAATCAAATTTAAAAATCTTTCTTTTGATACAAAATGCAAAATGTATCAAAAATCACTTTAGAGGGTTTTGAAACTATATCTTTCATTTCAGTGATTATTCGTAAAAATATAAATGTCAATTGTCAAAAATGAACTTAAATTCATTAAAATAAAATCTTGTTTTCTTACAAAAGTATTTTCATCTTAAGAAGTATTTAGAAGATACCTATATTGTATCTAGTATTTCAGATACTATTTTCAAAAGTATTTTGTATCTGGTATATCAAATACTTAAATTAAAAGTATCTTGCATTTTGTATTTCAGATACATTGTACAGGGTATTTTGTACATCTCTGGCCGGGCATATACCTGTTTTAAAAAGAAAAAATAAGCAAGAAATATTACAAGATTTGTGGCAGATATTTTAGTAACTATGTTAAGAATCAAACTGGATTCAAGACAGGAGGAGGAAGTATATTTACCTATAACTAGAGTTCAATATAGATAATTGTTCAACCCTAATGTATACATTTCTATTTTTTTGTTTGCGGTGGACAATGAAGGTGGTCACGCTCGGTCCGGGGCGACGGAAGAGACGGCGCTCGACCCATAGACCCACCCTGCAAAGCGCCTCTGTTTGCCGTGCGAGCGGGCCACCGGAACCCGATCTTTATCTTCGGTGGCCAACCCAAATATATACTTACGTACAAAATTGTATCTAAAAGTTAAATTCTATGAGAATTTCGAACATATATATGAACTACAAATAATGATTTCTTGACCTAAATTTTACGTCTATTGCCTGGTTAGTCTAACGCCTTAAGTATGCAATTGCTGACTACGAGGATTTGTATCCAAATGATAGATTTTAGTTAGCACGTATTGAGAAATTCTTCGGAAAAATTCATTCTCTATTGCAGCGTGGAAACTATGCTCGATTACTCTTAAACAGTAGTTCAGAAAAAGGTGTGTGAGATATTTTTATACCCTTTTAGAGTAGGCGACATGCGAGCACATGCAACTCTAGTTGCAAGAGGCTGAGGATTGTTCTACATAATATTTTCCTAGTAAAGCTTATATCTAGCAGTGGATGACTTGCTCATATCTGCCTATATATATAATAGTGATAATAATATCTGATATTTAGGTGAGTATTTAAATTATGTATCTGTGTGGTGACGGAGTAAGAATACAATTCACCACCCCCAATTGTACCCGTGGGTGACCGTAAGAGAGGACTAAGGGATATAAAATGTATATAACATCTATGCAAGAGAAGGAAAACTCGAAACAAAACCCTATATCAACACGTCTGACCAGCGTGATATAGTAGGTTAATGTCCCTCCCATTACGGACGAGGCCCGAGCCCAATAGTGGGACATATATATGGGCTGTGATGATGATGATAAATTTGAAACTATTTTACGGATTTTATCGCCTTTGATTTAATCTTTAATTGCCCGTTGTTTCAAAGACTTTACAGTGTTCATGGTCACGGGAGGTCTGAGATGTTTCACTTCCAATAATATGGTCAAGTTAAACATTACAGTTATGGTAATTATTTAATATATTTATATTATAACAATTTATTAGTTTAAAACTAATAAACCTATTAAGCTAACCACCAGATCGGAACGCGGGCACAATGATAAGGAATCGGCAAGAAAACTCAGAAGGCATAATATTAATTATTGACTTAATACTATTATGGCATAATATTTAAAACAGTTTTATTTCTAACAGTGATGATTGGCTGATGGATTGATTTTAATACAAATAGTATATCTAAAGCAAATACAAGAATATTCAACACTAATTAATAATTCGAAGAATTAGTACGCTGAAGTGGCAATGGACAGGCCACATCGCTCGAAGAACCGGCAACCGCTGGTTAAGAAAGGTTCTAGAGTGGCGACCACGTACCGGATGACGCAGTGTAAGACCCCCACTAGGTGGAAAGACGACCTGGTAAAGTTTGCTGGGTGTCGTTGGATGCAAGCGGCACAGGACCGCATTGTGGCGTGACATGAGGGAGAGGCCTACGTCCAGCAGTGGACGGCGTTATGCTGAAATGATGATGAAATAATAGCTTTGTGATTAACATGTAGAGTTTACAAGTGATAAGTTTTAGAGGATTTACCATCCATAACTTGAAAACAAATTCTATAATGTTCAGATTAAATCTACAACAAAGGCCATTGAAGAGTACTTTCATTAGAATTGTAGTAGGCTTATATTTTTAACTATCTATTACCCCCATTTAATTCTAAGAGGAAACTTCTGATCTATGATGAAATAACAATAGCTGTACGATATCTATTGAAGAACCAAGGCTCAAACCGCACACGGATTTATACCGCAGACAGGGCTAACGTTATGAATTCATTCTGATTGAGATCCTATTGAATCGCTTAATTTGAATATTATACTCAACAATGAAGTAACCTAGCATAAAGTTCGTATATGTTCTTGAATAAATTAATTTAATAGTTGAAATAGCGAGATTTTGAGAATATTAAATTTTCAATTATTATTAGAATTATATCTAAAATTAAATACATGGAAATTTGCGTAGTTGTTAATTGCGATATCATGATGATTCTCTTTATAGGTCTATATTTGTTTCACTGTTGGATATAAACCTCTTATATAATATGGGCCTTATTGAGAGAGATTATTTAAAGGTTTAGTAAAAAAAAATATGTTTTTGAAAATGTGATTGATAGTGTGTGTCTTGATAAATAAGTGAAATTGCGTAAATCCTATTCTTTTAGTTTGCAGAAATCCAAAACCTATAGCTCTGCGGAGCAAAGGCTGCTAAATATATTTGAAAATATTTGCCTGCCTTTATAAGAAATTGTATTAACAAACTAAGGATTTATATATTTATTATGCATAGTTTCTAACCTATACTGCGTATTACACATTTGAAATAAATCTATTTTTACGGATTCTATCGCTTTTCTATTTGAGTTTTAATTTCACGACGTTTTGGACACTTTACAGCGTTCATTGTCACGGGAAGACTAAGGTACCTAATGTCCAATCGGCTGCCTGACGAACATCAACCCTGTTTGGGAACGTAATCGTTCACAGAAGATGTTGAGCTCTTAGTCATCTTTTACTCCTCCCACGAGTAATGTAAGGGTTGGTAGTATTCGTAACTAAACACATCACTTTGTCATTTTTATAACGCGTATTTGTGTGTATATAGCTCTATCCCCATCCATTCATTAGCTCATCGACATAAACTATTAGACGTAGGTTTTCCTGACCGATTATCACAGTTGGTGTTATAAGTTTTTTAAGCAAGTGCTGACGCTTAGCCTCTCACCAGCTTTGTTAGCTGGTGGGATATTATTAAGAGCCGAGAAGAGCCGAGAAGAGAGGTCATTTATACGCGGAACTCTCACTCTACTCGTATCTATCCCCTTTGAAATGATAATGTGAATAGATTAGTATTAATTCAACATAATAATTAGTTTCATTATTAATCCATCATATATATATATCATCATATATATATATATATATATATATATATATATATATATATATATATATATATCATCCTTATTTTGCGTTTATAAACTTTTTGTATAAGAGAATAGTAATTTATAGTATCAAGTTTATAAAACTAGCAACAAAGATCTTTGCTGTTGATATTTGTGATAAAATACAGAAGCTGCCAAGTAAATGAAGAGGAAAACAGTAATTAGGCAGTCAGCTTTTATCAACACACACACACACACACAGAGTAATAGATTAATAATTTTTAATTAAGACTATTGATGTATGATGTGGTTTAGTTTCTAAATTGTATGCATGCATACCTATGTCATGGTTTACCTAAATGGAATCACACCACTCCTGAATATTTTATAGAGTACGCTGAGGTTACACTCAAGTTGAGCAAATATATGTATGCTTCAAATGCCCATAGTTCCATTAAATAATATTTGAATTATATAATAACTTTGTAAATGCTGTTAACAATACTTACGAAATTAACATACATACATACATATCATCACGCCATATCCCTTGCAGGATAGGCAGAGAGGGCAGAGTGCAAGAGAACTCTATCCTTGCATACCTCACTCGCTTCCTCAACATTCATAATTCTCTTCATACACGCTCGCCGGATTCGGAGACTCTTAACTCCACCTTCCTTCAGTTCCTACGTGACCAATCTGGTCTAGGTAGGTTAGTCTCGGCCTCCTCGGTCCGGTTACAAAATTAATATACATCAAAATACGGGAAGATTTTTTTAAATTGGTTTTTGTCTTTCTGCGGAATAGGTACATATCTACATAACTAGAGCTTTATCGCGTTATTACAGCAGGACTAATGGGAGTAGCTGTCAATTGAAATACTAAGCTTGATAATTATTGGAATTGTTATATCTTGTTAATGCGATGATAACCTATGGTTTTGTTTATTCTAGTCTGCCACGCGTCATTGAGCATAAGCCCAGCTGTGGGAGGTGCCAGGTTTAATATCTAGTAAGTTATATCATTAAATTGCTTTAATCATGTTTCGTTATGATATTATGGTAACGGTAAACGTAAAAACACCCCTGGGGGGGGCTTATACCCGAAAGTAAACATCTAATAGATTTATATTGATGATGGTCAAAGAAGTTAGTGAATAATAATAAGGAAACTAATTACAATAATTAGAACGCTTAAGTAAATAACCCTTTCTCTTTTTGTTGACTCACGGTGAATTAGCACTTAATGAAAACTTTAGATTGATGTTTAAATCAACAAATTGATATTCTCTTGGCGTTTATTATTATTACGAAGTGTCAAAGAAAATTACTTAAAAAAATTAGATCAACATTTGAAACTACTTATGTATTTTTTTATGGCATATTGTGGCAAACGAGCAAGCAACACACCTGATGCTCAGTGTTACTGCCGCCCATGGACCTTTGCTGTACCAAGAGCTATAGCTAGGTCCCTGCCTACTAATACAAACCCCGAACCCATCCAGCTGGGCTGCTGGCTCACTCGCTCACCGAACGAAGCGCAGTAACACATTGCCATACTCAGACGTCGATCTTCTGCGAGAGTGTGGTACTACCCCGGACGGGCCGGCCCGCGACTGCATACAGAAAACTGTCAACAACATGGTCCTACCACTATTATGTATGTATGTAATTATTATCCATTCAACGACTAAACAGATGGCATAGCGATTAAGATACCAATACCTCGCGTGCCAAGTGTCATGGGTCAATTCACATGCAAGACAGTTATTCTGAGTCGGAACGTAATTTGGGTCCGATAATTATTAGTTTGTAAAGTTCCCTGAAATACAAGGATTTGTTCTTAGTGCAGGGTCGTAAAAGAAAAAAGAAACTATTTATGATCCTATTAATATCTACTGGTCATATGATAATATAAATCCCCAAATGAGGATGCCATTTGCAATTGCCACGCTTGCATGTGGATTAGCAGCCGCTGCCGGTGTAATAAGTTTCTCAGGAGGATATTTCTTCATGGATCCCTCACTTAGGTATTACGATTGCAATAAGAAAGTAAGGGAAATTACAGATTGGACTTTTAAGTCGTAATCCCACGGTGAGTCATATACGAGTATACAGTGATAATTTAGATAACTGTAAATTTATCGTCTTTTAATGGGGTGTGAATATACTTACAATGTAAATATTATCATGGCTTATTTACCTTTGGATGTTGTACAACATGGCTGAGGTTAAACCATGGAAGCAGCCCTTTTTTGGAAAACTTATAATGCAGTATTAATTGGTTGTAACTCTTTCACAAACAATGGAGGTAAATATTGAGGGTTCGCAAGTACGACTTATCATTTATTTAGAATAACCAAGCGGTATTCGATAAATGTTATGTAGGTTTTTATCAAAAACCTCGACATAATGACGTCGAAGTGGAGAACATCTTGCAAACCTAGTTCATAATAGTCAAGAGGGAGTTTAATGCGAAACTATTCAAAAAGGTCGACGACGAGTTTTGGGTGAAGTGACATGAATTTAGACAAAGAAGGCAGAATTGGGCCAGAAATTGTCTAGTTTATTGGAAAAGAAACATCACTACATGGTTCATGATTCATAAGGTATTGATGACTTCGGCAACAAGAAGCCACAAAGAAAAAAAACTTGTGTTGACAGGTAACGGTTTAACAAAAATGAGATTTATATGGACAAAGGTTTTTGTGATCAGTAAGTTTAAAACTGGGAATGATCACAATATTCGGTAATTTTGGATGAGATAAGAATACAATTCACCACCCCTTAACTTACCCGAGGGTAATCGTAAGAGACGATTAAGGGATATAAAACGCATATAACATCTATGCAAGAGAAGGAAAACTCGAAACAAAACCCTATACCAACACATCTGACCAGCGTGATATAGTAGGTTAATTTCCCTCCCATTACGGAGGAGGCCCGAGCCCAACAGTGGGACATATATGAGCTGTGATGATGATAGATGAGATACATTTAATCTTCACATGAAAGTTGATTGGTTCGGTGTGATTAAGTATACGGGTTTTAGTAAGTACACTAATCGGTCCAACACTAGAATTTTGCTTCTAATCGAACCAACATAATCGCTTCCAACGAGTTGAGTGGTAAGTTTGTTGGAATTTAAAACATATTAAAGATTCGTAGCGCTGAAAAATAGAACAATATTCTGATCAAACTCTCAGGCTTATAGAATGTTATCAAAATATTGCTAGATTACAAACTATATTTGTATATACAACAATTACTTGCTGATTATAACATTGCTAGTTGTATCTATGGTGACGTTAATATATTAGTCACGGTTATCGCACCGTAACACGTGCAGTGACACATGCAATTATTAAAATATCAAGTACGTAGTTTTTATAGTCTTGAGTGTGTTATCTTCAGAAAAATATGTGATTTCCTTTAGAGGTAATCCACCTATAAAGGAAATCATATATTTTATATCACACAAGTGGAACTGTAACATATACTCGTACAATTCTTTTGAATCTCAAAATAATTGTGCAATATCTGGGCCTGGTTTCGTTTTTCTTTAGACTACTATTAGGCATGGCTCTGAGCCCTCCTCCATATTTGGAGAGAAACGAGTATATACACATAAATAACCTGCGCAATAGTCGAAACTGGGATATTCAGCACGAAACATCGATACTTATACCACTGTGTCATTCTATGAAATTGCTACAAGACAGCTCTGTAACGTGGTGGCGGTCAGACTTAATAAGTCTGACCGCCACCACGTTAC
Source organism: Lymantria monacha (assembly GCA_905163515.2). Lineage (NCBI taxonomy): Eukaryota > Metazoa > Arthropoda > Insecta > Lepidoptera > Erebidae > Lymantria > Lymantria monacha. The sequence continues at coordinate 15,414,848 of LR991083.1, forward strand.
AGAGCCTTGATTAAGGCCTCGTGCTACTGCTAAGAAAATACAAGGTAGACAAATATAGACCGAGATAATGGTACTTTGATATTAAGAGAACGTTTAACTTTCAAGTTTGTTCTTAATCTTAATACGGCTATCTTGGCGCTTAATTAAGTGTTTATCCCAAACTTGACGAAACACTTATCTACCTTCTACATTAATAAATTAATTTGTATCCATTCAAGATAAGTATCTTAATTTAATGAATGGAAGTTATTTTTAAATTAAATAAGTATGAGACTACAATTGCGGTTTAATATAAAAGATTTTATTATTATACGAATCAAGGAATCAGTGTAAAGTTATATTAAATCACACTGTTTACTGCATAGATGGCGTAGTGGTAAAAATACCGACCTACCCTGCTAATGTGGGTTCAATTACCAGGCAAGACAAATACTTTGTAGCAATGCACCGCGCTCTCGTGTGGGTTAGGTCTCTGAATTTCTGACTCAGAGTTTTGTTGTGGCATCCACAGAGAGCCACGGCGATCAGGACTATTCGCGGCTGCCACACGATGGTGACCGAAGTAGCTTGCGTATGGCATGAATTCCTCCTTGGAACCTGGAGGGGAAGATGGTCGTCGATCTTTATCGCCGGGTCTGCCACGAAGAGAGCGATGTGTCGCCTAGTGAACTAGCCGCTTGGTGTGAGTACGCTCGCCGGGACGTCATTGCACTTTGGGTAGCACGGCTGGAGAGGCTTCTGTTTGGTGTTCGCACCGTTAAGGCACTCCGGCTGGTGCTGAACGAATGGATAGAGCGGCGGCACGGCACCCTTTCTTTCTGATTGGTGCAGATTTTGTCGGGGTATGGTTGCTTCGGCAAATGTCACAAGAAACGAGACGACTCCATTCTGCCACTTTTACTATTGATAGACTGACTGTTAGTCCGTTGTCTGGGGAGAGGCCTTTCAGCCTTCTTAGCTTCTTCTTCAAAGCTGTCGAGACGTCGACTCGAGACAGACGACGCCTGGACGGCGAAAGCTGCCTGGAAGTCGACTGGAAAGTGTACTTCAGAGGGTAACGTAAGGACGGGTGCGCCACTGACGACAAGGATCGGGTACCGATGGCCCATTCGCATGGCGTTGAAAACTACTTGTAGGCCGGGTTTATGTTGCTAATACTTTGTGCGGTCTAAAAATTCTTGTTGTGTATCTGGGGGTGTAATTTGTGGCCGTTAGTTTTATGTCTGCAGTACATACATACATACATATCATCACGCCATATCCCTTGCAGGGTAGGCAGAGAGAACAGAGTGCCAGAGAACTCTATCTCTGCATACTTCACTCGCTTCCTCAACATTCATAATTCTCTTCATACACGCTCGCCGGTTTCGGACACTCTTGACTCCACCTTCCTTCAGTACATGACCGATCTGGTCTAGGTAGGTCAGTCTCGGTCTCCCTCGGTACCTACATCCTTCCACTTTCGTATTGTATATCTTCTTAACCAGACGTTCATTCGGCATTCTTTCCACATGTCCGAACCATCGGAGCATGCCCTTTCGCATCTTTACACCAATACTCTCTTTCATACCTACTCGCTCTCTTACGTCGTCGTAAGAGAGCGAGTAGGTTTGTTGGTTGCATTGTATCCAATATATAGTATATAAGTATCCAAAACTCATATAAACCATTCAGATATAATTAAGCCGGATATCTCATAATATTACAAGCAGACGTTAAGTATTTTTTATCTATCGTAAATGGATATATTAATGACTTTGACTTTATCACAACTAGTTTTATCAGAGAACTAGCTACAGTCAGGATTGAATTCTAGATTATTTAAGACAGTTGTTTTTAGGAATCAAGGAACGAGCAAACCACATATTGCTTAGAATATTTTAGAGTATTTACTCTCTAAATAATGTGTATGCCAAATTTCAAGATGATCGGCAAAACATATCAAATAAAATTACTTTCGCATTTAGGTACAATTTTGGTTAGAATGTTGTTAATTTTTTCTCATTTACTTTTTAATTTAGATATTTAAATTACAAATATATTGCCTAATTCATTATATAGCAATACAGCTCTTTTAAATAAACTGATATTGGTGTAATAGACAGGTATATATTGTATTCGAAGCATAGAGTAAATACTTGATAGTAATAGTAGAGTAGTGGCAGGACCATAATGTTCACATTTTACTGCCTACAGCCGCAGGCCGATCTGTTCGAGGTGGTGTCCATACCCTCGCAGTAAATCGACGTTTGAACAGAGGCAATGTATTGTTGCGCTTCGTTCGGTAAGTGAGAGAGCCGTAACCCAAGATTGTAGGGTGGTTTGGGTTTGTCGCCGGCAAAGGAGTGTTGTTGGCGGTGTCGTTGGACATCGCCAACGCCTTCAATAGTCTGCCATTCAGCTGCATCAGGGAGGCGCTCCGATTCCATGGAGCGCCCCTGTACCTCAGGCGGCTGGTGGCAGACTATTTGGAGGGGCGCAGTGTTCTCTACGCGAGCCCCGCAGGGGACATTGTGCGGACGCCCATGTCGTGCGGTGTTCCGCAGGGGGCGGTTCTGGGGCCGACTCTGTGGGACATCGGGTACGAATGGGCGTTGAGAGGGAGTCTCCCCCCCGGGCTGAGCGTTATTTGCTATGCTGACGACACGCTCGTCACAGCCCGGGGCAGGGCATTCGAAGAGGCGGCGAGCCTGGCCACTCTCGGCACCGAGGAGATGGTCAGGCGAATCGAGGCGCTGGGGCTCAGGGTGGCCCTAAACAAGACGGAGGCCCTTTTATTCCATGGGCCCCGTGTGAGGCTGCCCATCGGCGCCTCATTAGTCGTCAACTCCATCCACATCAGTATCCAGGCCCATATGAGGTACTTGGGTCTGGTGCTCGACGGGCGATGGTGGTTCCGGGAGCATTTCCGTCAAATTGCTCCCCGGCTGGTCGGCGCGGCGTCCGCCCTTTCTCGGCTCATGCCGAACGTGGGCGGACCCAGTTTCGAGGGCCGACGGCTGTATGCGGGGGTGATCCGCTCAATGGCCATGTACGGCGCACCCGTGTGGGCGAGGGCTCTGAACGCCCAGCTCAGGGCTATACTGTGGAGGCCACAGCGAGCCATGGCGGTCAGAGCCATTCGAGGGTACCGCACAGTGTCTACCGAGGCGGCATGCCTATTGGCCGGGACACCCCCGTGGGACCTAGAGGCAGAGATGCTCTCCGACCTCTACCGGCGGGTTACCACAATGCGCGACGAGGGTGGCTCCCCATCGTTCAACGAGATAGCCACCTGGCGCGAGGACGCCCGCCGAGAAGTCATCGCCCATTGGGCTACGCGGCTGGAGAGGCCTAGACACGGTATTTTTACCGTCGAGGCCCTCCGGCCCGTACTGATGGAGTGGATGGAGCGGCGGCACGGAGTGCTCTCCTTCCGGTTGGTGCAGGTCTTGTCGGGGCACGGTTGCTTCGGCAAGTACCTGCACACGGTCGTGCGGAGGGAGTGGACTCCGTCCTGCCACCATTGCAGTAGCGACGAGGACACGGCGCAACATACGCTTGAGGTATGTTCGGGCTGGGACGGGCAGCGCCGTGACCACGTCGCTGTCATCGGTGCCGACCTGACGCTGCCGGCTGTCGTGAAAGCGATGGTCGACAGCGTCAGGAATTGGGACGCGGTCGCCGCCTTCTGCGAGGCTGTCATCTCGCAGAAGGAGGCGGCGGAACGAGTCCGGGAGGATTCCCGTGACCCGGGCCGCCGCCCGCGACCAGGGCGGCGCATGCGCGAGTATCTGCGTCTGATGTCGCCCTAACCGAGGCTTCGGGTGATCGGACCGGGGAATTGTCCGGTCACCCGACGTGAGGCCACCGCGTGAGGGCGACGCCTCGACGGCGAAAGCTGTCGGGGCGTCGACCAGAGAGGAACCCGAGAGGGTATATCGCCGGGCGGGCCAGCGAAGACAAAGATCGGGTACCGGTGGTCCGCTCGCACGGCGAAGAGAGTTGTTTGCAGGGTGGGTCCATGGGGTTGCGCGCCGCCTCTTCCGTCGCCCCGGGCCGATTTGCCGGGGCGCGACCACATCCATGGTCCCACCTTGCGAAAAGAAAAAAAAAAGAAAAAAAAAAGGGTGGTTTGGGTTGGTAGCAAAGAGTAAAGTTATTAAATTGAAAAAGAGTGGCAACTCGATGATAAAATATGCATGTATGGAAAGTGCTGCCACCCAAAGTTTAGGCGGTGAACTAAAGTTGAAGTAATATATATATACATATCTACATGTGTATGTGTAATTACATATAATTTTCTTTTACTATGAAAGCTACCCTGAAATATAAAAAAAAACATATCAGCTGATAATTAAACAATAATAATATCCGCCTAACATTGAAACTTGAGATAATTTTCAGAAAAATATCAATAACCGAAAATAAATCGATGACAATAAGTACCTACGCTAGGAACAAAAAATAACAATTCTCAGTTGTCAAACGTTTGACAGGCAGGACAAAATGGCAGCAGTTAAGTTTGTACAACCAATCTGTAGGCGGCGCGACGGTCAGTAAAAATAAGTAATGTTTTAAGTGTGCCCCCCCAGGTTGGTAGGCAGTAGTCTAGTTGCACCTTTGGTATTGCCAAAATGCAACTAGACTGTGAGTGACAGTAACACTTCAGGCTTAATCAGGTGTGCTGCTTGCTCGTTTGCCATCATAAGTAATAAAAAAGATTTTTTTATAACAAGTGTTTTGAAAGGGACTGGTTAATACATTATCTATCCATCCATCAGTCCATCGACGTCCATTCTTGAACATAAACTTTCCCATGAAGAGAAGGAAATGCCATCATCGCCACGCTCGATAGGTGAGTCGACAATTGCTGTTAGTATTATTAGATTTTCAGAGTAGCACTGCTACCCATTTCCTTGGTATAGCATTAGCTGGATTTTACACTTCCAAGAAAGAAAGAGTTGACTTATATTGTATTCTTAAACCATCATAATACGGACAATTTTTAATAAAGACCTCAAATACAAAGATTTTTAATATTATAAATTTATTTATTTATTTATTTATTTATTAGTTAACAAAATCCACAGCTCTTACATATGATGTGTAACATTAATGCTAATCTTACAGCCAATTACGGATTTTCAATTTACTTTTTACACTTTTTTAGCGGAAACAGAATGACGTTAAAAGTAAAAACTTAACATAACTAATGTGTATGTGTGTGTGTGCGTGTGTGCGTGTGTGCATGTGTGTGCGTGCGTGTGTGTGCGTGTGCGTGCGTGCGTGTGCGTGCGTGTGTGTGTGTGTGCGCGTGTTCTTGTGTAAAGACGAGTAGTGATTTATTAATTTATGTGCGAGTTACTTCCACCCTTGTATACATTTAATGAGTATATATTTATTTATTTTAAAGTTGAAAATGGGATATTTATAAGTTCCTCTCTAATAGTGGCAAATAGCTGTTCCTTATACGTAGTTATTTTAGTATTAAATATGTCCAGATCAGAAAATTTACTCATGTAACATCTTTTTATTCTGCTAATAATGGAGTTCTGCGCATAGTTTGTATTACTGTGTGGTACGTCGAAGAGTTGGGTATGTCTGGTTCGACGTGAAGGTGCTCTAAATTTAAGAACTGAGTTGTTTAAATCTGAACAATCAATAGCACCATTACACACCTTATGGAGAAATATCATATCCAGAATCGTACGTCTAGCTTCCAAAGGCAGCATATTATGTCGTTTGCATGACATGTAGTAGTCACGAATATTAAATCTATCACGATAATTTAGATGTTTTAAGAATTTTGACTGTATTAATTCTATTTGTTGTGTGTATGTTATATAACTAGGATTCCATATATTACTACAATATTCTAAAATACTGCGGATATATGCATAATAAACTGTTTTAAGAACGATCATGTCAGTGAACTGTTGACAGGAATGAATTACAAAGCCAAGGTTTTTGTATGCTTTATCAACAATGTAAGAAATATGCTCTGAGAATAATAGCTTTGAATCCAGGAGGACGCCTAGATCCCTGACCAAATCTCCTCTGCCAATCTCTACATTACCAAACCATAATTATAATGAATAGCTTTTCGTTTACGAGTAAAGGTAACAACCAAACATTTATCGACATTAACATTTAATCTATTAGTGTCATAGTATTTCGATAATCTATTCAAATCACATTGAAGTTTGTCACAGTCCAAATTATTTTGTATTTTCATATAAATCTTGGTGTCATCCGCGTACATGAGGAATTTTGCATTCAGTATATATCTTCCAATATCGTATAAGTAGATTGAATATAATAAAGGTTCTAAAATTGAGCCCTGTGGAACGCCTGATGGTATGGTAACGGAATTGGACTTTGATCCACCCACTGTCACAATTTGTGATCGATTCTTCAGGTAGGAATCAAACCATCTCAGCAAATCTCCACGAATACCGAGCTCCTGGAGCTTTCGCAGAAGTATGACGTGATCTACGCGATCGAAAGCTTTTTCGAAGTCCGTGTAGACCACATCTACCTGGCCCCCACCATCCATATCTCGGATAACGTCTTCCGTAAAAACCGCTAAGTTAGTATTGGTGGAGCGACTCTTGATAAATCCATGTTGTTCTTGAGGTATATTTTTTGATATGGTGGGGTAAATAAATACATGAACAATTTTCTCCATTAACTTCCCTAGAACGTTAAGAATTGAGATAGGCCTATAATTTTCAATGGAGGCTCTACTTCCTTTTTTATGAATGGGTACAATGTGTGCAGTTTTCCAAATAACGGGGAAGTATCCCTCACGAAAACATCTATTAAAAATATAAGCAATTGGTGAAGCAATTGATTTCGCGCATTTTACGAAAAACATAGGTGGTATTGCATCACTACCGGGGCCTTTCGAAATATCTAGGCTTTGTAAAAGCTTCAAGATATATGTGCTGTCTACCGTAAGATTATGTAATATATCACCATAAGCCTCATGTTTTATTGGGAGGGAATCACAATATGTGGTTGAAATCCTATTAAAATTTTTGGCAAAGAAATTATTGAAGGCGTTACAGATTTCAGACTCATTTATTAATTTATTACTTTCATAAGTCATATATTTAGGGTAATTGTTCTTATTTTTCTTTTTGGCTTTAACATATGTCCAGAATAATTTCGGTGTAGTTTTAATATTTTCTTGTGACATATGGATGTAATTTTCTTTACAAATTTTTTGAAGTTTCTTTTGTCTTTCTCTTAATTTCTTAAATGTTATATAATCAATAGGATTATTATATTTTTTCCATAAACCATGTGATTTGGACTTTTCCTTAATGACGTTGATTAGAGCTCGACTGTACCAGGCAGGATAGTTGTATGTGCCTCCAATAGTAACCCTGGGTATATATTTACCAATGACTTCGTTTATGATAGAATAAAAGACTTCCATCATTCTTTCAAGATCTATATTACGGGAATATAACAACTTCCAGTCGTACGATATTAGTTCATTATTGAGAGCTTCGTAATCGCCTTTTCGATATAAAAGCTTTTCGAACTTATGTAATTTTAATGGAGGAATTAATATGTCAATAGCATTGATAATTAATGAAGGATGTAAAATATCCTCAGGTATCAATGGGCTATCACATCTCAAAACGTCGATTGAAAAATTAGTAAACAATAAGTCAAGTGTGTGATTATGCGAATTTTTGATATTATTAAATTGTTTCAAACCATGGTATGACATTGTAGTTATGAGTTGAGATGCAGAATCTTGAATATCGATTGAGCCTTTTTTTAAGACCAAAGGTCGAACACCGGACCAGTCAATACAAGGTAAGTTAAAATCACCAGCTATTAAAAAGAGATCATTGATGTTTTTAGTAATTATATCTTCTAATATATCTAAAAAACTCTGTATGCGATCGGGTATCATTCTGTCCGGCGGTATGTAAACTACTGCGACGTGCATATTTTGATTAGTCGCGAAACAACGAGCGGGTATAGTTAGCCAGATGCATTCGAGCGCAGGCACTGCCCACTCGGGTCGCGATAGTGCCTGCAAGCGCGGCGCGCATGCTATCATTACTCCGCCGCCAAGCGAACCACGATCACGTCTAAATATGTCATATGTATCGTTACATAGCTCGGTGTCTAAAATACTATCATGTAACCATGTCTCTGTGAACATAAGTATATCACTGTCAGACGACAGTATATTATCATAAAAAATATTAGTTTTTGTGCGTAATCCTCGCACATTCTGATAAACAAATTTTAAATACTCTTTATTAGTCATTGTTGTATAGAATACTACAGTTAACTACGAATACAACTTTTATATTGATTATAGGAAGAATTAAATAAGCGAGATAGCCGTAACGTAGTAATTCGTAAAGTAAATATATTATAACAATGTTTAATGTAAAGAGAAGACGAACAGCGTTTGCTAATGATATCTTGTGTATTTTATTGTGGTGGACGTAATTATAATTAAGTAATAGTGTTGAGTATATAAAAGTATGTAGAAATGTAATGTAGTATAGGTGTGTTGTTGTAAAAATATTATAGTGGATATGGTGTATAATATATATTGGTGATTGTGTGTGCATGCGTGTATTTTTACGACAAGAATGTGTAATAAATAAAATAATAGTACGGTATTTAGAGTTAATTTGTAATGCAACATAATGTATTGTATAGTAGAAGATAAATAATAGTATAACAAAACAAAACATGTTTGTGAACTTGATTATGCAATGTTCTTTAAATCTTCTTGGGTTAGTATCGGGATGTGTCGTGAAGTGTCTACTTTCCTTACGTAAATTCGGCAGTTTTTTGCCCAAACATATTTGTAGTTCAGTTCGTTGGCTTTAATCTTACATTCTTTCAAAAGCATTTTGTTATACTTAGTGAGATGTTCATTTATATATATCTTCATATTTTTTGAAGAGGCTGAGCTAGCTCCGATGTCTTGAGGGTTGATTCCTCGCACCTTTCGTGCTGCGGCGACAATTGCGTCTTTAGTGGTACGCTGCTTAAGTCGTGCCACTATGTTTCTTGGCAGGTTGGCCTTCTGTGGTTGGTATGTTTGTACTCGGTGTGCAAATTCAACATCTTCACTCTTCACAGGAACCCCAATATACTCGGATATTTTTTGCACGAAACCTACTAATTGTTCTTCTTTGGTCTCAGGCACGCCGGTAATTTCTATGTTTTGTAGACGTACCCATTGCTCCTGGCGGGCCTGCTCGGTCTCCAGTCGACGTATGCGATTTTCGTTGTAATGAAGGTTGTTACGAAGGACGTTATTTTCTTCTTTTATGGTTTTTAAATCGGTGGTGGTGGTGACTATTTGTTTCATGACATCATCATACTGTGAGCTTATAAACTTGACTGTATTTTCCAGCTCTGTTATCTGAGTGCGTATTTTCTGAAACTCAGGAGTGACGATGTCACGAATGATGATAGGTAACTCTTTACGCACGATTTCAATTATTTGTGTCACCAGTGTATTATTCTGTTCGATCTGATGAGAATCTGATGGTACGATTGCCTTTCTAACTGTCACATACTGGGTCTCGCTGGTATCAGTTAGCTCAATATCCACCACTTTTGCTGGGGTGACTTCATTTTTCTGTTGTCCCGGTTTTCTGATGAATTTAGGACAAACCCATGATTTGGGTTTCACAGCATCGATTGTTAAATTGGCGCATGTAAGATGGTAGTGATTACCGCAGGCTTTTTTTGAGCATGTTATTTTATCAGGTGCTTTTGTTACTGAATTGCACTCTGTACACTTATTCATTTTACACAAGGGGGAAAAAAATAGTAGTTTATTTGTATTTAGAAAGAAGTGGGTAGAATGAAACACTTGTTTATGAGTCTTTTCAAAGTCAAGGAGCGAAAATTTGCGAAAGTTCACGATTTCACGCGAAGTTGCATGTGCGGGTAGCAGGGTGTGTGAGTTTATCTTCACTGCACTTGTAAATTGGAATAACTCGCGGCGTATAATTCACGACAAAACAACTCCTTAGGCTTTAGAAATATAAGTCATATTCGCGTTCAACGATATTTAAGAGATTTACTTTAACCAACAACACGTCTATTGTCCGCTAATGCTTAACGTATAAATACCTTAAATACACGCACATTAATCTTCGAAACGAAATTTCACTGAAATGGGTTCAGCAGCCCATTTCAGTGTAATTTTATAGATGTATATAGTGGATTCTACCTTGTACGTTATAAATTAATAGAACTCATAATGAACATACGAAACCGGGCTAATATATTTTCTAATTCAAACTGATTTTTCAAGCAAAGCCGAAAGCATTAGGATACAAGTTTGGTAGATGGTAAAATAGCCTTTGAAAATTTTATGATTTTAAAAATTTAGGTCAATAGCATGTAAAGATACAATATACAAATAATTAACTTTAAGACTTTTACAACACACAAACTCCTGTTTTATCGTACATTTCCTTTTTATATAGTATCGACTTACGTTTGTTAAGAACTTGTGTTTAATAATAAAACTACTTTCTTACTCAGGTAATCAAATTCTTCTGTCTGACCTATCGCCAGAAATGTTTTATGGTTTTTTCACGAGCCACTTATTGGCTAGGGAACAATTGATCACAGACCCAAAATATAGCGATGTATTCCGTTGTACATTTTATATAACTTTTACGGACTAACAAGTACATTAATATTTAATTTCAGGTTGGACATTAAAGAATACAGCATATAACATCATCCTTATTTTATTTATATTGAGGTGGCGCATGGAATAAAGTAACATTTTCCAATTTTCGGTACGGTGACCAATCATGGCTTCTTTTGCCGCGCTGTAAATATATTGCTACAAGAAAAATAAAATTTGAAATAGAGTCCCTACATCAACGTGTCTATATGTTTTGACACATATATCAGGTCAATATTTTTGATAAAAAGGGTTTTTTATTCACTAAAGTAAATATAAAATCCAAATAAAATCCAAAGCGGGCTTTTGTCGAATTTTTGCGTATGTGCTTGCAGATAACGCAAATGCAGATCTTCTAACGACTGAACTGCCAGTACTACCTGTCAGAGACGATAAATAATTGTGAAAGTATTAACCAGGTCTACGGTTACAGCGATTCTATGGTTACAGCGATATAGCACTGTGAGAATTTGACTTGCTATATTGGCTACAAACTTATAGTGTGTAAGAAGAGAACGTGTCTTTTCACGTGTAAAAAGACGTAGACAGATAGTCTACCTGATTTTTCTGCAGAAGCTACATAAAGTACGTTCCTACTATGTATACATAATTGTATTCTTTTTGGGATAAAAGTATAACATTTTTTTGGCATTACTAATTCTATTAATTTTTAATTTTTGATTTGTAGTTTGAGTTATTTGAAACTTTCATAAGTTGTGTGTTGTCTGTGGCCACGATGGTAAAGCCTATAACGTCACACTTTCACGATCTATGGAGATAGATTAATAATGTTATAGCCAATGCGTTTATCAAATAAAAAAGGAAAGAATTTTGGTTTATTTGGAATGCAACGAAGGTTTTCGTTTTTTTTGTTCGACTTGGTTGTTAGCCGCAGATGGCTATGATAACTTTACCTGGACTGTGGTTGAGCGCGGAGCTCTCAACTCGATAAGTTATTTACTTCACTGCGGTCCGTATATATTGCTGCGATAGTTTTCTGCGTTCCATTTTACACACGATTCTATCGATCACGCGCAAGTTCATACGCCAACTCGCATTTAGCCAATTTTCGGGTGGTTGTGACCATAAGTTGTTTTGCACGCTGAATTCGCGCATAGATATAGGAGACCAAACATTAAGTAAATGGCTAATCTCCAATAATAGTGTGTATAAAACTAAAAGAATCTCGAAGAAATAGTGATATTCCCATTCATTAATTTTATGATTTTTTAGTTATTTATAGCATACGGAACAAAGGGCGGATCTCGTTATTAGCGTCTTCCTAAATTTAGATTCCACAACAATGGCGAAACATTTGTATTAGATCCGTAAATACTTATTTATGTCTAATATTTTGAATATTATATAAATATTTTCCTTTTTAATTTGTCCGGAGATATGTCTTATTTGTTAATGCTTGCCATCCTCATCGCAAATTATATTAATATTTAATATTGAATATATCGACGGTGCTAACATGATGTTCATAATATACATTTCATTTGATCCCGTGTCATGCATATTAAATTTTATAAATGAAAATGTTCTAGTTTATTTATTGGAGTTCTTCTTGCATCTTTATTTTCTTTTAATAAACGTTTAAGTCTAAGTATCGACAAATATATTTTTAATCACGTGCACCATGTTTTATTATAAAATAATCATTGTTTAAAATAGTAGTAAATTAATATATTAGGTTTCTCTTTATGTGTTCAGTATCTTGATACTTCATCATCATCATCATCATCCCAGCCCATAAATGTCCCACTGTTGGGCTCGGGCCTCGTCCGTAATGGGAGGGAAATTAACCTACTATACCGCGCTGGTCAGACGTGTTGTTATAGGGTTTTCTTTCGAGTTTTCCTTCTCTCGCATTGATGTTATATGCGTTTTGTATTTCTTAGTCGTCTCGTATGATCACCCACGGGTAAGATAAGGGATGATAAATAGTATTCTTACTACGTCACCACACTGTAAACTTGATACTTTTATCTCTTTAAATATATTTTCCCGAGAAATAGTTATTCTCGCCAATTTATTATATTTTTCGAGAAATAATTATATTTTTTTTCCAATTTAAGATCTATGCAGTTAATATTTAATATCACCATACAAATTTCATTATGTAAAAGAGTATTACACCTATTGTTTTTGTAAAAAAGAAATGTATATTATATCTGAATATTCTACTTCTAAGGAATTGTGACTTGGGATTGTTCGTAAATTATAGATGAATATGAATGATTCTGAAAAATACCTTCTGTATTATAAGACGCATTAGAGACGATCTTCAAAGAGATTCTATTGTCTATTGTTTGCGATGGTACATTTATTGTATGTTTTCTCTATTGTTGTTTTGTACCCCTTATTCACACCCAGATCGTTACATTTTTTCTTAAGTAATTACTAAAGTAGCATATTTCTTCGTATGGTAATTTGTTTATTTAAATTTGCAAAAATAGAAACTCATCATCTCATTATCTCTCATCATCATGTCATTAGCTAATTAATATTAACTAATAATTTATAAATTAGTTAATCACCTAATTTAGTAGCAGTATCTTAATTATCAAGACACTAATAATAGAGACACTATTTAAGTAAAAGAAATGCGTAAAGTGTAATCTAGTATACTTACAAGCCATCATGGTGATCTTAACAAATCCCAACGAGCAGCCGGCGAGGGCAGTAGGTGAGAGGGCACGTGTGGGAACAAGGAACCACCATAATTGGGGAGCCAGATTCGGCCGTCAAAGAGAAGCTCAGCGCGCTGAACCAATAGGATTATTACGCTTGGAAATATTGGCTGACCGAAGTGTTCAACTCATGGAAAAGTATGGACAAAAATCTAAATACAATTATCAAAAAGCCATGGACTTGCTACGCCTTCGATATAATCTTGTAAGTTATTAGGTATATATTTTTTTTAGCTTCTTTTTTTACGTGTGGTGACGGAGTAAGAATACAATTCACCACCCCCTATCTTACCCGTGGGTGAGCATACGAGATGACTAAGGGATGTATAACACATATAATATCTTTGTGAGAGAAGGAAAACTCGAAATAAAACCTTATACCAACACGTCTGCCTAGCGTGTTATAGTAGGTCAATTACTCTTCTATTATGGAGGAGGCTCAAGCCCGACAGTGGGTGATATATGTGCTGAAATGATGATTTTTTTAGCAAGCTCTTTCTATATATTTCTTAAACCATTTTAGTATCCGCCTTTGCCTGCTGCGTAATCCAATTATCAGACACATTTATTTTTTATACGGTTTTATAATAGCGAGGTCAAATTATATTTTTGGTTACATTCAATTTAATAAAAGTATTTTGTACCTCTAATACTTCAATCATAATTATATAGAATTTTACTAAAATCTGTTTAGTATTTTTGTATCATCATGAATGATTCAGTCATGCCACTGCTGGACGTAGTCCTCCCTCATACTCGTCACCACGTTCGGTGAGTGGTTTGGCGATCTCAGTGAAATGTTATGTGTTTCCCAAAAGAGAGAGCTGCTGCCGTCGTTATACCGTCACCAAGCGGAAAGCATTATTTGTATGACGTAGAAATATATCATATAATTTTTCGTCTTTGATTGATGATAATATTAAAACAAATCATTTTGTTTTGCAGAATTTTATAGTGTTGTGTGAAAATTGCGGAGGGCCTCATATAAACGATGAACTTGTTGCTCCAGAGAGGTGATCGATGTAGTTACAATAAAAGTATACTGCTTCAAATATATATTTAGATAAGCGCTGATTTGTAATTAATTTAGGTATTACATAAGTATCCGTATCTATAAGAATAACAGACTTGCGGAGAGAACTACGATGCTTAAATCTTGTATTTGTGTAATAAATTTTGTATGAGAAAATCCCCTTTTTATGTATTTTAAATGCTGTACGAAAATGTAATTATATATTTAAAATTATACACAATATTGTATGTTGAATTATGGATTTTCTAACATTTTATTATAATAAGATTTCATTAATAAATATTTATGAAATTCTTATAAGTTAAAGAGACTGGGAATTGAGTTTTATCACACAGGAGTTAATAATAATTTGGAAAATCTAAAAGTGCACGCCTCATAATTTTTATATTATTTATCATTTACATTAATGAAAAAAAAAATACGTTTGAAATTTCGTGCCATTCTCGACGTAGTGCTAAATATACATTCGTTTACAATAGGCTGTATGGTATTTGTTTCCTTTGCCTGTCCGAATGGAATAAAACAAAATGTAAACGAGCCCAATTTTCATAAGGTATACAATATATAAATATACTAATGACTAAGCAGTTTAGTTTTTTATTAATTGCAATTAAACGACAAAGAATTACCACGCCATTTTCGAAAGGAAAAAGCGTGTTGTTATGAATTGATTATGAAGGTTATTTTGATTTAAAAAAGAAATATTTTGATAAATTAATTTATAGGGTCGTAATCGTGCCAGATCCAGAATAAATATCCAGACGTCCCCGAATATTTTTTTAATCAACTATTTTCTTACATTAAACAAAATAATTGCTTTTTAAAAATATCAAATACGTTTAAACGAATATTTTTCTTGACAAATGTGTGATAATATTATCCCCTAAGTGCAATGTGAGGAAATACAATCATTTTTAGGTTTGAAAAGTTCTTAATTTTCATATATCGAGAGGCGTGCAATAGTGTTTCGAAGACAAAAATAAGCTAAATTTTAATTTTCATGGCCTGTATTTAAAATAGCATCAGTTTCGTAATACGCACATTAATTAGATTATGGCATTTAAAATAATTTAACATAAAAATTGTAAACATGATCATCATCATCATCATCTGCTCTTATCCAAATTACTTGGGGTCAATGCAATATATACCTACTCTTCTTCCATCGAACATATGGAAATAGTTTTGGCAATAGTTTTGTGATCGGCCGCCTGCCTAACGTCAACCCTCTTTGCAAATATAATTGCTGGCCAGACAGCATTAAGTAGAGTTGGCCGAGGTATAACTTTTAATCATCTTTCATGACAACCAAGAGCAATGTAAGGGTTGGTAGTGATCGAGCGTAAAGTATTCTAATAATAAAAATAATGTTGATATAAATCTCTATGTTCTTAGATACCTAATATTTCATACGGATAACCTTAAATACCATCATACTGTTTTTAAGGCGCTTATATTTTGTTACACTTTCTCAATATTTCGAAGAAAATTTAAAAAAGGAGAAACATAAAAAAGAGTTTTATATACACTGCGCTTTTAAATAAGTGCCAAGTATTGGGAGATGTGGTCGCGTCCTGACAGATCGATCCGGGGCGACAAAAGAGGCGGCGCGCAACCCCATGGAACCACCCTGCAAACACCTCTCTTCGCCATGCGAGCGGGCCACCGGTACCCGATCTTTGTCTTCGGTGGCCCGCCCGGCGGTTTACCCTTACGGGTTCCGCCCTCACGCGGTGGCCTCACGTCGGGTGACCGGACAATTCCCCGGTCCGATCACCCGAAGCCTTGGTTAGGGCGGCATCAGGCGCAGATATTCGCGTCTGCGCCGCCTCGGCCGCTGACGGCAGCCCGGGTCACGGGAATCCTTCCGGACTCGTTCCGCTGTCTCCTTCTGCGAGATGACAGCCTCGCAGAAGGCGGCGACCGCGTCCCAGTTCCTGACGCTGTCGACCATCGCTTTCGCGACAGCCGGCAGCGTCAGGTCGGCACCGATAACAGCGACGAGGTCACGGCGCTGTCCGTCCCAGCTCGGACATACCTCGAGCGTATGTTGCGCCGTGTCCTCGTCACTGCTGCATTGATGGCAGGACGGAGTCCACTCCCTCCACGTGACCGTGTGCAGTTACAAGCCGAAGCAACCGTGCCCCGACAACACCTGCACCAGCCGGAAGGAGAGGACTCCGTTCCGCCGCTCCATCTATTCCATCAGTACGGACCGGAGGGCCTCAACGGTAACAACACCATGTCTAGGCCTCTCCAGCCGCGTAACCCAACGGGCGATGACGTCTCGGCGGGCGTCCTCGCGGTAGGTGGCTATCTCGTTAGACGATGGGGAGCCACCCTCGTCGCGCACTGAGGTTACCCGCCTGTAGAGGTCGGAGAGCATCTCCGCCTCTAGGTCCCAGGGGGGTGTCCCGGCCAATGGGCATGCCGCCTCGGTTGACACCGTGCGGTACCCGCGAATGACTCTGACCGCCATGACCCTCTGTGGCCTCCACAGAACAGCCCTGAGCTGGGCGTTCAGAGCCCTCGCCCACACGGGTGCGCCGTACATGGCCATTGAGCGGATCACCCCCGCATACAGCCGTCGGCCCTCGAAACTGGGTCCGCCCACGTTCGGCATGAGCCGCGATAGGGCGGACGCCGAAGTATTGGGAGCCTTAAGTTTTAAATGCGTTACTCAGAACTATCATTATATATTTTACTTAAAAAAACACAGAAATAAATTTTAATTAAATAATTATTTTTAATAAAATAGGCATTATTAATGCACTTCTTGCGGCGTATCATTATTATGTTTCATCTACCCTTTTTTTTTTTTTTTTTTTTCGCAAGGTGGGACCATGGATGTGGTCGCGCTCCGGCAAATCGGCCCGGGGCGACGGAAGAGGCGGCGCGCAACCCCATGGACCCACCCTGCAAACACCTCTCTTCGCCGTGCGAGCGGACCACCGGTACCCGATCTTTGTCTTCGGTGGCCATGTTTCATCTACCCTAAGATATTATTTTAGTTAGTATTTTAGGGTAACGCTACAAAAAATCACGACGTTTTTTGTGGCTCAAAAAGTGCTTGCGATCGATGTGTAAATTGAACCGCACAGATGTAAAACACATTTTTGTAGGTTAAATTTAATGACATTATCATCATTGTATATATACGAAGTTACTATGTTTGTTAAGTCCAATGTTAATTTATTTTAATTTATAGAAAGCCGACGTCGTTGTGATAAGCTGCATTCATTAAATGCAAAGACTACGCTTGTTCAAAAAAGCATTTATGCGATGGCACCAAAAATATATAACCACCTGCCAAAGCAAATTCGAGACTGTACTAATATACATGACTATAAATGTAGCCTTAGGAAATTATAATATGTATCGAAAAAGAATATTTATTATTCATTAACAGATTTTTTTAATGACACACTATAATTTAAAATGATTTAATATTGATATTTTATTTGATTATATTTCATTGATTATTATTTATTATTATATTTTTATTCTTTTCTCATTGTTATATAACAGCATGCCGTAAGGTCGATTATGGTGAGACTATTACTATCTGTAACATCCTATGTACCAAGGATTCACAATAAATAAACTGATTGATTGATTGATTTTGCTGCGAATGTTTCTTAAATTAGAAAATAAATAAAGATATGGTTAGAAAAAGTAAATTCATATTTTTTATTTTCCATTAATGCTAAAATGAGAT
Source organism: Lymantria monacha (assembly GCA_905163515.2). Taxonomy (NCBI): domain Eukaryota; kingdom Metazoa; phylum Arthropoda; class Insecta; order Lepidoptera; family Erebidae; genus Lymantria; species Lymantria monacha. The sequence goes on from LR991083.1 coordinate 15,432,979, forward strand.
AAAAATAAAAATAAAAACTACGTTTATAAAAACCGACTTCAAAAACTGAAAAGTACAAAATAACTTAAAATACTATCATTTGTATGTGCTATCTATTGATAGGTTTGAAATCGGTGCCAAGCCCTAAACAAAATTATAAACAGCTTAGGTAGGTAGTAGTAGCTTTGTAGGTAAACAGGTAGGTACTGTAATGAAATTCCTAAACTAAAGATACTGATACCGGCACCGACTTCAAATCTATCAATAGATAGCACATATAAATGATAGTATTTTAAGTTATTTTGTACTTTTCAGTTTTTGAAGTCGGTTTTTATGAATGTAGTTTTTATTTTTATTTTTTATTTTTTAGTGTTACAGACACACATAGGTTGTTCTATTTGTAGCGGGGCTTGAGTTACTCGTTCATTTGTCGCACTCATACTTAATGCTAATTTTAGACTTATATGGTTTTCTCAAGGATGCCACTGTCAGAACTGGACTAAATTATAACAATAATGCTTATAAAATAAAAACTACTAGACCAAACTGAAAGAAATTGTTATGGGACCACCTGGCAGCTATTTCGCGTCGAACAAAAAAAGAATCACGCGAATCGGTCTATTGACCGCGGCGTAATCGATGTACATACATAGAAAATAAAACATACCGGCCGAATTGAGAACCTCCTCCTTTTTGGGAAGTCGGTTAAAAAAGGCTTAATATCTCGTACCCCTCATTAAGTTATATTAGTGTTTAAGCTAATACAATTAAGAGTTTAGTTAAAGTTGTTTATCTATTATACCATGGCTTAGAAAACAATTAGCTAACACGTTATTCACAGAAATAATAAGTGATTTGGTTCTATAAAATTCATAAATTTATTTGTAACTAGTAAATTTGATACCTAATTATTTTGATATTTATTTATGGTATAAATAAATATCCTCTATTACACCATTTTTCCTGATTTTCCTGCTATGGTGAGTATATATATTGTGATTAATTTTCTACCATATTTTATATTTTTTTAAATTATAATTTGTTGTTTGCTAGATGATGTTTTAAGTGAATGTTTGCCACTAAAAGTCAAACATTTATATTGTTATATAATTCTTTTTCTTCTGTTCAACTGATATATACGTCCCACTATTAGATATAAGCATACTAATATCAGGTAAGTTAGCTTACCACCTTTACAATACCAAGCCCGACGTTGGGTACGACTTTATTATTTTATTTTAATTTTCGCGTATAACTTTAGTTATGTGCAGGTGTCTGGATTGGGGAATAGTCAGTCACCCACAGAGAGGCTGACCGCGTGAGAGCGACGCCCCGACCTGCTGCCGGACGTCGACGGGGGTTGGTACCTGAAAGAGTAACTCACCGGGCTGGCCACGGATGTCAAGGAAGCGGTACCAGTGGCCGGCCCAATGGCTATAAGGAGGGAATACGGTGGGTTATGAGGCCACGCGTCGCCATTCCATCGTCCCGAACGGAATGGACGATGTGTCACCAGACTATAACCTGCCAAAAAATGTTTCATTTATATACTAATTCTGAAAGGGTTTTTTTTTTATATTTATCATAATACTCTATTATACTACTCTTTGATACATACTTTTAAATATTTTTTTCACTGTAATAATGGCAGTTTTGTAAATATATTAAAATAAATGTTTTAATCAAAAACTGCAGGTTAAAACTTACATTTCTATATGGCAATATTTTGTAGTTAGGCCGTTGGATGCAGGTAGCACAGGACGCTTTTGAGGGGCATTCTTGTGGGGAGACCTATATCCAACAGCGGACATCTACAGACTGATGGATAGATGGAAGGAATTGGTAATCCATCTGTTGGCAAATCTTACGTTATGATTTCCATAAAAACTTAAGTACCAAATGTAGACTTAACAAATAGCTACGAGTAAAGAAAAAAAAAGAAATATTATAATAGTGTGACGAAGTATTTGCACAAATCTTTCAGTATATTTATAATTAGATAATTACAATAGAGTATAAATAAAGTATAATGGTGGTTGCTAAAACATTTAATAATCGCAAAAGATTTTATACGTACTGTAAAAATATATTTCCGTGTATAATAGTTGGCTGATATTATAGGTACGAGTACGTAAACTTAACTAACATTAATATTCAATCTGATTACGTGAAGTCGTAGATGTGATTGACAGAGTACGAGACTCTTGAGTACATATACATATGTATGTCAGAGGTTGCGATACACATTAACGGGTCATAATAAATACATTTAATATGCTTATGTGAATACCGTGGGCTACGAATACTACCAGCCCTTACTTTGCTCGTGGATGTCGTAAAAGACGACTAACAGCCTTATAACGACCTGGGCAACACTCCATCTGATGCCGTTTGGTCAACAATTACATCCCCAAGGAGGGTTAACGTCTGGCAGGCTGCCGGTCATTTTTCAACTGACATTAACTCGTTGTATTGAATTGAGTTTGGCTACCTAATTAAAAATACTCTTAGCATTTTGATAAAACATGAAAATACTCAGCAAGCACTGTTATATTATATTCAATACACTTTATACTTTTTATGCATTATATATAATTTATATAAAATACTTACAAAGTACAATAAAATACTAAAATATTGAATCAATTTCTACTACTAACATAAACGAAATACCTAAGAGGTTATTAAAAATAGTTAGAATGAAATACTAAAACATTGAATACAATTTCTACTACTAACATAAACGAAATACCTAAAAAGTTATTGAAAACAATTACAATGAAATACTAAAATATTGAATCAATTTTTACTACTAACATAAACGAAATACCTAAAAAGTTATTAAAAATAGTTACAATGAAATACGAAAATATTGAATCAATTTCTACTACTAACATAAACGAAATACCTAAAAAGTTATTAAAAATAGTTACAATGAAATACTAAAATATTGAATACAATTTCTACTACTAACATAAACGAAATACCTAAATAGCTATTGAAAATAGTTACAATGAAATACTGAAATATTGAATCAATTTTTACTACTAACATAAACGAAATACGAAAAAGTTATGGGAAATAGTTACAATGAAATATTAAAATAATGAATACAATTTGAGTGCGACATGGAATTATAACGTGCCAAATCTCTTAGATAACCTTTATACTTTTAATAATAAATAGGAAAATAATAACTTGGCTAAAAACGTTAAAAATCTGCATCTTTGCATATTATATATATTTATTTTATATATATGCAGATTTATATTTATTTATTTATCTATTTTGCAGAACTATAGTTCTGGAAAGAACACTATCTAAATATAATTATATAAGGATGTAAATTCAATAAGGATTTATTATAAATAACTATTCAGTACTAATTTGAAATTGAAACTTAAGATAATAAATATACATATTAAAATGCTTTCAAATAACTACATTTACCATTTTAGTCCTACAAAATTTATCATAAGAAAAGTCACTATCATTTAACTATTACGTGTGCATGTATATTTATAGTGTACGTCCATTTTGAAAAAGCAACAGAATACAAATATAAACATCATTAAAATAAAATAAAAAGAGGGCATTTTGAAATTACAGATTATTTTCAAGGTCGAGTAAAATACGTTATTGATTTTGCAGAGTAATATATTTTTGTATAGAGGCAGTATTTACTTTAAGATCGTCTACAAAGAGAACAAAAGTATCTATAATATTTTATCAAATTCCTTAATTATTGTTTTGTATTTCACTAATGAATCAACTCTTATTTGGCTTGAAGATCAATATTCTACTAAATGGTAACTTTAGTAATAAACCTTTTAATTCTGTATTTTACGAGATATGCATAAGCGTGTTCAACAACGACTCCTAAATTTAAGTAAGGCATATCATTTCATTCATTTCTATGATTGTTGTTTTGTTGCTTAACATGTAATATTGATGTTTAAATTGTTACCAGGTGTCGTAGGTGAAAACCGGCATTAGAACTGCTCCTTAAACCTTGAAAATTCGAATCTGAGTCTCCAAGTTTGATACTGGAAGTCGTTGATGTGCTCACTTCGCTCATTATTAGGTGGGACTAAAGATTATGTGGAGAAATGTTGCTATTTTGTTTTATCTTTTTTTTAAATGTTATTGATTGGATGATTGGCTACAACCAACCCAGTCGTTTGTGGTGATAGAAATGTTTTGTGGGCAAACACTACCCACCTTGTTTGCTGATTTGCTTTGGTTTTCGACTTCGAGGATGTAGGGATTCATTTTATATATATTTTTTTTATTTTATAATCTCTGTTTACCTTTTCAGGGTTAAGCTGTAAGATACATACAAACATATCATCACGCCATATCCCTTGCAGGGTAGGCAGAGTGAACAGAGTGCCAGAGAACTCTATCCTTGCATACTTCACTCGCTTCTTCAACATTCATAATTCTCTTCATACACGCTCGCCGGTTTCGGAGACTCTTGACTCCACCTTCTTTCAGCACGTGACCAATCTGGTCTAGGTAGGTGAGTCTCGGTCTCCCCCGGTACCTACATCCTTCTACTTTTGCATTGTATATCTTCTTAACCAGGCGTTCGTTCGGCATTCTTTCCACATGTCCGAACCATCGGAGCATTCCCTTTCGCATCTTTACACCAATACTCTCTTTCATACCTACTCGCTCTCTTACGTCGTCGTTGCGAATGCGGTCGGTCAGCCTAACTCCACAGATTTTCCGTAGAGATCGCATTTCGACCGCATTAATTTTGCTTTCATGCTCTTTTCTGGATACCCAACTCTCGCTTCCATATAGTAATGTTGGGACAAGTACAGCGTTATGTATTGTACACGTGCCTTCTGGCTGAGGTGGTGGCTACCGAGAAGTTGTCCCAACGCTCCGTTCACTCTATTTCCCGCATTCACTCTTCGCTCTATATCAGTGGTGTACCTCCCATCTCGGCTAAAACCACATCCAAGATATACAAATTCATCCACTTGCTCTAGTACATCATTACCTATTTTTATTCTTACATCTGTTCTGGCTTCATCTCTTTCAAAGACCATTATTTTGGTTTTGCTCACATTCACGCGTAGACCCCTTTTCTTACAATCTTCTGTCATTGTGTCGACTAGGGTCTGCAGGTCAGTCGCTGACTTTGCCAGCAGGACTGCATCATCTGCATAAAGCAGAGCATTGACCACTGACTCGCCCATCTGGACTCCCACATTCATATCGTTCAACCTTTGGAGACATTTATCCAGATATATGATAAACAGCCTGGCTAACAGAACGCACCCCTGCTTAACGCCGATATTGACGTCAAACCAAGGCGACATTCCATTATCCAGCCGCACATAGGCTCTACAGCCCATGTAACTGGACTGCACAGCCTGTAGCAGTTTACCGTTAATACCATACTCCGGTAAAATGTCCCAAAGTTCCTTTCGTACAACCGTGTCAAATGCTCTCTCCAGATCCACAAAACTGCAGAAAACCCTCTGACCTAGAGCCAGATGCTTCTCCACAATGTTGCGCAGAGAGAACACTTGATCCATGCATCCCCTTCCACTCCTGAAACCTCCTTGTGTCTCACACATCAAACCATCGGACACCATCCTCATTCTCATTCTCTGTAAGATTATAATAATAAAAGAAGATACATACATACCATCACGCCATGTCCCTTGCAGGGTAGGCAGAGAGAACAGAGTGCCAGACAACTCTATCCTTGCATACATAAAAGAAGATCAGCGTTAATAAAAAAAAAATATTTTTCTAAATGTCGTACAAATAGTAACACGCTCATTACATTAGCGTTGCTACTACTACTAATATTTAATGCGTTCAATCAACTTACATGCTTTCTGATGTTGACTTGAATTAAAACCGTTTTCAGGAATTTTATTGTGTGTCGACCATATTAAATATAATAAAATCCATAGAACTTTGTTAATTTCGTCTATATTTATGATAATAATAATGTTGAATATTGTAGTACATTAATACAATACATAGTATAAGTGCATTTTTATTACATTCATAGCGATTTTATTTTGAATAATTTAAAATTCTGTTTGAAGTTGATAATACGATACAAAAGTTTTTTTTTAATATTTTGCTTATAGTAAGGGCGTATATACAAATGATTTTTGTTATAAAACGTTTAAAAATAAAATGATTAATGTTTAAATGATAATTTTAGCAAAATTTAAAAGTTTTTAATTTTATGTAATGTATTAAAATAGTGTTATTTAAATTATAATCATCGTTCGGGCGCAGTGATTTCGTCTTGATAGTGTGCTGTGCCGCATACCCCACAAATCATCTTGAATTCCTGAAGGAAATGAATGAAATTATATATTTTATATTTAGTGTTGCCCAAATGCAAAACCAAGACAGCAAGAATCTCGCAGTGCTCCCAGTATTTTACGACTCCTTTGGCAAAGGAAAGGTTGTCAACACTTTGTACTCTTAATACCAGTACACAGAGGAATAATTTGATGTTATTTTAAATAGTCTCATAGTAAATAGGTATGATTATATCCCCCACCCAGTAAATATGTATGTGCTGAGATATGTGTATCTAATTATAGATAGCTGTACAGTTAATCGCCGCTAGATTACATGAAATTTCAATAATTTTGTTGGATTTTTCCTTTCTGTGGCATGTGCTCAAATCAAATCACTCTTTGTTATTCTAACAGCGAGAGTTGCAATACTTGCGAGACTCTTGTTGCAATTTTTTTTTGGTTAGGCTACGGTCCGGACACAGGCCATCCGTTCCGTCCAGGGCGATGGAAGGGCAGCCCGTGGCCCCATAACCTGCCGTATTCCCACCCCATCGCCATTGTACTAGCCACTGGTACCGCTTCCTTGACATCCGTGGAAGCGTGTATTGCTCTTTCATTTGCTGCTGTCTTGGTCTATCATTTGGGCAACACTATTTATATCATTATTATGAGTGTCGACATGCTCGTTATTATTATATGATAATTATTTATTATGTATTGGTGAAGTTTGTATCGTTAATAAACCAATGAGGTAGTCAATTTTTATAAATAAATTGGATTTATTATGAACATAACTCTACATAGTGTATTCTAAAATGTATCTCAGGGGATTTTACGTACGAGTACTTAAATGTAAAGGCACAAAAGGGTACTCCCATTGGATGAATAAATATTTTTATTTAAACACTTCACCCTAAGGAATAAATCTATATAGGGCGAGGGACTTTATAAACATACAATTAACCGAGACAAATGATACCAAAATAAAAAATAAATAAAAAAATTGGATTAGCTTACGTGGCAGTCCAACTTGCTGCGCTTGGAATAAGAGGTCTTAAAAAGACGATAATGTTATACTAAATAGAGTACTGGGTAAAAATAATATGTGTGTAACCCTTACTTTTCATATGTAAGTCATAAAAATCGGCCAAGAAAAATATGCAGAATTCCGTGAACTCTGAGAAATGATAATACTAACTGCGTTTGCTATTTGCCGGTCGCCATGCTTAGTAATGCCACTTTAACATTTAACTTTTAGAAAGGTAACCTAACTGTTCACCTAACTCCTAACACTGACAACGTTTTTGATGATTAGATTTTTAGTAGTAAAAAATAATATATCGGATACTTAATATCTAGTCTGGGTTCATGTGCTTGCTAGATAGCCAAAGTAAGATGACGTTTTTATCCAATTTTCTTCTTTACTAGATATGCAATACCTCAGATGATATGAATGTCGTATCGATCGTTTCCTTTCTTGCGGTTATCTTATGAAAACTGGGGGAAAGGAATTGGTTAAAGACGTGGTCTTTTTATAATGTACTGCCTGTTTGGCTCGACTTCATACAGACACTTAGCTCATAAAACAAGGAAGACTTTTGCAAGATAACCACGTAATAGTATATTAATTGCCAATAATTAAGATTAATAAAATTATATTAAACATAATGAAAATATTACTTACCAAGTTAAAAATCTGCCTAGCCCGATTCATAGTTGCTTGTCGCATGTTAGGATTGTTTGATATATTGCTTATATAGGCGTGTGAGGCGTCTGCAAATTCTTCCAACTCAATCAAAGTGGATGGTCCAACATTCAAATGCCAATTTGTGCGATAACGTCGGAAGACACCATCTCGAGGTGTTGTGGCTTCAGTTTTTGGTAAGTTCACCATGGTCAACGTGTTTGCACCCTTGAGTACTGACACAAAATGATAAATACTACGGCAATTGTCTACCTGAAGTACCGCTACGAATAGGGATCTTCGTACAAGCAATGCCTATTGTCTATTATTTTTACAATTATTGTCTAGTGACCATTGTTTTGGCTTGTTTAAATACCACGTTTTATTTTTTTAAAGCTTTTGTAAACAGGTACTCTCCATAACGGCTCTATTTTAATGTCCAATAGCGTAAGAATTTATTGAAATTCTTGATAAGTGCTGACTAAAAATTTGTCTATTAATTCGTACAAATATTTGAAGTTATTTATTGTGTAATTTTAATTGTAGAATAACAATATAACAGTTTCGATTTAGATTAGAATTTCTCCGAAATAAAATAGGTGGTCTGCCTTTTTATGTTGTTTCTCTCTTATGCTAAGAGGGACAAACAAAATTAGCTTACAGAGGAAGATATAAAGGATCACAACGTCATACTTTAATGGGTACAGCCGTGTCCTATGACTATTTCTAGCTAATTTTTGCGCAAACATACATACATATCATCACGCCATATTCCTTGCAGGGTAGGCAGAGGGAACAGAGTGCCAGAGAACTCTATCCTTGCATACTTCACTCGCTTCCTCAGCATTCATAATTCTCTTCATACACGCTCGCTGGTTTCGGAGACTCTAATTTGAGGAGCAAATTTTGTACTATTAAAATAACCTTTACAATTAATGTAACATGTACATTTATGTGGTAATGGCGTTGGTGCTGGTCTACAAATCCTATATTATATTCTTGTCAAATATCACACCCACTTCTTAACTTTGATAATTTTCATTTATATGATTATGTAAACTTTTTTACTGATATTACATATACGAAGTAATTTCTTTTTTGTATAACGTCACAAAAAGGCATAAAGTTCGTAATTTTATTTTGATCATCATCATTCTCCTACTCTTATCCCAATTACTTGGGGTCGATGCAATATGTACTCTTCTTTCATAGTACATATTGTAGAAATTATTGGAAATAGTTTTATGACAGGCCGCCTGCCAGACGTCAACCCTCCTTTGGAATGTAATTGTTGACCAAACGGCATCAGATAGAGTTGGCCCAGGTCATTATAAGGCTTATAGTTATCTTTTACGACATCCACGAGCAAAGTAAAGGTTGGTAGTATTCGTAGTAAGTACGTAATTTTATTTTGATATCTTTGGAAATTTGTTGAAGAAATAAATTAAAAAATATATAAGGACTTATAAACTCCCTTTGCAGCTTGTAAATACTTATAGATAGTTAATTATGTTAGTTTACTTTAGCAACGTACAATACTTTGGATTTTGTGTAAGTATATAACAAAAAGCAAACAGAAAAGAAATCATACCTATAATCATTAAAATATAGCATGATCTCTGTGACAGATAGCGACAAAACCGATGAAGTAATTATGAATACGCGTCATGTTTATCATTTTATTTTATATCGCCTATATTTTCATTCTTTACGTGCCAGTTATATCTCAACTGAACTATGAATAAAAAAAGTTTATATATTTACACCAAAACTTGTACCTCATCATCATCACAGCCCATAAATGTCCCACTATTGGGCTTGGGCCTGCTCCATAATGGGAGGGAAATTAACCTACTATACCGCGCTAGTCAGACGTGTTGGTATTGGGTTTTGTTTCGAGTTTTCCTTCTCTCGCATAGATGTTATATGCATTTTATATCCCTTAGTCGTCTCGTACGATCACCCACAGGTAAGATATGGGCGGTGAATAGTATTCTTACTCCGTCACCACACGGAAATTGTACCTCATATGTTTTAAAATACTTACTAACCATTTCATAAAAATATGATGCTAACGCAAGTACACGGTCGTACTGGACTGAGAATAAGATAGAGATGGGACAATCGATAAACGTAAATCGATAACATTCTTATTAATTATTTATAAAACAAGTAAAACCAATACATTAGCTATATAAACCACATGGTAACTCTATAAAATACGTAAATTGCGTTAATTTAATATTCAGACATCAGTTATAACATTAATAAGACCATTTCTTTTATATTAAAACGATAATTTCTTTTATAAAATAAACATGATTAATCATTAAATAATCTGTGACCAAGAACTCATCATCAACCTACAGGAGTGCGCCAGCGATGATGATAATAGTGACGATGAACTTGGGATGTATTCCTTTCGAATAATAAAAAGAATTAATTAACAACTTTAGTTTAAATTAAATAAAATCCATTAATTTAAATTTAATAAAATTTTCATAGATTGTTTTAAATTTATAATCGATTCATCTATCCATTTGATTGAAATTCAATAAGATTTTCATACATTGTTTTTCAATTGCAGTAGCAAATAACTTTAAAAATAAGGAATTATATCGACAAAAATACAGACATTGCATCGCAAGCGTGCGGCACTAGTGAGAACTGTCACAAAGATCATGCTATATTTTATAGACTATAGTGTGCTATGTTAAAGAACATAATATGATAACACAGATAAGTACTAAAGTCTGTTATTATATGAAAAAAAAAATAAACAAATGTACTGTAGTAAATAATATTATAATAAACTCATTTGCAAAAAAAACGGGCGGTTTTGATTTTCATTCATATTTAAAAAGATACAATACCAAAAAGGTTTCAATCGTTTGTACACGTTACTGGCCGGTTTTAAAAATGCTGTGGTATTTAAAAAAGTACGTTCTAAATTCAATTTTTCATTTGATGTTCATTTTTACAGAAAACCCCTTTTTATCCTACATTTTTGGCGCGAAGTTCCAGAAGTTTCATCACATCGACTTTCATAACTTTTATTCAATTTTTATCGATTAATTTCATATCCTTGACTGTCAAAGCTTTATTTAATGCTGTTTGGCTGTATCATAAATGGTAGATAAAGTGGTAAAAGCTACCAAAATTATCGCGCTGCTTGAAGAGGGTTGCAGCCAATGTTTCGTGGCTAGGAGGCTAAATGTTAGTCGCTCGACAGTCCAAAGGACCTGGCAGCGATATCAGGAGACTGGTTCCGTCGAGAGAAGGCCTGGTTCTGGAAGAAAACCATGTACCCAACCACGGGATGATCGTTTTCTTGTGAGTCGCGCATTGAAAAATCTTCGTATGTGGATCTTAAGAACAACCTCCAAGAAGTAAGAAATGTGCATATTAGTCTATGGACGGTCAGGAGGAGGCTTCTCGCTGCCAATATACGCAGTCACCGCCCGGCCCGCGGCCCCAAATTACTCCGTGAGCACAGAGTTCACAGGCTTAGGTTCGCTAGAAATTGTGAATCATGGACTCAAGACGATTGGAATAGGGTTTTGTTCTCTGATGAAGCCAGGATATCTCTGTTCGGTGAAGATCGACGTCGGCGAGTGCTAAGAAGACAAGGAGAACGCTTTGCAGAGGCATGTTTCGAAGAAATCACACCTTATGGTGGGGGCTCTGTTATGTTTTGGGCAGGAATAAATTCAATGGATCGTACAGAGTTAGTCTTCATTGAAAACGGCTCACTGACTGGGCATCGATACATAACGGAAGTTCTAATTTCTCATGCACAACCCGCATTGGCCGCTCTAGGTGAAGACTCGATTTTTATGGACGACAATGCTCGCGCCCACCGATCCCGCGATGTTAATGCGTATGTGCAAGAGGTCGGCATTCGTCGTTTGGATTGGCCAGCTCGAAGTCCCGACCTCAATCCCATAGAGCATGTCTGGGACGTTCTGAAACGGCGTGTGAGATCAGTACACCCGGCTCCGCAGACCATCAGAGAGCTGAAGAATGTGATTACTGCGGAGTGGGAACGTATTCCGCAAGCAAGTATCCGGGATATACTCGCTAGCATGCCCAGACGAATTCAAGCTGTGATTTTAGCTAGAGGGGGTCACACTCGATACTAAACATTTATCTGCTTTTACTTTATTAAAGAAAAACAAACAAAAAAACTTTTTTATTTTTACTTCATGAGCATATGCACTACTAGCGAATATACACTACTAGCGAGGTTTAGCATTATTTCCCATAAATTGTATCTAAATTTTATGAAATACTGATGAAAACGATTATTTTCTTATTAATTTACCAAATTGTGTGGATAAAACTACCTATAATTATCAAACAAAGAAATATTAACATTTGAAATGGTTCATTGCTTAGGTGCCCGTTTTTTTTTGCAAATGAGTGTAGAATCATGCGTATGAATATCATATTAAAGATGTTGTAATGAATATAAATGAGATAAAGTTCACGGATATTGTAGAAAACTAAAGGCTTTACTGCTATTTTTAATGCTGAAGATGTACTCAGACAGATCCTTCGCAATTTTGTAGGCTTATAGTAAAACAAAAGAGATTTATAACTTTATAATTTCTTTAAACGTTTATTTTAGGTTCACATTGTAATATGTACATGATATTGCCGCCGGAATCATAAGATTGTTTGTTCAGTATTTTAAAACAAAAGGTTAGAATAGAAATAAATACGACGCGAAATATTTTTTTTTACAGTTGTCAAGCCAGAAGCCGGCAGAGAAAGCTTATTTTTCTTCAAAGTACAAAATATGTATAATCCAAGAAATTGTAGTACCTATATTATATTATCTATATATATATAAGAGATTTCCACCTATGTATTGACTCATCACGATATCTCTGGAACCATAAGGCCTACAAACCTTAAATTTGGTAGGAATATTCCTTTTGCCGACTAAAGGTCAGTTAAGAACGGATTTTACAAAATTCCAGCCGCAAGGGGGGTTGCTGAGGTGTAAAAATCACATTTTTCAAATATAGCTCCAACAGACTTAAATTTTCGTAGGCGTTTCATTTTTTGTGTTACGATACAGAGGTAAACTAAGAACGGCTTTTTAAAAAATCCACCCATAAAAGGGATTGCGTAGATGTTAACCCAAAAATCCATATTTTTCAATACTGCCCTTACAGACTTGGAATTTGGTGTGGACTTTCTTTCTGCCCCGTAATGGTCAGATGAAGTAGGATTTTAAGAAATTCCTTCTCCGAAAGGAATTCTATGTCGCGAAAGTAAACTACACAAATGAACTGACGTAACCTAAGCGAAGCGAGGGCGGGTCGCTAGTATATTATAAATTAACAAGTTAAGTTGACAAAAAAAAACGATTTTAGTATAGAAGCACTAAGAAATAACTATCATTACTTCTACAAAAAGTATCTGAAAGCTTCCATAGCAAGGAATAAAATATGTATTTTAGCCTACGTACCCTACATTGTGTACGTGATGATGAATATTTCAAATCAAAAGATTTAGTGCAACAAAAATAGAAGTAAATACGACACTATATTTAATATTGAACGTCAATGATCGTTGGGCACTTTTCTTCCAACTGGTGTAGTTTGTTGGGTATGATGGCTCTAGTTCTCTGCTAGTAAAGTTTAGAGATTGCAGGAAGGACACGGCGCAGCATACGTTCGGGGTTTTTCGCAGCTTTAGCAGAGCATCACCGTTAAAACACTGCAATAATTTATACCCAACTTTTGTTTCTCAGTAGTATAATCATATATGTTTCTTTTTAACAAATAAATAAAATGTGAGTTTATTGACGTGTGTTCAGTACAATTTCAGAATTGGCTCAACTATGTACTTTGAATAACTCGGTATTCGAACTCGCAACCTTGTGAAAAAATGGACCATCCATTTTATAATTATATCGTTTTGTTGGCAATATATTATAGAAACATGAATGTTATTAATTTTCAGTTGGATATAGAGTTCGAATATTTGTTTTGTGTGAAATATGATAACTTTTGCAATCACGCTACCATTAGTATTAATCATAACTTGGAAATTCAATAGTTGATATTTTGTACACATTCCCATTGCCTAGTAATATTATAAATGCGAAGATATATGTTATTCTTTAAAAATATAAAAATAGACATTAATGATAATTTACAATGATTTAAACAGTACTTATTTCTGAATAATAAACGGTTAAGTGCGAATCGGATTTAATGAATGGAATGTTCATGAAGAATTCTATACTATCGTACAATATTTGACACTTTATACTTTTAAATATTTATTTATATACAACTAAGTTTTAAAAAATAAAATATACTTAAAACATTCCACCTATTGATTAGTTTAACGTTGTTGTCAATCTAAGTAGGTAGTAATTAGATATATTAACTGAGCTCCCATTAAGATTCTATCGTCGCAAGGAAAAACAATCCATGCAGTCAGATCTCTTTAACGGTCGTCTCAAATTGTCACCAAGCAGAATATATATTTTGATTAAATGTCATCATCATCATCACAGCCCATATATGCCCCATTGTTGGGTTCGGGCCTCCTCCGTAAGGGGAGGGAAATTAAACTACTATGCGCTGGTCAGAGGTATTGGTATAGGGTTTTATTTCGAATTTTCCTTCTCTTGCTCAGATGCCATATGCATAATATATCCCTTAATCGTCTTGTACGATACCCACGGGTAAGATATGAGGTGGTAAATTGTATTCTTACTCCGTCACCACACGGAAAGTGATGATTATATGTATTTTGGATTAAATGCGTATTTAATTTTGTTTTTCATTTATATCTTTTTGTGTCTATAGAAAATTAATCTTTATCTAAGTTTGTTTTCTTTTTCTTTCTTTCTAAAGCGTATTTTTAGCGCAACCAATGTGACGACGGAATAAGATTAAGGGATGTTAAATGCATACCACATCTATGCAAATGGAAAGAAATCTCGAAACAAACTCTATACCTCTACGTTTGACCAGCGTGGTACAGTAGATCTATTTCCCCCCTATCTTACGCTTGATGATGATGATTATGAGCTTGAGCCATAATGTGAGGGCCAATAATTGGCTATATGGCACTGGTCACAGTGGTTGATATATGTATTAATTTGTAATTTTCGTTCTCTTCATAACTGCTTCCGTCTTAGTCAATTACTTCTTACGACATCCTCATTATGCAGTTTACTCGGATAGATTAGAATCTACACAAAGTTCGTTTGTAAGATACTTAGCGTTTCATAGTAATGACATGAAATCTAAATGTTCTTATGATAAAAGGCCTCCTTTCTGTGGAATGTGTACCTTTTCAACGACGCCGATGTATGTTTGATTTAATGTTTCTTTTGAACATAATTGAAGACTTTTGATCGCATAACAATAAACGTTCCGAAGCTTAATTTTCACCAAAGGAATTTACCCTTTTTATTATTTGTAGGGTTAGAAATTTTCAGATATGAATTCTTTTATCTCATGACTAATAGCTATCTACATATAATGGTTGGTGGTAAAAAATATTTTGGAGTTTACCACGATCAACATACACTGTAGATTCTACAGGATTTAAAAAAAAGATTTTGATCACATAAGTATTTTTTCATTATTACTGTAGTTATTTTTCTTATGGAAATACTTTAATGATTTTTTTGTTAAAGGATGTTTTCTTTTATTTTTATAATTTTACTAACAGACACGGCCACGCGTTGCTGTGGCTAAGGTATTCTCAGTAACACATGGTGGTTATGCTAATAAATTGTAGACTATATGAAACGTTTGTAGGTTTAACATAGCGCCATCTATTAAATACTTACTCAATCCAGTCAACAGATACTGCCATCTGTTAGAATCGTTTGGAAATAACAGATAATTGTAACTGTCAAATAATAGACAAATAATTTGCAATAAAATAATATTGCGACTATAAATTGAGATGGAAGCTATCTTATCTTTTAAGTTGGATCAAACTACACATGCTGTGCAAATTTGATTAAAATCGGTGAAGTACTTTAGGAGTCCATCGCGGACAAACAACGTGACGCGTAATTTATATATATTAAGATAATGTTTCTATTAAGCCATTAATTTAACATATTATTTACATCTTAATTATCTTATATATTTCTTATCTATGTTATTATATAATCTTCGTACTCATTATTTTATTTATTAGATAATGAATACTTTAATTTGACGTTTATAACATTAACTAGGTAACTTATTGAAAGATGATTTTTAAATGTTGTGCACGTTTGTAATTGATGTAAACACTAGTTTTAAGCCGCTGAAATGGAGTTTTGGCGCGAATGTGGAAATGTCATGTCACGCTCTTGTATTATATTCATTTCTTTAGTGTTTTGTGGTGTTATATTGAATAATTTTGCTGGTATTTTATGCAATATGGTACAGTTAAAGTGCTGAAGTGTAGTGAATATGGTATAATAGTGGTTTACGTGTATTTTCATATTTGTCCAAAATTCCCAAAGAAAATCATTGATTAGGTTATCAGCACCCGATTAATGGTAACGACTTGACTTACTGACAGACAATGACTATTAAGGCTACATAATATGAAGAAATGATGAACAATGTATGAATAATAATTAAATAAGACTTGGCTGTTTGGGCTTTGGACCTTTTGCCTGTCCGAATGGACGAACAGAACCAAAAAAAAAAAAAAAAAGCCGCTGAAATGTTATGTTATATTTGAATTTATGTTATAATAGTATGAACCCTATATAAATAAGGAAATAAACACCGGCAGAAATAGTTCCATAAGTAGTATAATCAACTGAGATTTCGCATTCTTCTATGTTGGCATCATTTGGGTACGAAAGCCACAATAAATATACTTATATGGGCAGATATAAATAATTTTCGACGAATGTGTGCGCACTAAGGTCGGCGGTTTTATTCGAAAGAACACCTACATAGGAGACGAACCTGAAAATTTCAGCCCGGTAGGTGCAAATCTGACCACTAGAGATATTTATGAATTATTTAAAATTATATTTTTATCTTTTTCAAATATTTGTATCTGTCATGTTTATTATTTAAAGACTCAAATCTAACAGGATATTTTTTGTTAAGACTATTATTTTCATGAAAAAAAAAAGATATTAGGTCTAAACTTATATCAGGCTTTGCTAATAGCTTGCAACGAAGCAACTGTTTCGGTTAAATTTTACCTATTTGTAAAACACTATTATATGTACCGTATTTGAAGTTGAGAGTCATAAATTACATGAGAATATTTTATAAATTAGCCAAAATAAGGGTAAGAGTGATTTATATTGAATTGACCTAGGCATATTGTTATTCTAAATGTTGTCATTCTGTGTGGTGACGGAGTAAGAATACTATTCACCACCCCATATCTTACCCGTGGGTGATCGTACGAGACGACTAAGGGATATAAAACGCATATAACATCTATGCGAGAGAAGGAAAACTCGAAACAAAACCCGATACCAACACGTCTGGCCACTGCGGTATAGTAGGTTAATTTCCCTCCCATTACGGAGGAGCCTGAGCCCAACAGAGGGACATTTGTGGACTATGATGATGATGAAATATTGTCATAACAAAATGTTTAAAATCGTCTTTGAATTGTTAGTTTATTAATTACGTATAATTACTTATTATATAATTATGTCCTTGTTCCATATAATATAGAGAATTTTGCTCTATTTTACCTTGCTTTATTTTTTTTTCATGATTGCTCTAGTGCGGGCGCGAGAGTAGTTGCTATTTCAAATAAATATTTTTTTATGGGATTAATACCACCACACATTCCCACTATTGTAACTCCTGTAAGCTAGGATCCACAATGATCTCCATAAATGACACTGCGGTTTGACCCTCAGGCAGTCCCGGGATATGATTTTAATTGTCTTCGGACCCGCAACAAATTTAATTAGAAAAGGTTAAAGAGGATGATATGTATATATGTATTAAAGAGAAGGAGTTGGAAAGAGTGATTCCACTTCAATTCAATTAAATATTATTAATCAGTCAACTCAATCACTCTTTTAAGCTTTAACTAACTGTATCATTTTAAAGAATTTTGTGTTTTGAACATTCGTCGAATTATTTCTAAGAGATTTCTAATTTCGAAAGCAAGTCAACAGGAGCTGTAAAAATCCTACGAAATACAATAATTTTCTATTGAAATATCGAACATCGATGTAAAATTAATTTAACTTGAAAACGAAATGTTGTGAGAAGCAAAAAGTTTATGTAATTAAACATAACAAGAGTTTATTAAGTGGAGTTAGAAAATATGTATAATAGGTTGCGATAGATTGAACTGTCCGTTCGTCAGGCAATGCAACAACAGACATCTGATAACAATGTTTTATATTAAATAATATAAAAATGGATTTATATCTACGTAATTTTGAATTATAATTAATTATGGTTGTTGTAATTTTTTTTTAATTATTATTTTGCTGTTATATCATATACATGATAGTACACTTTACAATCTTTCTCAGAGTGGCCGCGTTCCGATCCGGTAGTAGCTGAATAGTTTTTTGTTAGTTTTATAAAAATTGTAAAATTGCCACAATAATAATTATCATAAATTAAATACCTTAATAATAAATCATAAACAACATACATTTTATATATAGAATCATTCTCTTTTTGTACTGGCAATGAATTGTATTAATTTTGTATAAAAATGTGGGTCAAAATTTAATATCTTATAGGGTAGATATAAATAAATTTCTGTAATAACAATGACATATTGGACGTAAGACACCTCAGTCCTCCCGTGACCATGATCACTGTAAAGTGTTCGAAACGTCGGGAAATTATAAATCAAATACAAACGCGATTGAATCCGTAAAAGTAGTTTTATTTCAAATGTGTGATACTCGCGTAATCATTAGAAGTCATTATTATTCAATTTGTCCCGTTATCTATACAGGAGTAGGGATATTTTTTATATCCGCGGCTGAGATATTGGCGTAACTCGATAGATGTCACTATTCTTATTATTGCATCGTTTTAGCACAGTTATCTTTACAAGTGTGTTTTTATAATTTTTCACTACCTATTTTATTTATCAGGATATCTTTTTGGTGAATAAGTGGGTACAATACATCGTCACAGCCCATATATGTCCCACTATTAGGCTCGGGCCTCCTCCCAAATGGGAGGGAAATTAACCTACTATACCGCGCTGGTCAGACGTGTTGGTATAGGGTTTTGTTTCGAGTTTTTCTTCTCTTGCATAGA
The DNA here is from genome assembly GCA_905163515.2 of Lymantria monacha. Taxonomy (NCBI): domain Eukaryota; kingdom Metazoa; phylum Arthropoda; class Insecta; order Lepidoptera; family Erebidae; genus Lymantria; species Lymantria monacha. The sequence goes on from LR991083.1 coordinate 15,452,187, forward strand.
TGTTATATGCATTTTATATCCCTTAGTCGTCTCTTACGATCACCCACGGGTAAGAAAGGGGGTGGTGAATTGTATTCTTACACCGTCACCACATGGATATACAATACATACCTACCACAAAAAATGACGTTGTATAACTGTAGACATTAACAAAACTTCGAGATTTCGTTCTATTTCGTTAGGGTTTGATTTCAAGATTTTGTTCTCTTGTAGTGACGTGCCTTTTTACATCCTTTGTTGATATACGAAACTGGCGGGAAGGGAAGGGATAGTAAATGGTTTTCTTGCACGGTCATCACCGTCATCATTACCCTGCTCCAATCCCAATTACTTGGGGTCGATGCAATATGTTCTTTTCTTTCACACAATCACAATTTCAAATTCCATTTCAATTTCAATTCAATTGCCACTCAAGCATTTCGAATAGGAATTCGAAGTCATATCTGCGGTCACGCCCTTCCTATCCATATCATGCTTCACACAATCCATCCATCTTTCCTTCGGTCTTCCCTTACCCCTAAAGCCTTCAATAGCATTCAATATTCATACTTAAAACTTTTCTCACAACATTACTTTCGTCGTTCGGTTTTCTTGCACGGTCATCATAAGAAAATTTTAGAGAGTATTTTTTTTTTAAATGAGTATAAAGTGTTATAAATGTATAATACATAATATAATTTTATTATTGCTTATAGTGGCAAATGAGCAAGCAGTACACTTGATGGTAAACAGTGTCAGTTGTTGCCGCTGCTTGTAGACCTTTGCAATATCAAGGTCACAGTTAGACCATAACCTACCAACCAAGACTCACCTCATAAAGTAGGACTTCCGACTCTCTCGTTCACCGAACAGTCAACCTCCCAGTTCTTGACGCTGTCAAGCATCGCCTTAGCGATGGTCGGCAGCGCCAGGTCGACACCGACCCCCTGACCCCCGCCCGCGTCGCCGACATGCGCTGGTACAGTGCGGTGAGCATCTCCGCCTCCAAGTCCCAAGGTAAAGTTCCGGCCAATAGGCATGCTGCCACCATCGCCACCGTGCGGTATCCGTGTAGGGCCCTGATCGTCATGGCCCTCTGTGGTCGCCACTGCATCGCCCATGTAATAACTCCATTGTACTTATTATCTACTTAGTAATTACTCTACTTTAGAGAAAAGTAGAAATGTTATCCCCCTTAAGAAGGTCTATTTTTAACAATGTCGATAAATTAATACATGGTAAGTCTCCATGACACAAGGATTTATTCCTTAGCGTAGGGAGTAATCAGATGCATTTGAAATATATCTATGTATTTTTATATTTTAACGCGATTCTATCGCGTTTGTGTTGATTTTTAATTTCCCTACGTTTTGAACACTTTACAGCGTTTACCATCACGGGAAGACCAAGTCTTACGTCCAACAATTCATCGTTATTACAGAGATTTATATCTACCCGCTACAGTATTAGTCATAAAAACTCTTTAGTTAAACAGGTAAATATTAAATATAATTTTACTCAACTTTAGTAATAAGTAAACCTATTTAAAGTTTATTGATAACTTTAGTAATTTACACTTATAAGGCTAATCCTATTTATAGGACTATACCTAAGTATATGAGCGAATGTTTTTTTTAAAAAAGGTGGTATGTGATCTTCCTTGTGGTGTTGGAAGGAATATCATCATCGTTGTTATTCTTCTCTTATTGAAATTACTTGGGGTCGGCGCAGTACCTACTCATACATAAGATATATAGTAGTTATGTATAATAGTTTTATGATTTTTTTGGCAGGCTGTGGTCTGGGCACCGGCCGTCTGCCTGACGTTAACTTTTCTTGGGAATATAATTCTTGACTAGATGACATCAGGTGAAGTTGGTTCAAGTCGATATAAAATTCTTGGTCATCTTTTAAGACAATTACGAGCAAAGTATGGGTTGGTTAGCATTCGGAGCCGCAGCTACACGACAGAGAAGGAATATGATGAATAATAAATGTTGACTTTTATTTTCATTTCTTTCCTGCGAGTGTCATAAAATATGATTGCTATTGCAAAAGAAGTGAAAACTTCGTTTAATTTTCTTTGGTGGGAGACAAGTAAGCAACCTTCTTACTGGATGTGGTAACTCATAATAACAGGCAATAATACTAGAGGCAATAATAAAATGCTAGTACTTCTCATAGTAGACTTGTTATACTCATTCTCCTACAAACAAAAAACTTCAACAACCAACACTCCTTGGGAATGTAATTGTTGACCAATATTAAGATGTACATATATGCACCTTAAGCTCTATCATATCCATAGTATTATACTACTGTGCTAAATAAACAGCTGCAAGAAAGTTAATAATCCTCTTATTTATTAACTTATTAGACAATTTTGCTTGTTCTTTCTCTCTTTGCATAGGAGGAAGTGGAATTTCGAAACTCCTATTTTTCTTTTTTAATTAAATTTGTTGCGGGTCCCAAGGAAATTAAAAGCGTTTTCCGGCGACTTACTGAGGGTCAAATTTTAGTGTCCCTTTATGTACGTTATTTCAGTGTATTTTAGTGTAGTACCTACTAGCCTGGATGAGCCGGTCAATTTATGGCTGTAGACACATAACTATCAGCAGCGGTTTTACAACTACAAATAAAATCTTGTGTCAACACGCTTGATTTGTATGGTGCAGTAGCTTAATTAATATACTTGTTTTTGTGGAAGACTCTATTTCCCAAAAGTATGTCGTATATAGGTTTAAAAGAAGAAGGCATGTGATAGCTGATCGTAAAGTTCCAAGTCGATTGTACACGTCTGTCCGCGGCTCTTAACTACAATTTAAATATAGCAACAATTTCAGTTTCATTTGCAGCTCATTCATATGTGGTTCTTTCACAATGAGAGTGAAATTGGCTAATAATACGTTAGGTAGAGGAGTTGGTTTTATTTTGAATTTTTCTTGTCTTGCTGGAATATTATGTGCATGTATCTTAAGATTTCCGTGTGGTGACGGAGTAAGAATACAATTCACCATTCCCTCTCTTACCCGTGGGTGATCATACGACACGACTAACGGATGTAGTACGCATACAGCATCTATGCGAGAGAAGGAAAAATCGAAATAAAATCCTATACCAACGCGTCTGACCAGCGTGGAGTAGTGGGTCAATTGCCCTCTCATTGTGGAGAAGGCTCGAGCCCAACAGTGGGACGTGTATGAGCTGAGATGATGAGATTATGTATCTTAAGAACTTACCCTGTGGGAGACGTATAAACCAGTTAAGAGAGGCGTATGAATCAGATTTCCTTGAGCAACTTAAAATATTACGGCACTATCCCTTTTGTGGGAAGTTTTATGTCCAACAGTGGATATTTATAAGTTGAATAGATGGATCTTGTATAAAGCTGGAATTAGTACATTAAATTCTTAGTCCTTCCACACCATGTTTACAATATCTATGAATAATAAGAATAATTTGCAAATCACAGTATAATAATACGTATAAGTAAAGGCTTACAGACTTAAGATTGGTGGCGATGTCAGACGCGGTACGCCTAAGCACTTTGATTGATGAGCTCGCAGCTTATCGGAATAATAATTACACTGGCTTGATACTGCTTCATCTTGAATCTTGTTCTTGTATAGTTTGTGTTCTTTAAGAAACTAACGTATCGATTAACTGTATCGTATATAATCATTTATTTTAACTTATAAATAGTTCGTATAAATATGGAGATAGTAACTTGGCTATTTTGTGCCTATTTATTTTAAGTATTGCAGAAAAAAATATGGTAGATGTATTTAGAATTAAAAATCATCATCTCAGCTTATATATGTCCCATTATTGGGCTCGAGCCTACTTCATATTGGAAGGGAAATTGACCTACTATAATACGCTGGTCAGACATGTTGGTATAGGGTTTTGTTTCGAGTTTTTCTTTTCTGTATTAAATATAGAGATAATCAATTCTAATAGATACATTTATACGAATGAAAGAGAAAAGAACATGTATAAATACTGCTAACACATAAATAGAGAATAAAGTTTTTTTTACTACTTACAATTAAACCAATGAAAATTATCTATACATATAATAAATCAGTAGAAATTCCGTGTCTGTACATTTGATAAATTTATTAAAAAATGAATCTAGGCAGTAAGAAAACACTAACAGAAAACAAAAAACATTTTTTGGAATTTATTGTCTGTCTGTATGTCTGTGTGTCTGTATGTCTGTATGTCTGTAATCGCTAATCTCCGAAATTACTTAACGGATTGTTTCGCAGTTTTGATAAAAAGATTAAGCCCAATCCAGAGCAACATTTAGTCTTTGTTTCATTGAAATCTGATGTCTGTAAAAAAAGTTATGGCCATTTAAGTTTTTAAAATCACCGCTCACCTTTTATGTCACTAGAAGGTTCATTTCAAAATAACTATTTAATTTATCTATAGTTTAAGGAAAGTATTTGTATTACTTAATATATGGTAGTTTCATCAATTCAGCTCATATACATCCCACTGCTGGGCTCAAATTTCCTTCAAAGTTGAAGGGAAGTTGACATAATACATAACATTAGTGAGGTAGTCAAAATAACTATTAAAACTATTTGTGATAAAAATAATGTTTTAATTAGTTAATAATATATAATTTAGCTATAAATTAATAAAATGCATGATTTATTTAGTTTGTTAAATGAGCAATAGATGGCGCTATAATTTAGTTTAAAACTTTAAATATTTTTTTCGTTATCTTTTCAAAAGATACTACATTAACTTCTTGAACTTAGTAAAGGTACTTTGGGTGGAAAGCTCTCAGCACTCACCTAACAGTCCGAGGAAAGTTGTCATAGCCATCTGCAACTAACAACTAAGTAAAACACGAAAACGAAAAGTAAAGTCTACATCATAGAGCGTACAAAACGTACATTCTTAGTTAAGATGCTACTTTGGGGCGAGTATGCAAAGTGCACCCTTTTTTGTTTTTGTTTGGTAGGCTATGGTCTGGACACGGCCATTCCTTCCAGGGTAACAGAAGGGCGTCGTGTGGCTCCATAACTCATCGTGTTCTCTGTCCAAACCATCAGGTTGGCCTCTGGTATCGCTTACTTGACATCCGTGGTGGGTCCGGGGGTTTACCCTTCCAGGTATCGTGCCCGTCTACGCCCCTGCAAACAACAGTGTTGTGTCACCCTCGCGCGGTCGGTGTCTCTGCGGGTGGTAGATTAATTCCCATGGTTCATCTACCCGCGACCTCAGTTAGGATGGCAACAGGTGTAGGTACCGCGTCTGTGACGTCCGTTGCGCTGGCGGCAGAGTGTGTCAGCATGGAGAGTCTCCTCTGTGACACGCTCCGCCGTCTTTTTCTGTGGGACGACTGTTTCGCATAAGGCGGGGACCGAGCCCGAGTTCATGACGCTATCGAGCATCGTCTTTGCGATAGTCGACACTGCCAGTTTGGTACCGATGATTGCGATGAGTGCACGGCGCTGCTTTGTCCAGGCCACGCAAACTATAAGCGTCTGCAGCGCCGTGTCCACCTCGCAATCGTAGTAGTGGTTAGACGGTGTGCTCTACCTCCTTGCGACCGTGAGCAGGTACAGGCCGAAGCAACCATACCCCATCACTACACCAGTCACTTTAGCAATAGTGCTGTTACTGCCACCTGTTGCTGCATATTGTGCGAGGGCCTACTTTTTTACATTTTTACACACTGTTGATAGCATAGAGTACGTTTCAAGCAGCTTGCAGAGTACTTGAAGGTGATCAGCGCTGAGATGACACCCTTGAGTAGGTCTGTAACAGTCATATTTCCTCCCCCATTCCCATTCGTTGAGTCTTTTGCTTTTAATGATGTTATTGTTTTGCAGTCTTTCAAATCCTTTGACATTATTACAAAATAGAAAAAATATCCATCTGAAGATATTCTATGCTACTAAAACGCGACATGAATTCTTTCGTAATGAAAGCCATTTATTATATATATTTATCCGTGCGGTTGCGCAGTTAGTTCACCAACCGTTTTCTTACCCGTGGGTTGATCACCCACGAGACGACTAAAGGACATCTTATACTCATACATATCATACATCTATGGAAGAAAAGGAAAACTCAAAACAAAACCCTATACCAACACGTCTGACCAGCGTGATATAGTAGGTCAATTTCCCTCCCATTACGGACGAGGCTTGAGCCCAATAGTGGGACGTATATAAGCTGAGATGATAGATGTTCATGTCCCCAGGTAGCTCTGAAAAGACTTATCTGAGCAGAGCAATCTTACCAAAATGAGGAGACAGCGTAAAATAACTTTGGAAGTAACTACGTCAGAAACTGCAGCTGCATTACTTCTTGGTGGTAAAAGAGCTTTGTTTAAAAACCCGATAGATTTATACACATTGTTTATAAACCCGATAGATTTATAAAGCAATGAAACACCGAGATGTTCAATAACACGAAACTGCGACACATTCAAAGTGATTTTTATTTTATTCTGTACGGTGGTAAAGGAGCAAGCAGCATGCACTTATTTTTTTGGCAGACCATGGTCTGGACACACGCCTTGCATTCCGTCCGCGTGGTCCCGTAACCCACCGTTTTCCCTCCCCATCACCGTTGGGCCTATCGAGTACCATCCCCGATGACGCGGGCTTCGGGCTTCATCCTCACGTGGTCAGCCTCTCCGCGGCTGACGGACTATTCCCCGTTCCAGTTACCCGCGGCTTCGGCTAAGGCAAGTAGACGCAGATAATCGCGCCTGCGCCGCTCCGCCGCCTCTTACAAATGAAGCGAAAATAACACATTATCACTGTTCAGACGTTGCTTTTCTGCAAGAGTGGGGTACTAGGTCCGACTGGGGGTCGGACCGGCCCGTGGCTGTAGAAAGAATACTATCAACTGTGGTTTTACCACTATTAGTGTTTTTATTAAGGATAGCTGTCTAATCGTTTGCGTTGATTGGACAATGATAAATAAAAAAAATCGTAGAGGTTGTAAATCGAGCACTACGAGATCGTAATGAAAAGTCAATGGTGCTTTTCTTTAGAGATTTTCGGCAAATCCTTCCTGTTAAAACTCGAGGAAATAGAACTGATGAGATCAATGCTTCACTGAAGTATTCTTATCTGTGGCCCCAAGTAGGAAAGCTGACTCTAACCATCAACATGCAAGCAAAGCCAAGGTCACCATTCACATTAGTGTTGTCCAAATGCAAGACCAAGACTTGCTGCAAGAGTTTGCAGTGCTCCCTTAGACATAATTTTACGATTTTCTTAGCAAAGAAAGGATTGTCAACATTTCGTATTCTTACGAGTAATAACAGTACATGGAAGAATAATAGCCCCACTTCCGTTTAGTGGTATGTACCTAATTATTGATAGTTGTACAGCTACTAATCACTAGATGAATAGAATTTCATTAATTTAGTTGAATTTTTAATGTCCATGGGGATTTTTTATTTCTATCAAAACAAGTGACTTTGTGTTATTCTAAAAGCAAAAGTTGCAAGATTTGCGAGCCTCGCAAGAGTCTTGCATTTGGGCAACACTAATTCACATGCTTAAGAATTTGCCGATGTTTTAAAGAAAATTGGAGAAAGCGTCGTCCTTGATGAAAATGGTCAAGTGGCTGCCGGAAATACTTGGTCAAGTTTGAATTTTTAAGTTTCAAATAGGGGTTCGTAGTAAAACTGAATGTCACGCGGACGAAGTCGCGGGCATCAGCTAGTTTCTAAATATAAGGCGAGTATTTATTATACACATAAAACCTATCGTCGTCACCGAGTCAAAGGAGTCAAAGTAAACTGGAATAGGTGAATTGAATGAAAACTCTATAAAATCTGTAGTAATATGTTTGTAATTAATAGGTATATTTTAAGAGAAGGAAAACGCGAAAAAGAAAATCTAAACCAAGCCGTCTAATCATATAGTAGATTAATTTTTCTTCTATTTTGGGGGAGGCTCAAACCCAGCAGTGGGACGTATATAAGCTGAGATGATGATGATGATGATGAATAAGTTTATTTAATACTAGGGACTCTCGCTTCGCTTCGGTATTCGGCCGCTCTACCCCCGCATTTTAAATCTCTGATTGCTTGTAGAATATTCATTTTAATGATATGCTGTAACAGAAGATTTTAATGTACATTAAATGTACCAAGTATCTAATTCATTTAATTAAATAAGGAGTAGTATTTTATTGTTGAAAAAAAGCTTCCTAAATAACCAATATTTTTTTTTGTAATGTGTAAGAAAGACAATGAGTTATCCTTTGATGATACTTACTTATCATTGCGGACGTTTATGTAGATCTTTTTAGAATATATAATTTTGATATATCTCGTAGTCTCTCTCATTTGTAATGCAAGCGCATAAAATAATTAATTACGTTTTTTACGGTATCACATTATTTTATTTGTTATAATATGCATGTATTATACATATAAATCTTCCTCTTAGATCGTTTTGTCTATTCACGGCAACCCTATTAAAATCCGTTGTATAGTTTAAAAATTTAAACTATAAACAACGGCGGTGATTTTATTTTGTATTATGTATGGATGTATGGGTCAAAGAAGTTTATATATGTATAGTTATAGCAATAAGGAACACTATCTACGGTATGTGGTAAATAGTATAGGGTCAATGGTTACGGGCAAGTTGGTTGTCCCTGGAGTGACTAGTGGAGGTGACATAACTCAACTTATAATAACACCTTATTTATGAAATAGCTGGCTGCTCAACGAAGTTGAACTACGCACTAAACAAACGGAAATTAAAAATAAACTTTAACTACAGTGAAATACTTAGGCGTGTAAATAACAGAACAACGGTTGTGAAAATGTCATTATTTGTTTTGCTATTAGTTTAGCTATAACTTTTTTATTTTCTTTATAGTTTATTATCATCCTTCTGTTAGGTGCTGGTATTCCGTATAACGATTATGGAATATTACTTTAACCAGACGGAGTATCGTGGGGTTTTATTTCTAGTTTTCTTTCGCTAGTAAAGATGTTATCTACCTATTTTTTTATTGCTTATGGTGACAAATGAGCAAGCAGCACACCTGATGGTAAATGTTACTGCTGCCCATGGACCTTTGCAATACCAAGGGTATAGCTAAGCCGCTGCCTACCAATTCAAACCCCAAACCCATTCAGTTGGGCTTCCGGCTCTTGCTCATCGAACGAAGCGCAATAGCACATTGCCATTACTCAGACGTCGATCTTCTGCGAGAGTGTGGTACTACTCCGGACGGACCAGCCCGCGGCTGTAGATAGAAAATTGTCAACAGCATGGTACTACCATTAATAAAACTTTTCTATGATTTCTACAATTATTATACGTTATTACACAAAGAAGTCTGTACAATCACTTCTTTGTTATTTATAATATTATTTTGACTAAGTCCTTGTTGTCTCTGAATAGAGTGAGGTAATGCTTTTTTTTTATGATGACTCAGAAGACAAAGATCGGGTACCGGTGGCCCGCTTGCACGGCGAAGAGAGGAGTTCTTGCAGGGGGGCTTGCTATTTGGCGGGGCGCTACCACATCCATAGTCCACCGCAAGAAAAAAAAAGGTAATGTTTTGATTTTAGTGCGTTTATTTCAAAATATACATACGTGAATCGAAATATTGTCTGCGGCGCAAAATCTAGAGAAAGATGTGGGGTAACATGTGAAGAATTTATTCTTACATCACCAAAATTCGGCTAAGGGAGCACTATTTTTGTAAGAAACTACGTCCCTTTCTGCTAACCATTTGCGATTGACAACTCAATTGTCAAGGACTTGACACAAGTATGGCTCAATCCTCTCTTAGTGAGAAGACTTATGTCCAAACAGTCGTTAATGATGTAATGGCTGATGGGTGGTTGAATGAATAGTGTATTATACGATTATATCTAAAAGAGTTGAAAATACATTAGCTGTCAATAATATTTACTATATATTAGACAAATTTACACAAAAAATTAGTTAAAACTCAGTTGTTTTGTGCATTTAGGTTATTTTTAAACTTTAAAAGAAGATAGAAAGTTGAATCCAAATAGGATTCAATTTATCCAATTAAATTTTTGTACATATAATGATATCTGATGTTTACGCGATTCATCATTCTCCTACACTTATCCCAATTACTTGGGGTCGATACAATATGTACTCTTCTTTCCTAGTACGTATTGTAAAAGTTATTGGCAATAGTTTTATGACCAGCAGCCTGCCAGACGTCAATCCTCCTTGGGAATGTAATTGTTCAACAAACGGCATCAGATGGAGTTGGCCTACGTTGTTATAAAGCTCTAAGTCGTCTTTTACTACATCCACGAGCAAAGTAAGGGTTGGTAGTATTCATAGCCGCTATCACACAGCTGCTGATGTTTACGCGATTACCATATAATTAGATATCTCATATATGTCCCACTGTTAGGCTCGAGTTTCCGCCATGCTGGGAGGGAAATTTGACCTACAATGTTACGCTGGTCAAACGTGTTGGTGTAGGGTTTTTTTTTTGAGTTTTAATTCTCTTACATAGATGTTATATGAGCTTCATATCCCTTAGTCGTCTTTTATAATCAACCACGGGTAAGATAGGGGGTGGTGAATTGTATTCTTGCTCCATCACCACACGGTGGTGAATTGATTACGCGATTATAAAACTTTTGAAATAAAACTATTTTTACTTATTTTGTCGCATTTGTTTGATTTACTTGTAATCACTTTTTATAAATATCGCTTAAGCTGTAGGCCACAATTAAATAAACACATATTATAAATAGGAAAATCATTTGTGGATCGCAAAGAATTCTCCTGTTAATAGCACTCATAGAACGTGACGCAAGAGGCGTTTTACATCGTTACCGCTTTTGTTTAGATCATTACCGCATCTATGCTATTTTTGAGGCATGACAAATATTTGAAATACGTTATTTATTCAAATTTGCTGAAATTAGAATTAATTTCTCTCTTCTCAGCTCATATACTTAATGATACGAGCCTTCTCTACATACATACGTACCATCACGCCATGTCCCTTGCAGGGTAGGCAGAGAGAACAGAGCGCCAGAGAACTCTATCCTTGCATACTTCACTCGCTTCCTCAACATTCGTAATTCTCTTCATACATGCTCGCTGGTTTCGGGGACTCTTGACTCCACCTTCCTTCAGTACATGACCGATCTGGTCTAGGTAGGTTGGTCTCGGTCTCCCCCGGTACCTACATCCTTTCACTTTCGCATTCTATTCTTTCGCAGCCTTCTCTACAAGAGGAAGAATTCACCTCTCCAAGCGAATGAAATGGGGGAGTATAGGATTTTGTTTTGAGTGTTCCTTTTCTTGCATAAGTGTTATATATGTATATTATATCCTTTAATCATGTGTTTACGAAAGTTTTTTTTGTAAAAGTATAAATATAATATTTGTTTAAATAAAGTCGTAAAAGACGATTAGGAGCTTAACATCAAAACCCTAGCCAACCTCATCTGATACCGTCTGGTCAACTATTAAGCTCCTAATGAGGATTGATGTCAGACAGGCGGCTGGTGATAAAATTATTGTTAAAACTATTGCAATATGTACGATGGAAGAAGAGCACTTAATGCGTCGACCTCAAGTAATATGGACAAGAGTACGATGATAATGATGATGATGAATTCTTCAAATCAAATATTATTTTCTGCTTACTAATATTAAAATATCATAAATGTAAAAGATTGTAAGGATTTTCTGGACTAAGATGAAATTACATTTCATGCAGGCGCAGTCGTCAGCAGAAGCCAGTAGATACTAAATAATAAAATAGTTTGATTAAACGGAGCGCAAGCCAAGCGTACTTTTGTGAAATGTAGATTGCTTTTAGGAAATATTTAGCGACCCTAAATTCTTGTTTCTGTTAAATTCGATGTTACTGGTTCCATAAAGGCCCTAAGTTTCATGTGATTTATTAATATCGTTCCGATTAATAATGTATTTAGTTGATAAAGTTCGTAAATACCAACCGCTTTAAGTTAGCAATATCCTTACAAGTTTCCGTAGGAGGTAGTTAATTGGATTATCCAATTTTAGCATGTTTTGTTCCAGTATTTATTATTCTCCATTGTATTGGTTGGATTTAAAGTCTAATCTATACGAAAAATTTACACGAGTATTACACATTTGAAATAAATCTATTTTACGGATTCTATCGCGTTTGTGTTTGATTTTTAATTTTCCGACGTTTCGAATTACAGCATTCATGGTCACGGGAAGTAGAGGGTAGTGAATTTTATTCTTTCTTCATTACCAGACAGAAAATGTAAGATAACAGATTAACGCACACATTCAGCTGTTTTTACTGTTTTTATTGCTTCTGGTGGCAAACGAGAAAGTAGCATACTTGAAAAAACTCACCCCGATAGATGGGCTTCTGCTTTCTCGCTCACCGAATGAAGCACAACAGCACATTGCCGTTAATCAGACGTAGATTTTCTGCGAAAGTGTGGTACTAACCCGGTCAGACCGGCCGGCGGCTGTAGACAGAAAACTGTCAACAGTGTGGCCCTACCATTAAATTTGATACAAAAAAAGTTTTTTGTTAAAAAAAATATAATATAACCCAATTTTAATCGAAAATGATGATTAAGTATTGTAATAATTAATTTTCTTATTGAAAATTGTGGTAGGATATATATTTTTTTTAAGACGTACAAAATGTTACAAACGTATAATTTCACGGACACGAATTGAATTAAACCCAGACTCAGAAGGACAATTTGTTTATCGCATAAAGTATTGTCCTCCGAATCAAATCCATAGCATTGGCACGGTAGGTTATCTTAACTGCTACGCCATCTATGCAATCAAATTATTAGAATACAAGTTATAGAAGCTTGTTGAGAAACCTGTTGAGAAAAATATGTTTGTTTAAAGCTGCTATTAATATTGTTATTTTATAAGGTGTTTAAATTTTGGTTATATTTAGAACGAAAGTAATTAAATTTTTAGTATTAATATCATAAACTATTTCCAGGTATATTTTTTGGATTATCGAAATAATGTTTGATATTAATAATTAAATAAATGGCTGTGTGGTAGCGGCTACGAATACTACCAACCCTTACTTTACTCGTGGATGTCGTAAAAGACGACTAAGAGGCCAACGCCACCTGATGTCGTTTGGTCAACAATTACATTCCCAAGGAGGGTTTGCATCAGGCAGGCGCCCGGTCATAAAACTATTGCCAATAACTTTTGTAATATGTAGGAAGATGAGTACATATTGCGTCGATTCCAAGTAATTGGGATAAAAGTAGGAGACTCATGATTAATAATTAATTAAATATCCACATTGTTTGGTTTTCATTGGTATTAATTTCACAAACCTTAAAGTACTTGTCCTATTTTATTCTCTACTAGTTCTTGTTTCCGTGGGAATATGGAGATAAAATGTAGTTTATATTACTTGCTGATAATCTAGCTTTCCATTAATGAAAGAAATTTTAAAATCAGTTTAGTAGTTTAGGCGTGAGAGCGTAGCAAATAAATAAACTTAATTTCTTTTCTACCATATTAGAGAGTAGCTAAGTAAAACTACCTAATAATATGAGGTAACTGTTATCACTCATAAACTTTAGCGCTGTTCCGGTAATAACAATACTTTTATCGTCTATTTTACTATAGAGATGGATATACACCGAGTTACAGCTAGATAAAACGGACATAAGTATATTTCCTACCTATTTGAGTTTGGCAATAGAATAGAATTTTCTTATCAGATTCCATCTAGAACAGTATTCTTTCGAGATTTTTCTTATCCGTCCATCCATAAATCTATTAATGTCTATGGTTGGAAATAGATCGTCTCAAGATGGGATAATTCTATAATCGCTACATTCGGCAGGCATATTATATAAAGAGTGTTACAGTTTATATTTTTAGTTATACCTCTGTCAGTATAAACGATTGTAAGGGGTGGTGAAAAATAGTGTTCTTAATACCTACATCGCAAATTACTGAAGTGGCAATGGGCAGGCCACATCGCTCGGGGTACGATGTTAGAAACCTCCACGTGGTGTACCCTGGGTGTGAGCGACAGTCCCCCAGATCCTTCTGTTGAATTGTCGCTCGTAGTGAATTTCTGGCGCGAGGGGGGATTTCCCAGCAATGGGTTGAGCCCCAATTCGCTCCTAACCCTCTAGTTGTAGAGGGTACAGGATGCGAAATTTCGGACGGGCCCGGTTATTCATTAATTTAGGGCTGGGCAGGCTTATGCCACCGCTTCGGAGGTGGTGTTCGACCATCAGGGCCCTGCTACGCCTGAGGCGGACGGCCGCGGAGGCTGTCGCCGGCAAAGGAGTGCTGTTGGCGGTGTCGTTGGACATCGCCAACGCCTTCAATAGTCTGCCATTCAGCTGCATCAGGGAGGCGCTTCGGTTCCATGGAGTGCCCCTGTACCTCAGGCGGCTGGTGGCAGACTATTTGGAGGGGCGCAGTGTTCTCTACGCGAGCCCCGCAGGGGACATTGTGTGGACGCCCATGTCGTGCGGTGTTCCGCAGGGGTCGGTTCTGGGGCCGACTCAGTGGGACATCGGTTACGACTGGGCGTTGAGAGGGAGTCTTCCCCCCGGGCTGAGCGTTATTTGCTATGCTGACGATACGCTCGTCACAGCCCGGGGCAAAACACTCGAAGAGGCGGCGAGCCTAGCCAATCTCGGCACCGAGGAGATGGTCAGGCGTATTGAGGCGCTGGGGCTCAGGGTGGCCCTAAACAAGACGGAGGCCCTACTATTCCATGGGCCCCGTGTGAGGCTGCCCATCGGCGCGTCGTTAGTCGTCAACTCCATCCACATCAGTATCCATATGAGGTACTTGGGTCTGGTGCTCGACGGGCGATGGTGGTTCCGGGAGCATTTTCGTCAAATTGCTCCCCGGCTGGTCGGCGCGGCGTCCGCCCTTTCTCGGCTCATGCCGAACGTGGGCGGACCCAGTTTCGAGGGCCGACGGCTGTATGCGGGGGTGATCCGCTCAATGGACATGTACGGCGCACCCGTGTAGGCGAGGGCTCTGAACGCCCAGCTCAGGGCGGTGCTGTGGAGGCCACAGCGAACCATGACGGTCAGAGCCATTCGCGGGTACCGCACGGTGTCTACCGAGGCGGCATGCCTATTGGTCGGGACACCCCCTAGAGGCGGAGATGCTCTCCGACCTCTACCGGCGGGTTACCTCAATGCGCGAAGTGGGTGGCTCCCCATCGTTCAACGAGATAGCCACCTGGCGCGAGGGCACCCGCCGAGAAGTCATCGCCCGTTGGGCTACGCGGCTGGAGAGGCCTAGACACGGTGTTTTTACCGTTGAGGCCCTCCGGCCCGTACTGATGGAGTGGATGGAGCAGCGGCATGGAGTCCTCTCTTTCCGGTTGGTGCAGGTCTTGTCGTGGCATGGTTGCTTCGGCAAGTACCTGCACACGGTCGTGCGGAGGGAGTGGACTCCGTCCTGCCACCATTGCAGTAGCGACGAGGACACGGCGCAACATACGCTCGAGGTATGTTCGGGCTGGGACGGGCAGCGCCGTGACCTCGTCGCTGTCATCGGTGCCGACCTGACGCTGCCGGCTGTTGCGCGAGCGATGGTCGACAGCGTCAGGAATTGGGACGCGGTCGCCGCCTTCTGCGAGGCTGTCATCTCGCAGAAGGAGGCGGCGGAACGGGCCCGGGAGGATTCCCGTGACCCGGGCCGCCGCTCGCGGCCGGGGCGGCGCAGGCGCGAATACCTGCGCCTGATGCCGCCCTAACCGAGGCTTCGGGTGATCGGACCGGTGAATTGTCCGGTCACCCGACGTGAGGCCACCGCGTGAGGACGACGCCTCGACGGCGAAAGCTGTCGGGGCGTCGACAGGAGAGGAGCCCGAGAGGGCATACCGCCGAGCGGGCCACCGAAGACAAAGATCGGGTACCGGTGGCCCGCTCGTACGGCGAAGAAGAGGTGCTTGCAGGGTGGGTCAATGGGGTTGCGCGCCGCCTCTTCCGGCGCCCCAGACCGATTCGGCGGGGTGCGACGTCCATAGCCCACCGCAAAAAAAAAAAAGAAAAAAAGCTTATGCCACCGCTGACATATCGTAAACCTGATATCTTGTTTCAAGACATATTGTCGTGAAGCGTAGCTTCAGGAGCGAGGGTCTTGGCTTAACTGTCCAGACCGCGAAGAATACAACCTCTATAAAGGATTCGATATTCGAATTCGGAAGTTACCCAGAATCCTAAGTTTTGGCGAGCGGCGAGAGGATGCATGGCAGATGGGGTATTCTGTTCCTAGCACGCTCCAGCCAGGGTACCGACTGACCCCCTGGTTGGTAAATGTAGGCTTGCCCAAGTACAGGGATCTCTGCTCGGGTCGACGGTTTATCTCTCATACTCGTGGAAATGGATTTTCTTTCTTCTCCAACACCACAACAAGACGGGGATCCTCAGGATTCCCCCATCACGGCCTTGCCAAGCCAACATAAAACTGGCACAAACGACGCCTCATCCTTTGGACTTGAGGCGTCCGCCGGGGGCCCGGCATCATCACAAGAGGCCCCAAAGACGAGGAGGCGTGGGAGGCCCCGCGAATAGAGGGAAGGCTTCCGGCGTCAAAAAGCGACAGGCGGAGCGGGAGGAGCGGCGGGCTCTCAGGGAGGCTGCCACCGCTGGACCCCAAGATGATGGTGGAAGATCTACTGCAGGGTCTAGATAGGGACCTACTGGCGGAGGTGGCTATCGTGAACACGTGGCTGTCCTCACCACCCCCAGCGGACGGAGTGGACGCTGAGGCTGGCCGCATTCGCGATGCGTTAACGCAGATATGCGATGCGGCCATGCCCAGGGTACGGCGTCTGCCTCCGAGGCAGGGGGTCTACTGGTGGTCCCCAAGACTGGCGGACCTTTGTGTGGCGTGCATTAGCGCCCGAAGGTCCTACACCCGCAGCCGGCGGCGTCGCTGCGATGCTGAGCGGGAGGGCCAGCTGTATGAGGCGTACCGCAGTGCGCGGACTGGACACGGATGCTGGACGGTCTCGACCGTGACCCCTGGGGTCGCCCGTATCGCGCGTCGCTGAATAATCTTCGCGCACAGGCCCCTCCCCTCACCGACACCCTCCAGCTCGACCTCCTTCGTAGGGTGTTCCGCCCGTGGCGGAGTCAGAAGTGGGGGCGGCTATGGTGAGGATTCGTTCCGCCACCATGGCCCCCGGCCCGGACGGAATACCAGTTCGGGTGTTGATGTTGCTTCTCGAGCATCTGGAACTTCGCCTCAGGCGACTGTACAACGCCTGTTTGGCGTCTGGATAGTTCCCTGAGTGCTGGAAGGAGGGGAGGTTGGTTCTCCTGCCAAAGCCGCGACGGCCCCCGGATTCGCCGTCGGCCTAAAGGCCCATCGTGTTCTCGCTGCCCGCATTGTCCGGCACATGGAAGAGGTAGGGCCCGATCTGTCGGACGCTAAATTCGGCTTTCGAAGGGGGCGTTCGATCATCGGGGCCTTGCTACGCCTGAGGGAGACGGCCGCGGAGGCTGTCGCCGGCGGAGGAATGCTGTTGGCGGTGTCATTGGACATCGCCAACGCATTCAATAGTCTGCCATTCAGCTGCATCAGAGAGGCGCTCCGATTCCATGGAGTGCCCTTGTACCTGAAGCGGCTGGTGGCAGACTATTTGGAGGGTGCGCAGTGTCCTCTGCGCAAGTCCCGCAAGGGACATTGTGCGGACGCCCATGTCGTGCGGTGTTCCGCGAAGGGTCGGTGTTGGGACCGACTCTGTGGGACATCGGTTACGACTGGGCGTTGAGAGGGAGTCACTCCCCTCAACCACCTTGGAGGGAAGGGAGAGACCCGCCCCACGCAGCTACCGCAAGAAGACCATTGGCCGGATCACCCCCATGGGACCTAGAGGCGGAAATACTCTCCGACCTCTACCGGCGGGTTAATTTAGCACGTGACGAAGGTGGCTCCCTATCGCTTAGTGAGATAGCCACCTAGCGCGAGGAAGCCCGCCGAGACGTAATCGCCCGTTGGGTTACGCGGCTGAAGAGGCCTAGACACGGTGTTGTTACCGTTGAGGCCCTCCGGCCCCCACTGATGGAATGGATGGAGTGGAGGCACGGAGTCCTCTCCTTCCGGTTTGTGCAGGTCTTGTCGGGGCACGGTTGCTTCGGCAAGTACCTGCACATGGTCGTGAGGAGGGAGTCGACTCCGTCCTGCCACCAGTGCGGTAGTGACGAGGACACGGTGCAACATACGCTCGAGACATGTACGAGCTGGGACGGGCAGCGCCGTGACCTCGTCGCTGTCATCGGTGCTGACCTGGCGCTGCTGGCTGTCGTGAAACCGATGGTCGACAGCGTCAGGAACTGGGACGCGGTCGCCGCCTTCTGCGAGGCTGTCATCTCGCAGAAGGAGGCGGCGGAACGGGCCCGGGAGGATTCTCTCCGTGCGGACTCAATCCGCCGCCGATGCAGGTGCGAATATCTGCGCCTGATGCCGCCCTAACCGAGGCTTCGGGTGATCGGACCGGGGAATATTCCGGTCACCCGACGCGAGGCCACCGCGTGAGGATGACGCCCCGAAGGCGAAAGCTGTCGGGGCGTCTAAATGAGAGGAACCCGCGAGGGTCAACCGCTGAGGAAAAAAGGTTCTAGAGTGGTGACCTCGTACCGGACGACGCAGTGTAGGACGCCCCCCCAAGAAGTTGCTGGGCGTCGATGGACACAGACGGCACAGGACCGCACTCTGTGGTGTACTATGAGGGAGGCCTACGTCCAGCAGTGGACGGTGATAGGCTGAAATGATGATGATGAATTTGCAAAGCACAGAAAAATTGTCCTCTGTCGAAATTGAAGCCATGGATGGTGCCTTAACGGAAGGCACTCAGAATTACGTCATCTGTCAAACATCTTTGTAAGTGAACGAGATCACAGCATGTGTTTATAGCCCACTTTTGTCATAATGCTAATGTTTTGTTTTCTTTCGATTAGTATTAAAAGTAGAGGAAATTGATTGAAAATCATACCAAGTCATCGTTTTGGGCAGTATTTTTATTGATTTTGGAGACAAATGAGCAAGCGGCACCTGATGGTAAGTTACTACCACCCATGGACCTTTTCAATACTAGGGTCTATACCCTATATACCTAGCTATCTAGGTCGTTGCCTGCCAATGGAAACCCCAAACCCAGCACGAAAGTTAGGGTTTCGGCTTTTTCGCTCACCGAACGAAACACAGCAGCACATTATTCAGACGTCAATTTCTGCAAGAGTGTGGTACTAGCCCAGACGGACAGGCTCGCGGCGGTAAATAGAAAACAATCAACAGTGTAATCTCACCACTATTGCAAGATTTGCAAGTTTATCAAAAGTAAGGGTAAACATAATGAGTATGAATACAATGTACATTATTTATACACCATTAAATACATTATATCTTATGAAATACAGATCCGATTATGAGTGTTGGTATAGCCTTTATATATTTGGACTTTTCGGTTGGCTAAACAAAAAGAGGAAATTTTTCGTTCATTTATTAAAGCTATAGGCGCAAAAGCGAAACGAAATGTTTATAAGTGTACTTGAATATCAACCACCTGAGGCCTTGGTGGCTTCAATACGCTTAAAAGTATATAATTATATATATACCATATATCTTAAGTATATGTTATGGTGTGCCAATCTAAGCCAAAATAACCATAGGTATCGTACGGCATAAATTCCTCCAGAGTCAATGATTATTTTTAATATTCTTATGTAAGGCATATGGAATAATTACTACCAGTTACTTGCAAGTATATTTTTAGGTAGACTTAGAGATAGAAAGGCGCGTGTCAATGTATTATTTTATCAGGATAAAAAAGTGCGTCGCTTTTCTTCTGCTGCGCTAGTGTAATGAAATTACTAGACTTTTCAAGCGGGAATCTAATATGTACAAATCTATAGTGTTATTTATAGAAAGTTTCTATTAGAAACCATTGTAGATCCCGGCTTGTAGGTGTTATAATGGTGGACATGTGTGCCACCACTATAACTTTAGTCCCATTAGAAAAATAAAGTAAATGAACAGAAACTGATAATTGACGAGACGGAGTTCTAATTAGGTTGTAAATATCTTTTTCTCAAACATGCTTGGAAATTTGAGCATTATTTTGACAACCTTCTTCGAGATAAATCGAAATTGCTGTACTGACCAAATATATGCGAACAGCGGCTGGCAAAAAATGTATGGAAATCCATATCTGTCGTGTTTTAGCGGCCAAATAAATATATTTGTAAATACATATCTATCGTGTATTTTAAAAATGGAACGATTGGTTACTTCAAAATATGATATCGTAATAAGCAACTTATTAGAGTTTTATTTAAATTTCGAACTGGCTTGAATAAGAATTCTGTTTGATAATGAAAAAGAAAAAACAAATGAACCCTTTAGCACGTGAAGAATATTGTTCGTTGTTCGTCATGTATACAGTTCTACTGTTTTTTTTTATATTGTATATCCACAGACTTCTGTCCGTGCCTTTTTTATGTTTTATACAGTTCTACTTAGTACTACTTAGTTTTAACTTCCGCGCATTATTTGAGAAAAGTTCTATACAAGCCTTGGCCACAACTACGAATTGATGGACTTACGTATGTGTGCCTCGGCTACGCCTTGGCTCACATTTACACGTTCGTCCGTCAATCCCTGTTTCGTTGGCCGCTGCAGTAATGTACTATTACCGACTGCACAAATGACGTGGTTAACCACTGACAACTATTATACTGACAAAACGTGTTAGTGTCATGGGCTCGATGCCCTAACAAGATAAGATTTTATCAATACACGAATTATTAGTCGGAATCTGGGTATAAATTGTTCGTTAATTTTTTATGTTTGTAAAATCACCAGCAATGCAAAGAATTACTTTCGTAGTACAGGGTTGTCTTAAAAAAATGTGTATAAAGTGACTTATCTTGTCTGCGTTTAAAGATTTGTATTATAGTAGATTTATTTGCAAGAAGCTCTTTACAAGTTAAGGTTTGTACCTTTACTAATAGGGTAAGTTACAATTTTGAATAGTAGCAGTTTTATGATTCGCAAGAAACTAACTTGCAAAGTATACTTTGCTCATGGATGTCGTAAAAGACGACTAAGAGCCTTATAACCGACCTGGGCCAACTTCATCTGATGCCGTTTGGTCAACAATTACATTCTCAAGGAGGGTTGACGTCTGGCAGGCGGCCGGTCATAAAACTACTGCCAATAACTTTTATAATATGTACTATGAAAGAAGAGTACATATTGTATCGACCCCAAGTAATTGGAATAAGAGTAGGAGAATAATGAGGCATTGAGAGGTATATAGAATAAATAAATTAGAAACTTAATTATTTTATTCCTTTGCTTTACTTCATTAATTACCGACAACGGTGAGATCATTTGGGACTTTTGACGGGAATTTGAAAACGTCATGTGGTGTTTTAACGTGTTATATTAGATAATTTTGATGGCATTTTATGTAATGTGATGTGCGGAAATACTGGGATGTAATGAATATCATATGAAAGTGCTTTACAACGTTTACGTTTTCCATCAAAATTCCCACAAGATACCATTAACAGTGTGGCCATTGCACTGTTAATGGTGACAATTTGACTTAGACAACGACTGATTTGAAATACTAAAAACGTGAAAATATTTATAACTTGACACTGGCACCAATAGCTCGTATATGTAGCTGATTGCCAATACATAAAAAGAAGAAGAAGACAACGGTGCTCCCGCCCGATTTATTATTTTACTATTTTCAAATTTAGAATGAAAAAATTTGTTTTAAAAAAATTTAAAATTAATTTACGATATCATTAAAAAAAAAAAATTTAGAATGAATAAATTTGTTTTGAAATAACTTAAATTAGGTTAGGATTTCATTTAAGATAAAACGTTTCTGTATCTAAAAGAATAGACATTAATATATTTATTACTTATAAATAAAACAGGCAATTCCTACACATAAACTACAAATTTCTAAACATGAGAATTAACATTGTAATATTCAACTAAGTAATGTGTGCTTTTCAGTGACACGATATGTCACCTATGATTGATATTATGTTATCGTGACTCGTAACGAAATGTGCATTCTCATCATTATTACTACATTATTTTTAATATAAAATTATTTCTTTATCAAAAAAGTTATAATTTATCAAATAAAGGGTTAATAGTAAAACAAACTTGTTTTATTATGCTTTGTTATTTTGTGGTGGCAAGTATGAATACTATCAAAATTTACATTACTTGTGGGTGTCGTAAAAGACGACTAAGAGTTTTACAATTACTTGAGCCAACCCCATCTGTTGCCGTTTGGTTAACAATTACATTCACAACAATATTTGACGTCAGACAGGCAGCCGATTGTAAAGCTATTGCTTTTTCATTATGAATGATGTAAGAAGAGTATTGCATCATCCCCAAGTAATTGGGATAAGAGAATGATGATGTAACATACTAGTTCCATTATACCAATAAGTCAATTCAGTATGTCAAAGAATTAGCGCTACAATATAGACTAAATTCATATGAATGTTGATTGCACATCTTGTATAATAATGAGTTATTTAAATTAAGTGATTTATCTAATTCTGTAGTAAGATTTTGAGAATACTATAACTGATTTGATCATTGATTTTTAGATACAAAAATAATAAAATATGATTTACAGACAACTAATACAATAATGCAAAGTCGCGGTGCGTCAGCTTTCATAATATAATTTAATATCTGTGTAAGGCTAAAGCTGTTTAATAGTGGTAGGACCACGCTGTTGATAGTTTTCTATCTACAGCCGCGGGCCGGTCCATCCGGGGTAGTACCACACTCTCGCAGAAGATTGACGTCTGAGTAATGACAATGTGCTATTGCGTTTCGTTCGGTGAGCGAGAGAACCGGACGCCCAACTGGGTGGGTTTGGGGATTTTATTGGTAGGCAGCGGCCTAGTTATACTCTTGGTATTGCAAAGGTCCATGGGTGGCAGTGACACTTATCATCAGCTATGCTACTTGCTCGTATACGATCATTAGCATTAAAAAAAAAAAAAAAAAAAAAAAAAAAAAAAAAAAAAAAAAAAAAAAGCTGAGCTGAGTTAATAAATTTATTTACTCCTCTAAATGCCTCACTAAACCTCACTACACAGGCTACTACAGAGGTTATACGTATAACGTTTAAACATTTAAGCCTAGTAAGTATCAACGGACAGTACACATTAATCTTAATTTATTCCTCCCATACACTGTCATGGGTACACAAAGATACTTTGATACAATGTCAAACTACCATACCTGCCTTCGCTGCATAGGCTTTATGCTAATGTTGTTGCAACCAAAGCTTAAATGCCATTACTAGATTTGATGGACTCTGAATGGTATAGTGAACCTACAATGCTAGTGTTTTTGATTCGATTATCTCAGAGGCAACTAATTACGTTATCCACAAATATGTAACTATTTTAAGTCATCATTCTCCTACTCTTATCCCAATTGCTTGGAGTCGATACAATATGTACTGTTCTTTCATAGTACATATTGTAAAACTTATTGGCAATATTTTTATGACCAGCCGCCTGCCAGACTTCAACCCTCCCTGGGAATGTAATTGGTTACCAAACGGCATCAGATGGAGTGATGAGATGGTCCAGGTCGTTATAGGGCTCTTAGTCGTCTTTTACGACATCACGAACAGAGTAAGGGTTGGTAGTATTCGTAGCCGCTACCACAAAGTTATGTAACTATTTTAAGGGTGGATGAAAGTTGTTGATGATGGAAGTTGTTAATTGAATATTACTAATATCCTTTGCAATACGTTCTATTTTTAAATCATCATCATCATCATAGCTTATATAAATCTTATTGCTGGGCTAGTGCCTCCATCACAATTATTATATATTTCGGTTTTTCCTTCTTGGATAGGTGTTATATATGTATTATATCCCTTAGTCGTCTTTTACGACACCCACGGGTAAGAGAGGGGGTCCACCGAAGTTAAAATCGAGTACCGGTGGTCCGCTCGCACGGCGAAGAGAGGCGGTTTTACGGTGGGTCTATGGGGTCCCGCGCCGCCTTGCCGTCACCCCGGACCGATTCGGCGGGGCGAGACGCACCCATAGCCCACCAATAAAAAAAAAAAATAAAAAAAAAAAAAAAAAAGGGTAGGAGAGGGGGTGGTAAATTGTATTTTTACTCCATCACGGACACGAAAAGTACTACTACTATTTCGTATTATAATGTAGATATGTATATGCAAAAAAGATTCTAAATAATTATAGCATACTTTAATTGTTACTAATTTAATTCCATTGAAGTCATTAACTATAATTAATTTATTACTAGTTAAGAAAAGATACTAGTGGAGTTAGGCTGATCGATCGCATTCGTAACGACGACGTAAGAGAGCGAGTGGGTATGAAAGAGAGTATTGATGTAAAGATGCGAAAGGGAATGCTCCGATGGTTCGGACATGTGGAAAGAATGCCGAACGAACATCTGGTTAAGATATACAATGCGATAGTGAAAGGATGTAGGTACCGGAGGAGACCGAGACTAACCTACCTAGACCAGATCGGTCATGTACTGAAGGAAGGTGGAGTCAAGAGTCTCCGAAACCGGCGAGCGTGTATGAAGAGCATTATGAATGTTGAGGAAGCGAGTGAAGTATGCAAGGATAGAGTTCACTGGCACTCTGTTCTCTCTGCCTACCCTGCAAGGGACATGGCGTGATGGTATGTAAGTATGTATGTAATTTATTACTATTGGTCGTAATCAAACTGAAGTTTCTCATCCAAATTAAAATGGTTTTTAGGTCATGGTTCAGCTCAATCTGGACGATTTAGTAGACACAGCATTTAGCTAAAATAATTATTTCTCTAATATGCAACTTCCTTAACAATATTTACTTCACTTTTAAAATAAGCGATAATATATTCGTCCACTGCATGACAGTCTACTATTCTGCTCATTAAAAAGCAGATGATGCTCTTTCAGTTATCACATTTATCAAGTGTTTGAAATAATATTTGTAATAAGTTTGCCTGTAGGTACTTCTACTTCATTAAATACTTCTTAATAAACCTTAACATTTGATGATAAATAACTTTTGAAAACTTTTGAAAAAAAGATAGTGAATATAAACAAAAAAAAAATGATACATATTTAAAAAGTTTTAAAAGAATATCGAGATCAGTACCTGTACTGTTATGTCCTAACATAAGGTATGAAATAGTATCATAAAAGAGAATCTACCATCCTACTTAATGTGAGAGTCATGAAAGGTGCCACAAAATAAGGTCCTTGACTTCGCTTACAACAATATCATCAGTACCTGGAGGTTTTCTGTGATTGTTCGTTTCTTTGGTAGGTAGTTGCATCGTCTGTTACAAATTTGTATGACATAATGTAAAGAATTTGTATCTTGGCTCTTAATAATACCTCTACAATTCGACCAAGTCTTTTTTAATAATTTAGTCAATGTTCCATTCTTAAATAGAATCTTTTCAAGCCCTAATATACTTTTATATATTTTATAGTACTAAGTTATTTTGAGTTGTTATGATCTGATGGAGGCGATGGCTGAGAGTGGGTCAGCATAGGGGTCATAGTACCGCTGGCACCGAGTATTCTTGAGTGAGCCGGCAGGTGAGTTTTCCAGGACTTGAATGAAGTTTTAGAGTATTTCTCGAAGTCGAAGTTACTAGCTAGTATTTTATGACTGTTCTACATTTATTTATTATATACCTACTGAAAATATGCTGTGTTTTATGTAATATTAATTTCAGTGGCGAAAGAATAAATGTACCTGAATATTAAAAAGTGTTTTGGCACAAAAGGCAATCGTAAAAAATACAGGCGTATATTTTTTGTTGGCAACGCTATAAAAGACGATGATTGGTAAACCCCCTTGGCTTACATTGAAATAATGAAAATTCGCAAATGTTTTTTTTATATGTCATTGTGTATTTGGAACTAAAATGACTATTTTTATGATTGTAATTACACTTCTATTTTCATTTATTGACAGTAATAATCGTAATAAGAACGACATTAAAGTATCTTGTATTTATTATGTTCTCAATAAAAATGGGACCTATACTATCCAATAATGGTATAGAAGTTATGTACTGGGTGTATGTAAAGCGTTTGTGTTCTACTTCAATGGCCTATGTGCACAGATAATTCATTTATTGATTCAATTATATGTATCCATCCATCCATCCATCAGCCCGTAAACGTCCACTGTTGGACATAGGCCTCCCCACGAGAATGCCATCTATAACGGTCCTGTGCCACCTGCATCCAGCGGTTTCCTGCGACCTTGATGAGGT
The DNA here is from genome assembly GCA_905163515.2 of Lymantria monacha. Classification (NCBI taxonomy): domain Eukaryota; kingdom Metazoa; phylum Arthropoda; class Insecta; order Lepidoptera; family Erebidae; genus Lymantria; species Lymantria monacha. Next base: position 15,478,492 of record LR991083.1, read on the forward strand.
CATCAGTCCACCGAGTGGGGGAATTATATGTATAATTAATTATAATTATTTAGATAACGAATATTGTAAACAGAGACATATATATGATAAATACAATATTTAGGTGAATTTTATTTTTACTGTAATGTTTGATTCAAATTACTGTGTGAGACACAATGAGGTTTCAGCAGTGGAAGGGGATGCATGGATCAAGTGTTCTCTCTGCGCAACATTGTGGAGGAGCATCTGGCTCTAGTTCAGAGGGTTTTCTGCAGTTTTGTGGATCTGGAGAGAGCATTTGACACGGTTATACGAAAGGAACTTTGGGACATTTTACCGAAGTATGGTATTAACGGTAAACTGCTACAGGCTGTGCAGTCCAGTTATATGGGCTTTAGAGCCTGTGTGCGGCTGGATGATGGAATGTCGCCTTGGTTTGACGTCAATATCGGCGTTAAGCAGGGGTTCGTTCTATCAGCCAGGCTGTTTATCATATATCTGGATAAATGTCTCCAAAGGCTGAACGATATGAACGTGGGAGTCCAGATGGGCGACTCAGTGGTCACTGCTCTGCTCTATGCAGATGATGCAGTCCTGCTGGCACAGTCAGCGACTGACCTGCAGACACAATGACAGAAGATTTTAAGAAAAGGGGTCTACGCGTGAATGTGAGCAAAACCAAAATAATGGTCTTTGAAAGAGATGTAGCCAGAACAGATGTAAGAGTAACAATAGGTAATAATGTACTGGAGCAAGTGGATGAATTTGTTTATCTTGGATGTGGATTTAGCCGAGATGGAAGGTACACCACTGATATAGAGCGAAAAGTGAATGCGGGAAATAGAGTGAACGGAGCGTTGGGGCAACTTCTCGGTAGCCACCAACTCAGTCAGAAGGCACGTGTAGCAATACATAACGCAGTGCTTGTCCCAACATTATTGTATGGAAGCGAGAGTTGGGTATGCAGAAAAGAGTATGAAAGTAAAATTAATGCGGTCGAAATGCGATCTCTACGGAAAATCTGTAGAGTTAGGTAGACCGATCGCATTCGTAATGACGACGTAAGAGAACGAGTAGGTATGAAACAGAGTATTGGTGTAAAGATGCGAAAGGGAATGCTCCGATGGTTCGGACATGTGGAAAGAATGCCGAACGAACGTCTGGTTAAGAAGATATACAATGCGAAAGTGGAATGATGTAGGTAACGGGGGAGACCGAGACTCTCCTCCCTAGACCAGATTGGTCACGTACTGAAGGAAGGTGGAGTCAAGAGTCTCCGAAACCGGCGAGCGTGCATGAAGAGAATTATGAATATTGAGGAAGCGAGTGAAGTATGCAAGGATAGAGTTCTCTGGCACTCTGTTCTCTCTGCCTACCCTGCAAAGGACATGGCGTGATGGTATGTATGTTGATTCAAATAAAGTTCTGTGTGGTAACGGCTACGAATACTACTAATCTTTACCTTGCTCGTAAATATAGTAAAAGACGATTCAGACTTTTTTTATCGATCTAGGCCAGCTCCACCTGATATTGTTTGTGTCAACAATTATATCCCCAAACAAGGTGTATATGAGATAGGCGGACGATCATAAAATTATTGCCAATAACGTTTTGCGTCAACCCCAAGTAATTGGTATAAGTGCAGGATAATAATGAGTGAGTTCCTACGTCACAAAAAGAGACTCATGTCAAAATGTAATATTTCTAGTTAGTAGTTTCGGTTCAGCATTGATTTAATCAACCAGCTTCTTTTTATATGTAGATTAGTTGAGCATTTGTGTTAAGTACCTAGATACCCAAACATGGGCTCATGAATGGTCCATCCATTCATGAGCCCATGTTTGCCCGTAAGCGTTCACTGTTCGACATAGGCTTTGTCACGGAAAAAACCTCTCATAATGGTTCTAAGCCAATTACATCCAACGGCTTCTTACGACTTTTGAGATCAGTTGTCAGTTCACCAAATGATAGATTGCCCTATACTGCACATATATGCAAATAATTCACGCCATCGAAGCAGCCAAGACTGCTATTATATTATGTGAGATCATTTTGTTACATTCGACTCTCATATTCGGTTATGGTAAAAGACGTTACAGTGTAGAAAAGCTATGAAAATGGAAACACAGTTTAGATTTAGAAATGACGCAATTACTCGAACTGAGTACCCATTTGGTGCCCAATAGCTGTAATAAATTCAGAAGCGGATATTGAATTTGCCAGTATTTGCTTGAATAATGATTTTATAAATGATCACAATTATTGAAATGTGGTGACTTTATATAAAAATATACTTTTGTAACGGATGTTATAGTAACCGAAAAAATAACGGCAAATTAAAATAAAGGATTCGATGATATTAATAATTAAATTATTTAGGAAATATCAAATACTATTTTTTTTAAGCTTTTTAGTGTATTAGTCTACACTAATACACTAAAAAGCTTAAAAAAATATCTACATACACATATCATGTAAATGACTTCTTTCCCGTGTGGTGACGGAGTAAGAATACAGTTCACCACCTCCTTCTATCTTACCCGTGGGTGATCGTAAGAGACAACTAAAGGATATAAAATGCATATAACATCAATGCGAGAGAAGAAAAACTCGAAACAAAACCCTATACCAACACGTCTGACCAGCGTGGTATAGTAGGTTTACAATTTCCCTACCACTATGGAGGAGGCTCGAGCTCAACAGTGGAACATATATGAGCTGAGATGATAATGATGATGATGATGATGATGACTAAGAAGTCATTACATACATATATACATATCATCACGCCATATCCCTTGCAGGGTAGGCAGAGAGAACAGAGTGCCAGAGAACTCTATCTCTGCATACTTCACTCGCTTCCTCAACATTCATAATTCTCTTCATACACGCTCGCCGGTTTCGGAGACTCTTGACTCCACCTTCCTTCAGTACAAGACCGATCTGGTCTAGGTAGGTTAGTCTCGGTCTCCCTCGGTACCTACATCCTTCCACTTTCGCATTGTATATCTTCTTAAGCAGACGTTCGTTCGGCATTCTTTCCACATGTCCGAACCATCGGAGCATTCCCTTTCGCATCTTTACACCAATACTCTCTTTCATACATAATTAAGAAATTGTTGTTATTATGAATATTTATTACTACCTAGAATAATTTGTATATCAATATAAATATCTTAATTATGTGTAATCTCTTTCTGCATCTCGCGTTACAACCTAAGGCTGCAGCTGAAAATCAGCGCTGCATCTTTATGTAGAATATGTTGATCTGTTTTTCTCTGTCCTTTTGGACACAACTTTTTGTAATATATCAAATGGTATGTACTTATGTATCAAATAGCAATCCATAAAGTTTACTAGAGAATTCTATTGATATATGTATAACTAGCTTCTGCCCGCGACTTCGCCCGCGTAAAAGGTTACCTTCCTAAAGCTTTTCATCCCCTATTTTTATTTTACCCTTTAAGGGTAAAGTTTTACAACATGCCAATGTCATATTTATTTATATCTAATCAATAGCCTAAAAATATGTTTCAAGCTTCTGGCTTTAAAAATGACGATACTTATTTACAACATTTCATCGCCCTTTACAAACCTTTTTTGCGTTAAAAAGTAGCCTATAGTCTTTATCAGGCTCTAGACTATCTGTGTACCAAATTTCATTTAGATCGGTTCAGTAGGTTTGGCGTGAACGAACGACAGACAGACTGACAGAGTTACTTTCGCATTTATAATATTAGTAAGTATTGTATATAATATATGTTAGCGGTGATTCATGAATGTTCATTGAAAATTTCTTTTATATACATTATAATTATCATATTTTAATACCTATTATTGTATATTTTACTATTATTTTACCATTGCTTTTTCGTGTAAATTTTGTCTTTTTAGTTTTATTCTTATGTGTTCCGTGTGGCAACGAGATAAGAATACCATTATCGCCACCCATTGTTTGACCGTGGAAGTCGTAAAAATCGGCTAAGGGTTCACCGGGAGAGTGGGCAGCAGCTCTCGCCTGGGAAATGTATAACATCTTACTGCGATCGCTAACCCGCCTGCCAAGCGTGGCGATTACGGCATTATGCTTTTATGGCGAGCAGAAAAGAAAAGTATGCATGCGGCACAGAACCGCACTCTGTGGCGTAACATGAGGGAGGCCTATGTCCAGCAGTGAACGATGGGCTGAGATGATGAAATCATATTTTCTTTCTTTCTTTCAAATATTTATGACCTATTATCATAATTTGACAGAATTATATAATATATATATAATTATTACTATACAGAGAGTAGAATACTGATGGATTTAATATTCTTACAATGAATATTCTACAATACGTATTTAGGGCACGCAGGTAAAGAGAGCATGAAAAAATTATCACAAATGATAAAATGAATGGTAAGTTAGGCAAAACAAACATTTCTATTTACTGTCAAACGGTAAAGTCGACTAGTTTGATGCCGACAATATTTGAATATAAACGAGGGTGCCTTTAACGTTTATTCAGGTTGGAATTATATTTAAAGGCAAGTAGGCACAAGGGACGTCATTAAGACGTCATTAACGACTCTCCACGTCTTTAGCAGAATATTCTGGCACAATTCTATTTAGCCAAATAGGTGATGTGACGAATTTAAATGTTCAATGCTGTAATCATTTAAATATTTGCTGTATAATACAGTATATAATAAAAAACACAAAGCAGTCACGAGGACTGCCGACAGAAGTGAAAACTTAAACCTATGAAAAAAAAAAAACAAACACAAAAAAAGAAGCGTGCGCCAAGGAGTATGTCCCATACATATGTGGCCATACAATAAATACACATATTAACTATATTATATTATACATATATTATATCCGTGTGGTGACGGAGTAAGAATACAAATGACCACCCCCTATCTTACCCGTGAGTGATCGTAAGAGACTACTAAGGGATACAAAATGCATATAACATCTCTGCAAGAAAAGGCAAACTCGAAACAAAACCCTATACCAACACGTTTGACCAGCGTGGTGTAGTAGGTCAATTTCCCTCCCATTACGGAGGAGGCTCGAGCCCAATAGTTTGACATATTATGAGCTGAGATGATGATGATACACATATTACATTATTACTTCCTCTCTTACGGTCTGCTTTCCCTCTGTCTTACGAATTTCCTTTCCTACGGTCTACTCTCCCTCCGTATTACAAATTTTCGATCAGGTCACGTATCCTGACGCTAGTTTAACATTTTTTATCCATCCCAAAAAAGTGCACAACGCCGCTAAAGAAGTTTTCACTTAAAAAAAAAACTACAATGTGCATTACCGCTAGGTTAAAGTAAAATTGTTTTAATCCTACACGATCGCCTGATATTTATTTATATGTAACACAATCTTATGGACTAAGAGCCCGTGATCGCCAGATCTACCAGATAGTATAAAGGCTAAAAAGTTTTCTGTGCAAGTACACTACAGCAGGTAAGAAGGTTTTGATATTATGAATCTCGAACCGTGGTGGCTTTGGCAGGTAACAGGTAGCAAAGGTGAGCATAATTGCTGCCCAAAAACATTATAGCATAATGAGCAAACTTTTCAGTATGTTCTACAGGATACTATTAGCATATTATACCATCCGTTGCCAGACACTTTGTAGGGTGGCAACCCCCTGCCAGACACCTTTAAAGTTTAATAAATAATAATTCTACTTACATCATAATATAAAATCTGAGTTTTATATATGTTACTTGGTCAACTGTTCAAAGATGTTTCCCAAACGACCAGACAGTTTCAAAGGTTCTAACACTCTCCCAGACATAGTTGAAGATCAGCTGTAGGGGCGAGCGCAGAGGTGGTTTATATACTATATGCAATATAAGTATAAGTAGTGAGTATGATTTATTGGTCAATCCAATCGTACAAAAATATTATTTTTATAAATTAAAAATATCTTTCAATTCATCATCATTCTCCTACTCTTATCCCAATTGCTTGGGATCGATACAATATGTACTCTTCTTTCATAGTACATATTGTAAAAGTTATTGGCAATAGTTTTATGACCGGCCGCCTGCAAGAACAACCAACGTCAACAAGTCTACCCTCCTTGGGAATGTAATCGTTAACCAAACGGCCTCAGATGGAATTGGCCCAGGTCGTTATAAGGCTCTTAGTCGTCTTTTACAACATCCACGAGCAAAGTAAGGGTTGGTAGTATTCGTAGCCGCTTCCACACAGCAATATCTTTATGTCGATGCTGTTCGGCTCCAAATGTTCATCAATACATATACAGTCTCTGATGTCAACGAAGCTTTTAACATCAAGAAGTTACGGAATTTCGATGCTAGTAGTCTACCACCATTAAAAGCGAGCTGGTAGGTACAACACTTTCTACGAGCAAATTATATATCCACTATTTGGAATAATGCCCACTTAAAACATCCTAGCGTATACCAGCCAGAAAATAATGGTTGGGTACGCAAAGATAACAAATATTATTTCAAATGGTTCGATGGAGATCAGCTCCCAAACTTTGTCACTGATGCACTGATAGCTCCATCAGGTATTTAGTTGTTTGTTATCTTAATTATTTTACATTAATTTTTAGTTGTTCAAATTCTACTACCTTGTTTATATTTTTTTTTTAATCTGAAGAAGAAGACGATAATGAAAATGATCAAGTTACAAACTGCAGTAGCGATGAAGGAATTGACATCGGTGAAGCTAACTACTTGTATAATGATTAAGTTCTTTTTTTTATATTATTAAAATATATGTTCTTTTATATTATAATTAAATTGATATCAATTGAAAGATATTGCTGTGGTAGCGGCTACGAATACTACCAACCCTTACTTTGCTCGTGGATGTCGTAAAAGACGACTAAGAGCCTTATAACGACCTGGGCCAATTCCATCTGATGCCGTTTGGTCAACGATTACATTCCCAAGGAGGGTTGACGTCTGGCAGGCGGCCGGTCATAAAACCATTGCCAATAACTTTTACAATATGTACTATGAAAGAAGAGTACATATTGTATCGACCCCAAGCAATTGGGATAAGAGTAGGAGAATGATGATGAATTGAAAGATATTTTTAATTTATAAAAATAATATTTTTGTACGATTGGATTGACCAATAAATCATACTCACTACTTATACTTATATTGCATATAGTATATAAACCACCTCTGCGCTCGCCCCTACAGCTGACCTTCAACTATGTCTGGGAGAGTGTTAGAACCTTTGAAACTGTCTGGCCGTTTGGGAAACATCTTTGAACAGTTGAACAAGTAACATATATAAAACTCAGATTTTATATTATGACGTAAGTATATTATTTATTAAACTTTAAAGGTGTCTGGCAGGGGGTTGCCACCCTACAAAGTGTCTGGCAACGGATGGTATGATATGCTAATAGTATCCTGTAGAACATACTGAAAAATTGCGCATTATGCTATAATGTTTTTGGGCAGCAATTATGCTCACCTTTGCTACCTGTTACCTGCCAAAGCCACCACGGTTCGAGATTCATAATATCAAATCCTTCTTACCTGCTGTAGGGTACTTGCACAGAATTTTTTTTAGCCTTTATACTATCTGGTAGGTCTGGCGATCACGGGCTCTCCCTCTATTATCATGATTCTCGCGTGATAACGGATTAAGAATGTGATATATATATATATATATATATATATATATATATATATATATATATATATATATATATATATATATATATATGTTAGATAGCATTAGTTTCTTATGGGAATCATAAAAACCGGCTAACCGTCCTACCTCACCGGGTAGGGAGCAGCTGCATTGTTTTCGATAACTCATTAACTGCATTTGTCCACCCGCTTGCAGTAAGTAACATTTACGACATTATCTCTCATCGTTACTTTATCTAACTGTGAATGTCGATTGGAGTACGAATGAATGGCTGGAACATCATTTTGTAAATCTTCTTCTTCTGCAAATCAATTAATGTCTTGCTATTTGATCTATTGTTTTTTTTTTTTGGAGACGGGCTACGGTACGTTACGCCTCGCTAAATTTGGTCTACTATAACACGCATCTCAGGTATAGCTATATGAACTAGACCCTATACCATTAGGGTTTTATTACGAGTTTTACTTTTCATGAAGTAATGGCGTCGTCGTGTTTATAATTTTTATTCTTACTCTGTCACCACAAGGAAATGTTATAATTGATTTGAACTATTTTTATAATCTATATCTATAAAAGAGGATGTTTGTATATATGACATCGCTAAACTCAGAAACTATTCGAGCAGTCATTATAAAAATTGGTATGTATATGTATTTTTTCCTGGAGAAGGTTTATATGCTATCCACTTTGTGAGACTCACTACCAGGCGACGCTGCGATGTGTCAACTTCTACAAACAAACCAACGGTCTGGGTTTGATAGTAGTAGGTATATAAATTTACTACATTAGTTGAAAAATTATGGTTATATTTTTAATATGTTCTCAGTTTTCTATCTTCAAAATGCCATTAAACCAACAGATTAATAGAATAACATCTTCTCGCAACTTTTTGTTATATCTCCTTTCTCGGAATGCACTTAAATTATACTATAAAAATGGTTCTTATATATTATACCGTGGGCAGTTTTAAGTGTTCGTAAATTCATAAATTAACTAAAGCTAAAGTTATATTGGTTACTTGTGATAAAAGTTTAGATAAATGTTTCTATATATTATTAAGTTTAGAGAAAAGGTAGGTACTTATATACTAAGTTCGATAAAAGTTTCGTATATATTATTAAATTCAGATCTTTTATCTCATTATCATCATCATTCTCCTACGCTTATCCTAATTACTTGACGTCGATACAATATGTACTCTTCTTTCATAGTACATATTGTAAAGTTATTTGCAATCGTTTTATGACCGGCCGCCTGACAGACGTCAACCTTCCTTGAGAATGTAATTGTTGACTAAACGGCATCACATGGAGTTGGCGGAGGTCGTTATAAGGCTCTTAGTCGTCTTTTACGACATCCACGAGCAAAGTAAGTGTTGGTAGTATTCGTAGCCGCTACCACACAGCTTTTATCTGTTCTTATATAATTATCTCATGGTTAATTGTAACTGTTGTGGTTGTGGTATATTGTAGTTATTCGTGATAGTATAGCTGCGAAGAATAAATAAAATGTTCAAAAAAAAACAATAATCTGTTAGAAAAATACACAAATCTAACTCTTAGTTTTATTATCTCTAGATATAGGTACCGGGGGAGACCGAGACTAACCTACCTAGACCAGATCGGTCATGTACTTGAAGGAAGGTGGAGTCAAGAGTCTCCGAAACCGGCGAGCGTGTATGAAGAGAATTATGAATGTTGAGGAAGCGAGTGAAGTATGCAAGGATAGAGTTCTCTGGCACTCTGTTCTCTCTGCCTACCCTGCAAGGGACATGGCGTGATTATGTATATATATATATATATATATATATATATATATATATATATATATATATATATATATATATATATATATATATATATATATATATATATTATATATATATTATCTCTAAGCATAAAAACTTGTTTATATAACTTAAGATATCAAATGCAAAATCTCAGTAATTTAAAATTAACCTATGTTATCTAACCATTTTTTTGAAAGGAAATTTATAATTTGTATTAGAGTAGTATTTCTTTTAAAGAGAAAATAACATTTTAGTATAAATAAATACTTCTAAAATATAGGCAGGAAGTGAACTAAGAACCTGAACGTTAATTTAAGGAAGCAATATACTCGCTTAGGCCCGATGTCGTCTTCTTTAATTACTGCAAATCCAACGCAATGCTTGATTAAACTATTTCCGAACAAATTAAGTGTACCAACGGAGCCAGACTTCACAAGATTGAACCCAATAAAGACGTAATGTCATTACCTGCTATGGGTACACCATAATCAAATTGTGAAGCTATTTATTTTTTATTAAAATTGTCACGCCTTCAGTTCTGCCGTTTGCGATTTCTCCAGTTTATCGTCGTCAGCCAGGAATTACAATTTGTATAATATTTGTTGAGTTTGAATTCAAAGGCGAATGAAAATTGATCATGGCAGGATTTAAAATCAGCGTAAAACATTTCCTCCAACTACGTATAATGTGGTGTATTATTATTAATTTTTTGATACAAAATATGTATGTAAAGAAGTGATTCATTTCTGTGATTATCCTTCTAATTTGTACATGTTTTACTAATATTAAATACGTTAAGTTTAGTTATTATTAGACCGCTTGGCTGGATTCCTGCCCAACATCCTCCTTAATTTTTGATTGATTAGCAAATCCAACCTGTTGGTTTGTTTGTAGAAGTCGATATATAACAGCGCCGTCAGCTGGCGAGTTACATCAATGGGGATAATATATAAACCTTCTCTGTGAAAAATACATACCAATTTTCATAATAATCGGTTAAATTGTTTCTGAGTTTAACGATGTCATATATACAAACATCCTCTTTTATAGATTAGATTGTCCTCTTTTATGGTGGAAATCCATTATTATTTTAAAACGGAGGAAAAGAAGAGAGACGTGCGTCTTTTCTACGTTTAATCAATACAGTTATTGCTTAAGATGACAAACGAGTTGGCAGCACACGCGATGGTAAGTGTCACTGCCGCCTATGGACCTTTGCAATACCAAGGATATAGCGAAGTCTCTGCCTACCAATACAAACCCCAAACCCACCCCAGTTGGGCTTCCGGCTCTCTCACTCACAGAACGAAGCGCAGTAGAATATTACCATAACTCAGACGTCGATCTTATGCGAGAGTGTAATACTACCACGGACGGACCGGCCCGCGGCTGTAGACAGAGAACTGTCCATAGCGTTGTCCTACCACTATGAGATTTCAAGACCGCATTTCAAGAACGGGAGGGTATGACCAAGATGGAATAGGATATAAAGAAATAAGTGTATGCGTGTTACATTTTACCTATGATTGTTTTGAATTGAGATGTATAATAGAGTATATGTAGCTAGTTTTTTTTACTACGTTTAATTCTAACCAAGTTTTCCATGCCAAAGGGCCGTTAGGTCAAATTACATAAAACCTATTATACAAACACGCAAGCCGCAACGCTTCGCTCCTTCCCCTTGTTTTACATACCAAAATGTAATGGGAGTACAATCGCCTATAATTCAAAATATGTACCTACATTTCTTGTCCATAAACTCACATAATGACTAATAGTTTTAAACGTGTTATGACTTATTATATTAAGCTTTTATAGGTGCACTCCATAATAGGAGAGGTTTATTTATTGTAACATGCTGATTCGGTTGGTATAGGGTTTTATTGTGAGTTTACCATCTCTTTTATAGATGATCTAGATGCTTCACATTCTTTGGTTGTCTTTTAAAATAACTACGGGCAAGATATGGGGTTACTGAATTGTATTCTTACTCCGTTACTATTCAGAAATTAATATAATCTGAAATATCATTTATTCTTTATAAATTTGTCTCAAAATATTTCTTATGTGATTACTTCAGAAATTGTAATTATTTAAAATCTCGGGTATCTTTTTTTTAAGGTGGTATAGCGTAGTCTGATTAAATCGAATGTTTTAAAAACATAGAAATTATGGCAAATTATTGTCTCTACTTTTTAGTATGTTTACTATACAATCAAAAAGTCTATTTTTTCGAGTGCATTTAATCATTGTCCTGATTCTACTCTCATCCCAATTATTTGGGGTCGACGCAATCTACGATCGTACGTATTGGAAAAGTAACTGGCAATAGTTTTATGACTGGAAGTCTGGACGACGGTAACTCTCCTTGGGAATGTAATAGTGACCAGACGGCATCAAGCGAATATGGCCTAAGTCGATATAAAGCTCTTAGTCGTATTTTACGTCATCCATAAGCAAAGTAAGTTTTGTAGTATCCTTAGCCGCTACCTCACAACAATTTCTATTTCTTTTTTAGTGCATTTATTAATTCGAAAATTATTTGTGTTTTAGGAAAGACTTCAAAATAATTTGTTATTAAGCTTATTGATGACTTCCTAGAACATATAGCTACGGTGATTATTTACTTATAAAGTCAACAGAATGATGAATGATGATAACGATGAAATAATATTTTCTTAGCCTAAAAAATTATACATAAAGAATTCTGCAAAACATGTGGAGTAATAATTTAATATAAATTTGCCTTGAGTCTCATATGGGAAAATTTAGATGCGAAGAAAAATGTGGAATAAACTTACCCTGTGGATAAAGCATAGATTAGAAGACAAATTTCTCTCTTTTTTTTTTTTTTTTTTGGGTGGGCTACGGTCGGCGCACTCCTCGCATCACTCCGTCCGCGGCGACAGAGGGGCGTAAGCACGCACACCCGTAACTCACCTGTGATACCTCGCCTTCGTCACTGGACCGACCACCGGAGCAGCGTGAACTTGACGTCAGTGGCCGGCCCGACGGAATACCACCAAATTTCTCTCTTGCCCAAGAGTGAAATGTATACAGGCTGAAATGTATACGTGATTATGTTAATTGCACCTACACTGATAAAATAATAAATCAAATCAAATCATTTATTTTGCATAAGCCCCATAGAGGCACTTACATATTGTCAATTTTACATTGTTTTTTAAATTAAATTTAATTAATCTACCACCGGATCGGAAAGCAGCCACATACTGAGAAGATCCGGCAAGAAACTCAGTGGGCTCGTCATTTTTTTATTTTTGTTTATTATATTTTTTCACGAAAGAGTTTGGTTACATGTTTAATTTATGCTAGCTCCAGTGATATGCCCTTCGAGTAAAGATTCATTTTTTTTTAAATTTTGTATATAATACAAAATTAAATTAAGAATATTTATAAAACAAAAAAGAAACAAAAATGGCTGGTCCAGATCCCACAAGCGGCACCCGATCACGAGTTAACTATTAGAGCAGCCATCACGCCCCTCAACCACATTAGAGGGAAGGAAGAGACCCGCTCCACGTAGCTACCGCAAGCAGAGACCTTTTCAGTGAGCATGACCACACCATAATCTATAAATTTGAAACAAATAGCTTGGATAAATAAATACATAACTCGTTAGGCAAAACACGCTACACTGTACAATTAAGACAATACAAATAATACAAGAGTATCAGACGACAGTGAGGATCAGCGTCAGAACGCTGTAAGAGATAAACATTAAAAGGGCAATTGCTGAGAGAGGAGCTGCTCATAACCATTCCGTATTATTAGATTAGATTTAGATAATCCGAAATGCTGTAATATCCTTTTCTGCACAGTCTGTTTTTGATAGCCTTTTTGAACTTATTCATTGGCATATCTCGGATATCTTTAGGCAGTTTATTGTAAAAGCGTATACATTGCCCCATGAAAGACCTACTAATTTTTTGTAGGCGAGTATGATAGATAACTAGATTATCCTTATTCCTAGTGTTCACACGGTGAATATCACTATATTTATCAAATTCATTAATATTTTTTTTTACATATAATATGTTTTCGAATATGAATTGTGATACAACGGTTAGAATGTTTATTTCCCTAAATTTTTCTCTCAGTGAAGCTCTTGGCCGTAGATTATAAATCGCGCGGACAGCCCGTTTTTGAAGAACAAAGATGTTATTCAAATCTGCAGAGCAACCCCAAAGCAGTATGCCACAAGACATAAGACTATGGAAGTAGGCGAAATAAACAATTCTAGCCGTTTCAATATCGGTTAACTATCGAATTTTTTTTACCGCATAAGCCGCTGAGCTTAGCCTACTTGATAATTTTTCAATCTGAGGACCCCAATGGAGTTTAGTATCGATGGTAATACCCAAAAATGCCGTGGACTCCACAAGCTCTAGGGCCACACCATTCATTTGAACACTGGTTTAAACTAGTCTCATATTAGGTGTGGTATTTTTAATACATTTGGTTTTCTTTTCATTAAGAACCAAGTTGTTTGTACTGAACCAATGAACAACATTTGACAGAGCGTTGTTCACATCGTCATAATTAATCATTTGTCTTTTAATTTTAAACAATAAGGAGGTATCATCTGCGAACAATACTATGTTTTGGTTATCCCCTACATAATAATCCTAATCACTATCGTCCAATTTCTATTCTTCCTTTCTTTTCTAAATTGCTCGAAGCTTGTGTTTGTAAACAGTTATCGCAATTTGTCTTCTCCAACAATATTTTAAGTCCACTTCAGTCTGGTTTCAGGCCTGGACATAGCACAGTCTCGGCTCTTCTCAAAGTGATTGGCGACGTGAAGGCTGCTGTGGAGGATACTATGATTACTGTACTGGTTCTGGTAGACTTTTCTAACGCCTTTAACGTAGTCAGTCACGAGATTCTGCTATCTATACTGTCTCACTTCATGATCTCTTCGGATGCTTTGGAATGGTTTTCATCCTATCTTCAGGGTCGTCAGCAGTCCATCCGGATCGATAATACATCATCTGATTGGTGCTATCTGGATGCTGGCGTCCCTCAAGGCGGTATGCTTTCTCCTCTTCTATTCTCTCTCTTTATTAATCTCTTAACCTCAGAACTTCAGTGTGCGTATCATTTGTATGCCGATGACCTACAGCTTTACTCCCACGCTAAGCTGGACGACCTGCAGTTGGCAATTGACAGCATCAATCATAATCTAACAACGATAAACGTCTGGGCTGCGAGATTTGGCCTGGCAGTGAACGCCGATAAGTGTCAATGCATCTTGGTCGGTAGTCCTCGCATTATGAGTAGAGTTGATACTCACACCTTGCCATCAGTTATATACAACGGAATAGTCATACCCTATAGTAGTCATGTAAAGAACCTCGGCCTTTTTCTTGATTCGACGATGGAGTGGCAAACACAAATCACTTACATCTCAAAGAAAGTTACAGGGTCACTCCGCGCACTATATCGCTTAAAGAATTTTTTTCCAGTCGAGACCAAGACAGTGCTGGTACAAACATTAGTCCTTCCTATCATCGATTATGCTGATGTGTGCTACCTCGACCTGAATGCAGATCTGCTCAATAAACTGGACCGACTTCTCAACAATTGCATTCGATTCGTTTTTAACCTACGCAAATTCGACCATGTATCCAAATTACGCTTTCGGCTCAATTGGTTACCGATCAGGCAAAGACGAAACTTGCGAACTCTTACTTTTCTGTATACTTTTTTAAACTCTCCCAATGTCCCCTCCTATTTAAAACATCACTTTCAATTTCTTAGCACCACTCATGACCGTAATCTTCGCTCTTCCAACAATCTCTTTCTCCACTGTCCCTCTCACTCCTCCAGTCTGGTACACTCTTCCTTCGGTATCCAGGCTGTTGTTCTCTGGAACTCGTTGCCTCTTGAAGTCAAAAAGGTCCCTAATCGTGACACATTCAAAGCCAGGGTCAAACGATTATTTTTAGACTATCTAGCGGAGTCAACTCAACTATGACTGTCTCATCTATAATTTCTATAATTTATTTGTATGTATATATGTATGTACGTATATATACGTAGTATGTGTATATAGTTATATATTTATTTATTTGTATATGTATGTTTATAGTTTTATATGTAGGTATTTCTTTGTATATATGTATTTGTATATAAATAAGTATGAATATATGTATTTTTTGGGCATCCCGCATAATTTAATTAAATTTGTTACTGTTTTCATTGTTTTTAAAAATATTTTATACTTACATTGCACCTACCACGCATTATTTCTGCTCCACCCAAGGTCGACTGGTAGTCATTAATATATACAAGAAACAGAAATGGCCCCAGAATGGATCCTTGTGGAACGCCCATTTTTATAACAGAACCAGATGATCGTACACCATTAACATCGACCCTCTGAATTCTGTTGTACAAATATGATGTTAAAAGTTCGAGAGCCTTATTCCTGATCCCATAGTGGTATAATTTCTTGACGAGAATTTCGTGGTGTACACAATCAAACGCCTTGGATAAATCGCAAAATATACCTAAAGCATCATGCGATTTCTCCCAGGCTGTAAAGATATTTTTTAATAATTCTATACCCACATCAGTAGTAGAGCAATTCTTAGTGAAGCCAAATTGTTATTTGTGAAATATATCATGTCTCTTAAAATGATGTAACATTTGACTAAGCATAAGTCTTTCAAAAACTTTACTAAGTGTGGGTAGTATGGAAATTGGTCGAAAATTATTAAGATCAGACATGCTACCCGCTTCGAATAAAGGAATCACTCTACTAATTTTCACGAGATCAGGAAATACGCCTCGAGCAACACAACCATTAAACACAGATGCCAGATGGGGGGCAATAATATCAATTATAGAATTTACTGTCTTTACAGAAAAGCCCCATAAATCAGCTGTCTTCTTAACATTAAGATTTTTAAAGGAGTTTATGATATCATTCCTACTGACATCTGAGAATTCAAAGGATGTGTCGCATTTTACAATACACTGTTTCAAGAGTGACTCGGCTAAAATAGTAGAACACATCAATGATTTAGTTGTCAGTAAAGGAATATTACTGAAATATTTTTCAAATTCGGTTGCCACTTCTTCGTCCGCACATATATTTTTATCATCAATAATTAAATTGAAGTCCTTCTTCCGTACAGTATTTCTATCAGTTTCACTATTTATCACGTTCCAAGTCATTTTAATTACATCACTAGATCGTTTGATTTTATTTCTCAGATAAATTGCTTTAGTAGAGGAACAGGCACGTTTGAATATTTTAGAATATTTTTTTTACAAATTCTAAGAACACTGGACTATGGTTATAAGACTTTTCGTCATAAAGATCATATAACCTTCGTCTACTCTTGTAGATACCACAAGTTGCCCATTCACTAAAGCCAGCAAGTACTCCAATTGTTACAGTTTTAGGTTTAAATATCTTACTAAATTCATCATCAATTATGTGAAATAGGGATGTATACAATTCATTGGGGTTATCATGAAAAGGCAATAATGGTATTTTCATACTCAAATTGTGTTTAAAGTGCTCTAAGCGGCTGACATTAATAGGAACAAAGGTAATGCATTCTTGTGGAATCCTATTAGTTCTAGGAAGTACAACAAGTTGTCCGCAGTGATCTGATTCTAATGTGTTTATAATGGATTTACTAATCAGTTTAGCATTTATAAAATTATTATCTATACAAGTTGCACTCCCAGCAGTTATCCTAGTAGGTTCCAGGAAAGCATTATATAAGTTATAAGAATTCATTAAATTTTAAATTTTTGTGTTATATTATTATTGTCTAATAAATTAATTTTAAAATCCCCACAAACAGCAACTGTTTTATTCGAGGCTGAGGTTTTGAGTAAGATATCTTCCATTAATTTCTCAAAATCATCACATGGGGAGCATGGGGGTCTGTATACGCATACAACTATGAACTGCTCAGACTCAACACAAGCAATTTCAATAACACGTTCAACAGACAATCTTACAATATCTTTTCTTTCCTTAGATTTAATTAATTTATTTAAAATTATTAAAGAGCCACCTCGTATTATATTGGTTCTGTTGAACGAGCTAACAACCTGGTGATTGGGAAAATTGAACATCAATTGGTTACCTTTAAGCCAGTGTTCAGTAATGCAGAGAAAATTTATATGGCAACCATTTAAAAATAATTCAATCTCCAAATCCTTACCTAACATAACTTGAATATTTTGATGTACCAGACTGATTGACTTATATGTATTCTTATGGCTATTTTTAAAGCAAGAGGAATTCTCTATTGTCTTATTGAGTAATTTAAATGAATGTCATTATTTCCACAATTGGAAATGTTACAACTAAATAAAAGACAACATTGTTTTTCACTATTACCAAGAATTATAATACACAACGATTAAATTTTATAGAGCCTTGTTTATTAGTTTTAGTTAGTAGGGTACTCAGTTGAGCAATAAAACATTGTTAATTATCATATTTCTGTATAATTGAGGTTGTTTTATATATTGACTAAAAGTGATTTAATTAAAATTATATTTCAATATTTCCATATGGCTATGGAGTAAGAATAATATATAATAATTAATATATCTAAGTCCATAATTGGATATCAGCTGCCTATTTTTCTGGCAATCCTTTAACTATTTTTTTTATGTCATCATCATCATCTCAGCTTAAATATGTCCCACTGTTGGGCTCGAGTCTCCTCGATAATGGGAGGGAAATGACCTACCACGCTGGTCAGGCGTGTTAGTATAGGGTTTTGTTTCGAGTTTTCCATCTCTCGAGTAGATGTTATATGCGTTTTATATCCCTTAGCCACCTCGTATGATCACCCACGGGTAAGAAAAGGGTGAATTCTATTCTTACTCCGTGACTACACGGGTTTTTTTTTATGTATTTATTATTAATTGTAGTGTACATATTATATAAGTATAATCCTACAAACTGCAAAACAGTTTGAAGGCCCTGTCTCGTAGTTGCACATGACACGTGTACATTACGTATATATTCATTAGTCTCATACACTTATCCATGTGGATATATATATATATATATATATATATATATATATGTATGTACATATACTTAGATATATTCATATTAATAATAAAAAACATTATTATATAAATATTTACATATTGCAGACATAAACATATTAATAAATATGAAGATATCTAAGTACTTTTTCTTTAAATAAAAAAAGAAAAATAAAAATCGATATAATAAACAAATCATTTATCAACTTAATAAATTAGTTTTCTCCTTAAATTCCCTTACTTTTCATTCATTGATTTTGTGTTTACAATTTGCCTATATCTTATGTATCACATATATAATTACTATGGGCACTTATTTAAATAAATTAAATATATATAAAAATATAAATACTAATATTTAGTTAAATTTATCTATAACTAGCGATCCGCTCTCGCTTCGCTTCGGTTACGTCAGATTAGTTGTGTAGTTTACTTTCACGACATAGAATTCCTTAGGATAAAAAGAAAGTCCACACCAAATTCCAAGTTTGTAGGGTCAGTATTGGAAAATGTGGATTTTTTGGTTTAACACCTACGCAACCCCCTTTAGGGTTGGAATTTTTAAAAAAGCCGTTCTTTATTTACCTCTGTATCATAACACAAATATGCATACCGAAATTCAAGTCTGTAGGAGCTATATGTAAAAATTAGATTTTTACACCCCAGCAACACCCCTTGCGGGCTTTTTTTTTTGGGTGGACTATGGATGCGTCTCGCCCCGCCAGATCGGTCCGGGGTGACGGAAAGGCGGCGCGCGACCCCATAAACCCACCGTAAAAATCTTCTCTCTTCGCCGTGTGAGCGGGCCACCGGGACCCGATTTTTAACTTGGGTGGCCCGCCCGGCGGTTTACCCTCGCGGGTTCCTCTCGTCGACGGCAAAATCTGTCGGGGCGTCGCCCTCACGCGGTGGCCTCACGTTGGGTGACCGGACAATTCCCCGGTCCGATCACCCGAAGCCTCGGTTAGGGCGGCATCAGGCGCAGGTATTCGCGCCTGCGCCGCCCCGGCCGCTGGCGGCGGCCCGGGTCGCGGGAATCCTCCCGGACTCGTTCCGCCGCTTCCTTCTGCGAGAAGACAGCCTCGCAGAAGGCGGCGACTGCGTCCCAGTTCCTGACGCTGTCGAACATCGCCCTCGCGACAGCCGGCAGCGTCAGGTCGGCACCGATAACAGCGACGAGATCACGGCGCTGCCCGTCCCAGCTCGGACACACCTCCAGCGTGTGTTGCGCCGTGTCCTCGTCGCTGCTGCAATGGTGGCAAGCCGGAGTCCATTCCCCATACGCGACAGTGTGCAGGTACAAACCGAAGCACCCGTGCCCCGACAATACCTGCACCAGCCGAAAGGAGAGGACTCCGTGCCGCCGCTCCATCCACTCCATCAGTACGAGCCGAAGGGCCTCAACGGTCACAACACCGTGCCTAGGCCTCTCCAGCCGCGTACACCCCTTGCGGCCTTGGAATTTCGTAAAATCCGTTCTTAGCTGACCTTTACTCGGCAAAAGGAATATTCCTACCAAATTTAAAGTCTATAGGCCTTATGGTTCCAGAGATATCGTGATGAATCAATACATAGGTGGAAATCTCTTATATATATATATATATATATATATATATATATATAGATTACTACGGGCACTTATTTAAATAAATTACATATATATAAAAATATAAATACTAATATTTAGTTAAATTTATCTATAGTATAAAACTACATTAGAGTAAAGGAAATTAATAACTGTTGAAGCGTTTACGACGCACTACCGAATTTATAAATCTGTGTTTATAATGCGACACATACCTACCTATTTATTTAAAATGCGATAAGAGAAAATGAAAAGTGTAAATTGCCGTGTAAATTTATATTATACTTTTATATAGTCCCATGATTCGATAACAAATCGAATAAGTTTTTTTTCAAGAGGTTTACAGTTGAACTCACAGGTCATGTACAGCCGCGTGATAATTTTCGTAGGCAAGTAATATAAATCTAAGTTTCGATAAAAAAAGATATATGATTATAATATTTGCATTGCCTTATGTCTTGAACGTTAAGTCTCACGAAATTAAGTCTTTTTATTCAGTTGACTGAGCTGTATTACACCGACATATAACTCATGTAACTCTCAGTCCCTTGTAACAGTAGTGGTTAGCGGTTTGAAATTTATTTTTGCCGTCAAAATTCAATAATTTCTATCCCATTCCGTATTTTAATCCAAAATTGGACGATCAGTAGTATTGTCTTATATGAGTAATGTTTACATTTAGATAACAATTTGTATTTTCAGTAGCACTTGTTGGTATAATTCCAAAAAATGTACTTGGAAGTATAAAGACACAATTAATAAAAGTTACGGATGACGACATTCATAAACTTCTAAATCTTGTGCAAAATCAATTACAAGATCACACAGATTCAAATATCTTTACTGATGGAGATTCCAATGATAGCACTAATGCTTCCGACGATGCGGAGTTGCATAATAAAGAATTAAGAGCAGTAAATGTTTTGGATATAATTGGTCAAAAAATGTCAGAAAAAAGATCCACCGAGTTGCTGAATCAGCTTCTGAAACATAAACATAGTCATAATAATCAAGCTTCTGGTTATGATAAAAATGCTAATAATCATGTTAGTGGTGATACTATACAAGTATTGCAGACAATTATAAGGAAAATAACCAACAATGATCGCCATAAACCGCATGCCAATAAGAGAATCTCCAAAGGTCACGTAGCACCAAACCGTTTACTTGGTATTATAAAAGATAAAAAAAATGATAACTCTGATATTAATGAAAATTCACTGATATATTTAATTTTAAATGCTTATGGATTACAAAAAAGTACGGATAGAAACAGTGTTTTGAATACGTTGTAAGTTGGATAGATTATTTTATAGTTAATTTATTTTTTCTTCTTCTTTATTATAGTACCACTGTTGGACAGAAAGCTATATATGTAAGAGGTATATATATATATATATATATATATATATATATATATATATATATATATATCTAATATTTTGCGCTGATCAAAAAAGTCGGTAAAGGGAATTGAATTTATTAATGTTTTCTCTTTCTTCATCATCATAATTCCACTACTGGGCCTATACTATACATTTGACCTATTACAACATACTGGTTAGAGGGGTTGGTAAAGGATTTTATTTCGAGTTTTCCCTCTCTTGAACTTCTTCACCATAAGTGTATTAAATTAGTTTATACTCTAAAATATAAAATGGTAATGGTAGGTAATTAAATTTTTGTAGGACATCGAAGTTGTTATCGTTACCGTCATCGGTAAGCCATAATAATCAAGAAAATCCAAGGTTACAACGCAAGAAAGAACATTCAGCGAGCGTAAATGTTGAGAGAAGACGAGGATCTGGAGAAAGTTAGTATTCAATAAAATTTGCATAGGGTGATATTTACTTGACTAGTAGTAAATACTTTTCTATTTGTGTTCTTAAGATTTGACCATCTCTTATATAGGATTACCCTCGAATGCTATTGATCATCATCATTCATCATTATTCTCCTGCTTTTATCCCAATTATTTGGAGTCGACGCAATATGTACCCGTACATAATGCAAAAGTTATTAGCAATAGTTTTATGATCGGCCGCCTGCCTGACGTCAAACTTCTTTGACAATGTAATTGTTGACCAAACGGCATCAGGTAGAGTTGGCTTGGTTCGTAGCATTCGTGGCCGCTACTATACATCAATAGATAAACTGATTGATCTGGACACAACTCCCTCGATCCTTTCGGGGCAATGGAAAGGTGGCGTGCGGCTCTATAACCTGCAGTGTACGTGTCTTTTAATTGCTATGTGAGCTAGCCATCGGAACTAAGCCCTTGTCTTCGGCGGCCTAACCAAGTCCTGTCCGGCTGTTTACCCATTCGGATGCCATCTTGGGTCGACGCCCCGGTAATGCCGATTGCTACTGGATCATCGCTCTTGCATAACCCCTCCATGGAAATGACGGACTCATTCCCGGTCCGATCATCTGTTGCCTCAGCAAGGGCAGCGTTAGGCGCAGACACTCGTGCTGCATTATCTGAGTTAACCACCTCACAGAACGTGATGACCACGACCTAGGTAAGTAAATGTACCATTACCGTAAATAACTATAATCAAATCATAAATAATTTTGTTTGTAATTTTGATTACAGTGTATGGACCCATGGATTCTGGTGAGGATAAACCAAAACGAGCACGGAACGGCATTAGAGGTGCAGGTCGAACTGCTATACCATACATAAGACATAGAGGTGAAAATATTTACGAGCGCGATTGATTGGTATTTAGTCTAAATAAAAAAAAATGAATTAAACTAATTGCAAATGGAAATATTTTATTTTTTTAATGATATACGTACCGAGATTGAGTTGAATACTTCTTTAGCTTTGTGGTTTAAGTAAACGTCCTTTGTCGAGTCTCTTAGCCATAATCCTCACGCGTTCTGAGATTCATGAGTAATTGTTTTGAATCTGGGTCTTATTTCTGTCTATCAAAAAGCCAATTTCATCAATCTATCCGTTCGATAGGCTGGTTAAGTTGTTTTAAAGAAAAAATAATTTTATTATTCTCCTCTATAAGTTAATGCAAAATAGTATATTTTATAAGAAGGAAGATAAGTTTAGTATGACTAAAAGAACTTTTAACGAAGTCCTGACTTGTTACGTACTTTCATTGATGCTAACCAAAATTCAGTTTTCTGCTATAGCTACAGTTTATGTTTTTTATAGGTACGCCACTCTGAAATAGTCAATCATATTTAAATTTATGTAACAAAATCCGTGTGCGGTTGAATTAAGAATATAATTCATCTACCCCTACCCCTCTGTTGTCCATGGGAGTCGTCAAATACGACTAAAGGGTAAAATAATATGCATGTAGCAGATATGTTACAAAACGTAACCCTATATCAATTCGCCTGACCAGCAATGGAACGTAAATGACCTAATGATGAATATACAATATAATAAAATAAAAAAGGATATAACTAAATAAAAAATATTTTATTTTCTAATACATTCTCAATTTCCGTAACTTTCTCTTTGATTGCAGTAACTTTAAGTAGCTGTTTAATTTACGTATCGCTTTCACGGTTATACACGTATATACATTATTTA
Organism: Lymantria monacha; assembly: GCA_905163515.2. Taxonomy (NCBI): domain Eukaryota; kingdom Metazoa; phylum Arthropoda; class Insecta; order Lepidoptera; family Erebidae; genus Lymantria; species Lymantria monacha. Next base: position 15,502,118 of record LR991083.1, read on the forward strand.
AATGAGTTTTAATCTGAAGCCATGCAATTTGTAAAAAGGTAGCGTAACAGGATTTTTTTATTGTGTATGAATTTAGGTTGTATATTATGTATGTATATTGCAAAAAGACGGTATTCCATGCCGTGTATTATTTAAAAGCATTAAACGATAATGAAACTTTTCAATAATTTTATAATTAAACTTTTCAATAATTAGCGTTATACTTTAAGTTATTATTGTGAAACATGTTTTCTAGCTAGTGGCTTAAATTAAATAAATTCGCTTATCATATTATATGAATACGTGAAAAACTTATTGAGGTTTATAGTTGCCTTTGTTATAAAATACGAACTATATGGTTACACCTGCGGATTTAAACTTCGGCAAAATTGTGGTATAATTTTGGATAAAAGTGGAATATTATTCAGTTTTCTATAGTTTACATTTAAAATAAATATTTGTTTTATATAGTAATCATTTTAGTATATGCACATACTTCTTTTTTTTGGTGGCGGGCTATGGATTGTTCACGGCCCGCTAAATCCGTCCGGGGCGACAGAAGAAGCGGTGCACGACCCCATAGACCCGCCTTACATGTACTTCTCAACACCGTGCGAGCCGGCCACCGAAACCCGGTCTTTGTCTTCGGTGGCCCGCCTGGCGGTTTACCCTCGCGGGTATCCTCTCGAGTCGACGCCCCGGCAGCTTTCGCCGTCGGGGTAACATCCTCACGCGGTGGCCTCGCTAACTGCACTTCTTATTAAATAATTTTGTTATTTTTAGTCGATTTTTTGTATTCGTTGGAGCAGAAAGTAACCGCACCCGAACGTGCCCAGGCTAGAAATGATTTATATTATAGCCATATCTTATTAGCTTCGGCTAATTTTAGTCTACGTACTCGAGTTTCTTTGTTTATCTGATTTTCAGAATACGTATTCTGTCTCAAATATGAAGTTGTATGATGAATGACAGAGATATACCAAATAGAAACGTAGACTATATGATATTCTTTCGATAAACATGGTTTTAAGAAAAATATATAGTTTATTGCTTTTGGTAGCAAACGAGCAAGCAGCACAATTGATGGTTCATATTACTGCTGATTATGGAACTTTGCAATATCAGAACAACAGTTAAACTATTGCCTAGCAGACAAAATCCAACCAAAAAGTTGGGCTTCCGGCTCTCTCGTTCACCTAACGAAGGCCAACAGCACATTGGTACTGCTCCAAAGGGATCGACCCTAAGCTGTAGGCAGAAAACTGTCTACAATGTGGCCCTGCCACTGCTCACACTAAATAATACGCACTGCGAAGGAAGTCAAATGACAATTGGGAGATTGTCATCCAAGTTGATAGAAAAATGGTTAAGTACTGGGAAATACAGCCATCGCCTTCTCACTAAGCACTATGAGTGGTCGTTTGAGTATTTTACATGTAAAATATCAATTCAATACTCAGTACTATCAATATCATAGTGGTACGACCACGCTATGGACAGTTCTCTGTCTACAGCCGCGGGCCGGTCTGTCCGGGGTAGTACTACACTCTCACAGAAGATCGACGTCTGAGTAATGGCAATGTACTATTTATTGCGCTTCGTTCGGTGAGCGAGAGAGCCGGCAACTCAATTGGGTGGTTTTGCGTTTTTCTTGGTAGGCAGCGGCCGTAAAGGTCCATGGGCGGCAGTAACATTTACCACCAGGTGTACTGTACACTTGCACAGTGGAACCCGGTCTTTATTTTCGGTGGTCCAGTCGGCGGTGTACACTCGCGGATATCCTCCCGAGTCGACGCCCGGATAGCTGGATAAAAGTCTCACCATCGGGGCGTCGCCTTCACGCGGTGGCCTCACTCCGGGCGACTAGACTAATCCCCGGTCCGGTCCGCCAATCCATCCATCCATCTATCAGCCCGTAAACGTCCACTGTTAGACATAGACCTCCCCACGAGAATACCATTCAACACGGTCCCGCGCCACCTGCATCCAGTGGTTTCCTGCAACCTTGATAATGTCGCCAGTCCACCTAGTGAGGGTTCGTTCTGCGCGGCACCGTCCGATTCATGGTTTCTACTCGAGAATCTTTCTTCCCCAACGGTTGTCGGTTCGTCGAGCGATGTGTCCTGCCTATTGCCACTTCAACGTGCTAATTCTTCGGGCTATGTCAGTTACACCCGTTCTTCTACGGATTTCTGTATTCCGGATTCTATCACGTAGAGAAATACCGAGCATAGCCCTTTCCCTAGCACGCTGAGCAACTTTAGCCTTTTGATGAGGCCAACATTTAGAGACTACGTTTCAGTTCCGTAAGTCATCTCTGGTAACACACACTGGTTATAAACCTTTGTTTTCAGACACTGTGGAATATTAGACGAGAAGATCCTCCTAAGTTTCCCGAACGCTGCCCAGCCGAGTTGGATTCGTCAGCTGACCTCTTTCTCGAGATTGGATCTACCTAATTGGACTGTTTGTCCTAGGTAAACATAGTGATCGACAACTTCGAGAATCGCATTCTCAACCAGGAGCGGTACAGGGAATGCCTCAACTAAAATATAATAATATCCCTAAGACATCTTTTACGACATTTACAGGCAAGATAAGGATGGCCACCGAAGTCAAAAATCGGGTACCGGTGGTCCGCTCGTACGGCGAAGAGAGAGGAGTTTTACGGTGGGTTTATGGAGTCACGCGCCGCCTTTCCGTCACCCCGGACCGATTCGGCGGGGCGAGACGCATCCATAGTCCACCAAAAAAAAAGGCAAGATAAGGATTGGTCAATTGTATTCTTACTTTGTCACCACACTGAAGGTGTATCCTTTACAAACAAAAAAATAATGGACAGATATTATACCCAGAGTCGAAAATCGTTTATGGATAGCACAAAGTAGTATCTTCTATAGCGATCAAACCCATAACCACGCGGTACGAGAAGTCGGTTATTAGAGCATTCTGTCTGTACAGTCGAGTTGAGTCTTCTTTCCGCCCACGTGGCACACTGCGAGTATTAAATAAAGTGTTGAGATGATATCCACCTGATTAAATTATGGCAATGGTAAATAGTCAAGGACCCCACTCCACGGTTATACTTTGTTTAGGTTCATATGATAAGAATAGAAATGTTTGACTCTCACTTATCAGCACCAGGAGATAATTTCTCTCAGATTAGTAGATACACCATGAATTTTCCTTTTCATTATATATTTCTTTCGGTTTTGGTATACAACTAAGAAATCTAATATAATAAAAATAAAACTACTTTATATTTCATTTACGTTTTTACTAATTCATATTTTTTTTTCTATAATAATAATAATTTTATATTACGAGTATATCACAGTCTTCACTTTATTAAGTGGATAATTTCATTATAATAGTGTATTACACAAATTGAACCATTAGGATGTCATTTTAGATACATAAATTGTTTAAATGAATGATTTATTAAAAATTGCAAAATAATATAATGTTATTTATTATCTTTACGTGCATATTTAATTGATAAACATTATATGAACTATTATTATAATAGTATACCTAATTTAGTGATACTATAGGTAGGATAATACATTTACCTGCGTCTGTAGTACTCTAAATAAAAATGAAAAATACTCTATATGGTTATAATCAATTGATTATGTCCTTTATACCCATCTAAACGTTGTGATTTTTTTAATAACTATGTATTACGTGTGGTATGTATATATTACTATCTATTACATATCTAATTAGGCAACATTTTACTAGAATATTTTCAAGATTAATATTGATAATAATTTCTAATTTTATCTTTTTAATCTTCAGCACAATGATGACGGTTGCTCAGTAAGTTGAATGAATTTTATTAAAATACATTTCAAGTTTTTCCTTTAGTACAATAATGAATATAATAATACAGTAAATATAATATGAGTATTTCAAATTATTTCTAGTGAAATTAAGCTCACTTCTAATGAATTCAGTTTTGAACTTTATTTTAATAGGTACCCCTCTCTGTATAAGCTATACGTAATTTTTGCATTTGTAAAAATATTTTTTATACTTGGTTTTATTATAGCAAGTGGTTTTATTTGTACACTCTGCTCCTTCTACTACCTCTATATAGAATACAAGCGAAATTATATATTTATTTAACAATGTGTCATAGAGTTTTAAGTAATCTGTGCTCCATTTAAGTATATATATATATATATATATATATATATATATATATATATTTGCAAGGACATTATACACAAAACATATTTAATGAACACGGCACACGATTTTATCGCACACGTAATTATGAAATTCCTTTGAAGGGGAAATCTGTGTGGCATCCTGCGACTTTATTTATGTCGACTGTATTTTGTCTTAACTTTATGTTTCCGTTTCATTATAAATGTTCTTTTTTCAATATATTTATGTATCACTATATCGCCTAGTTATTACTTAAAATTATTTTAATTATTACAATAATTGACTAGAATATTCATGCTTATTAATTTATTCTATCATTTTATTCAAAAATGTTTGCGAATGAATGAATATAAGAAAAAAAAACTTTCTTTAAACTACAAGTATTTTAGCCTAAAGAAGTTAGTGCCGCTTAGAATCCACAAACCTTTAGGTTTGAAAAGTTTTATTTATAGTATTATAAGTTTTTTTAACTAGTTTTAAATATGATATAATTATGTGTTTTGGTTTACATGACTAGAAAAATAATCTTTTAAGGATTCGTTAAGAGATTTCGACAAATGACTAGAACTAACGTGGCAATTAAAGATAGGTTAATTAGACATCTAAAAGCATTTGCTATGCTATATAGAAAGTAGATAACCAAAATGTGAAGTGAATCATGCAATATTAATTAATAGAAATATCATAAATTGAAAAGCTATAAAGTTATATTTTTAAATAAACGTAAAAATAATTAAACGTTTTATAAATACGACACAGTCGTTTAGGCTTTTACCTATTATGCAAAAAACATTAATTAATTGTATTGTATATCTACTACTTAAATGCAATTGATCCCACTCCAGGCAATTCATGATAATATAACTTATGCACAAATGTGTGCATACCATTCTGGTCTAATAAATTACTTAGACACACCTACGTAAGTACATAATTGAACTAAGTACTCTAACACTATGTATGTAGTATGACTTCAAATCACCCATTTTGAACGTATCCTTTCACTAATTCAGTTACTAATTATACAATGTAATGGACCCTTTCTTTATTTTTCACATAATACGAAACGTCATTGTATTTCACTGTTAATCACTTTATAGTCTGTCTCGAGTTCGTTTCTAGCATACTGATGAGGCTATGGGCGTTTGTTCAAGACTGGGCCGCCGCGTGGGCGAGACTTGTCACCCTCAGAGGTAATTCGGTCTCGATACGCAACAAAGTACACCCATGCCTTTGTATAAAGATCCTCTTCGCTTACTCCTCCATAACCCGTTAACGTCCTCACCTTTCAGCGCAATATTGCTCTCTGTAAAATAAAATGTTTATATATATTTTGTAAATGAATTGGCAAGTTTAAAATATCAAGGCTTTGTATCTTTTATTATATTTCGGGATATAATTTCTAGAATAACAACTTTAACTTCAGCATTACATTGAAAATAGGTATAAATAAATTACATTACTTTACTTCTCTATGTATGTTTTAGCTGTGTAGTAGCGGCTACAAATACTACCAACCCTTACTTTACTCGTGGATGTCGTAAAAGATGACTAAGAGTCTTATAACGACCTGGGCCAATCTCATCCGATGCCGTGTGGTCAACAATAACATTCCCAAGGAGGGTTAACGTCTGGCAGGCGGCCGGTCATAAAACTATTGTCAATAACTTTTACAATATGTACTATGAAAGAAGAGAACGTATTGTATTGACCCCAAATAATTGGGATAACAGTAGGAGAATGATGACTTCTCTATTTATGTTTGTCAAATATAACCAAATCTCATTAAATAGAAAAACATAATTGTGGAAGATAGTTAAGCAAGATGTGGAGTATCTTACTTTTATTGCTTGGTTTTAGTATTTGACATTTTTTTATTAAGCTAATTTGATATGCATGATATTGGAAGTGGAAACCTGTAGTCACTATCCACCTTTCTAGTGGATTCACTTGGGTATAAACTCGTATATATAGCTGGCGATCTGGCCAAAACTTTGGTTTGATCTCCAGCTATATTTATGAGTACAATCATTTAATAATTTTACAGGTGTCTCCTACAAGGGGAATAAAAATAGCCTAATAGGTAATCTACGTTGCCTAGACGGTTAGATATAGTGCTTTGTTTCGAATTTTTATATGCTTATGAATACTTTTCGTAGTCTTTAATAATATCCATAGCAAGGCGAGACTTTGTATATTATATTTTTATTGAGGAACGGCATAGCAATTTAGCGTATATACTTTACATAAAAATGCGTAAGTAGATGGACTAAATATATAAATTTTGCGTATTCATTGACAAAGCTTCTAATTTAAATGTAAAGACAAAGAGCCAGGATTGTAGTACAAAGACCTAAATAAAGTGATGTTTATTTAATTTAGTAATAAGGTACGTCTTGAAGATTGCGTATGTGGGAAGTATTATTTTACAATGAACAGTTTTAATACTCTTAGGATTTAACAATGGAAAGACAAGGTCTTCCAACTTTATCATTCAAATTTAAAGCATAAATTACGTATTTCAATAGAGCATTGTAATGAGATGTATATTTTCTATTAACGTGATTTGCCATATAGAATAAAGTCCGCTGTCATAGAAGCTTAGGTGAAGCATTAGGATCAAAATGTAGAGAAACCTTTAGAGAGCTTAAAATTTATAGCTGAAATGAAATTTATACTAAAGATACTTTTTTCATTCGATAAAAACCTTGATATATATTAAATTGGATAGATTAATTATCTTAATATCACAGAAGAGGCTCAGGCCTAAGGGTAAATAGGAGGGAGAGTACACCGTCCTGCCACCACTGCGATTGCGACGAAGACACGGCGCAGCATACGCTCGAGGTTTGTGCCGCTTGGGCAGAGCAGCGTCGTGAACTCGTCGCAATCATCGGTGCTGACAACCATCGCCAGGGCGATGCTTGACAGCGTCAGGAACTGGGACGCGGTCGCAACCTTCTGCGAGGCAGTAGTCTCGCGGAAGAAGGCGGCGGGGCGCGTGCGCGAGGAGCGTCTCCTCGACGACGCGAGCCGCCGCCGACGACTGGGGCGGCGCGGGCGCAATTACCTGCGCCTGATGCCGTCCTATCCGAGGCCGCGGGTGACTGGATCGGAGAATTAGTCCGTCACCCGCCGAGAGGCCGACTGCGTGAGGAAAGACCGACGTCGAGAGACTCCTCAGGGGTGAATACCCCGGCCGGAACCCCCGGCCCCCCGACGGAATCATCGGGCCGACCTCTGACGTCAAGTCACTCAGCTAAGGTGGTCGGCCCAATGATGAAGGCGACGTCACGGGTGGGTTACGGGTGTGCGTGCTTACGCCCCTCTATCGCCCCGGACGGAGTGGTGCGAGGAATGCGCCGACCGTAAACCACGCCTAAAAAAAAAAAAGTCCTAAGGGTAACTATGGTCTGTAATAAAGATGATGCAAGTAAGTAAATGTCAAAGTGTTTTATATGACTAGTTTGAGTGGACTTTGATTTTTATAAATCTTCAAGTATGCAATAGTTGCCAACAAAGTTCCGATGGCCCGTTAAATTAGGCCTATGGCCTAATTTAACGGGCCATCGGAACTTTGTAAGGTAAAATGATATTTTGCAGAACCTTTTCATTTACCCAGATGGTTAAAAAGTTAAGAAAACTTAATAGCACACTGAAAATTGTTAATAAAAAGTGATGATAGGTCTATACCCTATTAGATAGGACTAAACTTATGTAGCGATATGTGGATATATTATATCTGTCTGTAAAAAAAGTCATCGAAATATTATATAAAAAAGAATATCTTCTAATTATACTACCTAATTGATTCAGGGTCTCGTGCTGTGGTAAATATTCTTGAATATCGTTCACGATGCGTGTAATTTCCTGTGTGTCTTTAACGATGCTACATAGTTCTTCCTGGTTGAAATCTGGTGTGATTTGCTTGCATAGCAATATCTGGCTAATAACGTTGCCGAAGTTGGACGGACCGGCACGATTCTCTGTATAAAATAATATAACACATTAATATTTAAATCTTCAAATCTTATGAGACTTTAAGCAAAGCCAAAAATCGATTCTTATCTTCTAGAGCGCCTATTACGATTACCATCGAGTTGTTCTCATTTGTATTAAAACTTTATAACGTTATATTTACTATTATTATAACTTTATATTTAACAATCTAATAGTTGTTTGAAACTACTGAAGCTCGCACGAGAACTATTATCCGATTATTATTATTTTTTTAACTTATTATATATTTTTAAAAGTTTTTGAAATTAATGTGTTTTGTTTTGTACTTATATTTATCGTTGGTAAAGGTTTAAAAAGTATAATAAATTTAAAATCCGTATCACATTGTCATATTTTATGTTGAAAAATGGTATTTTCATTAAATCCATACCACTTCCAGGAGCATGGGTAGCAATGCTCTCCGGGGAAACGTATAATACCTTACTGCGATGTCCAACCCAGTTGCCAGGCATGGAGGCTATGGCAATAATCCCTCCAACGAATGACCGCGTCCTAGAATAATATATGAAGGAAACCTACGTCCAGTTGTGTACAATGAAAGCCTGAATCAAAGTTAACTATAAACCTCGATCATATCATTGTTCAAGCCTTTATATACTCAAAATAACATTCTGTAACTTTATATTATCTTCAGACTGAACAGGCTTTGAAAAGCGACATTAAGCCTAGGTAAGTACTACGATGTCTAAGCTGAGTTGAGCTTTCAATGCAAGTACGTACGTACTGTTCCTTTGTATCAACAATCACTTTACCGACCGGCTTTGTGGATGTCCATTGCTTATAGATATTGTATAGAAGACTGAAGCAAGTATCTAATATCTTGTTACATATTTCTGTCTTTGATAATAGTGTATGTATCAAAATAAACTATCGAATAATTAGTGCAATATTTACCATGTAGTGACAGAGTAGGTATACAATTCACCCCCTATTTTACCCGTGGCTGATCGTAAGAGACGACTAAGGGATATAAAACGCAATTAACATCTATGCTAGAACAGGAAAACTTTAAACAATACTATACCAACACGTCTGACCAGCGTGATATAGTAGGTAATTTTCTCTCTCATTATGTAGGTGGTTCGAGCCCAACAATGAGACGTGAATGAGCTGAGATGAATGACTGCAATATTTATATATAATGGCTGAAGAACTACTCAGTTAGAAAATCATTAATTTATTATCTGCTTGTCCTTAATCATATGTATTATCATTATAAAACTAAAGAGTTTGTTACTTTGAATACGATAATCTCATAAACTATCAGTAGTATTTTCTACACAGTCACCGTTGTCATGACAACTACTAAGACAACAAAAATGCTGATTGATTTATTGTTATTGTGGTTGTTATTAACATCAACATTATTATTAATTCGATGGTGTGATGTGGATATTCAAACATAATAATATAATTAAATAGGTATGGACTCTATATAAGTGAAGCTACTACACACACGCACACGCGCACGCACGCACGCTCGCACGTATGCACGTGATAGATAATTAGTACCAGAAAACGAGCTGATTACGCACATCACTTTTTTTTTGGCGGCGGACTACGGTACGTCATGCCCCGCTAATGCGACCGGGGCGACAGAGAAGCGACGCCCGACCCCATAGACCCGCCCTACAATATACGTCTCGACGCCGTGCGAGTGGGTCACTGGAACGCGATCTTTTTCGTCTGTGTAGGCAGATCACCTACATTGATTTTAAGTTTACAGTAAACTCATAATTGATGCTCTTTATATTCCAGGTTGATTAAATTCGTGTAAGAGAAAAATAGCTAATTTAATATTGTTTTGTACCGTAATACGATGTCATGTCCATTGGCACGAGTTGGACGAGTCGATGGCACTTGGCAAGCTCTCGCAGCAGAAGTTGTGACATGAAGTAAAGCAGCACCATTTGAGGCTGTTCCGAGCAACCCTCGCTTGTCGACCTGAACATAAATAGATTATAATTTTTAAGAGTACAATATTTTTAATAGATTTTAAGCAATAATGTCTAATCTAAAGTATTGATTAATATAATGTTTGCTGATGCTTACGCAAGTGTTAGTCATTTGAAATATAACAATTATTAAAGATTTTATCGCATTTGTATTTGCTTTCTAATTTGCAAATGTTTTGAATATTTAGCAGCGTTCATGGTGAGGGTAGGTGGACAAAGAGGAGTCCTCATGAATGGTTCCCGGTCCTTCTGTGATCATGCACGCTGTAAAGTGTTCGAAATATTGGGCAATTAAAAATCGATATGCGAAATAATAATCAAAATGCGTAAGAGCAATAAAATAGTTTATCATTGAATTAAATATTGAGTTCAGATTCAGTCATCATTCTCCTACTCTTATCCTAATTGCTTGGGGTCGATACAATATATACTCTTCTTTCATAGCAATAATTCTTTAATAACAATATGTGTTAAAGTTATTGGCAATAGTTTTATGACCGGCCGCCTGCCAGACGTCAAACCTCCTTGGGAATGTAATTGTTGACCAAACGGCATCAGATGGAGTTGACCCAGGTCATTATAAGGCTCTTAGTCGTCTTTTATGACATTCACGAGCAAAGTAAGGGTTGGTAGTATTCGCAGACGCTCGGTAAGTACCTGCACAGGATCGGACGGGAAGAGGCCCCTGGATGCCATGAGTGTGGCGCGCTAACTGATGATGCGCGTCACACCCTGGAGGTATGTCCCTCCTGGGCGCTTCAGTGCCACGACCTGTCGGCGGTGATAGGAATAGACCTGTCGTTGTTGACCGTCATATCTAAGATGCTTGACAGCGACAGGTGCTGGTCGTCGATGGCCTCCTTCTGTGAGGAGGTCATCTCTTCAAAGGAGGCCGCGGAGCGGGTACGCGAGGCATTTGCTTTTGCAGACTCGCTCCGTAGGTGGCGGCCAGGAAGTGGGAGACGCCGTTACGCGCATCTCCTCCCGCCGCCTTGACTATCGACTGGACGTGGTCAGATGGCCTAGCGTTAGGGTGTCGGGGATAGAATGTCAATAGACGATCTCTCCGGCATCCCGTAAAAGCGTGGAAGGGACCGCTGTGGTTTTAGTGGGTATTTCGGTCGAACCAGCTGACCGGCGAGTCCTACACCCCCCTCGTTTGTCACCGGCGAGGGCTAGTGCGTAAATGAATTTCCACAGCGTGAACAAAAAAAAGTATTCGCAGCCGCTACCACACAGCTCATTCATTGAATTAAATATAGAGTTTGAATTCAATGTAATACTAAATTGAGATCGAAAGTATGCCCCAGAGAGCACATGAAACTGCAGTTCTTACATGTGATGCTTTTCCAGTAGTGTTCGTTATATTGTTGTGCTATCATATTATTAATCTTCATATACATCTCACACTAATGCTACATGAGTTTTTAAAAGACGATAGAGTAATCCATATATCGACCTTCTGTACTACGTGTCGTAGTGTCACGTCACAAGCCGGATTATTCTTTGTATAATTTATAATTCATTGCTCTGAGCCAATGTGTGATTCATCTCCTTTATTTGTATGTTTATAAAGCCATCCACAAAAAGAGAATTTAATGCTTATTTTGAGATGTTATCTTATAAAAAAAAAATAATATTATTTTTCTATCTTGTTTAGCTAGCTTGTTATCTAGCATTGAAAGTAGATGCCGTGGTCGAAATCTTCTTTTAGCCCTTAAGCGGGGCCACCACTTCATAGCCCACCCCCGAAAAAAACCCTTATAGCTAAAGTATTTATATGTCCCAAGGCATTACCAAGCTGTCCGCCAAGGACGCAAGTTGGCAGGAGATGCTGGACGGTCGCGACCGTGACCCCTAGGGTCGCCCGTATCGCGCGTCGCTGAATAAGCTTCGCGCGCAGGCCCCCCCCCTCACCGAGACCCTCCAGCCCGACCTCCTTCGTAGAGTGGTCGAGGAGCTGTTCCCGCGGCAGTCGGAGCACACGCCCCCGGTCTTGGCTTCGCCAGATCACGACCGGGAGGCCGTCGAGAGTGTTCCACCCGTGACGGAGTCGGAAGTAGGGGCAGCCGTGGCGAAGATTCGTTCCGCCACCACGGCCCCCGGCCCGGACGGAGTCCCAGTCCGGGTGTTGACGTTGCTCCTCGAGCATCTCGAACCTCGCCTCAGGCGACTGTTCAACGCTTGTCTGACGTCTGGACAGTTCCCTGAGTGCTGGAAGGAAGGGAGGTTGGTTCTCCTGCCAAAGCCGGGACGGCCCCCGGATTCGCCGTCGGCCTATAGGCCCATTGTGCTTCTGGACGATGTGGGTAAGCTGCTGGAGCGTGTCCTCGCTGCCCGCATCGTCCGGCACCTGGAGGAGGTGGGGCCCGATCTATCGGACGCTCAATTTGGGTTTCGGAGGGGGCGTTCGACCATCGGGGCCCTGCTACGCCTGAGGCAGACGGCCGCGGAGGCTGTCGCCGGCAAAGGAGTGCTGTTGGCGGTGTCGTTGGACATCGCCAACGCTTTCAATAGTCTGCCATTCAGCTGCATCAGGGAGGCGCTCCGGTTCCATGGAGTGCCCCTATACCTCAGGCGGCTGGTGGCAGACTATTTGGAGGGGCGCAGTGTTCTCTACGCGAGCCCCGCAGGGGACATTGTGCGGACGCCCATGTCGTGCGGTGTTCCGCAGGGGTCGGTTCTGGGGCCGACTCTGTGGGACATCGGGTACGACTGGGCGTTGAGAAGGAGTTTCCCCCCCGGGCTGAGCGTTATTTGCTATGCTGACGACACGCTCGTCACAGCCCGGGGCAGGACATTCGAAGAGGCGGCGAGCCTGGCCACTCTCGGCACCGAGGAGATGGTCAGGCGAATTGAGGCGCTGGGGCTCAGGGTGGCCCTAAACAAGACGGAGGCCCTACTATTCCATGGGCCCCGTGTGAGGCTGCCCATCGGCGCCTCATTAGTCGTCAACTCCATCCACATCAGTATCCAGGCCCATATGAGGTACTTGGGTCTGGTGCTCGACGGGCGATGGTGGTTCCGGGAGCATTTTCGTCAAATTGCTCCCCGGCTGGTCGGCGCGGCGTCCGCCCTTTCTCGGCTCATGCCGAATGTGGGCGGACCCAGTTTCGAGGGCCGACGGCTGTATGCGGGGGTGATCCGCTCAATGGCCATGTACGGCGCACCCGTGTGGGCGAGGGCTCTGAACGCCCAGCTCAGGGCGGTGCTGTGGAGACCACAGCGAGCCATGGCGGTCAGAGCCATTCGCGGGTACCGCACGGTGTCTACGGAGGCGGCATGCCTATTGGCCGGGACACCCCCGTGGGACCTAGAGGCGGAGATGCTCTCCGACCTCTACCGGCGGGTTACCTCAGTGCACGATGAAGGTGGCTCCCCATCGTTGAGCGAGATAGCCACCTGGCGCGAGGACGCCCGCCGAGACGTCATCGCCCGTTGGGTTACGCGGCTGGAGAGGCCAAGACACGGTGTCGTTACCGTCGAGGCCCTCCGGCCCGTACTGATGGAATGGATGGAGTGGCGGCACGGAGTCCTCTCCTTTCGGCTGGTGCAGGTATTATCGGGGCACGGGTGTTTCGGTTTGTACCTGCACACGGTCGCGTATAGGGAGTGGACTCCGGCCTGCCACCATTGCAGCAGTGACGAGGACACGGCGCAACACACGCTGGAGGTGTGTCCGAGTTGGGACGGGCAGCGCCGTGACCTCGTCGCTGTTATCGGTGCCGACCTGACGCTGCCGGCTGTCGCGAGGGCGATGGTCGACAGCGTCAGGAACTGGGACGCGGTCGCCGCCTTCTGCGAGGCTGTCATCTCGCAGAAGGAGACGGCGGAACGAGTCCGGGAGGATTCCCGTGACCCGGGCCGCCGTCAGCGGCCGGGGCGGCGCAGGCGCGAATACCTGCGCCTGATGCCGCCCTAACCGAGGCTTCGGGTGATCGGACCGGGGAATTGTCCGGTCACCCGACGTGAGGCCACCGCGTGAGGACGACGCCTCGACGGCGAAAGCTGTCGGGGCATCGACAGGAGAGGAGTCCGAGAGGGCATACCGCCGAGCGGGCCACCGAAGACAAAAATCGGGTGCCGGTGGCCCGCTCGCACGGCGAAGAAGAGGTGCTTGGAGGGTGGGTCAATGGGGTTGCGCGCCGCCTCTTCCGTCACCCCGGACCGACTTGGCGGGGTGCGACGTCCATGGCCCACCGCGAAAAAAAAAAAAAAAAAAAAAAAGGCATTACCAAGCTGACGAGAGTATGATGATATATTATGATAGGTTCTAGAGAAGGTGCATGCAGTGATATAATCTGTTAACCTGCCGGAATGACGAAAAGCCAGAGTTATAACCTGCCGCGTTTGCCTTCTTAGCCAAAGCAGATTCTTTGACTTTAGTGGTCTGCCCGATTCTTCAGTGGTCCTTTAAGTTTTCTTCACGATTGATCAAATTTTAAACACGATTGATCAAATGATATGATTTTGTGTTTGTGCCACAGTATGGTACCCCGGACGCAGCAATGTGGCCATCACTATTTTCATGTTTCATTTAGCACATTTGTTTAGTAAAAGTCTTACAGAAACGACATATGGTCCATGCAACGTTATTTGTGTGAAGCGTACATTGAAATTTAGTGTAACTATTGGATTTTTTCTGTGTGTGACTTAGTTGTTAGCCGCAGATGGCTGTGAAAACTTTACCCGAACTTGATGGGTTAGCGCTGAGAGCTCTCAACCCAATCGATTTGATGTGTATAGTTATAAGTATATATTATAAGTATTTTATTTTGAATAGGTTTGAAACGTAAATTATAAAACAGGTAATTTTCTAACATTATAATTTCCTGCCTACAAATTTATCATGAAAAAAATTAGCACGCTCAGTCTCTTTATAGTGAAAGGCAAAAACTTTGTATGACGTAATTAGTTCTTTTATATTTGGCTTCGCTGTAATAAATCAGTTCGACATTTGTAATGCAAATAACCTGGGTATTTAGCACGTACATAAATTTCTCTAGGTATAATTTTAACCGTTAAATTCCTTCCCATTTATGCTAATATAAAAGCCGGCTGCGTATTAAGAAAAGGTTAATTTTCGATGCTCTGAAACAATTTTGAAATAAAGTTTAAAAATGAAAAAAATTCAAAAATTTTCCATGATTGAAGAAAACAAAATGCTAGTCTACCAGACGTCTACTGTTAGACGTAGTCCCAAAGGTGGATTATGCAATAATCACCACGCTTATTGGGCGGGTCGGCAATCGCATTTGTTGTTAAAGGTTTACCAGAAAAGCGCTTCTATTTATTCCCTTAATGATTTTCTATTCAATTATTACGACATCTACATGAAAGTTATGGATGGTGATATTGTATTGTTAATCTATCAAAATAGTAGTCTAAATTAAAAGGTTTAATACATTATATAACAAATAATAAACAAATACATAATATTGTTTTATTTTAAATGTAAGGTCATTTATTTTGTTGGGTAGAACGGTACATTAATCTAACCACTAGACAACTATTCATGGCCACACGGGAGATTCCGTGTAGATATACCACTATTGTATCGTAAGCGATTTAATATTTATGATACAAGTTTATAAGCTTAAGCCTCCTTTAATTATTGACGTCAAGCAATAATTCTCCCTGAGGTTGCCCGTATTTTAAGTATACAACTAATTAATGCAACCCTTCTCAAATTGAAATGTTGGGAAAATAAAATTACGTGGTTTTTATGACTGCTTGGTGGGATATGAAACGGTTAGCGGTATATAATTGTGAGCGATATTTAATTATTTATTCTTTACGATTTTTACAAGTATTTAGTAATATATATGCTATTACTGAAGAAGGAATTAGCCTGTCTTTCAACGAGAATGTTACATAGAACGTTCTTGTACAGCGTACATTCAAACAATTCTCAGTGTCTATCAATTTTAAAACGTGGTCGGTGGTCTAAGACTGTATACCCGATCCGTAATGATAGATTTTTTTTATTTAGATAAAAAGATCAGCAAGCCTAAATAAGGTTTGATAAAAAGAAAAATTAGATGACTTTTTAAATCATAATTGTAAAGTTAAAAAAAAAATTTGTGTTTATTCAATTAAATCAATAATTTTATAATTGTACTTAAAGATAAAAAAAAAATTGTTTAACAATTAAATATTTTTATGGACGATGGCAACCTTGAGTATTCAATAAATTTGTAGAGTTTTGGCGCGAATGTGGAAATGTCATGTCACGCTCTTGTATTATATTCATTTCTTTAGTGCTTTGTGGTGTTATATTGAATAATTTTGCTGGTATTTTATGCAATATGGTACAGTTAAAGTGCTGAAGTGTAGTGAATATGGTATAATAGTGGTTTACGTGTATTTTCATATTTGCCCGAAATTCCCAAAGAAAATCATTGATTAGGTTATCAGCGTCCGATTAATGGTAATAACTTGACTTACTGACAGACAATGACTATTAAGGCTACATAATATGAAGAAATGATGAACAATATATGAAAAATAATTAAATAAGACTTGGCTGTATGGACTTTGATCCCTTTGCCTGTCCGAATGGACGAACAGAACCAAAAAAAAAAAAAAAAAATTGTAATTTAGAAGCAAAGAAAGACAAGTTTTATTTGTCATCATCATCTCGCTCTTATCCCAATTACTTGGGGTCGACGCAATATGTCATATTCCATACAGTCCTATCAGATGTCATTTCAGGAAAAGTTTTATTGTAACGAGCTAATTGACATAAAAGTTGGTATCTATAACAACTATATATAAATAACTGCTTGTCACAAAACAACCCCAGCTCAATATATTGCAGCCGTCGTAATGATGACGTCAGGAAACATGAGCAATTTTTTCAAATTTAAAGAAATTTTAAGACAAAATCATGAATATTTATAAAACTAAGTATTGCGATGAATGGAATAAAAATAGGAACAAAGGGACGGCCTCACTCTTTTATTCACGTATCTAAAAAAAATGCTACAATTTTAAAAACAAACACGAAAAACTCGGGGTTAGCCGGTCCATTTATGCAGCAGAAAAAATTCAACAGTGTGGCCTACCACTATTTTAAATTTGATCTCATTAGAGATCTCATAAGATATTAATCTTATATAATAGGAACAGATAGTTAAGTCTTTCTATCATGTGTATTTTTATACTTATAACTTTATAATTATAATACAATTAAATTTTATATTATTATTATACTTATATCGAAAGTAATGTCAGCATAGGTGATAATGTTCAAATAGTAATAAATCAATGAATCTCCTTTTCTCTAAATGTTTTTCTCTTCTCTGTATTTTGTAGACTTAACCTTTATACATGTTTCCTTTGAAAAAAGGTTTACATGATAATATCCCTAAAGTCTTCAGAAAAGAATTCAAGATGCCTCTTTAATACAATGTAAAAAATAAGTTTTATTCATTTCAATAGGAATTTTGTTATCAGGTTTAACAACTAGGATTTTTTTATTGCTTTTGCTGGCAAACGAGCAATTAGTACACCTGATGATACGTGTCACTGCCGCCCATGGACCTTTGCAATACCAAGGGTATAACTAGGCCGCTGCCTACCAATACAAACCCCAAACCCACCCAGTTGGGCTTCTGGCTCTCTCGCTCACCGAACGAAGTGCAATAGCACATGGCCATTACTCGAGCGTCGATCTTCTGCGAGAGTGTGGTACTACCCCGGCTGGACCGACCCGCGGCTGTAGGCAGAAAACTGTCCACAGCGTGGTTCTACCACTGTCAGTATCATGTTTGAATTTTAAGTTTTTTTCCACACTCCATCGTATTAAGATAATGCCATGTAACGATAATCCTATAAAAATAAGTAACTTTACTCAGATGAGAAAAGACGCAATCTATTCAAAACTTACGATCACATGTTTTGGAGTTCAACGACCTGGCATGGTGAAAAAAATTTTTTTTTTCATCCGAATCGATTTTTTCTCTAGCCTATCATCACAAGTAGGACTAGTAGGATCCCCTGTCTTTATTTTCGGGAGCGGTCCACTTCCACCCTGTATAAAAGTATAAAAGTTATCGCTTGTGTACCTTTGCTATACCAATGTTACAGCTAGTCTACTACCTATAGCAGGTCAATTTTTCCTCTATTGTAGATGAGGTTCGTGCTCTAGCAATGCCGAATTGAGATGATGATAATAGAGAGAGAGTAAGGGTGACGATAACTTTATTTTTATTCCGTACGGACAATAATCTAGAATAAAAGATTAGATTTCATCATCATTCTCCTACTCTTATTTCAATTACTTGGGATCGATACAATGTGTACTCTTCTTTCATAGTACATATTGTAAAAGTTATTGGCAATAGTTTTATAACCGGCCGCTTGCCAGACGTCAACCCTTCTTGGGAATATAATTGTTGATCAAAGGGCATCACATGGGATTGGCCCAGGTCGTTATAAGGCTCTTAGTCGCCTTTTACAATATCCACGAGCAAAGTCAAGGGTTGGTAGTATTCCTATCCGCTACTACATAGCTCAAAAGGTTAGGTTTTATATGAAAAGTATTTGAAAATATACAAACTTTTTACAATTAGGCAGTACTAGCTGACTGGTTTGTTTCGTTGCCTCGACGCAGGCACGTCGTAGTCGTCGTACGCGCTCCCGAAGTTCAGGGCAATCATGTGGCTGACCGATATGGATGAGTAGGTCACGGAACAACGCCAACTGCACGTTGATCTCCGTTATCAACTGTAAAAAGACAACATCGTTAAGAGGTTTATTTAAGAACAATAAACATTAAAGATGGAATGATTCTTGTTTTGTGGTGTAAATTAGATTAATATAGAGTTTATTTATTTATTTTTATTAATGGCTTACTTAGATATTGTTTCTTTGTATGGTAATGGATTGTATTATTATTCCTAGCAATACAATCCACTATCCAATTTCTTTTCCGTTGGTGATCTCATATTAGTTATGTACTTTAATTGCTAAGGGATACAGCATATAAGATTACTTCAAGAACAGGTAACTTTAAATGAAACCCTTGATTGGTCAAGACGTGTACATAAATTACCCTCAAAGGAGGGCTGGAGGAGGCTCGTGCCCAATACTCTTATCCCAATTATATTTTTTCGATACAATATGTACTCTTCTTTCATAGTACATATTGTAAAAGTTATTGACAATCGTTTTATGATCGGCCGCCTGCCAGACGTCAACCCTCCTTGGGTATGTAATTGTTGACCAAACGGCATCAGATGGTATCGGCACAGGTCGTTATAAGGCTCTTAGTCGTCTTTTACGACATCCACGAGCAAAGTAAGGGTTGGTAGTATTCGTCGCCGCTACCACACAGCTAGTAATAATAATTAATTAATAAATAATAAATTATATAATTAATTAATTACTAATGCCTATTATAGTTATAGTACAGTTATAATTTGTGAATAATTAAACAATAGTATACAATTTAGACTAAAGATATAGCCACTTAATGTGCGTACTGAAACCGTTGATTCATATAAAGGCTTAATATATGAGTCTGACTGCACATTGAAAGGCTACCTGTTGAACTGATTTAGTAAATAAAACATCGATATTTGTCTGTTTGAGAGAAATTTGGTTGGACTTTAATATGCACTTTATAAAGCATTGAAAAATCATATTATTTATTATATAATTTACATTATTTGTGGCTAAAAGTATAAAAACTATTGCTCTTTGAAAATAAATTTACGTGGGTATTTTCAAAAAAATATTTTTAAACAAAAATTATTTTCTTAAGCTAGGACTGTTTTTTAGTAACTGTAGTAGTTGAAGAGACTATAATGGTCTTCTGATGCAAGGCACCGTCTATACCGTCTATTACTTGGCAATAATTTATAAAAGCAGTTGATATTGCAACCAGCCACCACCATTAACGGATATAATTTGCACTCCGATTCAAAACAATCTTTTGTAAATAGCACAATAAATTGTCCTGTACGACAATACAAATTATTCATGACATTTCTCATGGGAATTCGCCACTAAAATATCACATATTATATTTTTTTTTATTATCGAAAGCTTTTAACGATACCAAATTCGCTTTTAACTTCTCTTCATTTTCTTTGACAGGCCATATACATCTCATTGTCAGGCATTAGTATTTTTACAATAGAAGGTAGATTGGCGTAAATAAAAATTGACATAAATAAAGAAAGTATTATTTGCAATTTTCTTTTTTGCATCTATAATGACCTGCACAGATGGCGTAGTATTGAGATATAGTCTTACAGGGCCATTGTAATGGGTTCGATTACCACGCAGGATAATAGTTTCTGCGATCCAAAAATTGTTCTTCCGAGTCTAGGAGTAATTTGTGTACTTTAACTATAAACAATAAGTCCTTCGTAATACAACGATTCTTATAATATAATCCTTACTAATATTATAAATGCGAAAGTAACTCTTTCTATCTGTCTGTCTGTCGCTCTTTCACACCAAAACTACTGAACCGATATAAATGAAATTTGGTACACAGACAGTCTAGAACCTGACAAAGGACATAGGCTACATTTAATGCAAAAAGGGGTTGTAAAGGAGGATGAAAAGTTGTAAGGAAGTTCTGAATCACTAGTGAGAATTTGTTCACAGAAATCTTGATTATACTGTTCGTAGGACTCAAACTCACTAAGAGAAAACTTGTCAAGAGAAGTCTCGTTTACAGATTCACACCATGTCAGCCAAACTGGTCGATAAAGTCTTATTTTTAAAGTGAAACTTCTAATGCGACCTCCAACAAGATCGCGTTAAATGTTTAATGCAATGGCCCTCGAATATGCGCGTAGTATACCTGTTACTGGCCAGCGCCAGCGTTAGCAATGAGTAGCGTCCAATATTCCAACGCAAGAGGGAGAGAGAAAAAAAGATACACAAATATAGAAAGTAGGAGAGAGAAAGAGAGTTTGTCGGTAGATCCCAAGCACATTGGCGTGGTGTTCTTGCTATGAAGCGAAGTAATCAGTGTGAAATTAGCTGAAATATGTACTTGTTGTTCTATTTTTATTTATAATATTCATTATTTTCATAGGTTTAAGTTTTCACTTCTGTCGGCAGTCCTCATGACGTTTTTGTGTTGTTTTTTTTTAGTTTTACTTCTTTTACAGTCGTTTTATGTATTTGGGAGGGATGGATAGATCACTATCCATCCCTCCAACGTATCAACATTTATAGTGAATAGACTTTTATGGTTTGGCATTATCATAATAAATCTTTTTATAATAAATATTGTTATTTATGTAGAATTCATTTGGATTTTTTATTCATCCAATAATATGTTTTATAATAATTATTATAAAATATATTATTGCATGAATAAAAAAGCCAAATTAATGTATTTCCAACAAATTTACTTTTGAAAATTGTGAGTGAAGGAAATGTGTAGATCCGATTTTACCCGTCATGTTTCAGTCAGGCTTTAGGCGCCTGTCGTAAACAATTTGGGTTGCCATCGCCGAATAGATGAAATTTAGCGAGAAACGCAATGCCATTGGACTTTGAATTGGTGAAATTGGATGATATAAGAATACTATAAGATGTAAGAATAGATTAAGTATTAGTTTTAGTTCAATTAGTAGCAAATTAATTGTTAATCTTATGTAATCACAATTTTATTTCGTCGGTATTTTCTTTTCAGCCCGATAATGCGAGGTGAATGACCTCGTAGTACTTGTGCCAATTTTATTTTAACACCATCCTGCACTAAGGAAATAAGCCCTGTATTTCGAGGGAGTTCACAAGCATATAATTAACACAGACAGATTATACCCAGAATCAGAACAATAGTTTGTGAATCACACAAGCTATTGTCCTGCATGGAATCGAACGTGAATCGAACCCACGGCACTAGCGCGGAAGATATCTTAACCACTACGCCACCTGTGCATTCTGAATGTAAAATTGTTTTATTACTACGTTATCTATAATGCCTACATATTATCATATCATATACCACAGATGTGGCGACGAAGTAAGTATATAATTTATCAACTCCCCTATTTTGTCCGTAGGAGTCGTAAAAGACGACTAAGGGATATAATTTGCATATAACATCTATACAAGAGAAGAAAAAATAAAACCCTATACTAACCCGTCAGACCTAGCGTGGTTTGTAGGTGAATTACCTTCTTACTGTAGAGGAGGCTCGAGCTTAGGAGTTGGACGTAGGAGTTGAGATATACCATCTCATAAACCGTTAAGCCTTATATACTATAAGGCTTTCTGAGCTGGCTATAGACGAAAAGAATTCGGTAGCAGTAGCCGGCTCAATGGTGATTGGGAGGGAATAGGGTTATGAGCCACGCGCCGCCCTTCCACGCCTCGGACGGAACGGGTGTGCCCAGACCATAGCCTGCCAAAAAATAATAAAAGACTTAATTTTTAGGTTTTCACTTGAATATATACGAAAAATCAATCAAAATTTATATAGCCTTTATGATGACTTTAATTCTAATACCGTTAAACTGATACCTTGGAGATAAGACACAGCTGTGGTTACTCAAAGTGCCATAATTGTCGCGTTTATTGAGCGAATTGACGACCGTAGTTGGTGTTATGAATTTTCTAGGAGAGTGCTAATGTCTATTCTCTTAGCAATTCTTCAGCTGGTTGTTACGAATCCACAAGAAAGTAAAGGTGGTGATATATTCTATTTTTAACCTGTCACTATATGGCGTTGCTATAAAAGTTCAGAAAACTATAAGTACATATAAAGACTTAAGACTTTTAAGTCTCTTAGTTTAATGTGAACCCAATAATCTGGAGTACTATGAATGATAAGAAATCTTTTCGAATTAAATCTCTTTATTGAAAAATCTTAAACATTCAATCCCAATAGGTAGATTCCCAATAGGTAGATTCCCAATAGGTGCGGGTTCGAATCCCGCTTGTGACATCATTTTTCGTTTCGTAATCGGGTATTTATAAATAATTAAGCATATTAAATGCTAAAAATTTCAGTAATTTGAACATTCAATAACTTTTCGACATAAAAGAATAAGTTGCAATGTATTTGTCGGCTAGTATATATCTGTAAATATAAACGTTAACAAATCAGGCAAAATATAGGGTAATCCATTACGTCATATCTACGAGTATATGTAAGACTTGCACATAAAATTCAAACCAAGGCACGTTATATTTTAGAATTTTTGTGTGGTGACGCAGAATACAAATTACTACCATTGCAGTGTCTTACTGCAATTTCATTTAATATTGCAATAATAATACGGTTACGTTTTTAAATAAAATTAAATAAATAAATCGGATCTCTCACAGAAATATTAATACTTAGTTAATATTTCTGTGGGATCTCTCATTTAAAGAATTCAATATTAATGTGAGAAATATTTTTTATAGTGAAATTATCAATGAAAATAAAACAAGATTGTATCTAATAATACTAGAATATACGATCGTTTGAGTGCAGACATCATAAATTCCAATTACTTTATAAGAGAACTCACAATCTTTTTATTAGTGAAAGTACTAACCCCAATTAGACTGCTAACGTGAAACATACGTACGTGTTATTAGTAAGTATGAAACTTAGTTTTTATAATATATTTTCATAAGTGACCACCTGTGTTCTAATTATTTTGTTAAACTTAAGCCACCACCCACCTAAACAAAAAGCCTTTGTTTACACTTAACATCAAAATATATGTAATATATTGGTACAAAGCCGACTGACAGAAGCTCCATGATTCATAACAGGATATAACAGGCAAGAGCCGTTTCGGGGAACCGGCACGCGAATAATCAATTCCATTATTTATCACGTAACGTGATCGAGCTTACATTCAGCGCCTTTCTTTTCCAGTGAATATAAGTTTTTTTGTTAATAAAGGATTCCGTCAATTATTATATGGTATTCGCATTTACTATTTATATTATTTGGATTATATGTATATACACCAGCTATTGTTGCGGCTTGTGATACTGGACGTCTGTTTATTTTTTAGCCTTCACAAATAATACTTTTTCTCAAACATGCTTGGCAATTTGAATATTATTTTGACAACCTTCTTCGAGATAAATCGATATTGATGTAATGACTAAATACAGGTGAGCATCGGTCGGCAAAAAATGTATGAAAATTCATATCTGTCGTGTTTTAGCGGCCAAATAAATATATATGTAAATTCGTATCTATCGTGTATTTTAAAAATGGAACAATTTGTTACTTCAAATCATAGTAACTATATAGGCAACTTATCAGAGTTTTATGTAAATTTCGAACTGGCTTGAAAAAGAAACCTGTTAGATAATGAAAAAAAAAACAAATGAACCCTTTAGCACGTGAAAAATGTTGGTCGTTGTTTGTTAAGTATACAATTCTACTTAGTACTACTTAGTTTTAATTTCTGCGCATTATTTGAGTAAAACACTATACCAGCCCTGGCCACAACTAAGAATTGATGGACATACGTATGTGTGCCTCGGCTATGTCTCGGCCCACATGTACACGTTCGTCCATCAATGCCTCTTTTGCTGACCGCTACAGTAATGTACTATATTCTGAATGACAGGTCATCATCTCAGCTCATATATGTACCATTGTTGGATCGAGCTCTCTCCATAATGGGAGGGAGATTGACCTACTATACCATGCTGGTTAGACATGTTGGTATAGGGTTTGGTTTCAAGTTTTCCTTATCTTGCATAGATGTTATATGCGTTTTATATCCCTTAGCCATCTCTTACGATCACCCACGGGTAAAATAGTGGGTGGTGAATTGTATTCTTACTCCGTCACCACACGGAACAGCAATGATAATATAATGAATGATAAATATTATATGTATATTTTCCTTTATGTGTAAAAAGGATGATTTTATAATGATTTTTTTAGTAGATAAGGTGTATAAACGTAATAAACGAATAAATATTCATATTTATAATATTTATTACAGTTCGAATTGCTATTATAACGGTCGAATGAGGTCACACTGAGGTAGACCGCTTGAAGGCGATGTCCTAGTGCTTTGTTGTTGAAACATTAATGAGTGGTATACGCGAAATAGTGGTTACCATTTACGAAGGGTTATGCAGTATATCCATTCTAAGCCACCCTAAAATTTGAATCTATATAGTCAGCAGTTTTTTACTTTTGCCATAGTGCCAACGAATCAGTTGTGTAAAGTAAAAAGGTTAAATTAATTTAGGTTAAATACATATAAACTTATACACATAAAAGATTTATCGAAGTCCTTCATGTGAGAAGAAGGAAATAATGCAAAAGTATATGTAATAAGAACCACAGGAGCAGTTTCGTATTTACTTGCGTGACGTAGGTACCTCTCACGAACAACTCATTATATTTTCATGTACTTACATGTACTACAAACTTATTTTAAGTACTAAGTCAAGGGTTAGATTTCTAAATATGGCTGTACGTATGATTGTTTTAATAACCTTAGTTATTTGAGGTCAAGCTCTGAGCTAGGAGAATTCGTGAGAGCTCCGTCTATGCTTTGAATAAATACTACAAATATTATGATTACGAATATGATATATAAATGTTTCTTTCAGTTTTATGAAAAATTTACCGAATACCAAACTGCTCCTGTGGTTATTATGATCAAATTTTGCGGTGATATAGCATATCATAATAACAAATAAGCTGCTAAAACAAAAGCATATTTATGAAGAAGAGGGTAAGGTTTCTGTAACAATACTTAATTAATATTGATAGGTTTGTTGTGCTTGTGTCTAAGCATAATCGTTATAACTTAATGCTGTCTGAAGCTATGTTAGCTTAACAAATGCTATCATTAAGGTTTTTTGTAAGAGTATTATTTTTAGGGCCGGCCACTGACGTCAAGTTCACGCTGCTTCGGTGGTCGATTCAACGACGAAGGCGAGGTGTCACGGGTCGGTTACGGGTGTGCGTGCATAAGCCCCTCTATCGCCCCTGGCGGAGTGGTGCGAGGAGAGCGCCGACCGTAGCCCACCCAAAAAAAAAAAAAAGTGTGTGTGTCAGCTCCGACGCATGACTGGTTACTCCTTAAGTACGATTATCCAAACAGGCGCAAAAAAAGCTCATTCGACTAAACATAATATATATATTTTTATTTACATTTATTAAAACTGTTCAGTGAAGTATTATCTCACGTCAGAAAGTGAAAGGTGCGCAGAATTAGTTGCGCACCAAAAACGTAACGAGGTCATTCGAGAACTAGATTTTACTCCTCAATTTTTTCTCATACCGGGCGCCTTATATGAAAATCGATTCTTAAGGAGTAAACTTCAATAAAAGAGTATTATTTTAATTTTTATTATCTAATATTTTGGAATTAATACAATATTGAACATAATAATATGAAATAAAACTATTTTTACAAATTTTATCGCGGTTTGTATTTGATTTTGAACTACCCGACGCTGAAAATTATTCGAAATATTGAAAAAATAAGAATGAAATATAAAATATATTTAAACTATTTTTTTTCCGTGTGGTGACGGAGAAAGAAATACGTTGTTCACCATTCTTTTTGTTTTTTTTTATTGCTTATGATGGTAAACGAGCAGACAGCATACCTGATAGTAAGTGTTACTTCTACCTATGGACCTTTGCAATACCAAGGATATAGCTAGGCCGCTGCCTACCAATACAAAACCCAAACCCACCCGGTTGGACTGTCTTATCTACTATGAGATGATGGTAGACGGATAAAGGAATGGAGCTCGAAATAAAACTATTTTGCAACCAGTTTGTGAACAAAACTCGAGGCCAGCAGTGTCATGTGTATAAACCGAGATGATTACTATTGTGTTGTGTTAAGAGAAAAACTAATAGAGATATTTTAAAAGTACTCATTCCAGCTAGCCGCACTTGAAAAACCTATGAGGAGTGAAAATAAGTCTAAAATATGTATACAGCGTTTATGTACAGATGATCATGCAAACCCAGCTTTATAATTATTAATACTTTAACACGTTCGCTGTGAAGCTATGATGAGAGAGACTATCCCATAAGTACAAACGCAAATTATAGATAATTTTAAATAAGTTTTTTTTTTTTCAAATTATAGACAAGTTTACGCGTAATGTTTTTCTTAATTTATTATACATACGTGTGAACCAAAAGAGTGGCTAAACTCACACGTGTTTGAGGTTATGAGCCTTTAAATTTGTGAAGACCCGTGATCCACCCGTAGGTCATTCATGTACGATGAGCATCTCGAAATGCCCCGCCGGTGGGGCATGAAGTATGAATTCAGTGTATTCTTTAAGCTGATTTTGTATGGTTGTCACAGGTTACTCGCTGTCCTTTCCGTAGCCCCGGGACGGTTTGTTACCAGAAGATAAACTGTTAAAGAAAATCACTTACTGTGCAGTACGAAGTTGGGCTTGGAACATTACTAAAATTATGATGAATAACATTGTTATCGGATTTTCATATGGATAAGTCTGGCGAGTGAAGTATCTATTAATATCGTCTCCCTATCATTGTGGAAGAATCTTTTATCCAATATTGCGCTGTATATTAATTTTAAAAAACAAAATAATAATATCATGTATTTTTTATAATATTAAACAATTTAATTCAATGTGGACAAAAATCTTTTCGTACTAATTGATAACCAGATAATTTTAACGATTTTCTTTCATCCTTGTTAGTGAGCTTCATCATCATCATCACAGCCCATAAATGCCCCACTGTTGGGCTTGGGCCTCCTCCGTAATGGGGGGGAAATTAACCTACTATACCGCGCTGGTCAGACGTGTTGGTATAGGGTTTTGTTTCGAGTTTTCCTTCTCTCGCATAGATGTTATATGCGTTTTATATCCCTTAGTCGTCTCGTACGATCACCCACGGGTAAGATATGGAGTGGCGAATAGTATTCTTACTCTGTCACCACACGGAAAAGTGTTGTTAGTGAGCTTAATATTCTAGAATCATCGATCACGAAATGAAATGAAGCAGTTATTGGAAATAATATTGTTTTCTATAGAAACGTTTTCGTTGTTGCGTGTAATATGTTTTTGACAGGTAGATAAGTAACTGAGCCGATAAATAAAGCAAAGGTATATTTAGACAAGCAACGCCTGTGTAATGACTGGTTATAAATGATTAACAGACTATAAATGATTAATAGATGCTAAGAATGAATACGTGGTTTTGACTATTGAGTTATTATAACTCTATCCTTGTGGTGGCGGGTGAAGAAAATCACGCATAAAACCCTCTTACTTTGTTTCTTGTCCGTGGAAGTAATAAAAATCAGTTAGTGGATTACAAGGAAAATCGTGAGTACTCTCTAGAAAAGTTATAACATGACCTACGACCATTAACCTGCGTATTAAGCGTAGCGGTTTTGGCATTTTGACCCTTGAGAAGTCCTACATTTAGTAGTGGACGTTGATAAGCTATTGGATGACTGGTAGATGGAAATCGATATTTAAGAAAACCTAATGCGTCTGTCAATTCGTTTTGTTTACAATTAAGAACCAGTTATTACCGACAAGCACTTTTTTTTCATTTAAGTTACTGTGGGCGAAGGAACTAATGTGATTCCTTATTTGATTATAGACCAATTTATATATTGTTTTTTACAATTATTATGTATGAATAAAAATTTGTTTATTTTATTAAAGTAATTTAAAATGTTAGGAACAGTTGTAAAAATTGTGATGATGAACCAATGAAAAGTATTTGTAAAATTACTTTGACTTTTGGCGGGCATATGCAACTGTCATGTGGTGGTCTTGTATTTTATTTAACATCCTAGTGTTTTAACATCTTATATTAAATAATTTTGATGGTATTTTATGTAATCTGATGCGTATGAAGTACTGGGATGTATTAAAAAACTATTTAAAAACGCATTGTAAAGTTTTTGTTCTCCACCAAAATGCCTATAAGATACCATTAACAGTGTGGCCATTGCATTATTGATGACGACGATTTGACTTACTGACGGACAATATCTAACATGAAGAGAGAAAGAAGAGAGAAGATCTAAAGACGTAAAGAATATAGTAACTCAACACTGGCAACAATGGCTTGTATAAATAGCAGATTGCCAATATAAAAAAAGAATAAGAAATTACTTTGTTGTTGACAGCTGTTCCATTATTTTTCCATTAGTGGCGAGAAGTGGCGCTAACATAATAACTAGTCTGGCTATAAATATTATTACAACATAAAAACTTCTGTTTTTTATTTCTTTTTAATTCAATTTTGGAACGTATATTATGTTAGAAACTTTTATTCTATATTTCTTTAAGCTTAATATTATACCACAGCAATAGTAGGTATGTGGTATTGAAGAAAACAGAATAGCAATGAGTACCTGCAAGGTACTATATACAAAGTGAGCTGTAGGTCATTTTCAAGATGCTTCAAAAGCTAGGTATCAGTCATTTTCCTATTATTTATTATATATTGTTCCTATTCTATGTATATCTATAGATAGATATACAAAATAGATATAAAATATATAGATAGATATAAAAAATCTATCGAAGACCATAAAAGCTCGGGGCGGCCGCGTACTGTTAGAACTAAAAAGGTTGTTAATGCTATTAAAGCCACGACTCGCTGTAATCCGAAAGCGAAAGAAAAAATACGCGAGAAATAAAAATTCTCGCTATGGCTTTCGTATATCATCAAACAACACAAGATCAAATAAGATATTGGTGCCTATCGTCAATATACAGCACACGCTCTAAATCTTTTCTTATAGTTAGAGTATAGAGTAGTAGCTCTACTAAAAAGCTTGGTGTGAAAAGCACAGAAATATCCTTTTGATTGATTTTACAGTTGAACTATGCGTTCCAACAAGCAAAGCAAAGTTTAACATGGTCATCATTTTTCGTCACTTACTGCTTGGTGGGGTGCCTTATCAAGGATCTACAAAGCTATATTTTTGTGAAAATGAAGCTTCACTTCAGCCGAAGTGTATCAAGAGACTGATTAAGATCATGTTGTAAAACCTCTAAACAATACGCTTTTTAAAAATGTATCTTGGACTTTTCAATAAGAATTTGTACCTAGTCACAAGATACCAATTACTTGGATCGAAATCAAACATTAGACTACTAAGTTTTTTTTCTACTACAAAAATGTTTGCTAGTAGAATTTTAAGAGTCAAATATGACTCTTAAAATTCTTATAGTTGAATTATTTCCAGAAAGCAAATAACTTATAATCTATTTAATGTCAATAATATTTTTTACTAGAAAATGAAATATTAAGAAGAATAGAAACTTATAGAATAAAAAAATAAATTGCATATAACATAAAGATGATAAGTAGTAAGTGGTGATGGAGTAAGAATACAATTCACCACCCCCTATCTTACACGTGGATGATCGTAAGAGACGACATTCAGACAGACGACTTAACTTATATAGATTTTATATACCTTTTATATCCCTTAGGATACAAAAGGCATATAACATCTATGTAAGAGAAGGAAAACTTCAATAAAACCTTATACCAACACGTCTGACTAGTGTGGTATAGTAGGTCAATTTCCCTCTCCTTACGGAGGAGGCTCAAACACAATAGTGGGACATATATGAGCTGAGATGATGATGATAAAGCGTAAATAAAATTTGACGATTTGAAAATTTAATATGTATATGTTAAATAGGTTTTGTGTTATGAAGAGTTCAAAAGTGTGCTGAAATCGTGTGAAAACTACACTCAGTGCAATTTCAAATTCTCTTTGTTTAAACTTGGCTTGATACACTAGAACGTTAATAGATATACAGTGACTGTACCAAGCCGGCACGGGCAGCTTTATTACAAAGCCTATATTATGAATGCAAAATTTCAAGAATTTGTTTATTAATTTTTTCTTATTGCTTATGGTGGCAAACGAATAAGCAGAACACCTCATGGTAAGTGTCACTGCCGCCCATTAACCTTCGCAATGCCAAGGGTATAGTTAACCCGCCGCCTACCAATACAAAACCAAAACCCACCCAGTTGGGCTTTCGGCTCTCTCGCTCAGCCATTACTCAGCCGTCGATCTTCTGCGAGAGTGTGGTACCCCGGACGGACCGGCCCGCGGCTGTAGACAGATAAGTGTCAACAGCGTGGTCCTACCACTATTGTTCTACTACTATTGCTATTTCATTACGTTATAATGTCTAAATAGAATAGAGTGAAATTTCAGAAAAGAGAGAAAGAAAATAGATATCCCTGGTAAATTGAATATTATTATAAATTGCATAAATTCATAGTAGTATAATATATAACGTTAAATAGACATAATAATATAAGTTATTGGAACGGTTTACATTACACAGCGAAGGCAAATCAGATCTAAAAGTATTTATCTTGGAAGTTTCTTATTCGCTTCGTTAACCATTGAAATAAAAGACTTTGAGGATATGAATCTTAGAGTTTTCTGAGAAGTTTAATAAAGGTGTGTTCAGCTACTAAATGTGATTGGGACTAGTTAGGGACACCCTTAAACTTTAATTACGATACCAAGACCTTTCTAACTATTAAGATAGTAATTTGCCTGTTAGGTGACTTTCACGTCATTATATAGGACTAAAGTAACTTGAATTGATTGGGGTCTATAAATTAGCATATTTGTGTACAGAATTCTCTCTGCCTACCCTGCAAGGGATATGGCGTGATGATATGTATGTATGTATGTGTATAGAATGGTATGTATATGAATAATAAATATAGCTCAATGTCTATTATGCTAAGTTTTACACAATTATAATCTATACCTATGAAAGAAGATGTTTGTATACCTATATGACATCGCTAAACTCGAAAACTAAACGTCCGATTATTATGGAAATTGATATGTATATGTATTTTTCACTGAAAAGGTTTACATGCTATCCCCATTGATGTAAGTAACTCGCCACCAGGTGGCGCTGCGATATATTGACTTCTAAAAATAAATCAACTGCCTGGGTTTGCTAGTAAAATATAAAATTGTTGTGTAAGTAATTCAAATGTGTATATGATATGTGGTGAAATTTCTATTACCCTAAGGTGATTTATCACGCTATTTTATATATAAATTAAAGTTCTGGTAAACTGGTCAGTCCCCGCAATTGCCCTCGCATCGACAACGTGGATCGTGATACGCGACAATGAGCATAGATTCTTTACTCTTTTTCTTTATACAGAGTCGTTTTATTCATCTTTGTTTTTTCTAAATACAATATTGCTTTTATATGTTTCACGAGATTATCGTGAGGAACATATTCACGGGAAAAATTTAGGTTTTCATTCATTTGACTTAAAAAAAATGCTGTGCATTAAGTTTACTAGATTGATTATTTTTAAATCTTGACCAAAAGTATAAGTTTCAAAAGACAAATTTAAAAACTAAAATAATAATAAACCAAAATTAAATTTGCCCTTGCTACCTTCATTGTTTTATGAACTTACGCTGACAAGAAAACGGTTAAATGAAATTTTGTAATGAATATTTTATTAATACGATCTACAAGAGCTTTTCTAGGGATGTTCGACAATTACATATTTGTAAAAAATAAAGAAATGTACTAAAAAAATTAAAGATTTCGAAAGTGACTTGCTGACCATCACAAATGAAATTGTCCAAAGTGTCTAAAAGATATCACTTTATAAAAGAGAACTCTATGTTTCTTATGTTTTGATTATATCATTTTATATATTTTTTATATTTTCCACAACAATTATATGTTATTAATTGTATGACAATTAATAAGCAATTTTATGAGAAATATTGTTATTATATCAAAACAATATTTGCTTTTAGCTATATTAATATTTTTCTATTACAATTTTACTCGCTATATTATTTCGACGAACACGAGGGAAAATTTCATAAGTGAGAAAACAGTATATTTTTATCAAAAAAACTTATTGCGAGATTCATAAATTTCTATTAATAAATTCAAGTGTACGCTTGTATTAGAAGAATTTGAAGACTGAAAACACCTCGTTTCTAGATAAAACGCATTTTGGTTCTTAATACCTCTCACTAACTTTTTTTCTATAGCAAAACTTTTGTTTTTGGCAGTCGGTCTGGACACGCGCCGTCCGTTTCGTTCGGAGCGACGGAAGGGCGGCGGGCGGCCCAATAACCCATCGTATTCCGTCCCCATTACTATTGGGCCGGCTACTGGTACCGAATCCTTGACGTATGTGGCCAGCCCGGTGGGTTGCAAGATTTAATTAATCGTGTGAAACAATTCATAAAATTACGCCAATAGATGTAAAAATAAGACAAATAAGTATCAGTCCCAATAATTTTCCAAGTACCGAGAAATACTTTATATTTTTTAGTATACTTTATATTTTTTATAAGTAGAAATTTAAGTCTAATATCCACTAAATGACTAGTCGCAAGCGATTACATCCGTGGCGTGATTGACTTTGAGTGGTGGATTACTCTATGAGCAACCAGGTTTAATAGTGACTGTGTGATTGATCGGAGCCGGTCGCCCACTACTGTATTTCATAAACAACTAACTTATATTCAAGCTAGTTGGTTGGATCAAAGAAATATTTTTCTTTTCTTTATCAAAAAGAAAATATAAAGCGTATTTTATACGTTCTTTGATGAGTTACGGAGACGCAACACAATTCTTCAATAATGTATGTTAGTAAATTTCTTTGAAGAAATGTTATCAAAAACATGGTCTGCGTGAATTGCGTCCGTTAATTGTTTTTGCAAAGACCCTTGAAATATATAGATTTATTCCCTAGTGAGGTTTGTAGATTGAAGCAAATAAAAACTAATTCAGCCCTTCTATTGCTCTTGAGTTATATTATTAGCGTACACAATAACAGTATATTTACTCTAAATGTGTTGACTTAGAGATTTTTTTTTTTGCAAGCGATGCCACTTTCTGTTGTTTCTGTAACTTTGAACTGCTTATGGACCCCAGCGGGAAAGATTCCTAGTTCGAATAGTCTTTTTTTAATCCGCAACTTAACGAAGTACATTCTTAAAGGAGTTTATGACATGTATTAAATATCCGTAGAGTACATACGATAATCTATTAAATGTATTTCAAAATACTTACATAATTTTTAGTAAAGTATTCGTTGATACGCTAAAAATTCTTGTAAAAGCTCTGTATAGATTATTAGATCATCCTTATGTGATAATATTTTTGAAGTTAAGCGAATACTGCAATTGCTTATAAAATTAGTTGTACTATGCTATATAGTTTAAATTATTATGCTGCTATATAGTATTAAGTTTAAAGGTGGAATGTGCTGAGCAGCTTAATTTAAGTATTAAACATTTTAAAAACATTTGAATGAAAAATTTTCTTTGAACTTCTTTATTCTGATGATATGAAAAATTAAGCAAATGAAGCTGTATCATCATCATCTCCGCTCATATATGTCCCGCTGTTAGGCTCGAGCCTCCTCCATAGCGGGAGTGAAGTTGATCTACTACACCAAGCTGGTCAGACGTGTTGCTATAGGGTTTAGTTTCGAATTTAGTTTAGTTATATGCGTTCTATATCTCTCAGTTATCTCTTACGATCATCCACGGGTAAGATAGGGGATGGTGAATTGTATTCTTACTCCGCACCACACGGAAATGAAGCTGTATACCACTGTATAATTCATCCAACAAACATACCCGTTCTGTTGTATGCAATTAATATAATAATTATTTATTTCATACACTTTGACATTTAAAATGTGCTTTGAGTCAAGAAATATTAAAATATATGGATCATACTTTGCTCGGTCGTATGTAGGTCGGATGTCGTAAAAGACGAAGAGCTTTATATCGACCTGGGTTAACTCTACCTGATGCCGTTTGGTTAACAATTATATATTCAAAGAGGCTTAACGTCAAGCATGCAGCCGATCATAAAACTATTGCCAATAAATTTTGCAATATGTAGAGTACATGTTGCGTCGTCCACACGTAATTGGTATAATAAGAGCAGCAGAATGATAAAATGATGCTCGCGGTCAACGTTCAACATTTTCCCAATAATATTTATTATGTTTTAAATAAAATATGAAAAAGAAAAATATTGTTTTTTTAAATTTTCGGCATTTTTTGATTTTTTCTTATATTAACCTGTACCTAGTGGACAAATAAGTGTGTCAAACATAAATAAAAATTACTTTTTTATTTTTAGGAAATTACGGTAATATTAGTACAAAAAACCTTGTTTCTTCATTTTTTTTTACAAAATGTCGATCAATCGATCCAGAAAAACGATTCAACCGATCGATCTGAAAACTTATTGGGTTATTAGGGGTACATTTAGCTGTAAAATAACTATCAAACCTTACCTTTGTAGCCAGTATTAATAGAGGTATAATCGATTTACTAAAACAAGAGGAAAAGTTACCTCTTGTTTCTTTTTTCATGTTAAGGTGATGTAAAATTTTTTTTTCAAATAAATCATAAAATCATATACACAATTTGTTCCTGATTACGAAACTGCTGTAGTTACCGAGCTATTGGTGGTTGAACAAAAAAGGACCCTTTTGTATTCAAAATTCGATATCTCAGAGACAAAAGATCGAATCTAAATAAAAAAAATGTAATTAAAGCAGAATGAATAGCCTATGCCCCGAACACATTGGCTAAGCTCGAAAAAAGTTATCCATGTGCTTGGTCTAAAGTGTAGATGTTAAAAAAATAATTAAATAAATTATAACTTAATTTGAGTATCGCACGGGAACAGCCGCTCTAAAAATTTTTGATTGCAAGATCTCAAAACTAGAATCTTCAAGCAAGTATTTTATTAAAGTATAAATTAATGATTGTTGAATATTCTAAATACTTTAAGAGCAATGACTATAAAAATGTAACTTATACTGAAATAAATTTGTGTGTTGCTATGATGAATATGGCATTGTTAAATCTTTGAAGACAATAAGCGCTATTCATTCAAATACGTTTGAAACAAACCTGTTTTAGTTCTTCTATGTTTTAGTTATTATATCTTAAAGTAATTATTACTTAAATCAGTCATAATTTTTTTCTAGAGGCATACCCAAATGAAATAGGGTTGACATAAATGTGGTAAAAATAAAAGCATTGCAGTTAAAAACCTGATTATATTCAGTAAAAAATAAATAATAAAGAGAAATGAAATGTCGCGTGTTATTTTTATTTTATAATAAAAAAACTCTCGGATCGTTTATAGCACTCATGGTCATAAGAGACTTGAATGGTTCCATTAGAGTAATTTTATTTCATGTTTAATACTCAATTAAGCACCAGAAATGTTTAAAAAGAAAACACAACGCAGTCATGAGGGCTGCCAACAGAAGTAAAAACTTAACCTATGCAAAAAAAAAACAAATACAAAAAACATAAAAAGCGCCAAGGACTATGTATAAGTGTGACTATACCATAGCCCGATTGACTCTTTTACCTCAGAGCGTGACGGATCAGCCTTCCTTACAGCCTACGAAAAAATCTGTGTGCGGTTCGCCAAAAGATATTTTCACTTCAAAAAAAACTTTAATGCAATCTAAAAGACTAATTTCATTGTTTACTTTTGATTGGTGTATAACCACCCTTTTTTGTCTCGACACACAGAATTCGTTCTGTCCGGAGCTACGAAATGGCAGGGCTTGGGCCCATAACCCACCGTATATCCCTCCCCATGGCCATTGGGCTAGCCACTGGTCCTGAAATCTTGACGTTCGTGGCCAGCCCGGGGTATATAACCACCCTTACTCCTAACGAAGCAATTTTTTTTTTCATACACAAAAAGTAATGTTAGCTTGATTCCAGTAGCGGGTAGAAAATGTTGCTTCCCATCTTTGGGTGGGTAAGAGTCATAGCAATTACTTCCCTTTTCAAAGCGGCAATAAATTTCAAAAATAGAGCAACATCCATAATTTAAAAAGATATCTATTATATTAATAAAAATGCTGTGATCTTATGGGTGTAGTCTTTACATAATTTCAAAGACACTCTGCACTATGGAAATAATCCATTATTGCGGGGACTTAACAAATATACAATTAACACAGATAAATTACACCCAAACCTAGAACAATAGTTTTTGGGTCGCAGAAAGTATTGTTCTGCGTAGGAATCGAACTCATGGCACTAACACGGTAGGTATCTCAACCACTACGCCACCTCTGCCAGTACATAATTCAGTGGACTATCCAGCAAAATATAGTCTTCTACGCTATGGCTGCTTCATATTATATTCATTACAATCTTCCAATAAAAGGTAATTTTCACAAACTCTCAATATTCAAACAAAAATATAATTTAAAATTTTATAAAATTTTCTAACTTGTCAATGAATTTTAAATAAAACTACAAATAAACACATGTTATTATTATCAATTATTATTTTAAAAATACTACTGTTTTTTACTTGCCTTATATTTGAAATGAACTAGTGTTTATGACTGGTTAAATTTCAACTATTTCTATACGGACTATAGTCGTCTAAATATCTCGTGTAAGAATTAGTTCTTTTCTACTGTTGTATCAAGTTATAACATTTACTATATTAGTGTTGTGAATCTAAAAAAAAGATAAATAATATGTATGTACCTATATATGATTAACTAAAATCGTTTGGTTATGTAAATTTTCCTATGTAGTATTAAATTAAGAGTACATACTCTATTATCAGTGCTGCAAAAGGCAACTAGTGAAACGAATCCTTAAGCGTGCACGTATTTGCATACACAGAGACACAATTATGGTCGCATAATTATGTCCAATTAGATGTACATATATTAGTTTACGTTTAAGATTTAATTAATTTATTTAAAATACAACACACTGAAGTAAGGAATATCCTGGGCGCTGGGACTACTTGACAGTTATACGATTTAACGATAAAAATTACATCTACAATCAGTATAGCCGTCTATGAATTGTATAAAAAAATAGATGAGGTGTGAAAAATAGACTATAATGAGTTTCATGGTTATCTGTTTCGTTTTCGATGTCATGGTTTTGCTCAATGACAGTCCCCATGTCTACTTATTCGTGATATGAAAATATGTTTTTATCAAAGACGCGCCTTCAAATAAGCTCTGCAGAGAGGAATAAGAGTTTATTCGGTTTGCATATTTTCCAAACTCTTAGAAAACTTTCCAGGTAAAACTACCAAACAGTACAGCCAGTACTGATAGGTGAGTAGTACATAATATTGCTTTATATTATGTTTACAGCAGGAAAGTACCTTAAATGTAGTTTATTAAAAAAAAGGTGCCAGGTGCTAATGGTGGAGGTAGGCATCATATAAACATGACAGTTCTCATTCCAGTGGAGGGCGAGTTGGACGTCCAAGTTTACCATATCTGTAGTATTAACAAAAAGATGCTTTACAGTCATATCCTCGAATGCAATATCAATCTAGCTGCGTGAAGGTGATGTCGCGACACTTTGATATATAAAAACGCCACCTGCCATTTGCCCATAAATGGAACCCGCGGTACGTTTAAAAGGCATAGATGCGCAATTTCTGTAGCTCCATACGCTGCCTTTTCGTGGCCTTGTAGAGTTGACGAGGTATGACTAGATCATAAGCTGTCCAAACATAAGGAAGGACAGATACAATGAGGCCACCGAAGACAAAGATCGGGTACCGGTGGCCCGCTCGCACGGCGAAGAGAGGAGTTTTGCATGGTGGAGTTTGCTATGGGGTCCACGCGCCGCCTCTTCCGTCACCCCAGACCGATTTGGCGGGGCGAAACCATATTCATAGTCCACCGCAAAAAAAAGGATAGATACCATGATTTTTTTTTCTTACACTGTCAATACATGGTAAATTTTCTCAATTACTTCGATGTCAAATCAAACTTAAATGAAGAATAATCATTTTCTTAATTGCAATTCATTTTTAGTATTACATTATATGTATGTTAGGTATTGTTATTAATGGTATTAGTTATTGAATAAAATAACTGGTAATATACCTATATAAAATAAAAATGAAGACTGCATAATAATTCATAAATTCATGCATATGGTTAATATATTATTTATGCAAGTTTTATGGGAATTAGAATTATTATTGCCAGATGTTTAATCGTTTTGCAATAATAATATATTAGAAGATAATGGTTTAATGAAAACCTTTTCATGCCTTTATTTTTTATTTCAAAGTACCAACCACTTAAATGCTTTAAAATGCTATCAATTTACTTATATTGTACATTTATACACTGCTAAAGTTTGGGTTCGCCGTAACTCGCATGGGAATTGTGTGAATAAAAAAGTTTGCCCACTTAACTACTTGGATTATCTTATATAAAGTTGTATTCTTCACATTTACACAAATTTTGTTTGTTTAATATAATAAATGACTTTTAAAATAAGGTCTTCATTTATTAGCAAGGTAGGAAGATAATGCCACAATCGTTACGCTTGGCAGATGGCTGGCGATCGCACTTGGTGTTAGAAGTCGTCCAGTACTGCTTTCCGTTCACTTGGTGCCCTCATCCGGTATTATACTGGTAAATAAGGGGTACAGGGGTCATAAGGGGCACAAAGTATTGTACGCTCGTTGCCACAAGGGCATTAAAAGTTAAGTTATTTTAGTGAATATAATAATTAAATTTAATTTAAAGTAAATCAATCTTTTAAAATCTACACGAAATTTTAAAATTACGTGGGCAAAGCTACAGTTGCAGATACGTTGGACATTTTTCTGAAATTACGAAAACCCACTTTATTCTTTCCTTAGATTATGTTTGATCCACTTTAAGTCCAAAGTGGAATAAAATTTGGTGTTGGCTGGCTTTAAATAGTATTTTTTTTTTAAATTTTCTTTCTTTTAAATTGATGGTATTTGCCTGCCATTAGTCTTCGTTAACGAAAACTATTTACTAAGTTCCATGGCAAAGGATGGGCTAGTTATGTGCTTTAAGATTATTATAACCATATGGATAGAGAGTTAATCTATGATAGATTCATAGAGTGATTATATATAGACTAATTGTATGTATAATTGTGTATACTGCTGCATGAGTAACCTCCTAAACGACTGGTAGGATTTTGAATATTTTTGTTTTGTATGCTTTATTTCCTAGATGGTTTAGATAGATGGTACACCTGACGCAATGGTGTTCTTGGATTTCTTTTTTTTTTAATTTAGACAGTATTTATATTCTTAGATTTTAAGAAAATAACTCTAATTTTAAATTTAAATATTCACAGTAGTACCGCAGTGCGGGTTAGGGCGTCCCCCGGAGGCGACGCGTACCGACCCGCCCCCGTCGGTACGAAAATCGGCAGATGCAGCGATGGGGGCCGCTACCCATCACGCCTTGCCCAGTCAGGCGATTCGAGGAGAGCAGTGTGCCGGGTGGGCACGTGGAATGTAAGAGGTTGTGTGGAAGGTAAGTTGCACGAGCTGATAACCGTCATGGCGGACAAACAGCTAGACGTGCTCTGTGTAACAGAGACCAAGCGAAGGGGCAGCGACACCTGCGATCTTCCTGGTGACGGGATGGCTCTGTGGTCTGTTGTACCACAGAGCGGTCGAGCCAGCATGGGGGTAGGAGTACTGTTGTCCTCTCGCTTGGCCTCAGGTGTGAAGGGTTACGGAATGTATGATCCCAGACTTCTTTGGGTCCGTATAAAACTAGGTGTCACCAAGGTATTCATATTTGTAGCATATGCTCCCGTAGGATCCTCGGTGGCATCAGACCTGGATAAGTTTTGAGATAATGTTAGGGAAGTTCTGGATATGGCAGAAACCAGTGAACGCGTGATTGTATGCGGAGATTTGAACGGATGGGTGGGGACCAAGCGTCCCGATTATGAGGACGTACTTGGTCC
This sequence comes from Lymantria monacha, assembly GCA_905163515.2. NCBI lineage: Eukaryota > Metazoa > Arthropoda > Insecta > Lepidoptera > Erebidae > Lymantria > Lymantria monacha. The sequence continues at coordinate 15,543,009 of LR991083.1, forward strand.
ATTTGGTGATAAGAGAGTGAATGACGCAGGTAGGCTCATTGCGGATGTATGCATGGAGAGAAGCCTTATTATGTCAAACACATTTTTCCAACATAAGGACATCCATATGTATACATGGAGAAGGAATGAATAGAAAAGTATAATAGATTTAATTTTGGTAGATAGTCGCTTCCGAAGCAAAATATTGGACGCAAGAGCCTACAGGGGCCCCACAGTCGATACGGACCACTATCTCGTTATTGCTAGATTTAGTGGTCTGTTCAGAAAGTGGGGGCATTGGCGAGAGCGTGTCCACTTCGGAGGGCTTGAAAGAATAAAGATTGAAAGTTTGCAAGAAGAGTGTGTAAGAGAAAAGTATGCAGAGGGTGTCCGAGAACGGCTGACGATAGCAAGCCAGCCGCAATCGGACATAAAAGAATGCTGGAGAATATTGAAAGAGAGTATGGTAGATACAGCGAAAGAAGTATGTGGAAGCTCAAAGAAGCATAGAAAAACAAATGGTGATGCTTGGTGGGATGCGGAAGTGGTAGCTTCCGTAGAGCAAAAGAAGAAAGCGTGGTTAGACTATGTGTCTTCTTTGAATCTGAATAACAGTATGACTGAACAGAAGAAAGAAATATATCGGCAATATAAGAATGTACACCAAGGCCTCAGTGAAAGAGAAACGTGATAGAGCAAGTATGAGTGCAGAAGATAGGCTGACTAAAAACTTCGAGGGTAACACCAAACTCTATTGGAGGGAGGTGAAGAAGTCTCGGAGTGGTTGGTTGGCCTTCAGAATGAATAAAATAAGGTCTAAAGGTGGAGACATTCTTACACAAACACAAGACGTGTTAAGCCGATGGAGTGAATATTTTGGGGATATGTATGCGGATACTCGAGTTGGCGCCGGTGTCACATGTGGTTTAGTAGATCAACATTCAGTACCGGCGTCCTGCGATGGCATCAGTATGGATGAAGTTGAATGGGTGATAAGAAGTTTGAAAAATGGTAAGGCAGCGGGTATTGATATGGTGTCTGCCGAGATGATCAAGCTTGGTGGCTCCTGTGTCTGGGAGGTGTTCCTGTTGCTCCTCAATTTTTTGGAGCTCGGGAATGGTTCCCAGGGACTGGAATAGCGCAGTCATCGTGCCTTTTTTTAAAAACAAGGGTTCACGTTATGATTGCGCAAATTACAGAGCCATAAGCTTGACCAATTTGGCAGCAAAAGTGTATGCTAAAATTATTGAAAGGAGAATGAGGATAGTGTCCGATGGTTTACTGTGTGAGGCACAAGGAGGTTTCAGGAGTGTAAGGGGATGCATGGATCAACTGATGATCAACTGGACTCACTGCGCAACATTGCGGAGAAGCATCTGGCTCTACGTCAGAGGGTTTTCTGCAGTTTTGTGGATCTGGATCTCTCCAGAATGCTCTCGCATTTGACACGGTTGTACGAAAGGAACTTTGGGACATTTTACCGGAGTATTAATGGTAAACTGCTGCAAGCTGTGCAGTCCAGTTACATGGGCTGTAGAGCTTGTATACGGCTGGATGATGGAATGTCGCCTTAGTTTGACGTCAATATCGACGTTAAGCAGAGGTGCGTTCTATCAGCCAGGCTGTCTATCATATATCTAGATAAATGTCTCCAAAGGTTGAACGATATGAATGTGGGAGTTCAGATGGGCGACTAAGTGGTCAGTGCTCTGCTCTATGCAGATGCTGCAGTCCTGCTGGCGCAGTCAGCGACTGACCTGCAGACCCTAGTCGACACAATGACAGAAGATTGTAAGAAAAGGGGTCTACGCATGAATGTGAGCAAAACCAAAATAATAGTTTTTGAAAGAGATGAAGCCAGAACAGATGTAAGAGTAACAATAGGTAATGATGTACTAGAACAAGTGGATGAATTTGTATATCTTGGATGTGGACTTAGCCGAGATGGACGGTACACCACTGATGTAGAGCGAAGAGTGAATGCGGGAAATAGAGTGAACGGAGCGTTGGAACAACTTCTCGGTAGCCACCATCTCAGCCAGAAGGCACGTGTAGCAATCCATAACGCAATGCTTGTCTAAATATTACTATATGGAAGCGAGAGTTGGGTATGTAGAAAAGAGCATGAAAGTAAAATTAATGCGGTCGAAATGCGATCTCTACGAAAAATCTGTGGAGTTAGGCTGACCGACCGCATTCGCAACGATGACGTAAGAGAGCGAGTAGGTATAAAAGAGAGTATTGGTGTAAAGATGCGAAACGGAATGCTCCGATGATTCGGTCATGTGGAAAGAATGCCAAACGAACGTCTGGTTAAGAAGATATACAATGCGAAAGTGGAAGGATGTAGGTACCGGGGGAGACCGAGACTAACCTATCTAGACCAGATCGGTCATGTACTGAAGGAAGGTGGAGTCAAGAGTCTCCGAAACCGGCGAGCGTGTATGAAGAGAATTATGAATGTTGAGGAAGCGAGTGAAGTATGCAAGGATAGAGTTCTCTGGCACTCTGTTCTCTCTGCCTACCCTGCAAGGGATATGGCGTGATGATATGTATGTATGTAAATATTTACATATTAACGTATTTGATATCCTATTGCTTCATTAATCTATCATGCATGCAATATTCGAATCTGAGGTCCTAATTAAGAACCTCGAGCAGTCGAAAAATGTAATTGGGCCTCTTAACACAATTATTTGGGGTCTACGCAAAATGTACAATTCAACCATATAACGTATTGTAAAGGTTTTGGAAATAGTTGACTGGTGACCATATTGACCTACGTTTGCCTGACATCAAATCCTTGGGAAAATATTTTTTAATCGGATGGCATCAGATATAGTTGGCCCAGGTCGATATTTATTTATTTATTTAAAACATATTATTTATTTAAACATATTATTTATTTAAACATATTATTTATTTAAAAACATATAAAGCTGTTAGTCGTCTTTTATGATACATACAAGCAATGTCAGAATTCGTAGTATTCGTAGCCGCCATCAAACAGTTTATATATCAGTATTTATATTCGAAATAAATTCACACATATGAATATTCACTATTTGATGTAGGATTGCAATCATGAAATCTGGCTTTCAACATATAAAACGTGTTGTGTGGAAGTGCAAGTTATATTGTCAGATTCGGAAATGCCCCATATGCCAAGGACAGCTACAAGTCCGGTGACTATGTTATTAGCTTTTTCTAATACTAGCTATCCCTTTACGCATCGCGTGGAATATTCAAGTATTGTTTTGTTTGTATTTAGAAAGGCCATAATAAATTAATCATTTTCATTACAATCTACTTGATTTTACTAGTCTAATAATGAAAAAGAAAACTGCTATCTATCCGATCCCTACTACATTTATAAGAACTTGATTACGAGCGAAAAATTAATATCACACGTGGGACTCGAACCCACAATACCGTTCCAATCGTCCTACCACTTAGACAAGTGTGAGCACAGTTTTTATTGTGTCGTAGAACATTCAATTCTCGGCTCGTATTGTCTACTAAACCTTCTAGGCTACTCTAGACTAATCTGAATTACCTCAATATTTTATCAAAATCGGTCCAGCTATTTTAGAGTACATAAAGAAGATATTCACAAATTGATTTTTATATACCTATATACATAAGTAACAGTTTTGAAATACCAATAATATGACGATGACCCTTATAGATACATTGTAAATAACAAAATAAAAAAATATGTACTATGTTTTTATATCAGACTAAAAACTTTTTTATTATTGTTTGCTCTTTACATTTAAGTGAAGGAAATTTTAAAAATAATTTTAACTACATAGATTTTTAAATTTTACTTTATTTTTGATTTTTCTTTTTTACGCATTTCCATGTGAAAATACATGGAAATGCGTAATGCGTCCACTTCTGAGCTATGATACACATTTCAAGTAGTATATATATATCTCACTACTTTCATATCAATATCAATACTATATATATTTCATATAGCTAGGGAAGTTAGTTTATTGTTGATATTGCAAATTTTTAAAAAATCAACCAGGACTGATATACAAGAGAGCGAATTAATAGCAAAATACAAATAATAAAATTATAACATGGTAAATAATATACCTCGAGTTATTTGACGATGTTATACAACGTGTTACTTGAGAACACGCACTTCACTGGGGTGTAAGATACGAGTTTCATATTTCGTTATTGTGAAGCAATAATTTATTTTCTAAATACTTTAAAAGTAATTTCTATTATATAAATTATATCATTGAAATCTATTTTGAGTTGTTAAGGATTGTTTTGTAAGATTCTCGTTTTGTTCTAAGCAAACTGAATAGTCATTTTCTAGCTATTTATTATTCTAGTTATTTATTATTGCGAGTTTAGTTAAGTAATTTACATATATTTTATTAAAAATGATAATGGAGATCTTAATTATAGTTAAAATTTTATTAAGTTTTGAATAATTACAAAAAAATATTGAAAGAATGAAATTACTATGGCTATTAATACGGCAGTCTAAGTACTTTAACATTAAATATCATCATCATCATCTCAGAGCTGCTGGGCTCCTCTACAATAGGAGGGAAACTAACCTACTATATCACGGTGAGGGGCGGACGAGTTAGTATATATAAGTATATGTTATGTGCATATTATCCATTAACGATACGATACTTCGTTTACGATACTCACGGTAGAGGATGGTGAATTGTATGTTGAGGGCGTAACCCTCACCACACGGGAGTGTACGTGCAACTACACGGGCCTCGTCTTTAATGGAAGGGAAAATGGCACGCTATACCACGCTGGTCAGAAAAACTGATAAAGGATTTTATTTAAAATTTTTCTTGTCTTATAATTTTGGTATCTACTAAGACCCCTTGATTCTTTTTAATAATATTATAATCGGAAAGCTGTGTTTCAATTCATATTTCGTCATCTTTTTTTTTGGGTAGTTTATGGGCTGTACACACGTCGTTCCGTTCGGGGCGACGGAAGGGCAGCGCGTGGCCCCATAACCCACCGTATTCCCTCCCTATCGCCATTGGGCCGGCCAATGGTTCCGCTTCCTTGCCATCCGTGGCCAGCCTGGCGGCTTACTCTTTCAGGTACCATACCCCGTCGACGCCTCAGCTAACTGCCGGGGCGTCGCCCTCACGTGGTATACTTCGTCATCTTACGGCAATATGTCTTTTAAACAAGCCAAAACAGGCCTCGACATATCACAGTATAAATATGAGTTGATTATGGTGTCGTTTATATCATTGTTTGGCTGGGCATAAAGCTGATTTTCACCACCGATATGACTGATTATGTGTAATATTGAATATAATTCGTATGATCGTTGCTTTTAAGGGACCTGTCATGTAAACTGGGTTATCTTTGTATGGGCCACTGCACATGTGCGTGTTTGTAAACTATTTAATGGAAACAGAAATAGCTGTACAGCAATTAAGTCACGCTCGGCAATTTTGACATTATATTTTCCATTCAGATGCAATACACAGCAAAATGCTCTAATAAAGTAATATCACAGAATGCTGAGACTAATTTAAATAGTTTTATTATTTTTGCAATATTTCTATAAAGTAATAATATACTTTGTAACAATTGTCCATTCCAAGGTCAAAAAGAACGAAATAAGGGTCTTTTAACCCTTTTTTTTGTCCTCGCGCGACGCCCTGGCGACAAACAATGTTGTCGGGATGTCGACGAAAAATAGTAGGTATTTGAAAGGGTAATCCGCTGGGCGGGCTGCTGAAGACAAGCTTTTGGTACTGATGGTGGTGTGTAATCGGACTATAGCAAAAAAAAAAGAATAAAAGTTTGTCAATGATTTCTGATATTTACGCGAGTTTTACAGATTTGAAATAATAGTAATTTTACGAATTTTACGGATTCTATCGCCTTTGTATTTGATGTTTAATTTCCCGACGTTTCGAACATTTTACAGCGTTTATGGTCATGGGAAGACTCCTCCGTCCTCACGTAACCATGATTGTTGTAAAATGTGCGAAACTTCGGAAAGTTAAAAATCAAATACAAATACGATAGAATCCGTAAAAAATGTTTTACTTTAAAATAAAGATTTTTATTATACTGTTTAGTTTTGAATCATTCAGATGATATTTTCTATTTAGATGTAATAATGTTATTTTTTATTGGTTCACGCCTGTGAAAAGAATGTTAAAAAGGAGTAAAAGGTGTCAAATTTAGCACACATCTTGTCTACGTAACAGAGGGTCTTGCCGTTAACTGGGCACAGTTCCAAATAACATTATTTTATTGTGTTTAAGACATTTCCATATCTACTAATTACCGTTTATTTCAATAGAACAGACATGTAGATGAAGTAATTTATTTCAGAATTTGACATGATCATCATCATTCTCCTCCTCTTATCCCAATTACTCGGGGTCCATAAAATATGTACTCTTCTTTCACAGTACATATTGTAAAAGTTATTGGCAGACGTCAACCCTCCTTGGGAATGTGATTGTTGACCAAACGGCACCAGATGGGGTCAGCCTAGGTCGTTATAAGGGTCTTATTCGTCTTTTACGACATCTACGAGCAAAATAAGGTATGGTAGTATTCGTAGCCGCTACCACACAGCTATATATATATATATATATATATATACAATTTGCCCAGAAGATATATATATATATATATATCTTCTGGGCAAATTGAAAATATAATTATACTCGCCAATCGCGCGGCGTATTAGCATTAGCCACCTTTAGAAAGGTTTATCTTCAACTGTAGGCATCAAAAGACTGATGTACGAATGAATGAAAAGATAGATAGTGGTCGTCTTGTATATATCATATCTAGACACTAGCTTCAGTGAATGTCGTGAAAATGAAAGCCGAGAGCTTTAAACCACTCAGTACTAAATCCATCTAAATAGCATATGATCTATAATTGCTTTAACAAGAAGACTGTATGGTGGCGGTTACGAATACTCTCAACCATTACATTGCTCTTGGATGTTTAAAGACGACTAAAGAGATTTACATCTACCTGGGTCATTTCCATCTGATGCCATCTGATTAACAATTGCATTCCTTAATAGACGTCAGACAGGCGGCCGATCATATAACTATTGCCAACAACTTTTGCAATATATATGATGGAAGAGAAGTACATACTGCGTCAACACTAACTGATTAGAATAAGAGCAGGGTGATGATGATGCGTAGAAAAGATAAATTAAGTAATTACAGAATAGTGACGGATTAGGAATACAATATGTCAACAGTCTTTACTTTCCCGTTGGTGTAATAAAAACAGGCTGAGGGATCACTATAAAAATAGATAGAAATACTTGCCTGGCAAACTTATAATAACAACTAAGATCGCCAACGACTTGCTTGACAGGCGTCAAGCAAGTCAATTGGCATTAATCTCTGCTATGGGGAGACCTATGTCCAACAGCGATCGATGGGCTGTTGATGACAATTATTTGTTATAAAGTTATTAGTTAATAAAATCTCTAAGTAATCTTAAATCTATGAAAGAGAAGGAATACTAAATCTCTATACCAACCCGGCGTAACTGTCCAGCGTAATAGCTAAATTTTCATCACCTTGTGGAGCATTTTCGAGCTCAGCTGGGCGCATATACGTTCATATGAGCTGAGATAATGATGATGATGAATAATGCTTAGAAACTCACCGAACTAACGGTAGGTTCCGCCTCGTGGTGGTGAGTAGACAAATGTCGAATCGTCGCTGCCATTCTGTCTACAGTCAGCTACATGACTAAAAATTGCGCACTTTAGACGATATATTTAAATTCACACTTCTTTATGACACTTGCCAATATTATACACCATATTTTACTAATCAATGTTGTTATATAGTTATTTTTAAGATCTAAAATATATTTATGTAATTTCTGTATTCATAAAGCCAGTTGTTTTATATAATACTTTAAGCTCGATTACGTGAAAATATCAACATAATATCGTGAAGGGAAAGAAGCTTAACGATAAAGTAGTAGGATTAAGTCTATATACGACATCAGACAAGGGATTTAGTTGGATAGATGTCCACTTCCATTGTATACTAGTCTCAGCATAAAATCGTGAATAATTTATGTCTATGTGAAGATACGTAGTTTAACTATTCATTTAAGAATTAGATATTTTTTAATTATTATAATAATAATGGATTTCCGCCATGTATCGCCTAATTCAATCAATTATATTTTTTTAATGTTAAAATTGAATATAATATATATAACAATATTATAAAGAGCTTTTTTTAATTATTTTTATCTTTATTATGTTTTTTTTTATATCGACTAGATGAAATATGTATTATAATATATATAGATTATGCGCAATGAAAGTTACAAAAATAATTATATTATGCCTTATATCGTAATGAAATGTGACTTATTGTAAATATTAAAAGTTATAATTATTTCAATAGATATATCATAGGTAGGCATAATATTTAAAAAAATAATTATGATGGTTTCTTAATTAATCTTAATTCTTTTAATGATACCCTTTCAATATATGGACTTCTGGGGCTCAGTGCGTAATTTAATTACGGTTTCTATTAAACCGATGAAAGGGTAACACTTGGTCCCTATATATGCGAATTGAAAAGGTATAATACATATGTATATAAGCAACTTTAAGGAAACAGAAAAGTAACTAGCAAGTAACCGGAAAGTTTAAAACTTTGTTCATTTGTTGATATTATTTATTTTAATTTTTGTTTTATATTTATTTTATATATAATGTACAAAGTAAGACATTATTTAGTCAAAATAAGATATATTACGCGCACGATGTTGGGTCTAGTACCGTCGTAGCACGTCGAGACTACGAGGCCTACGGGTAGCCGGCGGGTACCAATGTAGCGGCTGGCGCTCGACTGCCGCAGAGTGCGGTGATTGGCGACCTCTACCCGCGCACTCCGCACCGTAATGATTGACTATACTTCACCTGTATTTTTTTTCCACTAAAAACTTGTATAAACAAATGTAAATAAGAGATAAAAAAAGTATATAAATACAACTTATAAAATTATTTTAAAATCTATTTAAATAGAATGAAGATAAACTAATCTTGCCGCGAATTTCAAAGTGTAATTGTAAAATTGTACTAGCTATTGCAAATGCGCGAATTCTACTCATTTATAAATCTGTCAGCTGATTCATCCGAGGCATAACGAAGTAAATATTTGTCTGGTACTAGAATTTGTATCAAACATTATACATTCCAACATGTTTTATGTATTTTAATGTCGTAATATACCTTTAGGTACAAAAGAGTTAGTCTGTCTTCGTTGACAAAATTAACTGCTGGTAAGACTTTCTTTCAAGATTTCGTTTATTTAAAAAAAAGATATGAAAAAAATGTCTTTTCACATATAGTCTGTATAAAGTTATAATAAAATCTCTTTGGCTGTACTAGTTGCAACTGGCTGGTTTTGATACCAAAAAAAGGTTACATTTCGAAAAAATAAATTTAAAATGTTGTTTCACGTCGTTTTTCATTTGTTTTACTTTTTGTCTAAATGAGTGAATCTAATGAAGAATATCAATACATTTTAAAATTTAATTACAAAAAAGAAATAAATACAACGCAAGCCGCGAAAAAAGCTGTGACTTATGGGCTTAATGCCGTGTTAGTAAGAGTAGCATAAAGTCGGTTTAAACGTTTGCAATCCAGGAATTTTGATGTCAAAGATGCACCTCACTCTGGTTACTCTGTCACTGATAAAATGGACGCTATTTGCAAAAAAATGCAAAAAAAAGTGGCGCAAAGTCGGCATATCAGCAGTTACGACGTAGCTGAAGATCTGGGAATGGATCGAAATAGTTTGACCCATTTGAAAACAGCTGGATATTTAGTTACCACCCGAGATCACTGAAAAAACCTAATGAACTATGTACCTACTTATTTGCGATTTTTATTGAGATGTAATGAAACCGATACGTTTTTGAAGAGATTGATAACTGGTGATGAAAAGTAGAATACGTACGATAAGAATGTGCGAAAAAGTGCTGGTCAAAGATCGGTCAGGCTTCACAGACTCCGAAAAAACACGGGTTAACTCGCAATAAGTTGATGCAATGTGTATGGTGGGATTGGAAGGGTATCGTTCATTATGAGCGTTTACTGTCGGGCGGAATCATCGATTTGAATCTCTACTGCCAACAAGTGATGAGATTAAAGTAAGAAATTGAGCGAAAGTGGCCGAAATTAATCAACAGAAAGAATGTGATCTTTCATCACGATAACGCTAGACCACACATACGTTTTGTCACTTAGCAAAAATTAAGAGAGTTTGGCTGAGAGGAATTAATGTATCCACCATTATAGTCTTACCTTCAGATTTCCACCTGCTTTAGTCTCTTCAGAATTCTTTAGACAGTATCCGGTTAAAATTAAGAGAGGATTGCTCAACCTACTTGTCGAGATTTTTTTGATCATAAATCCAAAAATTTCAATAGTAACGAGATCATGTCACTACTTACAATATGGCAGACAGCACAACAGACAGTCATTGAACAAAATGCCGCAAAATATATATTTTAGCTATAAATAAATAAACTTTGAAAAAAAATGTGTTGAATTTTCATATATTATAGAATGCGAAAAACTAAACATTTTCCCGATCTTATATATATATATATATATAAATATAATGGAAATCTATTCAAATACTAAATAGTTTGTTGATAAATCCAATTGGAAAACGAACTTATTTGTGCATACACATAAAATATTTTAAAAATCAAACTAAAAGATTTAATGAACAAAGCCTAATTAAAATAGTATTATATATACTCGTATTTAAATAGAGAATCGTTTGCGACATAATAAGTGATTATTCATTAGTACATGTTTACATTCACATCACGAACTTGTAGTTTCTCGTTAATGATGCAATTTATGCTGCTATTAATTAAAATCAGTTGAATTTCACATTTCAACTGAGCAAATTGGCACATTATTTATATGATTTCCATAATGCTATATTATTTATATGATCATAACGACGACGTAGAGAGCAAGCAGGTATGAAAGAGAGTATTCGTGTAAAGATGCGAAAGGGAATGCTCCGATAATTCGGACATGTGGAATGAATGCCGAACGAAAGTCTGGTTAAGAAGATATACAATGCGAAAATGGAAGGATGTAGGTACCGGGGGAGACCGAGACTAACCTACCTAGACCAGATTGGTCATGTACTGAAGGAAGGTGGAGTCAAGAGTCTCCGAAACCGGCGAGCGTGTATGAAGAGAATTATGAATGTTGAGGAAGCGAGTGAAGTATGCAAGGATAGAGTTCTCTGGCACTCTGTTCTCTCTGCTTACCCTGCAAGGGATATGGCGTGATGATATGTATGTATGTATTTATATGATTGCCGTGATGCTGTTATCTTCTTGTGCTGATGGTTTCGAAAGACAATGTGATATTATGCTACACTGGCCCGGTAGAGTCGTAAATACCGACTGAAAGAACACTGCTGTTTAACAGTGAAACTAAGCATGACAGTTATGAAATAATGCCTTCTTTTGGGGAAGTTTAAGTCCAACAATGAACCTGTATAGGTTGATAATTAATGCATAAATTATATGAATTGCATGTTATAATAACACACCTAAAAAGATAAAATATAATGAAAAATCAATTTTAAGGATGACCATTATCATTTCAACCTATCGCCGTCCAATGCTGGACGTAGGCATCCCTCATGTTACGCCACAAAGTGCGATCCTGTGCCGCTTGCATAAAACTACGCCCAGCAACCTTCACCAGGCCGTTTGTCCATCTAGTGGGGGGTCGTCCTACTCTACGTTGTCCGGTACATGGTCGCCACATTTTTTTTTTGGCGGCGGGCTACGGCACGTCAAACCCCGCCTTTCCGTCCGGGGCGACAGGAAAAGCGGCGCAAGACCCCGTAGACCCGCCCTACAATATACCTCTCGACGCCGTGCGGGTGGGTCACTGGTACGCGGTCTTTTTCTTCAGTGGCCCACCCGGCGGTCCACCCTCACGGGTATCCTCGCTGATGTCGACGCCCGGACAGTTTGCACCGTCGAGGCGTCGTCCTCACGCGGTGGCCTCGCTCCCAGGGCGACCAGACTAATCCCCGGTCCGGTCACCCACTGCCTCGGCTAGGGCGGCATGAGGTGGAGGTATTCACGCCTCCGCCACCCCAGTCGCCGGTGGCGGCGTGAATCCTCGAAGAGAAGTTCCTCTCGGATTCGCTCCGTGACTTCCTTCTGCGAGATGACGTCCTGGCAGAAGGAGGCGACCGCGTCCCAATTCCTCTTGTTGTCGACCATTGCTTTCACGACGGTCGGCAGCGAGAGGTCAGCACCGATAGCAGCGACAAGGGCACGGCGCTGCTGAGCTCAGGTCACGCAGACCTCGAGCGTATGCTGCGCCGTGTCCCGGTCACTGCCGTACTGTTGGCAGGACGCAGTCGTCTCTACCCTTGCAACTGTGTACAGGTACTTTCCGAAGCAACCGTGCCCCGTCAAGACCTGCACCAGCCGGAAGGAGAGGACTCCGTGCCGCCTCTCCAGCAACTCCATCAGTACGGGCCGGACGGCCTCGATGACTCGTAATCCGTGTCGAGGCCGCTCCAGCCGCGTTGCCCAACGGGAAAGAACCTCCCGGCGAGCGTCCTCACGCCAGGTGGCCAATTCGCTAGGCGAAACATCGCCACCTTCTTCGTGAGTTGAAGACACCCGCCGATATATTTCGGCGAGCATTTCCGCCTTCAAGTCCCAAGGGGGCGTTCCGTGGTCGCCACTCTAGAACCTTTCTTCCCCAACGGTTGTCGGTTCTTCGAGCGATGTGGTCTGCCCATTGCCACTTCAGCGTGCATTCTTCGTGCTATGTCGGTTACACTTATTTTTCTGCGTATTTCCGTAATTAGGATTCTATCTCGCAGAGAAATCCCGAGCATAGCCCGCTCCATAACACGCTGAGCGACTTTGATCTTGGTTATGAGGCCAATATTTAGGGACCACTTTTTCGTGTCGTAAGTCATCACTGGTAACACACACTGGTCGTACGTACACACACCTGTGTTTTCAGACACTGATGTATGTTGGATAAGAAGAGCGTTCGGGAAACTTAAGAGTTTATTTAACTAGGGTGTTGATGCCGAGTCTGGTCCAGTCTAAGAGCTTGAAGACATCTGCCAGCGCAGTAGTGAATGGTTTCGGAGAGATGACATCTTCCTGTCTCACGACTTTTTGCAACTGGATCAGTTTCGTACCCTTATTCCAGATACGGACTAACATTGTAGCATTCCTATAAAAACACTTCAGCAGTTCGATATAACGATGGTCAATTTAGCACCGCTGAAGGGACTGCAGTACCCCTGAAGCTTCGACTGAATCGAAGGCACAAACGCTATATAAAGAGGCCGATTGTACTCCTCGATCTTCTGGATAATCTGCCGAAGCATGAGGAGGTCTATGGTGTCTATAACCTTTTCGGTAGCTAGCTTGGCACCTGGAAGTCATAAAGCTTGCACGTGAGTCGATTGGTAATGACCCTCGAAAACAACCTGTAGACGTGGCTTAAGAGTGAGACGGGTTTCTAGTTCTTAAGAAGAGCTTTGTCACCCTTCATGAAGAACAGCACCACCACACTCCTGGTCCACGACTCTGGAACGTCGCCTCCGAGGATAACGGAATTAAATAGCTTCTGAAGGGCTTTTAAGACCGGCTTGCTCCCTGCCTTCAGGCGCTCTGCTGTAATTCCATCATCTCCAGATGCCTGTTCTTAGTTGTTTGAGAGCCATTCTAATCTCGCACAAGCTAATATCCGGCATTATTTCGGTATAGTGTCGAGTTAGCTTGGATCTGGGATTTTGGACCAAGCCGACAACAGGGTTCCGGGATGATATATAACTGTCGATAGAACCTTTCGACCTCTCCCAAGATCTCACTTTGGGATGAAATGACAGTGCCGTCATCGGTCTTCAGCTTAGTCATTTGGCTTTGGATGAAACCCTTTTTTTATTTTAATTAATTGAAAGCATGTACAATGTATTAGCCTTTTAATTTTAATTCATTTCGATTTTCAGCAATTTTGATGTTGAGAAGCAAAAGTAATGAAATTGATCATCAACAAATTATAAGACAAAGGATGGTGGAAGGTGTTGATTTTGTCACAGTTTGTTTAGTTTCCATATAATTAATTACGACCAGCGTAAGTATGACCGGTGTGTTGAGATGATACGAGTAAGTTTGTATATAATTAATTATGACCAGTGGATAATAAATAAATCGGTACAATGTGTAAACTTTATCCATCACACATCTACTACATAGACGACAAAATAATACGAGACACAATTTGATTACCGTACGACAACTCACGCTTGTCTAAGTAGTAGGATGATGGGAACCAATTTACAATTGGTATGGGGTCGAGTCCCACGTGTAACAATCATTTTTCGGTCATAAAATACTTTTTATCGGTGTATAATAATTAACTAAGCTTTAAGCAATATAACGTAAATATATAATTAGTACAACATTTAAACTGCATGAATTAAAAAATAAACTCTGTATGGTGACTATGCAAGAGAAGGAAGATTCGCAAAAAAACCCAATAACAACATGTCTGTCCAGAGTATTATAGCCGTTTTCTCTCCCATTATGGATAAAGCTTGAGCCTAGATGTGGGACATATATAAGCTGAGATGATGATGATTAATTAAATAACCGGTCATGTAGTATTATCATAATTAAATTTATATTGCATTTAATGTTGAAATAAACCTTTAAAAAGTAAATTTCAATCATTGTTACGACCACGACAAGCCTTTGCTTTTATCTCTTGAACAATCCATCACGCTAATTGAACAAAAGTCCATGACCTTCGTCCTCTATATAAAATTTAAAGTTCTATTTAAATTTAATCGTGATTGTGTTTCATTTATAAAATCAGTTCGAACTGTAGTAGGCATACTATTTACTTTTTAAAGTGATGACTAAAATAGATTGAATGAAGTATTGTGGCAGATATTATCACGTCAGTTAAAGGTAGTCCATCTATCCGCCAGCCCGTAAATTTCTACTATTGGACATAGGCCTCCTCACGAGAATGTCATTTGCAACGGTCCTGTGCCAACTGCATCAAACAGTTTTAGTTAAAGATTATACTTTCTAATGACTTCTAATGTTTACGCGAGTATTACACATTTGAAATAAAACTACTTTTACGGATTCTATCGCGTTTGTATTTGATTTATAATTTCCCGACGTTTCGAACACTTTACAGTGATCATGGTCACGGGAGGACTGAGGTGTCTTACGTCCAATATGTCATTGTTATTACAGAAATTTATTTATATCTACCCTATAAGATATTAAACACATAGCTGATGTGAAACACCGCCGTCACACTAAGTCTGCAGTCTGTGAGCATAGTCAGGACCGCGCCCGCCATTATATCAGGTTTGATAAACCACAAATCCTCGCAAAAGAACACCGATACCTTCCTAGAATGGTTCGCGAGGCTATTGAAATCAAAAAACATAAAAATTTCAATAGGGAGGATGGCTGGGTATTATCATCAAGCTGGGATCCTGTCATTCACTTAATTAAAAATAAAACTAAGAAAACCACCACAAGACTGCAAGACACTGTGAGCACTTATTGTATAGATTTGACCCACAATAATAGTTAAATTTTAATTTAATTAATTTTAGTAAGATAAAGTAGGCCGCCACTCAAAAATTCAATAATAAAATTAGTATCATGCCTCCTGAGTTTTCTCGCCGGATCTTTCTCAGAGTGGCCGCGTTCCGATCCGGTAGTAGCTGAATAGTTTTTGTTAGTTTTGTAAAAATTGTAAAATTGCCACAATAATAATTATCATAAATTAAATACCTTAATAATAAAAAATCATAAACAACATAAATTTTATATATAGAATCATTCTCTTTTTGTACTGGCAATGAATTGTATTAATTTTGTATAAAAATGTGGGTCAAAATTTAATATCTTATAGGGTAGATATAAATAAATTTCTGTAATAACAATGACATATTGGACGTAAGACACCTCAGTCCTCCCGTGACCATGATCACTGTAAAGTGTTCGAAACGTCGGGAAATTATAAATCAAATACAAACGCGATAGAATCCGTAAAAGTAGTTTTATTTCAAATTATACTTTCTGTCAACATTTACATCCATCCGTCCGGCTATCGACGTCTACTATTGGACATAAGCGTCTGTGAGGGCTTAAATTATTGCCACGCTTGACAGATAGATAGGCGATCGCAGTTGTTGTTATATGAGTGCTATTGCTGATTATTATATAGTAATTTTTCAGTAGATATTTAAGCCTAATCAGTCCATTTAATAGGCATGGTTTAGTAGGTCTATTTCCAATCTATTATGGAGGAGGTTCAAACCCAGCAAGTAGGACGTATATGAATTGAAATGAATAATTGTCTTTATTTAAGAAGTCACAATAAGGAAGAATTAACATACATGGCCGTAATGTTAATGCAATGATAGCAAATATTTATTCTAAATGTATATGTCGTCATGATATTAGCCGAGATGGAAGGTACACCACTGATATAGAGCGAAGAGTGAATGCGGGAAATAGAGTGAACGGAGCGTTGGGGCAACTTCTCGGCAGCCACCACTTCAGCCAGAAGGCACGTGTAGCAATACATAACGCAGTGCTTGTCCCAACATTACTGTATGGAAGCGAGAGTTGGGTATGTAGAAAAGAGTATGAAAGTAAAATTAATGCGGTCGAAATGCGATCTCTGCGGAAAATCTGTGGAGTTAGGCTGACCGACCGCATTCGTAACGACGACGTAAGAGAGCGAGTAGGTATGAAAGAGAGTATTGGTGTAAAGATGCAAAAGGGCATGCTCCGATGGTTCGGACATGTGGAAAGAATGCCGAACGAACGTCTGGTTAAGAAGATATACAATGCGAAAGTGGAAGGATGTAGGTACCGAGGGAGACCGAGACTAACCTACCTAGACCAGATCGGTCATGTACTGAAGGAAGGTGGAGTCAAGAGTCTCCGAAACCGGCGAGCGTGTATGAAGAGAATTATGAATGTTGAGGAAGCGAGTGAAGTATGCAGAGATAGAGTTCTCTGGCACTCTGTTCTCTCTGCCTACCCTGCAAGGGATATGGCGTGATGATATGTATGTATGTATATGTCGTGAATAAACTGCCACACTCTATCTACAAAAGTACTAAATCTATAAAAAAGTGTATTCATTACACTAGTGACATTAGTAGATACTTTATGATTTTAGTAAGTAAATTTATTATTTTGAAAT
Source organism: Lymantria monacha (assembly GCA_905163515.2). Taxonomy (NCBI): domain Eukaryota; kingdom Metazoa; phylum Arthropoda; class Insecta; order Lepidoptera; family Erebidae; genus Lymantria; species Lymantria monacha. The sequence goes on from LR991083.1 coordinate 15,560,302, forward strand.
AGAAGATAGGATGAAAAGCTAGTATTTATCTACACTTTAACAATACTTTACAATTTAAAATAGAAAGAAATATGTACCCATATTAGTAGTGGTAAACATTGTAAAACTTACTTCTATATGATGTTCCAAACTCAAAATTTAATCTTTCATCCTCCATTAAAAAAATAAAATTTGTCGAGCCGTTTTAATAAACCATAGATGGGTTTTCTTTATATATATTCTTTAAAATTATTAAATAACCTTCCCCAATAATCAAAATTCAATCAATTATAAGTGTTATAACGATAAAGTGATGTATTCCCATGTTATGAAATTCATGTATCAAACTAATTGATAACTATGTCTGTACAAGACACCAAATATAATATATAGAGACCGTATTGAGTACCCAGCAAATTGTATAGCAATTGTTGTTCAAATGACAATAGCTCTATTACTTAAATACATATACATGAAATAGAATCCAAATAGTCTTAAGTATAAGTTACGATGTAGAATGTACATAACGTAGTATTTAAAGGTTTCTCTTAATTAACTAAGCATTTGCACTCGTACATAATGCTACTTGATTTGTTTAGTTTATAAATCGTCCGTAAAACAAGTATTGTATGTTTAAACTTAAATTAATTATTCTCGTGGATTAACGCTTACAGTTTTATATATATACTTATATATATATATATATATATATATATATATATATATATATATATATATATATATATATATATATATATATATATATATATAATCGATGGACTCCTAAAGTACTTTACCGATTTTAATCAAATTTGTACAGCATCTGTAGTTTGATCCAACTTAAAAGATAGGATAGCTTCCATCTCAATTTATATTCGCATTATTATTTTATTGCAAATTATTTGTCTATCATTTGAAAGTCACAATTATCTGTTATCTCCAAACGATTCTAACAGATGGCAGTATCTGTTGACTGGATTGAGTAAGTATTTAATAGATGGCGCTATGTAAAACGTAAAAACGTTTCACATAAACTACAATTTATTTGCATAACCATCACGTGTTGCTAAGGCTACGTTAGCCACAGCAACCGGTGGCCGGGTCTGCTAGTAGTGATATATGTTCTTTTTTAATTTATTTTTATTGCTTATGGTGGCAAACGAGCAGGCAACAACATTCGACGAGGGTACAACATGCGACCCCAAAGTACTACTCCTTAAATTAAAGGCCCAAATATATAAAACCCTAATAAGACCTGCTGTACTGTATGGATCAGCATGTTGGGTGACAAAAGCGACGGATGAAAGACGACTGCATGTAACGGAGATGTGAATGTTGACACATCCATCATGTGTGGTGTGACAAGAATGGATAAAATAAGAAATGAACATATAAGAGGCAGTTTGAAATTTGCGCAAGTGACGGAAAAGTAAAGGTGTGAAAGATTGACATGGTATGGACATGTGATGAGACGGGATGAAAGTAATGTTGTGAGGAAAGTTTTAAGTATGAATGTTGAAAGCTTAAGGGGGCAAGGGAAGACCGAAGAAAAGATGGATGGACTGCGTGAAACATGAGATGGATAGACAAGAAGTGACCACAGAGATGACGTCTGATAGAGTTGTATGGAAGGAGAAGTCATATTGCGTCGACCCCAAATAGATTGGGATAAGAGCAAGTTGATGATGATAGTGGCAAACAACCAGGCAGCACACCAGATGTAAGTATTATTGCCACTCATGGACCTTTGCAATATCAAGGGTATAGCTAAATTGCTGTCTACCAATATAAACACCAAACCCACTCAGTTGGGCTACCGGCTCTCTCGCTCACCGAATGAAGCGCAACAACGCATTGCTATTGCTCAGACGTCGATCTTCTTGAGAGTGTGGTACTACCTCGGACGGACTGGCTCGCGGCTGTAAACAGAAAACTTTCAACAGCGTGGTCCTACTACATTAGTTTTGGTCTATTGATGGATTTAGGGCTTCGCAATGAAGGTAATACCGTAATCGTTACGGTTGGTAATTTGTGTTATAAGTTTATAGATACTCAATAGAATTTCTACGAAGAAACTTAAACCTATAATTACGGCATTATCTTTCTTCATTGGAAGGCTTATCTACGGATGTCCTTAGACATCCGACAATTGAGTCTTTAATCGGTGCCAGTGGTCGGCTCAATGACGGTGGATACGTGGGAATACGATGGATTATAGTACCGCACGCCGCTTTTCCGTCCCCTCAGGTGGAATGGGCGGAGTGTATCTATACCGTAGCCTATAAAAGAAAAGGGAAGCTCATATCCAATATTGGATGTATAAGTATAAGTTGATGATGACGATGATATTAGCCTCTATATATTATCTCTCTATATATGGACTAAACATGTATCCAATAATTATTAAGAAAACATGTAATTTAAAAAAAAATGACGAGCCCGCTGAGTTTCTTGCCGGATCTTCTCAGTTTGTGGCAGCTTTCCGATTCTTAGCGTGTAGTGATTAATGATTAATAGAAAATTTAAAATATTATTTATAAAAAGAATATTATAGATACCCGTTCTGTTTTAAATTTAACATTCAAAGAACGAGTACTCAAATGACGCAAACATCACGACCAAGAAAATAAATTTAAGTTAATTCAATATTCCAAAATGTCATATCTTATCCTTTGTTTCTAAAGGTTATTTAAATAAAAAAATATTTTGAGGATATTTTTTATTTATTTACAGGTATACCTTAAAGAATTAAGTAGAGTTTTGAAACATCTATATTTCGCTACGTAAATTTGAAATCTTTGTAAGAGCGAGAGGTCCTTTTTTTTTCGTTTTTTTTTTTTCTTGGTAGGCTATGGCCCGGTCACATGTCGCCCGTACCATCCGGGGCGACGGAAGGGCAGCGCATGGCCCCATAACCCACCGTATTCCCTCCCCATCGCCATTGGGCCGGCCACTGGTACCGCTTCCTTGCCTTCCGTGGCCAGCCCGGCGGGTTACCCTTTCGGGTACCATCCCCCGTCAACGCCCCAGCTAACTGCCGGGGCGTCGCCCTCACGGGGTAAGCCTCTCTGCGGGTGAAGGACTATTCCCCGGTCTAGTCACCCGCGGCCTCGGCTAGGGCGGCATTAGGCGCAGATACTCGCGCCTCCGCCGCCCCAGGCGCCAGCGACGGAGCGTCTCACCGAAGAGGATTTCCTCTCGGAGTCGCCCCGCCGCCTCCTTCCGCGAGACAACTGTCTCGCAGAAGGCGGCGACCGCGTCCCAGTTCCTGACGCTGTCGAGCATCGCCTTAGCGATGGTCGGCAGCGCCAGGTTGGCACCGATGATCGCGACGAGTTCACGGCGCTGCTCTGCCCAGGCCACACAGACCTCGAGCGTGTGCTGCGCCGTGTCCTCGTCGCAATCGCAGTGGTGGCAGGACGGTGTACTCTCCCTCCTCACGACCGTGTGCAGGTACTTGCCGAAGCAACCATGCCCCGTCAAGACCTGCACCAGTCGGAAGGAAAGGACCCCGTGCTGTCGACCCAACCACTCCATCAGCACTGGCCGGAAGGCCTCGATGGTCCGAACACCGAACCGAGGCCTTTCCAGCCGGATTGCCCAACGAGCAATAACGTCACGGCGGGCGTCGCCCCGCCAAGCGGCCATCTCACTAAGCGAGACGGTGCCGCCCCCTGCCCGCGTCGCTGACACCCGCCGGTACAGTCCGGCGAGCATCTCCGCCTCCAAGTCCCACGGAGGTGTTCCAGCCAACAGGCATGCTGCCTCCGTCGCCACCGTGCGGTATCCGCGTATGGCCCTGACCGCCATGGCCCGCTGTGGTCGCCATAGTAGAGCCCTAAGTCGGACGGTCAGGGACCCCGCCCACACGGGTGCGCCGTACAGGGCCATCGACCGGACCACCCCCGCGTACAGCAGTCGGCACGTAGCGCTGGGTCCGCCTACATTCAGCATAAGCCAGGATAGGGCGGACGCCGCGCCGACAAGCCGTGGGGCAAGCCGACGGAAATGCTCCCGGAACCACCATCACCCGTCGAGCACCAGGCCCAAGTACCTCATATGGGCCTGGATGCTGATGAGAACCGAATTGACGGTGATCGAGGCGTCGATGGGTGGACTGGTTCGGGGCCCATGGAATAATAAGGCCTCCGTCTTATCCAGGGCCACCCTTAGCCCCAGCGCCTCGATCCGCCTGACAATCTTCTCGGTGCCAAGAGTTGCCAGGCGTGCCGCCTCCTCCAGCGTCCCACCCCGGGCTGTGACGAGTGTATCGTCGGCGTAACAAATTACGCCCAGCCCGGGCGGGAGGCTTCCTCTCAACGCCCAGTCGTAGCCGATGCTCCACAAAGTCGGCCCCAAGACCGACCCCTGCGGAACACCGCACGACATAGGCGTTCGCACAACATCCTCTACTCGGTTCTTATAGAGGACGCTGCGCCCCTCCAAATAGTCTGCAACCAGCCGCCTCAGGTAATCAAAATATTCAATTTAAAACACTAATGAATATAATTTATTAGTACAGATATAATTCGTACTTGTATGAAACTAAAGCATGTGTTGTGAATGTAGAAAAATATTTGTTGATTAGCGTTAGTTTAAATCCAATATGATAGTTTATTAGTGTTCTTCAAATGACGTAATTGATTAAGATATAATTAAGATTTATAATTATATTACTATCTTTATAGTTAAAATATGTTTCATTTTGTAGCAAAGAATTTATAATAAAACCTTACTGAAGGCTCTATATTGAGGGACTAAGGATTCATTTTGTCACGGGCTCATTCAATAGAATGTACCCTTGGGATTATGAGGGTATTACATCCCAAGTACGAGCCATGGACTTTAAAAATATAGCTCCGAAAGTCCAAAGAGTAGCAATCAGTAATGGTAATTAGGCTCTTAAAAGATTAAACGAAATAAATAAATAAAATCATTATACAAATACCAAACGTAATAACAATTAGCATATATTAATCCATAAGTGATTGTTTTGGGATGGATGTAACTTATAGGTCTGGATGTAATTTACATTCGTTTATTGCATGTGTGTAAAATATACCGTGACATGGGTATTCACTTCACTATGCGGGATATTGTCTTTGAAAAGTAGATGCACATAATTAAAAATTATCTGTTTAGTGATGCAATAAGAATATAAAGTGTGACCGCTTCGTGCTTTTTTATAGTGCAGTTCAAAACAGAGGAAGCTGTAGTGAATTACACCATGAAGTGTCCACCAAACAGTTACCATCACCGTTCTATGGTTCGCTTTAAGGCATTGATGTGGTGTTTGATCTGAGGTCAGCCATAGCGTTGTGCGCTAGGGGTGCGGTGCTGAACCACCTCCACTTGGTGCACCCTGAAAACGTCAGACCTTTTTCCCCGTCTGACGGTCAAGAGTTCAGCGATCGGGTCACGGCGCGTTCTGCGCCGTCTGAGCGCGCACGATTTTACCCCGTAGGAAGGGATGCCAAATTCCCCGTCGTCCCCTGTCCAAAGGGCATGGGGTCTCTCTCGAGATGGCCCTCATGTCCGGCCCGCGTCCCTAAGTTTAGGATATCTTAGATTTAGGGCCGGGATTTGGGGTGCGGAGGTAGATTCCCCTCCAAAGAAAAAATAATCCCGAATCCTAAGTTTCACCACTTGACGCCTCGATGGGGACCTGCTGGCGGAGGCAGCTATAGTGCATTTATGGCTGTCCTCATCGCCCCCAGCAGACGGAGTGGACGCCGAGGCTGTCTGCATTCGTAGTGCGATGACGCAGATTTGCGATGCGGCTCACAGTGCCCGAAGAGCCTACACCCGCAGTCGACGGCGTCGCCGCGATGTTGAGCGGGAGGGCCAACTGTATGAAGCTTATCGCAGTGCGCGGTCTGCCTTCAGAATGGCCATCCGTTTCGCCAAAGACGAGAGTTGGCGGGAGTTGTTGAATGGTCTCGACCGTGATCCCTGGGGTCACCCGTATCGAGCGGCGCTGTGTAAGCTCCGCGCACAGGCCCCCTCCCCTCACGGAGACCCTTCAACCAGACCTCCTCCGCAGGGTGGTCCAGGGACTCTCTCCGTAACAGCCGGAATACACGCCTCCGGTTATGGCTTCAAGGCCAGATGATGACCGTGAGGCCGATGACAGTGTTCCGCCCGTGACGGAATCAGAGTTGGGGGCGGTAGTGGCGAAGATTCGTTCCGCCAACACCACCCCGGCCCGGACGGAGTACCCGTCCGGGTGTTGACGATGTTCCTCAAACACCTGGAGCCACGCCTTAGGCAACTGTACAACGCCTGTCTAGCGGCTGGACAGTTCCCTGAGTGCTGGAAAGAGTTGGTTGGTGCTCCTGCCAAAGTCGGGGTGGTCCCCGGATTTGCCGTTGGCCTACAGGCCTATCGTGCTGCTGGACGATGTGGGCAAGCTGCTGGAGCGTATCCTCACTTCCCGCATCGTCCAGCACCTAGACGAGGTGGGGCTCAATTTGTCAGACGCTCAATTCAGTTTTCGAAGGGGGCGTTCGACTATTGCGGCTATATTGCGCCAGAGACAAACGGCGAGGGAGGCCGTCACTGGCGAAGGAATGCTTTTGGCGGTGTCTTTGGACATCGCTAACGCATTCAACAGTCTGCCATTCAGCTGCATCAGGGAGGCACTCCGGTATCACGGAGTGCCCTTATACCTGAGGCGGCTAGTGGCAGACTATTTGCAGGGGCGCAGTGTCCTCTACGCGAAAAGCGCGGGGGACATTGTGCGCACGCTCATGTCGTGCGGTGTCCCACAGGGGTCGGTCTTGGGGCCGACTTTGTGGGACATCGGTTACGACTGGGCGTTGCAAGGGAGTCTCCTCCAGGGCTAGGGCTTATATGCTACGCTGATGACACGCTCGTTACAGCCCGGGGCGGGACACTGGAAGAGGCGATGAGCCTGGCCACTCTCGGCACTGAGGAGATGGTCAGGCGTATCGAGGCGCTGGGGCTTAGGGTGGCCCTGGACAAGACAGAGGCGCTCCTGTTTCATGGGTGCCTCATGAGGCCGCCCGTCGGCGTCTCGATCGTCGTCAACTCCGTCCCCATCAGTATCCAGGCCCATATGAAGTATTTGGGTCTGGTGCTCGACGGGAACTGGTGGTTTAGGGAGCATTTCCGAAGATTTGTTCCCCGGCTAGTCGGCTCGACGTCCGCTCTATCTCGGCTGATGCCGAACTTGGGCGGGCCAAGTTTCGAGAATCGACAGCTATATGCGGGGGTGATCCGATCAATGGCACTGTACGGCGCTCCCGTGTGGGCGAGAGTCGCCCTGGGAGCCAGGCCACCGCGTGAGGACGACGTCCCGGCGGTGCAAACTGTCCGGGCGTCGACATTAGAGAGGATACCCGTGAGGGTAGACCGCCGGGTGGGCCACTGAAGAAAAAGACCGCGTTCCAGCGACTCACTCGCACGGCGGCTAGAGGTATATTGTAGGGCGGGTCTACAGGGTCTTGCGCCGCTTTTCCTGTCGCCCCGGACGGATTAGCGGGGTTTGACGTGCCGTAGCCCGCCGCCAAAAAAAGAAAAAGCGTTGTTCGCTTGCGATTGTCATAACGAATCCACTTTTCATCACACGTCACAATTCGGTCCAAATTCTCTTCATTTCTATACAGGTTTGACAGGATAAGGCAAGCTGCAACGCACGCTGCTCTTTGCAGATCAATCAAATCATGAGGTACTCATTTTTCAAGATTTTTATTTTATTGTATTGGTGCAAATAGGTCAATGTGGTGGGTACGCTAACGTCAAACCATGCTCCTTATTCCTTGGTAGTTTGACTCGGATCGGCTTCTATCATCACCTTCAATTTATCGTTATTTACCTTAGTGGCTGGTCTTCCTCGTGGTTCATTCTTCAAGTCCCAGCTTCCACTACGAAACTGGTTAAACCAAAAACGCACGGTGCGTTCGTTAGCCGTATTCTTTCCAAATACAGCATTGACATCACGAGACGTTTCTGCCACGTTAGTCCTACGTCGAAACTCGTATTCGAAAATTACTCTGATTTTCGACGTATCCATGTTCATTTCAAAAGCTGAATGTAAAAACAATTGAACGTCGAACGATCAAATGTTATATATTTTTTAAATTTAGAATGTTATAGTTTTCGTTTGAAAACAGTTTCACTTTGATATCTGACACCATGTAGGTTTAATTTTAATTCAAAGTGGCTAGTACGTTAAAACGACAATTTCATATTTAAACCCCTATTACGTAAGGAGAAAACATTTCTGCAGTTCAATTTTAGTTCTTGTTAGTAAATCAAAATATTTATAGAGTTATTTTTCTAGTCTCTGTACAAGCATTTGAGGTGTTACGTCTATGATCAGACGCCTAATCAAATATTTGCAGTAAGTATCGCGGTGAGACCATCCCTTGGGAAATCATTGGTTGTCTTTATACTCGCTATGTACAAAAGTGTGCATAAGAATTGTTGAATTCTATTCTTGCATATTATTGCATAAAAAGTCACATGTCTTAATGTTAAAATGAGTATGGTAATAAGACTTTCCTATATGTTTGCTCAAAATGTAAGGAAAACACTTATGAACTTGGGCGATATGAAATCATAGAAATCACACAGTATTTCAATTTCATAAATTAATTAAATGTTTCGAACTTGCAAATTGATTCTTATGCAAATTGAGAAATACGTGTATCGATTATCAGAAATATGATTTATGTTAGAATGAGTTTAAAACATATATTTCTTAGTATCGTACCTATAACTCCGCAGAGTTGATCCCCGGTGGGTTAAGAATACACCTGAGTCTTTTATATATATAAAGAAAAACCACTTATTTTTTTTATATATCATCAATTTAATTTAAATATTTAATAGTGGTAGGATCACGCTGTTGACAGTTCTCTGTCTACAGCCGCGGGCCGGTCCGTCCAGGGTAGTACCACACTCTCACAGCCATCTACCGGACAATGTTTACACATTATATAGGCTTAATACTTCAAACTTTACAGTTAGAATTGTATTAAACGATGACACAACCTTGTTATTCAAATTACTGAAATTTTTAGCATTTGGTGGGTAGGTGGCATACGTTACCTTGAAGACGTAAGATATAATATGAAGCGAAATTTGCATGTCCTAAAATAGTTCACGATGGTGTAAGTGGCAGCACGATTGGGCCGGAATCCCAATAGGTGCGGGTTCGAACCCCGCTTGTGACATAATTTTTCGTTTCGTAATCGGCTATTTATAAATAATTAAGCATATTAAATGCTAAAAATTTCAGTATTTTTTATATAAATATATACTAATATAAATAACTATACTAATATTAATACAAACGCAATAGAATCCGTAAAAGTAGTTTTATTTCAAGCAATTAAGTTAACGATAGATTCTATGTAAGCAACAAAATCAATGTATGTATAGATAGGTAGTTACTAGGTGATACAGTAAAGACACAGCTACCTGTTGCCGATCGTGTTCACAGCAGGCGGCTGTATATATTTCCGTCGCGTCGGCCACATTCCATGATAAACAGACTCTTTGATGTTATAGTAACAACCTAACACCCGCTTTATATAATCTGATTAAATGAACCATTGATGTTAGAGATACGTTCTTAGAAAAAAATATTGTTATTATCTTTTTGTATTCCCCTTATTCATGTCTTGAAGCAAATATGTATATTTTGGCATACAAATAAAAATAATAAAGATTTTTTTTATAGATCTAAATATGTTTTTCAACCCCCTTTCTTTACCATGAATGTCTTAAAAGATAAATAAAAGATGTTCGTAGATAACATAACTGTTGGAGACGGTACCTGAAAGGTTAACCTGCCAGACGGTCTACCGAAGACAAACACTAGGTGCGGTGACCCACTCGCACAGCGTAGAGCGGTACATGTGAGGTTGGTTAAAGGGTCCCACACACCCCATTCCGTCATCCCGTACGGTTTGACCAGTGTGTGACTATACCATAGCCTGTCATCAAAAAATATCAAAAAAAGATAATATAACTGCAAGAAAAGGGATGTTTGAAATAAAAGCCGACACGAAAATGTATACCCAGTATGGTATTGTGGATTATTTTTACATTTTTAAGGAAAGATGGACTAAAAATGGGATGTCAATTAAATAAAAAAATAAATAGAATGAGAATTTATTTTCTCGCTAACTATTCAATGGATCATCATGAAATTTTGAATATACATTTTAAAAGGCATAAAAGGCTGTCGAGATTTTCTCCTACGAAAAATACTAATGTGTGTCGATTGATAGAATATTTTAAATATAGGTTTGGCGTAATATGCAATCAGTCTCGGACGTAAGACTTTTTAACACCTTTTAGTAAACGAACAAGTAATTCACCTGTTGGTAAATGAAATTGTTGCTCTTGGACCTCTGCAATGCCTGAGCCACACCAAGTCACTACTCCGGTTTCTTCGCTCTACGAATGAATCGCAGTAGTAATTGCTAAAACTCGGACATAATTTTTGGTCTGATTGTGGTAAAGCAAACGAGCCGGCCTATTATGGTCAGTCAACAGTATGGTTATAATAAATACGGCTAATATAATACTAATAAAATATTGTGATATTACTCCCCATATTAGAAGTTAAAATAAACAACATCCAAATAATATATCTTGGTATGTTGTCTGGTTTTATGAATGTAGAGATAAATTATTTATTTAAGGCTATGTTGAGGAATAAAGTAATTTACTCCCTTGTTTGCTTATAGAATAACGTATATTTTTCTTTCATTATATTATTAAATGACATAATATAAGCTATTATAAAAAATGGTTGTGATATTATGACGCCAAAAGACAAGTATCTCAAATATTAAAAAGTCTACACTTTATTTTATTGATAAATAATTAAATTAAATTTTAGCTAAGTTAAAAGTTAGATTTAATATAATATATTAATTAGTAGTACGGGGTTAATATTTTTCAAGATGGCGAACACAGACTAATAATAATGCGATGTTAAGGCGAAATTAAAAAAGATTTATTTCAAATATTATTATGTAAATTATAATTATTATCTAAAATTTACCGTAGTAAATAAATTACATTTTGATAATCATAGAATACATATAAATCATTTTTACACTATCATAATTCAATTCTGGTTTTATATGATTGGGATAGATAATTTTATCTTTCTCCGTTAATCCGTACATATATTAGAACCTACATATATATCTCTAAGACTAACAGTTGGGAAGCCATTAATGAAAGGCTACATTAACCAATTCACTACGTTAAGTTCCTTAATTAGTACCCACCCATATCACGTTGAAAATAAAGCTCAATAAAGAAGATTTACAAAATTTTATTTCTTCTAAGTAATCAAATAGGTACTAAAGAACACATTTTCAGCTATATATAAAAATGTAAAGGCGCTCGTAAATATCAGATAGCACGTTAACCAAAATACGTGACGTAAAGAGATATCAAATTGCTAACAACATGTAAAAAATGTATATAGTAACATTTTGTGAACTCATGCTAACAATATACATTTATTTTTGTTACAATTGATATCTGTCAGTGTCTTTATGTTTGTATTGGTAGAAATGTTAAGAAAACGCTCGACTAAACGCTATTTTATAACAAATCCTACATGAAATTTCCTCCTATTTGACGTGTTTGTGGCACTGTATCGTTATTTATGTACGTTTTGTATTCATATGTATGTGATTTCCTGTAGATTTACGTTGTATTATCTGTTTGTATTCGCTTCTACTATCAAAATATATACAAAATGAAACGGGTATCGCATTCTCTGAAATTATAAATATTTAGATATGTTAATAGTTGTTGGAAGTTTATACTTTTGATTGTCGATCGACGAGTGAATAGAGCCAATACGCTGTATAATAAAATTTCTTACTTTATTAATGTAAGAAAGAATCCAATGACAGAAATAACAAAAGTTATATCTGTGAACCGTACTATACATAATTAAAATTATATTTATATTAATTATATAGATTATTTAATTTATTGTTTCTATAAAAATCATTGTTATCTATCCAATGATAATTGCTCTATTAACGCTTCACAAGGAGATTTCTTATTGAGATTAATAAGTGTATATAATGATGTAAAAAGTTCACCATTGTTGACTATATTAGACGTTATTCGCACACCAAGTCATTATCATATTAATGATATCTAAGATAAACTATCTAAAGTCTGTATTTAGTATAAATGTATGTATTCATACCTCGATTTATATTATGTTTGCTTTTATCTAGTTACAGGCCATATTTCTGGAAGTGACGGTGTAGATTGCATTATAATCACTTTTTTATAGTATAAATCATATTATTCACTTAACTACATGGAGTTATTAACTACATAAGTGTATTATACAGTTTATTAAATACATAGTAAGTGTATTATACATTAACTTGGTACTAGGATTTATGTTGTAAAAAGTAATTATAATGCAATCTGTACCTTTTTTTCCTAATTCTAGATTTGCTGTCAAATTTCTTGGCGGTACAACTCAATAGTATTTGCTCAACCTTATGGTGCTGTGTGCCCGTTTTAATTATTGGTACGAAGTTTTCCTTGTCAGGTTAAAGCGAGGTGATCAGATAGTCATAGAATAAAATCCTAAACCGAGTTACACCTGTTACGAATATCTGTGCATAATGATTCTCTCTAATGATACACACCGCGAAGTTGCGGCGTTTTAAAGGGTTCGCTCGGGGGCAGGTTCTCGAAAGTGCCAAGCATTGAGTGGGCCCACTTGCAGAAGCCCAATTGAAGAATAAAAGAGTATCAGTAATCCGCTACTCCGTAACTACGTAACCGTACTTTTACTCCGTCACTACAAATGTGTTACAATATTAATAAATTACTGACTTTTTCAAGAGAAACTGATTTATTTAAGTCTCTATTCCCTTTAAATTCTCGTTTAAGTTGTTTAGTGCTAAGTACTGCTTCCCGCTTGGCGACGGAATAAGAACACAATACTGTATGTGCTGTGGTCAATATAAAAATCAGCTCAGAGAATGTGCAGCAACACTCTCCTGAGTGACGTATAGACCCTTACTGTGATCGCCAAACCGCTTGCCAAGAGTGGCGAATATAGCAATAGCCCTTCCAATAAATGACCGCGTCTTGTAGTATTCTGTAAGAGAGGTCTATATTAGTAGTGAACGATGGAAGACTGAATGATTACTAACTATGTATTTAGTTACAAATGGTATCATAATATTATTTAACATATATTATTATATAAATATATCTCAAAATGAAAAGAAAGACCATGTAAAAGAAACAGATCTATAGAAAATTCAATTACTGTTGACTTCGTGTAAATGATATTACCTGGAAATAATAATATGTTTCGTTTTATTGCAAATAAATATTTGCAAATGCCGACACTGTCCAATTTGTACGCAAAATATATAATTTGGTTTTATAATTTTCACGAGGAACTCGTTGGTTTATTGTTTTACGTATAACTTTGTAGCGTTATATTTTCAAACATTTTATTAATTATTTCTTTTCATTATAAATACAGTTACAGTTTCGACGACGTAAGAGAGCGAGTAGGTATGAAAGAGAGTATTGGTGTAAAGATGCGAAAGGGAATGCTCCGATGGTTCGGACATGTGGAAAAAATGCCGAACGTACGTTTGGTTAAGAAGATATACAATGCGAAAGTGGAAGGATGTAGGTACCGGGGGAGACCGAGACTAACATACCTGGACCAGATTGGTCGCGTACTGGTAGGAAGGTGGAGTCAAGAGTCTCCAAAACCGGCGAGCGTGTATGAAGAGAATTATGAATGTTGAGGAAGCGAGTGAAGTATGAAAGGATAGAGTGCTCTGGCACTCTGTTCTCTTTGCAAGGGATATGGCGTGATGATATGTATGTATGTATAAATAAAGTTATTGAATAAATGTCGTTGCCCTCATATTTCGCTCTTTAGGTATTTAATATATAGCGTATCTAATATATTGTAATATTTAACAAGTTTAAGTAGTATGAGCTATTGTAACAGATTCAATTATATTTGAATAAAAAAATAAAGATATCCTTGATACAGTCGCAGCACCAACTCTACCTATAGAGTCTAATTGCATTAAAATGTACTATTATACAAAATAAATGAATATGAAGATAAATTAATAGTTAAAACAATAAATATTTAGACTAAAAAAATTTTCAAACTCTAATAACCTTTTAAAAATGTCTTCTTTAAATTTCCGTGTATTTTAATAACACATAAATTAGTTGAAAGATGTTGTATATTAAAAACCCACAGAGATGGAGTCTGAGAGAAAATGCTTTTTGTTATTAGAATAAACGTCTCTTCATCATCATCTCAATTCGTATACAGGCTCGGGCCTCCTTTAGTAGGAGAGAAATTTATATTTTTTTTCACGTTGATCAGAAAGATAGGTGTTGAGACATAAACATCTCTTTTTCACATATTTATTACATGGGTATTATTTAATTTTGAATTTCAAACTACCTCACTATTTTTAATAAGTCTTATGAATAGTATTATCATTCTAGAGTGTTATATACATCCTACATACATAATAGTAATTTAAATTTTAATTTCTCTCGGCCTACCCTGCAAGGGATATGGCGTGATGATATGTATGTATGTATGCACATACATAATATTAAAACTAGATGATGTAGCAAGCGATGAAATTAAATAATCAACTTCGTCATCATCTCAGCTCATATATGTCCTGTCATATATGTACTGTTGGGCTCGAGCCTCCTTCATAATGGAAGGGTAATTGACCTACTATACCACGCTGGTCAGACGTGTTGGTATAGGGCAGGGGTCAGCCACCCTTTGAGTCGGAAGAGCCAAAAATTAGAATTTATAAAAGTTTAAAGTTTTTAAAGAGCCCCAATTGTTTCTTGGGAATAATAATTTGTGCCTAACGCTCGTTAATCAATTCACAATCATGTTTAAAAAGTTTTTTATTTATAAAATATTTATTTGCGTATAGAACTAAAGAGCCGCAACTTCACGCAGGTTGCCAACCCCTGGTATAAGGTTGTGTTTCGAGGTTTCCTTCTCTCGCATACATGTTATATACGTTTTATATCCCTTAGTCGTCTTGTACGATCATCCACGGGTAAGATAGGGCGTGGTGAATTATATTCTAGCTCCGTCACCACACAGAAAATTAAATAATGCTTTAGCATTTCTAGTTAATGTTAAAGCGTTCTCAAATTTCCACTATTTTAATGTGGAAATAAATTGTGTAACATAAAATCTTTTAAAACAAATACTATATTGCAATACATATACTAACAGAAAGTCGCAAGTAAAGGTTGGATGATGAATCTCTAGCGTCCTATGTGATGTTTTCTGGTAAACATCTCACCATGTCGCACAGTGGAAGATAAAGGTTTGAATACATAGATAATATCAATTTAGAACACAATTGTTACTACCCTTGTAATTCACTGCAGAGATGGCGTAGTGGTTAAGATACTGAACTTCCCTGCCAGTGTCGGGGGTTCGATTCCTACGCAGGACAATATTTTGTCAACAAATTGTTGTTTTATCAACAAATTGTTGTTTTATCAACAAATTGTTGTTCTGAGTCTGGGTGTAACTTGTCCGTGTTAATATTATGTTAAAATTAATAATGAACATTGTACTATAATACAAAGTTAATCTTTGTGTTTCCGTAGTAGGGATCTACAACTATTATAAATAATTTACGAAATTGTTAATATAAAATTTAATTCTAATTATTAATTTACTTAATAAGAAAATACAGTTAAAACAAACAAAGATTTGATAGCAATTCATTGCTAATGCTCACGCCGAAAACCAATTGCTAATTACAAAATAATATTTAAATTAAATAATGAATATGATTCATCAACGTGAATGGTTATTTAACAAAGTTATGTTTTTGGTGTATTACTGAAATATGATGTATCATTACTTGTGAGGGTTAAGCATAGAGTATATCACTACTACTAACTTGCCCATGTAGACGTAAAAATTAGCCGAATGAACTCGAAAAGAATTGCAGCACTCTCCCAGGAAAATTCAAATATTTATAATTATTACATAATCTGCACTTCGAGGCCTATGTCCAAAATAGATTCTCATATGTTGACAGATGGATGGATTGGAAGGTCAGATTAGTCATTTTAAGTGATTACCTACTAATATAAGCCATTTGTAGCTTATCTTATCAAATATTTATCTATCTTCTATTAAATCATAAGAAAAAAAACTTACTATCCATCCCCAGAGATAGTTTTTATGATTGTGCATTTTTTATGTAACACGTAGATTAAATTTTATCCACAAAGCTTTTTGTTTCAATTGGCTAAATGCTTTTATGTTAACTGCAGCTTTTTAATTCAGGTCACGTAACAATATAGATAGTGTACGAATGTATTACTATAGTCATAGTATAGTGGATGAAATATCAGGTCACGTAAATAAGTACGAATTCTAAGACCTCTATTTGCCAAAATTATAATAGTATTGTGTTAGTCGCAGATTAATTTTGGTATTAATTATATGAAATAATAAAAGACTGACCTACCTAGACCAGATCGGTCATGTACTGAAGGAAGGTGGAGTCAAGAGTCTCCGAAACCGGCGAGCGTGTATAAAGAGAATTATGAATGTTGAGGAAGCGAGTGAAGTATGCAAGGATAGAGTTCTCTGGCACTCTGTTCTCTCTGCCTACCCTGCAAGGGACATGGCGTGATGGTATGTATGTATGTATGTAAATAATAAAACATTTTTTTTGTTATTAAAATGTATTTTTGTTTGTGGTTCACCTTCATTGTTGCGGGCGAAATGATAATAATAGATCTATATTGGCAAATTTTTAAAAAAGAATTAAAACGGAAGATTTGCCTGGAGTAGTTAGAGAAATATGAATGAAAATAATTTGCTTACAAATTTGGTTTCATTTAACTTAAACATGACTTTTATTATTCACGAAAACTTTTATGTAATGGGTAATTTCAACGCTGGCAGAGGAAATAAAGCAGTTTCCTTATTCATTTAGTACGTTTTATAAATTGGTGCAACGACAAAGCTAATAGTAGCATGACATCGACTATTAATTTCGCCTTTATAGAAAAGAGCCTCCGTTTTTAAATGTTGTTCCGTCTCTGAATAATACTATTGACATAATAACAGATTCGGGAACAGTTAAATTATATATATATATATATATATATATATATATATATATATATATATATATATATAAATATTTAATGAACGTTAAACTTTAAAATAGTAATATTCTTATAAAAGATTAGAATTTTTGAAAACATTATTATTTATTTAAATGCAATTACTCTCTTAAGGTCTCATTAAATATTATATTTATAAATAACATATAAATACAATAAAAAATAGATGAAAATTGAGTTCACGCCAAGAATACATATGTTAATCTTAGGGTACTATATATCTTAGGTAGGTACTATCCATGTGGTGACGGAGTAAGAATACAATTTACCACCCCCTATCTTACCTGTGGGTGATCGTAAAAGACGACTAAGGGATATAAAACGCATATAACATCTATACAAGAGAAGGAAAACTCGAAACAAAACCCTATACCAACACATCTGACCAGCGCGGTATAATAGGTTAATTTCCTTCTTATTACGGAGGAGGCCCGAGTCCAACAGTGGGATAAATATCAGTTATGATGATAATGATGAACATTAGATTTACTAGAATTTGGATTAAAATGTTTATAGAGAAAAGTTCTACGCTATATTATATTACACTGCGATAAATGTATGCGTTAGGGTTCAAAATTGTATGCTTATTTCTAGGATATTATTATTCTAAGTATTTTAACTAAGCTATGATGGTTGGTAATTAGTACTAATATAGTTTTATTGTTTGTAATTTCGCCGTAATAGCGGTTAGATGATTACGGTGCGATTTCGCCGCAGTAAGTACTTAGCGGTGTAATGGGTCACGTGCACTGTGAGAGCAATTAGTACAGCGTGGTATTGGCAATCCATTGACGAACCAAATCGGGCTTAGTGGCCGCCTGATTGCACACAGTTCTCCAGTACTCCGAAATACTATATTAAATAAACGGTATTTGTTTTATTACAGTGCTAGCTTATGTTTGCCGCTTCGACTGCATAAAAACTAACTTTCCCAAAGTTGATCTATTATACCATGAGAACAATTACCGGGATAAAAAGTATCCTATGTGTTAATCTATGAAATGGTCTATCTGTGTATCAATTTTCTTCCAAATATGTTTAAAGGTTTACGCGTGATCGAATAACAAACATCCAAATATCCAGATATCGTACGTAGTGGTAAGGCCACACAGTTGACAATTCTCTGTCTACAGCCGCGGAGGTTAGTCTGTTCGGTTAAGTATCGTACTCTCAAAAGCACCCAACTTTCTGGGTGGATTTTGGTCAGTAGGCAGCGGCCTAATATTACAAAAGTCCTATGAGAAGCAGTAGCACTTACAATCAGGTGACCTGCTGGCTAGTTTGCCACCGTAAGCAATAAAAACTTGTGTTCGTGTGCGTGCGTGCATGTGTGCATATAGTATGCATGTGGTTAAATACCACGAATTCTATAGGAAATATAAAACCGACTCGATTTCATTGGTCGAGTGGGATAAGAATGACACAGTCGGATTATAGACCAACAACAAAAAAGGTTTATTTTAACAATGCATCAAGATCCTTTGATGATAAAGTTTTATACTTTAACAAATATATTTATTGTGTTAGTTTTGTATACATATTTCTTAATATATGAACAACAAAGAACAATGAAATATTACCCTTTATATAGAGTGCAATAAGCGTAGCACGCAAAGCTGTGGCTAGAGTTGTATTTCGTGACTAAAATAAAAATTTTGCTTTTGACTTGCAATAATAAATTGCATAAAACTAAATTTATGAATTTCTATTACGTAATATAGCAAACAATCATGTTGGATAAATTGGGTATTTACAGTATAACTAGCGACCAGACCTCGCTTCGCTTCAGTATTCTGTCCCTCTGATAACTTCTAGAATATTCATTTTAATTATGTGCTATACAAGACAATATTAATGTACTGTTCATTAAAAGCACCAAGTATGTAATATATATATTGAATTGGATAAGAAGTAATACTGTATTGTTATCATACTTTTTTACGACAACTCGTTACAAATATTTTAAATTCGACTTTTTCCACTATAATATGCACGTATTATACCTAATAAACCTTACTCTTGATTTACTCTGTCTATTGATGAAAACCGGATTAAAATGCGTTGCGTAGATTTAAGCGTAAATATAACTACATAATTATACCAAGTGTTATTGCAATCGGTTCAGTAATTAATGAGTGAAGAAGTAACAAACATACATACTAACAGAAAATTCACAATTACAGTAGAATTTCATTAATGGAAATACAGTAATAAAGTCTTTCACAGCTTATATTTTTTTTTGTATAAGATACCAACAAAGGAATCAAAAATTGAAATACAAATTTTTGCATTAAAATTGGTACTAAGATACGAATGTAACTAATTTTTGTTTCTACCGGCGATCTAATAAAATTTCACATTATAAAACTGCTATAGTGACTTAACTATGAGAGACTTAACTATGATATGACTTAACTATATTGCCTTATAGATCTTTTTGCAGATATTAATAAGACCTATAAACCAGTGTAGATTACTTTATTCTACCTTCAATAGTTTTTAAAAGACACGTCTATAAAGGAAAAAAGAATCATCCAGAGATTTCAAGCGTAAGCCTATATTTTTTTCCTTTTTATACCTTGGGTTACAATTATGCAATATGTTTTTAAGAATCTCTATTTCTTTTTTAAAGAAACTACAACCTATATTGCTTCTCGATAATGTGGCTTTCTATTGGTGAAAAAATAGTTGAGATCGGTCCAGTAGCTTCAACGCCTATTCATTAAAAAACAAACAAACATACAGAAAAAAGAATCTTGTTTATAATATTAGTATAGATGGTATAAAAGTATAGACAAATGATAGTGGATTTGATTTTAGTACAATGCACTTAGAGATTGGACGATGGTAGGTCGTGTTTACAATTCATACAGGTCTTGTCGTAGAACTTAAGGAAAACTCTTTCAATAAAGACTTTTTACTATAATATTTCATACATTAGTTTAATTTTATTTAGTACCTCATCAACGGATTGGAACTGAGAACATATGACAATAAACTCAGCATCATTAATAAAAAAAAATTAAAAAGTAAATATTAAATTGCTAGAAGTCGATCGCAACGCCCATTGCATTTTCAAATATGTTGACATCTTATTTTCTTCTTTTTCATAGTTTATATAGATTTTACTGTTGGTCAGGTAACTCCTCATTGATAATAAGGAATTTAGGAGGGATCTCATCGTGTAGTTTGAGCCAACTTAAAAGATAGCTTCCATCTCAATTTATAGTCACAATATTATTTTATTGCTAATTATTTGTCTATTATTTGACAGTCTGTATCTGTTATCTCCAAACGATTCTAACAGATGGCGGTATCTTTTGACTGGATTGAGTAAGTGTTTAATAGATGGCGCTATGTTAAAGGTACAAACGTTTTATATAAGCTACAATTTATTAGCATAACCTCCACGTGTTACTGAGGCTACCTTAGCCACAGCAACGCGTGGTCGAGTCTGCTAGTAGAAAATATATTTTACATCAACTTTTTACCGAAATACCTAATATATTATCATTAAATTTCGCATTTTTACAGTAGGTATCTACAAAAAGCGGATGACATTACACTTCTTACTTCATTCGTTGGAGTAAAAGTTAAATGTCGAAAATTTTTTCGTGTTTTTATATAAGCTTAACATCTGAAAAAATAAAATCTGGGGTAATGTGAAATTAACACGGCTACAAAATTTTCTTACCTTAACTTAAAATGTATTAGCTACCGTTACCCTACCGTTTTGTTACACTGAAGTGGTTTCAAAGACGGCTAAAGGAAATTAAGAAATTTCCTTGTTTACCTAAATGCAAACGGTAAGCAAAATACGCTAAGGATTAAAGCACACTGATCATCCACCATTAGTATACTGGATATTATAAATATAACTTGAAAATATAATATTAGATATAAGATTTAAAATCTAAATTAAAAAAAAAAGCGTGTGTGTGTCAGCTCCGACGCACGACTGGAGTTTACTCCTTAAGTACGATTATCAAATCAGGCGCAAAAAAAGCTCATTTGACTAAAAATAATATATATATATATTTATTTACATTTATTAAAACTGTTCAGTGAAGTATTATCTCACGTCAGAAAGTGAAAGGTGCGCAGAATAGGTTGCGCACCAAAAACGTAACGAGGTCATTCGATCATTAGATTTTACTCCTCAAATTTTTCTCATACCGGGTGCCTTATATAAAAATCGATTCTTAAGGAGTAAACTCCAAAAATAAAAGTGAAAAATTAAGGTAAAAAAAAGTATTATGAAAAAGATTTAATATTTACATTTTGGAAGATAACCTTGTAAAGGTTACGAGGTAATTTTATGGTTAAATATCTATGCTTATTTTCATTATTATTTTTATATAATTGTATTTTTTTAAATTTAAATATCAGTTATTATTATAATTAATTGTTCATCATCATTTCAATATACGGGTGATATAACAGTATTATTATGGCTTAGGTCCATGCTCGTTTTGCAATTAATTCAATGTGGTATGGGAAATCCACCGGTATTGATTCACGCACGATTGCTCACAGCTGTTCAATATTGGAAATAGCTTTAATATTCAGACTCAATGCGAATATTCTCAAACAATAATAACGAGTGTACATGATATTAGAAATTTATATATCAACTAGATTTATTATTTTTCAACAAAATACACAGCATACAAAGTAAAATATTTGCTTTTTTTAAATTACTGAAATTTAGCATTTAATATGCTTAATTATTTATAAAATCCGATTACGAAATGAAAAATGATGTCGCAAGCGGGATTCGAACCCGCGCCTATTGGGATTCCGGCCCAATCGTGCTGCCACTACCACCGGAATCCCAATAGGCGCAGGTTCGAATCCCGCTTGCGACATCATTTTTCATTTCGTAATCGGATTTTATAAATATTTGCTTTTATACACGTAGGAAATATAATATTTAGCTTATGAAGTGTAGCTGCAATAAATCTGAGTTTTGAAAACTTTTTGAAGGATAGAATAAGCGTTGTTCTAGATTTTGTAAGCTCAATTCAATATTGTGGAGCCATCATTCTTCTACTCTTATCTCAATCACTTGGGGTCGATACAATATGTATTATTTTTTCATAGTACATATTGTAAAAGTTATTGGCACTAGTTTTATGACCGCCCGCCAGCCAAACGTCAACCCTCCTTAGGAATGTAATTATTGACCAAACAGCATCAGATGGAGTTGGCCCAGGTCGTTATAAGTGTATTGTGGAGTAAATAATTGAAAAGAAAATTTTAAGCAAATGCCTTCCTCGAATCTCTACTAAGGGTTACTAGAAATTCTAAAAAGACATTAGCTTACTATATAAATTAATATGCAAAAACTGTACATTTTATTAGTATGACACTTTAATATTCTATAGTTAGGAACAAAAAAAATAATGGTTCCACGATGCTAATAATTTTCAGCATAGCATCATACGCCCGCATAGAGTGGACGTCTGAGTGAGTAGTTATAAATTGCACAGTTCGGTGAACAAAAGAGCCAGAAGTCCTAACCCCGCTTCAAGGTGGGCAACAAGTGATTTTGTTCCTGATATTACTTAGATTTTTAAATGGCATTTACCACATATCATCAGGTAGTTTGACCATACATTACCACAGCAATAAAAAAAGGTGAGGATTTAAGCTTGCAATACATCTACCCTTAGTTTCCTGGTAGAAACGTAAGAAATAGCAGAAATGGATCGCTCTCGTGGAAAACGCATAACATCATGAAACATAGAACATCCTCCTTTTTGAAGTCGGTTAAAGAGCGATCACCATTCATGATAAGCGTGTCGATTATGGGCTTATATTGCCTTGACAGGATAGTCTTTTTTTTTTTTTTGGCGGCGGGCTACGGTACGTCAAACCCCGCTATTCCGTCCGGGGCAACAGGAAAAGCGGCGCAAGACCCCGTAGACCCGCCCTACAATATACCTCTCGAGGACGTGCGGGTGGGTCACTGGTACGCGGTCTTTTTCTTCAGTGGCCCACCCGGCGGTCTACCCTCACGGGTATCCTCGCTGATGTCGACGCCCGGATAGTTTGCACCGTCGGGGCGTCGTCCTCACGCGGTGGCCTCGCTCCCAGGGTGACCAGACTAATCCTCGGTCCGGTCACCCGCTGCCTCGGGTAGGGCGGCATGAGGCGGAGGTATTCACGCCTCTGCCGCCCCAGTCGCTGGTGGCGGCGCGAATCCTCGAAGAGAAGTTCCTCTCGGATTCGCTCCGCCGCTTCCTTCTGCGAGATGACGTCCTCGCAGAAGGAGGCGACCGCGTCCTAATTCCTCTCGCTGTCGACTACCGCTTTCACGACGGCCGGCAGCGAGAGGTCGGCACCGATAGCAGCGACAAGGGCACGGCGCTGCTGAGCCCAGGTCATGCAGACCTCGAGCGTATGCTGCGTCGTGTCCCGGTCGCTGCCACACTGTTGGCAGGACGGAGTCGTCTCCACCCTTGCGACTGTGTACAGGTACTTGCAGAAGCAACCGTGCCCCGTCAAGACCTGCACCAGCCGGAAAGAGAGGATTCCGTGCCGCCTCTCCAGCCACTCCATCAGTACGGGCCGGACGGCCTCGATGACTCGTAATCCGTATCGAGGCCGTTCCAGTCGCGCTGCCCAACGGGAAAGAACCTCCCGGCGAGCGTCCTCACGCCAGGTGGCCAATTGGCTAGGCGAAACATCGACACCTTCTTCGCGAGTTGAAAACACCCGCTGATATATTTCGGCGAGCATTTCCGCCTCCAAGTCCCAAGGGGGCGTTCCGGCCAATACGCATGCAGACTCGGTCGCAACCGTGCGGTATCCGCGGATAGCCCTGACCGCCATGGCTCTCTGCGGTCTCCGCAGAATAGCCCTAAGGCGGATGGTCAGAGCCCTCGCCCACACTGTAGCGCCGTACATTGCCATTGAACGGATCACCCCCGCATATAGCCGTTGACTCTTGAAGCTCGGTCCGCCCAAGTTCGGCATCAGCCGAGATAGGGCGAACGCCGAGCCGCCTAGCCGGGGATCAAGTCTACGGAAATGCTCCCGAAACCACCAGTTCCCGTCGAGCACCAGACCCAAATACTTCATATGGGCCTGGATACTGATGGGGACGGAGTTGACGACGATCGAGACGCCGACGGGCGGCCCCATGAGGCGCCCATAAAACAGGAGCGCCTCTGTCTTTGACAGGATAGTCTATACATAAAATCACTTTGAGCATAGTCCACCCTATGTTCATTGATTTAGTTGTTTTAAGATGATGCTTGGTTTAATCATGATGGCAAATTTATATGTAGTAAATAGACAGTAGTAAGAATAAATTTCATGCCACCAAATGTCCACTTTGATGTCTTTAAGAATTGATTTCATTAACACGAATCACACGCTCACTTATTTCTTTAAATATATTTATTTAAATAATTTATTTTTATAATTGATTGATTGATTTTAGATATAACTCGCGTAATTTATTAAATCTTAACGAGATATTTTCTCTTTTTCTCTTTTTCTATTGAATGTGGTGCATTTGAATTCAACTCAACTTAAATTTTGCGTTTAATTAGCTTATATTGTTCTTTCCATCTACTTCGTGTTTGCCCAACTTTTAATTAAATCTGTCCTAATAAAATAATTGCAACGCGATAAGAGCAAAAATGTAACTATTATTAATAAAATAAATCTGAAAAAATATTTGAATAACTAAATATGAAAAAAAATACATGAAAAATTACTTGATTTTAGTTACAAAATCAAATACAAGTAATCAAACACGAAGCTCTTTTATGTACTTTATAAAACAACACAAACATAGAGAGCGGTGATTCAGTGATGCAGAATGGGTGCCAGCAACCAGGTCGAGTAAATCAAACAACAAGGGGCAATCATTTTGCATGTGCCACCGCACAGGCCTCGGCTCTCACGCCTCACAACTATTCAACTGAACATACTACATACATCGGCCTTAATGAAAATTGATTGGTTTTATTTCACAGTCCAATACATTCATTATTGATTTGATGCTCTTTTGCTAACTCTAGTTGTGACCGCAGCTTTCTTTGTTTAGTCTTATTTCATTGTTATATGTCCCCGCGACTATTTGTACTGTCCAATTAGTTAAAATATTTAGATTCTACACAATTTAATTGATTTAAAAATTATTTTAATTTGAGATATTCTATAACCATAGAGCTATTAAGTATAAGATTTAATAACATATCTTGTCACGGTTTCATAGCAAGTAAAGGTGCTAGTGGCTGTCAGCCCTAGATTAGTCTCGTGTTTGGCATTCGATAATGTGGATTTAAATTTTACGATTCTGTTGTCATTAACATCATCTCGGCTTGCAGCTTAGCCCCCACTGCTGGGAGCGAGTCTTCTCCATAATAGTAGGAAAATCTGACCTATTATACCATGCTAATTATACGAGTTGATATAGGACTTTATCTCGAGTTTTCCTTCACTTACAGATTATAGATATTATCTGTATATTATATCCTTTAGAAGTCTTCTATGACACCCACAGATAAGAAAGGGTGGGGTGATTTTTTTTTTCCTTAACATACAGCTGACTAAAAGCAAGAGTTGAGATAGCAGTGAGAAGAATACTATGACAAAAATTTTTGGTGACCATCATGATGATGATATTATTATCTTATCTTATCGCAATTACCAACACGGGAATTACTTTGGAAATACCTATTGTGGACTCCCCAAATGGCATGTGGGATACGTACAACAGTACAAATATTATGCTTCCTAAACTAAACTTAGCGGGTGATCACAGATATTAGAACTGGTATAGCCGCAAAAAAGAAACAAGAGAGCCTACCCAGCGATTTAAGCACTTACGACATTGGCAACTACACGATAAGCAGCTTACTGGTAGGAGGAATAATCGTCGCAATCATAGTATGGCAAGTATGAAGATGTGGTCCTGCGTGCATAAAGAGCAAGAACACCGTAACAAGAACTCTAAATAGAACAGAAAACATAGAACTAAACCCAAGTAATTGGGATAACCCCAAGTATTTGGGATACGCAATATTTTCTCCTCTTCTATTGTAAATATTGCAGTTATTCGCAATAGTTTTATGAGCGGGCGCCTACATGCCGTCAACCCTTTTTGGGAATATAATTGTTGATCAAACGGTCTCAGGTTGAATTGCCCCAGAGCGATATAAAGCTCTTAGTCGTTTTTACGACATCGAGTAAAGTAGGGATTGGACGTATTCGTAGCCGCTACCGCACAGCAAATCAGGATAATAGTATATTAACCTTTTAGTGAAAATATTACCTTTATGCTTCTTAATTTTGATTCGGATCTTTTTAGCCATTTATTTGCTATTAAGTAATAAATATATAATGAATATAGAGTTTAAAATAGTAAACATATATACTCGTACTTTCATTAGCCTGAACTATTACATACATGTATATGTAGGTATATAATTTAAATATTGTACATCTTTTGAAATAAAACTACTTTTACCGATTCTATCGCGTTTGTATTTGATTTTTAATTTTCCGATGTTTCGAACACTTTACACTGATCATGGTTACGGGAGTACTAAAGTGTCTTACGTCCAATATGTCATTGTTATTACAGAAATTTATATCTACCATATAACATATTAATAAATATTATATTCAAATGTGTAACACTCGCGTAAACATTAGAAATCATTATTGGACATCTTAACTTTATTTTTAATTTTATGCATCAATCGACTACGTTTTTGACTCGGCTCTTGTACGGAATGTAAAAACATCCATTAATCTTGACTAATATCATCAATTTCCTCTATAAAAAAAGAGGAAAACTATAAAAAAGAAATTCTATCATATTCGTATTATTATATTAATCGTTGTTGTGTAAATATTATAGTGCTAAGTATTACCTAATTAATCAGCAGTTAATTTAACTCGTATTTAAGTAAATTTGTAGGTTTATGTATGTATTTTAATTATAATAAAAAAAAATACAATAGTTTAAATTTTGACACCATGGAAATTTTTTACTAAGCCTGCCAGCTGTCTGTCCGTCCAAAAAATACAAAGTTTCAATTTTTAGGCGCTATGGGAATCTATTACTAAGCCTTCGCTGTCCATCCATCTGTCTGTCAGCTGAATGAATTTCATGACCCACATTAGTTAGTTGAATTTTTCATAAAATATGTACCTATTTCTATTGTCGCTATAACAAATAATAAAAGTAGAATAAATAAAAATTTAGGACACTATGACGGCCTATATTAGGGGAAATTTAAGCCTTTCCCTAATATACTAATAGTGGCGTTAGTGATAGAAAAGATTAAAAGCTCGTGATTGTTCTGATATAGACATGTGATGAGAGAAGATGAAAGCTATATGAAAAGGAGGATTGTTAAAATGATTGGACGTAAGAGTCGTGGGAGATCTAAAAACAAATGAATGGGTTGTGTAAACTATGATAAAGGTATAAAAGCAGTGAGTGTAGATATGACGGCTGATGGAAGTATGGAAGATAAGAACATATGCTGACTCCATTTAGCGTGGGATGAGGGTAGGCTAATGATCATGATATGACATTATATAATAATTATCTTTATCACGTTATTTTTCTTTTATAAAATTCTTTCATAAGTATAAGCATCATATAAGCAAGCAATCATATAAGCGTTAAATAATCTTATAAGCTACGATAGTACTGAATTTTTAGTATTTGAGAATACGATAGTCATATAAAAAACTAGAAATCGCATCGTAACGATTTAAAAGTGCTTAAAAATGTTAATGAAGCACATTTATGGCTTTTACTGTACTTTTCAATTTCATTTTATTACTTGTAAACCAATTTGCAAACGAGCAAAGCTACGCTATTAAGTTTCAAAAGAAAAATAATAAAGTGATTACTTAATAAAATGAGAGCACGGTACTCGTAAGTAGGTCTGAGAGGCTACAAGTTATGATAATGATTTTTTTTTTTTAATATTGTATATATACTAAATAATTCTAAGAATATTTTATATGTCTAATGAAATTTTCTATGTTCTGAAATTCGAGACTTCATCTCTCTTGACAAAATGACATTTTCGCAGCATAAGGTTAACAATTATCTTGTAAGATCGCTTCTAATTATAGAGATATTTATTCAGCAAATCTTTATCACTATTAATCATACTGAGATTGGCTTTTAATCTTGGTTTTCGTTTCTTTATGATACTACTTTATCTTCGTGCTACGACTGTTATCCGAACTCCATAAATCAAAAGAATAATGACATTATAGTACTAGATAGTATGGATATTTGAGAATACTGATCGCCCATGTCGTATAGTGAAGTTATATGGTGGATTTATTACCCATCTTATCTTCACAAAATATTAAGTATTAATATTAGGTAACTAATGTGGGAAATAGAGTGAACGGAGCGTTGGGGCAACTTCTCGGCAGCCACCACCTCAGCCAGAAGGCACGTGTAGCAATACATAACGCAGTGCTTGTCCCAACATTACTGTATGGAAGCGAGAGTTGGGTATGCAGAGTTAGGCTGACCGACCGCATTCGTAATGACGACGTCAGAGAGCAAGTAGGTATGAAAGAGAGTATTGGTGTAAAGATGCGAAAGGGAATGCTCCGATGGTTCGGACATGTGGAAAGAATGCCGAACGAACATCTGGTTAAGAAGATATACAATGCGAAAGTAGAAGGATGTAGGTACCGAGGGAGACCGAGACTTACCTATCTAGACCAGATCGGTCATGTATTGAAGGAAGGTGGAGTCAAGAGTCTACGAAACCGGCAAGCGTGTATGAAGAGAATTATGAATGTTGAGGAAGCGAGTGAAGTATGCAGAGATAGAGCTCTCTGGCACTCTGTTCTCTCTGCCTACCCTGCAAGGGATATGGCGTGATGATATGTATATATATATGTATGTATAAATCTTTAAAATATATCATCATTATCTCAGCTCATATATGCCTCACTGGTGGGTTTGAGTCTCCTCTACGCTAGGAGAAAAATTGACCTATGTATATACCACACTGGTCAGACGTGCTTTATAGGGTTTTATTTCGACTTTTCCTTCTTTTGCATAGATGTTATATGAATATTTTGTCCTTTAGTCGTGTTTTACGATCACTCATGGATAAGATAGGGTGTGGTGAAT
This sequence comes from Lymantria monacha, assembly GCA_905163515.2. Lineage (NCBI taxonomy): Eukaryota > Metazoa > Arthropoda > Insecta > Lepidoptera > Erebidae > Lymantria > Lymantria monacha. The sequence continues at coordinate 15,589,649 of LR991083.1, forward strand.
TGTATTCTTACTCCGTCATTACATGAAAAGATATAAATCTAATTTAGAAATTTTATAAATAGATTGATTATTTGAATAAGTAGATTTGTCAGAGTAATAAGACAATATTATAGTAAGCCATGGCTGGTTTATAGGGTGATTCAACTTATCCTTAACTTATGCCTTCAAACAACAAAACAGTAATCGTTTTTGACGAAGGGAACAGGTACTTAAACATATCAATTTTAAATCTGCGAAATCATTTATCACATTGAAGAATTTATTAAATTTACAAGCATTAAAATTAAAATTTGTAATTCTCTGTTATAAAAAATTGTAGTTTAATTTATATCACTAGTTACGTAACAGTTTTAAGTTTGGTCACGATATGCAACATTGTCGCGTGTTGCGCGCTGTTGCACGCTAATTAATGGAAACCTTTTTCTTTGTCTTGGTTTACCTTCAACGTTTTCTTTGAATAAATTGATTTAAAGAAAATATAAATTAAACGTAAATACGCATTGCATTAACAAGAAGCCATATTTAGATATCGGTGTTCATATATTTTGTGATAAAAGTTTTGGAGTTTACTCCTTAAGAATCGATTTTCATATAAGGCGCCCGGTATGAGAAAAAAATGAGGAGTAAAATCTAGTGATCAAATGACCTCGTTACGTTTTTGGTGCGCAACCTATTCTGCGCACCTTTCACTTTCTGACGTGAGATAATACTTCACTGAACAGTTTTAATAAATGTAAATAAAAATATATATATTATTTTTAGTCAAATGACCTTTTTTGCGCCTGTTTTGATAACCGTACGTAAGGAGCAAACTCCAGTCGTGCGTCGGAGCTGACACACACACTTTTTTTTATAGATCTATTAGGAAACCAATCCTGATTTACGTTTCATAAAATTTCTACAATAATATCTGTTACACGGTTCATTTTTGATAACACTTTTATCATCATCTTAGCCTATATGTGTCACACGGTTGGGCTCGGGTCTGCTCAACAATGGGAGGGAAAATGACCTACTATACCATGTGGGTCAAACGTGTCGGCATAGAGTTTCATTTCGAATTTTCATTCTCTTGCAGAGATTCAACTTTTTGTTCTGTTTGACAAACTCTCACGGGTAAGGGAGGGGGTGTGTTATAGTGCATTACTGCAGCGGCCAGCAAAGTGGCATTGATGGACGAACGCGTAAATAATATGAGCCGAGGCGAAGCCGAGGCACGCATACGTAAGTCCATCAATTCCTAGTTGTGGCCAAGGCTTGTATAGTACTTTTCTCAAATAATGAGCGGAAATTAAAATTAAGTAGTACTAAGTAGAACTGTATACATGACGAACAACGAACAACATTTTTCACGTGCTAAAGGGTTCATTTGTTTTTATTTTCATCATCAAACGGGTTTCTTTTTCAAGCCAGTTCGAAATTTAAATAAAACTGATAAGTTGCCTATTTGGTTACCATGTTTTGAAGTAACAAATCGTTCCATTATTAAAATGCACGATAGATATGACTTTACATATATATTTATTTGGCCATTAAAACACGACAAATATGGATTTTCATACATTTTTTTGTCAGCCGTTGATCGCATGTATTTGGTCAGCACAGCAATTTTGATTTATCTCGTAGAAGGTTGTCAAAATAATGCTCAAATGTCAATGCATGTTTGAGAAAACAATATTAAGATAATTATCACAATAACAGTCCAACTGAAATCTTCAAGAAGATACGAGTATATTGCAACCATTTAATAAATAATGTAATCTACCTCCGAGGCTGCAAGGAGAAAGCTTTTAGAATTTTATATTTATATTCTAGTAAACATCTGCAAATTGTTCGCTCCGAATGTTGTTGAAATATATATTATAAAAAAAAAATAAGCTGATACAAAAGCAAGATTTATTGTGAAAGTGCAATGGCATCTGTTCAAAATGTTCTTATAAGACGCTAGAGACAGTTAACAGTACACATATACTCTGTAACATATTAACGAAAGTATAATTTTATATCTTACAATAGCGATCTGATTCGGACCAATTATTAATAATACGTTAATAATTACCACTCAAGCATATATTATTTTTATTGGCAAATTTAAACTTTATTAAAATAAAATTTTAAACTGTTGTTTTAAAATTGTAAAGCGTTTTTTTTTTCGATTAATTATCCAATAATATTAGCCGCATTTTTAAGTCCTTAAATTTGCTATGAGAAATTTTGATGGCATTTATGATGCTAGTTTACTTTGAGTTGCAGGATTATATTTAGTAACTAGCTTTTGCCCACGACTTCGTCCACGCAGAAGTCACCTCTGACAGAGTTAAATAGAAAAAGTAATGCAAGGTGTTCAAGGTTTGTCGTTAGGACGATAATCAACAGCGTCAGAAACTGGGATGCGGTCGCCGCCTTCTGCCAGTTAGTTATCTAACGGAATTAGGCAATAGGGTGGGTCCGAAAGAAAATACTCTAGGTTGACACGCTCTACCGTCGGTGCTTTGGGCGGCGCAAGCGTGAGTACCTGTATTGAGGTTCACTGCATGAGGACTTCGACTCGAGATGATACCCGGTTGCGGTGGTCCACCCGCACAACGTAGATGTACGTGTACGGCGCGCGTGTATCTATATACCATAGCCGGTCACTAAAGAAAAAGGTGGTTCAAAGTTCTATTCATTCTACAAATTACATTGCCAATAATATTATATGCTATTTACGGTATGACCATAGGATAAAAATATAATTATCGCCACCCTTTATTTGACTATTTTGTTTCACCAGCAGAGTTGCGACCTCGTTAGATATGATTTATTATTTGAGTTATAGAGTGAACATTTTTGAAGCTAAACTTAACCTGTACCTATCTTAAACCATTAGGCGAAAACCTATTGCCGTCTGCTATGTGTATCGTGTGAGCTCTCACGCCGGCACTGGTCGCCACGACTGTACTGGTGCAGGTTTGATGGAGAGGGAGGGAGAGTGTTTATTTATTTTTAACGAAGAATATTTGTACGTAATTTGAAAAGAATCAATAAAGAAATCTCCCCATACACACTTTGTCACTTTGTTACACCACCTTAGGTGCGGAATTCATAAAATCCTTTCATATTGAATCTCTATGTCATAAAAAGAAACGTGCGTAAAATTTAATGTTTCTAGTTTTAATAGTTTCGGTTTGGTGATAATGAGTCGTTCAACCCACTTCACAGGCCTAATTTACACAACCAGAGAGTGAAAATTGATAAATGCCGGATCTCGTACCATAGAATATTTGATTCAACTCGTAATTTGAAAACAAACAATAAAGATTTTTGTCTCCCCATACAAACTTAGCCACTCTGTTCCACCCCCTTAGGGATATAATTTCGTAAAATCCTTTCTTAGTAAATCTATACGTCATAGAAAGAAATCACTGTCAACATTTCAAGTTGCCAGCTTCAATAATATCGGCTTGGCGCTAATGACTTAATGAGTCGTCCAACCCGCTTTGCAGGCCTAATTTTACCCCTAGAGGGTAAAAATCAACAAATGATGAAACACGTGTTTATTTATTTTTACTGAAGATAATTTGTACGTAATTTGAAAAGAATCGATAAAGATTTTTATCTCCGAACATTTTTTTAATTGACATAACTTTTTTATTTATAAACCAATTGACATAAAATAAAGCCTAAATGTTAAGTAAAGCTTACCACAATATATTAGTGAAAACCGCGTCTAAATCGGATAAGCCGTTTCTGAGATTAGCGTGCACAAGCGCACAGAGAAACAGATAAACAGACAAAAAATTTAAAAATCATTGTTTTGTGTTCTATTAGTGTTGATAATGGTCCCAGTAATATTTTTTCACATATATCTTCCATGTACAGACAGCGATCCGTTACATTTTTATTATATGTTTAGATTAAGTGTAACTCATACATTTATGGCTGACATTTACTCGTATTTTATGTCAATTGGTTTATAAATAAAAAAGTTATGTCAACTTAAAAAATGTTCGGAGAAATAAACTTTATCGATTCTTTTCAAATTACTTATAAATTATCTTCAGTAAAAATAAATAAACATGTATTTCAGCATTTATTGATTTTCACCCTCTGGGGGTGTAAATTAGGCCTGCAAAGCGGGTTGGACAACTCATTAAATCATTAGCGCCAAGCCGATATTATTGAAGCTGGCAACTTGAAATGTTGACAGTGGTTTCTTTCTATGACGTATAGATTTACTAAAAAAGGATTTTACGAAATTATATCCCTAAGGAGCAGAGTGGCAAAGTTTGTGTGGGGAGAAAAAAAATCTTTATTGATTCTTTTCAAATTACAAGTCGAATCAAATATTCTACGGTAATCCGGCATTTGTCAATTTTCACCCTCTGGTTGTGTAAATTAGGCCTATGAAACGGGTTAAACGACTCCTTACCGCCAAGCCGAAACTATTAAAGTTAGAAACATTAAATTTTGAAGCACGTTTCTATTTATGACATAGGGATTCAATATGAAAGGATTTTATGAATTCCGCCCCTAAGGGGGTGTAACAAAGCGGCAAAGTGTGTATGGGAAGAAAATTTCTTTATCGATTCTTTTCAAATTACGTACAAATATTCTTCGGTAAAAATAAATAAACACGTGTTTCTCTCTCCCTCTCCATCAACCCCGCACCAGTGCCGTTGTGGCGACCAGTGCCGGCATGAGAGCTCACACGATACACATAGTAGATGGCAATAGGTTCTTGCCTAATGGTTTAAGATACAAGTTAAGTTTAGCTTCAAAAATGTTTACTCTATAACTCAAATAATAAATCAGATGTGAAGAGGTCGCAACTCTGCTGGTGAAACAAAACAGTTAAATAAAGGGTGGCCATAATTGTATTTTTATCCCATGGTCATACCGGAAATAGTACCTATACTAATGGTAATATAATTTGTAGAATGAATAGAACTTTGAACCACCTTTTTCTTTAGTAACCGACTATGGTATATAGACACACGCGCGCCGTACACGTACATCTACGATGTGCGGGCGGACCACCGCAATCGGGTATCATCTCGAGTCGAAGCCCTCATGCAGTGAACCTCAACACAGGTACTTACGCTTGCGCCGCCCAAAGCACCGACGGTAGAGCGTGTCAACCTAGAGTATTTTCTCTCGGACCCACCCTAATGCCTAATTCCGTTAGACAACTAACTCGCAGAAGGCGGCGACCGCATCCCAGTTTCTGACGCTGTTGATTATCGTCCTAGCGACAAACCTTCAACACCTTGCATTGCTTTTTCTACTTAACTCTGTCAGATATGACTTCTGCGTGGACAACAACAAAAGCTAGTATGCTTATAATTTTACAATCATTATAATAATTATAAGGGTTTGTGAATTAAAAATAGTTCGGCAAAAGTGCATAGTAAAATTTTCGTAGAAAATTACAATTCACCATTAGTTCTTGTCCCGTGGATGTCGTAGATAATGACGAAGGGCTGTCAGTAGATAACATCAGTATAAGAGAAATCGAAATAAAATCCCATAGGATTTATCCTATAGGGTACATATATCATGCCTATCTACTAACGTGATTAAATAGGTCGATTTTCCTCCCATTATTGACATGGTTATATAAAGCTGTGCGGTAGCGGCTCTGAATACTACCAACCCTTACTTTGCTCGTGAATGTCGTAAAAGACGACTAAGAGCCTTATAACGACCTGGACGAACTCCATCTGATGTCGTTTGGTCAACGATTGCAGTCCCAAGGAGGGTTGTCGTCTGGCAGGCGGCTGATCATAAAACTATGCCAATAACTTTTACAATATGTACTATGAAAGAAGAGTACATTTTGTATCGACCCCAAGTAATTGGGATAAGAGTAGGAGAATGGTGATGATATTGACATGATTTTATAGTCTAAAAATAAGACGTATATGTACTGTAGTATGGGCTGAGTAGATGATCTTTATTATTAAAAGCCATCGAATTATTTAGCCAATCAGTGTTATATTGTTAAATAAATTAAACGGCTCTTTTCATTGTAATCATATCGATTTTCAGTATTCGTGTTAAAAATGTTTCAACGACTACACTAATTACTGCTTAAAATAGTTGTTACTTCATAACTTCTTTATATTGCGTGCTTGTTACGCCTATTTTTATATTAACTTACACCTATTCGTTGACCTTACCTGTTAATCTTTAATTTTTATTGGTAGTAAATAAATATTTATAATGTATTCTACTCATGAAAATTTTCGAGTGTTTGTGAATAAAGCGCACGAGCTTCAAGGAAACTATTATGTTGGTTATGGTATATATGGTACATGACGAGTTGGCGTTATTTGTATACTATTTAAATATTTCTTTTTGACTTGTGTAGGAACAAATATGACTGTACAGATTTAATAAATAATTTATACTATCTGGTGCCGTATTGAGGCGAGAGTTGCATGGTCATCCCCTTTTCGCTATTTCAACTTCCCGTACAAACGCTGGCGATCGCGCACCACTGCACCGAATAACCAGAAATTATAATGAACATTTTATTGATTTGGATATATTTACAATGTCTGTTAGTAGTTTTAGAATAGCTGTAATGTGAAAACTTAAACATAATTCAAACTAAATATGAAATTGTCAGTTTTACTTGTACTCGACAACTCATCAATAACATAGTTTATAATAATACGTGGATAACGTAGTTAGCTACACATTTGTCTTATTTATGCAACTTTGTTATTTAGTAATAAAAATGTGTATCTGTTTGTTTTCCCTAAATTAATAAATAAATAAATGGAGTAAAGCATACACTCCTTAAAGATCGAGTTAATTCAAATTCAAATTCATTTATTATGTATAAATCCTGTGAGGGCACTTAAATATTGTCAGTATTAACATTTTAATTTTAATCTAATAAACTACCACCGGATCGGAACTAGGTCACTACTGAGAAGATCCGGCAAGAAACTCAGCGGGTTTGTCTTTTATTATTTCTTTTCATTTTTTTTATATATATAAAAAGAATGGTACATGAAAGAAATAGCTCCAGTGTGATGCCCTTCTAACCTAATAGTTTAAATAAATATATATGTTCATAATTATGTTCTACACGGTGTGTTACAGATCACACCAAATTGGTGCGTATAGCGCTTATGTGCAGTTATGTAAGTAGTTATAGAGCTCACGTATTGAGAGTGCATAGAGTAATAATAGCCAATTCTTTGTATTTGGTGGAGGTACCATTATCTTTTTTTCTGGTGACCTATAGTAGACCATTAGTAACAGTAGGGTAACGTAAGGCCTTTTAGCCCATCTTACATTCTCTACCTTAAGAACGGATCGCTATTATTTGACTTCAGTGGCCTATACGATGGATTACCCTACTCTAGTAACTACCGCCCGAACTATGTGCCTGTGCATTTCGTAACTTTGCAACTACGTGGGAGAATTTATTGTAAGTGGCAGGCTTTCTTTGGCTGGCCATCGAAGACAAAGATCGGGTAACGGTGGCCCGCTCGCACGGCGAAGAGATGAGTTTTGCATGGTGGGTCTACGGGGTCACGCGCCGCCTCTTCCGTCACTCCGGACCGATTTGGCGGGGCGAGACCACATCCATAGTCCACCGCAAAAAAAAAGAGGATTTCTTTGGCTTATTTCTGATTTGCACCTAGATGGTATCAGGTCTGTCTCAATAACTGTCCGGGCGTCGACAGCAGCGAGATTACCCGTGAGGGTAGACCGCCGGGTGGGCCACTGAAGAAAAAGACCGGGTACCAGTGATCCACCCGCACGGCGTCGAGAGGTATATTGTAGGGCGGGTCTACGGGGTCTTGCGCCGCTTTTCCTGTCGCCCCGGACGGAATAGCGAGGTTTGACGTACCGTAGCCCGCCGTCAAAAAAAAAAAAGATGGTATCAGGTACAGGTACTCACACCTGCCCTACTCCTTGTACCGACGGTGGATCAACTCAGCATGGATGTATTCTGTTGTTAGTCATTCTGCTTCGAGTTTTTATATGGTCTGACTGATTAGTCATCTCCTCAATCCAAAGGATTACGATTTATAGGGTTGGAGCAGGGATTCCAAGATATTTAAAAGCATTGCCCAGGACATCTTGAGCGTAAGAAATCAATGTCATATCTATATATAAATACTGGTTTACAGGAGTTACAGTGGTGGAAATTTATGCTAGGCAAGGCTGGTGCCTTGAGTTGGTACTCATATTAAATTTTATTACAACTCAATATTCAAGCGAGCTATAATTTCTAATTGTATAATTGGAAAGGCCGAAGACGTGATGATAACTAAAAGATGAGATGATGATGTAACGATTGGAATCGAACTGTTAATAATTTATTCATAACAGTTTATTAGTCTTTCTATTTCATCATCATCATCTCAACTCACACACGTCCCACTGTTGGGCTCGAGCCTTCAAACGCGAGGGAAACTACTCCAATGGTCAGACGTGTTGGTATAGGGTTTCGTTCTAAGTTTTCCTTCTCTTGCATAGATGTTATATGCACTTTATATCCCTCAGTCGTCTCTTATCACCCACGGGTAAGATAGGGATGGTGAATTGTATTTTTACTCCGTCACCACATGGACTAGTCTTTCAATTTGACTATCGCATATTCAAGCTGTACCCTATACCAATACGTTTGACTAACGTGGTATAGTAGGTCAACTTCCCTCCCATAATGGAGCATGCTCTCAACAGTGGAACATATATGTTTTAAGATGAAGTTATTCAAGTTTAAGATGTCAATAAAATTTATTTATTTTATTCAAAATTCAACTTAGTTTATTTTACAACGTTCGTACATTTCAATTAGCTGTGTTACGTAATCCATCTCAATTAGTAATTTATTTATGGCTGCTGCCAGGCAACTTGCGAACTTCTAGCAAGTTTATTGAAATTACGTCACCGTAATACGTAATATATATATATATATATATATATATATATATATATATATATATATATATATATATATATATATATATACATATACATATAGTTGAAACTATATTTATATTCAGTTAATCCAATTTCAATGATCACGTAACCTTTTCTTTCTCCTTTTTTAAAAAGACATTAAGCACTAAGGAAATAAGCATTCTATTGTCTGGACTGGAAAATAATTTGTCACCCGTAGAGACGCTGACCACGTGAAGGCGACACCTCGGCAGCAAGCCAGGGCATCGAGTGGGGATGCTACCCGCAAGGGTAACCTGCCGGGCTGGCCACGGATGTCAAGGAAGCGGTTCCAATAGCTGCCTCAATGGCGATGGGAAGGGTAAATGGTGGGTGATGGGGCCACGCGCCGCCCTTCCGTCACTCCGGATGGAATGGGTGGCGCGTGTCCAGACCATAACCTGCCAAAAAAAGGCAATAATCCTTGTAATGCAGAGGACTTTAAAAACATTTAATTAACACAAACAAATTACATCCAGACTCAGAAAAACACTTCGGGGGTGACACAAAGTATGGTCCTGCGTAGGAATCGAATTCACGTCACTGGAACTGAAGGGCGATACCTCAACCACTACGTCATCTGTGCACTAAAAAAAAAATATTGAACTGTTTACGAATAAATTGAGTAATGAACATTTTAGACGAAAAAAATATAGGACGTCATAGCATTCATCATTACCATCATCACAGCCCATAAATATCCCACTGTTAGGCTCAGGCCTCCTCCGTAATGGAAGGGATATTAACCTACTATACCGCGCTGGTCAGACGTGTTGGTATAGGGTTTTGTTCCGAGTTTTCCTTCTCTCGCATAGATGTTATATGCGTTTTATATCCCTTAGTCATCTCGTACGATCACCCACGGGTAAGATATGGGGTGGTGAATAGTATTCTTACTCCGTCACCACACGGATGATACATTTCATAGCATTATTATTTTACTATTATTTAAGAATGTTGTCATGCTTATTGAGAAAGTTAGTTGTTAAAATATGTATAAATTTAAATACAAATGTAGGAAGCGAATAATATTTTAGATATCAGTTAGTCCCAATTTCATGTTATCTGCATTTGGGGTAGTCTTTACAGCAATAATTCTAACTTATCGATTTATTTCCACTTTAAATTCCTATCTAGAACAGATGTAAGAGTAACAATAGGTAATGATGTACTAGAGCAAATGGATGAATTTGTATATCTTGGATGTGGATTTAGCCGAGATGGAAGGTACACCACTGATATAGAGCGAAGAGTGAATGCGGGAAATAGAGTGAACGGAGCGTTGGGGCAACTTCTCGGCAGACACCACCTCAGCCAGAAGGCACGTGTAGCAATACATAACGCAGTGCTTGCCGCAACATTACTGTATGGAAGCGAGAGTTGGGTATGCAGAAAAGAGTATGATAGTAAAATTAATGCGGTCGAAATGCGATCTCTGCGAAAAATCTGTGGAGTTAGGCTGACCGACCGCATTCGTAACGACGACGTAAGAGAGCGAGTAGGTATGAAAGAGAGTATTGGTGTAAAGATGCGAAAGGGAATGCTCCGATGGTTCGGACATGTGGAAAGAATGCCGAACGAACGCCTGGTTAAGAAGATATACAATGCGAAAGTGGAAGGATGTAGGTACCGAGGGAGACCGAGACTAACCTACCTAGACCAGATCGGTCATGTACTGAAGGAAGGTGGAGTCAAGAGTCTCCGAAACCGGCGAGCGTGTATGAAGAGAATTATGAATGTTGAGGAAGCGAGTGAAGTATGCAAAGATAGAGTTCTCTCGCACTCTGTTCTCTCTGCCTACCCTGCAAGGGATATGGCGTGATGATATGTATGTATGTTAAATTCCTATCTCACCCTACAGCACTTTCTTTAAATGAAAATATATTCTAACTAAATATTATAAACGCGAATGCAAGTTTGTTTGTTTACTTGTAACGCTTTCACGCTTAAACCAATAAACTGATTATAAAAATGTTCACCAATGGAAAATAATATTATCAGCGAGTAACATAGGATATATTTTATTCACGGATTTTCATGTGAACGGGAATGGAACTGCGGGTAAATAATAATTTCGAAGGTTTTAATATTTAATCTCATTTAACGACATTTCTTGAAATTTATAATGAAGTAATAATATTAGAAAATTAAAATTACTAAAAATCTTTGTTTAAATATTTGTAGTATTTGTCTGTATGTATAAGCATCACACCGAAATTAATGCATCGAATTGAATGCAGTTTTCATACATGTATTAAAAGGTCTAACTTAGAAATTCTATTATCCAAGAAAGATATTAACACATCTTATAATATACAAGTACCTAATTAATTCAAACAAATATTTTAAAAATATTATTGAAAATAAATATGCTAATAAAATAGAAATTTACATGTTGAACATGTAAATTTCTATTTTAGTTTACTACAAAATGCATCGACAGCATAATCATAACATACAGACGTACTTCAATAAAGCAGTCATAACTGAAATAAGTGGGTCAAAAAGGCATTTCGAGTATTTCTTTGAATTGTTCGTGGCACTTAAGCTCTCTAAACTGAATTCAATTCGCAGAAGCCAGTAGAACTCGAGAATACTCGGTTTACCCGTAAAAGGAATCTTGAAAACTGTACCCACTTGAATTTAAAGTTGGTTGAACTCGAGTTATCCACAGCTGTGTTTTCTAAAGTACTAGATCTCGAGGGTATGAAGAAACTTTGGTATCTTTTCACTTTCATTCAAATGGAAAATATATGTCAAAAATATACGAGTATATCATATAGATGATTAGCTACAGTACAAATTATTTCTATGTTGTTTACATTAATAGATTTTGTGTAAATCAACCCTGATCCAATAGATATTCATCATTTCAGCTCATATACGTCCCACTGTTGGCTTGAGCCTCCTCCATAATGGGAGGTAAATTGACCTACTATACCACGCTGGTCAGGTTTTAGTATAGTGTTGTGGTTAGTGAGTTTTCCTTCTCTTACATAGATGTGATATGCGTTGTATATATATCTCTTAGTCGCCACTTACGATCGGGTGGTGAATTTTCTTACTCCGTCACCACACGGAAAGACAACAGGTATTGTTCTGTAAAAATCCAAAAGGATGAGGTGTGAACAATAGTGCTTACCAGAAAAAATTAAAACGGTAACTGCAACCAATCTATCAACTAAGCGAATACGCAAGCGAATTGCTAATAAGCAATTGTATCATTATTCTTTTTGGTGATGAGACCTACGTCCAGCAGTAAGACGACAAGCTTTTAAGCTTTTTTTTTTTTTTTATGACAGGCTATGTATAGTCACACGCCGCCCGTACTGTCTGGGGCCACGAAGAGGCTGGCTAGCGATCCTATTATAACCAGCCTTGCAATGTACCTCTCTATGCTGACAGGCTATTGAAACCCGGTCTATGTTGTCAGTGGCTCGTCCAGCAGTTTACTCTTTCGGGTATCATCTTTAGTCAACGCCTCGACAACTTTCACAACCTGGGCGTCGTCCTCACGCGGTCGGCCTCTCCTCGGGTGATGGACACCTAAAGACCGTTACCTTCCGGCGGGCGTTTAGCTCGCTGGGCGATACAATGGCGCCCTCCTCGCGAAGAATCTGTATAGATTATATGCTGAATAACAGCACCCACGAATACTACAAACGGTAAGATTGCTCGTTTAAAATCATCCGTACTTATAAAAGTATACGCGTCGTGATGGTCTAAAATTACATACATACATACATATCAGCACGCCATATCCCTTGCAGGGTAGGCAGAGAGAACAGAGTGCCAGAGAACTCTATCTTTGTATACTTCACTCGCTTCCTCAACATTCATAATTCTCTGCATACACGCTCGCCGGTTTCGGAGACTCTTGACTCCACCTTCCTTCAGTATATGACCGATCTGGTCCAGGTATGTTAGTCTCGGTCTCCCCCGGTACCTACATCCTTCCACTTTCGCATTGTATATCTTCTTAACCAGACGTTCGCTCGGCATTCTTTCCACATGTCCGAACCATCGGAGCATGCCCTTTCGCATCTTTACACCAATACTCTCTTTCATATCTACTCGCTCTCTTACGTCGTCGTTACGAATGCGGTCGGTCAGGTTCGACCGCATTAATTTTACTTTCATACTCTTTTCTGCATACCCAACTCTCGCTTCCATACAGTAATGTTGGGACAAGCACTGCGTTATGTATTGCTACACGGGTGGTGGCTACCGAGAAGTTGCCCCAACGCTCCGTTCACTCTATTTCCCGCATTCACTCTTCGCTCTATATCAGTGGTGTACCTTCCATCTCTACTAAATCCACATCCAAGATATACAAATTCATCCAATTGCTCTAGTACATCATTACCTATTGTTACTCTTACATCTGTTCTGGCTTCATCTCTTTCAAAGACCATTATTTTGGTTTTGCTCACATTCACGCACAGACCCCTTTTCTTACAATCTTCTGTCATTGTGTCGACTAGGGTCTGCAGGTCAGTCGCTGACTGTGTCAGCAGGACTGCATCATCTGCATAAAGCAGAGCAGTGACCACTGAGTCACCCATCTGGACTCCCACATTCATATCGTTCAACCTTTGTAGACATTTATCCAGATATATGATAAACAGCATGGCTGACAGAACGCACCCCTGCTTAACACCGATATTGACGTCAAACCAAGGCGACATTCCATGTTCCAGCCGCACACAGGCTCTACAGCCCATGTATCTAAAATTACTATATATCCTATCACTTCACGTCACTATCCCTTCCTTTCCCATAAAAAGACAATTAAGGGACGCAAGCAGATAATATCCCTGCAAGAGAACGTATAAATTGAAATAAAATCTTATATTAACCCATCTAATCAGTACGATATTAACCCTGTGAAATTTTAACCTTTAACCAATTAAAAGTCCATTCCCACAGTTAAATTAATTATGCCACGCAAAAGCACAAATTATTAACGATTTTGCTTTTAGTATTTACGAGAAATTAATAACTACATCACATATTATTTAATACATTCTTTTCTATTTCTTTTTTTTTTTTTAAAAAAAAACACCTCCCTGCACTAAGGAAAATAATCCTTGTATCGCGGGGGACTTTACAAACATGCAATTAACGCAGACAAATTACACCCAGACTCAGAACAATACTTTGTGGATCGCACAAAGTATTGTCCTGCGTGGGAATCGAACCCATGGCACTGGCACGGAAGGTCGGTATCTTAACCACTACGCCATCTGTGCAGTCATGTGCACATCTATCCGTGTAGTGATAATTTAGCATTTTTTTTCTTACTCTGGATTTTTTTTTATTGCTTTTGGTGGCAAACGAAATAGCAGAACACCTGATGGTAAGTGTCACTACTGCCCATGGACCGTTGCAATACTAAGGGTATAGCTAGGCCGCTGCCTACCAATTTAAACCCCAAACCCACCCAGTTGGGCTTCCGGCTCTCTCACTCACCGAACAAAGCACAACAGCACATTGCCATTGCTCAGACGATGATCTTCTGTGAGAGTGTGGTATTAACCGGGACGGACTGGCCCGCGGCTGTAGACAGAGAACTGTCAACAGCATAGTCCCACTACTGATACCACTACGGATCGTAATAGATGACAAAAAAGTGTGGTACAGTAGGTTAATTTTCATCTCACTGTGAAGGAGTTTCGAGCCCTGTAGTGAAACGTTTATTTATTTAGACGAGAACACGACGATATCATTTGTTTAAAATTTTATTTTATTTCTTAAGTATAATTATTAGAACTAATATTATTAAATATATATAGGTACTCTAGGCAAATATTTTCTAGTTCATAAATTAGATTATGTAATAAAAAGCCTATCATGTTCATTGCTTAATATAATGTATGAAATAACATTAATAATTCAGTCAATATTGATCGAAAAGTTTTATATTTTAAAGTGATTAGTAGAAATAATTTAGTTTTTATATTGATCGTCGCAATATTAACTATAAAAATTCTACTTGGTATATATTCTGTCACCGAAGACAAAGATCGGGTACCGGTGACCCGCTCCCACGGCGAAGAGAGGTGTTTTGCATGGTGGGTCTATGGGGTCGCGCGCTTTTTTCCGTCACCCCGGATCGATTTGGCTGGGCGAGATAACGTTCACGGTCCACCGCAAAAAAAAAAAGATATTTATTCTATATTTATGTATATAATATGTATTTTTCGGTATGGTGACGGAGTAAGAATATAATTCACCACTCTCTTTTCTTTCCTTGCCGAAACAGATGCATAAAGTCTCAATATGTAGATAAAATATATGCAAGTGAAGGAAAATTCGAAATAAAACAATATAACAACAAGTCTGACCAAGATAGTTTAGTACGCCAATTTCCCTCTCATTATGGAGGAGTCTTGAGCCCAGCTGTAGGACGTATATCAGCTGAGATGATATGCTTATTTGCTTCCACTGATGTCAAGGCATCAGTATCGGTGGTCAGCTTAAATGGCGTGTCGTCTAAATGATTTATTATAAACTAGCTTTCGCCCGCGACTTTTTCCGCGCAGAAGTCATCTCTGGCAGAGTTAAATAGAAAAAGCAATGCAAGGTGTTGAAGGTTTGTCGCTAGTACGATAATCAACAGCGTCAGAAACTGGGATACGGTCGCCTTCTGCGAGTTAGTTGTCTAACGGAATTAGGAAAATATTCTACTTTGACACGCTCTACTGTCGATGCTTTGGGCGGCGCAAGCGTGAGTGTACCTGTATTGAGGTTCACTGTATGAGGGCTTCGATTCGAGATGATACCCGGTTGCGGTGGCCCGCCCGCACAACGTAGATGTACGTGTACGGCGCACGTGTGTCTATATACTATAGCCGGTTACTAAAGAAAACGGTGGTTCAAAGTTCTATTAATTCTACAAATTATTTTGCTATTAATATACTATTTACGGTATAACCATAGGATAAAAATATAATTATCGCCACCTTTTATTTAACTGTTTTGTTTCACCAGCAGAGATACGACCTCGTTAGATATGATTTATTATTTGAGTTATAGAGTGAACATTTTTGAAGCTAAACTTAAACTGTATCTTAAACCATTAGGCAAGAACCTATTACCGTCTACTATGTGTATCGTGTGAGCTCTCACGCCGGCACTGGTCACCTCGACGGCATTGGTGCGGGGTTGATGGAGAGGGAGAGAGAAACACGTGTTTATGTATTTTTACTGAAGAATATTTGTACGTAATTTGAAAAGAATCTTTTTCTTTTTTTTTTTTTTTTCAAAAAGACACCTCCCTGCACTAAGGAAAATAATCCTTGTATCGCGGGGGACTTTAAAAACATGCAATTAACGCAGACAAATTACACCCAGACTCAGAACAATATTTTGTGGATCGCACAAAGTGTTGTCCTGCGTGGGAATCGAACCCACGGCACTGGCACGGAAGGTCAGTATCTTAACCACTACGCCATCTGTGCAGTCAAATGAAATTTTCTTCGATAATAAAATTTTCTCTCCATACACACTTTGCCACTTTGTTACACCCCCTTAGGGGCGGAATTCATAAAATCCTTTCATATTGAATCTCTATGTCATAAATAGAAACGTACTTCAAAATTTAATGTTTCTAGCTTTAATAGTTTCTGCTTGGCGGTAATGAGTCGTTCAACCCACTTCACAGGCCTAATTTATACAACCAGAAGTTGAAAATTGACAAATGCCGGATATTACCCTAGAATATTTGATTCGACTCGTAATTTGAAAAGAATCAATAAAGATTTTTTTCTCCCCATACAAACTTTACTACTCTGTTCCACCCCCTTTGGTGTATAATTTCGTAAAATCCTTTCTTAGTAAATCTCTACGTCATAGAAAGAAACCACTGTCAACATTTCAAGTTGCCAGCTTCAATAATATCGGCTTGGCGCTAATGTCTTAATGAGTCGTCCAACCCGCTTTGCAGGTCTAATTTACACCCCCAGAGGGTGAAAATCAACAAATGCTGAAACACGTGTTTATTTATTTTTACTGAAGATAATTTGTACGTAATTTGAAAAGAATCGATAAAGATTTTTTTCTTCGAACATTTTTTAAATTGTCATAACTTTTTTATTTATAAACCAATTGACATAAAATAAAGCCTTAATGTTAAGTGAAGCTTACCACAATATATTAGTGAAAACTGCGTCTAAATTGGATAAGTCGTTTTTGAGATTAGCTTGCACAAACGCACAGACAAACAGATAAACAGACAAACAGATAAATAGACAAAAAAATTAACAATCATTGTTTTGGTTTCTATTTGTATTGATAAAGGTAGTATATTTTTTCTCATATATCTTCTATGTACAGACAGCGATCCGTTACATTTTTATTATATGTATAGATTTGATCATATAGGTTAATTATTAGCAAAGTACTCGTATTTTTATATACAAGCGATTAAATTTAATATTACATACAATAACTTTATTGACATATTAATGTAATGAAAACATTGTCGCCATAATTGAAGTTATAATATAAGTAGACGAGTGTTTTGGACTTGAAGGACCTTGGACAGAAAGAAGACGAGTATTTTGGACTCAAATGGTTGAAATACGGTTCAAAATAATGTTTTTATATATGTGAATTTTTAAACTATGACCGATAGCTCTTGTTTATCGTATAGTAACTTTAGTTACTATACGAGTGAGTTTAGTTTTATCTGGACTCGCGCACGATGGGATCCGAACCTTATTTATAAAAACGACAAAAAAAAACGCTTGTTGTATGGCAGCCCCCTTAAATATTTATTTTATCCTTTTTTTTTGTATTTATTGTAATAGCGACAATAGAAATACACTATTTGTGAAAAATTTAACTGTCTAACTATCACTGTTCATGAGAGCCTGGTGACAGACAGCCGGAATCTTAGTAATAGGGTTTCATTTTATCCTTTGGGTAAGGAATCCTAAAAACTTTGCTGCTATTTAAGTTCGTTTAATCTGGCTGTATCTTCTATTGATTTTAAGTTTACGATTCTCAATCTAGTTACGAAATAAAAAAGAGGTCTATAAAAATTAACCTAGTCTTTTCTAATAAATATATATAGCAGAGTTATTATTACTCTTAAAAGATCTAGACTTTATAATCATAGTAATTACCTAATGTGATTGCTTTGGCATAAAAACATTTGCAACTCCTTGTAATATATAACACTAACGCATTTGAGTGAGATTTGCAAAATAGGTAGGCTTAGGTATATGAATGTTTCTGTCATGTAAATCTAGAAAATACGGCAAATAGTAAAATTGAATACTCTTATCAAATAATTTCAGGCAAGAGCTGTGGGAACTAACGTAGTTTAATGTTGTTTTTCCTTTTTTAAAGACTTTATATAATCTGTTTAAATAATTAGTTTCCAAATCTTACATCTAAGAGATTTTTTTATGTTAAAATGGATTAGCAATTTATTTTTTGTTAAATTATTTTCAATACAACATAAAACTGCTTTGGCAGATGGCTAACCATAACGCCTTTAACAGATGGCTAACCATTTAATGTTAGTTAATAATAATAAAAGATTAAAAACAGTGGATATTAAACAACAATATATTGAGAACTGTGTTACAAAAGTTAGGAATAAATACAACTATCTTTATTTAACGAAAGAGACATCTAGTGTTTAATTCTAACATCACAGCGGAGAATTGCCTTGCTAAAGTTTGTACAAGAGAAAAGCTTATTAGTCGCACTCGAGCCTTTCTTAGTTAATTTCTTTGTACTATCAACAGATGGCGTTACCTATCTCTAAAGGCAGTACACAAGAAATTGTTTTTTGCTAGTTTTTTTTATTACCTACAGATATCCTACCGTTATAGGTACTTATACCTATAGGAATCTCTATAGAGATAGATGAGTAAGCAGTCTTCTTGATGGTAAGTTGTAACTACTGCTCAGGGCCCTCTGCAATACCAACGGCAAAGACGCTTTCCTGCCTACCGTAGTGTATAGTGTGGGTCGCCGGCTCCTTCGCCTCCATAACCGAAGTGCAGCAGTAAACGAGCCGGCCTATTTATGGCTGCAGACAGTAAATTATCAACAGCGTGACACTACTACTTTTCCGTAATTAGTTTCTTTATATTATTCATTTATTAAAAAAATTTACATAGATCTTAATCAAAGTGATTAGGGAATTAATCTGAATAATTGTAAATTTAGACACATGTAAGACCTTTTTTACAGAATTAGATATCTTCAAAAAATAGGCGTGCAATTCATTAGTTTCATTGCATATTACAGATTGGGTTCTGATATATTTACCAGAAACTATTCTGAGAAACAGGAATCCTTACAAATAGGCCTAATAATCCTTACAATATCTCTAAGTGTATCAGTATAATAAAAGGTTTTTAATCATGTTTTTATTTCATACTTCACACAAAGGTGCCAATGAATAGGGGAAAATGTTAAGAAATATTTAACACAAGAAAACCATCAAAAGAAGAATATCAATTTGCGAAAATTTCAATTTGTACTCTTATACTTTTATGTACTTACAAGATCAACACTCATCAAACAAGGGGGGAAATTAATTCGAACAAAATTTTGTAAATATTTACAACACCAAATTTAAATTAACATGAATTGATATGATTGAATGAATAGTATAGTGGTTTAAATAGATATTGCCCATGTCGAATTTCCTGGACTCTATCCTCATATGGGACGAGATCAATTATATTTCGGTTTCAAAAGAGCCCCCTACATAAGCTTCTATTAAATAGGGTAAATTAACCAAATATGGTAGGTATATTTGGTTGCTGAATAGTTTTGCATGTATTTTCCTTAAACCTTGTGATCTTTGACTCATAATAACGCTATTTGTATATATTCTTTAGTACTCTCATCAAGCATTCACAAATAGAAAGCAACTACTAAGTATTCCACATAGATTCAGATCATAGGTGACTCGAATGAATTTCATTAGTGCCATCTGGTGAAATATATTTCAAATGCAAGGTAAATAGATGTCATACGACCGGTCGTAGATACCTACCTATCTGTCATTGAATTGAAGATATATCTATGAGTAGTGTGGTATAAAAAGCTTTATGAGATTGCAGTATATGCTTTTTAGATTATACCTCGTTTCAAAGAATACATATATGCTAGCATAGTAAATTTTCATAGTAACGAAAACAGCGAACAATTTCGTAAATAGCATTGAAAAATTGCGAGATAATTTTATTAACACAAATTGCAGTCACGATACTCGTTACAGGAGATACATAAGTATATTTTGTCTTAGCTTATATACTTTCTTGTGCTGGGTTCGAGCCTTCTCTGTAATGGAAGGAGAATTGACGTCCTACATAATGGTAGGCCTACGTCACTCTATGTACTTACGCGCTATAATTTCCTACCGCCCGCCCAAGTGGTTACGGGCCGTTTGCGGACCAAATTCAGTGCGGTTTTCGCAAGCGAAGCGTATGCACGTTGTTAAATTTTATTCGTTCCATTCGTTTGTACGTGTACCTACGATGGCGTCTGGTGTTTTATATGCAGTAAATGAGTGCAAATCAAGTAAAAAAGGGGGTAAAAAAAATTACTACATATTCGAATTCCCACATTTAATTAAATGTATCAAGAATAACTTACCTACTGACAAATAATTTTGTACACGATGAAGAAAAAATATCTGGGGAACTAATCTAACTAATCAGGCTATGCAAGGATTTGAAGAAAGACGGCATTAATTTTATGTTTACGAGACGCTTAAATCAGGATTGCCTAGAAAAAATTTTTGTCACCGCCCTCAACAGAGTGGTAATTGTCGAGACCCTACATAGTTACAGATACAGTTCATGACGGCATTCTCAAAATTATTCCTTTGAAATATGCTTTTTTTGTGACTTAGTTGTTAGCCTCTATGTCTATGACAACTTTACCCGGACTGTGGGTGAGCGCTGAAGGCTCTCAACACGGCAGAACACATGAATTTTATCGAAGAGGCAGCCCTGTGATTGCTGTGGGATCGCAAGGTGTGAAGCAGTTACAATTGTACGCTGGAGCATTTAGGCACATTTTAGCATGCAGCAGTTGCTGACGCGACAGAGTAGGCTATTATAGCAGTAGGTATTGGTAATTTTCTACCGAGTGAAGTATCTGTTATTTAGTAATCTGTAATAATGGTCAAACAGATTGGTGCAGGGTTTTTTTATATCGAGATTTTTGTCTTGCAATGACCTTATTTGATTGCGTCCCTTAATCGCTTCTTACTATCAACCATGGGTAAGAAGTAAAATTGTATTCTTACTGCGATTATTATTAAAATAAATTAAAATATTATTTACTTAGGTCACTAAAACATCCATAAAGTTATAAGTGCAGTTGAATTAAAATAATGTAATTTATTTAAGAACTTTAAAACTTAATAAAAATTAGTTTTACTTAGATTATTTACACGTACTGTGTGAATGAATATTAATTTCGTCACTTATTGTACAAGAAAATGGGAAGATAGAATCTATTATGATTTCATTACTTTAATGTTTCGTTTTCATTTGTAAACAAGTCTCTCGGTCAATGACTGGAGGTGGTTGTTTTTTTAGGAAATGCTGTTCTTATTTTTTAGTAGAATAATTTATTCTACTAAAAAATAAGAACAGCAACAACATTATAATATAATACAAAGAAAATGAGATCTATTTTTGTGTTTTCAATGAGGTATAATTGAAGCTTGGCGAAAAACTTTATGTAACAAAATATATAGATGGTTTATTGTTCAGTTAAGTTCATATTGTTCATTGTATGAAGAGAATTATGAATGTTGAGGAAGCGAGTGAAGTATGCAGAGATAGAGTTCTCTGGCACTCTGTTCTCTCTGCCTACCCTGCAAGGGATATGGCGTGATGATATGTATGTTAAGTGCATAAATATTACTATAGGAGAAGGAATACTGAAAATATAACTCAATGCCGTGCCACTTTCATGTTTTGTTGTACATATATGAAGTGATTGGGATATATATGTATTGAAGTAAATCTATTTGTACGGATTCTGTCGAGTTTGTGTTGGATTTTTAATTTCCCGACGTTTTGAACAGTTTATAGCGTTCATGGTCACGGGAGACATCCCGTTAAAATTGTTTTATTTCAAATAATGCTTGCGTAAACATCAGAAATCATTACATACATGAATTGTTTAAGAAAGATTCAATTTACATCTTGTTTCATTTAAAAACATTCGTAAGTTTGGTCATTATTTGTATGGCTATATTTTTTTTTATATGAAATTTTTGTAACCTTTTTTATCATTATTAGTTTTTTTTTTCAAAAAATATTAAAAAGTGATCGGGGCATTCATGGATATAGAAAATATATACATTTCAAACTTATAACCGAAAAAAAAATTGTTCATTTCAATATTAGCTCAAAGTCTAATATTATAATAACAGCCATAAGTAAAAGGAATGGATAAATGAATATATTTCTGGTTCTCACTTTATGTTTAAATATTTAGATGACCGAGCTTAGCTGGGTATTTTATTTTGGAAATTATGTCGTTTAGAAAATATATTTACATATTAAAAAAATAATTGATGAATTAATTGCAAACAAATAAAAAAAATAAAAGGAAATCTAGTACCTTAGTAAGATATAGCTTAGTATATCTATTCTTTTTAATAGCTGTCAAATTTACCTTCATATTCTATTAATATTTTCCATTGGCTGAAAATACTGATAATTAGATATTTTCTGTAAATGAAACATAGCTAGATCATTTTATTCATGAATACTAAATTTCTTGGTAATTGTCGTTGGCGAGATTCCTCATTCTCCTACTCTCATCCCAATTACTTGGGGTCGATACAATATGTACTCTTTTTTCACAGTACTTATTGTAAAAGTCATTGGCAATAGTTTTATGACCGACCGCCTGCCAGATGTCAACCCTCCTTGGGAATGTATTGTTGACCTAACGGCAGCAGATGGAGTTGGCCCAGGTCGTTATAAGGCTCTTAGTCGTCTTTTACGACATCAACGATCAAAGTAAGCGTTGATAGTATTCGTAGGCGCTACCACACAGCATATATATATTTTTATATATATATATGTATATTTAAATAACAACATCCTGCACTAAGGAAATAATCCTTGTATAGCAGGGGACTTCACAAACATATAATTAACGCAGACAAATTACACCCAGACTCATCAAAAAACAATACATTATGATAATATTTCATCGCATCAAATTATAAAAAATGCTAAGATATGCCGTAGTCGTTGATTTTGGCTACGAATACTACCAACCCTTAATTTCCTCATGGATGTCGTAAAAAACAACTAAAAACCTTATAACGACCTGGACCGACTCCATTTGATGCTGTTTGGTCAAAAAGAACATTCCCAAGGATAGTTAACGTCGTGCAGACGGCCGATCATAATACTATTACCAATAACTTTTACGATATGTACTATGAAAGAAGAGTACATATAGTATGGACCCCAAGTAATTGGATAAGAATAGGAGAATGATAAATAAAATATGATATATATACATATATATATATATATATATATATATTATATATATATATATAGATGTTGTAATAATATCATTCCTACTTAGATGGAAACAAAACATCGTAACATTAATAAGAAGCAATTTTCCTTTCCTTTCTGTCTATCAAAATAACACTTAGGTTCTACTTATTTCTTTTTATTCGTTAACTTCCTCAACATCAACCAGCTACGTAATCTTATGTATTAACTATACATATAAACAAAATTTAAGTGTCTGTTTGTAATTCAAAATTAACAACTTTTTACTAAATGCATATGAAGGTATATACGGTACTAACACAAAATAATAATTTTTAAAGTTTTCTCCTATCTGTCTGTTCGTTCCGGTTAATCTATGAAACGGCTGGATCGATTTTAACAGGATATATATGTATATATATATATATTTAAATAACAACATCGCATTAGTGCAGACTAAGTATTGTCATGCGTAAGAATCCAATCCATAGCACTGGCAGGGAAGATCTGTACCTTAACCAATACGCTATCTGTGCAGAAATATGGAAATATAGAAATACATAAAAATTGTTCGTTTAAAGATAAAAATATAGTATTACTGGTCAATTTCTTTGAGCTGTTATACCCTTCTCTTATTTATAAAAAGCCTTTGCGGCTATAAAATACAAAGCTTGCTTAATGGAGAATCCTTATTTTTAGCCAATTTATTCTAAAACAGTTTTTAATAAGAGTGTTTGAAAGAAGATATCTTTGTATTCATTTCATCAAATTCAAAAAATGCTTTAAGCTAGGTCATGCCCAATCACTTAGTTGGGTTTAGAGAATTTAAATAATCAGTGCAAAATCGAAGTAGTCTGTGTCGATAGACTTTCTTCGACTTTAAGCGTAGCAATTGCAAAAATTGTAGAATTTAACGAAACTTTTAGATTGGTGACTTATTATATTGCTTTCACTTTAGATAAATCGCCATATTTTTTTGACGAGTGACTTAAAAATATTTACAAAGGTCGACGAAAAGAATATCTAAAACTCTAATCTCTATTTGACCTTCTGAGGCCATCTTGATACATATTTGTACGTAATTTTTCCGTTTTTTTGATTTAAAATATTAAAATAAGAGTTTCTGTTAAAAAAAAGGAGTGGACCTTGAAATAACCTTGGCAGTTAAGTTCAAGGTCAAATATAAGATCACAATGAGATTACTAATTGAAAATCTCTTTTTTTCTTCTTGTTTTAATTTTGATTAAATCATCTATTTGCTAGATATTTTGGAGTTTATAGAAATTTGCCTCACGACGTATCTAAAAAATGTTAAAAAGCTTTATTTTCAGTACTTACATTTTGCGTATTTAATCTGTTCACGTAAGCGAAGCTGAGGGAAACAGGAAACAGTTATATAGAAACAAAAAGAAAATTTAATTCTAAACAGACATAATGTTATTAATATTTATAAGACATATAGCAAATGATTATTTGAATTCTGCATAAAATATTCCAATATGATAACGTTAGCAGAACGTGATACAATTTTACATAATTGAATATTCTAACAAGGGTTGTATCTTCGATCCACCGAAGTCAAAAATCGAGTACCGGTGGTCCGCTCGCACGGCGAAGAGAGAGGAGTTTTACGGTGGATCTATGGGGTCACGCGCCGCCTTTCCGTCACCCCAGACCGATTCGGCGGGGCGAGACGCATCCATAGTCCACCAAAAAAAAAAAATAAAAAAAAAATAAAGGGTTGTTGTATCTTCGATTCTGAATGAAATTCTTGATATTAACGCAATCGCTACAATTATATTGTAGTCTAAGTTTAACCGACACTTCTCCTGCATAGTTTGTGGATAAAAATGTAGCTTATGCCCTTCCCCAGACTTCAGTCACGGACTCGGTGTCACTCGACGTCTTTCAATGGTTTTAATTTTGTTTTTGCGGAACTGCTTTTTTTCGAAAATTAAAGTATCCTAAGTTACTCACTATAACATCAGCTACCTGCCAGTGAAAATCCTGTTAAAATCGATCCAGCCGTTTCATAGATTAACCGGAACGAACAGACAGATAGGAGAAAATTTTTAAAAATTATTATTTTGTGTTAGTACCGTATATACCTTCATATGCATTTAGTAAAAAGTTGTTAATTTTGAATTACATACAGACACTTAAAAAGTTGTTAATTTTGAATTACATACAGACACTTAAATTTTGTTTATATGTATAGCTAAAACTTGAGATTACGTAGCTGGTTGATGTTGAGGAAGTTAACGAATAAAAAGAAATAAGTAGAACCTAAGTGTTATTTTGATAGACAGAAAGGAAAGGAAAATTGCTTCTTATTAAGGTTACGATGTTTTGTTTCCATCTAAGTAGGAATGATATTATTACAACATCTATATATATATATATATATACAGGGTGTCCGGTAATTAATGGATAACCTTGAAATGGCTTATAGTAGAACTTATGGCCATTCAGGGAAAAATATGAAAAAAATTCTATCATAAGTAGTACCTAAGATAAGTATTAAAAAAGAAAAGAACAATTATTTTTTGCCTTATTTTATTTTATTGAAAACTAAGACTAGAAATGAATGAAATTCATAGGTTTTTTTCAGTTTTAATATTAAACACTAACCATTCTGATAGATAGATAGTAAATAGTAAGACTAGTTATTGTACTTTTTTTTTTAAGAATATGAAAGTTCATTTATTTTGCAAAATAAGCAAAATTTATTTTTTAAACAAAGTTTAAACATCTTTGGTAAAAAAAAATTGTATGAATACTTGAGTGACCAATTATTTTAAAATAATGTCGGTTTTAAGTAGATTTGATAATGGTATAAATTATAATTTTATCTGCCTTAAATAATGAATTATTATTATTAATGTAGAAAATCAGAAAAAAATACTGAAGCAAAAAAATTTAATATGGGGATTGTTTTTTTAATTCAGTTGTTCCTAACCATTGGGGGGTTAATAAAAACAACATTTAACATTTAGAATACTTTATTTTACACTCATTTACAACAAATGTTCAAATTGTTGGCCCCCCATTCTTATGCAGGCCCTACATCTGCGGATGAATGCTCTTCTGAGCCATCTTGTGTACCGTCTATCACTTATTTTTAATGCGGCCGTTCTGACACGCATTCATAAGTCTTCCAAAGACCGTAGAGGTTTTTTGTACACCTCTTCTTTGAGGCAGCCCCAATAAAAAAAATCCAATGGATTTAAATCCGGTGAACGTGGAGGCCACAAAATTGGCCCCAGACGCCCGATCCATCTATCTGGATACGTTCTATTTAAATATGCACGAACAGGTACAGCATAATGCGCAGGACAGCCGTCATTTTGTAACCAATAAGAGCGTCTTAGCTCCTCGGGCACTTCTACTAATAGATTGGGGAGATCATTGCGAAGGAACTCTAAATAACTTTGCCCTGTTAGATTCCCCGGCAATTCAAACGGGCCAATTATTTTTCCATTTAATATCCCAGTCCAATAATTTATTTTAAATTGATATTGGGACCTGTCTTCACGCATAAGATGGGGATTTTCTAGTTGCCAACTATGTAAGTTGTGAAGGTTTAAGTACCCATCTCTTTTGAGTGTCGACTCATCGCTCCACAGAATTTTATTAAAAAATTGCGGGTCTTCTTCAATCTTTGCCAGCATTTGTCGGCAAAAACGTAATCTACTTGCATAATCTCTTGGTTGGACAGTTTGAACTCGTGTGACATGGTAAGGGTGGAAATTATTTTTTTTTAAAATATCGTGCACGATCGATTTTCCGATACTTGTGTGTCGAGCTATTGCTCGCGTAGAGGTTGAAGGATCATCTTCAATTGCCTGAAGCACCACGTCTTCTACATCCACACGAGCGCTTCTTCCATCGCTATTTCCACCGACACCACTTCCTGGCATTCTGCCTTCGGAGTAACAGCCGTGGACCCTTATAAATACGCGATAGTCTGGGTGGCGCGCATTAGGGTATCTCTCCCTATAAAGTGCTGCGGCTGCATTTGCGTTTCCTCTGCATTCACCATAAATAAAATGCATATTTGCATATTCTAGTGCACTATACTGATGACGTGGCATTATGATTCACAAAACATTAAGGTTCGGTCCATAAAAAGCCAAGTCGTCGCAAATATCACCAAATAAAACGAGTCCAAATCAGTCAGCAAAACGAATAGTCCAGTAAAATAGCCAGGTGGTAGATTTAACACTGATCAAAGTAAATCACGAATATAACTCGGATACGATATAAGTACATGAGAAGTCGAGTAAGTCAAGTGATGCACTAAGCTCTTATCTTGTTTACATTTAATTCCTCTCTTTCGCACTTAGACAATTCAGAACCATTGTTTCTAACATGACACAAAAGACGGGTCATATGGCGTGCGCGCAGGTAGCAAATATGAAGATCACACGACCTATTTTACGCTTAAAAGTAACCATTTTAAACATTATGTATGAATATTTTAGTACATTTAAATTATGTAGTTAATTTTTGAACATTTAGTTTAAATTTGTTTAAATAAGCTATTTTTATTAATCATCAATGCCTGATGTGTTTTTATTAATTTTTAAGAATCAGGTACAACTGAATTAAAAAAACAGTTCTTATTATAAATTTTTTTGCTTCAGTAATTTTTTCTCCTTTTCTGCATTAATAGCAATAATTCACTATTTAAGGCAGATACAATTATAAATTGTATCATTATCAAATCTATTTAAAACCGACATTATTTTAAAATTATTGGACACTCAAGTACTCATACATTTTTTTTTTACCCAAGATGTTTAAACTTTGCTTAAAAAATAAATTTTGCTAATTTTCCAAAATAAATGAAATTGCATATTTTTTTAAAAAAAAAGTACAATAACTAGTCTTACTATTTACTATCTATCTATCAGAATAGTTAGTGTTTAATATTAAAACAACAAAAAACCTATGAATTTCATTCATTTCTAGTCGTAGTGTTCAATAAAATAAAATAAGCCAAAAAATAATTGTTCTTTTCTTTTTTAATACTTATCTTAGGTACTACTTATGATAGATTTTTTTTCGTATTTTTCCCTGAATGGCCATAAGTTCTACTATAAGCCATTCCAAGGTTATCCATTAATTACCGGACACCCTGTATATATATATATATATATATATATATATATATATATATATATATATATATATATCATATTTTATTTATCATTCTCCTATTCTTATCTAATTACTTGGGGTCCATACTATATGTATGTACTCTTCTTTCATAGTACATATCGTAAAAGTTATTGGTAATAGTTCTATGATCGGCCGTCTGCACGACATTAACTATCCTTCGGAATGTTCTTTTTGACCAAACAGCATCAAATGGAGTCGGTCCAGGTCGTTATAAGGCTTTTAGTTGTTTTTTACGACATCCATGAGGAAAGTAGGGGTTGGTAGTATTCGTAGCCAAAATCAACGACTACGGCATATCTTAGCATTTTTTATAATTTGATGCGATGAAATATAATATAAACAATATATTATATATTGTTTTTATCATTTTATTTATACGTTACAAACTTTTATTTATATATGTACTACATGAATACATCGGATGTGATTAATTTTTCAATTATAATAATCATTACTGTAAATAAGAGTTTGGATTTTTAGATCAAGATAATTAAAAATAATGATTATCATCATCATTCTCCTACTCTTATCCTAGTTACTTGGGGTCGATACAATATGTACTCTTCTTTCATAGTACATATTGTAGAAGTTATTGGTAATAATTTTATGACCAGCCGCCTGCCAGATGGCAACCCTCCTTGGGAATGTAATTGTTGACGAAACGGCATCAGGTGGCGTTGGCCCAGGTCGTTATAAAGCTCTTAGTCGTCTTTTACGACATCCACGAGCAAAGTGAGGTTTGATAGTATTCGTACCCGCTACACCATAGCATCATTTTTGGAAATTAAAAAAATGTCTTAAGAAAACAAAATGGCATCAATAAATTATATTGATCACATAAAGGCTAAACTTCTTAATAAGCTTTGATACAAGAGTCCAGTGACATTTGATTGTTTTAAAGAACATACCTATTGTATGTAATTACGAAGTAAAATTTTATTCAAGATGAAAATAAATTATAGTTCTTAGGCAGTAACAAATTGCGGCATGCAAAATCCATTACCTTACTTTTTCTAAATTGGTCCTGTAAAACGCAATCTGGCGAGAGCGTTGCAAGTAGGTTATATATCAGTCAACGTCCGACGGGCACTTCAATTGCCTCCTAATTTATTGTCCTATCACAGAATAATAGGAAGGATTTGTTACAGTATTATAATAGATCTATTTTAATTTATTCAATTCTTTTTGTTTATAGCATCGTATGCTAACTGATAATAGTAGGTACTTTCATTATGAAAGATGATTTTTCAAATAAATTACGTAATCGCACGGCTATCAGAAAAATATCAATTTTTGAATTTGATTCCTTTTTTTATAAACAAGCACCTCGCACCTAGAAATATCCTTGTATCTTGTGAATAGAAAAATACAATTCACGAACACAAAAAACACCCAGACTCGGAACTCAACATCATTCGTCTACTTTTATCCCAATTACTTGGGAGCAATACAGTATGTAATTTTATTACATAGTATATATTGTAAAAGTTATTGGCAATAGTTTTATGACCGGCCGGCTGTCAGACGTCAACCCTCCTCGGGAAAGTAATTGTTGACCAAACGGAATCAGATGGAGTTGGCCCATGTCGTTATACGGCTCTTAGTCGTCCTTTACGACATTCAGGAGCACAGTAAGGGTTGGTTCTTAGCCGCTACCACGTTAGATAGGTATTTAGGGTATATCGTAATCCATCCAGTCTAGATAATTTTACCAGGATAGAGTAAGATTGGCGAAAGGACTTTGTTTCAAGGTTTTCTTTTCTGGTGGTGATATTATCAGCTTGTCATCTCAGCTCATATACGTGCCACTGTTGGACTCAAGTCTCCATTATGGAGGAGATTCAAGGAAGGGAAATTAACCTAGGTACTATACCACGCTGGTCGGACGTGTTGGTATAGGGTTTTATTTCGAGCTTCCTTCTCTTGCATAGATATTACATGCGGTTCATATCCCTCAGTCATCTCTTATGATCACCTACAGGTAAGATAGGGGTAGTGAATTGTATTCTTACTCTGTCATCACACGGATTACCAGCTTATTCATTACTTAATCTAATCTAACCACGTTAAAGGAAGCTGTGATGACATATGCATTTCTATTTCACTTTTACACGGAAAAAGAAATACAAACAAAAGAGGTTTTTAATTGTTAATGTTATCCCTACTAATATTATAAATGCGAAACTAACTCTGTCTGTCTGTCGCTCTTTCGCGCCAAAACTACTGAACCAATCTAAATAAAATTTGGTAAACAGATAGTCTAGAGCCTGATAAAGAACATAGGCAACTTTTTAATACAAAAAAGGGTTGTAAACAGGGATGAAAAGTTGTAAGGAATTATCGTCATTTTTTAAGCCAGACGCTTGAAACTTATTTTAGGCTATTGATTAGATATAAATAAATATGACATTAAAAATTCGTAAAATAATTACCCTTAAAGGGTAAAATAAAAATAGGGGATGAAAAACTTTAAGAAAGTAACCTTTTAAAGCTAGTTTTAAATAAATATATATGTAGTAATAATATTTGTTACAGTATTAATACCTTAAATTCAATAAATGATTTAGGTTCGGTTAAATTGCGTACTTTGTCATAATTACTTAACCACATCGAACCTAATATATCGCTCCATCGGCATTTCCTTCGGGTGCCACATTTAATTTTGTTCAAAGTCTGTATTATTATTATTATTAATCAGAATAATTTGTGTAATTAATATAATTATTTATATGAACTGTCAATTTACAAAAGCTTTTATTATAGATTTATATTTTTAAAACGATCTTACAGCAACAGAGTAAATATGGAAAATAAGTTAATGGTAATGTTTGGTCTGTTTCCACATAATATTATGTGGAATAATTCGTGTGTCCAGATCATAACATGCCATAAAAAAAGTATTATTATTTACATACTAATAAGCAACACTTATATTGTATGAATCGTAGTGTGGTAACGAAGTAAGAATACAATTTGTCACCCCTTTCTTGCCCCTAAGTATTTTAAAAGACAAAAAAATGGATATAATATATATGAGACGTCTATACAAGACAAAAGATAATTGGAAATAAAACCCTATATTAATACCTCTGGCCAGCGTGGTACAGTAAGTTAATTTTCTTTTTATTGTGAAGGAGGCTCGAGCTGAGTAGTGCGACATATATGAGCTTTTTTATTTTTATTTTTTATTTTTATTGCTAATGGTGGCAAACGAGCAAGCAGCACACCTGATGGTAAGTGTCACTGCCGCCCATGTGCTTTGCAATACCAAGGGTATAACTAGGCCGCTGCTAACCAATTTAACCCCAAACCCACCCAATTTGAATGCCGGCTCTTGCGCTCACCGAACGAAGCGCAATAGCACAATGCTATTACTCATACGACGATCTTCTGCGAGAGTGTGGTACTACCCCGGACGGACCGGCTCGCGGCTGCAAACAGAGAACTGTCAACAGCGTGGTCCTACCACTATTAAAGCTATATGAGCTGAGATATAAGAGGAAGTTTGAAAGTTGCGCCAGTGACGGAAAAGTTAAGGAGTGAAAGGTTAACATGGTATGGACATGTGATGAGACGGGATGAAAGTAATGTTGTGAGGAAAGTTTTAAATATGAATGTTGAAGGCTTTAGGGGTAAAGGAAGACCAAAGAAAAGATGGATGGACTGCGTGAGGTATGACATGGATAGACAGGGAGTGACTGCAGAGATGACGTCTGATAGGACTGTATGGAGGAAGATGACAAATTGCGTCAACCCCAAGTAATTGGGATAAGAGCAAGATGATGATGATGAGCTGAGATAATGGTGGTGATTATATATAAAAAACTGCCATATATAGAGACTGGCATATATGATTCTAATAAATAATTACAGAGGCCAGTTTCATTGTACAGATGATCGTGTAGCACTTTCCTAGTATGAATCTGCCGTGGTCATAATTACAATTCTTATAGCGAGTGCCATTAAGCAGTAGGCGTGAATAATACCGTCCCTAATATTGATTTATCATCATTCTCTTGCTCTTATCCTAACTACTTGGAGTCGACACAATATGTCCTCTTTTTCTATACAATCCCTATTAGACATGATCTCTGTAGTCACTCTCTTTCTATCCATGTTATGTTTCACGCTGTCCTGGATGGACTCTTCAGTCCATCATCTTTTCTGGGGTCTTCCTTTACCCTTAAGGCCTACAAAATTCATACTTAAAAACTTACTCGCAATATTACTTTCATCCCGTCTTACCACATACCAAGTCCAGTGTTCACTTCTTAAAACGTATCCGTCACTAGCACGATTTTCAAACTTATACACCCATCATAATTCTTTTACTCTTATCCCAATTGCATGGGGTCGATACAATATTTACTCTTCTTTCATAGCACATATTGTAAAAATTATTGGCAATAGTTTTATGACTGGCCGCCTGCCTGACGTCAACCTTCCTTGGGAACGTAATTGTTGACCAAACGGGTATCAGATAGAGTTGGCCCTGGTCGTTATTTTTTTTTTTTATTGTTTATGGTGGCAAACGAGCAAACAGCACACCTTTGGTAAGTATCACTTTTTTTTTTTTTTTTTTTTGTTATCGCTGAGGAAATGTTTTTCGCACATCCCCCGCCAGTGATAGACGGGGGGGTGTGTGGGACTCGCCGGCCATGAGATTGACGGCCGGAATACCCACTAAAACCTAACAGCGGTCCCTTCCGCGCTTTTACGGGATGCCGGAGAGATCGTCTATTGACATTCTATCCCCGACACCCCTACGCTTAGCCATCTGGCCACGACCAGTCAGCCGTCAAGGCGGTGGGAGAAGGTGCGCGTAGCGGCGCCTCCCTCTCCCTGGTCGCCGCCGGCGGAGCGAGTTCGCAGACGCGAGTGCTTCGCGTTCCCGCTCCGCGGCCTCCTTTGCAGAGATGACTTCCTCGCAAAAGGAGGCCATCGACGTCCAGTACCTGTCGCTGTCAAGCATCTTGTTGATGACGGTCGACAACGACAGGTCCGCTCCTATGACCGCCGACAGGTCGTGGCGCTGAGGCCCCCAGGCGGGACATACTTCCAGGGTGTGACGCGCGTCATCAATTTGCGCGCCACACTCATGGCATCCAGGGGCCTCTTCACGTCTAATTCGGTGCAGGTACTTACCGAAGACCCCGTGTCCGGTAAGTACCTGCGTCATCCTGAATGACAGGTTGCCGTGCCCTCGTTTCATCCAGCGGTGAAGGTGGGGCGCTACCGCCTCAACGGTCCCCCGTCCTGCTACGGGGGACTCCAGTTCCTCCCTCCACCGCAGGACTACTGCCCTTCGAGCCGCTTCCTTCGCCCTACTCAGTCCCCTCGTGGTGACGCGTTCCCCATTCACCTGCGCCGCAGCGCGGAACTGGTAGACTTCCGCCTGTGCCCTGGCCTGAAGTGGCCAGGGTGGATCGCCCGCTAGCAGTGTGGCTGCAGTCCAGGATACTGTACGGTACCCCCTTATTGTCCTCACCGCCATGGCTCTCTGCGCCTTTCGCAATAAGGCCTTATTGGAGGCGGTGAGCGACTGCGTCCAAATCGGGGCACCGTACAGTGCCATAGACCGTAAAATGCCGCCGTAAAGCCGCCGGCAGGACGATCCAGGACCACCAGTATTGGGCAGAAGCCTACCCAGCGCCGCGGCCGAATTTGAAAGTCTAGGGACGAGCTGGGCAAAATGCGGCCCGAAGTTCCATTTACTATCCAGGTGCAGACCCATTGGTAAGTATCACTGCCGCCCATGGACCCTTGGAACACCAAGGGTCTAGCTTAGGCCGCTGCCTACCAACAAAATCCCCAAACCCACCCAATTGGGTTTCCGGCTCTCTCGCTCACCGAACGAAGCGCAATAGCATATTGCCATTACTCAGACGTCGATCTTCTGCGAGAGTGTGGTACTACCCCGGACGGACCGGCCGGCGGCTGTAGACAGAGAACTGTCAACAGCGTGGTCCTACCACTATAAGGCTCTTAGTCGTCTTTTACGACATCCACGAGCAAAGTAATGGTTGGTAGTATTCATAGCTGATACCACACAGCATATCTTTCTTATACGCCCATGTCTTATCTTATCCATTTTCGTCACGCCGTACATCCATCTCAACATTCGCATCTCCGCTACATGCAATCGTCTTTCATCCGTTGCTTTTATAGCCCAACATCCATACAAAACAGCAGGTGTTATTAGTTTTTTGTAAATTTTCCCCTTTAATTTAAGGGATACTCAGGAATCACATGTTGTACCCATGAGCTGCCAACATTTAATCCATATCGCATCAATTGTATGCTTCACCGCACGATCCAGGTGGCCATTGCTTATGATAATGTTCCCTAATATTGCTTATGCGCGTCTTAATCCAATATAGTGGTGTACTCCGAACTGAGATATCCATTCAATTCAATGAGGATTGGATTCATATAGCGAGTGCCAAATAGTGCTATGAATAATCTCAAACATTGTTTATAGGTATCGTAATCCAATTAAGTGGTGTAAACCGAACTGTGATAATCTACATTTTAATTAACGGTTGCATACCCGAGGAGAGTTTATACTAAGGCAGAGACAACTGCATAAATTGGATAAAACCTTATGGTTGACCATTTGTTGCCCGCCGAGAGGTCATTGCCCGTTGGGCAGTCCAGCTGGAGAGGCCTCGGTTTGTTGTGCGGACTGAGGATCCGGTGCAGCATACGCTCGAGGTTTGTGCCGCTTGGGCAGTGCAGCGCCGTGAACTCGTCGCAGTCATCGGTGCCAACCTGACGCTGCCGACCATTGCCAGGGCGATGCTCGACAGCGTCAGGTACTGGGACGCGGTCGCAAACTTCTGCGAGGCAGTAGTCTCGCGGAAGGAGGCGGTGGAGCGCGTGCGCGAGGAACGTCTCCTCGGCGACGCGAGCCGCTGCGACTGGGGCAGTGCAGGCGCGATTACCTGCACCTGATGCCGCCCTAGTCTCTATCACGCCCTTGCCCTATCACTGTCCGGGGAATTAGACCGCCGAGAGGCTGACCGCGTGAGGAAAGACCGACGTCCTCCCCGAGCGGGGGGACTTCAGTCAAAGAGAGAGACCCCTCGGGGGGTATTCCGTCGGGCCGGCCACTGACGTCAAGTTCACACTGCTCCGATGGTCGGTCTAACGACGAAGGCGAGGTATCACGGGTGGGTTACGAGTGTGCGTACTTACGCTCCTGTGTTGTCCCGGACGGAGTGGTGCGAGGAGAGCGCTGACCGTAGCCTACCCCAAAAAAAAAAGGGTTGGCCATGTGTTAAAAAAAAATGGTTAGCCATTTGTTAAAGAAATCATCTTACATTATTTATTAAAAAAAAGAAAAGATGTGTGGTAGCGGCTACGAATACTACCAACCCTTACTTTGCTCGTGGATGTCGTAAGAGACGACTAAGAGCCATATAACGACCTGGGCCAGCTCCATCTGATGCCGTTTGGTCAACAATTACATTCCCAAGGTGGGTTGACGCCAGGTAGGCGGCTGGTCATAAAACTATTGCCAATAACGTTTACAATACGTACTATGAAAGAAGAGTACATATTTTATCGACTCCAAGTAGTTGGGATAAAAGTAGGAGAATGATGATGATTTATTAAAAAAAGAAGTCTTGGTCTGCCGATTCTATATATGATGATATTAGGTACATATATTTACATATTTAAATCAATTTTCTATTACTAACAATTATCAAAAACTCGGTCAAAAGTAACAACTTAATACTTATTTTCTTTATTATGATCTAATACATATGCTTCCTATAAGGCTTGGAGTATACCCGTAATATCATTGTCCATGAGCTGTAGTTATAACCCACCGTTACGATGGTTCATACAAGTCATCATTATAAGACATTAGAAACGAATTAGTGTTCGATTCTAACTTGCTAGGATTGTAACCTTTTTGTGGCTGTAACAAATTTATCACAATGACGTAGCAACAAAACAATAACGAATGTTACAAGTTACATTACATAGTGAATATTACAGAATTATCACTCGTGCATATAACGTTAATAATTTATTATATTAATTAGCAGTAGTGGTAATTATATAAGATAAATAGTAATAGATGTGTGTTTGTAATCGTTTAAAACTTGTTTACGAACGAAAAATTACTATTGAACATAGTAAAATCAATGGAATAAATCGTGGGACAATCATTTTTCGCTTGTATAAATATTTTTTATAAATAACTTAGCATGTTAAATTTAGAATACCATATGTCATTATTTCTAAGGTAATCACGGTACTCACAAAAATCGTGCTAAGTGATCAAATGAGAATGGACAATAGCATTTTATTGGGCAATTTATAATATCAACTGCACTCGACAGCTCGCTTGCAAAACGTGGCAGTTACAATAACCCTATGTAAGGAGTCACCCTATGTTCAATTTTGGATGTCGACAGAATAATGATGAATCCTAAAAATAAAATATTTTTATTTTTTATCAAAAGACTTCAAGAGTAATGAGGGACAACATTAGGCTAACTCATAATTACGCGGACACCGCACGGTGTCGACGGAGGCAGCGTGTCTGTTGGCCGGGACTCCCCCGTGGGACCTGGAGCGAGTGGAGGGCGGTGTGGTCTCGATGAGAGAGCTCACCACCTGGCGCGTCGACACCCGCCGAGACGTCATTGCCCGTCGGGCAGTCCGACTGGAGAGGCCTCGGGTTGGTGTGTGGACCGTGGAGGCCTTCCGGCCGGTGCTGATGCAGTGGTTAAAACCGCGGCACGGAGTGCTCTCCTTCCGACTGGTGCAGGTTTTGACGGGGCATGGATGCTTCGCCACATACCTGCACACGATCGTCAGGAGGGAGAGTACACCTGCCACCACTGCATTTGCGAAGAGGATACGGCGCAGCATACGCTCGAGGTTTGTGCTGCCTAGGCAGAGCAGCGTCGTGAACTCGTCGCAATCATCGGCGACGAACTGGTACGCGGTCGCAGCCTTCTGCGAAGCAGTAGTCTCGCAGAAGGAGGGGGGGAGCGCGTGCGCGAGGAGCGTCTTCTCGACGTCGCGAGCCGCCGCTGGTGACTGAGGTGGCGCAGGCGCGATTAACTGCGCTTGATGCCGCCCTTGCCGAGGCCACGGGTGACTGATTAGTCCGTCACCCGCCGAGAGGCCGACCGCATGAGGAAAGACCGACGTCCTCCACGAGGAGGGGACGTCGGTCGAGGAGAGGGTATTCCTCAAGGGGTATTCCGTCGGGCCGACCACTGACGTCAAGTCACTCTGCTCCGGTGGTCAGCCCAACGACGAAGGCGACGTAACATGGGTGGGTTACGGGTGTGTGTGTGCTTACGCCCCTATGTTGCCCCGGATGAAGTGGTGCGAGTAACTCATAATAGATGAAGATACACATACCATAGTCCACTTAATTTCCAACTTTTAAAGTGGTTAAGATATCATGCAGAATTAATATAAATGTTTATGCATCTACGATGACCCTACATAATTTAAATATGAGATTGATACTGGATATATATATATATATATATCCATATATATATATATATATCCATCCATTCATCAGCCCGTAAACGTCCACTGTTGGACATAGGCCTCCCCACGAGAATGCCATCTGTGACGGTCCTGTGCCACCTGCATCCAACGGTTTCCTGCGACCTTGATGAGATATATATATATATATCCATCCATTCATCAGCCCATAAACGTCCACTGTTGGACATAGGCCTCCCCACGAGAATGCCATCTGTGACGGTCCTGTGCCACCTGCATCCAACGGTTTCCTGCGACCTTGATGAGATATATATATATATCCATTCATCAGCCCGTAAACGTCCACTGTTGGACATAGGCCTCCCCACGAGAATGCCATCTGTGACGGTCCTGTGCCACCTGCATCCAACGGTTTCCTGCGACCTTGATGAGATATATATATATATATATATATATATATATATATCCATCCATTCATCAGCCCGTAAACGTCCACTGTTGGACATAGGCCTCCCCACGAGAATGCCATCTGTGACGGTCCTGTGCCACCTGCATCCAACGGTTTCCTGCGACCTTGATGAGGTCATCAGTCCACCGAGTGGGG
Organism: Lymantria monacha; assembly: GCA_905163515.2. NCBI lineage: Eukaryota > Metazoa > Arthropoda > Insecta > Lepidoptera > Erebidae > Lymantria > Lymantria monacha. The sequence continues at coordinate 15,628,388 of LR991083.1, forward strand.
GGTAAAGTATAAGCAGATATATACATATATATATACATATATATATATATATATATATATATATATATATATATATATATATATATATATATATATATATATATATATACTAGCTTTTGCCCGCGACTTCGTCCACGCAGAAGTCATCGCTGACAGAGTTAAATAGAAAAATCAATGCAAGGTGTTGAAGGTTTGTCGTTAGGACGATAATCAACAGCGTCAGAAACTGGTCCACACCACAATATATTAGTGAAAACCGCGTCTAAATCGGATAATGTAATAATCGGATAAGTAATTTATTTTATGTCAATTTGTTTATAAATAAAAAAGTTATGTCAATTTAAAAAATGTTCGAAGAAAAAAAATCTTTATCAATTCTATTCATCACTTTTGGCGGGAATCTAAAACGTCATGTTGTGCTCTTGTATTATATTCGATATCTTAGTGTTTTAACGTGTTATATTAGATAATTTTTATGGTGTTTTATGTAATATGATGTGACAGAACAGCTGGGATGTAGTGAATATCATATAAAAGTGCTTTACTTTAGTAGCTGATTGCCAATACATAAAAAGAAGAAGAAGAAGAAGCTGCAACTTAACTTTGACATTGGCTTAAGTATAAACAGAGCCACAACAACAAAAAAAAAAAAAATTCTATTCAAATTACGTACAAATTATCTTCAGTAAAAATAAATAAACCCGTGTTTCAGCATTTGTTGATTTTCACCCTCGGGGGGTGTAAATTAGGCCTGCAAAGCGGGTTAGACGACTCATTAAATCATTAGCCCCAAGCCGATATTATTGAAGCCGGCAACTTGAAATGTTGACAGTGGTTTCTTTATATGACGAATAGATTTACTAAGAAAGGATTTTACGAAATTATACCCCTACGGGGGTGGAGCAGAGTGGCAAAGTTTGTATGGAGAGAAAAAAATCTTTATTGATTCTTTTCAAATTACGAGTCGAATCAAATATTCTAGGGTTATATCCGGCATTTGTCAATTTTCACACTCTGGTTGTGTAAATTAGGCCTATGAAACGGGGTGAACGACTTATTATCGCCAAGGCGAAACTATTAAAGCTAGAAACATAAAATTTTGAAGCACGTTTTTATTTATGACATAGAGATTCAATATGAAAGGATTTTATTAATTCCACCCCTAAGGGGGCTTAACAAAGCGGCAAAGTGTATATGGGGAGAAAATTACATTATCGATTATTTTCAAATTACGTACAAATATTCTTCGGTAAAAATAAAAAAACACGTGTTTCTCTCTCCCTCTCCATCAACCCCGCACCAGTGCCGTTGTGGTGACCAGTGCCGGCGTGAGAGCTCACACGATGCACATAGTATATGTGCACGATGCACATAGTATATGTGCACATAGACGGCAATAGGTTCTTGCCTAATGGTTTAAGATACAGGTTAAGTTTAGCTTCAAAAATGTTCACTCTATAACTCAAATCATAAATCATATCTAACGAGGTCGCAACTCTGCTGGTGAAACAAAACAGTCAAATAAAGGGTGGTGTTAAATTAATTTTTATCCCATGGTCATATCGTAAATAGTATATTAATGGCAATATAATTTGTAGAATGTATAGAACTTTGAACCATCTTTTTCTTTAGTGACCGGCTATGGTATATAGACACACGCGCGCCGTACACGTACATCTACGTTGTGCGGCGGGCCACCGCAACCGGGTATCATCTCGAGTCGAAGCCCTCATGCAGTGAACCTCAATACCGGTACTTACGCTTGCGCTGTCCAAAGCACCGACGGTAGAGCGTGTCAACCTAGAGTATTTTCTCTCGGACCTACCCTATTGCCTAATTCCGTTAGACAACTAACTCGCAGAAGGCGGCGACCGCATTCCAGTTTCTGACGCTGTTGATTATCGTCCTAGCGACAAACTTTCAACACCTTGCATTGCTTTTTCTATTTAACTCTGTCAGAGATGACTTCTGCGTGGACGAAGTCGCGGGCAAAAGCTAGTATATATATATATATATATATATATATATCTCTGCTAATACTTTACATATACCAATGTCACACTCTAAAATACACTGGGTACATCTATAGTATATTGTATTTGGCATATAATAAAACCTTATTCGTACAGTGTGAACACAAAGTCTTATGTACGAAGAAGATTGGAGCAAAAATAATTAATTTCTAACTAAACTTAAGATTTCCACAAAATATTTAATGCAAACCAACTGAAACCCTTGAAATCCACGAGTCAAGTATGATGTCACGAATTGTGTGCGGACCGACCGTCTTTGATTTTTTGAACAACTCAATCATTTGTATATGGGAGATATTTGTAAATAAACAATAAATTATAACGGCCATAAATATTATTAAGTCAGTCGTTAGTGGATGTCGTAAAAGATGAGCTTTGCATTGATATGTACTGCTTCATCTATTATATTAAAAAACTTATTTCCAAAAATTGTTAATCAAATGTTTTGTATACAAAAACTAAAAAAATACTCTCTTTTTGAAAATATTGTATCAGAATTACTGAAATTTAGCATTTAATATGCTTAATTATTTATAAAATCCGATTACGAAATGAAAAATGATGTCGCAAGCGGGATTCGAACCCGCGCCTATTGGGATTCCGGCCCAATCGTGCTGCCACTACACTACCGCAACTAATTGTAGGACATACAAATTTCATTTCGTATTGTATTTACGTCTTAAGGTGACGGTGTGCTATCTACCCGACAATGTTTACACATTGTTATAGGCTTAATACTTCAAACTTTACAGTTAGAATTGTATTAAACGATGACACAACCTTGTTATTTAAATTACTGAAATTTAGCATTTAATATGCTTAATTATTTATAAAATCCGATTACGAAATGAAAAATGATGTCGCAAGCGGGATTCGAACCCGCGCCTATTGGGATTCCAGCCCAATCGTGCTGCCACTACACTACCGCGACTAATTGTAGGACATGCAAATTTCATTTCGTATTGTATTTACGTCTTAAGGTGACGATGTGCTATCTATCCGACAATGTTTACACATTGTTATAGGCTTAATACTTCAAACTTTACAGTTAGAATTGTATTAAACGATGACACAACCTTGTTATTTAAATTACTGAAATTTAGCATTTAATATGCTTAATTATTTATAAAATCCGATTACGAAATGAAAAATGATGTCGCAAGCGGGATGTAGTGGCAGCACGATTGGGCCGGAATCCCAATAGGCGCGGGTTCGAATCCCGCTTGCGACATCATTTTTCATTTCGTAATCGGATTTTATAAATATTGTATCAGACTAACAGTATTTAAGAGTATTCCGTAAAGTACTCGATGCAGATTTCTTCTAGATGTTGTGTAAATGAAATTATGTAAATTTGATTTTGAGATTTGCAGCACTTCTACTATTTCTAAATATTATTTCAAATATTGTTATACAAATCTTTTGTATGTTCTAAAAGCTGTACTACTTTTCTTTTCCTCACAGCAAATATTTGAGAAAGTTAAAGTACTTCATTGGCGCAGATTTCTTTATATTGTAATAGATTTCTTTATATTGGAGTATGCTAAAACGATAAGTAGTAAGTTCTCCCTTGAGGATGAACGTTGAAAAGTATTTGAAACGTCACGAGATGAAAAATCAAATACAAACGTGAAAGAATCTGTAAAAATAGTTTTATTTCAAAATATAAATATTTTCTTTACAATGTATTTGTCGAGAATAACTATGATAGAGTCATTCATAACTTTAGTACGGTTATTATAAGTTATTTGATAGGATAAAAAGTATATGTTGATAGTTGAACAAATTTATTACAAGATGTCTGCTCCATTTATTGCTATCTTTTTTTTTCCTAGGTTTCATTCTGGTAATATATATTCTTACAATTATGGATATATTTCTTCTCATTCGATTCTTTTTCAACTACCCCTTATCACAATGATAGATAAATTTGTGTTTTCTTTACGTAATTTCTCACAATTGGAAACAAGTCACCTACTTTCTATATAAAGGAATTTGACTTATTATATCACTCATATCGTTTCAATTTTTTTATACGAAACTAAAAGTACATTTTTGTACTTCATAATTATTATAGTCAAAATACGCAGACGTTACTAACACATAGGTCTTATGACGTCACTATCACAGAATGGAGAACTAGCCCATTTATTTATTCTGGACACAGTTCCCGATGTTAAACTGCTCCTCAGTACTAAGTTCAAAATGGCCGAGAAGAAGTAAACCTAGAACTACATAGTCACCTTATAATATTAAACCTAGAAATAAATAAAAATATTAAATGAATAATAAAGACATATCAGAAACATAAATGCCATGCATACGTAAATAAACACGTAAGAGTGTAAGTTGTTACGATATTTTTATTCTAATAGAAATCATTAAAATATCATCATTCTCCTACTCTTATCTCAATTACTTGGGGTCGATACAATATGTAATCTTCTTTTATAGTACATACTGTAAAAGTTATTGGCAATAGTTTTATGACCGGCCGCCTGCCAGACGTCAACCCTTCTTGGGAATGTAATTGTTGACCAAACGGCATCAGATGGAGTTGGCCCAGGTTATTATAAGGCTCTTAGTCGTCTTTTACGACATCCACGAGCAAAGGAAGGGTTGGTAGTATTCGTAGCCGCTACCACACAGCTAAATCATAAAAATATATAAAGTTAAAAAATATTAGGTCATGAAATGTATTTTTTACAATATTACCAGCATTAAGTTGGGATGGTAAGCTCATTTAACGTTGTTTAAAACTTTTAATGTATTTTAATTAGGGTTTTGTATGTTTAATCAGTTTTCCCATGCGTGCTTTTTCAAGCTCGCCCCGTTATTTTTGGATTGTGAAAAATAACAACGAATTCATAAAGTACAATAACCCATGTAGATGCTCTAATTTTTTTTTGCTCTGTCCATCCAGATGAATGGATAAGAGCAATGTTATTTTTGAAAAAACAAAGGTTTATAGATAGATGTCTGTCGACGTTGAATGTTGAATATAGGCCTCCCAAAAGAGGGATAATGTTGAAAACGTCACACTTAATAGTCTAGTTAGCAATATTAGCTGGTTTATAAATAATTAAGCATATTAAATGCTAAAAATTTCAGTAATTTGAATAACAAGGTTGTGTCATCGTTTAATACAATTCTAACTGTAAAGTTTGAAGTATTAAGTCTATAACAATGTGTAAACATTGTCCGATAGATGGCATACGTCACCTTGAAGACGTAAGATATAATATGATTCGAAAATTTGCATGTCCTAAAATAGTTCACGATGGTGTAGGCAGCACGGTTGGGCCGGATTCCCAATAGGTGCGGGTTCGAACCCCGCTTGTGACATCATTTTTCGTTTCGTATCGGGTATTTATAAATAATTAAGCATATTAAATGCTAAAAATTTCAGTAATTTGAATATTAGCTGGTGTTAGAAGTTTATCAGGCTACTCCTTCTGGCCAGGCCCCTGGTGATTCCTCAGCTGACACGTTATGTTCTTAATATTAATATGATTGTTATTAATATGAATGTTATTTGCTGTGTGGTAGCGGCTACGAATACTACCAACCCTTTGCTGGTGGATGTCGTAAAAGCCGACTAAGAGCTTTATAACGACCTGAGCTAACTCTATCTGATGCCGTTTGGTCAATAATTACATTCCCAAGGAGGGTTGACGTCTGGCAGGCGGCCGGTCATAAAACTATTGCCAATAACTTTTACAATGTGTACTATGAAAGAAGAGTACATATTGTATCCACTCCAAGTAATTGGGATAAGAGTAGGAGAATGATGATTCATATAACTGTTATTATATAATACGCGATTATTGATAATAAATTATTATTATTATATATATTATTATTATATATATATCTCCTTTTTTCACGGGATCTTCCATAGGGAAGATACCCGGTCCTTTGGGAGGCTTACATGGGGATATGGATCCAACACGCAGAGGCCTTTGGGGAAATTTAATCTAAATATTGGGATGGGACATCTACCGATGACATTCCACGTCTGCACATAACATACGTGGACTGTCAGCGGTAAGTGGAAAACTATTGTGTGATTATGGTAGCTAATATCTGATTATGGGAGTGGGTGCTTAGTGGACTGGTTCATCTTAAATCTATGAATTTTTATATAGATTATTATTATATATATTATTATTATTATATTATCTTAACGAAGATGAACCAGCCTTTACTTAAAGGTTTAAATTGACAGAGTTTCTAAAGTGTTAGCTTATCTTTATTTTAATTAACTTGCAACGAAAAATGACTTTAAGTTAAACAGTTTTATGTAAACATTTTCAAAATTTATTTATTATAAATAATGTACAAAATATTAAGTAAATCGTGACAAATATGGTTGTCGTTCAAAAAGCTTATTTCTAATTGAGGCGTAGTTAGCGAACAGTGAAGGACACTTGGGCTTCCAAACAATGGACCTCTTGTTAGTTGTTGTTTCTTTGATAAATAATTAATAAACAGTTATATAGGTAATTAATGTTTAATTACTTCAACAAAAATATAGTGGTTAACATTACATAATTAAATTTTCCGTGTGGTGACGGAGTAAGAATACTATTCACCACCCCATATCTTAACCGTGGGTGATCGTACGAGACGACTAAGGGATATGAAATGCATATAACATCTATGCGAGAGAAGGATAACTCGAAACAAAACCCTATACCAATACGTCTGACGAGCGCGGTATAGTAGGTTAATTTTCCTCCCATTACGGAGGAGGCTCAAACCCAACAGTGGGACGTTTATGGGCTGTGATGATGATAATAATGATGGATAGATAAGTTAAATCATACATAATCTCAGCGCATATATATCCCACTGTTCTGCTTGAGCCTCCTCCGTAATATCAGGGAAATTGATCTTCTATACCATGCTGGTCAGACGTGTTGGTATAGAGTTTTGTTTCAAGTATTTCTTCTCTTGCGTAGATGTCATATGCGTTTTATATTCCTTAGTCGTCTCTTACGATCACCCAAGGGTAATATAGGGGTGGTGAATTGTATTCTTACTCCGTCACCACACGGATAAGTTATATCATTAATTAAGTTAAATAGTTATGTAAATACATTTTTACGTACCTGTACATTATAATTGCTAAGCTTTACCTTGTACCTACAGTTACAGTTGAATGTAGACCTTAATATAAGTTACCATAATTGCCACGCGTGATAGATAAATGTGGTAAGCTGTGTGGCTAAAAATACTACCAACCTTTACTTTGCTCGTGGATGTCGTAAAAGACGACTAAGAGCCTTATAACGACCTGCGCCAACTCCACCTGTTGTCCTTTGGTCAATAACAATTACATTCCCAAAGAGGGTTGATGTCTGGCAGGTAGCCGTTCATAAAACTATTGCCGATAACTTTTACAGTATGTACTATGAAATAAGAGTACATATTGTATCGACCCCAAGTAATTAGGATAAGAGTAGGAGAATGATGGTAAGTGTGGTGATTAATGCAGTTAATGGTATACATTGCCTAAGAAAGTAGGTACGGCCTTTTCTTCTGTTGATTCTTTAAATGATATTTACGATTGCCATGTGAAAGTAACGGATGGCGATATTATACTCTTAAATGAATACCACACAATAATATATAAAGTACTAGCTTCTGCCCGCGGTTTCGCACACGTAAAAGGTTACTTTCCTAAAGTTTTTCATCCCCTATTTTTATTTTATACCTTAAGGATAAATTTTTTCACAAAATTTTATTAATGTCATATTTATATATATATATATATATATCTAATCAATATCCTAAATACAAGTTTCAAGCTTCTGGCTTTAAAAATGACGATACTTCCTTACAATTTTTCATCCCCCTTTACAACCCTTTTTTTGCATTAAAAAGTAGCCTATGTCCTTTATCAGGCTCTAGATTATTTCTGTACCAAATTTCATTTAGATCGATTTAGTAGTTTTGGCGTGAAAGAGCGACAGATAGACAGAGTTACTTTCGCATTTATAATATTAGTAAGGAAAAAAACCTCGAGAGAACATGATACTGATCTTAGTCTTTTATAAAACAAACAACCTATAAAATTGTCTAAACGGACAAGATCAAAGTAAATATATTTAAGATATTATTTATTAGGGGTGAAATCTACACAATAAATATAGATTTCACCCCTAATAAATATTATTGGTTACAGTCTAATGGTCTGTTGATTTTAATTAAGCTTATCACAGGGATTCTTGCATTGATCTTGGTATTACTTAATAAGTATATGTCTTAGAAATCAATGTCATTATGGGTTTCGTCATCATCATTGCTGGACTTAATCCTCTTACATAATAATAGAAGCGAAATTGACCTACTATACCGCAAACAGGCAGTAAAGTGGTTTGATATTTTGAGTTCTCCTGCGGTTGCATAAATCATATCTCAAACTCGTATCTCTTAGTCGTCTTTTACGATGCCCAAGGACAAAATATGAGGTGGTGGATTACATTCTTGCTCCGTCACGATGCGGATAATTTGCGTTTATTGAAATTCAGATTGTAAGTAAATAAAATGTAGTAAAATAAATCTTTAGATTTAATTATAAATTATATGCTTAGTCATGTAATCGGGACTAGAGTAGATATGATTACATATATATATATATATATATATATATATATATATATATATATATATATATATATACATACATACATATCATCACGCCATATCCCTTGCAGGGTAGGCAGAGAGAACAGAGTGCCAGAGAACTCTATCTCTGCATACTTCACTCGCTTCCTCAACATTCATAATTCTCTTCATACACGCTCGCCGGTTTCGGAGACTCTTGACTCCACCTTCTTTCAGTACCTGACCGATTTGGTCTAGGTAGGTTAGTCTCGGTCTCCCTCGGTACCTACATCCTTCCACTTTCGCATTGTATATCTTCTTAACCAAACGTTCGTTCGGCATTCTTTCCACATTGTCCGAACCATCGGAGCATTCCCTTTCGCATCTTTACACCAATACTCTCTTTCATACCTACTCGCTCTCTTACGTCGTCGTTACGAATGCGGTCGGTCAGCCTAACTCCACAGATTTTCCGAAGAGATCGCATTTCGACCGCATTAATTTTACTTTCATACTCTTTTCTGCATACTCAACTCTCGCTTCCATACAGTAATGTTGGGACAAGCACTGCGTTATGTATTGCTACACGTGCCTTCTGGCTCAGGTGGTGGCTGCCGAGAAGTTGCCCCAACGCTCCGTTCACTCTATTTCCCGCATTCACTCTTCGCTCTATATCAGTGGTGTACCGTCCATCTCGGCTAAATCCACATCCAAGATATACAAATTCATCCACTTGCTCTATTACATCATTACCTATTGTTACTCTTACATTACTTATATATATATATATATATATATATATATATATATATATATATATATATATAAGTCTTTTTTTTAAGTTTGCTTACTTATAAATGTTGAATAATAAAAAAAAAGCATTGCTTTTGTAACGTTGGAGATATGTTTTTCTAAATAGGTTCACCAAATCATGATTGTACAAGTTTTAATGCTTTTTAAGTGCTGATACTATTCGACCTAGTTTTGAATGCTGGATTGCACATTTTAGTTTGGACAAGTGCATCGCATCGATTTGCTTTTACCCAACCTACTGTTGTAGAATTATTCATTCAACTCAAAATTTCAAGCTTGGAAATTTGTAGCTTTCAATTAGTTTTATTTGATTGTAGTTATTTTATCGAAATTTATATTATTCAAAATCCTTACTAATATTATAAATGCGAAAGTAACTCTGTCTATCTGTTGCTCTTTCACGCCAAAACTACTGAACAGATCTAAATGAAATTTGGTACACAGATGGTCTAGAGCCTGACAAAGGACATAGGCTATTTTTAATGCAAAAAAGGGTTGTAAAGGGGGATGAAAAGTTGTAAGGAAGTATTATCATTTTTAAAGCCAAAAGCTTGAAAGTTATTTTTAGGCTATTGATAAGATATAAATAAATATGACATTACAATTTTGTAAAAAAATTACCCTTGAGGGGTAAAATAAAAATAGGGGATGGAAAACTTTAGAAAAGTAACCTTTTACGCGGACGAAGCTGCAGGCAGAAGCTAGTTTTAAATAAGAGAGACCCGCAGTAACGGAATATCATTATTTGTCCCATGTTTCTATTGGTTGCTCTCTCTATGTCTTGTAATAGTTTCCATGCACTTTGTTGTAAGCCTTTTTGTATTTTAATGTTAAGTTAATGATTTAATGTTATAATATACAGTAATTTGTTCTTATACACCATATTATATGTACCTATCTGACGTATGACAATTGATCAAAATTATTTAAAATTTAAAATTACTTTTTTGATATTAAATCTCGTGCCAGTGGTAGCTAGTGGATTGAAATTCAGAGTATTAAACGATATGCCCCAATTTCTGCGCGGACCGAATGACCGAATGAAGAGTAAGTAATAAAATTTGGTTAAACCACTGAAGTATATTTATTTTTTGTTCTATATGCAAACTATTTTAACCTTCTGCCCAAACACTTGCACATGTATAGTGAGACGGCATCTTTAACGATAGTCTTCGTAACATCATCATCATCATCATTTCAGCTCACTGTTGGGCTCGAGCCTCCTTCATTATGGGAGGGCAGTTAACCTACTATACCACGCTGGTCAAACGTGTTGATAAAGGGTTTTGTTTCGAGTTTTCCTTCTCTCGCATAGATGTTGTATGCGTTTTATATCCCTTAGTCGTCGCTTACGATCACCCACGGGTAGGATAGGGGTGGTGAATTGTATTCTTACTCCGTCACCACACGGACATAGTGACATGAAAATGTGTGAACAAATATTTTTTATGTTGTACATTTAGTAATATGTTATAACCATCATCATATCATATAAGCTCAAACGCGTCCCATTGCTGGGCACTAGGTTCCTCAATAATACGAAATAAATTGTCCTACTTTACCACGCTGGTCCTATGGATTGATACAGGATTTTATTTCGAGTTTTCCTTCTCTTGCATAGATGTTATACGCATATTATATACCTTAAGAAGTCTGCTTCTTACGATACTCACGACAATTTTATTTGTATAGGCGGTGAATTGTATTTTATTTATCTGAGATATGGTGATATGGATATGTGAGATATGGTGGCCTGCCAGTTATATATATATTATATATATATATATATATATATATATATATATATATATATATATATATATACATTATATATATATATTATTTTTCTGGAACATTATAAAATACAAGTTATAAACGAATTTAAAAATTAGAACGTCCATCTTGGCAATATTTAATTGAAGCCTTAATTCAATAAAGTCGAGCAACAATATACAAATATTACATGAAAAAGAGATTTAAATTATATACTTCCTGAGCCATTTTATTCAGCCATGTGAAACTTTGTTTGAATAGTAATATTATATTCAAACGAACAGTTCTGCTGTATTATTCTCTTCAGATTTGTTCAATGATTCCATTGTCTAGAATACCTATAATAACTTTGAATGCGGTATTCTAAAGTTAAAGTCTTCCTTTACCAATTCTCAAACTAAAGTCTTGGTTTTGCAACGCCTAATATATGCTTTTGATAAATTAAATAATTATAATTGCAGTAATCTTTTTAACTGAAGTGGACATACTTTGGACAATATTTATATTAAACATTCAAATTACTGAAATTTAGCATTTTTATACATTGTGTAGGCTAAATAAATACTTCAAACTTTGCAGTTAGAATTGTATTAAACGATGACACAACCTTGTTATTCAAATTACTGAAATTTAGCATTTAATATGCTTAATTATTTATAAAAACCCGATTATATTATAGTCGGGTAGATGGCGCGCGTCACCTTAAAGACGTAAATATGATACGAAGCGAGATTTGAATGTCCTACAATAGTTCACGGTGGTGTAAGTGGCAGCACGATTGGGCCGGACTCCCAATAGGTGCGGGTTCGAATCCCGCTTGTGACATCATTTTTCGCTTCGTAATCGGGTTTTTAAATTAAACATTTATATTTATGTTATTCATAAATATACAATGCGAACTTTCGCACTTTCCACTTGGAAGGATGTAGGTACCGGGGGAGACCGAGACTAACCTACCTAGACCATATTGGTCACGTACTGAAGGAAGGTGGAGTCAAGAGTCGCCGAAACCGGCGAGCGTGTATGAAGAGAATTATGAATGTTGAGAAAGCGAGTGAAGTATGCAAGGTTAGAGTTCTCTGGCACTCTGTTCTCTCTGCCTACACTGCAAGGAATATGGCGTGATCATATGTATGTATATTTATGTTCATTACAAATAAAGAAACAAGAACAGGAATACTTTTCTTTTGCCTTTTTGTCATTTCGTCATCGAAACTTATGTTTTTTTTCTTCTATTATTTACGTATTTGTAATGTCAATGAAAAGTAATTATGCTTGCGAGTCGGTAAATATATTTAAATCGATAAAACAGAGTCAATAAAAAAGAACACTTGAGATAAAATCGTTTTATACTTTAATTACAACTTGGCTCTTTAAAAACGAGACTCCTCTTTTCAATTATATTAATTAAAAAGTAATATTCAATTTAAAGACGATATTCGAATGAATCATTTTTTTTAATTATTTTATTATTTTTTAATCAGACAATGCATAATTAACTTGTCGAGGTCAACTTTTGGTGCAGCAACATTCCGATTTACTACCTCCGAAGCTGAGTATCATCGATTGGAAACCCAAGGATGATAACTATTAGTGCAATCCATAAATTGTCTGACCCTGTGTTTTATATGTACATATATACCTATTTGTTTTACCTTTTATTTTCCATGTGGTGACGGAATAAGAATACAATTGACCACCCCCTATCTTACCCGTGGGTGATTGCAAGAGACGACTAAGGAATATAAAACGCATACAACATCTATGCAAGAGAAGGAAATCTCGAAACAAAACCCTAATACTAACACGTCTGACCAGCGTGGTATAGTAGGTTAATTTCCCTCTAATTGCGGAAGAGCCCGAGCCCAATAGGGGGACATATATGGGCTGTGATGATGATGATGATGATATACCTATTATGTCCTTATAAAGGCTCATGTAAATATTTTTTTCTTAATATGATTTCAAAATAAAAACTTGTTTAATGTTAAACAAAGATAATATGTCAGAAAAGGTAAATATTATAGTAGCTTTTGACTAAAGTTTGAGAGGTATCGTAAGGTTGTAAGTTTTGTACGTCTTCATTTAAGTTTGGCACTCTCCAGTTTCTGTATAAATGACGAAAGGTACAGTTTTATTTTGAGAAGTTAGCCGATTTAACTTGGTGGCTTTGTACACCACTATTTTATGTTTATTTACGGTTTGATAACTTAAACTTTATCTTAATTTCCTTTTATGAAAAAATTATAATATATATAATATATTTATATTATAATTTTTTCATAAAAGGTTTAGTTTTTTTGTACATTTTCAGTGTTCATTTCTCCTAAGCGCGTGCATGCTTTAGAATGAACGATCAAATCACATCAAGAAGAGCTTTTCTCTTACGGTAAACAGCGAGTTGACTGCTCCACTGATATTGCCGAGGGTTGCTGGCTCGTACATACATATCATCACTCCATATCCCTTGCAGGGTAGGCAGAGAGAACAGAGTGCCAGAGAACTCTATCTCTGCATACTTCACTCGCTTCCTCAACATTCATAATTCTCTTCATACACGCTCGCCGGTTTCGGAGACTCTTAACTCCACCTTCCTTCAGTACCTGACCGACCCGACCCGACCCTGCTTTTTGCTGGCTCGTCTGCCACCAAAAAGCAATAAAAGTCATATATACTGCGTAGAATACAAGTCCATAAGTATTACTGTCAGATATATGACAAAATATAATTTTAGGGACACATGGAGCCAACAAAAGCTATTAGTTACACAATTTATCCATCTATATATTTATATAACCTTTGGAATTTCAAGAACTAGCAGATCCTTATAAAACACTAGTTTAAAGCAAGAACACGTAGTTGCTGAAATCACAGACAGGGCAGACATATGTAAATCTTGTGGTAAGCCCACAAAGTAAATAAATTTTGAAGCTTGCAAAATATCAGCAAGGCAAACTGCTAGAAGCTAACCTTTGTACGTAGATAAATAAAACTGAAGTTATATGAAATATTTTTAGTCTAAAGAAGTATCCTTTCTATTTTAGAAGAATATTACTACTAATGTACATCATCCCGTTGCTCACTGCAAACGATGAAATCTACAGTCACTCACATTTATAATTAATTATTCTTGTAGTATTTTTTAAGTTATGTTCAGTGATATACGTGAAATATCGAAATATATGTGATTGTATTGGAGGATACTGTCTCACCGTGATAAATTTTTCACTAGTACGGAAGACAGAGTAAATCTAATGTTTTTGTATCACACAATCTATGAAAATTATGTAAGTAAATGTTTATTTTGTTATTGCCAAGGTATTCGTATGTAAGGTATTGTAATATGCTGAATAAATAAATAAATAAATAAAACAAATAACTAATCATTACTGATGTTAATAAAATGTGGATATGACAGAAAGGATGTAATATTAGAATACGTAATAGGTATTACAGAGATGATAGCTTTCTCAAGTACATAAGAACATATGTGTGATGCCTTTTAACACATTGCATAAAAATAAAGTTACAAAAAAACAAATGATACATTAAAGCAATCAACTATCGTGAAAGTGAGCAAAACCAAAATAATGGTCTTCGAAAGAGATGAAGCCAGAACAGATGTAAGAGCAACAATAGGTAATGATGTACTAGAACAAGTGGAAAAATTTGTATATCTTGAATGTGGATTTAGCCGAGATGGAATGTACACCACTGATATAGAGCGAAGAGTGAATGCGGGCAATAGAGTGAACGGAGCGTTGGGACAACTTCTCGGTACCCACCACCTCAGCCAGAAGACACGTGTAGCAATACATATCGTAGTGCTTGTCCCAACATTACTATATGGAAGCGAGAGTTGGGTATGCAGAATAGAACATGAAAGTATAATTAACGCGGTCGAAATGCGATCTATACTGAAAATCTGTGAAGTTAGGCTGACCGATCGCATTCGTAACGACGACGTAAGAGAGCGAGTAGGTATGAAAGAGAGTATTGGTGTAAAGATGCGAAAGGGAATGCTCCGATGGTTCGGATATGTGGAAAAATGCCGAACGAACGTCTGGTTAAGAAGATATACAATGCGAAAGTGGAAGGATGTAGGTACCGGGAGAGACCGAGACCACCTACCTAGACCAGATTGGTCACGTACTGAAGGAAGGTGGAGTCAAGAGTCTCCGAAACCGGCGAGCGTGTATGAAGAGAATTATGAATGTTGAGGAAGCGAGTGAAGTATGCAAGGATAGAGTTCTCTGGCTCTCTATTCTCTCTGCCTACCCTGCAAGGGATATGGCGTGATGATATATGATATGTAGAGCAATCAATACGTGAAAATATTATTTGTAAAACTAACCAATGTTTTAAAATTTGTTCAGTATTTTTTAAACTTATTTGTAATCTATAGGAATCTTTTTATATATCAAAATCTATTTATGCTGTTGGAGTACCAGGTTAGGCTAGTGTTGATGTTATCAGCGTGTAATCAGCCTATAAATTATGTGTACTTAATTTTTCACAGCTGTCAATTCCCTGTCATCTATCAAATATCTATTTTGTAGAGATCTCCCATAATTAAATTTTTCATGGAGAGGAAACTCCTCCTGCCTTATTATTTTATTCCAAAATTCTCTTCTATAGCCGTTAAATAAATCTTCTAAATAAATTTCAAATGTTCACAGTTCACCCTTTTGCTTAAGCTTTTTATTTTATATGAATACGGTGTGAATTTATAATTCAAATATCCTGTATACCAAAAAAAAATTAAAATATTTAAAAAGCACGTATTGAATTTCTTTTAGTTAATTATTATCAACGATAATAAAGTCGATAGAGTATTCGAAAAAATTGCCAGACTAGATATTGTCATTCCATATCTTACTAAAGTCAAAATAATGTCAAAATACATTTGTTTGGAAGAGTATTTTTGTAAAGTTTATCCACCACTATATCATAATCGTCATCTCAGCTCATATTTACATGCGCGTACTTGAGCCTCCTCCGTAATGGGAGGGAAATTAAGGTACTAAACCATGCTGGGCAGGCGTGTTGGTATAGGATTTTATTTATAGTTTTCTTTCTCTTGTATAGATGTTATATGCGTTTTATATCCCTTAGTCGTCTTTTACGATCACTCACGGGGAAGATAGGGGGTAGTGAATTGTATTCTTACTCCATCATCACAAGGATTACAGCTATATAGATCCGCTAATTTAAAACTTTCAACATTTAACTTAACTTAAAAAAAAACGTAATTAATTAAAAAAAATCAAAAACCCAACTGCGAAAAAATTGAACCAAATTACGTACACAATAAAAAAAACTGCACAGCAAATCAAATTTTTCAATGGATCCCGACTATTCAGTTGTTATGTTCCATTATTAAAATATATATTATTTTCTGCAATAGTATTCATTCAATAATATATTATAGAATTCTAGACCACCGGACATCTAAGTGATTGTTTTTTGCTTTTCAGTTTTTTTTATTGTGTACGTAATTTGGTTCACTTTTTTCGCAGTTGGGTTTTTGATTTTTTTTAATTATTTTTTTTATTTCACACTTTTTAGTTATGAATACCTAGGTGGCTATAGTTATTTTATTTATTAATAAGTAGGTATCTAACTATATATAGGTTTCACCCATCACGCCTTGCCCAGTTAGGCGAGTCGAGGAGAACGGAGTGCCGGGTGGGCACGTGGAATGTAAGAGGTTGTGTGGAAGGTAAGTTGCACGAGCTGATATCCGTCATGGCGGACAAACAGCTAGACGTGCTCTGTGTAACAGAGACCAAGCGAAGGGGCGGCGACGCCTGCGATCTTCCTGGTGGCGGGATGGCTCTGTGGTCTGGTGTACCACAGAGCGATCGAGCCAGCATGGGGGTAGGAGTGCTGTTGTCCTCTCGCTTGGCCTCAGGTGTGAAGGATTACGGAATGTATGATCCCAGACTTCTCTGGGTCCGTATAAAACTAGGTGTCACCAAGGTATTCATGGTTGTAGCATATGCTCCCGTAGGATCCTCGGTGGCATCAGACCTAGAAAAGTTTTGGGACAATGTTAGGGAAGTTCTGGATATGGCAGAAACCAGTGAACGCGTGATTGTATGCGGAGATTTGAACGGATGGGTGGGGACCAAGCGTCCCGACTATGAGGACGTACTTGGTCCATTTGGTGATAAGAGAGTGAACGACGCAGGTAGGCTCATAGCGGATGTATGCATGGAGAGAAACCTTATTGTGTCAAACACATTTTTCCAACATAAGGACATCCATATGTATACATGGAGAAGGAATGAACAGAAAAGCATAATAGATTTAATTTTGGTAGACAGTCGCCTCCGAAGCAAAATATTGGACGCAAGAGCCTACAGGGGCCCCACAGTCGATACGGACCACTATCTCGTTATTGCGAGATTTAGTGGTCTGTTCAGAAAGTGGAGGCACTGGCGAGAGCGTGTCCACTTCGGAGGGCTTGAAAGAATAAAGGTTGAAAGGTTGCAAGAAGAGTGTGTAAGAGAAAAGTATGCAGAGGGTGTCCGAGAACGGCTGACGATGGCAAGCCAGCCGCAATCGGACATTGAAGAATGCTGGAGAGTATTGAAAGAGAGTATGGTAGATACAGCGTAAGAAGTATGTGGAAGTTCAAAGAAGCATAGAAAAACAAATGGTGATGCATGGTGGGATGCGGCAGTGGCAGCTTCCGTAGAGCAAAAGAAGAAAGCGTGGCTGGACTATGTCTCTTCTTTGAATCTGAATGACAGTATGACTGAACAGAAGAAAGAAATATATCGCCAATGTAAGAATGACACCAAGGCCTTAGTGAAAGAGAAACGTGATAGAGCAAGTATGAGTGCAGAAGATAGGCTGACTAAAAACTTCGAGGGTAACACCAAACTCTTTTGGAGGGAGGTGAAGAAGTCTCGGAGTGGTTGGTCAGCCTTCAGAATGAATAAAATAAGGTCTAAAGGTGGAGACATTCTTACACAAACACAAGACGTGTTAAGCCGATGGAGTGAATATTTTGGCGATATGTATGCGGATGCTACGGTTGGCGCCGGTGTTGGATGTGGTTTAGTAGATCAACATTCGACAACGGCGTCCTCCGATGGCATCAGTATGGATGAAGTTGAATGGGCGATAAGAAGTTTGAAAAATGGTAAGGCAGCGGGCATTGATATGGTGTCTGCCGAGATGATCAAGCTTGGTGGCTCTTGTGTCTGGGAGGCGTTCCTGTTGCTCCTCAATTTATGTTGGAGCTCGGGAATGGTTCCCAGGGACTGGAATAGCGCAGTCATCGTGCCTTTGTTTAAAAACAAGGGTTCACGTTATGACTGCGCAAATTACAGAGCCATAAGCTTGACCAGTTTGGCAGCAAAAGTGTATGGAAAAATTATTGAAAGGAGAATGAGGATGGTGTCCGATGGTTTACTGTGTGAGACACAAGGAGGTTTCAGGAGTGGAAGGGGATGCATGGATCAAGTGTTCTCTCTGCGCAACATTGTAGAGAAGCATCTGGCTCTAGGTCAGAGGGTTTTCTGCAGTTTTGTGGATCTGGAGAGAGCATTTGACACGGTTGTACGAAAGGAACTTTGGGACATTTTACCGGAGTATGGTATTAGCGGTAAACTGCTACAGGCTGTGCAGTCCAGTTACATGGGCTGTAGAGCTTGTGTGCGGCTGGATGATGGAATGTCGCCTTGGTTTGACGTCAATATCGGCGTTAAGCAGGGGTGCGTTCTGTCAGCCAGGCTGTTTATCATATATCTGGATAAATGTCTCCAAAGGTTGAACGATATGAATGTGGGAGTCCAGATGGGCGACTCAGTGGTCACTGCTATGCTTTATGCAGATGATGCAGTCCTGCTGGCACAGTCAGCGACTGACCTGCAGACCCTAGTCGACACAATGACAGAAGATTGTAAGAAAAGGGGTCTACGCGTGAATGTGAGCAAAACCAAAATAATGGTCTTTGAAAGAGATAAAACCAGAACAGATGTAAGAGTAACAATAGGTAATGATGTACTAGAGCAAGTGGATGAATTTGTATATCTTGGATGTGGATTTAGCCGAGATGGAAGGTACACCACTGATATAGAGCGAAGAGTGAATGCGGGAAATAGAGTGAACGGAGCGTTGGGGCAACTTCTCGGCAGCCACCACCTCAGCCAGAAGGCACGTGTAGCAATACATAACGCAGTGCTTGTCCCAACATTACTGTATGGAAGCGAGAGTTGGGTATGCAGAAAAGAGTATGATAGTAAAATTAATGCGGTCGAAATGCGATCTCTGCGGAAAATCTGTGGAGTTAGGCTGACCGACCGCATTCGTAACGACGACGTAAGAGAGCGAGTAGGTATGAAAGAGAGTATTGGTGTAAAGATGCGAAAGGGAATGCTCCGATGGTTCGGACATGTGGAAAGAATGCCGAACGAACGCCTGGTTAAGAAGATATACAATGCGAAAGTGGAAGGATGTAGGTACCGAGGGAGACCGAGACTAACCTACCTAGACCAGATCGGTTATGTACTGAAGGAAGGTGGAGTCAAGAGTCTCTGAAACCGGCGAGCGTGTATGAAGAGAATTATGAATGTTGAAGAAGCGAGTGAAGTATGCAAGGATAGAGTTCTCTGGCTCTCTATTCTCTCGCGTGATGATATGTATGTATGTATGTATAGGTTTTCGACTGAAGTTGAGTACTAAATCGTTAGAAGTTGAAGATGGGCAACCGTGTCAGACATTATACACTTTAGGTAGTCCAATATACCTACTAGATACTTTAGTATATTTATGTCTATCCACATTCACACGCACAGTCATACGATTTTTTCGTCTTTTCATCGTAAATTTCTACTATCTAAAAACCTGTATGTGAAAAAGGTTGTTACGAAACTTTAAATCAATATAGATCCTAAACGGTCAGTCGAATCGAAAAATGTTGAGGGAAAACTAAAAATTATTTTTAAATACCTATTCAACGATATCCCACTTGACATAGTTTGTTGACTTTAATTTTTTTCCTTTTCACAATATGGCGTCCAGTAGTCGCCATTTTGAATTTTCACTAACGTCATGTCTTTAGTGACACTCGCCGGAGTAAGAGGAATGGATTGAGGTAAAAATGGGCCCAGGCGTTTGGTCTATATAGTGCTTCAAAAGAACATACATACATACATAGACTGTTAAACACAATACCACTCCTTTGTGTTGCGCAGTCGGGTAAAAATGACCTTAATATCGATTGCATCTCAAATATAAAATATCTTAGTTCTCCTGTAACCAATAATGTTAATATGTTATAAATGTAAATACATATAATCCGTTAAAGTAGTTTTATTTCATATATTTAATAATTTTGTATACTTCAGATTTTAGGACAAAATCATAATATCTAACTTTGACTTAAATAATATTCAGCAATTTAGTGATTACTAAATTGCATTGGTGGCTATCTGATACACCATGCGCGTTGTGAGACAATGGTAGCCTGCTCAATATTGATAAGCGAGCGAGGTAACCAGAGGCGCGAATCTTTTAATAACTGGAAACTGGCCTAAATATCTTATAATTGAAGCTCTTTGGTATGTTAATGACGGTCAAGAAATTAGTGAAGTATATAAAGTGGAGATAAGTAAAATAACAAAAGTGGTTTACATAAATAATTATTATTATCTTATCTATCTAGCCTATAATACCTATCCTATCTGATCAGAGATGTACACAGTACTGGAAAATATCCAACAAGTTCTGAGGTTCATGAATGTTGTTAGTGACGAACATATTGGTCACAAATAGCCTTTTTCCTTACTGTAACAGCAGCAAAACCAAGATGGTAGCGTGCCAGGTCCTCATGTGCCTTTAAATAAGAACTTCTTCATTATACGTTATTGACAAAAAATGCCTACAAGTCAGAGGGGCAGGTTGAACTATCAGTCGAATCTCAATTCGAGTTATGCTTATAGTGTAATGATAAGTAACATTTATATCTGCACAGAGTAAGAGGTGATTGTGCTTCATATTTTCAGTTCATTACTACACAGAACATGATATTCATAATTTTAGGGATATAGTTTTCATAAATACTATTTAGAACTTTATTCTATAAAAACCAATAAATTAGCTCAGGAATTATAGCATCCGAGTAAGGAATATATAATCTATGATTGCAGCGAAATAAAAAAAAATATATACAATACGTTAGTCTATTTATATATTGGTATTTTTTTTATTCAGTTAATTACAAAGGATTTATATTTCTCTTTGAATGGAGAGAAAAAGCTTATGTAACACAATAGGACTTTGTTCAATGTTTATTTTACTTATCGGATTCTTTTCATTTCTTTCTGCTTGTGGTACGACTTTTTGATGCGGTTCACGTTTATAGCTAAGTTTCTTAAATTAGAAATATATTGGATTTCATTAAAAATCTGATATTAAAATAAATATAATACTGAGCTCAGCTAAGTCATCCAAATATTAGACATTAATTACTACATCTTTATATCTTTATTTTTAATATTAAGACATATATTTCACATAGAATTTAGGAATAGTAAATGCTATGATACCCATATCACTTTTAAGGGACTTAGAATAACTCGAGCAACGTAAACGATGCGACGCATTTATCTCTACGTGATTGGACTAAAAGATTGTGTCTATCAGTTTGGTCTATATACAGCCTCATATGTCTCTAACATTATTATAATTATGTCTAAGGGTTTTTTAGCTTTGTTTATTATTGTGCTTTGAATACGTAATATATTGAACTAGTTGTCCCATTAGAACATGAACTGTAAAAATATATATAACTTGATTGCAGCGCCAATTGTAAATATAACCTAACGGTTCCAAATGTATCCGAAAATTTAGAAGTTTAGTCGAAAACACATAAGGAATATTAACATCTATACGGGGTGGAAGTGGACCGCTTCCGAATACAAAGACAGGTGACCCTACTAGTCCTACTTGCGTGTCCTAATTGCTGAAAAAAAAGTTTTTTTTCAACCGAATCGATTTTTTTTCTAGCCAACATTACAAGTAGGACTAGTAGGGTGACCTGTCTTT
Organism: Lymantria monacha; assembly: GCA_905163515.2. NCBI lineage: Eukaryota > Metazoa > Arthropoda > Insecta > Lepidoptera > Erebidae > Lymantria > Lymantria monacha. Next base: position 15,650,680 of record LR991083.1, read on the forward strand.
GTTTTCGAAAGCGGTCCACTTCCATCCATCCATCAACCCGTAAACGTCCATTTCGGATTTTATCACGTAGAGAAATACCGAGCATAGCCCGCTCCATAGCACGCTGAGCGACTTTGAGCCTTTTTATGAGGCCGACATTTAGAGACCACGTTTCAGTGCCGTAAGTCATCGCTAGTAACACACACTGGTTATAAACCTTTGTTTTCAGACACTGCGGAATATTAGACGAGAAGATCCTCCTAAGTTTCCCGAACGCTGCCCAGCCGAGTTGGATTCGTCGGCTGACCTCTTTCTCGAAATTGGATCTACCTAATTGGACTGTTTGTCCTAGGTAAACATAGTGATCGACAACTTCGAGAATCGCATTCCCAACCAGGACCGGTACAGAAATGACATGGGCATTAGACATGATTTTCGTCTTGTCCATGTTCATTTGCAGCCCTACTAGTTGGGAGACCTTTCTGAGGTCATTGAGCATGGTGCCAAGGTCCTCCAGGGATTCTGCCATGACTACGATATCATCTGCGAATCGAAGGTGAGTGACGTATTCGCCATTGATGTTGATGCCGAGTCCGGTCCAGTCTAAGAGCTTGAAGACATCTTCCAGCGCAGTGGTGAACAGTTTCGGAGAGATAACGTCTCCCTGTCTCACGCCTTTCTGCAGCTGGATCGGTTTCGTACTCTTATCCTGGATGCGGACTGACATAGTAGCGTCTTTATACAAACACTTCAGCACTTCGATATATCGATAGTCAATTTGGCACCTCTGAAGGGACTGCAGCACTGCCCAAGTTTCGACAGAATCAAAGGCTTTCTCATAGTCCACAAACGCTAGACACAGAGGCCGATTATACTCCTCGGTCTTCTGTATAATCTGGCGTAGCGTGTGGATGTGGTCTATGGTACTACAACCTTTTCGGAAACCGGCTTGTTCGGGCGGCTGGAAGACGTCTAGCTTGCGCGCGAGTCAGTTCGTAATGACTCTTGAAAACAATTTGTACACGTGGCTCAGGAGTGAGATGGGTCTGTAATTCTTTAAGAGCGTTTTATCGCCCTTCTTGAAAAACAGCACCACCACACTCCTGGTCTACGATTCTGGAACGTCGCCCCCGAGAATGACAGAATTAAACAGCTTCTGTAGGGCTTTTAAAACTGGCTTGCCGCCTGCCCTCAGGAGCTCTGTCGTAACTCCGTCATCTCCCGGTGCCTTTCCGTTCTTTAATTGTTTTAGAGCCATTCTGATCTCGTACAAGCTGACATACGGGATTTCTTCGGTATAGTGCCGAGTTAGCTTGGATCTGGGGTCTTGGACCAAGCTGACAACAGGATTCAGGGTTGATTTGTACAACTGCCCATAGAACCTTTCGACCTCTCCCATGATCTCGGTCTGAGATGAAATGACAGTACCGTTATCGGTCTTCAGCTTAGTCATTTGGCTCTGCCCAATAGACAAATCTCGTGCGAACACTTTGGAGCCTCGATTTCGCTCTATCGCCTCTTCAATACACAGTGTATTGAATCGGCGAATATCGCGTCACATAGATTTAGAGATTTGTCTATTAAGCTGCCTGAGTTCGGACCAATCGGCTGAAGACTGTACCGTCATTTCCTTTCTTCTCTCCATGAGTTGAAGAGTCTGGTCAGAAAGCTTTTTTGTTCTAGTAGCGCGACGGGCCTTAAAGAATTTTGACCCGACCGCGTGTACAGTTTCCACGAACCTGTTGTTCATATTGTTCGAAGATTCGCACTCTTCCAGGCATTGGAAGCGATTATGTAATTCGAGTTGAAAGCTATCGGGGTTCTGGTATTGGACAGGTGTAGGTCGGAGTGTAGACTTCACCAAGCGGGACCGCTCGACTTTCGTACGAAGATTCAATGTACCTCGAACCATCCGGTGATCACTCCCAGTTTTAATCCTGCTGATCACAGAGACATCATTGAATATTTGTCGTTTGTCCGTCAAGATGAAGTCTATCTCATTTTTAGTGGGTCCATCAGGGCTAATCCAGGTCCAAATCCTTTGTGGCCGTTTCTTGAAGAAGGAATTCATCATGAAGAGGCCTTCCTTCTCCAAAAAGTCGGCCAGTTTTTGGACCCTTTGGTTTCTCTGTCCAAATCCATATTGCCCCACTCTCAACTCATCGTCTGTCCTTTTGCCTAGTTTTGCGTTGAAGTCTCCCATAACTACCGTGAAGTGGGTTTTGGACGTATGGATGGCTTTCGAGATATCCTCGTATAAGGCCTCCACTACGTCGTCGGAGTATGTCGAAGTCGGTGCGTAAACCTGTATGACCTTCAACGAATACCGTTTGGTAATTCTGAGTATAAGGTACGCTACCCTTGTTGACACACTTTCGATCCTATCCAAGTTCCATACGAGAGACTTACGAACGATAAACCCTACACCGCCTTTGGATGGGTGATCTCCCTCCCGGTAGAAGAGCAAATTTCCAGACCAGAGGATTATCGTGCCCTCCCCCTCTCTTCGCACTTCTGATAATCCTACAATATCCCATCGGATTTTGCTCAATTCCTCTTCCAGTTCGATGACCCTCTCGTCGGTCCTAAGCGTCCGAACGTTGTGTGTTACCAGGGCCAAGGGTCGATTTTTTTGGTAGCCGGATCGCGGCCGGAGATTCCTAGCACCCCCTGCCCCGCCACCAACAGGCCCGCTACCAAAATGAGCCCGTGGAACAGCGGAACTGCCGTGACTGGGGGCCGTGACTTTTTTTGCATCCATATTTTATTTTGGGGGGGTAATAATGCCATAATCGCCACGCTTGGCGAGCGGATTGGCGATCGCGGTAGATGTTACTAAGTTTCCCGGGAGATAGCCGCTGCCCAATCTCCCGGTGAGACCCTTAGCCGATTTTTACGATTCCCACGGGCAAGTAAGGGGTGACGACCTTTGTATTCTATTCCCGTCGCCACACGAGTGATTCCCGTCGCCACACGAGTGAGCGGTCCACTTACACCCTGTATAAATGTATATTAATGCCAAACTATCTGGCTAGTATGGAATAGATAGTAACTTTTCTTTTTTTTTTCTATTGTGGAGCAGACACATACTCTGTGCCGAGTTAAAGATCAAAACTTTTAGATTTTGCTCGCTGTGACTTACTGCTGAGTTTTGCGGCTATCACATAATTAATTTAAAAACACATGTTTCATTATTATTTTCACAATCATAAAGTCATATATTATAAATTTCAATTCACGTGAGACGAATGGCTTATTACCATCTACTGTCTAGTTTCAAATTAATGGTTGTTATTGAGAATTCTTAAAAACTTCTTAAATATGTCAAAGATGCATCTCGTTCTAGTTACCATGTCACTGATAAAATACATACATAACCTCACGCCTGTTGCCCAGAGGGGTAGGCAGTGACTACGGATTGCCACAAACCACGATCCTGACATACCTCCATCGCTCCATTCACGCTCATCACAGTCTTCATGCATTCTCTACGATTACGCGTACTCTTAATCTAACCTTTCACTAACACATCTTCAATTTAATCCAGAAAAGTACGACGCGGTCTTCACCTTGCAATCATCCTACTCACACTCACTTTATATACTTGTTTAGTCAACCTTTCTTCACTCATTCTTTCCACGTGTCGAAACCACGCTATTTTTGAAAAAGTGGGGCAAGATCGGCATGTCAGTAGTTACTATATACGTAGCCGATTATCTGGGAATTGACTACAACTGTTTTGACTCATTTGGAAAAAGCTCGATATTTGGGTGCCACACAATCTCACTGAAACAAACCTTATGAACAATGAACTCGAGATGTAAAGAAACCGAACCGTTTTTGAAGAGATTGATAACTGGTAATGAATAGTGGATCACTTACTATAAGAACGTGCGGAAAAGGTCGCGGTCAAAGGTCGGTAAGGCATCACAGAGTGGCAAAACCTGGGCTAACTCTTAATAAGGTAATACTGTGTGTATGGTGGGGTTGGAAGGGAAGTTCATTATGAGCTTTTATCGCCAGGCAGAACTAACGATTCGGATCTCTACTGCCAATAAATGATGAGATTAAATCAAGATATTGAGAGAAAGTAGCCGGAATTAATCAACAGAAAGGGTGTGGTCTTTTATCACGATAACGCTAGATCACACACATGTTTAGTCAATCAGCAAAAATTAAGAGATTTTGACTGGGAGATGTTATTGCATCCACAATATAGCCATAACCTTGCACCTTTAGATTTCCACCATATTTCGGTCTCTTCAGAATTATTGAGACAGTATCAGGTTAACAGCAAGAGAGGACTGCCAAAACTATTTATCGCGTTTTTTTGATCGGAAGTCCCAGAATATCTACGTCTATCTAAACTTCTACAGCAATGGGATCATATCACTACCTACAAGATGGTAGACAGTCATTGAACAAAATGGCATAGGTATATATATTGTAATTAAATCTAAATCAACTTTGAAAAAAAAAGTGTCTTGATTTTTTTATATGGAATGCGAAGAAACTGTTCCCTCGATCATATGTACATTAATAGGGTTTTACAAAAGAAAAACAGTTCACCTTGACACATTCTGGCTATTGACCATGCAAAAGTTAAGAGGTCAGAACTAAAAAATAAATAAATAATTCATATGACATCAAAGGGTTTTTTTTTTGTATGGCATAGCATTAACATTTGCCATTGTCTATTAAAGGGTTAAACGAATGACATATTACACAATAATTATTTAGTAGGTAATATCATATATGTAATAATAAAAACTTATAGATAGTACAATATTCGCATCCATTTTTGAGTCCATCCTCCAAGCCGCCTATCCTTCTTTCCATCCACTCATCCATCTATAAAGCCCTACATCCATCATATCAAACTATACTTGCACCATAATTACTTTATTGCCGTGAACGAAATTTTAATTCATACATATTTTACTAAACGTCCGAAAAAGATAAAAGTTATCCTCATCCTCATTCTCCTACTCTTATCCCAATTGCATGGGGTCGATACAATATGTACTTCTTCATCTTCTTTCATTGCACATGTTGCAAAAGTTATTGGCAATAGTTTTATGACCGGCCGCCTGCCTGACGTTAACCCTTCTTGGGAATATAATTGTTTACCAAACGGCATCAGATAGAGTTGGCCCAGGTCGTTATAATGCTCTTAGTCGTCTTTTACGACATCCACGAGCAAAGTAAGGGTTGGTAGTATTCGTAGCCGCTACCACACAGCATAAATAAAAGTTACTCCTCATATCGCGTCTAAATTGATTTTACTTTAATGAAAAACTTCGGATGGTATATGTACGTGTCATTGTCAAAACGCGTTTTTGTTGAATTGTCACCGTTCAAAGTATTCGGTTACTCTTTAGTCAGTCCTATAGAAATTTTGCTACAAAAGACAAAAATCAGCCGTCATTAAGCAGATCCGTCATCTCACAACTGTTACAAATATTATATCCAAACTGATATAAAAAGAAATTTGGCTGCAAAATTGCTGAAATCTCTAGCTGTGTTCTTTTTTTTAATAAGTAGCTCTACTCTGTGACTGCTAAAATTAGTATTTAAATGACAGTTTTATATTTTTAGTATGTACGATATGAAATTTCATATTTACAGCATATGACGTAATATTTACTCTCATTCAAGCTACGAAGTCATCAAGTTCAGTGTAAGGCAAAAGCATACATGCAATGGGAATTATTATTTTATATATTAAAATAGCCTGGATTTCTATAGAGACACATTTTGTATATACAAAAGAAACAGTGTACTAATAAAGAGTATATTTTTTTTAAATGAGTAATTCTTATTATACATATATTTTAAAATTGATCATGATCGCGATAAATGTTTGAATTCTGGTTCGTCGTTATTATGAAGTTTCCGTGTGGTGACGGAGTAAGAATAAAATTCACCACTCTACATCGTCTTACCCGTGGGTGATCGTAAGAGACGACTAAGGGATAAAATATGCATTTAACATCTATGCGAAAGAAGCAAAACTCGAAACAAAACCCTATACCAACACGTCTGACCAGCGTGGTGTAGTAGTTCATTTTCTCTCTTAGTATGGAGGAGGCTCCAGCCCAACAGTGGGACATATATGAGCTGAGATGATGATGATGTTATTATGAAGTTTGCTATCAAAATATTTTCTGTAACATTACGTTGTCTCGGTATATATACGGCATAAGCATGTCTCCACGGGGCTTTCAATTATATAGGCATAATTTATGTACTACAAGGGGGGCATATTAGGGGGGCATAGTCCGGAGCGTGCTCGTTCGCGTCCCCTGCCAGTCTAATTAGACTGCTAATCCGGCTCGAAATGCGTACCGCAATGCGGGTTAGGGCGTCCCCCGGAGGCGACGCGTACCGACCCGCCCCCGTCGGTACGAACATCGGCAGTTGCGGCGATGGGGGCCGCCACCCATCACGCCTTGCCCAGTTAGGCGAGTCGAGGAGAACGGAGTGCCGGGTGGGCACGTGGAATGTAAGAGGTTGTGTGGAAGGTAAGTTGCACGAGCTGATATCCGTCATGGCGGACAAACAGCTAGACGTGCTCTGTGTAACAGAGACCAAGCGAAGGGGCAGCGACGCCTGCGATCTTCCTGGTGGCGGGATGGCTCTGTGGTCTGGTGTACCACAGAGCGATCGAGCCAGCATGGGGGTAGGAGTGCTGTTGTCCTCTCGCTTGGCCTCAGGTGTGAAGGATTACGGAATGTATGATCCCAGACTTCTCTGGGTCCGTATAAAACTAGGTGTCACCAAGGTATTCATGGTTGTAGCATATGCTCCCGTAGGATCCTCGGTGGCATCAGACCTAGAGAAGTTTTGGGACAATGTTAGGGAAGTTCTGGATATGGCAGAAACCAGTGAACGCGTGATTGTATGCGGAGATTTGAACGGATGGGTGGGGACCAAGCGTCCCGACTATGAGGACGTACTTGGTTCATTTGGTGATAAGAGAGTGAACGACGCAGGTAGGCTCATAGCGGATGTATGCATGGAGAGAAACCTTATTGTGTCAAACACATTTTTCCAACATAAGGACATCCATATGTATACATGGAGAAGGAATGAACAGAAAAGCATAATAGATTTAATTTTGGTAGACAGTCGCCTCCGAAGCAAAATATTGGACGCAAGAGCCTACAGGGGCCCCACAGTCGACACGGACCACTATCTCGTTATTGCGAGATTTAGTGGTCTGTTCAGAAAGTGGAGGCACTGGCGAGAGCGTGTCCACTTCGGAGGGCTTGAAAGAATAAAGGTTGAAAGGTTGCAAGAAGAGTGTGTAAGAGAAAAGTATGCAGAGGGTGTCCGAGAACGGCTGACGATGGCAAGCCAGCCGCAATCGGACATTGAAGAATGCTGGAGAGTATTGAAAGAGAGTATGGTAGATACAGCGAAAGAAGTATGTGGAAGTTCAAAGAAGCATAGAAAAACAAATGGTGATGCATGGTGGGATGCGGAAGTGGCAGCTTCCGTAGAGCAAAAGAAGAAAGCGTGGCTGGACTATGTCTCTTCTTTGAATCTGAATGACAGTATGACTGAACAGAAGAAAGAAATATATCGGCAATGTAAGAATGACACCAAGGCCTTAGTGAAAGAGAAACGTGATAGAGCAAGTATGAGTGCAGAAGATAGGCTGACTAAAAACTTCGAGGGTAACACCAAACTCTTTTGGAGGGAGGTGAAGAAGTCTCGGGGTGGTTGGTCAGCCTTCAGAATGAATAAAATAAGGTCTAAAGGTGGAGACATTCTTACACAAACACAAGACGTGTTAAGCCGATGGAGTGAATATTTTGGCGATATGTATGCGGATGCTACGGTTGGCGCCGGTGTTGGATGTGGTTTAGTAGATCAACATTCGACAACGGCGTCCTCCGATGGCATCAGTATGGATGAAGTTGAATGGGCGATAAGAAGTTTGAAAAATGGTAAGGCAGCGGGCATTGATATGGTGTCTGCCGAGATGATCAAGCTTGGTGGCTCTTGTGTCTGGGAGGCGTTCCTGTTGCTCCTCAATTTATGTTGGAGCTCGGGAATGGTTCCCAGGGACTGGAATAGCGCAGTCATCGTGCCTTTGTTTAAAAACAAGGGTTCACGTTATGACTGCGCAAATTACAGAGCCATAAGCTTGACCAGTTTGGCAGCAAAAGTGTATGGAAAAATTATTGAAAGGAGAATGAGGATGGTGTCCGATGGTTTACTGTGTGAGACACAAGGAGGTTTCAGGAGTGGAAGGGGATGCATGGATCAAGTGTTCTCTCTGCGCAACATTGTGGAGAAGCATCTGGCTCTAGGTCAGAGGGTTTTCTGCAGTTTTGTGGATCTGGAGAGAGCATTTGACACGGTTGTACGAAAGGAACTTTGGGACATTTTACCGGAGTATGGTATTAACGGTAAACTGCTACAGGCTGTGCAGTCCAGTTACATGGGCTGTAGAGCCTGTGTGCGGCTGGATGATGGAATGTCGCCTTGGTTTGACGTCAATATCGGCGTTAAGCAGGGGTGCGTTCTGTCAGCCAGGCTGTTTATCATATATCTGGATAAATGTCTCCAAAGGTTGAACGATATGAATGTGGGAGTCCAGATGGGCGACTCAGTGGTCACTGCTCTGCTTTATGCAGATGATGCAGTCCTGCTGGCACAGTCAGCGATTGACCTGCAGACCCTAGTCGACACAATGACAGAAGATTGTAAGAAAAGGGGTCTACGCGTGAATGTGAGCAAAACCAAAATAATGGTCTTTGAAAGAGATAAAACCAGAACAGATGTAAGAGTAACAATAGGTAATGATGTACTAGAGCAAGTGGATGAATTTGTATATCTTGGATGTGGATTTAGCCGAGATGGAAGGTACACCACTGATATAGAGCGAAGAGTGAATGCGGGAAATAGAGTGAACGGAGCGTTGGGGCAACTTCTCGGCAGCCACCACCTCAGCCAGAAGGCACGTGTAGCAATACATAACGCAGTGCTTGTCCCAACATTACTGTATGGAAGCGAGAGTTGGGTATGCAGAAAAGAGTATGATAGTAAAATTAATGCGGTCGAAATGCGATCTCTGCGGAAAATCTGTGGAGTTAGGCTGACCGACCGCATTCGTAACGACGACGTAAGAGAGCGAGTAGGTATGAAAGAGAGTATTGGTGTAAAGATGCGAAAGGGAATGCTCCGATGGTTCGGACATGTGGAAAGAATGCCGAACGAACGCCTGGTTAAGAAGATATACAATGCGAAAGTGGAAGGATGTAGGTACCGAGGGAGACCGAGACTAACCTACCTAGACCAGATCGGTCATGTACTGAAGGAAGGTGGAGTCAAGAGTCTCCGAAACCGGCGAGCGTGTATGAAGAGAATTATGAATGTTGAGGAAGCGAGTGAAGTATGCAGAGATAGAGTTCTCTGGCACTCTGTTCTCTCTGCCTACCCTGCAAGGGATATGGCGTGATGATATGTATGTATGTATGTACTACAAGGCTTTGCTTACTTTTTCAGAAATAAAGATGTGAACTCGCCGGACAGTTTACTGAAAATAATTTGTCTACGATGACAGTGGTCCGCTCAAAACACATTGGTTATACGGTATCCATGCCATGGTTTATATAGGTTATAATATATCCACATCACTTGGTTGTCACCATAGATAATATACTATAGTTGTCACTCTATACAAATGAAATATGGTCGAATCTGCAGACCATATTTTCTTACGTATTATAACTTATATCTGTGGAATACATTTCGAATTCTAAGAATTCTGTTCTAGAATCCCAAGCATTTGTGTAGTCACATTTGATAACAAAAATATCTGAGATATTTCCATAACGCGCTGAGAGGGCTGGTATAGAATCAACGTCACGGCCTTCACTATACGTTTACGGTTGAATGCCTCACCTCTTATACTGATATATAAAGCTGCCACTTCTTGACAATAATCCTTTTTCAATACATAAAATATGAATATTTCATACTCTTTTTGGGTTTAGATACAAAACTTTGTTAAAATGGGGTGCCTGATGTTAACATTCCAGTGATAGAGTCATGTGGGTACGCGCTGTGGGGTAAGTGTGCGCAATCCCATTCGCCTTTGGACTGAAATACATGGATTTGCGTACTCTTACCATTCCGCATACTTGCCTCACATGACTAGATACTAGGAGTAGCGACATTATCGAAATATTTTCAGAAAGTACCCCACGCTTTTTTACATTAAAATAATTTCTTTTATTTATCACTCTACCTTAACTTGAATTATTAAAAAAGTTATTTTTTACTTTTTAGTTTGGTTTATACATAAAAGCGTGTTTTTTTTTAGTTTTTAAACTATTATTTATTTTCTATTTTTTAGTCACGTTAAATACAGAAGCGTTTTATTTATTTTAATCTACCATGATTTCATAACTACTAACGGTAATTGTAATTATTTTCCAAATCATTAAATATGTACAGCTGTATTAATCGTGAAATCTCGATTATTAAAATTCATTCAAATAATTTTACATTGTCGTCTTGTTACTTGATAATCGAAGCATTTCATCAAATGCTATGTAACAGAAGCTTTAGATGAAATGATTCGATTACGAAGACTATGACTAAGTGCTACATAAGCTTATCCAGCAGCAAACAGTCGAGAGCCTAGATAAATGATTGCATGATCAACTGTAGAGACTTGAATCTTATGGACGCTCGATGCCCAACTCAGAATGTCAATGGCAACATTCGTCTCTCAGCAGTTCCATATTTGGCAATTTTCTATCCAACTTACCTACTGCATGAAAATGTAATAAGTGCAAATATATATAAATTTGAATTCATATAAATGTTAATGTTTTGAAATTATATGAAAGTATAATTTTAACTGTATTTGACAATCAATTAAAATTTGAAGTAGTCACAAACGGTACTAAGATGGCCGAAACCAGTATTTCTTTTAAATTAGACATTAACTCACAAATGAACAATTAAATAATTGAGTTTTACTTTATTCCTGCATTAGTGACTACATATGTTTTATAATAATATTCCAAGCTTATCTATTATAATAATACAAATAATAATATCTTAATAATATCTTAAATATTATAATAATACAAAATTAAGTTATATAATACCATTTCAATTTTTAACTTTACACATAAGCACTGAATCAGTTAGAAACTATGTTATAAAATATGATAACATTCCAACTTTTGACCTTAAATATTGAAATTTTTCTTTAAACAATGCTCTTGTAAGTATATCTGCAAATTGTCAACCACTACCAACAAACTGTAATACAATTATCTTTTTATAATACTTTTCTTTAATAAAGTTATATTTAATTTCAATATGTTTACACTTCTTATGGAAATTAATATATTTAATGTACCTGATAGCAGTTTGGTTATCTAAATTAGGACAGAGTCGTCTTTATTTAAAAACTGTTTGATCCACATGGCCTCTTTTTAACAGCACAAGCTGCCATAAATTCAGTCTCTGTAGTAGATAGAGCCACAGTTTGTTGTCTTTGGCTGTACCAAACCACAGCCGCCCCCGTTCTTGATGAAAACATAGCCAGTAAGTGAATGACTTGTATCCATGTTCAGCCGTACATGTTATTGATTATAAATTAGCTGTTGTTATCTGATTTTTACTGTTTATAATAACAGTCAGTTTTGTCAAATCTCACTTGGCCACCACTTTGAATAATCTGATTCACAGATATCAGATTGCTAGGTGCTAGTTCGAGAACATTTAAAATATTATTAAATAGGACTTTTTTGTCATGACCCATATAATATATAAGTGTCTAAGCTTACTTGTCCTGAGGACTGCACAGATAATTCCTGTCAATTTCTCCTATATTTCTTTGGCAATATTTGAATGTGCACATAATTTGTTGGATTGACTGAGAGTATTATCTTCGTCTTAGCTTTAGCGTCTCGTTTCTTATCTACAATTTCTGAGAAGTCTTCTGTGCAATCCCAGAGATCCTTATGTTGTAAGTGTGCATTGCAAAACGCCAGGTTGCATAATTTGTATGGCCAGACATGTTTTCGATAAATGCGAGAGTATTATTTAATGCCATTTAAATAGATATCTCAATTCAAATACTTAAATGTCAAAATGTTAGGTCTTTGCGAAGGCAAAGACCTAACAAGAAAACTTTTACACGAACTACGTTTCGTTTTTAATGTTCACTTCAATGTCTTTGATTACTGATTTACCCTTAGATATTACACTGTCTTTATTTCTGAGTTTTTCTGGGCCCTTAACCTGATGAATTAAACGACGTAGCTCGAGTTCTATTAACTATTTAATATGAAACTAACCAGAAAAACATACACAGTAGCTTGATGTCACGAAATAGAATGACATTTACGGTGACATTTTAAGGTAGCGCCCTCTAGGCGCGTAATTCGAAATTGGAAACTTAAATTGAACAATTTAATCCTGACTATCCCAATAACTGATTAGGATAATGGTGTAATCTTATTAAATTATTGCATTGTCATCGGTCCTCGATAAGTCTACTAAATTTAAATGAAATCTGACTGAATCTGTTCAAAATCAAGTCCAAAGAAGTCGGTTACAAACATACAGGTCAAGCTAATAAAAAGCGTGTAAAAAGGAAAACGAACGACGAAGTAGAAATGAAAGTAATTGGAAATTAATTAAAAGATGCAAGGAAGCGTCATAATCAAGTGAAGGTGAATTTTTTTAAGATATCCAATTACGAATTAGTTGAAAAGAGTGCCATGGACAGTTGCGAATTTAATTTTTAAAAATTGAAACAATTTTAACTGCGTATAATTTACGGTCAAATGCTAAGAAGTTTTGAGATATCATTACTGAGATTTAACATTTAAAATGCTAGGTTATTTATAAAATAACTTATTTCATAAGCAGAAAATACTTGCCATTTGTGGGATTTGATCTACATTCACTGGAAACCCATTGCAATCGTCTTACCAAGTAGGCATGCGTGGACCCACGTATAACAACCAAATTTTTCGCATTGTATTGTCGTTCGTTACAGGCAGACATTCCACACACACAAACATTGTTCTGATTCAATATTCTAACTTCTGTTACAATTGTACTAAATGTAGATACAAATATATGATCTAAATATATTGAGATTTAGCATTTAACTACCAGGACTGATAACAGTTAGTTACCATGCATGTATTTCAGTTCTCTGTAAATATATGGTATGAATCTCGTTTACCATAATTTTGTGAGTAGTAATGACCATGATAGTTTAAAACAGTATACTTCTGCTTACTCTCTAGTTGATTCTTTAGCTGCTTTTTATAACTACTACTGGATAGTAAGAGACGGGGATATGTCCCCGTCTCTTACTATCTTTTGTCTCTTATTATTTTTTTAACTCATCACCACACAAATGCAAAACACGTTTATATTTTTTAATAAATGATAATTTAAACATCGGTCAACAATCTAGCTAAGCATCAACAACTAGCATCATAGTTATTGTTTTTTTTTTTCTGGCGGTGGACTATGTTATGGTCACATCACGTTTAATTCATCCGGGGCTACAAAAGGAACGGCGTGCGACCTAATAGACCTTTTTTTTTTTGCGGTGGACTATGGATGCGTCCCGCCCCGCCAAATCGGTCCGGCGTGACGGAGGAGGCGGCGCGTGACGCCATAGACCCACCATGCAAATTCCTCAAATCGCCGTGCGACCCGCTCGAAAACGCCGCTCTTGATTTTGTATGTAATTTAATGAGATTGTTGGTTTCTCGTATATAGTAGTGCTTTTGTTTATAGTGTAAAATATAAACTAACTATGATTACCGGTAGCCCGCTATTATGACGCAGAAAGTTACTTTATAAGGCGGGTCTATTAGGTCGCCGGGCGGGCCACCGAAGACAAAGACCGGGTTCCGGTGACCGGCTCGCTCGACCTAGAGAGGTACATGTAGGGCAGGCGCATGGCGTCGCGCATCGCTTCTTCTGTCGCCCCGGATGGATTTAGTGGTGTGTCACCACCCAAAGCAGGCCCTTAAAAAAAATAAAGGTATGCAAGTAATATTATATTTTCAATGAAAAGACAAGTTGTAAATAAACCCATTTGAAAAGCGTAAGCTAATTTATTTAACGTTGTGGACAACGCTGGTCCCCGATAGTGTGGAATGTTTAGGCTGCAGCCGATGAAACTTCTTCATTTTCATCGTTATACTCTAAATATACATGCAGCATGAACTTAAATATCAATTAAGGTGGAAGTCTTATTAGTAGGTAGTCTTGTTCCCATCGTCATTCATCATTATCATTTCAGCCTATCGCCGTCTACTGGTGGATGTAGGCTTCCCTCATATTACGCCACAGAGTGCGGTCCTGTGCCACCTGCATCTAACAATGCCCAGCAACCTTCACCAGGTCGTCTGTTCACCTAATGTTCCCTACGAGTAACGTAAGTCATCACTGGCAACACACACTAGTCGTAGACCTGTGTTTTCAGACACTGAGGTATGTTGGACGAGAAGATCCTCTTAAATTTCCCAAACGCTGCCCAACCGAGTTGGATTCGTCGGCTGACCTCTTTCCCATCACTGAGAAAATATTATAATTTTTCGTGTGGTAAGAATACAATTTACCACCGCTTTACCCGTGGGTGATCGTAAGAGACAAATAAGGGAAATAAAACGTATATAACATCTACACAAGAGAAGGTAAACTCGAAACAAAATCCTATACCAACACGCCTAATCAGCGGGGTATAGTAGCTTAATATCCCTCTCGTTTAGAAGAGGCTCTAGCCAAATAGTAGGACGTGTATGAGCTGAAATGAATGAGATGAATGAATGAGAAAATATATGACGTAGATAAAATATGAATGATGAGATGGATAATTAATAAGATCGACGGGACTGATATTTTGGTATGGATTATAGGTTTGCTAGCCTACCTAAAACATCTTTCTTGTTCGCTTGCTGTTTCGCTGTCTTTTATTCCAAAATTTTAAACAATTAATTAATCGTAAGATAAAGCGAATCTTCATCAAATTGATTAAATATTTATCAAATGTTTGTTTGATGATTTGTTACAAATCTATACATGAATATAATTAAAATATTCTTAAAACGTAACAAAGTATTTTTTAACAAATGCTTTAGATAGCATGTAAAAAAAACGAGGTATAGAATTTGCGTATAAATAAAGTAAGACAGGAAATGAGGTATAAGTAACTTGGACGAAAAAGTAGCTAATGTTGTTTATATAATCTCAAAATATAGTCTGTGAAACACACTTCATAAATATAATAATTTAATTTATTCATAACACGAACAAATATAATTATTAACTCACCATATTCGTAGTTAGACTGTAGGAAGTCTGTTCATATTTTACAACTCATTGTCCTGCCTGCGCAAAGGCCAAACAGGCAATAAAATTTCCAAAATGTTATCGAGGCATACAAACTGCCGATGTACACCTGTTTTTCGTCAAACGTAGTAATAAAGATGTACAAAATTGCAATATTAATATTAAAATGAATATTGTTATTATCATGCAATATATGTAGATTTTAATTTAAATTGCATTTATTATAATGATGCAAATTACTTTTAAAGAACTCTCATCCATCAGAGTGAGTTCGACAACTTTATTCTCTGTCTTCTTCGTGTGGTATAAGAATACAACAGTTACCAACCCTTTCTCAGCTGTGGACATTGTAAGAATCGATTACAAGGTGTGAGCAATAGTAACTGTCCTTGTATATTGGCGGCTACGGATATTAATCTTACCCTTTCATTGCTTACAGCCCACTAACAAAAAAAAAAAAAAACGCTTTCTGGTACATGCAGTAAAAGACCAGTGGGCCAACGCCATCTGTTACCGAATGGCCAACAATTACATTCCTAAAAAGTGTTGATATCAGGCAGGCGGCCGATCATTAAACTATAGAGACTTCCAATAATTGGGATAAGAGCAGGATGATGAAGATAATGAGATCAGTAAATAGTATCTACACATGTAATAGAGATATTTCCTAGTGTAAGTAATTATCCACCCGTAAGAGACTTATTTCTCATTTGGAGAAAGTTCGTGTTTAATTTTAGTAAGTATATATCTTAAGGAAAAAGAAAAGTGGTGCATATTATATATAGGTAGGTATATAATATATATAGGCATAGGTTAATAATTACTTACAAATAAATGAAATAGGTTTCCGTGTGGTGACTTAGTAAAAATACGATTCACCACCCCCTGACTTACCCGTGAGTGATCGTAAGAGACGACTAAGGGATATAGAACGCATATAATATCTATGCAAGTGAAGGAAAACTCGAAACTAAACCCTATACCAATATGTCTGATAAGCGTGGTATAGTAGGTCAATCTCTCTCTTACTATGGAGGAGGCTTGAGCCCAGCAGTGGGACATATATGAGCTGATATGATGAAATGAAATAGCATTTTATTTTTATCATTCATATCAGCTCATATACCTATATCACAATGTTGGGCTCGAGCATCGTCTATAATGGGAGGCAAATTGACCTACTATTTCACGCTGGTCAGACGTATTGGTATAGGATTTTGTTTCGAGTTTTCCTTCTCTTGTATAGATGTTATATGCGTTTTATATCCCTTAGTCATCTTTTACGATCATCCACGGGTAACATAAGGTAGTGAATTGTAATCTAACTCCGTCACCACACGGAATGAAATACTAACGTAACAGAATTTATGATTTACCATATTATTGCTGCTTTAAATTAAAAAAAAAATTAAATAATGTTAAAATAGAATAAAACTGAAACGAGCAGTATAAGCCGTTAAATGCAGATACGTGACAAATCACTTGATTAGAAGATTTTATAAATCACTCGCACTCTGATTCTAGAATCAATATTAGTAGTCCTATTTGCATTTTAATTTACTATGTCAATTCTTATAATATTCTGCTTATTATAAGTTTTGATCTTATTTGTTTTTGCTTCTAATTATAGCCGCGTGACAGTCTGTCTGGGGTAGTACCACAATCTCGCAGAAGATCGACGTCTAAGTAATAGCAATGTGCTATTGCGCTTCGTTCGGTGAGCGGGAGAGTCGGAAGCCCAATTGGGTGGATTTGGGGTTTGTATTTGTAGGCAGCAGCCCTAAAGGTTTATGGTCAGCAGTAACACTTACCATCAGGTCTACTGCTTGCTTGTTTGCCACCAAAAGCAATAAAAAAAAGTGTTGCTTATATTGTAACAGAAGAAGAATATAATGATCACCGTCTCTTCTTTTACCGTAGATAGCGTAAAAATTGATTAATGGGCATGAGCAGATTGTTATAATTTTTGACAATATTACTTCTTTTTTTTTTGGTAGGCTATGGTTTGGACTCACTCCACCCATTCCATCCACAGCGATGAAAGGGCGACGTATGGCCTATAATCCACTCTGTTCCCGCCACATCGCCATTAAATCGACCAATGGTACCGCTTCTAACAGTCCTTGACATCCGTACATAGCCCGGCAGGTTGCTTGGGTATCATCGTCATAAACGCCCACAACTGTGTTGTGCTGTTGGAGCGTTAATTTCAAGCGGTCAGCCTCTCTTCGGGTGGCGAATTAATTTCCAATTCATCCACCCGTGACCTCGGCTAGGGCGACGCCGTGTGTGAGCGTGGAGAATCGCCTCTCTGACACATCCCACCACCTCCTGCGAGGCGACTGTCTCGCAGAAGGCGGCGAACAGGTCCCAATTCCTGACGCAGTCGAGCATCGTCTTAGCGGTTGTCGGCAGCTTCATGTTGGCACCAATGATTGCAACGAGTTTACAACGCTGCTCTACCTAGGCCGTACAGACCTCGAACGTGTGCTACACTGTGTCTTTGTCGCAATCACAGTGGTGGCAAGACCATGTTTTCTTCCTCCTCGCGATCATTTGCAGGTATTTGCCGAAGCGACCATGCTCCGTCAAGACCTGCACCAGTCGCAAAGAGAGGACCCCATGCAACCTCAGCACACCAACAGACCGGCCCGAAGGCTTACACGGTCCAAACACGGAACCGAAGCCTCACCAGTCGGAATGCAGTTACATTATTTTCTTGCACGTTGATTATAAGAGAAATAACATTCATACTAAAACTCTTTACCGATAGGAACGAATTTTCTTCACATTAGATACAATAAATATTTTCGCAGTATCCCAAAAAGGTAATAGGTCGATTTTAGTATTCAATAATAATTATTTTTTAGTAAAAAAATCTGTTTGCTTCTTTTTCTCATTGTTCTGTCTCTCTGACGAACGCAGGCGACTTTCAAAATGATGTAGAGAGTAGTTTGCCATCATCTTACTGGAGAAACAGGTTTAATTATGATAATTTTTTTTTATTACTTATGGTGGCAAATGAGCGGACAGCACACCTGATGGTCTTACTAGCGCTCAGAATTTCGATTCTGCCGGCTTTTTCGCACATCGAAGAAAGTGCAACAGCATATTACAAATGTTCAGACGGCCATATTATAAAATTATAAGTTAATTTAGTTAATAAAATACAATCCTCTTTACTATTTTGCGTACAAAATCAATATAAAAATACTATTGAAATTATTTCTTGCTTTATTAGGTGCGGCGTTAACGAAACAGTAAGGATTTATATATTAAAAGAGCTTTTAATTAAAACTGCTTGCAATTTTTTTCTTAATTAACACTTCACTTTCATTTGAAATAAGGTCAGATAATTAATATTGCTTTGTGTCTATTTCAATATTTAAACAGTCTCAGATCTGAGAGATCGCTAATCGCTGTCTCGTAAATATTTTAACGTAATTAAATCATTTATTTATCACGCATCATGAAATTTTTAACACGTCAAATTTTCACACATAATAATTTATTCTTTATGAAATAGCCCGTTGGTAAAGCTTACCCAAAAACTCAACAATATATGGTTACAATATTTCCAAGAGACCCTTGATAGACAGATGATCCATTAATGGATAGAGATTGTAAACAATCTCTAGATGGATGAATTTCCAAAGTAATCTCTTGTGCAAACATGTCCTAAAACAAAGCCTTTAATAATGAAACTCAGTAAAGACGAATCATGGAGTTTAATGCCTATGAAAATACAAAGTTTCTGTCTTTATTTCGCACTCGGCTGCGCTAAATTCACATCAGCATAAACGAATATAATGGAAACGACCGCTATAAAATGCAATGGATGGCAGTACCTTTCATCATAATAGATACTAGAATGCTTTTGAGGGTTAAAATAAATATCGGTTTATATTACTAGTATATTTTTCGTTTAAAATTGAGTTGTGTGAATTTCAAAAGAATAAACATAATAAATATTTTTACGAGATAGCTGAAAGTTATGTAGATTATGTAAACAGTTCTGAGCTACATGATGAATGAGTTAGTAAGGTAAAAAGCGATGATTCGTGTGAAGTGAGGTAATCCAGATGTATATGTGTTACTATTTCTGTAAAGCAATATTATTATGAAAATATTACAGGTAACGTACAATGGCTTTGTGTACAAAGATACGATATACATAATGTACTATACTATTAATACATTAATACACACAGTCGAGTGAACATGTGCTTTTAGATAACCTATGGCAATGGACTCATTAATGAGGAGTGATTTGGTCATCATCATCATCACAGCCCATAAATGCCCCACTGTTGGGCTTGGGCCTCCTCCATAATGGGAGGGAAATTAACCTACTATACTGCGCTGGTCAGATGTGTTGGTATAGGGTTTTGTTTCGAGTTTTCCTTCTCTCGCATAGATGTTATATGCGTTTTATATCCCTTAGTCGTCTCGTACGATCACCCACAGGTAAGATATGGAGTGGTGAATTGTATTCTTACTCCGTCACCACATAGAAAGGTGAATGGATTTGAACGGTGATTTAGTACCAACGTCTTATTTCTATAATTTTATCACTACACACCGCAGAAGGATTTATTCATGTCACTTGGAAACGATATCGTCTTTGACTGTGTATTTTAAGTATTTATTTTCTCAGACATATATAGGCTCACGAACCTGCTACGATGGTCCATGAGGGCTATAACATCCTTTTTAAACGAGGTTTAAAAAGCGCCTGTTATCACTTAAGTTAGCGACTTGACTGTTTTCTTGATATCGCTGAGGTTTACAAACGGCAATTGCCACTAACCATCAGGGGATCTGCTTGCTAATCTGCTACCAAAACGCAATAAAACATGAAATCAATGATAATTCAAATTACTGAAATTTAGCATTTAATATGCTTAATTATTTCTGAAAATCCGATTATGAAGCGAAAAATTATGTCACAAGTGGAATACGAACCCACAACTATTGGAAATCCGTCCAAATCGTGCTGCTACTTATACCACTGTGAACTATTGTAGGACATTCAAATCTCGCTTCGTATTATATTTTCGTCTTTAAGGAGTCGTTTGTCATCTACCCGACAATGTTTACACATTGAATGGCCTTAATACTACAAACTTTGCAGTTAGAATTGCATTAAACGATGACACAACCTTGTTATTCAAATTACTGAAATTTAGCATTTAATATGCTTAATTATTTATAAAAACTCGATTACGAAGCGAAAAATAATGTCACAAGTGACATCATTTTTCGCTTCGTAATCGGGTTTTTATAAATCAATGATAATGATATATTACAATATATCTCAACTTCCATATATTAATTTTAGTAAAAACTATACTGTAAAGTACCGAAAATAATGTCAATATTGAGATAAATACAAAAAAAATTTTTGGATACGGCACTAAGTAAAGAAATTAAGGTAATAACATATGCGCAATAATGATAAGAGTATTAATTCGTGAGTTATATATACCTAGCATGACTAATTAGCGCAAGTCGTGTCATCATCATTATCCCAGCCCACATAAGTCCCACTATAGGACTCTTATATCCTCCACAAAGGGAAAGGGAAGGGAAATTGACTTACTTACCCACGCTGGTCTGACGTGTGTCTCTTATTCAAACCTTATAACTGCCTTGGTTCAAGACAGACCTTCACCGTAATAGAAAAATATGGATCCACTATACCATGCTGTGTGGTAGAGGCTACGAATAATACCAACTTTTAATTTGATGATAGGTGTAGTAAGTGGTGACTAAGTGCTTTACATCAACCGGGAACAACACTATATCTTATGCTGTCTAGTCAAGAATAACATTTCCAAAGAGGGTTGATATTAGCAGGCGACCGATCATAAAACTAAAGGTCTTAACTTTACAATATGTTTAATGGCATATGTACTCCACGTATATTTTGTGTCGACCGCAAATAATTGGGATAAGAAGAGAAGAACGATGATGATGAGTCTATTATACCATTGTAACTACGCAACATATTCAATTGTGGTAGGACTACGCTGTTTACAGTTTTCTGTCTACAGCCGGGGGCCGTTCCGTCCGCGGTAGTACCACATTCTCGCAGAAGATCGACGTCTGAGCAATGGTAATATGCTATTGCGTTTCGTTCTGTGAGCGATAGAGCCGGAAGCCCAACTGGGTGGGTTTGGGGATTTTATTGGTAGGCAGCGGCCTAAGCTATATATACCCTTGGTATTGCAAAGGTTCATGGGCGGCAGTGACACTTACCATCAGGTATACTGCTTGCTCATTTGCCACCATAAGCAATAAAAAAAAACATAATAGGATTCTATACTATACAAGTAATATTTCTTGCTGCGAACTTTATTTTTTAAATTTGATTTATATCTATGTCACTTAGCCGTCTTTTATAACAATGGCGACAGAAAAAAAGGCCGCCAACAATATAATTAATACACGAATACATTTAATTAAATTGTAACTTGTATAAAATGAAAATTCGATATGGCAATTCATTAATATTAATGCTTCTAATGCACATAAATTTAAGACAAGATCACTGTGAAAGCTATCAAAACAAATTGTTTGCATTCATTATAATGTCGTCTCTGTCCAATCTTCTATAATATTTACGTCAATATCCTTGTAGTAATTACTTGAATCACTTCGCTTTAATTTCGAAATGCCAGTATACTATTACTAAAAATCTTCTAAGCTTTACACTTTAGTTTATAGGACAGTAAATCAAAGTGCTCTACGATCATTGATTAGTATATAACCTAATTGCATACATACATATCATCACGCCATATCCCTTGCAGGGTAGGCAGAGAGAACAGAGTGCCAGAGAACTCTATCTCTGCATACTTCACTCGCTTCCTCAACATTCATAATTCTCTTCATACACGCTCGCCGGTTTTGAAGACTCTTGACTCCACCTTCCTTCAGTACATGGCCGATCTGGTCTAGGTAGGTTAGTCTCGGTCTCCCTCGGTACCTACATCCTTCCACTTTCGCATTGTATATCTTCTTAACCAGACATTCGTTCGGGATTCTTTCCTCATGTCCGAACCATCGGAGCATTCCCTTTCGCATCTTTACACCAATACTCTCTTTTATACCTAATCGCTCTCTTACGTCGTCGTATCTAATTGCAACATTTACTAAATTAGTTTTTTATATAATCATATGAGAAAATAAAGGCTTTTTATTACCTGTGGTGGCAAATGAGCAAGCACACCTGATGGTAAGTATTTCTGCCCCTTAAGGACCTTAGCGATATGTTATTGTGGTTGACTAGTAGAGAATTTTGAACTTTGGCATTAAGTCCGCCATTGTATTTGTAAGCATGAAGTATAATAAATTAAAAAAGCTAGGTCGCTGCCTACCAACCAAAGTAAATCCAGACATTAAGGCTTACGGCTCTCTCAATCACTGAACAAAGTCTAACAGCACAATATCATTGCGCAGGTGTAGATTTTCTGCGAGAGTGTGGTTTAACCCGGACTGACCAGCTCGCGGCTGTAGATAGAAAACAAAACAGTGTTACCCTACTGCTACGGTACAATTTGAAATTAATTAAATAAAAGGACGTTTTAGTTATTAAGTGAAATCATTGTAAATTAAATATTTTTACCATTAAGCGCTTCATTAGTCCATCCATCGGCCTATCGATGTTCTGTAAATATGGCTCCTTAAGCAATGTAATGTCATTATCGTTACGCTTGGTAAGTAGATTGGCGATCGCTGTTGTTATTCAACGTATCCCTTTTTTGCGGTGGGCCATGTAGTGATCACGCCCCGCTAAATCGGTCCGGGGCGACGGAAGAAGCGGCGCGCAATCTCATAGATTCACCCTGCAAAGAGAGGCACTCTTCGCCGTGCGAGCGGGCCACCGGTTATTCGAACTATCCTAGGGACGTGTGAGTGACCACTCTTTTGGTGGTCTGAATCGGCCTTATCAAGTCTCATGGGAAATTAATAGGATGTTAATATATTGTATACTTAAATTCACTACACGGTAAAGAGCTCTTGGGAAAGGTAATTATAATTAACTTACCTAAGAGAAAATTATGTCTTCTATGCTCGATGTTCAATAGAGCAAGGTAATAGTTTCCTTTCTTATAAGATTAATGTTATACTCAAATGTATTGTAATCTAATCAAAATAATTTTGGAAAGATAAATAAATATCTAACGCTACGCATACCAGCTTAGAATTTGGAAGCAAATATAGCGTATTATGTGTAAATACGAAACTAATTTGGATGATGTAATTTGTTAAAAAAAAATCCAAAATAGTAAAATATATTCTTATTTTAAACGTGTATTATATTATAATTTACGATTATCAATGAGCTTTATCTATTAAACACATAAATCTTTTTTGGTATCAAATAATTCTTTTAAGCTTACAACTTCCATAAGCAAAATAGTCGAAGTTTCCTCTCCTTGTAGCTTATAGCCAACAGGAAGGAAGGAATTTATTTATAATACTGGGAATATTAGTCAAAGGGTTTACAGTGTCGATGTCAAAAGTACAATTAAGGCAGGATCTTGCTGAAAATTTACGATTTTGTCCGTGAAATATAAAATTATTATGTTTAATTTTTGAAATTAGCAATCAAATGGAACGTTTTATTTTATGTGCTATAATCTTTTATAACTTGAGTTTTAATATTTATTAGCTGCACGGTACAGTTTTGCGTTGTAATTAAGTACCAACAACCCGTTGAGATTGTTATAGAGAAACTTTAAATTCAAAATCTCAATGAATATATAGTTATATATATTGATATGTTTACAGTCCATAAGTACTGCACTTTGCGTGTGAAGCGTTTAGGTTCAATTTCTACACAGGGCTCTTCTGCAACGTCTTTATGCGATCTTTTAATAGATTGTAGGTTAACCGTATTTGCCATAGAAGATAAGAGCCTGATAGAGCTGGCCCGCTCATATAAATAGTGATAAAAATATGTACGGCAGGTTACAGCGTTGCATATCGACCCTTCCACTGCCCCGAGCGGTTTGAGCGAGCTGTGACTAGATCAGAGTTTGTTTTAAAAAAAAAGTTGACACTGCTTGTTTTGCTCAGTGACTATTACAAGCAAGATTTAGCTATAACCGACTTAAAAACAAACATTTGTATAGTATCAATTTATATTTAGAATTGATATTATATTGATATTGATATTTAATTAATTATTCTATGAAAGTTCTATTATTCGCAACTTTGATTACATAGTTTCAAACTTTAGGTGTAAAAAACACTGTCACTGCATGAAAAAAAAACTAATACAGTTCAGTATATAAGTGAAAAAATCCTTGCACACGCCTTGCACTGAAATTAAAAATATATATTTTTGGAATAAACAAAGAGCTGTCTAGTTTCAAGGACGTGGACTTTGTAATTTAAGGCTAATTTTCACAAAAAAATTTACCAACCTTTTCTACACTCGGCTGTCCGATAAAATATGCAATTTAAACCACCTCCTTTTCTACGTGACTTCTGATAACAGAAAGGTTAAAAGGTAAGCTTATCAAAATAAAAGAATATATTTTGTATGATTGTTAAATTTTATATGTGTATTTTAGAGTCATAGTAAAACATTTTATGAAAACATTCAATAGCTTTTCACAAATAAATATCACAACCAAAATTGTAGATAAACACAACTCTAATAGAATTTATAATTTATATATCATAATCTGGGTAGACTATTATAAATTATAAAATCTATCAAAGTCGAAGACTTTGAGTTTTTTTTATTGCAGATGGTAACAAATGTGCAAACAGCACATTTGATGGTAAGTGTCATTGACACCCATAGACCTTTACAATACCAAGGGTATTAGCAAGGCCGCTACACACTAATGTAAACCCACCCAGTTGGCTCTCTCGCTCCCCGAACGAAGCGCAATAGCACATTGTCATTACTCAGACGTCGATCTTCAGCGTGAGTGCGGTACTACCCCGGACAGACTGACCCGAGGCTGTAGACAGTGAACTGTCAACAGCATGGTCCACTAAAAAAAAAGTATTAATAGAATAGTGTTAGTTGCTATAAAAGGAAAAAATTTAAAAAATATTTCAAAGCTGTGTGGTAGCGGTTACGAATACTACCAACCCTTAATTTGTTCGTTGATGTCGTAAAAGACAACTAAGAAATTTATAACGACCTGGGTCAACTCCATCTGATGCCATTTGGTCAACAATTACATTCCCAAACAGAGTTGACGTCTGGCAGGCGGCGGATCATAAAATTATTTCTAATAACTTTTACAATATACACTATGAAAGAAGAATACATATAGTATCGCCCCCGAGAAATTGGGATAAGAGTAGGCGAATGGTGATGATTTAAAAAATATCCCCAAGCAAATAAAACGTGTGTGACATAAATTATTTGCAAGTGTGAGTCAATTCAAAGTGTTAAATAATGTAAAAACCTGTATCAAGTGACGTCTTAGGACCCACTGAATTATGTAATAAACTCATTCCAGTAAGTTCATACATGCCTTAAGTTATGTAGGTCTCCCCACTCATTATTCTCTTGACTTTATCACAATATATAAAGGGATGAAGATAGATTTTCCTGTCTTTTCTTCAATACATGAGTAATAAGCTCCTTGGGACCTTATTGAGAATCTAATGGTACCATCTAAGCATTGCTTAGAATTAACTCCTGCCAATATATAGTTCTATTTTAGATACTTATATTTTATTTTAATGAAGACTGATAAACAATTAATGGCCTATATATAACGTCATATATATGGTCCTAAGTTACATAGTTCATGAAGAAAATGAAGAGCATATGTTATATGACCTAAAGCCTGAGAAATAAAGAGTTATTATTATTATTTTACAATTACCAGCTGATTATGAAAGAGTTGCTGTGTGGTAGCGGCTACGAATACAATCACTCCTTACTTCGCTTGTGGATATCATAAAAGACGTCTAAGATCTTTATATCGACCTAAGCCAACTCTCAAAATAGTGGACAAAAACAGTTCTCTGTGTACAGCTGCGGGCCGGTCCGTCCGGGGTATTACCACACTCTCGCAGAAGATTGACGTTTGAGTAATGGCAATGTACTATTGCGCTTTGTTTGATGAGCGAGAGAGCCGGAAGAACAATTGGTTGGGTTTGGGGTTTTTATTGGCTATATTCTTGGTATTGCTAAGGTCCATGGGCGGCAGTGACACTTAACATCAGGTATACAGCTTGTTTGGGGTGCCGGGGATCGAATGTCAGTAGACGATCTCTCCGGCGCCCCGTAAAAGCGCGGAAGGGGCCGCTGTGGTTTTAGTGGGTATTCCGGTCGGGTAGCTGACCGGCGAGTCCCACACGCCCTCCCGTCTATCACCAGCGGGGGATAGCGCGTAAATGCGTTTCCTCAGCGAAAAAAAAAAAAGGTGTACAGCTTGCTCGTTTGCCACCATAAGCAATAAAGAAAACTATACCGGATGCCATTTTCAACAACCAACTGCCAATAACTTTAGCAATATGCATAATGTAAGAGGAGTAGATATAGTGTTAAACTCTAAGTAATTGTGACAAGAGCAAAATAATGATGATGATAATGAATTACCAGCAGAGTAAAAAATAGCAAGCAACTTGTAATTTGTCATCTTGAAAATATTATATCTGTCTTACAACTAACCACAATTACATTTCCAGTGGATAAAAAAAAGTGACAATTTGATAAATCAGTTCACATGAAATATAAAGACATTATAATATTCGTATAGCTGCTATTCGAAATGAAAACGGCTTTTACTAAGTAATTCTTTTTTAATAACATTAATAAATTACGGAGCGAAAGGCATTACCTACATTTTTAGCAGCGTCGTTTCAGCGCTTTTTGGTGGGCAAGTACGTTATATATCCGTAAATGTCAGCGAAGAAATTTAATTGCGATTTAATTTATTGTCCTTTCTAACAACTTTTATGAGAAGATTTTCTAAAGTATTCTTCGTATAGGTATTATTAGCCAGTTACTGACTTACCAAAAAAGTAATATTGTTAAAGATGAAATGAATAGAAATGAAAAATAAAAAACCAATGCGTGCGTACGAAGCATTAGTACACTTTGGCAAATTAACTTTTCAATCTCGTTTACATACATCAACCAATAGCGTGTATTTTCTCTCTCTCTCTCTCTCTCTCTCTCGTACCAAGTTTCTCGTGTTGCGTTTCACCTGTAAAAAATTTACCCTCATGCGCGCAAACAAGTTTCACTTCAACATAAATATGGTGCGTAACAGAAAAACGTTACAATATAAAATTTCTCCCATACGTCTATAAAAAAGTTTCACTTCATTACAGGTAAGTTAAAGTAGGAGGTACTATTTAAGAGAAATGCCTGTAGTTATACTTATTTATCACCATTACTTTATAACAAAATATTGCTTAGTTTTACTTCTGTGGTTGCACATCCCTTCCATTCTGTTTTGCGGTGCTTAAACTATTAATTACAAACGTTTTTACTGGAATTTTTATTTTCTTTGTATATTTCAAAAAATGCCATATATCGGCGCTTAAGAATACTATCAATTAGTACTTTGCTCATGGCTGTCGTAAAAATGATTAAATGTTCTACATTGACATGGGCCAGGTCCGGCTGTTTCTGCCTGGTCAGAAACTGTATTCCCAAGGAATCTTAATGTCAGGCAAACGGCTAGTCGTAAAACTATTGCCAAAACCTGTGCAATATATTTGACGCAATATATTGACATATTTTGCGTCGTAATTTATTATGATAAGAGCAGGATGATGATGTTGATTAAAGAGAATATCAAATGTTAATCATCAGAGTTAAAACGAGCTTATTTATAAAATATATAAAAAACGTCTGAAGTAAATACTACATGGACCTTGTAGCAACTAGAGGCAATACTTTTTTGCTTTTTAGAATTGCATAAAAAGGAAGACGAACATCCTAATTTCCTGTTTGTTTTCTTCTAATTAAATTGGTTAAGGAATTTAAAACAATTATTAACATATCAACGCTTACCGAACTTTTTGTGTTCTGTTACTGTTATATTCCAACTGATTTACAAGAGTAATAATGATGGGAGACGCAGGTACAGTAGTAGTACATATTTTATCTTCGCGTATTGAACGAGCTAGCAGAACAGCTGAATATGCTTTGGTCGCCCGCCGAACGTATTATCCTTTAGTGTTTCTGCTCTCGTCAACGTCGTTCATCATACAGATGATTGATCAATTCTGTGTCGATCTCTCGCGATCTAAACTAGAGCGCCATGAAAAGCAAATACTCGCTCGCTCACTTTAGTAATGGTAGGACCACGCTGTTGACAGCTCTCTGTTTGCAGCCGCAGGGCGGTCCAGGGTAGTAACACACTCTCGCAGAAGATCGACGTCTGAGTCAATGCTAAGTTCTATTGCGCTTTGTTCGGTGAGCGAGAGAGCCGGTAGCCCAGCTGGGTGAGTTTGGGGTTTGTATTGATATGCAGCGGCCTAGCTATACCCTTGGTATTGCAAAAGTCTATGGGCGGCAATGACACTTACCATCAGGTATGCTGCTTGCTCGTTTGCCACCATAAACAATAATCAAAAACCAAAAAATAGCTCGCGTTTGGATCACTTACATGCCGACGGTGAATGTTCTTCTGTCGAGTTGGAACTGTAGTACAGAAATCGGTTCTAATTATCCGCTCAAGAGGCGGAGATGAGAAATACGACTGGCTCCCACGACGCCATTCCCTTGCCCCAAACAGTTTTGGTTGACAATAACCAGAACATATAGCTGCCAGGCTAGCAATAAAACAAGAACACTTAATGCAATTTTAGTTACATAATATAATAAGAATGTATAGGTCAAGAAACCAAATAAAAATACAGGGACGGTTTTCGAAGATGGTTATGTCACGTTATATAGGTCAAATCTATCATCACTGACAAGACTATTGTAGCGAACAAGCCAAACATCGTGATGATAGATCGGTTAGGGAGTAGTACGTATTATGGATGGCACTATCTTCTATAAGGGAAATCTCCTGAAGACTTTAATTTCTTAAATTACAAGCAAATAAAATATCAAGTTTCATTTTTAATATATGAGACATGATTGTTAATTATTCAGACCAATGCTCTAACTGTCAAAAGCTTCGACCGAGAGGTCGACCTTAAGAGTGTGTTAGGTGATTGAATCGAGGCTATGTATGTAGTAAATATGTATGTGTGTGACAGCGACAATACAATTTACTATCCTTTATATATCCGTACATGTCCTAAAATGACTAAGGATAAGATAAACATTGAAAGGGTGTAAGTATAAATTGTTAACATCTATATCAACCTAAGAGGTAAAAAACTGACAAAAATGTAGAATATTAAGGCGCAAAATGCTTCCAAACTGGAAGGAATCTTATAGCTAATTGTGGGTTATATATGGACCGAAGAATATTAATAAAAAGCTTCTATGCGAATCCTTCTGTAATTCCGGATCTAAAGATACCTTATGCCAATCCTTCTGGTCAGCCTGGTATAGAGGCCCATTTGCGTACAAGTTATGAAAAAGGTTAGCGTTATACAACGGCAAGTATGTTGAAAGTAAATCGCTAACAAGAAGTGCCGAATACTTCGCACCGTTATAAAATTGCTTTTTCTTCCTTTCAGTTTTACTTATTTGTTCACGTTACGTCATAGGATATAAGTTTTTATGAAAACCATAACTTTATTAGAATTTTTCAGCAGATGGCGACATTTATTTTTCGAAATGTTATATTTACTTAATTTACCGATATTAATTAAAGTAAACAAAATTGCCGGCTTGTTGGTGTGTTTTTAATGGAATCATCAATTTGTGATATATTTTTTTTTATTCAAAGACGCCTTCCTGGACTAAGTAATTAATCCTTGTATTGCGGGGGATTTTACAAACATGCAATTAACACAGACAAATTACACCCAGACTTAGAAATATACTTTGTGGATAGCTCAAAGTATTTTCCTGCGTAGGAATCAAACCCACTCGCACAGAAAGTCAGTATATTAGCCACCACACAATCTATACGATCTATACATAGATATATCTAGTTATCTTTTGTCAAGCAAAGTTTGTCAAGCAAAATCAAACTGCCACATCAAAAATTTATGTTGATAAAGTGTTATAGTAAAAATTGACATAAAATCTTACAATCCTTACTAATATTATAAATGCGAAAATAAATCTGTCTGTTTGTCGCTCTTTCACGCCAAAACTACTGAACCGATCTAAATGAAATTTGGTACACAGACAGTCTAGAACCTAACAAAGGACATAGGCTATTTTTTAATACAAAAAAGCTTATAAACGCGGATGAAAAGTTTTAAGGAATTTTTGTCATTTTTAAAGCCAGTAGCTGGAAACTTATTTTTAGGCCATTGGTTAGATATAAATAAATATGACATTAATTACCCTTAAGGGGTAAAATAAGAATAGGGGATGAAAATCTTTAGGAAAGTAACCTTTTACGCGGGCGAAGACGCGGGCAGAAGCTAGTAGTAAATAAATAGTACCTACTAAACAAAATATTTTACTGCAAAAATATAAAATACCTCATAAATTTCACAACAATTATTTATAGTCTGTATTCGACATGTATATATTATCGGATTATTACTAGATTAAATTCATCTGGACTAGCTCACTACGCATATCTGTTTCTTTGCTTTCATCTTTATTTTCTCATTATTCTTTTCTCACAAATTATATTATACAATCTTTGTAATTTTTATATATAAGATAAAACATATTTATTAGACTATTCACTATTTGAAAATAATTTCAATTTTCTACGTCCATGATGATGATGAACTAATTATTCTATAGAATGATACAACATATGTTCTACTCATCATCATTCTCCTACTCTTATTCCAATGACTTGGGGTCGATACAGTATGTACTCTTCTTTCGTAGTACATATTGTAAAAGTAAGGCAATAATTTTATGACCGGCCGCCGACCAAACGGCCTCAGATGTAGTTGACCCAGATCGTTATAAGGCTATTAGTCGTCTTTTACGACATCCACAAGCAAAGTAAGGGTTGGTAGTATTCGTAGCCGCTACCACACAGCATGCATGTTCTACTAAAGTATCGAATAAAATCTATTTAATTAAAGGTTTTTCTTTATTTGTATTTGAATATAATATACCTACCAATTTTACCTCGATAGATTTTACCCGCCATCAATTTTTTTTTTTAATTCAGCAAATGAAACAACATTCTGCTCTAAGTAAATAATCCTTATTGAGGGAAACTTTATAAACATATAATTATAGCAGACAAAATACATCCAGACTCAAAACAGTTTTTGGAACGCCCAAGGAATGAATCATCATTGGCATGTCCTCTTCTCTCGCTAAGTGTGGTCGGCACAACATGTTCTAGCCTTCCATAATCTTCTATCAGCCGTCATATCTGCACTTACAACTTTTATACACATATCCAACTCTCTTATATTTACACAATCCATCCATCTCTTTTTGAGTCTACCACAATTCCTCCATCCATCTACAACCATATTGATAGCCCTCCTTGTTACATGTCTTTCATCCCTCCTCATCACACGTCCATACCAAGACAATCTCGCGCTGGCCCGCCCAAAGAATGAATCTGCATAGGAAGCCACGGGACTAGCGTAGTAGGTCGATATCTTAACCACTATGCCTTCTATGTAGATGTCTTATATATAATCATCATCATCTCAGCTCATATATGTCTCCCTGTTAGGCTCGAGCCTCCTCCAAAATGGGAGGGAAATAGACTTACACCACGCTGGTGGTACGTACGCAGGCGTGTTGATATAGGGTTTTGTTCCGAGTTTTCCTTTTCTTACATAGATGTTATATGCGTTTTATATCCCTAGTCGTCTCGTACGATCACCCACGGAGATATGGGGTGGTGAATTGTATTCTTACTCCGTCATACATGTTATATATTTACTGATGCTTTGTCTGTCTAATGTACTATATAGCTGTGTAGCTAACGATGATTTGACGCCATTCCGGTCTACAATTAGATCTTAATTACCACATAGAGATCACTTATCAATACAAGTGCTAAAAGCCATAAATACAATGTATCAATAATAATGATAGTAATTTAGTTGTGACCTTCACAGAGTAATAGAAAGCATTCAAATTGAACATCATATTACACTTTATAATACCCAACACATTATTATATAATTATTAAATTAAAATAATCGTTATTCTGCTCTTATCCCAATTACTTGGTGTCGACTCAACATGTAATACTCCTTCATTGTACATACATACATATCATCACGCCATATCCCTTGCAGGGTAGGCAGAGAGAACAGAGTGCCAGAGAACTCTATCTTTGCATACTTCACTCGCTTCCTCAACATTCATAATTCTCTTCATACACGCTCGCCGGTTTCGGCAACTCTTGACTCCACCTTCCTTCAGTACATGACCGATCTGGTCTAGAAATGTTAGTCTCGGTCTCCCCCGGTACCTACATCCTTCCACTTTCGCATTGTATATCTTCTTAACCAGACGTTCGTTCGGCATTCTTTCCACATGTCCGAAACATCGGAGCATTCCCTTTCGCATTTTTACACCAATACTCTCTTTCATACCTACTCGCTCTCTTACGTCGTCGTTACGAATGAATTGTATATTGTATAATTCCTTCATTGTACATATTTCAAAAATTATTAGCAATAGTTTTATGACTGGCTTGGCTTGACTTGATGTTAACCCTCCTTGGGAATATAACTGTTGACCAGATAACATCAATTGAAGTTGGTCCAGTTTGATACAAGGGTCTTAGTCGTCTTTTACAACAGCCACATCCAATAATATAATTATATAAAAATTAAGTAAAATTATTAAAAAAGAATCGGCCAAGTGCGGGTTGTACTCGAGCACGAAGGGTACCGTAAAACTAAAAAAAAATATGTGATGTAACTAAAAATTTAAGGTTTTCGGAATTTTTCCTTTATATGTGCAATAAAACATTGCTTCATGTCAAATTTAAAGATTCTAGGTCGACTGGAAGTACCCTTTAAGTTTTGATTCCCTTGCAAGTAGTTGCGAGTTTCGAAATATGCGGCTTAAATTGCTGTTTCTTTTGATTGCATAGACATAGAAGTTTGATTTTATTACAGCTTAAAGGTATTATAAGTATTCGATATGAATTTCAATTTAATACCTCTACACGTTCAGGAGGAAAGGGGTAGTAAGTTTAAAATTATTAAAAATATTTTTTATACTGTAATAATGTAATTATAAATTTACGGTTTTCAGAATTTTTCCTTTATCTGTGCTATAAGACGTTGCTTTGTAAATTTTAAGATTCTGAGTTCACGGGAAGTATCCTGTAGGTCTTAATTCCCTTGAGAGTGTCGAAAATTTGCAGAAATTTGCGACATAAACATCTATATCTTTTAATTGTGTTAGCTTAGAAGTTTGGTTTCTTCACAGCTCCAAGGGGCAGTAGACCTGAATATTTGATATAAATTTCATCTTGATACCTCCATGCGTACCTGAGAAAAAGGGTCTTGACAGACAGACAGACGGACAGACGAACAGATGGACGGGCGGACAACGAAGTGATCCTATAAGGGTTCCGTTTTTTCCTTTCGAGGTACGGAACCCTAATTAAGTAAAATCATATAAAAATCGAGTAAAATTATATAAAAATTAAGTAAAATTATATAAAATTTAAATTAGATGACAGACTCGTATTGCACGAAAAACACTAATTTATAAGAAGCTTGTAGCAATTGGCACTTGTACCTTTTTTAAAAGCTTAGGCTATTTGTGCATGTCCAATATAAAGAGATATGGCGCTTTTTCAAGATATTTTCTCATTAAGAATTTTAAAAAATCACAATTTATGAAATAGAATAAAAAAAGATAAGATTTCACATTATTTAAAAAAAAATCAATTGCGGGCTGGATTGATAGTTTATTATTATCGCCCGGGCATAAATTTCACAAATTGCTGTTAATAATATTGTAAAGCCTGCCTTGTTTATTTCCGATTTCTTTAACATTGATCTATTTGTTTTTTCATTAATATAAATTATACACTATGTTAAATTTTAATAATATTTTTATTTTATGTAATTTGAATATAATGAACCAATTTAAGAAAATATTTCAAAATTATATCCGTAGATAATACTGACAATTTCATACAAATTTGTTATGTCAGCAGTTGTTACCTTATCTGGAAGTCGCATACATCATCATTCTTCAACTCTAATCCTGATTGCTTGGGGTAGATACAATATGTACTCTTCTTTCATAGTACATATTGTAAAAGTTATTGGCAATAGTTTTATGACCGGCCGCCTGCCAGACGTCAACCCTCATTGGGAATGTAATTGTTGACCAAACAGCATCAGATGGAGTTAGCCCAAGTTGTTATAAAGCTCTTAGCCATCTTTTGCCGACATCCAAGGGCAAAGTAAGTGTTGGTAATATTCGTAGCCGCTACCACACAGCACTGCGCATACATGTCATCAATATCAAATGAATATCGATAAGGTAATTTTCTTGACTTAGTTCCCAAACATCATGCTATTTTTGTAATTTTAATACAGAGTTTTATAACAATCTGTTTACTGGTTTCCGAGAAATTGAACCAAATATATGTAAAGAAATATATCAAATATAAAATAATATCATTTATTGAAAAAGAATTCAACTACATGACTTCAATTAAAATACATAGAATAGAAAGCTAGTACAACAAAGGCAGCAAAGTGAATGTTCAAGATTTAAACACTTTCATTCAACTTTGCGGCTGCAGTCCTCGTGGCTATGAATGGCGCATGGCACAATTTGTCTTAAGAACTTTGTTCATTTGACTCTTCTCAACGTGGTCTACTATTCTTGTCTTATATATCTATTTACAGTTTCATAGAATACGCTTACCCATTACTTTTATATTTGTTTTGTGATCTATACTATTTTATAAACATTACATTATTTTTATTGATGCCAAATGAGCAAGTAGCATACCTCTTTTCTTTCTAACGCTGTGGCAACGCATTTACGCGCTAAAACCGGTGTCGAGACTTGGGGCTCGCCGGTTTACTGTTCTACTGGAATACCCACTAAAACCACAGCAGCCCCCTTTCGCGCTTTTACGGGACGCCGGAGAGATCGCCTACTGACATTCGATCCCCGACGCCCCAACGCTTAAGCCTTTTGCCCACGTCCAGTCGGTCCTCAAGGCGGTGGGAGGAGATTACTTGGAGGAGGAGGAGGTACCTTTTTTTTTTGCTTATAGCTGATGATAAGTGTTACTGCCGTTCACGGACCTTTGTAATACCAAAGGTATAGCTAGATCGCTGCCTACTAATACAAACCCCAAACCCACCCAGTTGGGCTTCCGGCTTTCTCGTTCACTGAACGAAGCGCAATAATATTGCATTACTTAGACGTCGATCTTTTGCGAGAGTGTGGTAGTACCTTGGACAGACCGACCCGCGGCTGTAGACAAGTACTATCAACAGCAAGGTCCTACCACTAAATAAAAATATTTTCATTAAATATAACAACTACGATGATACCGCATCTAGGCCTCTCCAGTCGCGCAACCCAAGGGGCGATAACGT
The DNA here is from genome assembly GCA_905163515.2 of Lymantria monacha. NCBI lineage: Eukaryota > Metazoa > Arthropoda > Insecta > Lepidoptera > Erebidae > Lymantria > Lymantria monacha. The sequence goes on from LR991083.1 coordinate 15,686,626, forward strand.
CCCGGCGGGCGTCCTCGCGCGAGGTGGCTATCTCGCTAAGCGATGGGGAGCCACCTTCGTCGCGTGCTAAATTAATCCGCCGGTAGAGATCGGAGAGCATTTCCGCCTCTAGGTCCCATGGGGGTATTCCGGCCAATGCACGTGCCGCCTCGGTAGACACCGTGCGGTATCCGCGGATGGCTCTGACCGCCATGGCTCTCTGTGGGCGCCACAGAAAAGCCCTGAGCTGGACGGTCAGAGACCTCACCCACACGGGTGTGTCGTACAACATATGTTATGTCCTACCATAATATTTTCTCAACATATATCATTTTTATAGTGTTTTTTCTTTAACCCTGAGAGGATAAACGGATATATTAATAATAATAATAATATTTATTTAGCAATAATTTGACAGTAATTCCTAAAATTTACAAGCACCAGAATTAGTTATAACACAAGACTAATAACTATACAATCAGGTATTGAACTACAAAGGAATTTATTATTGGCTACTGCACCCGAACTAGGTGTGAACCTGTATCTCGGAGTGCAGTTGTCCCCTTTAGAGTAGGATCAATATGGTAGTACATTTTATTCTATTTTGTGCCATCTACGTCTAACTGTAGGAAGATGTTTTACATACCAACTGCGAGCTGTTAGCCGAAGGGGCTTTTACAGCTGAACCGGACTGCGGGCGAGCCCGAAGGCTCTCAACCCGATAGATATGAGTTAGGCGACATCGCCCGAGGGCTCCCCCTGTGGGGAACGGACCTCGGCTCGGGGCGTCGCTGGGGGGAAGGTGGACGTGGACGTGTCCATCTTTGGGTCGGTGATTTTTGCTCGCCGTGTTTTCGTACCTCGACGTCGAGGACGGAAACGCGGATATTTGTGCGCGATGGCCTCGCGTGCGGCGTAGGCTTTGGTCTGGGCGAGCGTAATAACGTCGTCATCGTCGTTGAGGACGTGACGTGGACGTCGGACTTTGGAGATACGCGATGGGGGTAGGAAGATGTTTAGTTGCGTGTTTATTTATACTTGTGCATGAGAGTGAATATGTGTGTGTGTGTGTGTGTGCGCGTGTGTGTGTGTGTGTGTGTGTGCGTGTGTGTGTGTGTGTGCGTGTGTGTGTGTGTGCGTGTGTGTATGCGTGCGTGCCTCTGTGGGCGTGCGTGCGTGCCTGTGCGCGCGCGCGCGTGTGTCTATGTGTGTATGTGGGTGTGCCTGCATGTGTGTGTGCGTGCATGTGTGTGAGTGCATGTGTGTGAGTGCGTGTGCGTGCATGCATGTTGTGTGTGTATGCACATGACCGTACGTGTATGTTTGTTTTGGAGGGTGTGTATAAAATATCATCAATTAGGTATGAAACTTGGGTTATTACTATTTTTGATTTGTTATTTACGATAAATACCAGATCAATTCAAAATTTTTAATAAATTTTCAGTTTCTATATATGAGAGATCGGATAAGTAATTATGGATTTTTTCTTTACAATTGGATCTATTCAAAGGATATATATTAATGATTCTATTGACTTTGTTGTATAAATATGGACCAAGAAATAGATAGAATAATACACCCAAGTTTCGTTTTATAATGTTTAATTCCACGTAATAGAGGTTTTTTTTTGTGTAATAACCTAGTAAAAAAACAATGGTCACAGCCCTACTCCGTTTCGGAAAATTCAGAAAATTACTGCAAATTTCAATGTTTTTTATATAGTATTTGCTTTACAATATCTGACAATGTTTTCTAAATGTCTTCTTAATAAACGAAATAATTAGTTTCTAATAAAAATGAAGGGAATGTTAATAATACAATAAGTGTTTGTAGTTTTCGCATAATACACAGGTATCGCCCAACCTCAGTATCATTTTATTTATATCATCTCATCGTCATCTCATCTCAACTCAAATATATCCCACTACTAGGCTCGAGTCTTCTTTGTAGTAGGACGACAATTAATTTACTACACGACGCTGTTCGAAGGTACCTAGTAATACCACGATTATTACTTAATCTTAATCATTTCTATATTTATTACTAGCGGATCCGGCAAACTTCGTTCCACCTAACAGTCAATGTATGAAAAGTAAAAATCCTACAACTCGATCGTAGCGCCACCTAACGGGTCCAATTGCGACTCTAAACCATTCTCGAGTCCACTTAAACACACACAATAAATTTCAACAAAATCCGTCCAGCCGTTTAGGAGGAATTCAGTGACATACACACGTATATATATAAAGATTTATCTAAGGCGAGAATATAACGTCTATTCATTGTGTATTATATCATGCTGCAGTATTTATTATCTTCAGTGAAAACTATCATAAAACGCCCACAAATGCAATATTGGACGATAATAACATTGGAATTGAAACATTCATGTATCTTTGATCTCGAAGTGTACTATTTATTAAAATGCCTCGCCTACAATGACTATATACTTATCGACGTCATATATTTTGTCAAATTAATCTCAATATAAAACCATCATCAATCAGAGATCACTATATATTGTTTATGACTAAATAATACTACAAAGAATAAAAACGTGCCCGTCGTATATGCTGTGTGGTAGCGGCTACGAATACTACCAACCCTTACTTTGCTCGTGGATGTCGTAAAAGACGACTAAGAGCCTTATAATGACCTGAGCCAACTCCATCTGATGCAATTTGGTCAACAATCACATTCCCAAGGAGGGTTGACGTCTGGCAGGCTGCCGGTCATAAAACTATTGCCATTAACTTTCTATGAAGGAAGAGTACATATTGTATCGACCCCAAGTAATTGGGATAAGAGTAGGAGAATGATGACTATAAAGGATAAAAACATACTTATTTTCCTTGCGAGCTGATGGAGGGACAGAAATGGATGCATATATATATTTATATACTTATGTAAACCTCCTTCCATTCATCAGCTCGTAGATATCTACTGTTGGATATAGGCCTCCTCACGAGAATACGACTGAGAATGATCCTGGGCTACCTGCATCCAACGGCTTCCTGCACCTTACGAGGTGTCATCAGCCCAGTATGTATTTTTAAACGCGTAACACATTTAGGTTTCTTTTTAACCTAAATATCTGATTTAAAGGTTATATAACAGATTGCCATATGTCTAACTTATAATCTTAAGGAATTTATTCCGGCTTCAACTAAATGAGGCGGTAACAATAAATTTCTACTTCATTTATTGTATTGCCGAAAAATGTCAAACAACTCGCAGTATAACTTTTGAAATTGTTCCATTTAATAACTTTAGCTTTATAATAAGATAAAGCTATTAGCATTATGTATCATAGATTAACCTGTGTATTGCATGATATAACTACTATAATTATATATTATACTAGCTTCTGCCCGCGGCTTCGCCCGCATAAAAGGTTACCTACTTTCCAAAAGTTTTTCACCCCCTATTTTTATTTTACTCCTTAACAGTATTTTTTTTACAAAATGTTAATATCATATTTATTTATATCTAATCAATAGCCTAAAAATAAGTTTCAAGCTTCTGGCTTTAAAAATGACGATACTTCCTTACAACTTTTCATTCCCCTTTACAACCCTTTATTTGCATTAAAAAGTAGCCTATTACCTTTATCATGCTCTAGACTATCTGTGTACTAAATTTCATTTAGATCGGTTCAGTAGTTTTGACGTGAAAGAGCGACAGACAGACATAGTTACTTTCGCATTTATAATATTAGTAAGGATTATAAACCTGCAACATATATAATCTACATGTAGGTATTGTGTAGGAATCGCACTTATAATGAGAATACAACATTCATTACTGAAAGCAAAATTGAATAAGTAAAAAAATTAAATTAATTTTGAACCATAATTTCACCAATAAAGATATCAGTTTTAAGTGTAAATATCAGAAATTTATTTGTGGTTGAAAAATACGTGTGTACATTAAATGTTTTCGCCCGTTTGTTAAAAATTGTTTTGCGTAACGTTGTCTGGTAATTAATGATGGTTGGGGTGGGTCGCCGTGTTACCCTTTATTTCGCGCGCCTCATTTTTTAATATAATTATGAAAAAGTTTTTAACTGTTATTTTAATTTCATTAAGCGATACCTTACCGTGCCGTAGTAATGGATTAAGAAGAGATATATAAGGGTATAATATATGATGACTAAGAAGATTAAACAGATAATATAAATGTAAGAGAAAAAAAAACTCTGAACAAATCCAAATCAAAATTAAATAGGAAAAAAAAAGAAATGCCGAACCTATGCGGTCGTAGTGGTGAAAACGCAATATATTAGGGATAAATCAAGTCATAAAAGCGAAGTGGGGTTAGGTCGAAGCGCACTGTTATTGGTTGCCGTTTCGTGTTGCGATATGAAACGTAACAAAGCAATGATAACAATCCTCAAAACATCAGACCATAACTTACATTCTTTACGCTGAACGTATTGCGCCATTTTGTTCATATAGCATACTTAAAAGCTGAAAGATACTGAGCTTGAAAGACAACGTTTGTGAAAACGTGAGGCAAATAAAAGTAATATGATTATTATAAAGTTAGTTCATGTAATCTAAGAAGTGCATTTTGACGTTGCGCATGTTTTAATACACAATAACCTCGGTCAAACGTATACACATGATTGCAAACAATAAATCTGAAATTTTAAAGAACTATTGAGTTATTTACATAATTAACGTTGCGGGTGACTTTCTTGTACAATAATGTAATGTTGAAACTCGTAAAACTAATTTAAAATAAAAATAACATGGTAAATAGTAATTATTATTGACGATCTTACAATGTCATGTCATCACGTTTTAAACAGTAGTGCTTGACAACTTCCAATTCACGAATATCCAAATAATCGGTAAAAAAATTAGATTAATATCTTTAATCAAATAGAGATTTTGACAGAGATGTACGTTTCGACAATGTTATTGATAAGCAAATAATTATTAATGTTCGTGACGATGACAATTCAAGTAAGATGTAGTTGTGATTCTGAAGAAATAGCTATTTTCAAATCGAGTTTTTGTTTTTACTTAACCTAATCCTACTAATTATGATGAACAGATTTTATGATGAGATAATTAAATTTGTTTAATATTAATTTGGTACTTAAATTCCTTTTTGAAAAATAAAAAATAAACCGATTATTAATTACAAAGAATCAATATCGATTTCTCACTAAAATCGGATATTTTCGATAGCGATTATTTGGTTCACATACCTAGACAACTTACTCCGACAGCTGTCAAAGTGCACTTCTTAGATTAGATAAACTATAGTCAATTAATTATGTTTATTATTAATAATAATATGTTTATCATTACATGTTTGTTCTTTGTGGCATCTTAAAGACTAAAGTTATGGGTCGATTTTAGAGAATGATATGCTAATCGATTGAATTTATACTTGCGAGTATCGATATAACGATAATCAGACGAAATACTGAGAAAAAGTAAAATGAAAATCGATTATATGTACCATTCTTACATATAGGGGGCATCAAACATCGATATCCTATTCTATCTATCGGGCATTGGTCATTGTATAAGGGAAATAATATTAGATTGTTTGCTGCTCTAACGCTCTACCTATATTTGGGTGATCACAGTTGAAGATTCCCACGAGAGCGGTGTTTCCCACAAGCTTAGTTAATTGTTAAGACTCCTACAATAACTTAAGATGAATATTATAAACCAAAGCCATATGAAAAAACATTGAATAAGCAATCTGAATGAATTTATTACGTGTGTTTTTAATTTTTAATTATTACCGATATGGATACATGACGCCGATGGATATATATATATGGATACATGACGCTATCACGTATATTGCATAGTAATATTGAATTCAAACGAATGTGTTATTTGTTTTGTTAGATTTGCTTTGTATAAAAATCTCACGATATTGATGTATGTGCTTTCCATTTTTGCTTTTAGAATGTATACTAAAATTTATATCAGTAAACTGTAGCTGTTTGAGTTATAAAATATAACCACTCTTATTGAATTAGATACTTAATAAATATCTTTTACGTTCACATTTTAGTCTCCGATTATTGTAAATATATAATCTCAGTAATCTATTAATATTTGAATTGTAATATGTATTATATTCATCATCATCATCACAGCCCATATATGTCCCACTGTTGGGCTCGGGCCTCCTTCGTAATGGAAGGGAAATTAGCCTACGATACCGCGCTGGTCAGACGTGTTAGTATAGAGTTTTGTTTCGAGTTTTCCTTCTCTTGCATAGATTTTATATGCGTTTTATATCCCTTGGTGATCGTAAAAGACGACTGTCTTTGCGGCGCGATTCTATAAACCCGCCCCACAATGTACTTCTCCACGCCGTGCGAGTGGGCCCCCAGAACCCGATTTTTGTCGTCGGTGGCAACCCGGCAAGTCTACTTAGACTTCGTAGATAAACTATTCTCTCTAGTATTCTATAACGCCGATCAAATTAAATTAGAATAATCCTCGAAATAATGCAGATATTTTCAGCGAAAAAAGTATCATTCAAATTGGTTATACATTTTACGAACATTCGTAAAAATATACACATGTCATCATCATTCTCCTACTCTTATCCCCATTACTTGAGGTCGATACAATATGTACTCTTCTTTCGTAGTACATATTGTAGAAGTTATTGGTAATAGTTTTATGACCGGCCGCCTGCAAGACGTCAACCCTCCTTGGAAATGTAATTATTGACCAAACGGCATCAGATAGAGTTAGTCTAGGTCGTTATAAGGCTCTTAGTCGTCTTTTACGACATCTACGAGCAAAGTAAGGGTTGGTAGTATTCGAAGCCGCTGCCACACAGTTTAATATACACATGTATGATATGCATTTAAAATAAACTTTTGAAACCCGGAGCTCCATCTTTTTTTTTAAAGAAAAGCTGATTAACTTTGAAATTAAAATAATTGCTGGAGATCTGAAAGCATTAATTCTTGACACCTTTACACTTAATACTTAACTTCGTTGAATCCACTATACATGACATGAGATTCAAGAAAGTCAAGCACGTTTTCCCGTATGGTAGTATATTACGGAAATAATGAGTCCCCAAACCTTAATTGCGAATGTCGTACAAGACGACTGTGAGTCATCGATGACAATATACATACATGTACGAGAGGGAAATAATTAATACCTCAAACCTTACATCAACCTGCTTGATCGGCATGAAATAGTATGCCTATTTGCCTATGGTAGGCAAATAGGCATACTATTCCACGCTAGAGGATAGATAGAGGATCCAAGAAGTTATATTTAGTATAATGGGACGCATACTAAGTTCATCTTATGTAAGATGTTATATTTGGACGTTTAGAAAAAAATGAGTGACGAGAGGTTGACGAAGCAAATATATAAAGCAAGCGTGAATGGGACGAACACAAGGGGAAGACAACGTCATACTTTTCTGCACCAAGTTGGAGATGGGTTGACGAGAGGTCTTATTAAGAGTATGCGTAATCGTAGAGCATGCATGAAGACTATTATGAGTGTGAATGAAGCGATGGAAGTATGCCAGGATCGTGGTTTGTAGCAATCCATAGTCTCTGCTTACCCCTCTGAGAAACAGACATGAAGCTATGTATGTATGTATACTAAGTTCAGCTTTTAATTGTATCTAGAAATAAACAGATTTATGGAACATTTAGCGGCGTAATTATGCTAGGAGGATCACTGAAATATAATTTTCTTAATACACATATACGTATTCCATTATATATTAATACGTGCAGCAAAAACTTTGCGTACATGTTCAGGAAAATTGCGGGAACGGCAGTGTATGAAATTTGGCACAGTTAAAGTTTTTATGAAGAAAGCTTATTCCTAGCTCATATAATGTATATTAGAAATACATTATATTAATTAAAATTCCTCATGTGGCGACTGGAAAAGAATACAGTTACCACCAAACCTTATTTGCATTTGGGAATCGTAAAAATCAACTGAGGTATCTCCAAGAAAATGGGCTGGAACCCTTCTTTGGGAATCATATAAAATTGCGATCACTTGTCCGTTAGCAGTACGTGGCGATTATTGCAATAATCTAATGAAAAAATGACTGCGTGATGACATTCTATGAACAGCCCTTTTAGCAGCGAAGGCGAGTCTCATCATTCTCCTACCCCAATTATTTGGGGACGATACAATATATACTCTTCTTTCATAGTACATATTGTAAAACTATTGGCAATAGTATTATGACCGGCCGCCTGCAGATGTCAACCCTCCTTGGGAATGTAATTGGCATCAGATGGAGTTAGCCCAGGTCATTATAAGGCTCTTAGTCGTCTTTTATGACATCCACGAGCAAGGGAAGGGTTGGTAGTATTCGTAACCGCTACCACACAGTGAATGAAGAGTCTGAAAGCTGAAATTAATATAAATATATAGTATTTTATTAGTGTCTTTTATTAATGTCAAGCTACTATCTGTGATCAATAGAGAACTAATATTATACACGTAATTTTTAAGTAATAGTAATTACATAACAAATAATAACATATATTACATAATCAATACGGTCGTGTGTTAATTCAAAAATATATTGATTAATTTTACATATTTATATTCCGTTTTATATATATTTGTGCGTTATATAATAAAATTGATATACATATAGCTATATAGCTATTGCAAATCTCTTTAACGACTATTTCCAGTCTGTTTTTGAGCCTGACACGGCTATGCCTTCGCACAATAGTTCTGTTAACTACAATTGCCTGATTAATTCTGTATACATTGATGTCGATGTAGTAAAAAAATATTTACAAAACCTAGATGTTTCTAAGGGTTCAGGTCCGGATGGGATACATCCCTTATTTTTAAAAAATGCTACGAGCAGTTGGCTATACCTCTCTCATTTTTATTTAACCTTTCGCTAAAAATAGGTAATATGCCTAAAGTTTGGAAAAAATCATTAATTATTCCTATATTTAAAAAAGGAGATAAACACAATATAGTGAACTACCGTGGTATTTCAAAGTTGTCTGTTATACCAAAACTTTTTGAAAAAATAGTCTTTGATTCTTTGAATTCTACAGTTAAACACTTACTTATACCTAATCAGCATGGCTTCATTACTGGAAGGTCTGTCGAGTCAAATTTATGTGAATTCACTAATATAGCTTTGAATGCAATGGATAAGGGTTATCAAATTGATGCCGTGTATACGGATTTTTCTAAGGCATTTGATAAAATATCACATTTTTTATTAGTTAGAAAACTTGAAGATTTCGGTATTTGTGGAGATCTTCTTAGATGGCTAACATCATACCTACGTGATAGAACTCAGGCTGTTGCTGTCAAGGGATTTACATCTAGTTTTGTACCCATGAGCTCAGGCGTGCCTCAGGGTTCACACCTTGGTCCTTTGCTCTTTAATATCTTTATTAATGGAATATTGCAGTGTTTCCAATGTTCAAAAGTATTATTATATGCTGATGACACTAAAATATTTACTGTTATAAGATCCTCTGATGACTGTAAAATCTTTCAAAATGACCTGTACACATTTTACAATTACTGTATAGTTAATAATCTTAAATTGAACATTGATAAATGTCATGCAATAACTTTTTCTCGCAAAAAACATCCAATCACTTATATGTATAACTTTAATAATATTTGTATAAAGAGAGTAACTGATGTGATGGATCTGGGGGTACTCCTAGATGACAACCTTTCCTTTGTATCTCATATCGACAGAATAACCGAGCGTGCCTATAAAATGCTGGGTTTTGTCTTTAGACAATGCAAAGACTTCAAGAATATTAATACATTTCTAATATTATATAATTCATTAGTAAGAACTCACCTGGAATTTGCATCAGTTGTATGGAACCCAATTTATGCAAAATATAGGAATCAAATTCAAGGCATTCAAAATAAATTTTTACGTAGGCTTAAATATAAGTTTAACGACACCTCAACGCATTTATTATCTTTACAACAACGACGTGAACATAGGGACCAGATATTTTTATATAAAATTGTGAATAGTATTGTGGATTCTCCTGATCTTCTTGGTCAAATTGATCTCAGATGCCCAAAAGTTACTACTCGTTCCAATTCATTGTTTTCAGTGCCTGTATGTAAGACTAATTATTCGTCAAATCGATTTTTAGTAAGAGCCTGTAGAATTTACAATGCTAACTATAGTGAAATTGATATATTCGGCAAACAATTTCCTCAATTTGTTTCATTAATAAGAAGGATTAAAACTGACGTTTGATTCATATTTGTAAAGCATTATGTACTATTTGCTAACTACTGTCTTGTGCGACTCCTTCCTCCATAATTTAGTTCTATTGTATTTTTTTTTTTTTATAATTTGTCTTCACACTGTTTTATTCATTAGTGGAAACTATTTTAGCTATTGTTATGCGCATTTGATTATCTTACATGTTTCTTAAAGCTGTATGTTTTCCTTTTTAAAATAAATAAAAATAAAATATTGCTCAGTTAAATTATCTTAAAAAGTAAATTGAGTAAGAGTAATATAAATAGACACAATATGGCCACGTACCTTAATATAGATAATTTTTCTATGCGTGTGTTTATCACCTAATTTCTCGTAAACGGCAGGACCAATTTGGATGAAATTATGTGTATATATTTCTATGAGTTCGTTCCGGACTAATAGATGAATGAAAGAACTACATTATTTCTATGAGTTCCTATGCTGTGTGCTAGCGGGTACGAATACTACCAATCCTTACTTTGCTCGTGGTTGTCGTAAAAGACGACTAAGAGACTTATAACGACCTGGGCCAACTCCAGCTGATGCCGTTTGGTCAACGATTAAATTCCCAAGTAGGATTAACGTCTGGCAGGCGGCCGGTCATAAAACTACCCGACTAGAAAAAAAGTATGGTTCAACCAGATCATGTATCATATATCATGGACCCGATCAGGATAGAATGAGGCATGCCGGATCCGGCAAACCCGATCAGGACCAGGTCTGGTCCTGATCAGGATAGCCTGATATGAAATAACATCAACTATAGTAAGGCATACCGCATCAGGACCAGGTCAGGACCAAATAAGGATAGCCTGATGTGAAATATCATCAAGTATGGTAAGGAATACCGGATCAGGACCAGGTCAGGACCAAATAAGGATAGCCTGATGTGTAATATCATCAAGTATGGTAAGGCATACCGAATCAGGACCCGATCAGGATAGAATGAGGCATGCCGGATCCGGCAAACCCTATCAGGACCAGGTCTGGTCCTGATCAGGATAGCCTGATGTGAAATAACATCAAATATGGTAAGGCATACCGGATCAGGACCAGATCAGGACCAAATAAGGATATCCTGATGAGAAATATCATCAAGTATGATAAGGCATTCCGGATCAAGACCAGGTCTATACCAAATAAGGACAGCCTGATGTAAAATATAATCAAGTATATGGTGAGGCATGTAGTATATCAGGACCAGAAACAGTTTTCGTAACACAAAAAATATCAATCAAAATTCAAAAAGTATCATATCATGATTGTCATATTAATGCCACGGTGTAAATTGTATTTGCATCAGAGGAGATTAATCTGAAATCTTTAATTAATCATATGTATTTAATAATAATAATAATGTTTAATTAATAATATAAAAATAATTTATATTTAAAGTAAAAACAAAAATAAATAATAGGTACATTTGAAAACATAGATAGAAATAAATATAATAATATTGTAACAACCATTCTAACATTTAATGTTTTGGGTCATAATAAATTGATGGCGTTAGTAAAATGACGTCATTATGAATCGCGATGTTAAGATTCTCCGAAGTGTAATGACATTGTCTAATATTAAATTAGTTGTTATCGAATCAGATCAAAACAGATCGATCAGGTCATGAATGAGAAATTCAGGCGACAGTTGAAGTCGTTAGCATCTGGTGGTTGCACCCTAATTAGAACGGCTCACTGGGACTCTCTATGATAAGAATATAGCACTGCATTCGCTGCCTACGTCATATATTAATTTATATTTTTATCTATTAAACATGTTCTTTAAGATATTCATGTTTTTTAAAAGGACCGGACTGGGCATACTCGTTTTGGATCAGGCAAGATATATAACGCAGATGATTGATTCGGTTCCGATCAGTAAAATTTCATCCGGACCCGATCAGGAATGCCTGATCTGGACCCAATAAGGTTTTCCTGATCGGGTCCAGATATATCTTCTGCGTTACATACCTTATCTGGTCCAGATCGGGCATGCCCGGTCCGGTCCTGCTAAGGAAGACGAAAAAATTTCTAGTCGGGTATTGCCAATAACTTTTACAATATGTAGTATGAAACAAAAGTACATATTGTATCGACCCCAAATAATTAGGATAAGAGGAGAAAAATGAAGATGATGATTTCTATGAGTTTCTGGGTTGTTTGAAAACAATTAACCCCGGTAGACGGTGCAGCTACTGACCAAATAGATTGTACAATTGATACCTTTACTGTTATATACTCGTATATTATATAGAGAGCCATACGCACACAGACACACATACGTAATGTTGTATATGTGTGCGTGGGCTGCGTCCTACTAAATATATACGTCGGAAATAAACAGTGTGAAAATATCATACTTAATGTGGCATTTCTTTTTCGGACAGGATGAACCCGGTAGGGCTTCGCTAGTTAATAGATAAATTCCATTTCTTTTTACTTTTATTGTGGTTTGATATAAATAAGAATTAATATATAAATATTTTAAGCATTCAAATATACTTAATAATAGACGTAATGCAAATTTAAACTGTCTATATAAAATTAAGTATGAATGTCATTCCAAATACAATGCTGAACTGTCAAAATTAACCACAACGCAATCGTTAGTGAAATTAATCACTTTATAAACGCCAATTCGCTTGTCAATTGTGAAATTGAATGTTTTTTTGGAGATAAATAGAAAGATCACATATAAGTTTTATAACAAAACTATTTTTTGAATGTTTTTCATAATAATTAAAAGTTATATCAAAATAAAAATTATTATTAAATCCAGTACCGAATACCCACCGATAACTCCCGAACGAACCCGAGTGCGCGTGACGTGATAATGTTAGTTTTCACCTATTGTAGCATACGGAGATAATAAGTACTATGTTTTGACTTTTGAATTGCTTTAACATTATGACGTCACAAGTATGGTGACGAATCATGGGGCGTTCACAGTAACGTGAATTTTATTCAAATTTTATCAATTTTCAATTGTTTATAATTAATTGCAATCGCAATAAATATCAATATAATTAATAAAAAAGTTTTAATTTTTTTTCATATTCCCCGTTGCGGCAAGGTCTATGGAGGTTGTAAGTTATATCTAACAGTAGTTATCGTTAGGCTGATGGATAAATAAAAGAACTACATTATTTAAACGCAAAATATATTTCCTTACAACAAAATATAAACGCAATAGTTACAAGAAATATGTATTTTAATTTAGCATATTCACGAAATAAGACGTGGTTATTGTTTGTGGTATGAATGGAAGAATGGAGGCAAGCGTTGAAGCGTTGTACTTGTATTATTACCTCAGCGAACAAATACACGGCGAGTCTCGTAATAATATACAGCTATGCCTACACACGTCAGTACATATATAGTACAGTATATCTACTTGATGTTTGCTTGCACATTTGCTATAGCTCGTACATTTATGCCGTTACGCCCCAATACCTCCAGTCGTAAAGTATTTTCCATGGAATTTTACTCTGTTTACTATTTTTTTGTTAACTCCAACAATTTTCCAGTCGTTTTGCAGTAACCTAAAGCTTATAATTTCATTCTAAAGTAGAAAGCTATTTATTAAAAAAGTGTGTGCACTTACGAGTATGTACACGCGTTAGAAGTTATTATACCTTTGGCGTAACAAGATAAAAATCTTTTCAAAATTTTTTTCTCTCGCATTATTCTACGTTTGTAGAAAAAACGACACTAACAATAGAAAAAAGATATTTAATACATTGAAAGTTTTATTATAACGCATTATCTAGTTAAAAAACTAAAATGTTGATTATAGCTAACTTTAGGGTGGAGGTTTTCGTGACGGTGTGCGCGCGCATCGTAAAAATTTACTCTCATTATTTTTCCATAACGCACCAAAAGAAGTATAACTTAAAAAAAAAAAGTAATAAAATATTTATTGGCTATATGACTACAGTAGTACATTCTACAGTCATCAGGCGCAGAAGGCTGGCTGGTGGAAGGAATAACTTTACCCAGATTAGTAGGTGAGTGCTAAAGGCTCTCAACCGGGTTAGCGCCTTGTTCCGAGGGCTCCTCCTATGGGTAATCGTTTTCAACTCGTGGGATCACTCACAAAATTGGTTATTTCACATTTATGATTTTATCGCGACATTTCTGAATTCTGCGGCGAGATTGTAAACGTGGATATGTTCTTGTTAGTTCGTGTGTATGTCTTGATCTAGACGAGGGTTTATTATTTATTATTACCTCCTATTGCTTTTTAATATATAGTATCCATTTACCGTACACGTGATACTGTACGTAAGTGACTTACTTAAACAACTCGGATAGCAATCGTGTCATGGGTCCTATTTGCACGCAGCCTAATTCTTTAAGCGAAAATATAATTTCTGCCTGTTGTTTCTTTTCTACTATACAAGCAATTACTTTTTAGTATTTTTAAATAAAACAAATTATTTAATGTTAAATCATACTAAACTAGAAATATAGAAAAATAGAACTATATAAAATTTATCATCATTATCTTAGGTCAAATACGTTACTACTGGTCTCGAACCTCTTCCAGAAGAGGGAAATAGACCGACTATACTCTGGCTGGTCAAACAGATTGGTCTAGGATTTAAATTCGAGTTTTCCTTCTCTTGCAGTTACATTATTTGGTTATCATACCTCTCAATTATCTTTTATGATACTCACAGACAAGAAATGGGGTGCTGAATTGTAATTTTTATCTGTCACTACACTATGCAATCTATACTAATATTATAAAAAAAATATTTAAAATGAAAAACTCAAAAACTTGTGTTCCGATTTTAAAAAATCTTTCACTAATAGACTTGTGGCAAATGACAACCAACATTTGGCGCATTAAAATTCATAGTGAAGTTTACATCGTCATCATTCTCCTACTCTTATCTCAATTAATTGGGTTCGATATAATATGTACTCTTCTTTCTTAGTACATATTGTAAAAGTTATTGGCAATAGTTTTATGACCGGCCGCCTGCGAGACGTCGACCCTTTTTTTAATGCGGTGGGCTATGGCTATGGGGTGACGGAAGAGGCGGCGCGTGACCCCACAGACCCACCATGCAACTCTCCTCTCTTCGCCATGCGAGCGGGCCACCGGTACCCGATCTTTGTCTTCGGTGGCCAGACGTCAACCCTCCTTGGAAACGTAATTGTTGACCAAATGGCATGAAATGAAGTTGGCCCAGGTCATTATAAGGCTCTTAGTCGTCTTTTACGACATTTACGAGCAAAGTAAGGGTTGGTAGTATTCGTAGCCGCTACCACACAGCTTGCGTGAAGTTTACAGTATCATAAAATAATATAAAAAGATGTGATGTCTACCTCACGACATCGTGATATGAAAGAGATAACAAGATGTAAAAGAAATGCCATACACAATATGTATTATCGTAGCGAAGTAATGTCCCTTGACATCCTTAGAAATTAGTGATACTTACGAAAACTCTAATAATATAGTGTCAATAAAACAAAATTCACTTTAAACATTTCATTTTAATCGATTCAATTTTAATGAGACTTAGCACAGATATAGCCTTTCTCATATCTGATTATAAAATGTTTGATATAAATAGCTGTTTACCCGTGCAAAGCCGGGATGCCAGTGTAAATATAAATATAATTATTTCTTTTTCCATATTACATTATTCATTCAACTAATTTGTTGCCTCTGTGATATAAATGTGTGTACAAAATTATGGGTTTTGGATTTTGATTCTGGGATCTGATAAAAAAAGGCTCGTCTGTAGCTTTATTTGATTTTTAGGAATTATTGAGCAAATTTCTTTATAGGTAAATTTAATTCTGCACCCAGTTAACCAATAAACTAGTCTTTTATTACGCGGCATTTAAATTACGTAGGTAAACTTGGGTATATTACACATTATATTATTCCTTCAGAGTAAAAGGTTAGGTTTTAGGACATTATTCTTTGAGGCCTTTTTTCAGAAAGTTTTCAAGAGCGAGTTCAAAGTTTGCTTATTTGACAGCCATACTTCTATTAGGTGGTGAAATTTTAGTGAATTAAATCTCTTCTTAATCCTTTTTTGGTGAGTTATGTATTAACCGCACCGCTCCCTATACTTCGAGGTGACCGCGAGGGCACATGGTAACCCTATGGGGTAATTTTACTCAATTTTAAATCATCAAAACTTTTAAAATTAAAAGCAAGTTTTTTGAGTTAGGTATCTTATTATAGCATTTAAAATGCTTTATATTTACCTCAATTTATTTATAGATATTAAATGTGATAAAACTAATAACAGGTTGAAAATAATTGCAATTATTGAATATGTGCCCCATTTTCTATTCGAGAATATACAGTGCGCTTAGGTATATTTATCTTAACAGTAAAAGGACTTGATTATTTTAAATATTATAAGCATTAAACAGATATCCGTGTGGTGACGGCATAAGAATACAATTCACAACCCCCTATCTTACCCATGGGTGATCGTAAGAGACGACTATGGGATATAAAACACATATAACATCTATACAAGAGAAGGAAAACTCGAAACAAAACCCTATACCAACTCGTCTGACCAGCGCGGTGTAGTAGGTTATTTTCCCTCCCATTACAGAGGAGGCCCGAGCCCAACAGTGGGACTTATATGGGCTGTGATGATGATGATGATGAAGCATGAAACAGGTTCCATGTTTGTCATAAAAAAATAAACAATGCTACCATTTATAGCTGCATGGAATCGGTGTATGATCGTTAAGGCAAAATATTGAGATTGCTTTTGTATTTCAGTAAAAAACTTCCTATGACGTCGCACATTATTAGGGGTTTTGATTGTTTCTGGTAGGATATCGCTATTAATATAATAAATCAGTTAACCGATTGTTTCCATACCGGTAAACGTTGTTCTTCAAAAAGTACATTTTCATAAGACATACATACATACATATCATCACGCCATATCTTTTGCAGTGTAGGCAGAGGGAACAGAGTGCCAGAGAACTCTATCCTTGCATACTTCACTCGCTTCCTTAACATTCATAATTCTCCTCATACACGCTCGCCGGTTTCGGAGACTTTTGTCTCCACCTTCCTTCAGTACGTGACCAATCTGGTCTAGGTAAGTTAGTCTCGTTCTCCCCCGGTACCATCCTCCATCCATTTCATTCACATTTCCATAAGATCTACATGTATATAGGCCTGTACGCGTATGTGTACGATAAAAAAAGAAACACATATTGAGTTAACTACAAGTAAATGGAATAAGTGCAGGATAATAATGATACAGATGATTAATTAGACCATTATGAAATTTAAATCATACGTATAAGATATCGTTTTGATTACAGATACTAATTAATGGCTTTGGTTAAATATTTTGATATCATCATTAAGTAGATTAATAAAGATCACATCGAGATTGATCAGCATTCTAAATACATGTTGTATTTATATAAAATAAGCTGTGTGGTAGCGGCTGCGAATACTACCAACCCTTACTTTGCTCGTGGATTTCGTAAAAGACAATTAAGAGTCTTATAACGATCTGGGCCAACTCCATGTGATGCCGTTTGGTCAACAATTACATTCTTAAGGGAGGGTTGACGTCTGGCAGGCGGCCGGTCATAAAACTATTGCCAATAACATTAACAATTTATACTATGAAAAAAGAGTACATATTGTATCGACCCCAAGTAATTGGGATAAGAGTACGAGTATGATGAGATACTTTATATATTATTTTTCATTTCTGTCTTTACATACTCGTATATATGTCATATGTATAGGCAGAAATGGAAATTCGGCTTTCGTTTATTTAATTTGAAATCTCTATAAGGTCATGGGTGAAGAAAATGGTGGGTCACCACGCCTTACATTTCCATAAAAGTCATAAAAACTGCCCGAGTAAATCAATATTTTTTTTTTGGAAGACTCGTAAACCAAGTGTTAAGAAATCGACTGATAAACATGGCTAATTTGACGTTATTCTTTTTTTCCATCAGTGAATATCGATACTCCGATAGATTTATGGTTGGATTTATAATTTCTTGTAAAAATCTATAGATTACCTTTGCTGGATCTTGGTGGTTTCCACTGGCATAGACAGAAGCACGTCGGCCGAGTAGCGTTCGACTAACAATAGAACTGCTTCGCCGTCCAGACATACGATCTTGAGGTACCGGCAACATCTTCACTTTCCACGAATGCGTTTATAATATATAAGACACACACAAAATAACCTATTATCTAAAAGCGATTACATACAAAATTATTGTCATTATTAAGTACTCTTTTAATTTTACTATAACTTTTTAAAATTAAGTATCTTTATGTTAATTCACTATGATTATTTGATTAAAGATTTTGAGTACTTCATTCTACGTATAATTTATACGATAAGAATTTCTAAATAAAATATAATTTGAACATTAAAATACAGCACTATTAAATTTTATTATTAGCTACGATTATTTATTTAAACAGATTAATTTCTATTTGTTTTGAATAGTTGCACATCTGAAACAAAAAGAAATATATGCTTAACAAAAGATTGTTATAGTTTTAGTACGCATTTAACAAAGAAAAATATATTGTGACAAGGGTTATCATTTATGGACGCCTTCCTCGTATCCGTCAGTCATAAGATAGTGATGTGGGTCTTTTTCAAACACTCGACACATTGAATAAGTATAACATATTTAGTGATAATATTGTTATTTTAGTAGTTACACTTAGTAACTAAAGATTTAATTCTCAACCATAATAATCATATGTTAGGGTAGTACACAATTTTTGAGGAAACAAAATAATTAGAATGATAATTATGTGTCTGGAAGCAACTTTTGAAAAAAAAAAATACTATACTGAACAATTAATATTTTTGTGTCTGGAAATATGAAAGTTACAATTGAAACTTGAATTGAATTATAACTAATTTCTAGACACAAAAAGGTTACCATCTCGATCTTTTCAATTAGGAATCAATTAGTATAGAATTAATGTAGAAAAAATACGCTGTTCTTTTTTTTATTGCTTTTGGTGGCAAACGAGCAAACAGCACACCTGATCGTAAGTTTAACTGCCGCCTATGAAGCCTCGCAATACCAAAAGTACAACTAGGGCGCTGCTTACCAATGAAAACCAACTCAGAAAGCTGGGCTGCCGGCTCTCTCGCTCCCCGAACTAAGCACAACAGCGCATTGACACTGTTCAGACGTTAATTTTCTGCGAAAGTGTGGTACTACCCCAGACAGACCGTCCCGAGGCTGTAGAGATAACTTTTTATTTACGGCTTGTTGAAATATATGAATCATTTTCATTTTTGTGTCAAGGTTATCTTTCTGATTTTTAAAGGACCAAATACGCAAAATAATTATCATCATCGTAAATCATATACGCCTCATTTCTAGGGTCTTTGGACCCTAGTCATCGTTATTAATAATAAATATAATATTAGTAATAACGACGAGTAATAACTATAGTAATAACGATGACTTTTGGACGTAAGACACCTTAGTCCTCCCGTGACCATGATCACTGTAAAGTGTTCGAAACGTCGAAAAATTAAAATTCAAATACAAACGCGATAGAATCCGTAAAAGTAGTTTTATTTCAAAAGAGAGAAGTTGACTACACCACATCTGTCTGACAGGTTGGTATAGAATTTTGTCGAAAGTTTTTCTTCTCTTGTAAAGAATCATATAAAGTACATAATTAGCACTGAAACATATGAACGTAATTATTTAAAAAATTATTACGGGACGTAAGAAGATAATACCAACCATGAGAAGATAAACTTGAAATAAAAAAGAAAATAAAAGTCTATGTCAACCTGTGTTTAATGTTATGTAAAAATAATTACAGCATGTTGAAATCATAAATAAAAATAAATAATATTTTTAAAATGTATATTGGTTTCTATTTTTTTTTTTTTGCTTCGTCTTCCTATAAACTTTATAATAAGACACACTTCTCCATATTTCTCCACTCTCACTTTGCGAGAGTATGAAATGATCCGAAGTTTTCGTTTCATGTATTAATATAATGAGAGTCCTAATTTAGGAAGTTGTGTTTCTTCTTAGTTGGTTCAGGCAATCACAATATAAATATATATGTAATGTAGAATGTATGTGTGAAGCTCTAGTATAATTATTTTTTGTATTAACCTAGTGTTTTATTGGAAAGAGCAATGCACTAAGGGTCCAGTTAATCGTAAATAAAACTAGCACTTAGCGCTCGTATGTTTTTTTTTCTTCGTAAAACATTTTGTATTAGAATTTGAAGGTACCGCAAATGGTCTTGAAAGCTTCCGTGTACATTTACTAAGAATTTAGGAGCCAGCTATATATTTTTGCAATGTCCATACAAACCTTCGCACGCAACTTACTGCCATCAGTCTAAATTAAACGGCTTCTTAGATACGAGTACGATGTTTACTTTCCATTTTAAGCAGCAAAGAATTTCTCAGAAAATTTTGTTCGCTTGTAGTAAAGATGTTCTGAGTTTTATGTGTTCAACCTCATGTTTCTGTTAGTAATAGGGGTACTTCGTAAGTAGAAATGTTGAAGTTAATTGTAGTCTTAACATAATATGCCATATCATTTTTACAAGGCCAGCTTTTGCCTTTGCCTTCATTACGAAAAATACCCAAAGATATACACACATATGTATTTGTGTATAGACAGAATTTATAATTTGTTGAGTGAGCCTTAAGACAATGCGTTTTATCGCATTACTAAAGCGAGAAGCATGAACAATAGCAAGTCTGTAGAGCTGGGCGGTATACCCGTTGTAGTATATAAGGTTTTGGAAGAGAATAGATATATGTGGTTGAGTTTATTCTTCGATAAGTAACTGAAGAATAAAGCAACCCCTAGTAAATAGTGCAGTAATCTGCTAGTGTCCATTATAAAAATAAAGGTGATGTTCAGGATTGCGGCAGTTATTGAGGAATAAAGCTCATATCACACAGTATAAAAGTGTGGGAGATAGTGGTTGAATACCGATTGCGAGAAGAAAGCGAGGTCACCTAAAACTATTTCGGTGCGAAAAATATCGTGGTGTGCATAGAAAGGCATACATGTTATTCGTTAGTTTCAAGAAGACCTATGATAGAATATCAAGAACAGTGTTGTAGTGGGCACTGAAAGATAAGTGTGCGTGTGAAGTATACTAGTAACCTAGTAGTATCTGTGCTATGTAGGTACTAATGATCTAGGTCCTATGTAGCATCAGAAGTTGTATTTATTGTTTCTCATTCAATAGGACTTTTACAATTATTCCATTAATCTGCATTATAATATCTATCCACTGTTTGACATAGGCCAAGGAGGGATTACACCATAATCGTCACGTTTCGAAGGCAGATTGATAATGTCCATTTTTCTACTGATCTCTGAGACGATTTATTTTTACGTTTTCCACGTGAAAGCAAGAGGTAGTGACGTATTGTCTTCTTAACCTATAGCCACAAGGGCAGTTATCATTATTTATACATCATTCATCATCGTTTCAGCCTATTGCCGTCCACTGCTGAACGTAGGCCTCCCTCATTTTACGCCACAGAGTGCGGTCCTGTGCCGCCTGTATCCAACGACGCCCAGCAACCTTCACTAGGTCGTCTGTCCACCTAGTGGGGGGGCGTCCCACACTGCGTCGTCCGGTACGTGGTCGCCACTCTAGAACCTTTCTTCCCCAGCGGTTGTCGGTTCTTCGGGCGATGTGGCCTGCCCATTGCCACTTCAGCGTGCTAATTCTTCGTGCTATGTCGGTTACACCCGTTCGTCTGCGGATTGCCGTATTTCGGATTCTATCTCGCAGAGAAATCCCGAGCATAGCCCGCTCCATAGCACGCTGAGCGACTTTGAGCGTGGTTATGAGGCGTACATTTAGGGACCACGTTTCCGTACCGTAAGTCATCGCTGGTAACACACACTGGTCATAGACCTGTGTTTTCAAATTTATACATTTAATATATATTTTATACATAAAATTATTTATACATTTCATATTATTTTCTTTAATAATAATTCATTAATTTAATAATAACTCTCTCTGCCTACCCTGCAAGGGACATGGCGTGATAGTATGTATGTATGTATTAATTAATTACAATAAAATAAAATATATTTTATGTATTAGAAATAAGTTCTATACTGAATATGTAAATAATTTTATTTTGAGACAACTATGAAATAATTGTTACGTTTTAAACAGAACTTATTTCTAGTAATAAATATAAACTATATAGCTGACTAATTTGTATAAATAATACCTCAACTAGCAACTATTTGGTAACAAATAATAAAAAAGAAATTGGGATTCTCTGTTAGTCGCAGGTAGAAGGCTCGTTAACCTCGCTCTTCAGGCACACAATACGCGGACAGTCGTGAATTAAACACATGCAAATACACAATGACGTCAACACGCTCCTTCTAAAGCCTGTGTTGATTAAGCGGCGTAGTCTTTTTATAACATCTCAAGATACGAATATATAGTTTTCTAAACTAAAACCGATGATTACACCAATGACACAATTATTAACTAAGAATATAAGTATTACAGTACAAGAAAATAGCATAAAAATCGAATGATATTTAGTTTGGTGTCCTTATATTAGAAAATAAAGCTATTTTATGAACTTTTACTTGTCATTTCTGTGTTCACTTTTCTATTCATATCATGCTTCACACAATTCATCCATCTTTACTTTGGCCTGCCCTTACTCTTAAGCCTTCAATATTTATACTTAAAACTTTTCTCACAACATTACTTTCATCTCGTCTCATCACATATCCATACCACATCAGACCTTCACTCTTTAACTTTTCCGTCACTGGCGCCACTGATTTTTTTTTTAACATTCATTCCTTATCTTGTCTATTCTCGTCACGCCACATATCCATCTTAACATTCGCATTTCTGCTACATACAGCCGTCTCTTATCCGTCGCTTTTGTAGCTCAACAAACATTACGGCAGGCCTTATAAACGCCGAAGGCGACGTCACGGGTGGGTTACGGGTGTGCGTGCTTACGCCCCTCTGTCGCCCCGGACGGAGTGGTGCGAGGAGAGCGCCGACCGTAACCCACCCCAAAAAAAAACGCCTTATTAAGGTTTTATATATTATATATACACTTAAATTTTAAGAGTACTTGAGAGTTACATATTTTACCCATGAACAGTCACCATTTCATCCATCCCGCACCAATTCTATGAATCACTTCACGTTTTAGATTGCCATTGCTTTGGATAAGCGAACTGAGGTATCGAAAGTTCGAGCTGCTGGTATATGTAGATACTCTATCTAGAGATATGAGTGTTGCACTCTGTTTTCGTTCTGCTAAATTTTAAGCCAACATTCTCAATCTACAGTACCACTTTTCCAGCTTGCTTTGGACCTCAAGTATATCTTCTCCGATGAGAACAAGGTCGTGTCAGCGAACAGCATGCACCAGGATGCCTCTTTCTGTATCTCCGATGTTAAGGTCTCCATTATCAACAGGAAGAGGTAAGGACTTAACGACGTTCCCTTGATGCAGACCCACCTCAACACTGAATTCATCGCAGTTTCCAAGAGATTAGTTGATATACGACCTACATCATCGGTACTTAGCACGGACAAACTCTATATACTTCACAGGCAGAATAACTCCGAACTGGTTTTGGGTGACTACTCTTCTTTTTGCTTTCTTCAAACTTTCATTATTCCCTTTCTGCCACTCCTTAATTTTTTTTCTTCTCTTTCAGGACCTATTGATAATCTTGATTCCATCACCACATATCTCTATCAATCACACCTTTTCCTTTCGTTTCCCTAATGTTACTCTAGCTGTATACAGCTAGCCATTTCATTCCAACTTACATTCATTGATTTATCCTTTATATTATTTATTCCACCCATTTGATCTATCACATTTTGTATAAATCTACTTGCATACTCTTTCCTCTCATACATTCCCCATTTTACCCTAGAAGGGGAACCGGTTTTTGATAGTAAGTAAGCCTTCACCTCATGAAAGGGCTCAAAGTCGCTCAGCCTGCTATGAAGAGGGCTATGCTCGGTATTTCTCTACGTAATAAAATCCGGAATACGGCAATCCGTAGAAGAACGGGTGTAACCGACATAGCCCAAAGAATTAGCACGTTGAAGTGGCAATGGGCAGGCCACATCGCTCGAGGAACCGACAACCGTTGGGGAAGAAAGGTTCTCGAGTGGCGACCACGAATCGGACGACGCAGCGTAGGACGACCCTCCACTCGGTGGACTGATGACCTCATCAAGGTCGCAGGAAACCGTTGGATGCAGGTGGCACAGGACCGTTGCAGATGGCATTCTCGTGGGGAGGCCTATGTCCAACAGTGGACGTTTACGGGCCGATGGATGGATGGATGGAAGCCTTCACATCCCAGTCTGCTCAATCTACTTACGACTCTTGTTACGTCACATCCGCCCGTGGTGCAACAACCCTTGTCCATTTTCCATAGAGACCGATTGCAGCCCTGCTCGACCTACTATATATATACCACTGTGATCTCTCCTTAGTCATTTTACAACACGCGTGGGCAAGAAAAGGGGTAGTGAATTGTATTTTTACTCCGCCACTACAAGAATAACGAAAATAACTTAAGCAGCAAATAATTACTTGACGTTACTTATTTTTGATGTCAAAAGTTTTTTTGTGTTTATTTAATATTTTCCATATTAAAATGTAGTAATATACTTATAAGTAGATTTTATTTTGTATTTATTTAAAATTTTTCCACATCAAAATGTATAATAAGTAATTGTAGGTATGGCTCAAAGTTACATACATACACACATACATACATATTATCACGCCATAACCCTTGCAGGGTAGGCAGAGAGAACAGAGTGCCAGAGAACTCTATCCTTGCGTACTTCACTGTTGCTTCCTCAACATTCATAATTCTCTTCATACATGCTCGCCGGTTTCGGAGACTCTTGACTCCACCTTCCTTCAGAACGTGACCAATCTGGTCTAGGTTAGTCTCAGTCTCCCCCGGTTCCTAAATCCGGGTTAAAAGTTAATAACGTATTATAACTTTATTGAAAATATGTTAGTACATGTTAGTTGGTAGATATAACTTTTATTGAAAAGAAAATTACAAAGAAATTACATATTACATTAATATTATTAATTTTACGTTAAAACATTACTTAATTGCTAGTACCATATAGAATGAGTATTATCATAAATCTTATCATCTAAAAAAAAAAATTACTTATTATTAAAACCATCATTATCTTTAATCGGCAATGTCGCTCACCGACCTCATTTGGCTGGTAACTTCCCTAGGAGTGTGAGTGTGTACAATAAAACAAATGATTCTTTCTCTATATTTATTTTCTCATTAACTTTTATAATAGGTACTATAAACCGGGTTCCTTAATACTCATTTTTAATGAATATATGCTGTAAAAATATGTTTACTGGTGCCATTAAAGTTTTTCCTAAGAACGTAAAAGATATTTATAGTACACTAGCTTACCGAACAGACGGTACCTATTCTATAAAAATCTATACATATAAAATGCTTTGTCCTGAATAACTGACTGATAGATCAACGCACAGCTTAAACCGCTGATCGAAGACACCTAAAACTTGTAGGGCGTGTTCTTTGTATGACGTAGGCATCTGATAAGAAAGGATTTGACAAAATTCTACTCCTAAAAGTGTGAAAAAGGTGAACAAAATTTGTATGGGACTGATTGATTCCATGGTTGATAATTCCATGAT
Organism: Lymantria monacha; assembly: GCA_905163515.2. Classification (NCBI taxonomy): domain Eukaryota; kingdom Metazoa; phylum Arthropoda; class Insecta; order Lepidoptera; family Erebidae; genus Lymantria; species Lymantria monacha. The sequence continues at coordinate 15,712,604 of LR991083.1, forward strand.
TCATTCTACTTCAAATTTCGCATAAACATTCTTTAAAACAATTAATGACAGACGAATTTCGTATTTTATTTAAATTCATCCCCTACAGGGATTAAAAAGGAGTAGAAAGTTATTTTGGGGGTGATTTGCTTCGAAGTTGGTATCAATACTCCTTAGTACTATCTTTTTAAATTATATTTTAATGTGTTCGAAAACTAAATTCGATTTTATTCAAAAAATATTGAACTCAAATAAAAGCTTGCTACAATGCAAATACTTTTTAAATTTAGAATATCTCAAAGTCACATTATACGAGGTCGAGGCAGCTATATTGACTGGTTGTTCTCGAGCAGAGTCTGTATTTAGTCCTAAGATTCTCCTAACACCATCAAATCACCAAATTACCTCTTCGAATTCAAGAGAGTGCAGTTTACCATCACAGTCTGCTACGCAATGATCATAAACAAAACTCAAGGTCAAACTCTTAAAGCAATAGAAGGCATAGACATAAAGGAAAGCTGCTTCTCCCACGGCCAGTTGTATGTGGCATGCTCCAGAGCAAGCGCACAGAGTAGCCTACTGATTCTAGCACCCGAAGGAAAAGCAAAAAAACTGTTTACTGCCGTAGATTTATTTCATTTTATTTCCATGTAGAGATTTAAAGGTTGCTGTGTGGTAGCGGCTACGAATAGCACCAACCCTTACTTTGCTAGTGGATGTCGTAAAAGACGACTAAGAGCCTTATAATGACCTAGGCCAACTCCATCCGACGCCGTTTGGTCAACAATTACATTCCCGAGGAGGGTTGACGTCTGGAAGGCGGCCGGTCATAAAACTATTGCCATATGTACTATGAAAGAAAGGTACACATTATATCAACTCCAAGTAATTGGGATACGACTAGGAGATTAATGTAGAGATTTAAAGTTCCTTTAAATCTCTACACTATAATAAAACATATTATATTTTATAAGTATTCAAATATTGTGGTGGTGACTCTCCGTGTGGTGACGGAGTAAGAATACAATTAACCACCTCCCTATCTTATACGTGGGTGATCGAAAGAGACGACTAAGGGATATAAAACGAATGTAACATGTATACAAGAGAAGAAATACTTGAAACAAAACCCTAAACTTGAAACTATACCAACACGTCTGACCAGCGTGGTATAGTAGGTTAATTTCCTTCCCATTGCGGAGGAGGCTCGAGCCCAACAGTAGGATATCTATGAGCTGAATTGATGATGATGATTCAAACATTGGCATATAATAATTAACATGCTATAACAAAATTAATAACTCAAAAAAACAATTAAAAATCATATTGGAACCATTTTTGACATATACGCAGACGAAGTTGCGGGTATAAGCTATTCTAAAATAAAAGAAAATAACTTCTTAAAACATAATTGCAACGTTCTATATTTCAACCATATTTTAATTGTACCTCCATTGGAATATTAGCATAATTACTCAACTAGGCAATAAAAAAGAGGGTTAAGTTCTTCCTCATATCTTCTAAGCTTCTTTATTACAATATGACAAATTTTGTGTCGTTAGAAGAATTTTGATCTTCTATTAGTTATCAGATATCTTACGTCACTAAATATGCTACGGCCCATTAAATTCGTGAATCAGTTATTAGATATTTTAGTCAAGAGAAGAAATTTTCATTCTAAGTACGTAACTTAGATCTGGCAGATAGTATCGTATTTTTAACTTCGTAATACTATAAAAATATTCAGTGTATTAAAAATCTTAAACCACAAGACACCATAAAATATAAAATTCTCATTTTCGCAACCACACTATATTCAAGCGCCCGTCGTATACCACCAAACTTAATTAAACGCTTCTCGAATCTCTTCATTCGACGTCATTAGGCTCTCCACTCATATTTTACATAGAACTATACTGAAATATTGTAACCACAATGAACATAAAAACTTTTAACTGCCATTATAGCTCATAAATTTAGCCTCTTAAGCACATTCGAGTTATTATGGAGTTAATGAGCACAAATTCAAGAATGGTGGTACTTCTATACTTTTGAAACTGCTAAGTGATTGTTAAAGACTGATTCCTTCAAAGAAACGTATTCTTTTTATTCATAATATAAATTCAGAAAAAAAAGTACAACGTTGCTGTTGATATGAATACTTATTGTTTTTATTTCACAGCCAATCTTAAATGCTTATTCAACGTCGCACGATACGGGGTGACCCCAGGATCAAGCTCGAGACTGTCCAGCATCTCCAGCCGATTGACGTCCTTGGCATTACAGATGGCCAGCTTGAAGGCAGCCCGCGCACTGCTGTAAACCTCGTATAACTGGCCCCTCTGCTCGGCGTCGCGAAGACGTCGTCGACTGCAGGTCCACACTCGGAACCACCAGCGAATCCCTTACTTCGGGGGGAGATACTGTAGACGGGGCATAACCGCATTGCATCTGTATTAACCCGCACCATCACCCGCCAGGGGTAATGAGCTTAGCCAGTAACTCCCGATCGAGCAGACCCATAGCTCACCGCGAAAAAGCGGGAGCTCCGTTCACCGTGTGGCCCCTGCTGGGCTACTGGAGGGTCCGGGAGACTTATATCCGAATGTGCCTATGATCGGATAACGTCTTGACCTCCTCCTAGAAGCACCACACACGAGCTGCGTCATCGGGGCTAGCGGACGACAAGTCCACTATCGATCCTTCCCGCTATCGCACGCGCCTCTGCACAAAGCGCCTGTTCAGCAACAGAGGCCCAGTGATGCCGCCCACTCTTCGACTGCCCGCTCGCGATTGTTCTTCGTGAGGGACCCCACGCCCTAGACTTGGCATTATAGTGCGGGAGGGCCAGCTGTACGAGGCGTACCGCAGTGCACGGACTACCTTTCGGCTCGCCATCCGATCCCCCAAGGGTGCGAGTTGGCAGGAGATGCTGGACGGTCTCGACCGTGACCCCTGGGGTCGCCCGTATCGCGCGTCACTGAACAAGCTTCGCGCGCAGGGCCCCCCCTCACTAGATAGACCCTCCAGCCCTACTTCCTCTGTAGGGTGGTTGAAGAGTTGTTTCCACGGCAGTCGGAGCACACGCTCCCGGTCATGGCGTCGCCAGATCAAGACCGGGAGGCCGACGATAGTGTTCCGCCCGTGACGGAGTTGGAAGTGGGGGCGGCTGTGGCGAGGATCCGTTCCGCCAACACGGCCCCCGGCCCGGAGGGAATACCAGTCCGGGTCACGTCGCTCCTGGAGCACCTCGCCTCAGGCAATTGTACAACGCCTGCTTGGCGTCTGGACGGTTCCCTGAGTGCTGGAAGGAGGGGAGGTTATTTCTCCTGCCAAAGCCGGGACGGCTCTCGGATTCGCCGTCGGCCTACAGGCCCATCGTGCTCCTTGACGATGTGGGCAAGCTGCTGGAGCGCATCCTCGCTGCCCGCATCGTCCAACATCTGGGCGAGGTGGGGCCCGATTTGTCGGACGTTCAATTCGGCTTTAGAAGGAGCGTTCGACCATCGGGGCTCTGCTACGATTGAGGCAGACGGCCGCGGAGGCTGTCGCCAGCGGAGGAGTGCTGTTGGCGGTGTCTTTGGACATCGCCAACGCATTCAATAGCAGACTATTGAAATGGCAGACCATTCAGCTGCATCAGGGAGACGCTCTGATTTCATGGGGTGTCCTTGTACCTGAGGCGGCTGATGGCGGACTATTTGGAGGGGCGCAGTGTCCTCTGCGCGGATCCCGCAGGGGACATTGTGCGGACGCCCATGTCGTGCGGTGTCCCGCAGGGGTCGGTTCTGGGGCCGACTCTGTAGGACATCGGGTACGACTGGGCGTTGCGAGGGAGTCTCCCCCCCGGGCTGAGCTTGATATGCTATGCTGACGATACGCTCATCACAGCCCGGGGCCAGGACACTCGAAGAAACGGCGCCTCGAAGAGCCTGGCCACTCTCGGCACCGAGGAGATGGTCAGGCGAATCGAGGCGCTGGTGCTCAGGGTGGCCCTAAACAAGACGGAGGCCCTCTTATGTAAGGCCGCCTATCGGCGCCTCGATAGTTGTCAACTCCATCCACATCAGTATCCAGGCCCATATGAAGTACTTGGGCCTGGTGCTGGACGGGCGATGGGCGTTCTGGGAGAATTTCTGCCGAATTGCTCCCCGGCTGGTCGGCGCGGTGTCCGCCCTATCACGGCTCATGCCGAACGTGGGCGGACCCAGCTTTGAGGGCCGACGGCTGTATGCGGGTGTGATCTGCTCGATGGCCATGTACGGCGCACCCGTGTAGGCGAGGTCTCTGACCCTCCGGCTGAGGGCTTTTCTGTGGCGCCCTCAGAGAATCATGACGGTCAGAGCCAACCGCGGATACCGCACGGTGTCGACCGAGGCGGCAGGCGTGTTGGCCGGGACACCCCCGTGGGACATAGAGGCGGAGATGCTCTCCGACCTCTACCAGCGGGTGACCTCAGTGCGCGACGCAGGTGGCTCCCCATCGCTTAGCGAGATAGCCACCTGGCGCGCGGACGCCCGCCGAGACGTCATCGCTCGCTGGGCTACGTGGCTGGAGAGGCCTCAGCACGGTGTTCTTACCGTAGAGGCTCTCCGGCCCGTATTGACGGAGTGGATGGAGCGGCGGCACGGAGTCCTCTCTTTCCGGTTGGTGCAGGTGTTGTCAGGGTTGTCAGGGTGCTTCGGCAAATACCTGCACAAGATCGCAAGGAAGGAGTCGACTCCGTCCTGCCACCAGTGCGGCAGTGACGATGACACGGTGCAACACACGCTGGAGGTCTGCGTGACCTGGGCCCGGCAACGTTGTGACCTCGTCGCTGTCATTGGGGCCGACCTGACGCTGCCGGCTGTCGCGAAAGCGATGGTCGACAGCATCAGGAATTGGGACGCGGTCGCCGCCTTCTGCGAGGCTGTCATCTCGCAGAAGGAGGCCGTGGAACGGGTCCGGGTGGATTCCCGGGACCTGGGCCGCCGCCAGCGGCCGGGGTAGTGCAGGCGCGAGTATCTGCGCCTGATGCCGCCCTAACCGAGGCTTCGGGTGATCGGACCGGGGAATTGTCCGGTCACCCGACGTGAGGCCACCGCGTGAGGACGACGCCCCGACGGGTATGCCGCCGGGCGGGCCACCGAAGTCAAAGATCGGGTACTGCTGGCCCGCTCGCACGGCGAATAGAAGTGTTTGCAGGGTGGGTCCATGGGGTTGCGTGCCGCCTCTTCTGTCGCCCCGGGCGTTTTGTCGGGGCGCGACCACATCCATGGTCCACCTTGCGGGAAAAAAAAAAAGACTTGACATTATAGTCCCCCAGTACGAAGATTTTGCGTGGTGCCAATCGCCGTATCGAGGTATCTAAGATGGTTTTTTTTTTTTTTTTTTTGGGGTGGGTTACGGTCGGCGCACTCCTCGCATCACTCCGTCCGGTGTGACAGAGGGGCGTAAGCACGCACACCCGTAACCCACCCGTGACGTCGTCTCCTTCCACGAGACTACTGCCTCGCAGAAGGTTGCGACCGCGTCCCAGTTCCTGACGCTGTCGAGCATCGCCCTGGCGATGGTCGGCAGCGTCAGGTCAGCACCGATGATTGCGACGAGTTCACGACGCTGCTCTGTCCAAGCGACACAAACCTCGAGCGTATGCTGCGCCGTGTCCTCGTCGCAATCGCAGTGGTGGCAGGACGGTGTACTCTCCCTCCTGACGACCGTGTGCAGGTATTTGGCGAAGCATCCATGCCCCGTCAAAACCTGCACCAGTCGGAAGGAGAGCACCCCGTGCCGCCGTTTTAGCCACTGCATCAGTACCGGCCGGAAGGCCTCCACGGTCCGCACACCGAACCGAAGCCTCTCCAGCCGGACTGCCCAACGGGCAATGACGTCTCGGCGGGCGTCGACGCGCCAGGCGGTGTGCTCCCTCAGCGAGACCACACCGCCCTCCGCTCGCACCCCCAACATCCGCCGATACATACCGGCGAGCATTTCCGCTTCCAGGTCCCATGGAGGGGTCCCGGCCAACAGACACGCTGCCTCCGTCGACACCGTGCGGTACCCGCGTATGGCCCTGACCGCCATGGCTCTCTGTGGTCGCCACAGAAGAGCCCTGAGTCGGACGGTCAGGGACCCCACCCACACTGGTGCGACGTGCAGGGCCATCGACCGGATATCTAAGATGGTGAGGGAGGCTCCGATATCTGCCACTATTCTGTTGGAGAAGTAGACGCCGTATAATGTAACCTTGTCCCAATCTGCCGCAATATACCCATCACCCCTTTCCTTAAATAACAAAGATGGGGATAGGTACAGCGTGGAGGCGACGATTGCAAACAATCGGTCAGGTATGCAACACTGCTCTGTGGCTACGATTCCACCGACCAATCCCTCCGCCATGGCTTGCAATAAAAGGTCCTGCGTCGCGGCGGGGTGGTTGAAGTTGACTTACAGGAAGTAGTTGGACTCGGAAGCCATTAGTGTCATACCTAACAGTGCTGATTATATGTGCTGAGAAGAAGACAAGGAGTAAAGTCTATGCATATATTGGATAGTAATAACTTATTAAAGTAAGATAGACAAGCGAATGGCGTGTTAATAGAATGCCATAGCGGACAACTAATAAGTTAGTTAACACGCCATCAAGGCGCAAGCGGAGTCACTTAATAGGTTGAAGCATCATAACGATTAGATGTCATACACATTCATGTACTAGATGATTGTAGTGAATGCATTCCAGCTTTTTTATTAAAGATACCTAATGAAGTCCTCCTGTGATTATTGTTTTATAAAATAAACTAGCTTCTGCCGGCGGCTTCGCCCGCGTAAAAGGTTCCTTTCCTGAAGACTTTCATCACCTATTTTTATTTTATCCCTTAAGGGTAAATTTTTCTGGGGCGGCGCAGGCGCGATTACTTGCGCCTGATGCCGCCCTAGCCGAGGCCGCGGGTGACTGGATCGGGGAATTAGTCCGTCACACGCCGAGAGGCCGACCGCGTGAGGAAAGACCGACATCCTACCCGAGGGGGGGACGTCGGTCGAGGAGAGGGTACTCCTCAGGGGTATTCCGTCGGGCCAACCACTGACGTCAAGTCACTCTGCTCCGGTGGTTGGCCCAACGACGAAGGCGACGTCACGGGTGGGTTACGGGTGCGCGTGCTTACGCCCCTCTGTCACTCCGGACGGAGTGGTGCGAGGAGTGTGCCGACCGTAACCCACCCCCAAAAAAAAAAAAAAAGGGTAAATTTTTTAACATGTTAATGTCCTATTTATTTATATCTAATCAATAGCCTAAAAATAAGTTTCAAGCTTGTGGCTTTAAAAATGACGATACTTCCTTACATTCACTTATTTCATCCCCCTTTACAACCCTTTTTTTGCATTAAAAAGTAGTCTATGTCCTTTATCAGGCTACTACACTATCTGTGTACCAAATTTCATTTAGATTGGTTCAGTATTTTTGGCGTGAAAGAGCGACAAACAGACAGAGTTACTTTCGCATTTATATATTAGTAAGGATTTGATCGATCCGTAAAGAAATTAATAGATAATTGTCCATTGTTATTCTTTTTAGTGCTAAATGTTTGGGCTATTTGGGTTATTTATACTTGGGCTACTCTTTTTCACTGAGAAAATACTGCACAGATGGCGTAGTAGTTAAGATATCTGCACATCGTGCCAAGTGTCGGAGATTCGATTCCCATGCAGGACAATACTTTATGCGATTTATAAATTGTTGTGCTAAATATAATTTGTGACCGTTAATTATATATTTTTAATGACCCCACAATAAAGGGATTATTTCCTTAGTGCAGGATGTTGTTTTTAAAAAAAAATTGTCGTTGAGCAAGTTAGGTTCTCCACTAGTTTTGTTAAATTTGAGATTTCATGGATTCATCATTGGAGATTATAAGTCAGATTCACTTTAAGAGTCTTAAGATATTCCTATCAAAATAAACAATCAATAATAATTTTAGAAACTCCTAGACTAGGACAGATTTCATGACGTTTCTATACAGACAATTTACCAATTCGATACACTCATAGGCCATTTTGCATCCCCAATGGTAACCCTCATACTAAATACTTATTCGATTTAATATAAGAAATTTCATGCATGAATAAAATTATTTCTATTTTATAGTCAAATTATATAAAAAAAATTCATATCTAATATAGTTTCCAATTACTTTTACTAAAACTTCGTATCATATTAAAATTGTTATTTATAATATGGCTCAACAACATTTAAATATAAATTGAAAACATCTAAAACTAAATTATAAAACATTATTCGAATTTATTCAAATAGAGTATGATTTATAACTTAAAGTTAGAAAGGTACAACGTAGTTTCGCTTTTATTCTTAACACTAATTAGGATCAGTTTTAATAAATAATTGTTGCTACTAAATATTTAGTAGTAGTAGATTATGTAGATATATATTATATATCCGCATAATCTTACTTAGAGACTAAATAAATACCTACATATTTTAACTATCTATTAATTGATGTATGTATTTTTAATGGAAGGATGTAGGTACCGGGGGAGACCGAGACTAACCTACCTAGACCAGATTGGTCACGTACTGAAGGAAGATGGATTCAAGAGTCTCGAAACCGGCGAGCGTGTATGAAGAGAATTATGAATGTTGAGGAAGCGAGTGAAGTTTGCAAGGATAGAGTTCTCTGGCACTTTGTTCTCCCTGCCTACCCTGCAAGGGATATGGCGTGATAATATGTATGTATGTATGTATTTTTACTATTAGTGAACGATTACACTTTCATGTATGTAGATATGGCCATCCGACCCTCTTTGTTTAAGCTGAATTAAGTGTATTGTACTACGCCCAGTAGGTTCTGGAGCGACAGAAGGGTAGCGAGGTCCCATAATCCTTCATATTTCCCCTTTCTGTCAGTTAACCTTGCCGTTGGTATCGCTGCGTTGGCATTAATAACCCGCCTGGTGGCTGAAGTTCTAAGACTACATTGCTGTGCCTGATAAAGCGAATCATCGCACTAGCGTCACCCGATATTGACAAGTCAGTAAAAATAATTACAGTGAATTCCCGATACAGCTCTTCTCAGGACACAGTTACTTCGATCGTATTTGATTATTTGACTTAGTTTACGCACCCGATTACCCTTTCGGGATATTCGATTTAAAAAAAAAATATTATTTATGTCTATCCTCATCGTGCATAGCTTGCATAAAACTCACGAGGCTTTACCATTCTAATAATGCCACTACTTATAAAATAACTTACGTTCAGAATGTTAAGTGAAAGTGAAATCGATGGTGCGCTTCATTGGTTACGATTTTGCACGTTCATCGCCCTACTAAGTAGAGTAATATTTCAACCATTTGAAGTAGCATCAATTTGTTTCACTTGTCTTAAAATATATTCAGATTATGTGTGTTACATCCCTACATATTATCCGGTCCATGGCCCTGTACGGCGCACCGGTGTGGGCGGGATCCCTGACCGTCCGACTCAGGGCTCTTCTGTGGCGACCACAGAGGGCCATGGCGGTCAGGGCCATACGCGGGTACCGCACGGTGTCGACGGAGGCAGCGTGTCTATTGGCCGGGACCCCTCCATGGGACCTGGAAGCGGAAATGCTCGCCGGTTTGTATCGGCGGATGTTGGGGATGCGAGCGGAGGGCGGTGTGGTCTCGTTGAGGGAGCACACCGCCTGGCGCGTCGACGCCCGCCGCGACATCATTGCCCGTTGGGCAGTCCGGCTGGAGAGGCCTCGGTTCGGTGTGCGGACCGTGGAGGCCTTCCGGCCGGTGCTGATGCAGTGGCTAAATCGGCGGCGCGGGGTGCTCTCCTTCCGACTGGTGCAGGTTTTGACGGGGCATGGATGCTTCGCCAAATACCTGCACACGGTCGTAAGTAGGGAGAGTACACCGTCCTGCCACCACTGCGATTGCGACGAGGACACGGCGCAGCATACGCTCGAGGTTTGTGCCGCTTGGGCAGAGCAGCGTCGTGAACTCGTCACAATCATCGGTGCTGACCTGACGCTGCCGACCATCGCCAGGGCGATGCTCGACAGCGTCAGGAACTGGGACGCGGTCGCATCCTTCTGCGAGGCAGTAGTCTCGCGGAAGGAGGCGGCGGAGCGCGTGCGCGAGGAGCGTCTCCTCGACGACGCGAGCCGCCGCCGGCGACTGGGGCGGCGCAGGCGCGATTACCTGCGCCTGATGCCGCCCTAGCCGAGGCCGCGGGTGACTGGATCGGGGATTTAGTCCGTCACCCGCCGAGAGGCCGACCGCGTGAGGAAAGACCGACATCCTACCCGAGGGGGGGACGTCGGTCGAGGAGAGGGTACTCCTCAGGGGTATTCCGTCGGGCCAACCACTGACGTCAAGTCACTCTGCTCCGGTGGTTGGCCCAACGACGAAGGCGACGATCCCTACATATTTTCTTTGAATCATTGTACTAAATAAAATATATACAAAGGGAAAAGTTTCGTAATTTATTAATGAACTAATGCTTCGCTCACTATTATATTAATCTATATTTTTAATATTATATATACTGTTATTTTATATAAGCATTGTATGTATTTGTATATATGTGCTACTTTTTGTTAAACAACGCCGAAGCAAACGCTAGACGTCAAAAACATAAGAATGATGGATTATATAGCATGTGATTTGAATAGGATTTATCCACAGCTTTGTGGCCTTCATTTTTGTATAGATCGGTATAGATTCAAGAGATAGCACGGCATGAATGATAATAATAATCATTTATTGTAGGATAAGTCTATGTGTTAATAATAATAATATTAAAAGTTCATGCCTACTTTTGAATTGACAAATATTTTACTCTTTTATTACTAGTAGCTGGATAATCGAGAATACCTTGATATTTTTATTTTAGAAATAATTTAAAGAATATGAGAGCTAAAAAAGCAAATAATAATAAAAAATATATTAAAGAAAAATATACTTGAAAAATGAGAAAACCAAGAATAGGTTGTCTAGATTAAGGGGCTGCTCGATTTCCGAACAGATCTTTTTATTCTTGAAGGTAAATTTACTTTCATGGTCTAATTAATTTTTATTCATTCCCTCAAAAAAAACACTCGAAAACTAATAAAACGAAGTTTTCTTATAAATTAAATCTAGCTAGAGCGATTTATTGCCCTTCGACATTTTCTGCATGCGAAATTTCGTAGAAATCAGAAATTCGGAATATGTAGCTGTTACCGAGATTTTCAATTTATAAAAATATACAATAATTGCTCGTTTAAAATTAAAACCTCATTTAAATAAGATACGTTACTAGTATTACAAATTCAAAAAATAATAAAAAAAATTAAAATAAAGTAGCTTTTTGAGTCTATAATTACTTTTTATAAACACAATTCAATTTCCGTGTTGTGACGGAATAAGAATACAATTCACCACCCCATATCTTACCCGTGGGTGATCGTAAGAGACGACTAAGGGTATAAACGCATATAACATTTTTGCAAGAGAAGGAAAACTCGAAACAAAACCCTATACCAACACGTCTGACCAGCGTGGTATAGTAGGTCAATTTCCCTCTCATTACGGAGGAGGCTCGAGCCCAACAGTGGGACATATATGAGCTGAGATGATGATGATGATGATAAACACAATTCATACACATCCTGCACTAATATATAAACCTTCTATTGCGGAGAGCTTTATAAATTTACTATCTTCTGCCCGCGACTTCGTCCGCGTGGAATAGTCGTAAGTTAGCGTTAATCCAAAGTAACTATGCCTCTTACAATATTTAATCCCCATTTTCAAACCTTTACAACGCTTTTTTCAATTAAAAGGTATGCCTATGTCCTTTCTCAGGCTTTAGATTATCTGCGTACCAAATTTCATTTAAATCGGTTCAGTAGTAGTGCTGTGAAAGCAAGACAGACAGACAGAGTTACTTTCGCATTTATAATATTAGTAAGGATAATTAACGGATACAAAAATCCAGACTCAAAACAACAATTTGTTGATCAAAAAAAAATTATTGTTTTGCATAGTAATCGAATCCATGTTACACAATTAGTTAACTAATCGCGATTATTTATTTATAGTAATGATAAAATTTGAAATTCATTTTACTTTTCCGCTTCGATTATTGATAGATTTATGACTAAAAGTAAAGTTCCTTTTGCCACAAATATAAAGACCTTCACTAAGACCATTAGATTCAAGACACGTGTATATTCATCCAATTATCATTATCAGAGAAAATGTGGATATCTATTGTAATATAGAAGTACGTCACAGTCAGTTAGCTCTAGCAAACTTCAAAGCAATCTCACTTTAATTTGAAGTAAGGGTTCCATATCACATTTAAGATATTAGGAGGTTAATAGGCAAAGATGGTGAGCGTACATGTTCCCTTTGGAAGTTGGCTCTGTGAATAAATTTATGATATTTACTACGCCGCCAAGCTTCGTCATTTCTGTTTGTCGTTACGTATTGAAGTAATTTCATTTGAAATCACCACTTTGGAACATAATTTACAGTAAAATTAAATTTTTCATCATATGAAATTAGAATATTAGTAAAGAACGTGAATATTAAGAATTAATTTTAAACTTGAATTTGTAGTTCTTTTTAGTTCATTGTTATGTTGTTATGTTCTTTTTAAGATATGTAGTAAAATTTGCCATGCTGAGCTTACTATATTTGTTTTCAAATTTAACTTTATTTCTGAATAATTAATACCTACCCGTATACGTATACGTCCACTGTTGGACATAGGCCTCCTTACGAGAATCTCACATTGGACTGCATTCAACAGCTCCCTGCGACTGAATAATATGCTTACTAAATACTTTATAATACTCTATGGACGAATTATGACGTGATAATGGTTTTAATTATAGTACAATTACAATAGAGTGAAGTACGCAGAGATAGAGTTCTCTGGCACTCTGTTCTCTCTGCCTACCCTGCAAGGGATATGGCGTAATGATATGTATGTATGTATGTATGTACAATTACAATAAAAGCTAAGGTAACGCCATAATTAGCATTTAAAAAATTGTAACAATAGCATATGTAAAAATAAGATCAAATTAATAATCCAGGCTGATTATCGTACAAATTTAGGATTTGAAAACTTTTATTCAATCTCTATACCGCGTGGGGAATGGCGAATGGCACAATTCGTCTTAAGAACTTTGTTCATTTAACTCGTCTCGGTTTGACCCATTCAATCTTTTGTCATTAAAATTTCATAATATCTCTTTTGTCAATTTCACTATCATAAGTCTTCATTTCGACTTATTAGTAGATATATGTGTGCATATAACTTTGTTGATATAATATAAGCTTGGTGTAGCATATCTATTAAACTCTCTGTATCATATGAACTGAGAGGGTTAAATATGTTCCGCTACTGGGCTCGAACCTCCTCTACAATGGGAGTGACATGGACAATATTATATCACACTGATCAAACGGGTCGGTATTGTGTCACGTCGAGTTTTCCTTTTCTTGTATAGGTGTTGCATCCATATTATATCGCTTATTAGTTTTTTTTACGGACACCCAAAAGTAAGATACAGGTTGGTAAATTTTATTATTACTACTTCACCAGACGGACTATAATAAATCTCTATATAGATGGCAGAAAAATGTCATTAAATACATGGGTAATAGCTAAGTTAACCACGTGATACTAACACCACCTTTTTTGGCATTAAAGGTTTTAGAAACACCCCGTCCATTTCATCTGGAGCGACGGCAGGGCGGCATTCTTCGCCATAACCCACCGTGTTCCCTTGAACGTCAACGTGGAGAATCTCCTCTCTGATACACCTCGCTATTTCCTACTGCGCGACGACTTTCTCAGAAGGTAGCGACCACATCCCAAATAAACATCCTCTAAAACTGTAATATTGTTATTTATTATTATTTATTTTCTGTGAATTGCCAAGTAGTCATAACAAGGCTTTAGTGTAAATTCAGTCTCTCAATGGCATTAAATATAGCAACCACTATATTTCCCTCTAGTTATCACCCTATCACTTATTGTATACAACATAATTCTATGATTGACAATCTACAAAAATATCTACATTCTATGTGGCTTCTATGCATTAAATTTTTATCTATTGTTTTTTTCGTCCGTTTCAAAACTATACCTACTCTGGTTTTACCTTGATCTAACAAATAGTCAATTATAAAGTTTTATTGAAGGCCCTTAGTCTACAAGAGGTAACAAATAGACTTAAACTTTAAAAATGGGACTATTTTTTAGGTAATTTAAGCTAAAAATATTTATTAAATTTTCTCTAAAATAACTCAATGAGATACGTTTTAAGCATTATAAACCTTATCCCTTTACCTTTATCTATAAAATGCAACCTTAATCCTATGATATAACGATAATATTTTACATTTCGATATAATGTTTTCAACACAATCGCTTAACACTCAATGATATAATAGTTCTTTTCAAAACATTATTGCGTAATATACTGAATGAAAGATGTTCAATTCCATTCTGGCGATCAGGCAGCTGCCAGTCGTCAATAACACCATAAATTATACTTCATCATATCTGGTACCATTTGAATAACAAACACCGTTTAGTCTAATAATGAAGAAGGAATAATAATACGGTGTGTAACATTAGATAGTAGTCGTTCTATCTGTATTTTACCAGACTATCATAGTTCCTTTATATAGGGAATAGCAAAAGAAAAGAAGTGAAACTCGTAATATTAATATAAGTCCTTCTAGTTAATTAGATCTGTAGTAGGTCATATATTCTTCTATTCTAAACAAAGCTCGTGTCTAATAGTGGGACATGTAAGAACTGCAAAGAAAGAAAATCTTTCTTATAGCACAGGAAAAGACGGCAAGATATTGTATTCTTAATATATTCGCGTACCAAGATATGATTATGATAGTTTTCTTCTTTTCATCATTATTATCATCCTACTCAGGTCTGTGGCACAGGTCGATGTAAAACTCTTAGTCGTGTTGTACTTCACCCACTAGCAATATAAGGGTTACTAGTATTCGTAGCCACCACATTTAACTTTTTATATGTTTCTTATCTTATAGTACATCATCATCATCATCTCAGCTCATATATGTCCCACTACTGGGATCAAGCCTTCTCCATAATGGGACGGGAATTGATTTACTACACCACGCTGATCAGACTTGGTATTATTTCAAGCTTTCTTTCTCTTGCATAGATGTTATATACGTTTTATATCCCTTAGTCGTCTCTTACGATCACCCACGGGGAGGACATTATAGTACATCTTAATATAGTCATATACGTAAATTACGCGTCACGTTGTTTGTCCGCGATGGACTCCTAAAGTACTTAACCGATTTTAATCAAATTTGCACAGCATGTGTAGTTTGATCTAACTTAAAAGATAGGATAGCTTCCAGCTCAATTTATAGTCGCAATATTATTATATTGCAAATTATTTGTCTATTATTTGACAGTCACAATTATCTGTTATCTCCAAACGATTCTAACAGATGGCGGAATCTGTTGACTGGATTGTGTAAGTATTTAATAGATGGCGCTATACTAAACGTAAAAACGTTTCATATAAGCTACAATTTATTAACATAACCACCACGTGTTACTGAGGCTACCTTAACCACAGCAACGCGTGGCCGAGTCTGCTAGTATAATGTATACATTTATATGTATGTATCTAAGTATACACCGCTAAGTATAGTGTTGTAAAAGACGTTTAGAATCGAGACGAATTTATTTACACAGCAACACAACATCACATATTCTATATCCAAACCGCCTTTTCAATTTAAGTAAGCAACCCTTATCATTGAATCGTCTTAGAAACGAGTAACGTTAACGTAAGTGGTATCGTTATCGGACGACGTATCGGACACAGTTACGCACAAGCGTAGCTTTGCTAAAGCTTTAATATCACGTATAGCAGGTATACGAACGTTAGTTGACTTTTATGTCGACGCGTTATCAATTCGTAACGACCTGAATCCTGATAATGTTAGTATGTATATATCAGTAAACAAATGATATGTGTTAGTAGTGCCTGTACTGATTTTTCTATTGGTTATCAGTGATTTCATAAACCTATTCGAGTTTATCATAAATATCAGGCATCAAGTTTATTTTAGATTATATGCTTCATTGAATGTATTTTCTCTAAAATTACTGAGACATATTTTATTTGAGAGTGACCAATTTAATCAGTAGTTTTTTTGTTGCTTATGATAGCGAACTAGCAAGCAGCACACCTTATGGTAAGAGTTACTGCCACTCATAAAGCCTTGTAATACCAGGAGTACAGCTAGAACGCTGCTAACTAATAATCCCAAACCCACCCAGAAAGATGGGCTTTCGGCTCTCTCACTCACCGAACGAAGCACAGCAGCAGATTGGCACTGCTCAAAAGTCGATTTTCTGCGAGAGTGTGGTATTACTCCGGACGGACCAGCCCGCGGCTGTAGACAGGCAACTTTCAACGGTATGGTCCTACCAATATAAAATGCCTACCGATACAAGACCTAAACCAGTTGTACTGCCGGCTCTCTCACTCACCAAACGAAGCGCAATGGTACATTGCCATTACTCAGACGTCGATCTTCTGTGAGAGTGTGGTACCCCGCAAGGACCGGTCTGCGGCTGTAGGCACAGAACTGTCAACAGTGTGGTACTATCACTAAATAATCTCTTTTCAATACAGTGATATTTGAATAATCTCCTTAAGATGTTCTAATTTGATTATGACAAGACCCATTCAACTTATTCGCAATAACAATCCATCAATATTTTAAATAACGTTGCAGAATTTTTAAACATTTTGACTTTATTTGTTCTTATATAACAAACAAAAGTGAGGAGGATTTCGTCAAAATCTTTCGTCCAAAAAGATAAAACTCTTGTATAAGTTTTACCATCTTTGTGAACTGATCAAGTCTATACAAAGTACTTATCTCGAGTTAAGGCGTTGTGAATCTATATTTCTTTATTTATAAATATTTAATATACATAATAAATTTCGCCATAATAGCGAAAGTATGTACTTATGCTATTATGGCGAAATTTGTAATTATCACTAAAAGGAAGTAAAGAATAGTTTTAATTAAGAGTAGTTAATGGTATGCTTTACGTCACAATTGTAATCACTATTTACTACTTTTTACTCAGTTCTAATGCTAATGATAAAAGTAAGAGGAAATGTAGGAGATATTTATCATATTTATTCATATACTAGCGAACCCGGCACACTTCGTTCCGCCTAACAGTTAATGAATGAGATAAGCAGATTTCGATTAAATTAAAATTATTAAGTTATTTTTAGCTGTGTGGTAGCGGCTACAAATACTACCAACCCTTACTGTGGTCGTTGATGTCGTATAAGACGACTAGGAGCTTTATAACGACCTCGGCCAACTCCATCTGATGCCCTTTGGTCAACAATTACATTCCCAAGGAAGATTGACGTCTGGTAGGCGGCCGGTCATAAAACTATTGCCAATAACTTTTACAATATGTACTATGAAAGAAGAGTACATATTGTATCGACCCCAAGTAATTGGGATAAAAGTAGGAGAATCAAGAATAAATATGAATAATATATAAATTCAAATAATCAAGTATTTTAATAACGTCCCAGCAAGACGCAGAATTACCTTGTGTTATACGACATTTTCCTTCATATGCATTGAAAATAAACTAATTGGTCTCTGAGATTTGCTCGACCATTTCGCATTGTCAACAGCACGGCCTGCCTTGCTTTACTCTTGTGATTAAGAAGCACGGAGTTGGGCCATATTAACGCGGCGGTCTTCCCGTGTAATAAATTGTTCTGAGAGAGAGAGACTCGGTGCAAAAGTTACATAACAGCATACAACACGCCGTGGTCGCCATCTCCAGGCATACCAGATCCTGCACTTACTACACAGACACCCGTGAAGATGCCATCTGGAAACTCATGAGGAAGTCCATAGATCAGGATTCTGGTACTATACTGGAATACGTCAAGAAGATGGCGGTAAGACATAGAGACGAAAGGGTAATGAAAGAGCTTGGTCTACTACCCCATTAAACTAAAGTCAACACAAGCGTGGAGTCAATTACCATCAACCTAGACATAGACTTCCAAATTAAACAAACCATTAAATAAAACGTCACAGACATTATTATCATCATCACAACATCACAGAGGACAGAAACATCTACAAATAGAAGGGTTTCACCGACAACAAGACCACCAGCGCCAAGAAGAAACCCTAAAAGACATGTTGTCGCTCAACATCTATGACACATTAATTGCGCTCTTCAAGCTTTATCCAATTGTAATAAAGCCACTTCAAGAACATTAATTTTATAAACAAACCACCATAACAATTACATTAAATATAAAAAGAGCACGGACAAAAAGTCTGTGGAATAACATACTCAGAATAAAAAATAAAAAAAAAATTGTTCTTCCGCCGTGGTTACGTTCGTTATGTTTCGAATTCTAACTGCGTTACGGTTTTGTTGGGAAAGATTTGATTTTATTAACCGACTTCAAAAAGGAGGAGGTTCTATGTTTCATTGTATGTATTTTTTTTTTTTGTATGTTCAGCGATATTTTTGTCAATTGTGGGCCGATTTCTCCAGAGGTGGTCCCATTGTCACCAAGTCATGATCTGATGATGGGAAGTTATGGGAATTGAGGGCAACCCTCAAATTTTATAGGCACATATTATGTGTCTCATATATTTTCAAAAGCTCTTCAAATACTTGCATCTGGCAGTGATAAACTCATTTAGGTGAGCTGATGATGGAAGGTACATCTCCTTAACGGTTAGGAGTTGGAGGATAATTCTTTCAATATCATACGCACGCATAGAATTTTAGCTGTATTCTTTCAAATTAACGCCCGAGGAGGTCCCATTGTCACCAAATCATGATCTGATGATGGGAATTCTTGGAAATCGAGGGCAACCCTTAAATTTTATGGGCACATATTACGTGTCTCATATATTTTTTATTTAAAGTTATTCAAATATTTGCATCTGGCGCTGAGCTGGTGATGGAAGGTACATCTCCTTAGCGGTTAGGAGTTGGAGGATAATTCTTTTAATATGATATGCACGCATAGACCTTTAGCTGTATTATTTGAAGTTAACTCCCGAGGTGGTCCCATTGTCACCAAATCATGATCTGATGATGGGAATTCTTGGAAATCGAGGGCAACCTTTAAATTTTATAGCCACATATTACGTGTCTCATGTATTTTTCAAAGCAAAGCTATTCAAATATTTGCATCTGGCAGTGAACATTTCATTTAGGTGAGCTGTTGATGGAAGGTACATCTCCTTAGCGGTTAGGAGTTGGAGGACAATTCTTTCAATATCATATGCACGCATAGACCTTTAACTGTAGTCTTTCAAGATAATCACGTAAGCTGATAATGTAAGGTACTACTCCATAACGATTAGGAGTTAGGTAATTATTCATGTTGCCGATATATGGTCTTTGTTACGTTGGTAGACATACATAACATACCAAGCTGGAAAGATGGACCTTTTTCAATTTGCCTTTCTCAAAGTCGAACTGTTGTAAATATGTATCATCATCTGCAAAGCTTCTCTCATATTTCGCCACAAATTGCCAAACTTTTATTCTCCAGCAATTATCAGTTCGTTGAGTGATGTGGCCTGCCCATTGCCTCTTAGTGTGCTATTTCTTCGTGATATGTCGATTACACCCGTTATTCTATGGATTAGCGTATTTCGAATCCTATCTCGCACAGAAACGAGCGACCATGCCCCGTTCCATAGTACGCTGAGTGGCTTTGAGTTTTGTTACAAGACCCACATTTAGGGACCACATTTTCATGTCATAAATCATCACTGTTCATAGACTTGTGCCTTCAGACACTGAGATATATTAGGTGAGATGATCCTCTTAAGTTTCCTAAGCGCTGTCCAGTCGTATCGGATAATTATATAAAAATTTTCTAATTTAAATACGTACCTATTTAGAACCGCCGTATCCTTTGGCTTACGCTTTCTCCTGGTGTAGTCTTTTGATTTGAGTAGTTTATTAAACCCTAAGTCGTAAAAAGCTGTCCCCCTACAGTCTTTACACAACTTAGTCCAATATAAAACTGATCATTGGCAATTTTATTTTTGCCTAAATCAATGACAGCTTTGTTTAAGGCTTTATAAAGTACCCTGGAATTTATATACCGTAACCGCCCAATAGAGGATTAGCGGGAGCATTTTCCGTTCACTATCCCATAACCTTTCGTTGCCTGATATATGGTTGACTCAGGCGCTATAGCAACTAGCCCGCCACTGTCTTTCACTTTTGTGCCAATAGTGTCGTCATTAAATTTTATAAAAACCAAATCAGGTAACTAGCCTGTTTCAATTTGGTCACAACGAAGGGGAAGCCCACAAGTTTGGATATTATCCCTATTGCCCGCTTTATGACAGAGATATTGCATCTTACCATGACTCTGGAGCCTATGTCTAGTTTTAACAATTGCATCAAACCGTCACAACTATTTACATCACTTGGATGTTGGTAGTATCTCATACCTAAGTTGCTGCCTCACGTGACGCATCGATAGCACATGTGGTGTATACGCGAATTGATTGAAACAGTGAAATTTAAACCATTGCCAACGAGATACAGCATTTCATTTCCATTTTTTTTTAAATACGTTCTTTAATTTTTTTATTTTGATTCCCTACTTCTATTCTTCCTCGTACCACGTACATTTTAGTCGATCTACTCATGATGCTATATTTAATAAATAATTTAATTTATATGAACTAGTTAAAATTATTACTTAACTACGATTATTTACACTAAAAATTAAAAAATAATTAAACTTTTAAAAAAAAAATGTAAACCGACTTCAAAATAAGATCAGCCACAAACCATACTTATTTAAAACACTAAAAACCGAAAAATAAGATGAACTAAATATTTAATTCTTGTCTAATTCTAATTATGTATTAATTTTTATAAAATATAATTACAATGTATGCTAGAAATTCACTAACACGATTTGAAGTCGGTGCCAAGCCAAATAGGTATACTATATCACATTCAATCCACGCCAGGCTTGTGACTGAAGTGATCTGAACGCGCAAACGATTTAATCAATACGGGCCATATCCATATATGAAATTTTATATTGTAACGTTTTTCTGTTACGCGCCATATTTATTTTGAAGTGTAAAGCGCATGGGAGGGTTATCCGTGTGGTGACGCAGTAAGAATACAATTCGCCACCCCCTATCTTAATCGTGGGTGATCGTAAGAGACGACTAAGATAAGGGATATAAAACGCATATAACATCTTTGTAAGAGAAGGAAAACTTGAAACCAAACCCTACCAACACGTACATACCAACACGTCTGACCAGCGTGGTAGGTCGCGTAGGTCAATTTTCCTCCCATTATGGTGGTTATATATAGTAGGACGTATATGAGCTGAGATTATAAGCGCACAAAGGTAGAGAGAAGAGAGAGAGAGGGGCAAAGAGGGAGAGAGGCAGAGAGGGGAGAGAGGCAGAGAAAGTGAGAGAAGATTTTTAATAGTGGCAGGACTATGCTGTTGACAGTTCTCTGTCTAAGAGAGGCAAAGGCAGAGAGGGAGAGAGAGAGAGAAGGGGAAGAGAGAGAGGGAGAGAGGGGAGGAGAGGGGGGAGTTCTCGAGTTATAAGTGTTGTAACTAACACAACTTTCTTTTATATATATAGATATTTTACGACTTTATAATGTATTAGCTTCTGCCCGCGGCTTCGCCTGCGTAAAAGGTTACTTTCCTAAAGTTTTTCATCCCCTATTTTTATTTTACCCCTTAAGGGTAAACTTGACATTAACATGTTGTAAACATGTTAATGTCATATTTATTTATATCTAATCAATAGCCTAAAATAAGTTTCAAGCTTCCGGCTTTAAAAATTACGATACTTCCTTGCAACTTTTCATGCCCCTTTACAACCTTTTTTTGTATTAAAAAGTAGCCTATGTCCTTATCCCGTCCCTATTAATCAGGCTCTAGACTATCTGTGTACCAAATTTCATTTAAATCGGTTGAGTAGTTTTGGCGTGAAAGAGCGACAGCCAGACAGACAGACAGAGTTACTTTCGCATTTATAATATTAGTAAGGATTACTGGGTCACTATATTGTTGATATTTCGATCTATTTATTTTGCATCATATTAAAGCTTATGCTATGACAAACTATTTATTTATTAGAAAATAAAAGTTGTTTTCCTTTTATCTTACATACATACAGACATAGCCTCACGCCTGTTTCTCAGAGGGGTAGGCGGAGACTACGGATTGCCACAAGCCACGATCCTGACATACCTCCATCGCTTTATTCACACTCATCACAGTCATCATGCATGCTCCAGGGTTACGCGTACTTACATTACTTAATCTGACCATTCGCCAACACATCTTCAATTTGATCCAGAAAAGTAAAAAGTGGTTTTCCCCTTGTATAGTAATCGTCCCACTCACACTCGCTTTATATACTTGTTTAGTCCATCTTTCTTCACTTATTCTTTTCACGTGTTCAAACCACCTCAGCATACGCGTTTTTATCTTTGTCGCTACTTCTCCATTCATATCACAGAGCTCTCTTATAACACTAATCCTAATTTTATCTTTCAGACTAATACCACACATTCTACGAAAAGCTCTCAGCATTTATTCTACTTTCATGTCTTCTCTGCCGAATCTAACTTTCACTGCCATACACAAAAGTGGGCACTAATACTCCCTTATGTACAGCTAGGCGTGCCTTTTTAAACACATCCCTACTCTTCAACAAAGCGTACAGTGGCCCATTCACTATAATTAATAAAATCATCATCATCATCACAGCCCATAAATGTCCCACTGTTGGGCTCGGGCCTCCTCTGTAATGGGAGGGGAAAATTAACCTACTATACCGCGCTGGTCAGACGTGTTGATATAGGATTTTGTTTCGAGTTTTCCTTCTCTCGCATAGATGTTATACGCGTTTTATATCCCTTAGTCGTTTCGTACGATCACCCACGGGTAAGATATGGCGTGGTGTATAGTATTCTTACTCCGTCACCACACAGGAAAATAATTAATAAAATAAAATATATAAATTTCTAAAAAAAAAAATATAACTCTTATATTATTCTAATTTAATCTATTTGCTATAGACTGAAGACATATTACAGAATTTTGTAAAATTACTGTTTCAATAATATTTTTTCTTATCTTAACCATCCTGTGACCATTGAGGCAAGCAATTGTAGGTACTGCTATAATTGTCTTTGACTGTTTTTTTTTGTATATATTTTCATAAATATATTCTCTCGTTAAAAAAGGATCGTCCTTTTGTTTTTCCAAATATAGGATACCAAATTTTCATATACTGATACGATTATTAAAATATGCAGCAGCAAATCCAAACTAGACCCAAATTCAATATTACATTTGTTCTCATAAATCAAAGATGTATTCATGTATTCTTTTGTGTTTGTAACCATTAGTAGCTAAATCAATAATCTATCCATCCATCTATCAACCTATCAACGTTATACTGGATAAAAGCCTGTTCACGTAAAATCATTCTGTGGCGTCTACATCGAACGGTTACCTGTATTTTTTTACTCTATGTATAATTATATGCAGAATGAAACTCGATAGTTTAAATAAATTTCAATGCGTAACAATATTAATATTATTAATTATACTCTAAAACAGCGGACAGCTGTTGTAATAAGTCTGATATATATAAAAATTATGAACAGAATTAAATACTTTGTTCGAATTTACGTTCGTATGTGAAAGAAACACAAAATGTTTGAAAAGTATTTATGCTAATTTATGCGTCTTAAACTTTTAGCATGTATTTAATACTTCATTCACATGAAAGATACCTTCGGTAACTTAAGTATCTTTCTTATTTGTTTACCTAGATATCCAAAGAAACTGTAGTCTCGTTTGTATTGCGCCTGATGCCAACCTAGCCGAGGCCGCGGGTGACTGGACCGGGTAATAGTCCGTCACCCGCAGAGAGGCTGACTGCGTGAGGGTGACGCCGCGGCAGTTTGCTGGGGCGTCGACGGGGAATGGTACCCGAAAGGGTAACCCGCCACGGATGGCAAGGAAGCGGTACCAGTGGCCGGCTCAATGTCGATGGGGAAGAAATACGGTGGTGGTAAAAATCCGCGGGCCGCATCCGGCCCCTGGGCCGTATCAATAAGGCCTGCGATCGCAGTGATTTTTAACAACCATATATTACCGTATACTATACAATTCAATAAATAAAATTTTATAATAATTCAGTTACTTTTTTTAATCTGGCCCGCCTACGAATTCAAAATTTAATATATGGGCCTCTGCAGAATTGAGTTTGACACCTCTGATCGAATGCCTTGTCTTATTTTATTCTTGCATATTTCTATATATTCAGACACTGGGCAACGGCTTTTACGATTGTCATGATATTTGATTGCACAGATAGCGTAGTGATTAAGATACCGTGCTACAATGCCAAATATCGTGTGTTCAATTTCTACGTAGTATAAGTATAATACCTTGTGCTATAACAAATTGTTGTTCTAAGTTTAGGTGTAAATTGTCGCCGCCAAATTAAATGTTTGTAGTCTCCCTCAATACAAGGGTTATTTCCTTAGTATCGGGTGATGTCTTTCAATAAAACAAAGGCATGCAGAAGGTTTTCGGGGCAATAAATTGATCTAGAGTATTGTTTATAGAAAATATCGTTTTGTCAGTATTTTATGACAATAAAATTAATTAATGACAATATAATTAGAATATCAAAATTAATTTACCCACTATTATCAAGAATAGTGAATACTACCGAAGTAATAGGTAGTTCAATGGTCTAGGCTGGTTCAGGGAATACTAAAGAATGAACTAAATAAAACCAAAGTATCCAGCAGTGGTGAGTCGTATTTATCGTCACTGTGAAATATCAATGATAATTTAAAATCACATCTTGTAACAGTGACAACCAAATACCAGTAGCAGCGACTGTGATCTGACGATATATCTTATAAAAAAAAAAAAATGACGAGCCCGCTGAGTTTCTTGCCGGATCTTCTCAGTTTGTGGCGGCTTTCCGATTCGGTGGTAGATTAATTTAAAAAAATATGTAATATTGACAATATGTAAGTGCCCTTTTAGGTCTTATGCATAATAAATGATTTGATTTGATTTGAAATATAACTGTGACTGTGACTATGACGCACGCAGCAGTCTCGTAGTTGATGAAACGCCGCGACTGTGACAAAATATTATGTTTGTCACATTGTTGCAAAATTAATAATAACAATTAATCTTTATATACATATAATTTTTCTGTACGTGTGTTGACAGTGAACTCCATCTTAACGGCTGGACGGATTTTTTTGAAATATTTTATGTGTGTTCGAGGGGATTCGAGGATAGTTTAGATTCGCAATTGGACCCAATAGGTGGCGCCGTTGTCGTTATGTCAAACGGCTGGACCGATTGGGATGAACTTTTCTATGTATATTCCAATGGGTTCCTGGATGATTTCAAAACACAATTGAACCCGATAGGTGGCACTGCTGTCGGCATATCGCTTAAAGCATTTCCGGGCAGGACGACGTCTGCCAGGTCAGCTAGTATTAATATATAGTTAATAATTATTAACTATTCAATTTTAATTTCGGTGGTGAAACAACTACCTGCCTAGTATTTTATCACAGTTAATTGATACTAGTATTTTTAAATCACTGTCGCTGTGATATCTAGTGTCTGATTTTGCCTAGTATAATCCAACTCCAGTATCCAGTTTTTGTTTATCTACATGACCTTGTTCTATTGCTCTGAGTGATGATCCAAGGATGATCTACAAATACTTTATTAAAAATATTATAAATATTGATATCCGTAACGAAACCATATCGTGATCTAACTTGACGACTACACCATCTATCGAGTTAGGTGACATTACCGAAATGGTTCTTGCATGGGTCGTGAAGAAATAGAAATAGCTCGGGATATTGTACAATCACTTAATCCAGACAGCCTCGGTACGATCCTTAATATACTATTTTTAAATAATTTTTCCTTTAAAAATTTTCATCATTATATCATGAAGCATAAATTACCAAAAAAAAAAATAGAACCAGGTTCAGTTCATTTAGATATTACAGAGTAATAAAAACATTAAATCCTAAATAAGTAACAGATATAAATCAAACAAATATATATTACAAAATAACGTAAAATATTTTCCAATATCAAAAAATTGTTGCTTTATGCAAAAAAGGAACAGTATGTAATCCAATCTCCTGTCTAGTCGTCGAGAAATCGTTTTTATTTAACACCCTCATTTTATATTTATAGACTAACATATATCAAACAAAAATCAATATGATGGTTGCTCGACATACTTCAATCTAATATTTATCTGACGACTTTGGATCAAAGAGAAAAATTTTTGAACATGACCTATCTATATTGTTTTATCACTGATGGTGGCAAATGAACAAGCATTATACCATTTTTTTTTTTTTTTTTGGTAGGCTATGGCCTGGTCACACGTCGCCCGTACCATCCGGGGCAACGGAAGGGGAGCGCGTGGCCCCATAACCCACCTTATTCCCTCCCCATCGCCATTGGGCCGGCCACTGGTACCGCTTCCTTGCCTTCCGTGGTCAGCCCGGCGGGTTACCCTTTCGGGTACCATCCCCCGTCGACGCCCCAGCTAACTGCCGGAGCGTCGCCCTCACGCGGTCGGCCTCTCTGCGGGTGAAGGACTATTCCCCGGTCCAGTCACCCGCGGCCTCGGCTAGGGCGGCATTAGGCGCAAGGCATTATACCTGATGGTAAGTGTTACTGCCGGCCATTTTTTTTGCGGTGGGTTATGGATGCGTTTCGCCCCGCTAATGGTGACGGAAGAGACGGTGCGTGACCCCATAGACCCACCATGCATACTCCTCTCTTCGCCGTGCGAGCGGGCCAACGGTACCCGATCTTCGGTGGCCTAAAGTGTTACTGCCGGCCATGGACGTTTGCAATCTTTAAGTGGTACAGCTAGGTACTGCCTAACAATGAAACTCCCAAACCCAATCAGAAAGTTGACTTTCCGGCTCTCTCGTTCACCGAATGAAGCGCAATAGCACATTGCCATTGCTTAGACGTCGATTTTCTGCGAAAGTGTGGTACTACCCCGAACGGAACGGCCCGTGGCTGTAAACAGAAAACTATCAACAGTGTGGCCCTAAAACTATTCATCATCATCAAAGCCCATAAATGTCCCACTGTTGGGTTCGGGCCTCTTCCACAGTGGGAGGGCAATTAATCTACTATATCCCTTAGTCATCTCGTACGATCACCCACGGGTAAGATATGGGGTGGTGAATTGTATTCTTACTCCGTCTCCACACGGAAAGTATTACTATTACATAAGTTTAATTTACAATAAATTAACTCTCGCCGTTTGCAGTAATTAATAAAATAAATATAAGCACACTAGCACCGATTTCAAAGTTTTAAACATGAAAAAATACGTTATCTCGGCTAATATATATCCCACTGCTGGGTTCGACCCTCCTCTACAATTGAAAATTAATATAACCTACTATACCGCACTAGTCAGGAAAATTGGTATAGGGTTTTATGTTGCGTTTTCCTTCTCTTGCAGAGATATAAGCATATTACATACCTTAATCATCTTTTACGACATCCACGGGCAAGAGAGGGAGTGTGTATTGTATTCTCACTCCGTCACCACAAGGAAATATATAATTATAGTTATATAATTACTCTTTTATATTTTATTTTCTATTATCTCTACGGAAAATCTGTGGAGTTAGGCTAAAACGATCGCATTCGTAACGACGACGTAAGAGAGCGAGTAGGTATAAAAGACAGTATTGGTGTAAAGATGCGAAAGGGAATGCTCCGATGGTTCGGACATGTGGAAAGAATGCCGAACGAACGTCTGGTTAAGAAGATATACAATGCGAAAGTGGAAGAATGTAGGTACCAGGGGAGACCGAGACTTACCTACCTAGACCAGATTGGTCACCTACTGAAGGAAGGTGGAGTCAAGAGTCTTCGAAACCGGCGAGCATGTATGAAGAGAATTATGAATGTTGAGGGAACGAGTGAAGTATGCAAGGATAGAGTTCTCTGGCATTCTGTTCTCTCTGCCTAACCTGCAAGGGATATGGCGTGATGATATGTATGTATGTATGCACTCTTTAATAACTACTGTAACTAATCTAAAGAGGTTATTTAGAGTTTTATTTCTTATACATCATCTAAACTTAGTCAAGATGACTTCAAGGAGAAAATATACGCCTATAAGTTGTATACACCAAATATACAATTTTCAAGGTCTCATATAATAATTCAAATATACAATTTAAAATCATAAGATTATTAACCTTATTTAACCATTCTAAGCATGTTAAATGTTTGTCAAGTTTTGATCTTCAAACCCATTACAGTTATGTGGGTAAGTAATCAGTAAGCATTACAGGCCTCTAAAACGTTTGACGCGCTCGCGCCTAATGTCGGCTGAGAACGACAGCTTAACGTACAGCGACCGGTCATTAATCAAGTTTAAACTAACCGTTGACAGTGTCACTAAATGTAGCCATCTTAACGTTTTAGTATTTTCTTTTAATATTCAGTTTTATCATGGTTATCTATGTTATGGGAAGCTGTTCTATTCATACAGTTATCATCTCATATCATCATCTCAGCTCATAACAAGTCCCACTATTGGGCTCGAGCCTCCTACGTAATGCGAGGGAAATTAACCTACTATACCACGCTGGCAAGACGTGTTGGTAAAGGGTTTTGTTTCAAGTTTCCCTCCTCTTGCATAGATGTTATATGCCTTTTGAATCCTTTAGTCGTCTCTTACGATCACCCACGGGTAAGATAGGGGGTGGTGATTTGTATTCTCTTTTCCGTGTGGTGAAGGAATAAGAATACAATTCACCACCCCCTATCTTACCCGTGGGTGATCATACGAGACGACTAAGGAATAGAAAACGCATATAACATCTATTCGAGAGGAGGAAAACTCGAAATAAAACCCTTTACCAACACGTCTGACCAGCGTGGTATAATAAATCAATTACCGTGCCATTATGGAGGAGGCTCAGCCCAACAGTGGGACATATATGAGCTGAGGTGATGATGGTGATGATAATGATACAGAACAATACTTTGAACAATCCAAAAAATATTGTTTTGAGTCTGACTGTAAATTGTGCCCTTTAATCGTATCTTTATAAAGTCCGTCGTAATATAAGGATAATTGCCTTAGTGCAGGATGTTGTCCTCAAAAGTAAAATATGGTTATCACAACAAATGTCTACTTTCACTTCTCAGTATACATCAGGCACGAATAAGTAATATATTTGAACAAAATAGATTTTTCATTGTTCTTTCAATTTAATTTATCCATTTCTTTTTAACTTTAATTTAATGTCCACGGTCTCAAATCTTGTTTTGTCTCGGACGATATCTTAAGTAAATCGATTGTCTTTTCCCAGTGCAAGAAAACTAGTTATCTAGTTTTTATTTACTTGTATACAAGTTAAAATTGAAATTCTCATTTGTATAATTTTTTTATATAAAATGGTAAGATTATAAAAATGTTTTTATATATGTTGATTCTTTTTTCAAAATGGTGGTAATATGGCGATTGTAAATGTAAAAGAAACATATTTTAAATATTTGAAAAACGTTCGAAATTCTTTTAAAACCTTTTACGACCCTTGTAGAAATTATTTTTTTTTGTCTGAACAATTTTTTTATCCGATAAATTTAAGAGTAATCTAAAGATTGTGGATTTAAGATGTGCGGTGAGCATTTATTCAGTTTTTAGGCACTCAAAGACAACGTACGAGGTCTGCAGTTAGAACCTTTCTGTCATTTAAAGTTAACGATATGAACATGTTATTTTAATTCCGCGTAATAAAGTATGCCAGACATGACGTAGCATAAGAATATAAAGTATCATACCACCTCATTTCATCATTAAATCCCAAAAACCGACTGACGGATTAAAAGGAGAATGGTTTGAATCACTCCCTTGAAAAAATTGTGATACTAACAACTATCGCCAAGCGTTGTGATGACGGAATAAACCTCCTTAGGTAGGTCTTTCACACAATAGGTGACATCAATAATAAATGGATGGATTGACTATTTGTATCTATTAGGAATATTAACAGTCTTTTTACTGTTATCGTAAAATTATTTGTAAAATATTTTTAATAGCTCTTTTTATCCTATCCGTGCTTCAAAAATGAGATTTCATAAATGCCAGCACATACATGCCGCTCATCGGTGTGGTGAGGAAGTAAGAATGTAATGATTTCCACCCCTTCCTTTTCCATGCGTGATCGTAAAAGATGAGAGACATAAACAGATAACATCACTGCAAATAAAATCACTGGATAAGGTATTATACCAAGCCATCTGACCACCCATATATTAGGTCTTTGAAAGAAGGCTTGAGCCTATCACAGGGACATAGATAAGCTGATAAGTCACATGCCGGCAGCACTGGAAAATTAAACAATAAAAATATATGCATATATTTAAATTCCGTGTGGTGACGGAGTAAGAATACAATTTACCACCCCCTGTTTTTTTTTTTCTCTTTTTTTTTGCGGTGGGCTATGGACGTCGCACCCCGCCAAATCGGTCCGGGGTGACGGAAGAGGCGGCGCGTAACCCCATTGACCCACCCTGCAAGCACCTCTCCTTCGCCGTGCGAGCCACCACCCCCTAGATTGCCCATGGGTTACCGTAAGAGACAACTAAGAGATATAAGACGCATATAATATCTATGCAAGAGAAGGAAAGCTCTAAACAAAAGCCTATACCAACACGTCTGACTAGCGTGGTATAGTAGGTTAATTTCCCTCCCATTGTAGAGGAGGCTCGAGATCAACAGTGGGACGTATATGAGCTGTGATGATGATGATGATATTTAAATTAGAGAAACGTCATATACTGTAAAGAATTAACTCTACATTTTGACCGACCCTACTTGATTCACCCTTTCCTCGGGCTTGTTCTAATTAGTGTTAACCGTTATATAATTTTACTTATTTTATTACATCAGGTACATATATAATTTCAAAATGAAACCATCTGCCGCACGAGTTTTGATTTTAACATACGTAAATATTCAGTTCTCTAATTATTTTTTCATTAAATTAAAATATTCATTTTAAAGTTTTGATTTATTACACTGTATGAAAATAGCAATAGCACAAAATACATTAAGGCTTAATGCATCGCAGTTATGGAATGCGATTCAAACACTTTTAGGTACCTCCACTCTGAAATTGCGACCAACGAACTGTAAATAAAAATCTAACGGTTGCGTCTTCGGCTCTTTGAAACAGATAAATGAATAACATACATCGTTGATTCCTATACGAGTACGAATCAAAATTCATGCTTTTGAGTATTCAATATTGCACAGGTTGCACTTAGAGCATTAATATCGAATGAAAAGAGTGAGAATTTTGTCTGTGTTCAGTCATTTTTAACATTAATCTTCGTAATGGGACATGAGAAACTTCACATGTAGTTGGATAGCATTCATAACCTTATTTATATTTATAGGTACTTAAGAAATGATTTTTGTTTCGAGTAAGTAATATAATTATGTATTTTTTTTTTTATTGCTAGTGGTGGCAAATCAGAAAACAGCACACCTGATGGTAAGTGTTACTGCCGCCCATGAACCTTTGCAATACCAAGGGTATAGCTAGGCCGCTGCCTACCAATACAAACCCCAAACCCACACAGTTCGGCTTTCAGGCTCTCTCGCTCACCGAACGAAGCACAGTAGCACAATGCCATTACTCAGTCGTCGATTTTCTGCGAGAGTGTGGTACTACCCCGGACGGACCGGCCCGCGGCTTTAGATAGAAAACTGTCAACATCGTGGTCCTACCACTAAAGTAAGTTTTTTTACAGTTTGGGTGATTATTTTACAAGGCGATGAAAACATCTGTAATAATAATGACATGTTGGACATATGCCTTAGTTTTCCCGTGACCATGGCTACTAAAAACTATCCTTATGATAATAAAAAGAATATGAACACTTGATAAATTTTCATGTCTAAACATAGTTTATTTTTACATGTATTATAAAAAGCACAACTACCATCGCAGTTAGCTCAGTATTTACGTCAATGTTACTACTTATTGTCCCTTACAATGATTTAAAAACACGTCATCATCATCATCTTAACTCCTATAAGTCCCACTACTAGGCACGAGTCGCCTCCTAATCAGGTGGGATATTTATCTATTGTATTACGCGGGTAATATAGGTTGATATACGGTTTTATTGTCTAGATGTTATATGCATATTATATATTTAAGTCATCTTCTACGACACCCATGGGTAAGAATTGGGGTAGTAAAATATATTTTTACTCCGTTATCACGCGAAAGGATAAATAATTATTTTCTTAAAATGGAGGAAAGGAAGGAAGACCCACCACTTTCCCACGGTTAATCAATATACCGTACACCTCAAGAAAGGAAGGAATACGGGATGGGATCAAGGTGGAATAGGATATAAGAAAATCTTACTCTTGTGATAAGCACCCTCTAGAACTTCGAATAAAGATTCGACGTGTTTCGCCTCTAAACGAGGGATCCTGAGGACGGTTCGGCCTCAAATGCGCGCATTTCATCATTATTCCTCCTCCTCTATCCTTCCTTTCTTGAGGTGCACGGTATATTGATTAACCGTGGAAAAGTGGTGGGTCTTCCTTCCTTTCCTCCATTTTAAGATAATAATGGTTTGCCGCTATGTATCGCCTAATTCAATCAACTAAATAATTATTTCTAAATAAAACACTCCTTATATAAATCAGACAGGATGCAACATGAATATTTTCTAGTCTTTCTTTTTTTGTTTTGAACAATAGCATGCATAAATGAAATAATCCTTGTATTGCGAGGAACATTAGAAACATAATTATTGGACACAAATTACACCCAAACTCAAATTAACAATTTCTGAATGGCACAAAGTTTTATCCTTTTTTTTGGTAGGCTATGGTCCGACCACACGATTTCCTTTCCATCCGGGGCGACGGAAGGTCGGCACGTGGCCCTATAACCCCCGTATTCCCTCCCTGTTGCCATTGGGTCAGCCATTAGTACCGCTTCCTTGACATCCGTTGGACAAAGTATTGTCCTACATATGAGTTCAACCCGCAACACCCAATTATAACCCAACATTTGTAATAGCTTTTTACATCAGTTGTAATACTAATAAGTGAATATGTAATATGATTACTATATAAAAAATATATAGAACTTATATACTTAAATAAAGTTATATTTGCCACATACACTTGATACTTGATTTCCCAGGTGACACGTACAATGCATAGCTAATAGAATATTTTTATTTTGCTGATATAGTTTCATAATAGTATCGTAGTACCACATTTTTTTTAACCGATCGTGCAATGACATATTATAAGTAATATATATCAATGATTATAATTAATATAACACAATAACAAGTAAGGAAAAATATATGTGGGGTGACAGAGTAAAAATATTACTACAACGACTAAGCTATGCATATATCTATGCAAGAAAATATAAAAAATCATCTATGCAAGAAAATATAAAAAAATAATCTTAATAGCGTAGTATAGTAGTTTAATTTGCCTTCTATTGCAGAGGAGTCTCGAACACACCGAAGCTATAAGAGCAATAGTGGTAGGACCACGCTGTTGACAGTTTTCTGTCTACAGCCGCGGGCCGGTCCTTCCGGGGTAGTATCACCCTCTCACAGAAGATCGATGTCCGAGTAATGGCTATGTGCTATTGCGCTTCGTTCGGTGAGCGAGAGAGCCGGAAGCCCAATTGGGTGGGTTTGGGGATATTATTGGTAGGCAGCGGCCTAAGACCTTGGTATTATTGCAAAGGTCCATGGACGGCAGTGACACTTATCACCAGGTTGCTGCTTGCTCGTTTGCCACCATAAGCAATAAAAAAGCAGAGATGATGAAGGAAAAATAAAATTAAAAGTAATAATTTGTAATAAAATATTTTAGACACTGTAATATTTTCTAAGATGAAATCCATGATTATAAATGATATCAGATTTAAATCACATCAACGGTTCCGAAAATTTCAAAAGGTTCTTCGTGTACTTTTACTTTACGAAGATATTATCTGTGATCTGAATCCGGTCTCTGGCTAAGTCATATTTACAAGTATAACTTCTACCCTCTCAGCACTAAGATTACGTTCGTAGATGTTATCCTAATAGTATTACCGCCATAGAACTAATATGCATTGTCCTATTCGTTTCAAAATGATAATTAATGAATTAGGCACTTAAAATATTCTTAAGTATGGTATAAATTTCTAAATGATACCTAAGTATTAAACTTATAAAATTAAATCTCATTTTATGCATTTATTCGTATTTGGTTTTTATTATAACTACCTGACCAAACTCCAAACCAACCCCAGTTGGGCTTCCGGCTCTCTCGCTCACCGAACGAAGTGCAATAGCACATTGCCATTACTCAGACGTCGATCTTCTGCGAGAGCGACGGAGTGTGGTACTGCCCCGGATGGACTGGCCCGCGGCTGTGGACGGAGAACTGTCCACACCGTGGTCTTACCACTATTAATATTACATATTTTATAATGACCTACCATTATCGTCACACAGCTTGGTGTAATAATATTTCAAATTTAAATAAAATAATTTAATTTAAGCTGTGAAAACGTCTTTGATCATACTTTTATTAACTTTTTATTCATAGCACTGTTATTAGCCTAACTTTTTATGTGGGTATTCGTTGGTGGGCAGCGGTCTCGCAGTATCCTTGGTATTGCAAAGATCCAAAAAAAAAAGAAATATTCACTAAATTTTAAAAATAAATGTGGTCTGTCATTCTCTTGCCACACACAAAAAATCCAAATTTCCTTCTAACAGGGGATGCCCAAGTTAATACCTTAATTTTTAAACTTGGCAGGTGGGTTTGTGTTAGCAGTTTATGTTACACGCTATCCGAGAGAGAATTGCTACGACTTTTACGGGAATGTAAAGTGTGATGATACATTATATGCTACGACTTTTACGGAAATGTAAAGTGTGGTGATACATTATAAGCTACGTATTTTACGGGAATGTGAAGTGTGATGATACATTATATGCTACGACTTTACGAAAATGTAAAGTATGGTGATACATTATAAGATACGTATTTTTCGGGCATGTGAAGTGTGGTGATACATTATATGCTACGACTTTTACGGCAATGTAAAGTGTGGTGATACATTATAAGCTACGTATTTTACGGGAATGTGAAGTGTGGTGATACATTATATGCTACAACTTTTACGGAAATGTAAAGTTTGGTGATACATTATAAGCTACGTATTTTACGGGAATGTGAAGTGTGGTGATACATTATATGCTACGACTTTTACGGAAATGTAAAGTGCGGTGATACATTATAAGCTACGTATTTTACGGGAATGTGAAGTGTGGTGATACATTATATGCTACGACTTTTACGGAAATGTAAAGTTTGGTGATACATTATAAGCTACGTATTTTGCGGGAATGTGAAGTGTGGTGATACATTATATGCTACGACTTTTATGGAAATGCAAAGTGTGGTGAAATATTATAAGCTATATATTTTACGGGAATGTGAAGTGTGGTGATACATTATATGCTACGACTTTTACGGAAATGTAAAGTGTGGTGATACATTATCAGCTACGTATTTTACGGAAATGTGAAGTGTGGTGATACATTATAAGCTACGTATTTTACGGGCATGTGAAGTGTGGAGATACATTATATGCTACAACTTTTACGGAAATGTAAAGTGTGGTGATACATTATAAAGCTACGTATTTTACGAGAATGTGAAGTGTGGTGATACATTATATGCTACAACTTTTACGGAAATGTAAAGTGTGGTGATACATTATAAGCTACATATTTTACGGAAATGTAAAGTGTGGTGATACATTATCAACTACGTATTTTACGGAAATGTAAAATGGGGTGATGCATTATATTAACAGCATTATGCCCCTATAGTGGAATATAGGACTTCATGTTCTATAATGGTCATAAACTGGTTAAAAGATGAAGGATAATTATATCCTTGATCCAAGATCCTGAATCAAAGGCATTATCTTTTCACATTTGGAATTATCCAAATGTGAAAAGATAATGCCTTGGATTCAAATTAAAAACTCGACTTATCTGATCGTTCTCATTACAAAAATATTATCTTATTTAGAATCATTAATATATGTAAATTACTAGCAAGTTTTTTTAAGAAAAGTATTTAAAAATATATAATCAAAAAGGAATAGGCATTCCACGTGCCCACCCGGCACTCTGCTCTCCTCGACTCGCCTGACTGCGCAAGGCGTGATGGGTGGCGGCCCCCATCGCCGCAGTTCACAGAGAAAGCGAGTGAAGTATGCAAAGATAGAGTTCTCTGGCACTCTGTTCTCTCTGCCTACCCTGCAAGGGATATGGCGTGATGATATGTATGTATGTATGTGTGTAAAAAGGAGTAACTATAAATAAAAATAGACTATGCTAGAACTAAAAAGAGATAACAAAATGATAGAGAGAGATAAAATCATTTCAAAAAGCAAAGCACAAATTAAAAATGTTTGCCATAATATATGGTGTACGTTTATATATAAAGGCATACTGATTATCTTTCCATTATCAAGCAGACTCCTAACCCAACAGTGGTATGTGAGCTGTAAAAAAAAAATAATATAAAAATATATCATCATCAAACTATTAAGTAGTTCTATAGGGAAAAAGAAATCTTCTACGTGAATTTATGGTCATTGTGGCCGCCATAACTACGATACCTCCGTTAGTCGCGAAGAGTTTAGTATACATTCACGAAGTTTGAAGATACTATTGGATTTACTAGCTAACTTAGTTTGTAGCTGGGGAACGATTACTTTTAACTGTGGGGAAAATAAGGTATTGGCAATAAACAAGCTCTTATCGTTCATTCGTGTTGAACGAAATAATTATTTTCATACCTACAACATAATTTACAACTCTGTATACAGCAACATTAAAAACATCTTGACATTTGATTTTTAAAATAGTTTTTTTTTTTAAAGACACCATTTTGCACTTTGGAAATAATTTTTGAATTGCGGGGGACTTTGTTTTTTATAATTGTCTTACATGTGAATTGAAACCACTGGCACTGGCACGGAAGGTCGGTATTCTAACCACTATCCATCTGTGCAGATATTTGCAGTATTTTGAGCACAAAACTTCAATTTTTATTCAGTTATTCACTTATATTTATTTTATCAGATAAAGAAATGTTACGTTTGAAATATGTTCTTATTTATTTACATTTTTCATTAGGTACACCGTTCGCAAAGTCCTACGACGAGAAGTAAATTCCATTTTCAAAAATTGTGACGTCACTTTATTATACAAAAGGCGGTGAAATGAGCTCACGTTATCGTGTCACAACGGTTATGTATAAAAATAACCGTTGTCAAGTATAAATGATACGTAGAGTATTATGTATTTCTACTTAGTTATATATATTTATAACTCGATATGATGATGGAGTAAGAATACAATGTTCAACATAAATTTTTCGTGAGTGTCGTAAAAATAAATTAAGCAGGTTCCTTGCAGAATAAGAAAAACGTGTAATGAAACCTTATCTGTGTGGTGACGGAGTAAGAATACAATTCACCACCCCCTATCTTACCCGTGGGCGATCGTAAGAGCCGACTAAGGGATATAACACTCATATAACATCTATGCAAAAGAAGGAAAACTCGAAACAAAACCCTATACTAACACGTCTGACCAGCGCGGTATAGTAGGTTAATTTTCCTTCCATTATGGAGGAAGTCCGAGCCCAACAGTAGGACATATATAGGCTGTGATGATGATGATGATGATGTATTTCCTTATCAGGGGCGTAATGCACTTAGCAGTTTCTAGTGCTGCATATATTATATCTATTAAATATTTATATTGAGAAGAAAAACAAATATTTATTATAAATCTATATCTATTAATAAATGGAGAGCCCTATATTTGTTCGCAGTATAACTGTGAAAACTACTAAACCGATTGGAACAATACTTTTACCATAAGTTACAGCATGTTTCCCATATGATATGTTGGTAATAACTTAACTGAAATGGGTGCAGGACAGCTAGTACTAGCTATACCAGCAGCTTTAATTGTGTGGATTTCGTTGTCCCCTGACATTAATAACAAATTCTATATAACATTTACACTACATTAATCACTATTAATGTTGAGTCAACAGTTGTCATGACAACAGAATGCTAGTGAGCGAGTAGAATGCGTGATGTCTCATTGTTATCAAGTTGTGTTCAATTTGTTAACATATGATCTATCCTTATTTCTCACGGCATTATGTATTATAAAAACCTTTAGCGATAAACAGATGTCATGCATGCATGCACAATAAGTTTTTGGAACGAAGTTCCTTATCGCGCGTTGTGAAGGGGGCTAGACGGAAAAAATTCTTACGAAAAGTTGTCACGACACTTTTTGCTATAGTAAGCTACTGTAAGCTGTGCGGCGTCGCTCGTCGGTTCTCTTATAGAAAGCAAGCCAGATATTTTCATTTCTATTTCGCATTGAACAGTGTGGTGTCGCGACGATTTTTTTTATAGATAGAGTGATTCAAGAGGAAGGTTTATATGTATAATATATGCATAATGTACTAGAGAAACACTGATAATTTTAGAGGTTTCTAATGTGATGTCGTAAATAAACACATTATTTTGCGCTTACATTGCAAACGCTGGCTGAACCCTACGAAATAGATCAAAATAAAGTACTACAGTATTATACAGCTTAAAAAGGCCTACAAAAAAGTCCGCGATGGTATATATCTATCTCTTAAGGATAACATACTATATCCATTTTAATACTTTAAAAAATGTTCTATTATAAAACGGTAATTGAAAAGCTATTTACACAAATACTGTATTAATCCTTATCATTTTAAATACATTAGTTGGCTTGAGCATTTCATGAAGATATTTTTTTTCCTTCAGACCATGCAAATTAAATCAATACTTTAAGAGATATAGCAAAATCAAAATAATGCGCAACGAAATTATTTTCGCCCGTGACCGGGCCGCGTGGCCGGCTCGCGTTCGAGCTCGGGGCCGAAAAGTTTTGGTAGTCTAGTGGAATTGTATATCCTATTATTAATATTATAAACATGAAAGTTTGTAATAATGTATGGATGTGAACATGTTTGTTGCTCTTTCACGTAAAAACTACTGAATGAATTTTGATGAAATTTATAGTAATATAGCTTGCACATCAGAATAACACATAGGCTATAATTTATAAAGATATTATGCAAATTGGCTAAAATATAACGATAAAAATCGCTTAAGGCAGAAAAAAATTATATAATTAAAATAGAACTTCGTTCCATCCGGGTGTCCCTTGACACCTCCGGTTTTTTTTTTTGTAGTCCAAATCGGAAATTACCATCAAACAAACAGAGAAACAAACTTTTAATCTTTATAATAGCTGACACAACGGACAGTATTTTGTGCAAATCTAACTAAACATAAAAATAAACTCTAATTGTTTGCCTAAACCATTTTTGAATCCATTCTGAACATACAATAAAATCATCAAAATAGGTTCAACAATTTAAGAGGACTTAAGTTAAATACATACAGATTAGTTATAGTATGTATGTATGTACCTAAAGATACTCAAGTAGGTACTTAAAGATATAACATTAAATATGACGTAAAATAAATCATATATTGTTCATTTACAACGACATAATCTAGTTTAATCTATAAATCGTCACCCTCGAAGCCTTTATTATATAGAGATTGGCTTTCTTGTCTAACGAGATTTGCTAGAATATTAGCTTTTCACGGAACGACTTCTATTTGACCTCTACAGCCCAAAAGGATAACGATATTCTAGGATTAGATCAGAGGAGAATATTTGAAGCCACTGACTAACCATATCGACCATCATATATATATTAAAATAAATAAAAAATGTATACTTTTTTTTTAATATTAAAAACATCCTGGCCAAATAATCCTTGTATTGAAAGGGATTTATAAACATGTAATTCATCATTCACCTACTCTTATTCCAATTACTTGGGGTTGATATAATATGTCGGTAAAAATTATTGACAATAGTTTTAAAACCGGCCGCCTGCCAGACGTCAACCCTCCTTGGGAATGTAATTGTTGAACAAACGGTATCAGATGGAGTTGGCCCAGGTCGTTATAAGGCTCTTAGTCGACTTTTATGACATCCACGAGCAAAGTATGGGTTGGTAGTATTCGCAGCCGCTAACACACAGCAAATTTATAATCCTGAAATTGACGGACACAAATTGCACCCAGACTTAGAACAACAGTTTGTGGATTGTGCAATGTGCAATTCTGGATGGGATTTGAATCCACGACACTCGGCACAGTCTTAATCACTGCGCCTGTAAAGTCTTAACACTCTCTCTCTTTAAAGCACAGTTTTTACAGATAAACGATAACATTTTTTTTTTAATTTATAAGCTCTTACTCGAGCTTATAAATAAAAATAAATGTTATCGTTAAATAAAGAGATTTTCTATCACCATTAAAGTTTTTTTTTTTTTATAACATCAAGAAATATGCCATGTGGTGGCTATGAATACTACCACATTCATTGTGCCGTAAAAGACGACTAAGAGCTCGACACAAGCTTGGGCCAACTCTATTTGATGATGTCTGGTCAACGATTGCATACATACCCAAGGAGGGTCCTCATTAGGCAGTCAGCCGGTTATAAACTATTGTCAATACTATTATTATATGTACGATAGCAGTTTACATATAATATCGACCTCAAGTAATTAGGATTGAATCTTATTCATAAGATATTTTGTTTATGGGCAGTCCAGAAACTAAATATGATGGCATTAAAATCTCTTTCTTATTATCTTTTAAATTTAAAACATAATAACATGAAAATGACTGCTAGTAAGACAGAAAAATTCCACTAAAAAAGTTCTTATAACTATTTCTCTTTAACTAAAACAATCAATACAAAAGCTAATATCCACGTCAACATTTAAACGTAAATTTCAATAATGAAAACGCATGTACACTTAAATGATGGGGTTAATTACCAAACGTGTCATGTCATGTACCGAGAATACGTGACTTCGCACGTTGTAATGATAGCAATCAAATTCCATTAAGTGATACTTCATACACACAGACCATAAAATAGGTAATGTTTTTCGGTTCCATTTTGATTACGTAACACGTAAAGATTACTTAATATGCGTTTTAAGCCTTTATTATCTATAATACTCTTTATAGTGAAGGGTAAAGATTAGAACGTGTCATTACCTTATTTACTTTACCACGAGATTCGTATAAACCGACTAAGAGAATACCAGGAGAAGAAGCAGTAGTGTTATTTATCTTGCTAACAGTCCTACTAAGGCGATTATCCCATTATACCTAATTCATGAGGAGGCCTTATGTCTAACAGTGGACGAGAACAGACTAATAGATTGTTATCTAACCATTACTATCCTTTTTTTTTTTTTTTTTTTTTTTTTTTTTTTTTTTTTTTTTTTGCCGTGGGCCATGGACGTCGCACCCCGCCAAGTCGGTCCGGGGTGACGGAAGAGGCGGCGCGCAACCCCATTGACCCACCCTGCAAGCACCTCTTCTTCGCCGTGCAAGCGGGCCACCGGTACCCGATTTTTGTCTTCGGTGGCCCGCTCGGCGGTATGCCCTCTCGGGCTCCTCTCCTGTTGACGCCCCGACAGCTTTCGCCCTCGAGGCGTCGTCCTCACGCGGTGGCCTCACGTCGGGTGACCGGACAATTCCCCGGTCCAATCACCCGAAGCCTCGGTTAGGGCGGCATCAGGCGCAGGTATTCGCGCCTGCGCCGCCCCGGCCGCTGACGGCGGCCCGGGTCACGGGAATCCTCCCGGACTCGTTCCGCCGTCTCCTTCTGCGAGATAACAGACTCGCAGAAGGCGGCGACCGCGTCCCAGTTCCTGACGCTGTCGACCATCGCCCTCGCGACAGCCGGCAGCGTCAGGTCGGCACCGATTACAGCGACGAGGTCACGGCGCTGCCCGTCCCAACTCGGACACACCTCCAGTGTGTGTCTCGCCGTGTCCTCGTCACTGCTGCAATGGTGGCAGGCCGGAGTCCACTCCCTATACGCGACCGTGTGCAGGTACAGACCGAAACACCCGTGCCCTGACAATACCTGCACCAGCCGAAAGGAGAGGACTCCGTGCCGCCGCTCCATCCATTCCATCAGTACGGGCCGGAGGGCCTCGACGGTAACGACACCGTGTCTTGGCCTCTCCAGCCGCGTAACCCAACGGGCGATGACGTCTCGGCGGGCGTCCTCGCGCCAGGTGGCTATCTCGCTCAACGATGGGGAGCCACCTTCGTCGCGCACTGAGGTAACCCGCCGGTAGAGGTCGGAGAGCATCTCCGCCTCTAGGTCCCACGGGGGTGTCCCGGCCAATAGGCACGCCGCCTCTATCGACACCGTGCGGTACCCGCGAATGGCTCTGACCGCCATGGCTCGCTGTGGCCTCCACAGCACCGCCCTGAGCTGGGCGTTCAGAGCCCTCGCCCACACGGGTGCGCCGTACATGGCCATTGAGCGGATCACCCCCGCATACAGCCGTCGGCCCTCGAAACTGGGTCCGCCCACATTCGGCATGAGTCGAGAAAGGGCGGACGCCGCGCCGACCAGCCGGGGAGCAATTTGGCGAAAATGCTCCCGGAACCACCATCGCCCGTCGAGCACCAGACCCAAGTACCTCATATGGGCCTGGATACTGATGTGGATAACCATTACTATCCTGCGTTATCCCAGAGTCTTCAATATGTAATGTTCTTCCGTAGTAATATTGCAAAAGTTTTGGCAATAATTTTATGTCCGGCAGCTTACCTGCCTGACATCAATTAAGCCCGCTTGAATATATAACTGTTGACCAGATGGCATCAGATGGAGTAGGCCCAGGACGATTTAAAGCACTTAGTCGTCTTTTACGACACCCACGAGCAATATAGAGATTAATACTATAATACATACATACATAATAATAGATTTAATGAGATTACCACTCAGAACGGTCCAGTGTCACTAGCATCCAATGTCTTCCTGCGACTTTTGAAATATCGTCAGTCAACTTCCTTCTCTAACAGTTGTTGGTTCGACGACCGATGTGACCTACCCGTCGCCATTTCAACGTGCTCATTCTTCGAGTTATATGGGTTACACCCGTTCTGCTACGGATTGCTGTAATTCGAATTTAATCATGTAGAGATATATCGAGCATAGGCCCCCTTCACAGCAACCTTTTTATGAGGCCGATATTTAGAGATCACGTTTCAAGGATAAAGTATGCAAGGATAGAGTTCTCTGGCACTCTGTTCTGCCTACCCTGCAAGGGATATGGCGTGATGATATGTATGTATATGTATGTAAGATTTTCGTAAGTTTTCCGAACGCTAGCCAACCGAGATTATTTTCTATTTTCGTTAAAACTCTTTATTTGAAAAATAATATATATTTGAGTTTCTTATGTGCTTTTTCATTTGATATTTCATAATTAAAATTGGATTTTTTAAATTTCTATTTAACTTCTACCAGCGGCCTTAAAGTAAAAAGTATATCTCCTAAAGTTGCACTATTATCTCAAGAAAAACATTATCCGGAAAAAAGTATTCTATTTTTTAATCCAGACGTCGACAATGTCTATCTATGAGCTAATTTGCATCCAAATCTATTAAAAGAGCTAAGCGTCATTGAGTGACACATATCCCTACATCCATACGTCTTCACGAACTTCCACATCTATAATATTAGTAGGATTCCCCAAATAAAACTTATAGGTTCAAAATTCATTCAAATATATTGTGCGACCGTGTTTGATTAGAACAGAAATATACACATAGATTCCAAATTAAAACGTAATAAGCCAAATATATTTGGAGCAAATTGGCTGTGATAGATAGACAAACAAACACAAGAGTGATCTCGTTATGTATTTCATTCGGACGTATGGAACCCTAAAAATCATCATCATGAAAACGCCCGCGTAGCATATGAAGGGCACGTGATTACATATGAGATAAGAAATATAAGCGACTAAATCACGATGTAGAATTTAAGGATTAGCATAAATCAGACAATCAATCACTCTGGATTTATTTTAGTACAGTATGTTAGTAATATT
This sequence comes from Lymantria monacha, assembly GCA_905163515.2. Lineage (NCBI taxonomy): Eukaryota > Metazoa > Arthropoda > Insecta > Lepidoptera > Erebidae > Lymantria > Lymantria monacha. The sequence continues at coordinate 15,756,902 of LR991083.1, forward strand.
GCTATATTAGTAATCATACAACAACGTACTTATAATTCCAATTTTGGTGCATATAATATAATTGAACTGTATCAAAAATAAATAACTAAAACTGCAATGGGTAGATAAAGATCTCATCATAATAATGGCATGTTGGACGTGAAATATCTGAGGCCTTGACATGGTCGGCACCATGGATGACAAAGGTATTCAAAGCGTCGAGATAGAAAAAGGAAAAGTAAAACCCTAAGAAATTCCTAATTATATTTCACTTTAAATATCGCACGTCTGTATAAGGGCATTAACGTAATATACCCAAGTAATGACTTATATATATACAATATAGTCCCGTGCATGTAAAATGGTGTGCTTATTATCTTCTGGAGACTTCTGTAAATACCATTTTGTTATAGAAATATATTATACACAAAAACCTAATAAGGTTTTACAGGCAACAAACCCTGCAGGTGAAAGTCAACAGTTGCTTGCGTTTTCTAAGCCACACAATGATTATAAGTATAAGCCCGCCTTGGCCGTTAGTGGCTGAGGCTCTGGCGGAGGCCTACTGGATCTGCGTTACAGCGCGGGCCAACGGCGAGCAAGTCTCCATTAGAAGACTGGGCAGAGCATTGGAGGTAGCCCAAAGAGGAGCCATCCAGCGGTGGAGAGAAGAACGGGAGTCACCCGTAGGAGGGCGGGGGACTGTAGAGGCGGTTGCGTCACATCTCCACCGCTAGATCAACAGCAGGCATATCGGTTAAGCTTAAGGGTGATGCAGGTGCTTATCTCCTTCTGCGAGGAGGTCATTTCTATAAAAGAGGCCGTGGAGCGACAACACAAGGCAATTGCGTCTGCAGACTCGCTCCGCCGGCAGCGGCCAGAGAGGAGGAGGTGCCGATACGCGTAACTCCTCCCACCGCCATGAATGGTGACAGAGCATGGCCCAACGGCCAAGCTTTGGGGTGTCGAGGATCGAATGTCAGTAAACGATCTCTTCGGCTTCCCGTAAAACCGCGGAAGAAGCCACTGTGGTTTTAAAGGATATTCCGGTTGGATAGCTGGTTGGCGAGACTCCTCCCGTCTATCACCGGCAGGGGATAGCGAGTAAATGCGATTCCACAGCGTAAACAAAAAAAAATTCTCCTAGTGTAGATTAAATTACTGCGATGACAATTATATGAGTCACAAGTGGGTAGTCAAATAAAAAGTATTAATTTTGTGTGCATGTAGCACACAAAGTTAATACTTTTTATTTGACTACTGACATTATTGAATGTGTAAAACATGATGATGGGACAAAAATTTGTGGTCCCATTTTATTTGTCCACAGGAATCTTAAAGTCAACTAACTGACCAGGAATGTGGGCAGTAATTCTTTTCTGGGAAACTTCTAACATCTCACTGCAATCGCCAACTCGCCAACCGAGTGTGACAATTACGACACTATCTCTTCATTTGTGGAGGATATAATTGAACTATTCCAGATGTCACAGTCAGTAACAAACAAAACTATACCTTAAAACTATTATATTAGAATAGTTTAAAGGTATATTTCTGTTTGCTTACAATATAAAGCACGTCACATTCACGACTTTTGCCAACAGATGCAAATTAACCATCTGTTGTGACTGCCTGCATAAATTGACTGCCTTTTACACAAATTGATCTATTTTCCTGCTCGGATTTTTGGGGATTTCAATTTTATAAACATTTGAATATTTACTTTGGACATATTTAGGTAATAATAAGTTGCTTTTTGAAATTGTTTTATTTTGTGGTGATTATTCGTATTAATTTATATAGAGTTCCATAAGGGATAGTGACTACATATTCCTTCATTGGGCATTTTTAAGGGACAATTAAGAGACGTAAGCAAGTAACAATGCTGCAAAAGAAAAATAATTAAAGAATTCTTTGTTTCGAGTTTACGTAAACTTCTAACAAAGAATTCTTTAATAAAGATACATATTTTCTTTTCCCATGTCTCTTTGTCTTTGTGTGATGATATAAGAATTAAATTTGTCATGAACTTTTTTACGTATAAGTCGAAAAAAGGCTGAAAGAGTATCAGGGCTTCATGCCTGCTCACTGCACTGCTCATGCAGTAGCTCTATTTTGAGAAACTTGTAAAACCAAGTCTGATTGCCAACCTAAGCTTGGTGATTCTGACATTAATTAACAGAGATTATATTCAATAGTGCACATTTAGATTCTAATAGATTGATAATTCTCTTTTTACAAACAATAAATAAGCATTTTTCTATACTCTGAGTTCTTATTTGACACAGCCAAAGAAACACTGAACGTAGTCACATTACGACATTTCCGTAGAATCGGTGTGTAATTTGGTATATAAAAAAGTGGTGTACATTTTTATTTATATTTACGTCATGAGTATGATGTTAATTATTGGCATGTTATCTGTAATAATATAACGAAACGAATGGTAAGTGGCGATATAACGTGAGAGCTTAAGACACCCTGCCCTGTCTTTGGGTTGAGAGCCTTCAGGGCTGACCTACAGTCCGTGTAAAGTTGTCATAGCCATCTGAGGCTAACAACTAAGTCACACAAAAAAAAACGCAGCCTTTTTTTTGGAACGGGCTATGAAGTGATCACACCCCGCTAATTCTATCCGTGGCGACAAAAGAAGAGGCGCGCGACCCCATAGACCCGCCCTGCAATGTACTTCTCTCCGCCGAGCGAGCGGACCACTGGAACCTGATCTTTGTCTTCTGTCTTAATAAAACTTTTTCATACATACATATCATCACGCCATATCCCTTGCAGAGAGAACAGAGTGCCAGAGAACTCTATCTCTGCATACTTCACTCGCTTCCTCAACATTCATAATTCTCTTCATACATGCTCGCCGGTTTCGGAGACTCTTGACTCCACCTTCCTTCAGTACATGACCGATCTGGTCTAGGTAGGTTAGTCTCGGTCTCCCCGGTACCTACATCCTTCCACTTTCGCATTGTATATCTTCTTAACCAGACGTTCATTCGGCATTCTTTCCACATGTCCGAACCATCGGAGCATGCCCTTTCGCATCTTTACATCAATACTCTCTTTCATACCTACTCGCTCACTTACGTCGTCGTTACGAATGCGATCGGTCAGCCTAACTCCACAGATTTTCCGCAGAGATCGCATTTCGACCGCATTAATTTTACTTTCATACTCTTTTCTGCATACCCAACTCTCGCTTCCATACAGTAATGTTGGGACAAGCACTGTGTTATGTATTGCTACACGTGCCTTCTGGCTGAGGTGGTGGCTGCCCAGAAGTTTCCCCAACGCTCCGTTCACTCTATTTCCCGCATTCACTCTTCGCTCTATATCAGTGGTGTACCTTACATCTCGGCTAAATCCACATCCAAGATATACAAATTCATCCACTTTCTCTAGTATATCATTACCTATTGTTACTCTTACATCTGTTCTGGCTTCGTTTCTTTCAACGACCATTATTTTGGTTTTGCTCACATTCACGCGTAGACCCCTTTTCTTACAATCTTCTGTCATTGTGTCGACTAGGGTCTGCAGGGCATTGTTTTTCTATGCTTCTTTGAACTTCCACATACTTCTTTCGCTCTATCTACCATACTCTCCCTCAATACTCTCCAGCATTCTTCAATGTCCGATTGCGGCTGGCTTGCCATCGTCAGCCGTTCTCGGACATCCTCTGCATACTTTTCTCTTACACACTCTTCTTGCAACCTTTCAACCTTTATTCTTTCAAGCCCTCCGAAGTGGACACGCTCTCGCCAGTGCCTCCACTTTCTGAACAGACCACTAAATCTCGCAATAACGAGATAGTAATCCGTATCGACTGTGGGGCCCCTGTAGGCTTTTGCGTCCAATATTTTGCTTCGGAGGCGACTGTCTACCAAAATTAAATCTATTATACTTTTCTGTTCATTCCTTCTCCATGTATACATGTGGATGTCCTTATGTTGGAAAAATGTGTTTGACACAATAGGGTTTCTCTCCATGCATACATCCGCTATGAGCCTACCTGCGTCGTTCACTATCTTATCACCAAATGGACCAAGTACGTCCTCATAGTCGGGACGCTTGGTCCCTACCCATCCGTTCAAATCTCCGCATACAATCATGCGTTCACTGGTTTCTGCCATATCCAGAACTTCCCTAACATTATCCCAAAACTTCTCTAGGTCTGATGCCACCGAGGATCCTATGGGAGCATATACTACAACCATGAATACCTTGGTGATACCTAGTTTTATACGGACCCAAAGAAGTCTGGGATCTTACATTCCGTAATCTTTCACACCTGAGGCCAAGCGAGAGGACAACAGCACTCCTACCCCCATGCTGGCTCGATCGCTCTGTGGTACACCAGACCACAGAGCCATCCCGCCACCAGGAAGATCGCAGGCATCGCTGCCCCTTCGCTTGGTCTCTGTTACACAGAGCACGTCTGGCTGTTGGTCCGCCATGACGGATATCAGCTCGTTCAACTTATCTTCCACACAACCTCTTACATTCCACGTGCCCACCCGGCACTCTGCTCTCCTCGACTCGCCTGACTGGGCAAGGCGTGATGGATGGCGGCCCCCATCGCCGCAACTGCCTAAGTTCGTACCGACGGGGGCGGGTCGGTACGCGTCGCCTCCGGGGGACGCCCTAACCCGCATTGCGGTACGCATATCGAGCCGGATTAACAGTCTAATTAGACTGACAGGGGACGCGAACGAGCACGCTCCGGATTATGCCCCCCTAACTTTTTCATTCTTGAGTTTAATGCACTCCGCCTAAGTCAATTTATTGCTTGTTACTATGATCATCGCAAAACGTTCAGTTTATACAGACTGAATATTTACAATTTACGGATTAATCAAATTATAAAAAAAAAGTCTTCCAATGAAAAATAAATCCTTACTAATATTATAAATGCGTAAGTAAATCTGTCTGTCTATCTGTCGCTCTTTCACGCCAAAACTACCGAACCGATCTAAATGATATTTGGTACACAGATAGTCTAGAACCTGACAAAGGACCTAGGCTACTTTTTAATGCAACAAAGGCTTGTATAGGGAGATGAAAAGTTGTAAGGAAGTATTGTCATTTTATATCCAGAAGCTTGAAACTTATTTTTAGGCTATCGATTAGATATAAATAAAAATGACATTAAAATTTTTGACATTAGAATCGTCCGGTCACCCGACGTGAGGCCACCGCGTGAGGATGACGCCCCGAAGGCAAAAGCTGTCGGGGTGTCGAAATGAGAGGAACCCGTGAGGGTAAACCGCCGGGCGGGCGACCGATGACAAAGATCGGGTACCGGTGGCTCGCACGGCGAATAGAGGTGTTTGCAGGGTGGGTCTATGGGGTTGCGCGCCACCTCTTCCGTCGCCCCGGACCGATTTAACAGGGCGCGACCACGTCCATAGTCCAACGCAAAAAAAAAGGCTATCGATTAGATATAAATAAAAATGACATTAAAATTTTGTAAAAACTTACCCTTAAAGGGGTAAAATAAAAATAGGGGATGAAAGATTATAGAGAAATTGGTTATTTTAGAAGCTAGATTGACGAAACATTTTTTTTTTGCTTTTTATTAGATATAAATAAAAATGGCATAACGTTGACCGGCTGCTGTCAGTAGCTCTGCGACGCATCGTGCCTCGCAGCTCAATCGCATAGTTGGCTAAGTACATAAAAAAAATGATTAAAAAAATCAAAATCCCGACTGCGTAAAAAGTCACCAAAACTACGCACATAATAAAAAAACTGAAAAGAAAAAAACAAGCACTTAGATATCCGGTGGTCTAGAATTCTATAATATATTATTGAATAAATACTATTGCAGAAAATGAAATATATTTTAATAATAGAACATGACAACTGAACAGTCGGGATCCATTGAAAAATTAGATTTGCTGTCGAATAAAGGATCCCGACTGTTCAGTTGTCATGTTCTATTATTAAAATATATTTCATTTTCTGCAATAGTATTTATTCAATAATATATTATAGAATTCTAGACCACCGGATATCTAAGTGCTTGTTTTTTTCTTTTCAGTTTTTTTATTATGTGCGTAGTTTTGGTGACTTTTTACGCAGTCGGGATTTTGATTTTTTTAATCATTTTTTTTATTTTATACTTTTTAGTTATAAATACCTAGGTAGCTATAGTTATCTTATTTATTAATAAGTAGGTAAGTACCTAACTATATATAGTTTTTCGACTGAAGTTGAGTACTAAATCGTTAGAAATTGCGAGATGGGCGACCGCGTCAGACATTAGATACTTTAGGTAGGACTACCTATGGTATATTGGACAATATACCTACTAGATACTTCAGTATATGTCCACCCACATCCAGTTATATGAATTTTTCGTCTTTTCATCGTAAATTTCTACTGTCTAAAAAACCTATATGTGAGAAAGGTTGTTATGAAACTTTAAATCGATATAGATCCTAAACGGCCAGTCGAATCGAAAAATGTTGAGAGAAAACTAATAATGATTTTTAAATACCTATACAACGATACCCCACTCGATATAGTTTGTTGACTTTATTTTTTAAAATTTTCACAAAATGGCGTCCAGTAGTCGCCATATTGAATTTTCATTAACGTTATGTCTTTAGTGACACTCGCCGGATTAAGAGGAATCGATTGACGTACGAATCATAAAAATCAGCCCAGGCGTTTGGTATATATAGTGCTTCAAAGGAACATACAAACATACATACATACATACATACATAGACTGTTAAACACAATACCACTCCTTTGCAGTCGGGTAAAAAATGCTGTCTCCTGTGATCAGCTTTTTGTTAATTTTTATGAAATCTCATCTTATATTTTAATTATATATAAATAAGTTAGCTATAAATTTTGTTTTGTTATTTTCTGTATTTTCCAATTTTTTTCTTATCCCAGTAAAATATTTATGTTTCCTTTGCAAGCATTTCCTAGATTAACATATAGGATACTTTGATCCCGGTAATCTGTTCTCTTGCGATAATAGTTCAACTTTAGAAAAGTAACCTTTTATATTTTCTTTTAAACTCATACGAATTGTCTGGCTCTTATTCTTTTTTAGCCTTTATATATCGTCTTGGGGAATGTTCTTTTCCTCAAAAGAAGAGAAATTAAACTAATAATGGCCGTCAGACAGCTTGACATAGAGATATATGATATTTATTTTTAGATTTGTACTCACTGTCGAAGTTATCTTGTTATTCTACCACCACATTGAAAACATTTTTCATCCTTATGCAACTTTAATATCAATTTAGCGTCATATGCGAAAGATCGTTTATATACCCCTCTACAGTTTATATAATAGTTATAATAGGTATTTTTTCATCACTAAATGTATAATATATCCACATAAGACCACGAAGTTCTTTATTCCTATGCAATAGAGAATGAGTCTGTTAAACCTAAGATTGGAAATTCAAAAATATATTATTGGTTATATTCAAATACTATCTACGCCGTAACGTTAAAAAAAATCGCTTCTTAGATTAACATCACAATTCAAACAACATTGTAAAAGTTCATAACTTGTTGAATATATCACCATCATCATCATCTTAGCTCATATAAGAACCACTGCAGGGCTCGAGCCTCCTCCATAATGAGAGGGCAATTGACCTACTATACCACGTATATGACCAGCGGGTCAGACGTGTTGGTATAGGATTTTGTTTCGAGTTTTCCTCCTCTCGCATAGATGTTATATGCGTTTTATAGCCCTTAGTCGTCGTACGATCCCTTAGTCATCGGTGAGACAGGGGGTGGTGAATTGTATTTTTACTCCGTCACCACATGGACATATCACGAATATATCATACATTTGTAAAAATTAAGTATTTTTTAAGTAACTAAAGCCAGCTTAACAATATTTAATGTTCAAATTACTGAAATTTTTAGCATTTAATATGCTTAATTATTTATAAATACCCGATACGAAACGAAAAATTATTTCAAATGAATAATCATTACCCCGCTTGTGACATAATTTTTCGTTTCGTATCGGGTATTTATAAATAATTAAGCATATTAAATGCTAAAAATTTCAGTAATTTGAATAACAAGGTTGTGTCATCGTTTAATACAATTCTAACTGTAAAGTTTGAAGTATTAAGTCTATACAATGTGTAAACATTGTCCGATAGATGGCATACGTCACCTTGAAGACGTAAGATATAATATGATTCGAAATTTGCATGTCCTAAAATAGTTCACGATGGTGTAAGTGGCAGCACGGTTGGGCCGGATTCCCAATAGGTGCGGGTTCGTACCCCGCTTGTGACATAATTTTTCGTTTCGTATCGGGTATTTATAAATATTTAATGTACTATTAATGATGACTGCATCACTAAAACAACCAAGAAGGTTGTCATTATCTTATGCAGCAGTCTTATTTCGGTCTTTTAATGCAATTTCCTATTATAAAATGATTAAAAACTTAAACGGCTAAGTAATTTTTGTCACTTAAAATCATTCGTTCAAAGAAAGCGAGCCAGAGCAGAGAGATTCAAGGTGAACTTATATCCTTGTTTCGTTATCTGTTGAAGCAGTATTTTATTGCTACAGTATTCCTTGTATGGTTCAATTTAAGACATCAGTATGACATTATATTAACATTAACTTTTTGAGGTCATGTACGAAAATCAATATAATTTCATGTAAGGGGAAGCAAAACGTTCTAGAAACATTATTGTTAAGGGTCGTCCATCAATTACGTGAGTGAATTTTTAAAGATTTTTAGAACCTCTGGTGAGATGTAGCGAGATTCATGTAAAATTTCAAGTGATTTAACGTCAAAATTTATTATTTCAATATAAATACTTTGAAAAGAAATACAATTCATTTTATTATTTTTATTAAGCCTAGTAAAGACTAGTATTTCAGACTATTCAGATCGTAATCTCATTTCACGGTGATTATATTAAGTAATACTTAAATTATTATATAACGGAAAACTTTCATTCTAATTCAGTTCATGGAAATTCGTGCAATATCACAATACCAGAAATGTGCCTGGTTTTGGCATATTTAAGTCTGTAAACATGTTTTGGTTTAAATTAATCTGTTCTCTCAAATTTTTACACTATTTTGTAAAAAAAAATACGTGACATTTGTTAAAACTCCTAATATATATCTCTCTCCCGCACGTGAGATATAATGGGTTTCGGCTTGACTGAGATGCCCTCCCGTAATTAATGGACGCCTTAGTAAAAATTTATAGCCTGGTATAAAATGTACACAATACCAATTATGTATTGAATTATCAGAGAGTGAATTTTGCGGTAAGTAAATATTAATTTCATCCCAAAAATATATTGTAGAGAGGGAATCCAATCAAGAATTTTATCTTAAATTATATCGTAAAACATCAAGAAAATTTTTGATAGGAACAGTTTATTTCAAGTACGTGAACATGAAAATCTTAATACTTAACAAAATAGGTTTTTCATTCATCTATAAATTTTCCAATATAAATGATTATTCAGCATTTTATTATTTCGCCATAATTCTGAGCTTTCTGACTTTCGGGAGTAAACAAAAACAGGACCTCAATTTATTTTCAAATTCTTTAATACTTCGTCGAGAAAAACACCATCCGAGGCTGTTAACGAATTTTCTGAATCGTAATTTTACAAAATCATCTTTTTCTCTTTTCATTTCTTAAACATGTTACTGTTTGCTTCGATCTTACTCTACAATCGGCAGGAAAAGGACGTATTATATCACTCTACTCAGATGGGTTGGCAAAGAATTTTATTTCGAGTTTGCCTACTAGTTTCTTCTAGATATAGTGATTGACCAACTTACTTTATTATATAAAGAAAAGCCAACCGGAAGCCTAACTGTGTGGATTTAGGGTTTGTATTGGTAGGCAGCGGCCTAGCTATACCCTTAGTATTGCAAAGGTCCATAGGCGGCAGTGACACTTACCATCAGGTGTGCTGATTGCTCGTTAGCTATCATGACAAATAAAAAAATAAAATAAACTATGAATATATAAATTTCTGATGAATGTATGGATCATTCATCTATCCTATCCATCCATCACTATCTGTCTATCGACGACCACAAATGGACCTCCTATATAAGTTTTCTAGGAGATTCCTGTTGCTTATTAACATGGTGAATTCTCAACCGATTTCCCAACTTCCTTGATAACGTACATACATACATACATATCATCACGCCATATCCCTTGCAGGGTAGGCAGAGAGAACAGAGTGCCAGAGAACTCTATCTCTGCATACTTCACTCGCTTCCTCAACATTCATAATTCTCTTCATACACGCTCGCCGGTTTCGGAGACTCTTGACTCCACCTTCCTTCAATACATGACCGATCTGGTCTAGGTAGGTTAGTCTCGGTCTCCCTCGGTACCTACATCCTTCCACTTTCGCATTGTATATCTTCTTAACCAGGCGTTCGTTCGGCATTCTTTCCACATGTCCGAACCATCGGAGCATTCCCTTTCGCATCTTTACACCAATACTCTCTTTCATACCTACTCGCTCTCTTACGTCGTCGTTATAATAAATCTTGATAACGTAAAGGGTAATAACGCATTGTATCCTAAATCTTAATAATAATATTAACAAAGTTAAAGCATGAAGGGTACGTTAATCTAAATATATACTATAGTATAGTTACTGATAGCCAAGAGAATATCGGTATGTAGGAAATAATTTACGCAACGTAGTCTCCGTCAGCGTTGATACATTATTCACGCTGTGATTCGAAGGGCTTACGAACGTAATGCACACGTAGCGTACATTAATTTTGCATGTTTTGTCTTTTCTTCGACTGTTAGAATGTAAAGTACAATAAAAATATACCAACTTTATGTATATTTAAAACATAAAATCGTGTCATACATCTGCCTAGTTATAGATCAACCGTTTGTTTTTTCAAATACTTCAGAGTATTATGTATCTTTATAAAAAAAGATTATATAAGATCTTAATTCTGACGTCGAACATCAATTCAATAAATTAAAATACATCAGAAATATATCTCTAATTCGTCGCACAACCAACATTTTTGTCAACAGTGTGGCCTACTACTATCGAAAGTCCGGATGTAAAGAATAATTACTGGAACCATTTATCCGATTTTAAAACTAGCACTAATGGAAAGCAACATGTCATCATTATCATCTTAGCTCATATAAGTCCCATTGTTGGGCTCGAGCCTCCTCCATAATGGGAGGGTAATTGACCTACTATACCACGCTATTCAGACGTGTTGGTATAGTGTTTTGTTTCGAGGTTTCCTTCTCTCGCATATATGTTATATGCGTTTTACATCCCTTAGTCGTCTCGTAAGAACACCCACGGGTAAGGTAGAGGGTGGTGATTTGTACTCCAACTCCGTCACTACACGAAAAAAAGCATCATATAGAAACTTACTACTGAAAGGGCATTTTATTTATTAAAAAATCACATTTAAATTACATTAAAAAAATCGAATTTTATTTCAATTTGATGCAATGGTATAATATGGCATTATCTAAGCAATTAAATAATTTCTTCTCTAATAAAATATTTTTTTCCATTTGTTATTATTTTAGTACTTATATCACACCACTGAACTATTACTGCCGTCGCTGACTACATAGAGTAGATATACGACTGATATATTTCACCCGAGTAGAATTTTGTTCGCATTGGGGTTACGGCCTGCTTACTCGGAACGGGATTAATAATGTTTAGAGATGAGCCAGATGTCGATAGATATTGATTAAAATTTTATTAGATAAATGTCATCATGTCCAAACTGTCGTCTAAATTCAGATAAAATGTGTTAAATGACTCAAACATATCCTAAAATTATATTAAAATTTGATTATTTATAAAAAAATATTTTTAATTACGTTAGTTGATGATATCTCACCTAAGTTGACTAACTGACTGACACCTAAGTTTGACTGCACAGATGGCGTAGTGGTTAAGATACCGACCTTACGTGCCAGTGTCGTGGGTTCGATTCCCACGCAGGACAATACTTTGTGCGATCCACAAAGTATTGTTCTGAGTCTGGGTGTAATTTGTCTGCGTTAATTGCATGTTTGTAAAGTCCCCCGCAATACAAGGATTATTTTCCTTAGTGCAGGGAGGTGTCTTTAAAAAAAAAAAAAAAAAAAGTTCTTATAGACTAAAGACTATTGATGAAAAAATATAATGCTATATCTAGCAAAGAAAACTGGCGATACGTATCGTGTATATATTTACACGAACCATTTCAGCATATTTGACCCCTTTATAAAACAAAAACTCATCATTCTCCTACTCTTATCCCAATTACTTGGGGACGATATTGTATCGAATATATGTAAATATGTACTCTTCTTTCATAGTGCATATTGTAAAAGTTATTGGCAATAATTTTATGACCGGCCGCCTGGCTGACCTCTACCCTCCTTGGGAATGTAGTTGCTGACCAAACGGTATCAAATGGTGTTGACCCAGGTCGAAATAAGGCTCTTAGTCGTCTTTCACGACATCCACGAGCAAAGTAAGGGTTGATAGTATTCGTAGCCGCTACCACACTATTATAAAACAAAAACTATTCATTATAAAAGCACTAAATTCGGCTTAATTTTACCTGATAATCAAATATTTAGAAAATAGAATCGTACAATATAAAAACAATAACTTGAATATAACTTTAGAATATAAGTTAATAAGCTTAAAATAAAATAAATAATAACTAAAAACTAATAAAAAGTGAGTTTAAATGAATCATAAATTATTTGCGTTATGTAAATAATAATATTATTGAAATTTAAAAGTCATATCTATTAATACAAATATTTTCGCAGCAGAATAATAAACAAGAAATAGTGTTTTAATTTTACCTAAGAATGTTATACGCTTTTCTAATAAATAAATTTCAAATCAGTAGAAAATGCCATCCATTTAGATGTCTTTTGTCAGTGAATTTGATCGATTACACTATAATTATCATAATATTTAACTTAGCACCGATTTTCATATTTATATTATTAATGGAATTCTATATAATTAAAAAGATAATTGCATGTCCTTACTAATGAAAAAGAAATTGTATTTAAAAATTGAATAATTTCTAGTGCGTTTATGTCTTTACCAAGTGATTAAAAATGTTTGTTCATATTATTACCAAATTAAAATGGTTTCGTATTCATTGTGTTAACTACCTAATACGATATTTATAGTCTTAGCAACTAAATATGACTAGAAGAATCCTTTGAATCATCATCTCAGCTTATATATATCACACTGTTGGGCTCGAGCCTCGTCCGTAATGGGAGGGAAATTAACCTACTATACCGCGCTGGTCAGACGTGTTGGTATAGGGTTTTCTTTCGAGTTTCCTTCTCTTGCATAGATGTTATATGCGTTTTATATCCTTTAGTCGTCTTTTACGATCATCCACGGGTAAGATAGAGGGGTGGTGAATTGTACAATTAAAAGTGGATTTCATGAGTAAATAACTGTAACCTAGCAACGACATGTTTATATAATATCGTTAAATTAGCTATTCTTGTTTTTTTTTTTCTATATTTGTATATTTTTACAAGTTTCAGAATCTCGGCAACGACACCAATGATTTGGATGAAATTTAATATGCAGAAGAATTTACATATATATATGTATGTATATATATATATATATATATATATATATATATCTATCTCTCTTCACGCTAAAACTACTCAACCGATCATCATGAAACATTGTACACATATTCTTGGAGGTATTAAAAGTAACATAGGATACTTTTTATTAAAAAAAAAATCAAAATTTTTATATGAAAAATAAAAAAATTGTTTGTCAAAAAATCTCAAAATCTAGCTTCTTCAACGCCATCTAGCAGTCCAGTAATGAAGTTCCAATCCTGAGTATTGTAATACCGTTGCACTGTATTACCGACGGTCAAAAATAAAAATAGGGGATCAAAAACTTTAGGAAAGTATCCTTTTACGCGGGCGAAGCCGCGGGCAGAAGCTAGTATATATATATATATATATATATATTGCTTTTCTTGGCATTTTTGCTGTTTCATTTTTTATAATCCTGATTAGAAACCAACCTAATATCTACAGCAAAAGTGATTTTCAAATCATATTGACTTTAACTTTTCTCACTGGTGTTCTCTAAGATAAGTACTTATCAATATTCATTGAATTGTTATAAGGTGAAGTGTCCAACTCCAGTTATATAATCTAAGACACTCAAGATTACTAAGACTTAAATATTACTAAGATTTAAATATTACTAAGTTTCCTTGTAAAGTATATATTTGTTATACAGTTTCAATAACACTAAATTAAGCAACCATGTCGTACAAAATGAATCGTTCTAATTAACTTTTCGATTGCGGCACAACAATTTACGACGAGGCTTGTAGTTGCAAAAAAAGCCCAGCAATTCTTTTCTGCGGCCTATTTTCGAGAGGCAGCAATACAAATATATAGGTACTTTTAATATATACAAGTCCACTTTACTTTATCGTAGCCACCAGAGCTCTACTATCTCATTATAGTTTGTGTAACTTTTATAAAATATAAGTAAATTTTAAAACTAAACTAAAACCTCATTTATTAATAAATCGAATAAAATTCGAATACATAATTTTATTTTAGAATAAGATAAAAAAGAACTACAATAAAAATTTTAGTTCTTTTAAGTCCATTATTTAAATGAAACTTCTTTATTGACGTATGGGAGAAAAAAAAAATAGAAAGTTTTTCTGTTACGCGCCATCTTATTTGTAAGTCACATTTTTCCGTTACGTGCAATATTTATTTTGAAGTGAAACTTCTTTGCGCGCACGAGAGTAACATTTTTACAGACGAAACGCGACACGAGAAACGCTGCACGAGGAAGAGAGAGAAACCTAGTAGTGGGAGACAAATGGGCTAAGAAAAAGCAGAACGTTAATTCTTATAAGCTGCTGACATATTTTGTTGCTGTTTAAAGCTGGACTTTCGTTTCAGTATTTATCTCTATTTTTTTCATAGCCGTAATGAATTATAAGAAAAAATAAACAAATCTAATTCCACATTTAACATATCTGGCATATTCTAGGACGGATGGTTAAGACGACATGTTTATGTAATAATTATTTTCTTTTCTGACCAAAAATTTGTGTTGTATTGAAATACAAACCAAAATATTAATAAGTTAAATTGTATCGTTAAACAAAAAAAGTTTATTATAGTAGGACGTATACGAGTATTGCTGACTCCCCTTAATTACTCGTGTGAGTCGTAAAATTCGGCTAAGGGTTTTACCAGGAGAGTAGACAACAGTTCTATACTGGGAATCGTTTAGCCTGCCGCCAAAAAAAGAAATTTAAAAATATCCTGGGTATCGTTATAATATGTCACTGTGATTGGCACAAGCCCGCCAAGCGTACTGATTACAGTACAGTACAGAAGGCGTATTGCCTTCATTTTCAAGGAAATTCAGCAGTCGACGGAGAAAGCCTGGATGATGATGTGGCAAATCCATTCTCTTTATATTTTCATAAACTCTAATAAGTTTTTGGAAAATGGAAATAATAAAACAAAATTAAGAGGAGATAAATACCGTAAAAACGGTTTTATTTTATATGGCTAAGTTTCTCAAACGCTTCCCAGCTAAGTTGGATTCGTAGGCTGACCTCTTTTGCGAAATTGAATTACCCTAACCGGATTATTTGTTCCACGAAAACACAGGGATCGACCATATCCACATAGATTCACATTACCATCTTTTAGCAAACAGTTCTTCAGAATTTCTATTAAAAGTACGATATCGAATGCAATATAGCTAAATAATATAATCACTATTAATAATATTTTACATCTTTAAATTTTTTTGACATCTTCCAGCTTCATCTTTTGCTAATCGTGTACTATGTTTTGAATAAATGTCATATCCCTGACTAACAGCTTTCTACAATTACATTGATTTTATATTTCTATCTTAATAACGACAATGGATCATTATAAACAGATATTTTACAGTAATTTATCAATAAAGGATTTAATATCACTACACACATCACACATACTTTAAGTTGAACGACTATACATATAGTACGTCATGTATGAATCTGAATTTTAAAAAAGACGATAGACGAAGAGAGAAGAAAGCATGCTACTGAGATGCATATGTTTAGATGGATGTGTGGGGTGACAAGATTAGATATGATACGAAATGAGTATCCATATTAGGGGAAGTTTGAAAGTAGCACCAGTGATAGAGAAGACTAGGAGTGCGCGTTTGTCTTGGTATGGACATGTGATGAGGAGGGATGAAAGACAAGATAAGGGGGGTTATCAATATGGTCTCTCTCCCACTATTCGTAAAAAGAGATGAATGTCAAATCAAATCAAATCATTTATTATGCATAAGCCCCATAGGGGCACTTGCATATTGTCAATTTTGCATTATTGTTTTTTAAATTTAATTTTATTAATCTACCACTGGATTGAAAAGCCGCCACATAGTGAGAAGATCCGGCAAAAAACTCAGTGGGCTCGTCATTTTTTTTTTAAATTATATATTTTCACAAAAGAGATTGGTACATGTTTAATTTATGTTAGCTCCAGGGACATGCCCTTCGAGTAAAGATTATTTTTTTTAAATTTTGTATATAATACAAAATTAAACTAAGAATATTTATAAAACAAAAATGGATTGTGTAAACGAGGAAAATTGTGAGTGCAGATATGACGACTGATAGAAGTTTGTGGAGGGCAAGAACGTGTTGTGCCGACCTCACTTAGCGTGGGATGAAGGCAGGCAAATGATGATGATAGTACATATAGTGCATAAGCCGTCCAGTTGGTGGTTGCCTATAACTCAGCCTCATTTTGGCAAATCATCTGGAGTGATGCGATGGAAACCTGAGCTATATCCAGTCGTAAACCCGTTTTACATCAACTAAGCCAGATATCGATATAACAGAAAATTCTAGAGCACAAACCGGCACTTGAACGTCGACCATTATAGTCGCAGATTTCAGGGAAATAAGGCAGTTATAAACTATATATGTTAGTTTCATATCACTTATACATATACAATATAGTTCTCAGCATATATACAATTTCATTAGCGACAATTATAGTTCTGACGTCATTAGGCTGATCGCTCTTGAAACTCAAATGACGACGTTCATTAAGGACTAGGCACATATTTATTAAACTTAATTTAATTTATTTCAAATTTTATATTAAGTTTCCTTATGGTGACGGAGTAGAGAGTAGAGAATACTATTCACCACCCCATACCCGTGCGTGATCGTACGAGACGATTAAGGGATATAAAATGCATATAACATATATGCGAGAGAAGGAAAACTCGAAACAAAACCCTATACCAACACGTCTGACCAGCGCGGTAGAGTAGGTTAATCTCCCTCTCATTACAGAGGAGGCACGAGCCCAACAGTGGGATATTTATGGGCTGTGATGATGACGATGATGATGATATTAAGTTTCCACATATACCTTAAAATATAAGCGGCTAAATGCGACTGTATAAAAAGATACCTTTGTAAGAGAAAATAAAAAAAATGCTCGCCAATTGAACTGATATAATATAAACGTATGATGACGAAACAAGAATAAAGATATCATTATTATTATTTTATCGCATATATGTTCTACTGCTTTGTTTAAGCCGCCTATAAAATTGCAGAGAAATTAAACTACTAAACCAAGTTAGTGAGATGGATCGGTATAGGTTTTATTTCGAGATATCCTTCTCTTTCAACATGCACATTATATTCCTCAATCGTCTTTTACGACACCCACGAGCTATCATAATAGGGGGTGGTGAATTATATTCTTACTCTGTCACCATATGAAATAATTATAAAACGATATCATCACCTCTTCCCTTTTTGCGAATGTCATAAACAATGACTAGAGGAAGCATAAGGATTACATGAAGGAAAAGAAAAGCCGAAAGGAAACCCTATACAAATTCAAGTGCCGCGCGTGGCGTAGTAAGCCCATTTGTCTTCCATTCTGATGAAATCTCAAGTCCAATATTATTTTTATGGTGATCAACGAGCACGCAGCACACCTGCACCTTTGCAATACGAGGGGTATAGTTAAGCCGCTGCCTACCAGTAAAAATCCCAAAACCACTCAAAAGGTTAGGCTCTCTCGCTCATCAAATGAAGTACAACAGTATATTGCTACTGCACAGACGTCAATTTCATACGAGAGTATGATATTACTTTGGACGGAACGACCCGTAGTTGTAGACAGAAAATTCTGAACAATGTCGCTATTAAAAAACAACTATCACTATTAAAAAATAATAAATAAAATTTTAATATTATATTAAATTTATAATATTAATAAATTAAATTTAATTTTAATATTATTAAATTACTATAAAAGCTGAAGCCGAACGAACGTCTGGTTAAGAAGATATACAATGCGAAAGTGGAAGGATGTAGGTACTGGGGGAGACCGAGACTCACCTACCTAGACCAGATTGGTCACGTACTGAAGGAAGGTGGAGTCAAGAGTCTCCGAAACCGGCGAACGTGTATGAAGAGAATTATGAATGTTGAGGAAGCGAGTGAATTATGCAATGATAGAGTTCTCTGGCACTCTGTTCTCTCTGCCTACCCTGCAAGGGATATGGTGTGATGTATGTACTATAAAATCTAAGAGTAAGAAGAATCTGGTAAATATTAACAAACGTGTCAAAAAATATACGTTATATATCTACCATACATGGAAATATAGTACAGTGTGGAGTTGTGGACTAATTTAATACGACCAAAATAGGTATATTTAGTCCCTAATAACACTATGTTAGTAGAGTGAACTGCCGTCATAATAATGATTAATTACAACGTCTGTTCAAGTTTATATTTCTTGATAGGGAAATAAATAAAACATCATAATATTCTTGCTTTTAATGCTGTAGTTTGTTCACTCATCCATTAAATGCTATTAGGCTAATGCAATGGACATCCATTACCTAAATATAAACTGCTGTTAATCAGTAAAAAGGAATTAAAAAAGAATTGAAAGGGGACAGAATTGTTTTAAATCTCAATTGCTTTCTTTGCGATTTAAACTACGCTAATGGTTATTTATTTCTTTTAATATGGGTGTCTGAGTGACGAAGAAAGTCTTTAACTCTGTTAATCGTATTTCCTCACATAAAAAAACTACAGAGCGAGTCTTAGTAAAATATTGCGTAATTATAACATGGACCCCGAAGTACGAGTAAAATCCACGAAAACGAACGAAAAGGAATACATATTGCGTCGAATCCAAGCAATTGAGATAGGAGCAGGTGAATGATGATGATTCTAAATCCAACTACCTGACTTTGACGTCTAGATTATATGAAACTACGTAAAATTTAAGAAAATATAAAGAAAAAGTAAAGACCGACCGTCACCTTAAGACGTAAATATGATACGAAGCGAAATTTGCATGTCCTACAATAAGTCACGGTGGTGTAGTGGCAGCACGATTGGGCCGGAACCCCAATAGGCGCGGGTTCGAATCCCGCTTGTGACATCATTTTTCACTACGTAATCGGGTTTTATAAAAAAAAAAAAAAATAGTAAAGATATTGATATAAAGATTGATTTAGTTTAAAAAAATATTATCATTATGATTATGATTACTGTATTATTATACAGATTCTTTATAGTATCATCATTCTCCTGCTCTGGTCCAATTGTGTATGAGTACATATTACAAAAGTTATTGCCAATAGTTTTATGAGCGGCCACTTGCCTGGTGTCAACCCTTCTTGGCAATGTAATCGTTGACCAAATGGCATCAGGTGGAGTTGGCCCAGGTCTATACAAAGCTTTTAATCGGCTTTTAGTCGTATTTTTGAATAACTACGAGCAAAGTAAGGGTTGGTAGTTTTCGTAGCCGCTACCACACAGATTCTTTATAGTACTGTACCCAATATTTACACTTAACAAATGCATTACAAAATCGATCGATCAATCACCATACTTAAAACATCATAGTGACTGCGAAACTCGAAGCTTTTTTATGTCACTTTATTCCATCGATTACGAAATAATCAATAACTAATATATCGTAAATTGACCAGAAGTCATTGATGTTGAAATATCTCATCAGCCTAGTTAAAACTTATCGGAATCCTTAATACAGCGTTTTATCTCAAATTATCATTCTCTTCAAATGATGTCATTTCCCTTAGACATCCTATACGCGAGAAGAGGCTATGGTAATGCTTTGCATTTTATTAACACACGGATGTACAAAGTAATATCACAATACAAGAGTATATTATTACGTACCAGTCGATCCAGCCTTGATCTGCAAGCCTCAATGCGCTCCACTAAGCCTCTTATTAGCGCTACACTGTTTGTCGTTAGCTACATATATATTGACAACCGAGATGTGTATTTGTAGATACATTTATATCCTGTCCTTTATATAGTACTAGCTTTTGCACGCGGCTTCGCTCGCCTAAAAGGTTACTTCCTAAAGTTTTTCATCCCCTATTTTTATTTTACCCCGTAAGGGTATATTTTTAAATGTTAATGTCATATTTATTTATATCTAATCAATAGCCTAAAAATAAGTTTCAAGCTTCTGACTTTAATACTGACGATACTTCCTTACAACTTTTCATCCCCCTTTACAACCCTTTTTTGCATTAAAAAGTAGCCTACGTCTTTTATCAGGCTCTAGACTATCTGTGTCAAATTTTATTTAGATCGGTTCAGTATTTTTGGCGTGAAAGAGCGACAAACAAACAGACAGAGTTACTTTCGCATTTATAATATTAGTAAGGATTTAGAAATTCTAAATAGCGGTTAAGAACTGCGGCCATTGGGGCAAATTGTACAACCAATTTATATTTTAAATACGCTTATTAGCTTGTATTTACAGTTTTATCTATCTCAAAACGTCAGATTATTTTGAATATTTTAGCATATAGTAAAAACTGCTGACTGTTCAATACTTCATAATTCTTATCTTAAAGTCCTAACCAAAATATTAGGCTAAAATGGTGCTTAAATTGTGTTTTTATAGTTTGGCTGACTGGTTGGTTTGATTCTTAATAAACACGACTTGAATGTGATTGTGTTAGATCGTAAGACTCTCATCTCATTAAGAGGCTTTAAATAAAATCAAAGTTAAGTGTACTTAATAAAACAATTCAGCTCTAAGGCCGATAATATTGTAATGTTGTCGAATATATAAATAATATTTCAAATAATAACTCACGTCGACTAACAAAACTGGTTAAGTAAAAGCTTGTTAAAAGAAAACACTAATATTCTAATCTACTAAAATAATGTCGTCAGACATCTTCTAAAATTTGTGATCAGAATATATGAGATGACGCTAAGCCAACAAGTTTTTGGTAGAAGAATATACAAGCTCAGTAACTCTTACAAAAAATAGGTTATTTTTTTGAGCGCTCCGTACTTAAGCGCAGCTGAGTTTGATATTTATACGAAAAAAATATGTCTGCCGCATTGATCTATTTGTGAAAGCTCTTGACTATTTACCGTAAGGTCTTACGATTGGGATGTGTGTATGTATATATTATATATTAAATTCTTCCAGCAATTAGTTGGTTTACTTTTCAAAACCTGCTTTGCAAAATGTACTTGTTTTATATTTCTATATCCAATATTTCTGCTATTGGATATATAGCACTTAAATAGTAGTCGCAGTTGACATTATAAAGAAATACATAATTTATCTCAGAACAACTTTTCCGTGTGGTGACGGAGTAAGAATATTATTCACCACCCCATATCTTACCCGTGGGTGATCGATAAAAACGCATATAACATCTATGCGAGAGAAGGAAAACTCGAAACAAAACCCTATACCAACACGTCTGACCAGCGCGGTGTAGTAGGTTAATTTCCCTGCCATTACGGAGGAGGCCTGAGCCCAACAGTGGGACATTTATGGTCTGTGATAATAATGATGATGTGATGATCTACTGCCTATTATGATCCTTCGCCACGGTTAGAGTAAGGGGTGATAACGTATTGTATTCTTACCCCATCTCTACACGCCGTATACTTTTATGAATCCATGTAGAATATTAACACAAGCAATTTTATTTCCTAATTAATCAAAAACAATGTATTGAAGTAGTTTAGGAAAATTTTATCAGTGTTTTTCCGTGCGTAACTAGCCCATTGATGTCGTTAACGAATAAAGGCAAGTTCCTTAGCAAAAGAAAAAAAAACGAGAAAATATGGACTAAATATATATTTGTACCAATAAAAACAATATCTCATTACAAAAAGTAATTAATTTATAATATATTTAATACGATTGAACGTATTAATTCGGTCAAAGGTAACTTAGCTTAAGATAATTAAGCTGAATCGTGTAAACTTTTATACACTAGGATGTTGAAAGACGTTTTACGTTATTTCATAATATGTCTAAAGTTAAAAATAATGTTCGTAATATGTCTAAAGGTAAAAAACTACTAAGCCAATAATGTTTTGGTAGTCATCATTCTCCTACTCTTATCCTAATTACTTGGGGTCGATACAATTTGTACTCTTCTTTCATAGTACATACTGTAAAAATGATTGGCAATAGTTTTATGACCGGCCGCCTGCCAGAAATCAACCCTCAATCATCCTTGGGAATGCAATTGTTCACCAAACGGCGTCAGATGGAGTTGGCCTGGGTCGTTATAAGGCTCTGAGTCGTCTTTTACGACATCCACGAGTAAAGTAAGGGTTGGTAGTATTCGTAACCGCTACCATATAGCACTTGTGTGGTAGCGTCTACGTTTTGGTAATGTTTTGGTAGTATCTAGTGTAAAATAATGCGTAAGAAGTTCATGAGAATGAGAATCACAGAATGTAAAGTTAGTTTAGTCTTTCATTTGGTAAATTGGTACCATATAACTTAGAAGCGTTGAATTTATTTCGCGGATGTATTGTGAAAGCAGGTGTACTTAAGAGCCCGAAACAAGGAGACGAGAAATGAGCGACATAGCAAAGAATAAAGTCGCTCTTATTTGATGTAGGTACGTGTAAAGAAGTGAGCATAGGTACTTTTTAGACCATTAATTTATAACAAGTATTAGGTAAAGAAAAACTCAATAATTGTCATAACAATTTCCGGTCGCAGATAAAATATATACTCTCCATACATTCTTTAATTTACGTAGATTACATAATAATTTGTAAATAAAACTATATCAAGAAACTAATGTCATAAAATTGTGAAATTTACTTATCAAACACTAATAAATTGAAAGTTATTAAAGCCAGATTATATGGACCAATACATAGTATTAAAAGTTCAGATTTGACCTTGTGTCCTTGGACTTTGTAGCACATAATATATCACCACTTCTTCTAATGGCATATACCATTATTATGAAAGAAGTGAAATTTGAAATATAACAGTATACCAACCCGTTTCTTAAGCACATATTTATATGTAATGTTTTCTCATTGCAATAAAGGCGCTATCAACGAGTTGTATATGGGCTGTAAATATATTTAGAGGCATTTTATATTACAAGTATAAAGACAGTTTATAACATTCTTCACAGTGGAATCAATATATTGGATATAATGCATTCATCATCATGTTTGTTGAAAAGTAAAGCTTACAAAGGGTTACCACCCTTTATACTCCCTTGAAAGTCATAAAAAGCAGCTGAAGGATAACTAGAAGAATCTCTTGATCTTTAATTGTGGTTGCCAAGCCGTTTTTCAAACGGTTATAGTATTATCACCCCTTCAATCTCCAATAGTGGACGACGACGGTCTTGATTGTTGATGCTAATGAGGCATTCGTTCATTCTATTCAATTCAACCAAGTTATCTCGATAATATATCCTTTTGAGACTAAACGTGCGTCTAATGTGTTAACTTTTATATTAAAGGGTATCGATTTTAATATATCACTAAAGTTTCCTCGAGCGTTGAGTCGCGAAGCGTTGATAATGACAGTTATTTGCGCAAACGATTGTAAAATAAGCTTTGTAATAAACATTAAATATTTTAATTATGTTGAAAATGTTATTAAAATTAGCATCATATAGAAAATAATCAATCATTTCAATTAAAGCATTATATGAATTAATTACAATCGTCATACTTAAAATAAAGAACTGAAACGTCGTAATAAAACCGTTAGATATTTTTTATTGGCATTTAAATTATATAACAATTCGAATAATGTGACCCACTAGCTTAATTAATTCCAATACTAATCTGATCGAGTTAAATTCATATATGGGGCATACATATAAGAAAATATCTATGTAATGAATGTCATAATAATGGAGTATTGATGCAGTTTTTTTATTGACCTTAATTAAATATCTATAATATTCGTGTTATTTTATTTTATTTCAAATTTGCATTTAATATATTTTCCGTGTGATGACGGAGTAAGAATACAATTCACCATCCCATATCTTACCCGTGGGTGATCGTACGAAACAACTAAGGGATATAAAATGCATATAACATCTATGCAAGGGAAGGAAAACTCGAAACGAAACCCTATACCAACACGTCTGACAAGCGTGGTATATATAGCAGGTCAATTTCTCTCCCACTATGAAAGAGGCTCGGGCCCAACAGTGGGACATATGTGGGCTGGGATTATGATGATTTAATATAAATTGTAATTCACTTTAAATGCAAATTATATTATATATTTATTTATATCCAAAAAATGTAGTATTACTTTTTGGATATCAATGTGTCTAATACTATGTATCTAAAAACATTGTATAGATATATTTAAAAAAATAGTGAACAGTTTGATTTAAATCGGTTTTCCGTTTTTCTGATGGCGATACACATCTTGGACACAAAAGTCGTGTTATCTCTATAATTCATCATATTAAATAACTTAAAAATTGTAAACATTTTAATTCATTAGTTCAATTATTAAATTAAATTATAATAATAAAATTGAGTGGCTTTTTTTTTAATTTATAATAAAAAAACTTTGGTTTTTTTAACTACAAGTGAAATATGCAAAAAGTGTCATAGTACTAATACTTGCCTCGTATAATACATGATTTTATGAGTCATGGAACGGTAAATTAACACTAAAATCGTACGTGAAGTTGGAAGGAAGACGTTAGAGTTCGAGCGTTAAGAGCAGTGCGACGCACGCCCGGCTCTCTCGGACCGCACTCACTGACTGTCGCCAACCAGCTACGAGTTCGTAGCGCGTAGCCGCTACGATAGATAACCAATAACACCATAAGCATCTGTCACAATTTTATAAATTATTTCATTAATATAAAAAAAAAGTACTTTCTATAATCCTGTAAAAATTTTACACATATCACCGTGGTAAATACAATTCTTCTTCTAATACTTGTATATACTATAAACCTATCAAAAACCGAGGATACAATCCACCGAAACAGGTACGGGTGTACTCTAAAATAATAATATATATATATTCGCGATAGACCTTATTGCTGATGGCAGACACTGTCTACTTTATCCACGGGCAGTCTGAGTTAGATTACCACTAGGTACAGTTGCGTCACCAATCTGCCGATGATGTGGATACTCCTAACTTTACATATTTTCAAGATGTGTTTGCAAATTGTCATCAATTTTTAAACCATAATCTATAACTTCCTTGTTACTACTTGTAATGACTAAAAATAGGTAATCCTACTATAATTCAGTAAATATTTTCGTTATTTTTTAAATATATTGTGTAAAAAACCTATGCTAATACTTCGTACTGTTAATGGTGCGCTACAAAAAGAGTACATACGTAAATGTTGAAAAAAATACGTACATACAAAATGTTATAAAAAAAAATACATTACTACAAGGCGATGTCATTAATCCGCTGATACAATTTTATTTTAAAAACAACTTCGTACACTAAGGAATTTCAAGGTACTTTACAAACATATAATTTAATGAACGCAAATCAAACCTTATACTCAGAAAAGTAATTTGTGGATCGCACAAAGTAATGTCCTGTGTGAGAATCGAACTCGTGTTATTTGGGACTGTAGAACGGTATCTTAACCACTGTGCAGCCGTGCATAAAAATAAACCAACTTGAAAATTTTGCTTAAAACTTTATGTTTAATTAAATCTTATTATGTGGGGTTAATAAACTCAAAAAAGTATTTAACGATTTTAAAAAACGACTAAACTGTATTACAATAAAAAAGTACATCATCATCATCACAGGCCATATATGTCCCACTGTTGTGTTAGTGCCCCCTCCGTGATGGGAGGGAAATAAGCCTATATCACGCTAGTTAGACGTGTTGGTATAGGGTTTGAGTGTTTCCAGTTTTTCTTCTCTTGCGTAGGATGTTATATCCGTTTTATATTCCTTAGTCGTCTCTTACGATCACCCACAGGTAAGATAGGGGGTGGTGAATTGTATTCTTACTCCGTCACCACACGGAAAACATATATAAAAGCGTGTAACTATGAATGAAATAAAAACATCAGTATAAAACTACTAATTCACTCTCATAAAAGCTTACTTAAAACCCGTAAAATAAGGCTCTGATTAACAGAATAATTAAAATCAATTACCTGCTTTAGGAACTGTGCTCCTCTATAGCACTAGCAAGAGATACAAATACCCTAGTATCTTTAGCATAACTTATGCAAATGAGACGCTCTTTCATTTAAAAGGCAAATTTTATAAGTTAATAATTTATTTTGAAGAACAACGACTTAAGTAGGTAATTTTGACTTTGGTTTTTGACAATCTTCTTTAAATTGAATAGGTAGCAGCGCTCTCTTGGGTACCTTATAACGTCAACTAAAGATTATAGCACAACTCATTCTTGGTTTGAAGGTCTAGGTCTAACAGTAGACGTTGATAGTCGTTGTTATATACTCTGCACAATACAAGATGCTCAGCATTCTGAATTAAAAAAAAATACAAAAAGCATTCTGAACTAAGTACAATTGCAAAGAAAATGTGTAGGTACATTGCAATTACTTGCACGTTACCACGTTGTAATTAATTTCGTTAGCTTCTAGAGTAGAGACCATTTTATTTATCTCATTTAAGATTCAAAGTACTGTGTGGTAGCAGCGACGAATACTACTAACCCTTACTTTTCTCGTGGATGTCTTAAAAGATGACTAAGAGCCTAATAACGACCTGGGCCAACTCTATCTGATGCCGTTTGGTCAACAATTACATTCCCAAGGAGGGTTGACGTCTGGCAGGTGGCCGGTCATATCGACGCCTCGACGGCGAAATCTGTCGGGGCGTCAACAGGAGAGGAGCCCGAGAGGGCATACCGCTGAGCGGGCCACCGAAGACAAAGATCGGGTACTGGTGGCCCGCTCGCACGGCGAAGAAGAGGTGCTTGCAGGGTGGGTCAATAGGGTTGCGCGGCGTCTCTTCCGTCACCCCGGACCGATTTGGCGGGGTGCGACGTCCATGGCCCACCACAAAAAAAAAAAAAAAAAAAAAAAGGTGGCCGGTCATATAACTATTGCAAATAACTTTTACAATATGTACTATGAAAGAGAAATACATATTGTATCGACCCCAAGTAATTGGGATAAGAGTAGGAGAATGATGAATGATGATTTAAGATTCAAAGTAGAAATAATACCTGCATTTTTTTCCTAAAACAGTTATATGTACATCGCCATGATTCTCTATCTACAGGTGCCGTACGAGACAACCTCATTACTGGAAAACGTCTACGTCCAATAGTGAGCGGTAAAAGTCTGAAACAATAACGGTGATGATGATGATGAAATTTTGATAAAATAGTGCATAGTTCTTTCATTTTATATAATTTAATTTAATATTTTTTCATATTATTAACATTATTATGTAATAAAATTAATGTTTTTTTTTTATTATTTTCTTTATTATTATCGGCAAAAATATGTAAACACGTAATAAAACTACATATTACTATGTAACTTATTAGTTTATTGAGAAAGAGTGTAATACTATATCTACTGGAATTGCTACCTAAATGTCACGTAGTCATTTACGTAAGTCATTTAGTAGTCTCTTTCCTTTTCTTTTACTACTATGGCAAGCTTCTTAGTTTGCCTTAATAGTAAACGCAGTATCACAATTCCTACAAAACCGTACCATAGTCTATACGACTCGGTGTAGTACATGCTATTCAGAAATTAACCAAAAAAAAATATACTATAGAATTTGTATTAATTTTATGACTTTTACGCTCTACCCCCAGGAGGATTGATGACAAGCAGGCAGATGCCTAACGCCAACCCTCCTTGAAGTAGGGGTAAAGGCGGCATTAATAAAGTAAATTGCCAAAATTTGCGGTGATATTATTCAAGACTAAATTGTCGTGTTAAATTCTTCTGCTAAACTTACAACTTCCTTGTCAAAGCTTTTAACGACGTTCTGACAAACTTTAGTCACCTACTTCGTTACTTTAGATTTTATCAAACTTTTCACTTTCATAATCTTATCGCGTAACCAAAGTTAAACTTAAAAATATTGTTGTACTTCGTTAATCAAGTCCGTATCTTCATGGAAAAAAATGGAATTAAATTGCTTTCTAATAACATTTTATTATGATATTGTTGCAATTATAAATTACTTATACCCGTCAATTATTCCATCCATCAGCCTATCGAGGTCCATTGTTGTATATAAACCTACCTACATTAAGAAATAATACTATAAACTCTACGCTAGGCGAGTTGACGATCACAGTCAGTCTTGTAAATCCCACAACAGAGCACGACTACCCATACTTCTAGTGATCCCTTAACCAGCATTAAAGACACACATAGAATGGTTTTTGATGGCGACTTTCTGCATTCTGAACGTTACCATAAAAATTTTCATAATAAATATGACTTGTTGGACGTGACATACCTTAGTCCTCTAGTCACCATGAATGTTGTAAAGTTTTCGAAACGTCGAGAAATTAAAAATCAAATATAAAAGCGGTAAAATGCGTAGAAAAAAACACAAAGCAGTTATGAGGACTGCCGACAGAAGTGAAAACTTAAACCTATGAAAATAATGATTATTATAAATTAAAATAGAACAACAAGTACGTATTTCAGCTAATTTCATGACGCCCACACTGTTTACTTCGTTGCATACCAAGAATACCACGCGCATCTGCTTGGGATCTACCGACTCACTCTCTTTCTCTCTCTTACTTTCTACCTTTGTGCACCTTTCTTTCTCTCCCCGTCTTGCGTTGGAGTATTGGACGCTACGCGTTGCTAACGCTCGCGGTGGCCTGTAACAGGTATATTACACGCATGCGTTCGAGTGCCATTCCGTTAAACGTTTAACGCAACCTTGTTGGAAGTCGCATTAGAAGTTTTAGTTCACAATAGTTTTATTTGTAGTAATTCAGTAAACATCGAAAATGATTACATACGAGGAACATTAAGTAACTGCCCAATGAATTTATTCTATTACACTAAAGCCAAAGCTCTTTTCTGAATACATTCGACCGCCGTTTACTATACTTTGCCGTCTACTATACGTCATTAGAAACTCATATTGAAAAAGTTACCGTCGCGACTGATCTTAACTAGACGTAAGAAATAGTTCATAGAAAATTATATAATAGATGTTTGTGAAAATATATTCATTGTCATCATCTCAGCCCATTTACGTCCCACTGCTGGGCTTCAGCCACGGTGGGAGAACAATATCCTACTATCACGCTGGTTACACAGGTCAGTTTTATATCGAGTTTGCCTTCTCTTGCATAGATGTTATCAGCAAATTGTATAAATAAATAAATAGAAAATTATATAATAGATGTTTGTGAAAATATATCCATCGTCATCATCTCAGCCCATGTACGTCCCACTGCTGGGCTTCAGCCACGGTGGGAGAACAATATCCTACTATCACGCTGGTTACACAGGTTGGTTTTATATCGAGTTTGACTTCTCTTGCATATATGTTATCTGCAAATTGTAACCCTTAATCGTCTTTTACGATACCCACGCGGTGGTGAATAGTACTCTTACTCATAATGACTTCTAATGTTTACGCGAGTATTACACATTTGAAATAAAACTACTTTTACGGATTTTATCGCGTTTGTATTCGATTTATAATTTCCCGACGTTTCGAACACTTTACAGTGATCATGGTCACGGGAGGACTGAGGTGTCTTACGTCCAATATGTCATTGTTATTACAATGTCGAAACGTCGGGAAATTATAAATCAAATACAAACGCGATAAAATCCGTAAAAGTAGTTTTATTTCAAGTACTCTTACTCCATTACTATATGGACAATAAAATGAGATAAATCTATCAAATATTTCTCAACCTATGTCTGAACGTCTGCTGTTGGACACAGACCTTCTCTAAATGAGGAAAATGGTCTATTACATTACGCCAGACCAATTTACATAGGATTTTGATATTGTCTGTTTGCTTTTCTTAATCGATTACTACGATTCCCGCAAGCTAGAAAGAGGTGGTGACCACTGCATTCTTACTTCGTCACCACACAGAATAAAACTAAAACATTCAAATCAAATATTGAACCAAATTCAATTTCTATTTGATGCTTGAAACTTAATCGTTAAATACTTTCCTATTTTATAGAAGTAAATTATTCAAACAGAAATAGTGGATTGTAAAATGTTATAACTGATATAGTAATAACGGGTGTATCTGACGTATTCATATACTAGGAATTGTTACGTATAAATGGCACTTTGAAACTGGAGCACAGATATATCATGAACAGTTGAACATTGACCCAACGCATACTAAAGGTCATGAGTTACTAAACATAAAGAATAATAGCATTGCTATGTGGTGGAACCTACGAATACTACCAATCTAATAAGCCTCTGCCTCATTTACCCGCTTCGCAGCCTCTTTCAATGCCATTACGGCCTCGCTATGTATACCAGTACCTGACGCTACTAAGCATTATATAACGGAAGCCGATAGCGACAGGTTTACACCAATTTCCACCATCAGGTCGCGTCTTTGATATCTATAGGCGGAGCTATCTTCAATAGTACAGTGAGCTGTATCGTGTAGCGAGATACCCTCGTGATGACTAGGGGTCTCTTCTCGTGGGATTTAATGCCAGTACAAAAATATCTGTTCCCGGTAAGCCACTTGCGTTATTCGGAACGTCAGGGTGCCATGTCGTCTCCCAATCAAATTGCATTTCTCTGACCTGCTGCAGCGAACTCCAGGTCCTATCTTTATCGCCAGATTATGACTCTCTCACGTCCCGTTCAGAGGATTGCTCACCCCTGATTGCTCGCTCCGGCATGACTCCGGTAGACTTCTACCTAAAACTCCGCCTGAAACTTATAGGGCCAGTCACCTGCCATAAATGTTTCCGTTATCCATAACACAGTACGGTACCCCCTTATGACCTTCATTGTAGGGCTCTGCCGTGAGCAGTGAGGGATTCCTTCCAGATAAGAGCAATACACCCGCAATATGCCATACAACCACCGACAAATTGACTTAGATCCTTTAATGTTAGGCAGAAATCTAACCCAGGCAGTTGAAGATTCCTTAGATAACTACGAGAAAGTAAAGGGTGGTGGACCATTGTATTCTTTCTGCACCACCACATGAGTTAAAAGTATGGATTCACAACATTAATATTCCCATTATTCTAATAAAATTCTATAGTTTCTTTATGTTCTTGAAAGGTGTCCCGAACATATTAGCACAATTTTAGCATTATCGTTAACTCAATAAACCATTTACGTACTTAGTAAAAGTTTTGTGATTTCCGTCATAATTACGCAACCAACCGGCAAGCGATCTTGGTTAATGGACGTCATTAAATATCTAACAATGATTGAAGTGTAAAATATATTTTCAAGATATTTCGTTGGGAATAAATCTTGATAAACTTGTCTTGTTAACTTCTTCAATACAAGTTATAATAAATCTTTGTAAAAGCTTTTAACAATAAACTAAATTTTGTTATTTTAAAATTCAATCAATTCTATACTTTATTAGATTTATTGCTCATTAATAGTAATGATCTGTCAGCCGATCAACGTCTACTGGAGATAGGTTACCCTTTTTTTGTTTTGGGAGGTATGGTATGGTGAGATCACATGTCCACCAAAGACAAAGATCGGTTACCGATGGCGCGCTCGCACAACGAAGAGAGGCGCATTGCAGGGTGGGCCTATGGAGTCGCGCGCCGCCTCTTCCGTCGCCTCGAACCGGGCGTGAATACACCATAGCTCACCGCAAAAAAAAAATGGTTAGATCACACGCATATGATCAGTCCCAGGCGACGAAGCATGCAATCCCATAATCTATGGTAGTAGTGGGGGGTACCTGGTCCTTTTATATCGGTATAGTTCCCATGCTTAGCACGTAGTTTAACAATGTTGGGGGTAGGTTAATAATGTGGCGGGTTAATAATGTAGGTATTATGAGTTTCTCAGAAGAGTGCTGTTACCCATTCTGGTGGAGTTCCGTCGATATATTACTTCAGCACTGTATTCATAATCCCAGTTATTTTATATAGTAATAGTAGTAGGACCACGCTGTTGACAGTTCTCTGTCTACAACCGCGGACCAGACCGTCTGGGGTAGTACCGCACTCTTGTAGAAGATTGACGTGTGGAATGGCAATGTGCTATTGCGCTTCGTTCGGTGAGCGAGAGAGCCAGAAGCCCAACTGGGTAGGTATGGGGATTGTAACGGTAGGCAGCGGCCTAGCTATTCCCTTGGTATAGCAAAGGTCCATGGGCAGTAGTGACAATTATTATCAGGTGTGCTGCTCGTTTGCCACCATAAGCAATAAAAAAAAATTACCACACATTTTTTTTAACAATACGTGTTATGTAAAATCTCTCTGAACTAAATCCATCTGATGCTGTCTGGTTGAATTTATTTTGCCAAAAGCGTTGAGGTTAGGCAGACGGCCAGTCAAAAATCGATTGCCAAAACTTTCGCAACATATATGAAGGAAGAAGAGTGCATGTTGTATCAACCTCAAGTAATTGGAATAAGATGAGCGTATCTTTCTTTTTATTAGCGAGCTATAATCCAACAACAACCAGACCGGATATCAGGAGTGACTATGAAACAGTTTGAGATGAGATAAATTAGCATTATAGTGGACCACGAGAATTATTTATAACTTAAATAGCCTGACTGACGAGTAAGACTTTGAGGTACCTAGCCATTGAGTGACGTGCCAGACCATTTCAGAACTTTACAACTATGCTATAGCCTTTTCTCTTTTATTGCTTACGGTGATAAACGAGCAAACAATACCTAATGGAGATCCTGCCGCTCTTTCTTCGCAATACTAGAGGTACAGCAACGCCGCTGCCTACCAACCAAAACCCATCCACAAAATTCAGCTTCTGACTCTATCACTTACCAAACGAAGCGCAACAGTACATTGATACTTCTCAGACATGGAATTTTCTGCGAGAATGTGGTGGATATCTAATAACGCGATAAAGTTAACCACAATAATATATTATAATACAATATTATCCTATTCGTATCACTTAAGATATTCTTTAAGTCAGCTTAATTAAAAATTTATTTAGCCATTTATTTATATAAAGTCTAACCAAGAATGCTCGCAGCTTAAGCCAGTATTTCACCTTAATTGACTAAATTGTAACACTCCAGTAATATTTATTTATATCATCTTATCAACATCAATTCGGCTCATATAAATACCACTGCTGGGTTCTAGCCTCCTCCAAAGTGGAAGAGAAATTCACCGCCTTTTTACGTCTAAATAAGACCGCATTTTTCTATCTAAATAAGATGGTGTTCTAGTACCTAGTGGTAAAGAAATATGGTAAAAGTTTTATATCTGCAGTTATAAATAGAAGCAAATTACTGTGACTGTAACTAGAAGTAATTTGCTGTGACTGAGAGAATCGGAGACCTTTACAGTAATCAATGACCTGTCTGTTCTCCCGGTATTGTAGACCCCACGAGGGGCTGCTATCATTTATCATCACATGGGCTACCTGTTGTTTGTAAATACATACATACATATCATCACGTCAAATCCTTTGCAGGGTAGGCAGAAAGAACAGAGTGCCAGCGAACTCTCTCCTTGCATACTTCACTCGCTTCCTCAATATTCATAATTCTCTTCATACACACTCGCCGGTTTCGGAGACTCTTGACTCCACTTTTCTTCAGTACGTGACCAATCTGGTCTAGGTAGGTTATTCTCGGTCTCCCCCGGTACCTACATCCTTCCACTTTCGCATTGTATATCTTCTTAACCAGACGTTCGTTCGGCATTCTTTCTTCATGTCCGAACCATCGGAGCATTCCTTTTCGCATCTTTGCAGCAATACTCTCTTTCATACCTACTCGCTCACTTACATCGTCGTTACGAATGCGATCGGTTAGCCTAACTCCACAGATTTGCCGTAGAGATCGCATTTCGACCGCATTAATTTTACTTTCATGCTCTATTCTGCATACCCAAACCTCGCTTCCATATAGTAATATATATATATATATATATCTTCCTGGTGTTTGTCTGCCATTGAAAGATGTAAAAATAAATAAAAGGGCAGTGTGATAGTGTTGATAATTAAAGAATGAAATAAATTATGAAATTTTAGAATATAGCTTTAGTAAAAAATACAATGGCTCATATAATTTTGAAATATTCGCGTGAATAGCTCATTGAGACTGAAATACATAAATAGTTCTATAATAGACATAAAACATTTTAA
The DNA here is from genome assembly GCA_905163515.2 of Lymantria monacha. Classification (NCBI taxonomy): domain Eukaryota; kingdom Metazoa; phylum Arthropoda; class Insecta; order Lepidoptera; family Erebidae; genus Lymantria; species Lymantria monacha. Next base: position 15,791,574 of record LR991083.1, read on the forward strand.
TCGAGTCCGTCCGGAGTTGATATCCAATACAATGAATCGAATTTCTAACTTTCGTTATAATAGGCCTTTTTTAAAATTGCTATTAGGTAAAATGTTGTAAACGGCACTGGTTAGTAAAACTAAAAGAACGCACTATTGTGTATATTTCAAATAAATGTTAATTAAATATCGTCAATGATTATTTCCTAAATTATTTTACAAAAAAAAAATATATCATAAAATCTAATCAAAGCAAACGTGGCAATGAATTAAAATGTATAGGAAGGTGAGGTAATATGATCCCTGGAGGTCAAATGATCCCCCGCCGTAAATCAGAGATAACTAGTGTCATCTATCCAAATGCGCATGAAACATCTTCCCCGCACCCCTGTCAGTTGCCTCTCCAAGTTTCATAGCGGTGCAAGCGCTTGGCGTAATTTTATTAAAAATAATCAAAAAGTGTGGTTCTGATCCAAGGTAAGCCTGTTTTTGGACTTTCATTACTTTTTACGTGTTCGTATTCATTGAAATGTTGTTTTTTTTTACGGGGATTAATAGCAGTTAGCTAATATTTAATCAACGTCCGATCACCGCACGAGGTATTTGAAGGTTATGTGTTGATCGATATCTTGGAATTTGGTATTTGAGGCGAAATAATCCCTTTCTGTGTGTTTAAAATGATCCCTGGAATCATTTTACCCCATTAGTATTTGTTGTTTTTACAGATCATGCCGAGAATTTATATACGCAAAACTAATCGCCAAAATTGGGCTGAAGAACAAATGCAAAAAGCATTAGATGCCGTCAGAGATGGTATGCCTTACAAAACTGCAAGTAAAGAGTTTAAAGTCCCTGTGATGGCATTAAAAAGAAGATCCAAAGGTAATATAATTTAATCTAGAACAAGAACAGGAACTTGGTGATTATATTAAGGACATGGAATCTAGAATGTACGGGCTGACCACACAGGATGTTTTAACCTTAGGTTACCAACTGGCAGAAAGAAATAATTTACCGCATCCATTTTCTGAAGCAAAGGGAAAAGCTGGACTTGAATGGCTTCGTGGATTTAGACGTAGACATCCGGACATTACGATGCGTGCTCCAGAATCGACGACTTCTTCTCGAGCTCGAGCTTTTAATAAGCCTGTAGTGGATAAATTTTTATCAACTTTGAAAAACGTGCAAGAAAAACATTATTTTCCACCATATCGGATATTTAATGTTGACGAGACGAGTTTATGTACTGTCCCAACAATAAACTCGAGAGTGTTTGCACAAACAGGCCGTAAACAGGTGGCGCGAGTGACTTCAGCTGAGAGAGGTGAAACAACGACCGCAGTTATTTGTACCTCAGCTTCTGGAACTTTTGTTCCTCCAATGTTAATCTTCCGCAGAGTCCGGATGAAAATAGAACTGATGGACGGCGCACCTCCAGGCGCTATATTTGCATGCAATCTATCTGGTTGGATGAAATTAGACGTGTTTTCTCAGTGGTTTAATCACTTTTTAAGTCATGCCAAACCGACAGCAGAAGATCCGGCTCTTTTGATACTGGATGGTCACCTATCACACACAAAAAATTTGATTGTGGTATTAAAAGCCAGGGACAATCACGTCACTATTCTATGCCTGCCACCTCATTGCACCCACCAACTCCAACCCTTGGACGTCGGAGTCATGTACCCGCTAAGCCTTTATCATAACCAAGCGTTGAAGAAGTGGATAAATAATAATCCTGGGAGAGTGGTAACCGTGTTCCAAATAACGAAAATTTTCACAGAGGCCTATCTAAAAGCAGCAGTTCCACTAAATAGTATGAATGGATTCAACAAAACAGGAATATGTCCGTTCAACACTGACATTTTCACTAATGTGGACTTCATTGCAGCTGAAACAACTGAAATGGATGTTGACAATGACACGGTAGGACCTCCCATTCCAATTTCTGAGACGTCAAGTCCTCCATTAGCAGACACCGTGCAATTACCTTTTACTCAAGCGAGTAATCCAGAAACTGAAACACTACAGCCTTTACATGTGGATGTTCAAGAATTCCTTCATTTAACACATCAGATGTCTCCACTTCAAACTTTGACTCTAACAATGACTCAAAACCACCACAGCCATCGCGGCAAGCACCATCTCTCCCAAAAAATACCTCAACGTCTGAATCTTCTGAAATATTACCTCTAGCTTCAGGTGTTGGTCTTCCATCTACATCGTTTGGTGTTGTTACACCCAGGGAAGTACGACCAACACCAAAGATAGTTGGAAAAAGAAAGAGAGCAAGACGAATAAGAGTAGACACATCAGTACTGACCAGCACACCCTACAAAAAATACCTTGAAGAGGAAGCCAAAAAGAAAACAGATAAAGAACAAAAGAAAGCCCTTAAGGAAGCGAATAAAATTAAAATAAAATAACCAACAAACAGATAAATAAAGGAAAAGGAGTCGGGAAAGGAAAAGGAGGCGGCAAGGGAAAACGCAAAAAAAAGCAAAATACATCAGACTCTTCTGAAGAGGAGAGTGATACCGAATGCCTCTTCTGTACTGAAAACTACTCCAAAGACAATAAAGGCGAAGGGTGGATTAGGTGCGTTGTGTGTCTTAAATGGGGACATGAGGCTTGTGTGGGAGTAGATAGTGACGATGAAAGCGACTTTACTTGCAATAATTGCCTTTCTAGAAATCAATTTCATAGTGTGAAAAAGAATTTAAAGCTATAGGTCCATTTCTAAGTTCCTGATAAGAATATTATTTTTTAATGAAGAGTTGATTTTTCTACTGCATTTTGTCATTGATAAAAAACCTTTGATAGGGAAGAGTATTATTTGTGTTTTTTTATTTTATTTAGAAGAAGATTAATTTTGTAAACCTTTTAAAAGTTTGTTGCAATGTTTAATGTTCAGTTTTGTTGGTCGAGTAGCAGATAATTACAAAAAAAAAGATCTCTAATGAATATAGAAGACTGCAAAATTTTTGTGTAACTTGCTTACATACTTAAATTGTTATGAACAATAAACATAATTAAAATAAACAGCTGAGTATTTTATTTCACTGATATTTATTAACTTACGGTATAAAATGATCCCTTTTTTTTTTTTTTTTTGGGGGGTGGGCTACGGTCGGCGCACTCCTCGCACCACTTCATCCGGGGTGACAGAGGGGCGTAAGCGCGCACACCCGTAACCCACCCGTGACGTCGCCTTCGTCGTTGGGCCGACCACCGGAGCAGAGTGACTTGACGTCAGTGGTCGGCCCGACGGAATACCCCTGAGGAGTACCCTCTCCTCGAAATGATCCCTGGGATTATTTACCCCTACCCTAGGGATCATTTTATACATAGGTGTGTATAAAATGATCCTTTACTAAACTTTATCAAAAACTACTAATACAAAAAAACTGCATACATATAATAAAAAATAAGTATGCAGTTACAAAGTTAAGTGAATACACTACCTCAAACATTAGAAATCTTGCGATTTTGCCATCAATTTTGGCTACAATTAACTTTTTCCCTTAAGGGGATCATTATACCTCACCTTCCCCTATAATAACCGATATACGGGCATAAGCTGAGAGACAGAATGACATTGAAAATGTAATATGTATAAATAAATCTATACATATTTATTATAAAGGTGGCTTGCTTTTTCCCTTTGAATATAATTATCAAAGAGAATGCAAAGTAACACTGAAGTGCGAACATTTGCCATTCAAGGGAAAAAGTTAATGAGGTTTTACGTTACATAAACGTATAACCTGATCGACTCACATTCAGAATACACAATTTTAAATATTTCATTGCATAAATTTGATAACACGCAGCGCATATTTATAACAATTTTCCATATAGGTACACAACAATGTAGGTACACAATACATACATAAATATCATCACGCTATATCCCTTGCAGGGTAGACAGAGAGAACAGAGTGCCAGAGAACTCTATCCTTGCATACTTCACTCGCTTCCTCAATATACATAATTCTCTTCATACACGCTCGCCGGTTTCGGAGACTCTTGACTCCATCTTCCTTCAGTACGTGACCAATCTGATCTAGGTAGGTTAGTCTCGGTCTCCCCCGGTACCTACATCCTTCCACTTTGGCATTGTATATCTTCTGAACCAGACGTTCGTTCGCCATTCTTTCCACATGTCTGAACCATCGGAGTATTACCTTTCGCATCTTTACACCAATACTCTCTTTCGTACCTACTCACTCTCTTACGTCGTCGTTACGAATGCGATCGGTCAGCCTAACCCTACAGATTTTCCGTAGAGATCGCATTTCGACCGCATGAATTTTACTTTCATGATCTTTTCTGCATACCCAACTCTCGTTTCCATATAGTAATGTTGGCACAAGCACTGCGTTATTTATTGCTACACGTGCCTTCTGGCTGAGGTGGTGGCTACCGAAAAGTTGTCCCAACGCTTCGTTCACTCTATTTCCGGCATTCACTCTTCGCTCAATATCAGTGGTGTACCTTCCATCTCGGCTAAATCCACATCCAAGATATACAAATTCATCCACTTGCTCTAGTACATCATTACCTATTGTTACTCTGATACATCTGTTCTGGCTTCACCTCTTTTGAAGACCATTATTTTGGTTTTGCTCACATTCACGCGTAGAGCCCTTATAAACAATAGAGTTTTGTATATATTAGGTAATAAGTTATAAAATCAAGGTGTACCACCTATTTCCTCTCCATGAAAGTCTTGAAAAGCGGCACACGTATTACCGGGACGAGTTTCTAGCACTTCTGGGATACTTATAGCATCAACTGGGTTCACCAACCAGCCTGCAGATTTTTTGGTGGTGAAGTTGTGAAGTTACCATAACTTCACCTTACTGCGGGACTTAAGCATGGAAGGTAATTTTTGGGACTCAGTCGGGTAGTACGGTAGGTAGTACCTAGTCAGTATATTAATTTTAATTGAACTACATACATACATACATATCATTACGCCATATCCCTTGCAGGGTAGGCAGAGAGAACAGAGTGCCAGAGAACTCTATCTCTGCATACTTCACTCACTTGCTCAACATTCATAATTCTCTTCATACACGCTCGCCGTAATTTAAAGATAAAACATCAGAGTTTCCGTGTTTTTTAATTGAACTCACATCGTTTAATCAGGAGGTTATACAGTATATATGCAGCGTTTAGGCCAAGGAAGGAGATAGTACAGTAAATGTGCAACGTTTAAGCCAGAGTACTAAAAGGAAGGGAGGCTGGTTCTTTTGTCAAAACTTCAGACGCAGTTATTATCATATCCATACCTGTCATAACTATAAAACTATAGTCTGTTCATAATTCAAATTAAAATTATTTGAAACCGCGATTTTATTCACAGTATTAAGTATGCTAAACAAAGAAATCTCTTACCTTAAATAACGAGCCCTATGTTTCTCATCGTCAGTTATACCACGTCGAGGCAATTATTCAAATTTATCGTGTAACCTCGCTCTTGGGTTATCCAGTTTTCTAATGAACGTGACCAGTTGTTGAGTGCGATTACAGACCCATTTTTAGGTATCTTTCTTTTTCTACAGAAAAACGATAAGAGTATTAAGAATTAACTTTCCAAAATAATAAATTAACTGAAAGTCTCGGCTGAATATTTCACGCCTTTATAAAAAGCGTTTTCTTTTTTTAATTGCAACTATTTGTTCATTTTATAATTACTATACAAGTTTTTTATAAAAAAAAATGCATTTACTATCCAAGTTTGTTATGAAAAAATGTAATTACTATACAAATTTAGTGTGTATAGTTTATTAGGATATGTCAACCGAAGACAATGACCGAGTTCCGGTGGCCCACTCGCTCGGCGAAGAGAGGTACATGTAGGGCGGGTCTATGAGGTCGCGCGTCGCTTTTTCTGTCGCCCTGGACGGATTTAGCGGGGTGTGACCATTCCATAGCCCGTCGCTAAAAAAAAGGATATGTCAACAGACAGCGAACCTATTTTCTAAAAAATATTTTTAGTTAATATTACATACAACAGATAAAATTAACAAGTAATCATCAGATGGCGTGTGTAAAATGTAGGGTTTGAACTATATATTTAGAAAAAACTTGCATTCAATTCTAAAAAAAACCCAGTCGAAGCGATGCTATGAAATACCACTGAGCTATAGAAATTTAAAGATAAAAAATCAGTGTCCGTGTTTTTAATGGGAAATCTTTACACGCCCTGGTCGAGGACTTAATATTATTATTAAAGGCCCAAACTTTCAGGGAATTCTTTTTTGGGTACTTGCAACAAAATTTCATGATGGGACCGAAAATAAAAAAGAAAGTTGAAAAAAAAATCACCCTAATGCGTATGTACTAATTCATAATTACAACAAAGAAGGAAAACTCAAAATAAAACCTTATACCAACCCCGTCTAAACAGCTTAGATAGCAGGTCATTTTCCCTCCTACTATGGAGGAGACTCTAGCACAGCTGTAAGTTGTATAAGAGCCCTTTAGGACTCCCCTGAGGCGACCACAGAGGGACTCTACCGACGGGTGTCAGTGCAGCACTGTCTCGTGACCAGGGTCTGCGCAGTATGATTGGATTAGTAGCACAGGGTTCTTTACTTTCACACGGTCGTGAGGAGGTAGTGCCCGTCCTGCCACCACTATGATGGTGACAAGAATATGGCACAAGACACGCTCGAGATCTAAGCGACCTGGGCAAAGCAGCGCTGTGAACTCGTCGCAATCATCAGTGCCAACTACGTTGAAACGATACTCCACACCGTCAGGAACAGGAACGCGGTCGTCGGCTTCTACGAAGCAGTCGTTTCAAGGAAGGAGGTGGCGAGACGGGTCCAACAAGTCCCAGGTCCGACAAGTCCCAGGAAATCCTCTTCAGATCACTGAACGCTGGCGGCGTAAAGTACCTGTACCTGTGCCTGATGCCAACCTCGCCAAAGCTGCTGTTGATTAGACCGGGAATAATTCATTATCCGCAGAGAGTCTACCTGGATAGGGCGTCGACGGAAGATGCTACCCGAAAGGTTAACCCGCTGGGTCAGGGAATACGGTGGGTTATGGGGCCGCACACTGTCCTTTTGTTAACCCCGACGGGCCGGGCAGCGCGTGTCCAGACTATAGCCTGCCAGATAAAATAAAATTAAAAAAAGAATTGATCCAATATTACGACAGAAATTTTATAAACACAGAAAAAATACTTTTCAGTAACTTTTCTATCAGCATGTAGAAAAAGTTTTGTATTCAAACTAACGTGCCAATCCTACGACTATCTTAAGCATTGAAATGCTTCAATAAAGTGACAATGTGTAAAATCATCTGCTACATGTTGTAACATGTAGAAGGCATCGTGGATATTTCCCAGCGGGCTCATAGGCCCGGTGTCCATCCAATTTGATCAATACCAATCTCGTATGGCAGTCACGTTCGTTATCTGTATATTGACTCCACTGATGCCATAGTAATTGAAGTAGCGAAATCCTATGTAGATTGTTGCAGATTCGATTCCCACGAAAGATAATCTTTATGCATTTTTTTATTGAATGGTATTTCTAAATTTAATATGTTACGATTATTATTTTTTTCGTGTTTGGTTAACTAAGTACGGGCATTTTCAGTCTGCAGGTCCAGGGGGCCGTCGCTCATAGCAGGCGCCGCCTCACGCCGAGGAGTCGTCGACCTTCCTGCTACTGCGGCCCCTCGCCCTCTGCGAGAAGCCGGCACCTTCGGTGGAGGCATGATGGTCACGCTCGCCTCGGAGTCGGCGCCCGAGCTATCTCCCTTGCTCAGGGGGCGCTTTCGCACCTGCGAGGGGAGGGCCTCCTCCCTGGTCGTCACAGCCGCCGCCGCAGGACGCGGCAATGACCTAGCGGCTTCCGACCCGCTATCTTCTCTGGACGGACCTGCGGATACACCGCCCTCGTCCATCTTAGCGGCAGATCCACTGCCCTCGTCTACGGACGGCTCTGCGACGTCACTGTCGCCCTCGTCCGTAGACGGCTCTGCAGCAATTCTGCCACCGTCCTCCCTTTCAGCAGCGGTAGCCTCTCTGCGCGCTCGCCGCTCCTCCATCCGCCTTTTGCGGCTCAGGCCATTGCCCCGAGTCTTTCGAGGCGACTTCCTCTTCTTCTTTTGGGCCTCCGTATTCTGTGCCGGGCCCTCGGCGGATGCCTCAAGTCCTGAGGACGAGGCGTCGTTGTCAGTTTTTCTTTGGCTTTACAAGGCCGTGGTGTGAGAATCACATAGATTCCCGTCAGTTTTAATAGTTTTTAAATTTAAGGTATCCATATGAATCCCACGAGCATGGGAGATACACAACGTCGCCCCGAGCAGAGATCCCTTTACCCGGGCATGCCTACATTTACCAACCAGGGGGGCAGCCGGTGCCCTGGCTGGAGCGTGCTAACGACAGAACAACCCATCTGCCATGCATCTTCTCGCCGCACGCCAGAACTTAAGATTCTGGGTGATTTCCGAATTCGAATGTACATTCGAAATTCTTTGTAGAGGTTGTCTTCCTCGCGGTCCGGGCGGTTAAGCCAAGACCCTCGCTCCTGAAACTAAGACAAGCAAAGAATCAGGTTTACGATTTGTCGACGGTGGCACATGCCTGCCCAGCCCTCAAATGAATGAGTGACTGAGCCCGTCGCGAATTCGCGTCCGGTCACCCTCTACGGATAGAGGGCTAGGAGCGAATCGGGGCTTCCCAAACAAGGGGACCCCCCTAGCGCCAGATATTCGCTACGGGAGACAATCCTACAGAATGATCTGGGGGACTGCCGCCCGCACCCAGAGTACACCACGTGGAGGTTTCTGACATCGTACCCCACCTACTTTCCATCCTGCAAGTATCATAAAGAACGACTAAGAAGGTTCACAACTATAGAAGATAACACTAAGTGCATATAGGATACTTGCTAAAATAGGCATAGCCAATGATTATAATTGTAATAAACCTGTAGATTTCCGTGTGGTAACGGAGTAAGAATACAATTCACCACCCCCAATCTTACCCATGGGTGATCGTAAGAGACGACTAAAGGATATAAAACGCATATAAAATCTATGCAAGAGAAGGTAAACTCGAAACAAAACCCTATACCAACACGTCTGACCAGCGCGGTATAGAAGGTTAATTTCCCTCCCATTACGGAGAAGACCCGAGCCCAACAGTGGGACATACATGGGCTGTAATGATGATGATGATGAAACCTGTAGATATATACATAAACGATACAAAGGGAGTAGCTACGAGACAATTAATGGGAAAAATAAGTATGAATCTATGTGCTTATTAAATGAAATATAAACAAAATAACAGGAAACACGGTAAACGTGATTGGTTGGCTAATAGCAAAATCACGTTGTATATTTTCATTTCAGTATATATTTGTATTTATCACTGTCAGTAACAGCGTTCGTGTGGACGTTATAAAAATACTAACTTTCATTTATCGTATATCTTGTCTATATATATACAGAATGGGGACGACCATACTAAAATAATTTTAATTTAGTGTATCTAATGACTTGCCCAGCCTGTATACAAACTTTGAATATAATATGTCGTAAAGTTTAGCCACAGCACATTACTTTGTATTATTAACATTTTCTACACTCTATATTAAAAATTTAAATTATTAGGCTATTACTAAGAGATCAAAGACCGCCGCATCGGTATAAACTAATATGAAGGTAGGTACCTACATATCGCCAGTTTACCACTTAAAGTCTTCGCCAAACGCAATACAAATTAATGTATATTATACCTTATTCCTGACCCATAAGATTCATATAAACTGCGTCATCAGACTTAGATAAGACAATTAAAAATACCTAATGCATGCGGCATAATGAAAGGGTACCTATTCGGTCGGATTACAGGTCAGTGAAAATACTCATATACTCTAGTATTACCGGTGTTTTCATTTATTGTCGTATTGTCATCACCACACATATATATGTATGTATATACATATATGGGGTATTCCATGCCAAATCGACCACTTTTGAACCTTACCCCTTTTAGATTTCGCTGAAATTTTTTTATCTTTTTCTACTCGATGAAAGACGTTTTTCAGAATATTTTCAAATTTTTTTATCCAACCCAAAAAAAGTTATGAAGCTTTCAAATAAATGGCTCTTTTATTTTCAAATAGCCATAACTCTCTCAAAAATTGACCTTTCGGGACGTTTTTTTTTTCAAAATTTTTGTTTTTAATTGAATTTTTTGAAAAAATAAATAAAAAAAATTTAACATGATCGCTTCTATGAAATAATCGCGTTTTGTATAAAATCGTTATTTTTTCGAAGTTCGTCATTCTAAATTTTTTTTTTTTCTCAAAAAAAACTTCAATCAGTTCTACAATTACCCCGTGTATCCCAGAGAGGGCCGATTTTTTTTCTATTTTTTCATTAATTATGTTATATAAATAATATTTAGGAAAAAAAAAATTCTGCATTTTTAAAATGTTGAAAATTTTTTTTTCAACTAAATAAAAAAAATAGAAAAAAAAATCGGCCCTCTCTGGGATACACGGGGATAATTGTAGAATTGATTGAAGTCTATTTTGAGAAAAAAAAAATTTAGAACGACGAACTTCGAAAAAATAACGATTTTATACAAAAAACGCGATTATTTCATAGAAGCGATCATGTTAAAAAAAATTTATTTAATTTTTCCAAAAATTCAATTAAAAACAAAAATTTTGAAAAAGAAAAACGTCCCGAAAGGTCAATTTTTGAGAGAGTTATAGCTATTTGAAAATAAAAGAGCCATTTTTTTGAAAGCTTCATAACTTTTTTTGGGTTGGATAAAAAAATTCTGAAAAACGTCTTTCATCGAGTAGAAAAAGATAAAAAATTTTCAGCGAAATCTAAAGGGGTAAGGTTCAAAAGTTCAAAAAAAGATTTGGCATGGAATACCCCATATATATATATATAATATCTGGAGGACCGACCCTTGCTCGGTATTTTCTTGTTAGTGTGTTTTGGAAGATATATTGAAATATAATAAAAATAATGAAAAATAAATTAAAAAGGCAAATAGTAAAAATAGAAACTAAAAATATGTATCGAGCATAAACGAGCCAAAATCACGATTGTTGTATGGGAGCACCCCTTTATTATTTTATTTTGTTTTATAGTATTTGTCGTTGGAGCGGCAACAGAAATACAGAATCTGTGAAAATTTCTGTCTGACTGCTGTCTAACTATCATGGTTCATGAGATACAGCCTGGTGATAGATAGATGGACGGACAGAGAAGTCTTAGTTATAGGGTCCTGTTTTACGCTTTGGGTACGGAACCCTGAAAAGGTTGAACTCACATAAAAGCTTGGTACAATGGAAATACTTTTTAAAATTGGAATGTCTCGCAAGTCACAATACTGTATTAATACGGTATTTTAAAGTTTCTAAGCTATAAAGATCATATACTTTTAGGACACGGCGTCATAGGAACATAGAGTTTGAAATTTTAAATTGTGGGATAGCAATTTTCTAAGCTGAATATTATAATTGAGAGCCATGATAACACATTGCACCCAATAACCGAAATCCATCGTTGATAAGATATATTACCCGTTTTAATTTTACTCTGGCGAGGGTATTTTTACCGCATAATGATTAGGAAAGAGAGATAGTCATTTGTTATATTTTTGATCGCTGTTTAGCCAGCGTTTAATCAACATATTTGTGAAAATCGAGTCGGAAAGGCTGAGTTATGTCAGGAACAATCAATTAGATATGATAGGGAGACAGGATGTTAATGCTGATCAGATTGATCGCAAGACGCCATGACTTACCTATGTGCGTCCTCGACTCCTCCTCGTCCTCAAAAAACCTCGTGTCCATACTATATATCAAAATTTCAATTGATTTTCATGTTTATTGAACCTGCCCTACACTATAATAACGATTGTTATCATCATCATCATCGCCATCACAGCCCATATATGTCCCACTGTTGAGTAATGGGAGGGAAGTTAACCTACTATACCGCACTGGTCAGACGTATTGGTATAGGGTTTTGTTTCGAGTTTTCTATCTCTTGCATAGATGTTATATGCATTTTATATCCCTTAGTCGTCTCTTAAGATACCCACGGATAAGATACGGGGTGGTGAATTGTATTCTTATTCTGTCACCACATGGATAAGTTTGTTATATTATATAACTATACAAACACTTATACATATTAATTTATAAATAACAATAACATTAATAACGTAAAATACAAACAAAATTCCTATTAGAACCATTTTCGGCTTCTACGCAGACAAAGATTCGGGCGAATGATAATATTTCATTAATAAAATAATAAAAAAAGGCCAAAAAGTAAATAAGAAAAAGTAAGGATCGGAACCGTGCTCCGGTTTGTTTGGATTAGACTACTCGATTTTCCAACTGCGCTAAATGTCTATTCTTAATGACAGCGTCAAAATTTGAAAACTTTCATTCTAATAGTTTTAATACAACGACAATTATATTTTTTGTTGCCGAAAAATACTGACAAAACAATATTTTCTATAAATGAAACCTAGCTAGATCAACTAATGGCCCCCGGAACCCCTTGTTTACTAAATTTCAAGAGAATCGTTGGAGCCGTTTCCGAGATTCAGATTACATATATATATATATATATATATATATATATATATATATATACAAGAATTGCTCGTTTAAAGATATAGTGAGATATATCAAATCAAAATCGCTTCGTATCATATTTACGTCTTTAAGGTGACGTGTGCCATCTACCCGACAATGTTTACACATTGTATAGACTTAATACTTCAGACTTTGCAGTTAGAATTGTATTAAACGATGACACAACCTTGTTATTCAAATGTAGTTTTTAAGGAGAAGCATTTAAAACTTTGACACCTCACAAAACAATGACTTAAGAATATATAGATGAGATGAACAGCTTATACTACAACGTCAACTTTTATGTTTACTTTTGGATAAATATTAATCACTCTATATTGTAAAGAATATATACTATACCATGATTTAAGCCTTCCAACCCCCCTCAGACGTTGTAGCTCTAACGAAAAGTTATAACTGTAGTTATGGTGCTCCCAGCGACGCGTGATTTGCGCCGTAACGGCAATGACACTCACGGCCTCATATGGAAACTATGCGTACTACAAAAGTAACGTTATCGCACCAGGTATATATATATATATATATATATATATATATATATATATATATATATATATATGTATATACATATATATATATATATATATATATATATATATATATATATATATATATATATATACATATATATATATATATATATATATATATATATACATATATATATATATATGTATATACATATATATATATATATATATATACATATATATATATATATATATATATATATATATGTATGTATGTATGTATATATATAAAGTAAAGAATGCTATTAGTATTTTTTTTAGTATAATATTTTAATCTGAATTAGGTGTTAGATAATATTCCAAATAAATACCAATATGTTTCTAGGTGATGAAGCACATTACTGTATAGGTTTACTAAGTGCCATTACTTTCACTAAGCGATTGTGTAGATAATTCTGAGACATTTCTTAAGTGGTACAACTTCGTATTTTTAGTCCATTACTTATAACAAAATAAAAAATAAACAGTATTATATGTTATTAGTGATTATAATGTATTTTTAATTATACTGCATGTTCGTGCTTCAACAGCCGATCTTCACTGATGGGCATAGACTTCCCAAGAAGAATTCAGGACCATCCTATAGCGCTAATTTCAACGGAAACTATAATATAATGACTTCTGATGTTTACGCGAGTATCATAAATTTTAAATAAAACTATTTTTACGGATTCTATCGCGTTATTTTTATTTAATTTTTAATTTCCCAACGTTTCAAACACTTTGCAGCCATCACGGTCACGGGAGAAGTGATTATCCTGACCGTAACTATAAACGCTGTAAAGTGTTCGAAACATCGGAAAATTAAAAATCAAATACAAACGTGATAAAATCCGGAAATTATGATATTTACAAGCTCGTTACATTACCGTGAGCGGAGCTTTAGTGAGTCACTACCCCATATATTTTTATAGTTTCATGTAATTTTTAATCACGCATGCGAGGCGTGTTTATTACACTCTATCTACTACAAAATGATGATGTTTGTTATAGATAATTTTGAGGTGAAATTAAATCTTTTGTTTTGCCGATTTGACGATCATTCCTGCCTGTAGTGTGGTTCTTTTTATCACAAGAATCAATTGAGGTATGCAAGCAGATAACAACATTGCAAGCGAGGGCCACGTTCAATAACAGTCTATTTGTCCAGATGGTTATATTACATCCAATAGATTAATGTAAATATATATTGAATAGCGGGATATGACCTAAGAAGAGACAACGAACTTGAATCATTATGTTCGACAGTCTTAAAAACGAGTATGTACACTCAGAAAATAAAAAATAACCAATAAAAAATGCAGAGAATCTGTCATGAATAAACATCTGAATTCATTAATGAAAACTTCAATAAATATTGTAAGAGAGAAAATACGTTGATTTAATATGGAGATATGACATGTTTCATTTTCGCGTTGTATCAGATTTTCTTATATAATATCGCCTATATTATTACTTGTCGTCGAAACATGTCCAATATTGCATTAGTAACGGATCGTAGCCTACATGTACTATCACCCACTGTCAGCTTGCTCTGATTGTCGCTGCCAACTGTACCGTTTTCCCTACCTGTTCTATTCATAAACAGTACAATGCATATTACTTTGCGTTCCCATTTATATTACTATTTTTTTAATAGTATTTATTACTATATTTTTTTTGAAACGTATTAATATGTCCAAATGAAGTATGTAGTAGTGGTATAAATCAAGTATGCCGAGTATCGTGCATTCGATTTCTACGACAATTTTATGTGTCTCGAGTCCTCACTCATCACACCCAACTATGAATTGCTCTCATTTTGCGGGGTAAAAATATTATTCAAGGTAAGGACTATGCGGAAAAAAAGGAGAGTTTCAAATAGTACGACAATCATTTGTACATACATACATACATATCATCACGCCATATCCCTTGCAGGGTAGGCAGAGAGAACAGAGTGCCAGAGAACTCTATCTCTCCATACTTCACTCGCTTCCTCAACATTCATAATTCTCTTCATACACGCTCGCCGGTTTCGGAGACTCTTGACTCCACCTTCCTTCAGTACATGACCGATCTAGTCTAGGTAGGTTAGTCTCGGTCTCCCTCGGTACCTACAATCTTCCACCTTCGCATTGTATATCTTCTTAACCAGACGTTCGTTCGGCATTCTTTCCACATGTCCGAACCATCGGAGCATTCCCTTTCGCATCTTTACACCAATACTCTCTTTCATACCTACTCGCTCTCTTACGTCGTCGTTACGAATGCGGTCGGTCAGCCTAACTCCACAGATTTTCCGCAGAGATCGCATTTCGACCGCATTAATTTTACTTTCATACTCTTTTCTGCATACCCAACTGACATATCAACAATCATTTGTCTTTTTTTTATCACTCCCAGCACTAAGGAAATTAAGAAAATCTTTGTAGTGTGCGATATTTTACAAATATATAATTAACGGGCACATATTATATCAAAATTTTGGACAATAATTTGTGGATCGCACAGTATTGCTATATGTGGGAATCGAACACATGACGTTTGGCACGGTATCTCGGTATACCCATTACGCGATCTGTGCAATCGAGCCGAGTATTGCACATTTGGAATAAAATTATTGAATTTTCTTGCCGGATCTTTCTGTGTGATCGCGTTCTGATCCGGTGATAACTTATTAAATATTTTTAAGTTAATAAATTATCACAATATAATAATTACGATGAATTTAATGCTTAATAATAACTAACCAAAAACAACATATTTTTATATAGAATCATTTTCTTTTTGTACTAGCAATAAATTTGTACTAAAATTCAATAACTAATACGTTTTTTTCGTTTTGCAGCGGGCTATGGTCTAGTGACAGAATAGGCGGCGCGCGACCCCATAGACCCGCCCCGTTGCTTCGGCTTGTACCTGCACACGGTCGCATGGAGGGAGTGGACTCCGTCCTGCCACCATTGCAGTAGTGACGAGGACACGGCGCAACATACGCTCGAGGTATGTCCGAGCTGGGACGGGCAGCGCCGAGACCTCGTCGCTGTCATCGATGCCGACCTGACGCTGCCGGCTGTCGCGAATGCGATGGTCGACAGCGTCAGGAATTGGGACGCGGTCGCCGCCTTCTGCGAGGCTGTCATCTAGCAGAAGGAGGCGGCGGAACGGGTCCGGGAGGATTCCCGTGACCCGGGCCACCGTTAGCGGCCAGGGCGGCGCAGGCGCGAATATCCACGCCTGATGCCGCCTTAACCGAGGCTTCGGGTGATCGGACTGGGGAATTGTCCGGTCACCCGACGTGAGGCCACCGCGTGAGGGCGACGCCCCGACGGGCCACCGAAGACAATGATCGGGTACCGGTGGCCTGCTCGCACGGCGAAGAGAGGTGCTTGCAGGGTGGGTCTATGAGGCTGCGCGCCGCCTCTTTCGTCGCCCCGGATCGATTTAGCTGGGCGCGACCACGTCCATAGCCTACCGTAAAAAAATAAAAAAAAATAAAAAGGAGCGTTTAGTCGATGCGTGTGAGAATCACATTTCCGTTGACAAGCGTCTTTATTAAAATTAACATTTGCAAAGATAAACTATTTATCTTCACTATAAAGAAGTGATGTCTTTTAATATACAAACGAGATATATCCCATAAATGATTGAGGGAAACGACATTTGACGACAGTACATTATCATTTTAAATTAGATATTAGGGAAATGTAAAACGATGAAAACCACATCACTTCTGTATGATGAATACGAAATTAATGGCAAATGATATTTGATACCCTTTACTCATTTATTTAATAGCTATTGGCAATATACATCGTCGTTAAAGTCGATTTGACATAACATTAGAAAATATATGTATATACTTCTAGAAGAACATAGATTTCCTTTAGTAATATGTCACGAGGATTTTTTGTTAATAATCTTTGGTAATTCTGGTATTGAAATTATCGTGAGTTTCTCACATATTAGAAATATATCATCATCATCATCACAGCTAATATATGTCCCACTGTAGGTCCCGGGCCTCCTCCAGGAGGAAAATTGACCTATCATCCACGCTGGTCAGACGTGTTGGTATAGGGTTTTATTTCGAGTTTTCTCTTGCATAGATGTTATATGCGTTTTATATCTCTTAGTCGTCTCTTACGATCACCTACGGGTAAGATTGGGTGTGGTGAATTGTATTCTTACTCCGTCATTACACGGCAAATTAGAAATATATATGTTAAAATTAATACACGTGCTAGGATCGATTGTGTCAATACGAGTTTTAAGCATAGTCGATGCTCATAGTCAGGGCGAGTATGCAGCAACTTCTGCCAGCTATCGGCGTGTACTAATTTTTAATACTTGAAAATGTGACTACATCGAAATTTCTCCTTTTTACTGCTAGACGAATTTCTATTATTACGCTAGAGATGCAGTTAGAAATGTTGAATGATAAGGTTTACATAACATGTAGCAGAAGTTAGGAATCCAATACTTCCTTTATTATTACATTAACACCGATTTGCATACTTCACTCAGTATACTCGAATATTTTCAATAATGCATTTTATTTTCGCACCATGTTACATTTTAATTTCTCTTCGCCTCATACACGTCTCAATATTAATGAGGGAATGTACTACGTCAGTTAGACGGGTTGATATAGCATTTTATTCAGAGTTATTTATTCAAAGTTTTTTTTCTATTGCAGTGATGGCTCGTAGATTTGTCGTTTTTAACACTGGCCAGAAAAGAAAAGAACAAGAAAGAACACTGAATTTTCAACAAGTAACTAGTTTCAACTACCAACTACAAATCGACTGTATGACCCTTTACTGAGCACAGTTTCGATATCTCGAAAGTCTTGTCTAATGTGTCACAAACAAGATACACAATCCTACATCATAGCTTATATATATTCTACTATTGAGCACGGTCCTCACCCACAATGGAAAATAATATGCCTCTCACCTTGGTCAGTCGCGTTAGCATAAGATTTTATTTTGACTTGACCGTAACTTAGAGTGATATTATCTGCTTTTAAGTCACTCATGAGAAGACAGGGGAATTGATTTGTATTCTTACTCGATCACTACATAAAAAAAGTTTGAATTAAATCTTCCTTGTTCTTTCACCAGTGATAAATCAAAAGTGAACATTTGACATGCTGATAACTTCAAACAGTCGATGCGCACCACGCAGCCTAGCTCGAGCCTTAGACGTAGTTATATCTATTCATTTGCCGATAAGGTATCTAATTTATATAAATTTATAATATAAACAATCATAAAAATTATAAATTGTATTATATATTATTATATACTGGCATAGCAATACTGAAGTCACGTTTATGAAAGTACTTATTCACGTTTTTGGTAGCCGAATTTGCGTGGGTCGTTATTGGCAATTGTCCGTATATTCATATTTTAAAGAGACGAAGCAGTAAAAAAGCAATAAATTGATATCATCTTTCCTATTTCTACGTTCATATATTTTACCTATCAACATTAGAAGTAACAATTTTCACGAACAAATTGGTCCTACATGTTAAGGGTAATATAGTAGGGTTTTTAAATTTGGTTACTCCTCGTGTATAATATTGATTTCTTTTGAGTTAATGGATCGTATTTGTGATCCATCCTTATAGTGATATGGTAAAATCCTATTTCTGCAAGGGGGACTTTTAGGACTTCTTCCTAACAAATGATCATGAGACGTAATCAAATAAAGTTAGAGCATAAAAAAATAATTAGAAATAAAATTTACGCCAATCCGTCATGTCGATATAAGAGACCAACTTACTTTTGACTACGAAAAAGACTTTTCTCAACAAAGTATCTGTATTTTCTATGTGATCACGAATAAAAACATTAAAAGCCTTTTAATTCTTGCAAGTTCAGAGTAATAATAAGTAACAGAAGATGACCTGAACTTTTTTTATTGCTTATGACGGCAAACGAGTGTGCAGCACACCTGATGATAAGTGTTATTGCCGCTCATAGACCTTTTCGATACCACGTATACAGCTGACAGCCAAAACCCTTTCAGTAAGTTAAGCGTCCGACTCTCTCGCTCACCGAACGAAGCGTAATAGCACATTACCACTGCTCAAATGTCGATTTTCTACGCAAGTGTACCACGGACGGACCGGCGCGCCGCTGTAGACAGAAAACTGTCAACAGTGGAGTATAATAACTACAACTTATCTTAGATCAGTAATATATTTGTAGAAATTGTTTGCCATGTACGTAATATGGTCATTATCATTATTGTGATTCATAGCATTTCTTACAATCGCATCAACGATATATTTTCTCTAGCGAAATTTGGTGAGGCGTTTTGAAGGAAAACGCAAACAACGGCTATTGTAGCTTTATTACATGAAGATAAATGATGTGCTTTTGTTCCGTTTAGGCACTTAGCACGTAGGTCGTAACATATTTTCTTCATTTCGATTTACGCTTTTAGAATCATGAAGTCAATGTACTTGAAAAAGTACATGCACACATATTTTATGTGTATTATTATCACTAGTGTAACAAAACTCAAGGTAGTTATTTTTTACAACGTAGTATCCTCCCAATAGGAGTTGGCAATAACCCTTAGTAGATGGAGTGAAATAGAGTGTTATTTTAATTCTACCTTCACCCTTTATCTATTTATTGCAAAAAGCGGCACTCTTATAAAATCAATGACCAATAAAATGTGGTAATGTAAAATATTACGTCTTCTCAGTCGGTCTCCATTGTATTTTATATTCAGTAGACGGCCTAATGGCGATGGGGAGGGAAATATAGTGGGTTATGGGCCTACGCGCCGCCCTTCCGTCGCCCCGGACGGAACGATAAGCGATGTGTCCTAGTGCGATGTTTCCAGACCATGACTTGCCAAAAAAAAGTATATTTTATATTGCGGGGAGAGGCCACCGCGTGAGGACGACGCTCCTAGGGGAAAGCTGCCGGTCCTGTAGTCGAGAGGATAACCTTGAGGGTAACCCCCCGAATACAAGGACCGGGTACCGGTGGTTTCCTCGCACAGCGTTGATATATGTTTGAAGGTCGGGTCTATGGGGTCGTAAACTGTTTCCTCTGTCTCTCCAGACGGATTGAACGGGATGTGATCACATCATAGCCCACCCCCAAAAAAAGGTATTTTATATTTGCCTTTTCATTGCAAGAAAAAATTGTGCCAAACAGTTACACACTATACATAAACATGTTAAGTAAAAAGTTTTGAAAAGTAATATTTGACTGCACAGATGGCGTAGTAATTAAAATACCACCTACTGTGCCAGTATCTTGGGTTCGATTCCTACGTAGGATTTTTTGTGGCGTTCTAAATCTGGGTGTAATTTATTTACGTTAAATTGAATTTTTGTAAAAATCCCCGCAATAGCGGGATGGGAAAAGGACAATTTCCTTAGTACTGGCCGTTGTCTTAAAAAATATTAGATGTATAAAAAAACATAGCATATATGTCAATTCGGAATATAAGTCATCACATACATACATATCATCACGCCATATCCCTTGCAGGGTAGGCAGAGAGAACAGAGTGCCAGAGAACTCTATCTCTGCATAAGTATATATATGCATATTTAAGTCATCACCATTCCAAATTTCAATCAAATTAGCTAAGTTATCAAAATATGAAAAGAATATAAAGAAAATAGTTGAACGCATTCACTATCTTTCGAAATTATAATATTTATTATAAAGAGCTATTAATATATAAATTTCTTGTAACATATAAATTTCTTTCATTTCATTACTGTTTTTCATCAGACTTGAACAAAAAACTTCAATTTATTCCTTTTAACTGGATGAGATAGTTCGTTCACCTATTGCATCTATGAAGGATAAAAAAGATATTTCTAACTCCAACACCACAGTCAAAATGTAGAGTTTTTAGCCGTATAATGTGTTTTTTATTGATTATGGGGGGCAAACGAGTAACTAGCACACCTAATGGTAAGTGTTTCTGCCGCTCATGGACCTTTACAATACCAATGACCGCTAGGCCGTGGTCAACCAACCCAAACTCTCCCAGAAAGTTAGGCTTCCGGCTCTCTCGCTCACCGAACGAAGCGCAACAGCATATTGTCACTGCTCAGATGTCGATTTTATGCGAGAGTGTGATACTAGCCCGGACAGATTGGACTACGGCTGTAGGCAGAAAACTGTCACTAATGTGGTTCTACCACTACAATGTGTAAATATTTTTTGCTTTTATATACATATACTTTCTTCTGTAGTACCTAAGATAAATTCGATTAATCGAATTGTCGATATGGCTGAAGTATAATTGACTACATTTTACAAAAGTCTCAGCATTTAATTTTTGATATAATTGCCTGTAATATATCTAATACAATAGAAAAAGAAATTATGTAAGAGGGTACACCACTGGATATAAAGCGAAGAGTGAATGTGGGAAATAGAGTGAACGGAGCGTTGGGACAACTTCTCGGTAGCCACCACCTCAGCCAGAAGGCACGTGTAGCAATACATAACGCAGTGCTTGTCCCAATATTAGATACTATATGGAAGCGAGAGTTGGCTATGCAGAAAATAATGAAAGTAAATTTAATGCGGCCGAAATGCGATCTCTACGGAAAATCTGTGGAATTAGGCTGACCGATCGCATTCGTAACGACGATGTAAGAGAGCGAGTATATTATGTAATTTACGAATTTTCTTTTTAAGAAGAACATCTTAAACGAAAGAATGAAATTGCTTCTTATATGTGGTGCGTAAATTGATTGTTATAAGCATCCCTGCTGGAGAAAAGTAGTCAGAGATTCATTTGTAATCGTTAAAATTATGTACTGTCTCGGAGCTGGTTTCCCAATACTTGTCCTAAATGAGGAAATCACAGAAGAAGTCGAATGGTGATTATCGCAAAGACGTTCAGTACTTTAAATGACTATTTTTAAAAATAAAAATTCTGTAATTTTTCCTTAGTCTAGTTACAGCTTTTTAACTTTTAATAGTTTATTATATAGTTTATTATATATTTTATTGACCGTTAATCATTACAATTATACAATATATTTTTTTTTATAACGTAATCTAAAGAAAATATATAGAGAAAATTTATTTTGATTTAGTTGTGTATGTATTTTATACAAATTCTTAATACTTACCCTAAACTTTTTGCCTAAAACTATTTATCTTCGTATGTCAGTGACAAAACGCCGACACGAGTCCGGCTCGTTAATCAAACAGTCTCGCCTGACAAACATAACAGACAAATTTTCTTTTAAGAAACCGTAATAGGGAACGCCAACGAGTAAAAATTGTTCAATTTGCTTTACCCTTTAAATAATAAAAAAACAAAGCAGTAGCTTTAAACATGTATTTATCAGCCCTACATCATCCTTCACTGGTCGTAGACCTATCCAGTGATTGTCTAATAGAATGATGCTGAGCCGCGTGCTTCCAACAGCATTCTGCAATTTTAACGAAGAAGAAGAACCGAAAAATCATGTATTGTGTTTGTTAATGTTTAATTTACCTATTGAATGAGTTATTTACGTTTATTCCTGTACAACTGCATTGGTATTGTCTCTAAATTTTAAGAAAATTAATTATTGCAATATTATGAACTAGTAAAAAATCAATAGAGAAATTTAATTGTATCCACAATAACATAGAAAAAGCGTGAGTTGGCTATACTTTTGCCTTACAAGCAAAGCAAAGCAAATCGGAGATTTGATGATACAGCATTTTTTGTATTATGGCTGGCCAACAATAGATTTTCCTATTGTAAACCGGCAATTATATTCCAAGCAAGTTTGAGAATATAAATTGCTTACTATCGCCCACAGCTTTGTATGAAATACAAATTTTTAAAAACTCAAATTTTACTAAAATTAAAAGACTATGCATCAGCTCTGTATATAAAATTATCGTCATTCTTAAATTTACACAAAAATTTTATTGTTAGTACAAACTTTCGTATGTATAGTTTTAATTAGCTTTTCTTTTCCGTTCGTTAACTTATAATTTTAAAATCTTATGGCATTTATCGCCGAAAATATAAGTAGCGGTGTACGATAATACTTTTAGCCCAGTAATTTCAGTCTTATAAATTCAATCATATTTATTACATTCTCATGATTATCTATTAATTTCGCCTCAAAAATGTCAAAAATCGGCAGAAGGATCATCTGCGGAATAGACAGCAGCGCTAAGAAACCAATAATATCAACTACGATCGCCAATCCGTGTGGCGATTATGACTTTTGGCCCATAGATGGATAGATGATTGCTTATACTACTATGGCAACGAAGGAGAGAAGTATTATACGATATGAGAACGATAAGTAATTAAAATAATATCGTGGAAACCGACATTGCTAAAGAAATTCCTCCAAATCAGTGAATTGGACTTCTTTTTGTCTTGCATTTTAACTGTTGCAGCGCCTCGGCCTTAATAAGAGTGCAGCAATTAGTGCCGAGAGAGACAACAGCGGACGATTACGGGGCTCATTACCAAGTATATCTCCCACATTTATAATGATCGTAGCTCGAAAGATTTGCATATTAAAATAAAACAAAAGATTATTATTATTATGTCTTTGCTTTTTGAATCAACTACAAAGGAATAGTATTTTCTCATCAAACAAGTCTAACATCAATCTTTCTATAATTGATCAACCAATGATAGTTTATAAATATTTATGTATAAATATACATAAATATTATTAGCTTAGTGGTAGGACCACGCTGTTGGTAATTTCTGTCCACAGCCGCGGGCCGCCCCGTCCGGGGTAACCACACTCTCGCAGAAGATCGACGTCTGAGTAATGGTGATTTGCTATTATACTTCGATCGGTGAGCGAGAGAGCCTGAAGCCCAACTGGGTGGTTTCGGCGTTTGTATTAGGTAGGCAGCGGCCTAGTTATACTTTTGGTATTGCAAAGGTCCATGGGCGGCAGTAACACTTACCATCAGGTAAGCAGCACACTGCTTACTTGTTTGCCACCATGAGCTATAAAAAAATATTAAGCGGGCGTTCATTAATTACGTGAGATGTGGTTATCAAGCCGAATCTTATTAAATCTGTCAAAAAATCTTCAAAAATGCCTCGCGTAATTAATGGACGCCCTCTAATAGGTATAGGTACCTTAATCGGTATAAGTGTAGTAATAGACCAAAAATACTATAGTAATCAGCCAATCATTCCCCGTAAATATCATGGAAACAAGAGGATCTAAGTAGGCAATGGGTGGTATATAAACACAAACCATTTCAAACCAATTTGGGCCGCCTGTAACTTAAAACGTATTTGAACTACACATTTGTAATTTTGTGAGTATTGAAAAACCATACAACAGACTCACTCAACAAAATATTTGACTACTTCTAGATGATCTAGAATCACGAAATGGCAAGAAGCAATGACATATAGCACATGTATAGGGAAAGACCGAAAACCATTAATCTGTAATTAAAATACAACTGTATTTTTTGTGATTATCTTATTTTCAGTTGCTAATTACGATCTATGGTTTTCTTTTTCAAGTTCTTCTACAAGATTGATCTGAAGGTAAAGTTGATTATTTCCTTATAGCTCTGCTTTAATTTCAACACACTAATTCGATTATTTCTTGGAGAACTTCCTCGCTTGGAAGTTCTCTAAGAAATAGTCCTATCTAAAGCACGCTGAGTGACTTAGCTTAGTTACAAAGCCGACATTTAGAGACCAGTTTCCGTGTCATAACTAACACTATTTCAGTAAAATCCTCCGCAATATAAAGAATTATAATTTAATGCTTGTTGTCTTCTTTTAACAGCTTATAAAAATGGGGTACAAATAAAATAGGCACTTCGGTAATCCTTACTAATATTATAAATGCGAAAGTAACTCTGTCTCTCTGTCGCTCTTTCACGCCAAAACGACTGAACCGATCTAAATTAAATTTGGTATATTATAGGTATTATAGGTATACACAGATAGTCTAGAGCCTGATAAAGGACATAGGCTACTTATTAATGCAAAAAAAGGTTTGTAAAAGGGGATGAAAAGTTGTAAGGAAATACCGTCATTTTTAAAGCCAGAAGCTTGAAATTTATTTTTAGGCTATTGATTAGATATAAATAAATATGACATTAACATTATTTACCCTTAAGGGGTGAAATAAAAATGTGGGCTGAAAAACTTTTGTAAAGTAACCTTTTACGCGGGCGAAGCTAGTACTACATATATATCTATTATAAAATAATTTCATAAAATCGACGTACCTAAAAATAAGTTCGTTCAACGAATTTCATATTAGTTCAGTTCATAATTCGACGTTCATTTTAGTATATTAAAATGAAAGTCTTAATGTGAAGATATTTATAAACTTTCATCGTATTCTCGTTATATAATTTCTTGAAAGTTGCAGCCTTCTAATATACCAACTTCTTTCTCAAGAAGTTCTTACAGAACTTTACTTCTTACACAATAATAACTTAATTTAGTTTGAAAGATGTATTCTCAGCAAACTCGTCTTATGATATCAAGCTATAAAAGAACAATATAAGATCAGTTTCATGATATATACCATCGAAATCATGTTGAATATTAGCCTATAACACTTAGATTATGTGGTTATATATGCAGAGTTAAAAAAATTAATTAAAGTGTATGTATGTGGCCAATGTTTAACAGAAAAAAATATTCGTCACATTCGGCTGAAATAAACCCTTTAGGGAATTATACTATGATAGATTGACAGAAAGAGATTATAAAGTTTATTTAAAACGAATATTATTCGTAGCAAGTTTAAAAGTAATTTCACATTTTATTATACAGATTTTATATATATTTTATATTTCTATGCACCCAACCTGCGTTTGGTAGTTAATTTTTGTCTCTTATTAGTCCCATTTTTGTGTTCCATCACAACAGCGCTAAAGAAGTTGTCAATCTTTCATCTCATCTCAGCTCATATATGTCCCACTGTTGGACTCAAGCCTCCTCCATAATGGGAGGGTAATTGACCTACTAAATACCACGTTAGTCAGACGTGTTGGTATAGGGTTTTATTGCGAGTTTTCCTTCTCTCGCATAGATGTTATATGCGTTTTATATCCCTTAGTCGTCTCGTACGATCACTCACAGGTAATATAGGGGATGGTGAATTGTATTCTTACTCTGTCACCACACGGAAGCATTTCAATCTTTACTTCTGCTTAAAACACATCTGTCTGAACTAATTTCTGTCAATCATATTATTAAGGCATTGAAGTTAAAGTATTCTAACAGATTTTATGGTAATTGTATTTTATTTTCACTTTTCCAACCACTCGATCGTATTCATGGTTACGAAAGGACTATTTTGTGATATCGCGATAAACGCCGTAAATAGTACATTACTGCAGCGGCCAGTAAAACAGGGACTGATGAACGAATGTGTAAATGTGGGCCGAGGCGTAGCCGAGGCACATATACGTAAGTCCATCAATTCCTAGTTGCGGCCAAGGCTTGTACAGGGCTTTTCTCAAATAATGCGCGGCAATTAAAACTAAGTAATACTAAGTAGAACTGTATACATGACGAACAACGAACAACATTTTTCACGTGCTAAAAGGTTCATTTGTTTTTTTTTTTTTCATTATTAAACAGCTTTTTTTTTTCAAGCCAGTTCGAAATTTAAATAAAACTCTGATAAGTCGTCTCCACGGTGGCTATTTTTTGAAGTAACAAATCGTTCCATTTTAAAATTCACGACAGATATGAATTTACATATATATTTATTTGGCCGCTAAAACACGACAGATATGGATTTTCATAAATTTTTTGCCGGCCGCTGCTCGCATGTATTTGGTCAGTATAGCAATTTCGATTTATCTCGAAGAAGGTTGTCAAAATAATGCTCAAATTATCAAGCATGTTTGAGAAAATAGTTTTATTTCATGTGTAATATTCGTGTAAACTTAAGAACTTATTACATTACTATTAGTTTAAAATTGTATAGTAAATTGTACATTAACGATGTATCTTAAAATTCGCGTAACGGTGGTTACCATTATTCATTAGATCATTACTTACTTTAAAATTAAAAGATCATTTTCATTCATTATTAAATCAAAAATCACGTTAACGTATATTGATAAAGAAGCCCTATAACTAATGTTTTATCATCAAACATCCATTAAAAACTAATCAACAAGTAACGTTCGCAATATTTAAGAGCCAACAGTGTGTAAATTATTTGATTTTTCATAAAAAAATCTGTTCTTCTTTTTAAGAGCACTTAATATCACTATAAACCTTGAAATAAACTGCTATACCAATGCGTCTAGCCATTAATGTATAGTATGGGTAGGCTCATGCCCAATCGTGGGACGTATATATCCTGTAACTAAGAAGAAGGTAATACATGATCACAGTATACATTTTCGTAGAACAATTTTGTAACATATGACCTCTTATGAAGCGTTTTCATTATTCTAAAGTTAATTCACTAATCTTCTACGTGACCACACAAAATTTTAAAACAACAGCTAACTAGCATTTTCATGCATATTATCTACAGCAAACAATTTAGAAGTGTGAACGGTTTGGTGGCAAATATGATAGTTATAGATAAACATAAATATTTAATTTAATAAATATTGCTCGTTTAAAGATTTAATAGTGGTAGTACCACGATGTTGACAGTTCTCTGTCTACAACCGCGGGTCGGTCCGTTCGGGGTAGTACCACACTCTCGCAGAAGATCGACGTCTGAGTAATGGCAATGTGCTATAGTGCTTCGTTCAGTGAGCGAGAGGGCCGAAAGCCCAACTAGTTGGGTTTGGGGTTTGTAATGATAGGCAGCGGCCTAGCTATAGCCTTGGTTATAGCAAAGGTCCACGGGCGGCAGTGACACCATCAGGTGTGCTGCTAACTCGTTTGCCACCATAAGCATTAAAAAAAAATTGTCTAAAAGATTAAATGTCTGCTTAAACTGAAAAATATGTTCACATATAGCATAACAACCACTTATGTTGAGTAAATTTTATGCCATTTTAGAGGAACTGTATGGATTATAAATAAGTCATTCATTATTCATTCTTCCACTCTTATCCCAATTACCTGGGGTCGACGTAATATGTACTCCTCATCCTACATATCGCAAAAGTTATTGGCAATATTTTTATGACCGGCCGCCTGCCTGACATCAACCGTCCTTGGGAATGTAATTGTTGATCAAACGGCATCAGGTGGAGTTGGCCCAGGTCGTTATAAAGCTGGCCACCGGTGACAAAGATCGGGTACCGGTGGCCCGCTCGCACGGCGAAGAAATGTGTTTGCAGGGTGGGTCTATGGGGTTGCGCGTCGCCTCTTCCGTCGCCCCGGACCGATTTGGTGGGGCGCGACCACGTCCATAGCCCACCGCAAAAAAAAAGTTCGTTATAATGCTCTTAATCGTTTTTCCGACATCCACGCGCAAAGTAACAGTCGGTAATATTCGAAGCCGCTACCACACAGCTGGATGAATTATAAATAAGTATAAATTTCTATTAAAGTACATAATTAATAGAACATAGAATACAAAACTATTTTAGTCGTTTTGATTTTAAACTATTGTAGCCTCTCGACCTTAATAAATAGCAGCAATTAGCGCTGAGAGACAACACGACATTTGCAGTGTTCATTAACGCGTGCACAACTACTCTAGTTTTAATGATCACTGCATGACAATTATACGTAATATTATTCTCATTACCTATTAAGAGTGAACCTTAAAAAGGAATAGGTTCTTAATTAGCATGTTTATATTTTTTAATGTATTATAACTCCGTTATATATAGCCATATTTACATTCATTTTTCTTTTTGGTTCAATGAGGTGAATTCCAAAACGGTCCTATTTAAATTTTTATAAACATTTTATGAAGTTTGTTTCTTGATAATAAACTTTTCTTCGTGTGGTGACTGAGTAAGAATACAATTCACTACTGTCTATCTTACCTGTGGATGATCGTAAGAGATGACTAATGGATATAATATGCATATAACATATATAGCAAGAGAAAGAAAACTTGAAACAAAACACTATACCAACACGTTTGACCAGCGTGGTATAACAGGTTAATTTCCGTCCCATTCTGAAAGAGGCTGGAGCCTTAAGCCGGGTATCGACTTCGCGCTCCTGGCGCGCGTGCCATTAATGACCGCGCCGAGAGTGCGTTCCACGGTACGTGTTCCAAATATATGAAGTATACAAACTAAACACCACGTTTGATACGCGGCGCGCGTTCCAAAGTGGTATCCATTTTGCGCGGCCAGAACGCGCGCCAATGTTCGTCCTTTTGGAGCGCGAAGTCGATACGCTTCAAAATGGATACCACTTTGGAACGCGCGCCAATGTGTTCGTTGGAACGCTCGAACATGGAACGGGTCGTCCCATCTGTTGTCGGTTTTTTGCCGCGTATCAAACGTGGCGCGCGCGCCAATTAAGACGGACACGAAAGTATTTTGTGTTTATTGCGTTCGAAGCGATGGATAACCAAAGCTGACGTCAATGTGGTACAAAAGAACTGCTGTGAAATAGCAAAAGTTCTTTGCATCATAATAAATAGGTGCATATCTGTCATAAGTGTCATTCCATACTGCATCCTTTCTCGGTAAAACTTTTTCATCCAACAGCGCACTCTTCGTTTCTGTTTTCTCTTATACATAATACTGTGAATAACTATTAACGCTACGGCTGCTCACATACGATGCCTGCATGATGAACGATCAAACACTGGAACAGTTGCCTCGCGCGCTTAGTTTGTATAGTTCATATATTTGGAACGCATACCGTGGAACGCACTCTCGGCGCGGTCATTCATGGCACGCGCGCCAGGAGCGCGTAGTCGATACGCGGCTTTGTCGGTTTTTTGCCGTGTATCAAACGTGGCACGCGCGCAGGTTGAGACGGACACGAAAGGATTTTGTGTGCTTGTTGCGTTCTAAACGCTGCGGCTGCTCGCATACGATGCCTGCATGATGAACAATCAAACACTGCAACAGATGCCACGCGCGCTAGGTGCGCTTAGTTTGTATAGTTCATATATTTGGAACGCATACCGTGGAACGCACTCTCGGCGCGGTCATTCATGGCACGCGCGCCAGCAGCGCGAAGTCGATACCCGGCTTTACACTGCATACATGAGCTAGACATATATGACCTGAGCTGAAGCTTTTCATATTATCACATACCCTCTACCTTCTATAATATTATACCCAGTACTTCTACATGAGTAGAGAATTTATTAGATTTTCTATTTCTCTTCTTTGATTATTACTTTTTATGTCTGAACTCTATATGTATATATATTATTCTAGAACAGTATTTTCTTTGTGTTTATAAACTTTCTACCATAATATTACATCAATATTATTCAAATTACTGAAATTTAGCATTTAATATGCTTAATTATTTATAAAAACCGATTACGAAATGAAAAATGATGTCACAAGCGGGATTCGAACCCGCGTCACGGTGGTGTAGTGGCAGCACGATTGGGCCGGAATCCCAATAGGCGCGGGTTCGAATCCCACTTGTGACATCATTTTTCATTTCGTAATCGGTTTTTATCAATATTATTCTTTGATACACCATTCTAAACTTACAGCCCAACACGTCTACTGATGATAATTTATACACTATTATCGCCGATATTAAGTAAATTACATTTAAGAAAAATTTTGGATATGTTTGCAAGGCCAAATAAATATGATGATATTTAAAAAAACTTACAAATAGCTACAAATAAATTAAAATAAGCAACTAATATACCCAATAACACGAGACCAAAAAATTCCGGTGTTGCATATAGGACAGTCTCTTTGATAATAGTAGGCAAATTTGCCGACTATATTATAAGCCTTAGCAATAGCTAAGGTTTCGAAATTAGCTTCGATTGCAGTCTTAAATTCGTGTAATTTTTTGTTAATTGAGATTTTATCGTTTATATGCTGTCGACTCGTAATTTTTATTATATGTAAATAAGAAAGTAGTGACATATTATACTTAATATTACATATAAATAAAAAAATAACGACATCATCATCATCATTTTCCTATTCTTATCCTAATTACTTGGAGTCGATACAATATATACTCTTCTTACATAGTATATATTTTAAAAGTTATTGGCAATAGTTTTATGACCAGCCGCCTGCCAGACGTCAACCCTTCTTGGGAATGTAATTCTTGACCAAACGGCATCAGATGGAGTTGGCGCAGGTCGTTATAGGGCTCTTAGTCGTCTTTTACATCCACCAGCAAAATAAGGGTTGGTAGTGTTCGTAGCCTCTACCACACAGCGAAAAAAGTAGCATCGTATTAGACTTAATTCTTACTAATATTATAAATGTGATAATAACTCTGTCTGTCTGTCGCTCTTTCACGCCAAAACTACTGAACCGATCTAAATTAAATTTGGTACACCGATAGTTTAAAGCCTAATAAAGGGCATAGTTTACTTTTTAATGCAAAAAAGGGTTGTAAAGGGGTATGAAAAGTTGTAAAGAATTATCGTCATTTTTAAAGCCAGAAGCTTGAAACTTATTTTAGGCTGTTGATTAGATATATATAAATAGGACATTAAAATTACGTAAAAAAATTACCCTTAAGTGGTATAATAAAAATAGGGAATGAAAAGCTTTAGTAAAGTAACCTTTTACGCGGGCGAAGCCGCGGACATAAGCTAGTATAACATATAAATAAAAAAGTAGCGACATATTAGACTTAAGTATTATTAATCCTATAAACACTTAGTTCATTATATACTTTAATATCACAAAGTCTAATCCGTAATTAGACATTTTACTCAACATGTATAGTAAAATCTTAAATGAAACTTACATTGTTAAATGTATCCGTTTTATTACCTTAAGTCGTTCACTCGTGGAAACAAGCATCTCAAAGACGTTACTTCAAATAGCTTTTATGATGAAGTTATTGTGGTTTGTACTTTGTTTATAAAAGCCTATATAACCTACAGTTATTTTTCATTAGTTCTTAACATATATTTAGATTTTAAATTATACGTAAACTAATGGGAAATTTTCCGTGTGGTGACGAAGTAAGAATACAATTCACCACCCTCTATCTTACCCGTGGGTGATAGTACGAGACGACTAAGGGATATAAAACGCATATAACATCTATGCGAGAGCAGGAAAACTCGAAACATAACTCTATACCAACACGTCTGACAAGCGTGGTATGGTGGGTCAATTGCCTTCCCATTGTGGAGGAGGTTCGAGCCCAATAATGGGACATATATGAGCTGAGATGATTATACGTAAACTAATGAGAAATGTTTTATTTTTTTTGCATTACCAAATACTAAATACTACTACTACTACAGGACATACATTTGATAATATTTTATACGAATACGTAACCAGGCCTTATATAACCCACTGTCAGCAAGAGCCTCATCCCCATAGGAAGAAAATCGCCATGCATATTTTAAGTAGAAAGACTAGTGTAGCTTTTTGTCTATAGTTTAGTTTTCCTTCTTTTGTTGACGTAATCAATCGTTATTTAAAACACTCACGAGAAAAATGGAGAAAAATTAAATTTTACTCTACCATCACAAAAAAATTATCTGTTAACTAATCTTACCCATGTGTTTATCAACCAACTGGATGGAATATCTAGAATTAAATATCCTCAACATCTAAGCTAATTTACCAAGCTGTGAAAGAGACTTTCAAATTAGGTGATCAATAAGCAATATTTTACTGTGAGCAAATTTTATTATAATTTATACCATATTTCATGACTACAAGCCGCTTGACCTTCAATAAGTTTAATATCTAAATGACAATAAATTATCACAGAACTGAATATTTTACATAAGACTGCGCTCTATAAATAAATTCAACTAAGTTATCTCAATACCTAACAGATATCTATCTCTAAGTCAACTATAATATTTCACGGTATTAGAAGTCCGAACCGCAGACCAATTACTATTTCTAATCAACTTTTTAACCCAATTATCGTCGATTGTTTTCTCTCGCAAACTCCGCTTCGCCAGCTGTTGAGGAATAAAAGTAAGCTAATGAAATAATACAGGGCAGCATCAGGTCGTGACGCAATCTATTTTCTTAATTAACTACCTTTATGTCAAGCGTTTACTTACGCGAACGATATTTAATGTCTATAAAAATACTTGAGCAATATTTTTATAGAGATAGATGGTTCATTATGTGTAAATAATGACGTCATTCGCTGTGCTCGTAATACATATAAAATATATGTTCTTGTTACGTATCAGCTGAACGGATTGGGGATCCGGCACCGTAGAGAAGCCGATCACGTGAAAGCGACTTCCCGACGCTTTTTTTGCAAGAACGTTGGTAGGTCATAGCATCAAAAAAGCATCAGTGAGTTTGGTAGTGATGAGACGACACTGTTAACAGATTTCTATCAACAGCCGCAGAGCGGTCCGTCCCGGGTAGTACCACACTTTCTCAGTATATAGACATCTGAGCAGAGGAAATGTGCAGAAAATTCGTTCAGTGAGCGAGAAAGCCGGCAGCCCAACTTTTTGGGTGGATTTGAGGTTTTCATTGGTAGGCAGCGATCTATTTCTTAGCTGGTTATGTACGTTCCGTTCCGTACGGGGCGAAAAAGGGCGGCGCGTGGCCGTATAGCCCCACCGTATTACCTCCCCGTCGTCATCGTATATTAAACCATGTATAAATGAGAAAATTCCTACTAAATATTTCCTGTGCGCTTTTGTTTTTCGGAAGGCACGTAAAGCCGCTCTTGTCTGTCTATTTATTCTACAATAAACTTTTAAAATTAAGAATATTGTATTTTTATCCCTACTTAATATATAAATGTGAATGTAAGTTTGTTTGTTACGCTTTCACGCTAAAACTACTCAACCGATCATCATGAAACATTGTACACATATTCTTGGAGGTATTAAAAGTAACATAGGATACTTTTATTAAAAAAAAATCAAAATTTTTATATGAAAAATAAAAAAAATATTTGTCAAAAAATCTCAAAATCTAGCTTCTTCAACGCCATCTAGCAGTCCAGTAATGAAGTTCCAACCCTGAGTATTGTAATACCGTTGCACTGTATTACCGACGGTCAAAAATAAAAATAGAGGATCAAAAACTTTAGGAAAGTAACCTTTTACACGGGCGAAGCCGCGGGCAGAAGCTAGTTTGTAAATAAATGCAATATATTTGAACTCCTTAACAAAGTAACAAATATTTAAAGACTATAGGCCCCGTTGAACTGTGTCGCATCCATGATACTTTACCACTGCACTTATCGCCTTCACTTCATTAACTGCTCAGTCAATTTTGTGTTTTATATTTCACATTTCTTAGAAATGAAGTGGAATCCATTTTCTAATACCTTCAGTTTATCTTTTCTAAGTTAATTTGTTGTATATCACAAACAAATTAAAAGCTTAATTTTAAACTTCCTGTTATATAAAGTTTAGTATTGTTCAAGAAAACCGAATATTGATATATTAGCTAGCAAGCAATTATTATAATTTTGAGAATATGTTATTAATCCTGAAAAATATGTAATAAATTACCCGTCTTTCTATAAAATAGGAATACAATTATTGCAACAGCGAAAACATCCCTTACTCATCCGTAGAAGTCAAAAAGAAGATTAAAAAAAAGGTGACGTAATCATCACTTTTTAATGCAGCCACGATCTCGCTGGGGGGGTGGAACAGGGTAGGAAAGTTGAGTCCACGCCGACGTAATCCATGTCATATTAGTGTACACATCACCGCGTGTAAACCCCTAAAGAGCCATTGTGGTCAGGGTCACATAGAATTTTAAAGTAATAAGATGTGAAATTATAAAATAAAATTTAATATTAGCACAATAATAAGCAATTTCAAGGCATTGACCCTTCAGAGATGTATTCTAGGTTGTTAAACTTTGTACAACAAAATTACAATAGAGATTTCGAAAAAGGTTTACTATCATCATTGTGCTGGAACAACTGCCTCAGTAAGTGAACGACTCTCAAGTAATAAAAGACAAGGATACGTTTATGTAGGTTTTATTGGTGTCTTTTATGTGGCATACATTTAAACAGTACGATATTCATATTACACCCCTCAAGTATAGTAATTTCATCGTACTCCACTACATTTGAAAGACGATCATTGTATCAATGTAAACAATTTACAAGTCTTTAATATATATATATATATATATATATATATACGAAGTCAATGCTGACTAATGTTATAAGAATGTGTTTGTTTGTTACACTATCATCATCTCAACTCATATATGTCCTACCGCTGAGCTTCATCACCTACCTACCTACCCGCTGGCATCTCACTGGAGCTAACATAAATTAAACATGTAACCAACAACTTTCGTGAAATATATAATTTAAAAAAAAATACGAGCTCACTGAGTTTCTTGCCGAATCTTATCAGTATGTGTCTGCTCTCCGATCCGGTGGTAGATTAATTAAAATTAATTAAAAATAATAATGTAAAATTGACAATATGTAAGTGTCACTATGTATGTCTCCTCATGCATAATAAATGATTTGATTTGATATCGACCTACTATAGCCTGCAAAAAAGTGCTGGTCAGATGGGTTTCATCCTCTTATTCCTTCTCTTATACAAATGTTATCAGTATATCATATTCCTTGGTCTTGCCTTATGACACCCACGTACAAAAATAGGAGATGGTGGATTGTAATTTTACTTCGTCATCACATGGTATTCCACGCTTCAATTGATCGTCATGATGTTTTTCATATGCGTTATTTAATGATATAGGGATGCCTTATTATCACCATTCCCCTGCTCTTAACCCAATTACTTGGAGTCGACGCAATATTTACTCCTCTTCCTACATATTGCAAAAGTTATTGGCAATAGTTTTATGACCGGCCGCCTGCCTGACGTCAACCCTCATTGGTAATGTAAATGTTGACCAGACAGCATCAGGTGGTGTTGGCCTAGGTAAGGCTATTAGTCGTATTTTACGACATGCACGAGCAAAGTAAGGGTTGGTAGCATTGGTAGCCGCTACCACACAGCAAATTGGGACGCCTTATATAGATATGTAATATTTTTACTATTATGGTTATTAAATATTTTCCATAAGGTTGCTGGTTGGTATGCTCGGATTATGTATGTACTCATTTATGTACATACATAATCCGAGCATACCAACTTATATTCAGTTAGATATAGAATTAAGATTATAGAAGAAACATATATTCAGTTTTTTTTTTATTTCCCATACTAGATTTTCCTACATTCTATTCGTGAAATTTGCGATATAGTCAATAATGCTAAAGTGATGAATATCTCTTTCTCCTTCATTTCACC
This sequence comes from Lymantria monacha, assembly GCA_905163515.2. NCBI lineage: Eukaryota > Metazoa > Arthropoda > Insecta > Lepidoptera > Erebidae > Lymantria > Lymantria monacha. The sequence continues at coordinate 15,828,059 of LR991083.1, forward strand.
CAATATAAATTAATAGGCAATTGTCAACACATAATGCTTGATTCAATATATTACCATAAAAGTTCATTGCATCATTTTTATTAACGAATATAATGTCACCTATAGTCAATTGTTACATAGAGTTCTTTTCCATGAATGAAGTACGTTTTTTTTTAACATAAATAATTGGAAAACGATTATGAACACATACTTATGAAACAAAGAAAAGCAAATTATAAGACTTTAATATTTGAAAGAAAATTTACCGGTTATATGGTGAAAAGAAAATATTTTAAAAGCCCGTTAAGCTTATCAGTCAATTAGTGGTTTAATTTACATACAACAATGATCTTCTCTTCTCTTCTCAGCCTATATATGTCCCACTGTTGGACTCGGGCTTCCTCCATAATCGAAGAGTAATTGACCTACTATACCATGCTAGTCAGACGTGTTGGTATAAGGTTTTGTTTCGAGTTTTCCTTCTCTTGCCTAGATGTTATATGCTTTTTATATCCCTTAGTCGTCTAGTACGATCACCCACGGGTAAGATAGGGGGTGGTGAATTGTATTGTTACTCCGTCACCACACAGAAAAGCAATAATTATCACTTTTTGGTAATTACCAGGTTGCAGAAGTAAGATACATCGCTAAGTATATAACAATGTCAGTCTTTGCGAAAATACATGCTACAAAACAGGGGGAGTTGAGATGTCCTATGTCATATTGTTCACCTTGACGACTCGAGATGGTATCCGAAAGAGTAACGTGCTGGACGGGACATCGATGACAAAGACCGATCACCGCAGACCGCCCATATGCCGCTAAAGGGATATATGTACGGCTGGTTATTGGTTATGAGATCGCTCGCCATCGCCTCTCTTACTCGGTACGAATCAGGAAAGGTGTAATTATACCATAAGTTGCCACCAAAAAAAAGTTATTCACTTTAATAAAATCTCGACATTATACACTCATTCACTCAACAGACACAATAAGTTAACGAACAATTGCTTTAATATCAAGATGAGATTATATAAATAATTATATATAACAAATCACATTGATAATAATCACACTGATGTAATATTATTTGATTGCATGAGGCCGGGTGATAATAAGTTAGGAGAGACAAGACGACCCATGGGACAGGACGAATAACCCCTGTTTTATTAGCCGCGACGTGTCCCTACATTACAGAGACGCTTCGCAATATGATAAAAACTAACGTAAAATCAATATCGCTAGTGATGAGGTGTTCATTACATTATACTTGTCATTGTTTTGCTGCCATATAGATAAATACAGAAATGGCGTAGTAGTTAAAATACCGATCTGCCAAGCGTTGCGGGTGTGATTCAATAATTTGAGCAGTCTAGAAATTGTTCTGAATCTGAGTATAATTTGGGTCAGGTTTATTGTATGTTTAAAAAGTTTGCCGCAATACAAGGATTATTATCTTAGTGCAATTATGTTTTATTCTATAAAAATAGTTTTTACCATGCTTTACTAACTCACTTTCTTGTATATCTGTTAGGATAGAATATTGGTTTCGGGAGCATTTCCGCAGGCTCGCTCCACGGCTCGTTGGCGCGGCGTCCGCCCTTTCGTGGCTTATGCCGAATGTAGGCAGACCGAGCGCTACGTGCCGACAGCTGTACGCGGGGGTCGTCCGGTCGATGGCCCTGTACGGCGCACCGGTGTGGGCGCGGTCCCTGACCGTCCGACTCAGGGCTCTTCTGTGGCGACCACAGAGGGCCATGGCGGTCAGGGCCATACGCGGGTACCGCACGGTGGCGACGGAGGCAGCTTGCCTATTGGCCGGGACTCCCCCGTGGGACCTGGAAGCGGAAATGCTCGCCGATTTGTATCGGCGGGTGTCGGGGGTGCGAGCGGAGGGCGGTGTGGTTTCATTGAAGGAGCTCACCGCCTGGCGTGTCGACGCCCGCCAAGACGTCATTGCCCGTTGGGCAGTCCGGCTGGAGAGGCCTCGGTTCGGTGTGCGGACTATGGAGGCCTTCCGGCCGGTGCTAATCCGGTGGTTGGAACGGCGGCACGGGATGCTCTCCTTCCGACTGGTGCAGGTTTTGACGGGGCATGGATGCTTCGCCAAATACCTGCACACGGTCGTTAGAAGGGAGAGTACACCGTCCTGCCACCACTGCGACTGCGACGAGGATACGGCGCGGCATACGCTCGAGGCTTGTGCCGCTTGGGCAGAGCAGCGCCGTGAACTCGTCGCAGTCATCGGTGCTGACCTGATGCTGCCGACCATCGCCAGGGCGATGCTCGACAGCGTCAGGAACTGGGACGCGGTCGCAGCCTTCTGCGAGGCAGTAGTCTCACAGAAGGAGGCGGCGGAGCGCGTGCGCGAGGAGCGTCTCCTCGACGACGCGAGCCGTCGCCGGCGACTGGGGCAGCGTAGGCGCGATTACCTGCGCGTTATGCCGCCCTAGCCGCGGGTGACTGGACCGGGGAATTAATCCGTCACCCGCCGAGAGGCTGACCGCGAGGAAAAGACCGACGTCCTCCCCGAGGGAGGGAATGTCGCTCAAGAAGAGGGTACCCCTTGGGGGGTATTCCGTCGGGCCGGCCACTGACGACAGGTTCACGCTGCTCCGGTGGCCGGTCCCAACGACGAAGGCGAGGTTCACGGGTGGGTTATGGGTTATAGGTGAGCGTGCCTACGCCCCTCTGTCGCCCCGGACAGAGTGGTGCGAGGAGCGCGACGACCGTAGCCCACCCCACAAAAAAAAAAAAGGATATAATATTGTAATTGATTTTAAGCTAGCTTCCCGATGATTATAATGATACTTGAAATTTAAACCATAGCTCAGAAGTGGGAGACAATTACATGAAAATGTAAAAAAGAAGAAATATAAAGAACTATATAAAGTATTTAAATTACTGAAATTTAGCATTTAATATGCTTAATTATTTATAAAATCCGATTACGAAATGAAAAATGATGTCACAAGCGGGATTCGAACCCGCGCCTATTGGGCGGCCCAATCATAACGCAATTTTAATTATTCTTTTTTTATTTAAAAGCTGGTACTTCCCGTTTGGTCCCATTTCAATTTAGTCCAGTTCTGACAATGGCATCCATGAGAAAACCATGTAAGTCTAAAATTCGCATTAAGTATGAGTGCGACAAATGAACGAGTAGCTCAAGCCCCGCTACTAATAGAACAACCTATGTGTGTCTGTAACACTAAAAAGTAAAAATTAAAAAAAAACTACGTTTAAAAAACTGACTTAAAAACTGAAAAGTACAAAAAACCTTAAAATACTATGATTTGTATGTACATACATACATACATATCATCACACCATATCCCTTGCAGGGAGGCAGAGAGAAATGATTGCCAGAGAACTCTATCTTTGCATACTTCACTCGCTTCCTCAACATTCCTAATTCTCTTCATACACGCTCGCCGGTTTCGGAGACTTTTGACTCCACCTTCCTTCAGTACATGACCGATCTGATCTAGGTAGGTTAGTCTCGGTCTTCCCCGGTACCTACATACTTAGACTTTCGCATTGTATATCTTCTTAACCAGACGTTCGTTCGGCATTCTTTCTACATGTCCGAACCATCAGAGCATTCCTTTTCGCATCTTTACACCAATACTCTCTTTCATACCTACTCGCTCTCTTGCGTCGTCGTTACGAATGCGGTCGGTCAGCCTTACTCTACAGATTTTCCGCAGAGATCGCATTTCGACCACATTAATTTTACTTTCATACTCTTTTCTGCATACCCAACTCTAGCTTCCATACAGTAATGTTGGGACAAGCACTGCGTTATGTATTGCCACACGTGCCTTCTGGCTGAGGTGGTGGCTACCGAGAAATTGCCCCAACGCTCCGTTCACTCTATTTCCCGCATTCACTCTTCGCTCTATATCAGTGGTGTACCTTCCATCTCGGCTAAATCCACATCCAAGATATACAAATTCATCCACTTGCTCTAGTACATCATTACCTATTGTTACTCTTACATCTGTTCTGGTTTCATCTCTTTCAAAGACCATTATTTTGGTTTTGTTCACATTCACGCGTAGACCACTTTTCTTACAATCTTCTGTCATTGTGTCGACTAGGGTAGGTGCAGGTCAGTCGCTGACTGTGCCAGCAGGACTGCATCATCTGCATAAAGCAGAGCAGTGACCACTGAGTCGCCCATCTGGACTCCCACAATCATATCGTTCAACCTTTGGAGACATTTATCCAGATATATGATAAACAGCCTGGCTGACAGAACGCACCCCTTTTTTTTTTTTTTTTGTTTACGCTGTGGAAATGCTTTTGCGCACATCCCCCGCCAGTGACAGACGGGCGGGGGTGTGGGACTCGCCGGCCATGAGATTGACGGCCGGAATACCCACTAAAACCTAACAGCGGTCCCTTCCGCGCTTTTACGGGATGCCGGAGAGATCGTCTATTGACATTCTATCCCCGACACCCCTACGCTTAGCCATCTGGCCACGACCAGTCAGCCGTCAAGGCGGTGGGAGGAGGTGCGCGTAGCGGCGCCTCCCTCTCCCTGGTCGCCGCCGGCGGAGCGAGTTCGCAGACGCGAGTGCTTCGCGTTCTCGCTCCGCGGCCTCCTTTGCAGAGATGACATCCTCGCAAAAGGAGGCCATCGATGTCCAGTGCCTGTCGCTGTCAAGCATCTTGTTGATGACGGTTGACAACGACAGGTCTGCTCCAATGACCGCCGACAGGTCGCGGCGCTGAGGCCCCCAGGCGGGACATACCTCCAGGGTGTGACGCACGTCATCGATTTGCGCGCCACACTCATGGCATCCAGGGGCCTCTTCACGTCCAATTCGGTGCAGGTACTTACCGAAGACCCCGTGTCCGGTAAGTACCTGCGTCAGCCTGAAGGACAGGTTGCCGTGCCTTCGTGTCGTCCAGCGGTGAAGGTGGGGCGCTACCGCCTCAACGGTCCCCCGTCCTGCTACGGGGAACTCTAGTTCCTCCCTCCACCGCTGGACTAGTGCCATTTGAGCCGCTTCTTTCGCCCTGCTCAGTTCCCTCGTGGTGATGCGTTCACCATTTGCCCGCGCCGCAGCGCAGAACTGGTAGGCTTCCGCCTGAGCCCTAGCCTGAAGTGACCAGGGCAGATCGACCGCCAACAATGTAGCTGCAGTCCAGGACACCGTACGGTACCCCCGTATTGTCCTCACCGCCATGGCCCTCTGCGCCTTGCGTAGTAAGGCTTTATTGGAGGCGGTGAGTGACTGCGACCAGATCGGGGCACCATACAGCGCCATAGACCGCAAGATACCGGCATAAAGCCGCCGGCAGGACGATCCGGGACCTCCAGTATTGGGCAGAAGCCTACCCAGCGCCGCGGCCGACTTTGAAAGCCTAGGGACGAGCTGGGCAAAATGCGGCCCAAAATTCCACTTACTGTCTAGGTGCAGACCCAGGTACTTCATCCGGGTCTGCACCGGCACGGCAACCCCAGACACACTGAGTTGTGCCCCTCGGGGAAGACCTTGGCTGGGACCATAAAATAGGAGGGCCTCTGTCTTCTCCAATGAGACCCTCAGGGTCAACTTGCCAATCCGGTCAACAACGAGCGCTACTCCGACTCTTGCCAGTCGGGCGGCGCTGCGGAAGTCAGCCCCTCTCACCGTGATGAGGGTGTCATCTGCGTAACAAATAATACCCATCCCGGGGAGAAGCTGGCCCCGCAACATCCAATCAAATCCGACGTTCCACAAAGTCGGACCAAGGACCGAACCCTGTGGAACGCCGCATTCTACCCTATGGCGATGCATGCGCCCGTTGTCCCCCTCCCAGAGCACGTGCCTTCCCTCGAGGTACGCCTCCAACAGCCTTCGGAGATACAGAGGCACCCCATGATATCGGAGCGCCTCCTTTAAAGTCTCGTGTGGGAGACTATTGAAGGCGTTTTTAATATCGAGCGAGACTGCCAGGACCACATCCTTTTTTGCCACCGCTTCGGTGGCCAGGGTCTTCAGGGCGGCCAAAGCGTCGATCGTTGACCGGCCGCACCTGAACCCGAACTGATTTGCCGACAGTCCCGGCCCGATAGCCTCGAGGTGCCGGACAAGACGGTCCGCAAGCACCTTTTCGAATAATTTTGCCGTCTCGTCCAGCAGCACCAGTGGTCTGTATGCAGAAGGAGAGTCGATTGGGCGACCCTCCTTCCGCAGCAAACAAAGCCTTCCGCTCTTCCATTGTTCCGGGAACTGCCCGGACCTCAAACATTCATTGAGCAGTTCCCGGAGTACATCCATGCAGTATTCTGCGACGACGCCGAGTACGAGTCCCGGGACACCGTCCGGGCCAGGCGCTTTCCTTTTCCCTTTAAGTCGGGAGAGGGCCACTTCCAATTCATCGTCGGTGATGGGGGGAATAGGTGTTTCCTCTTCCACCACCGACCGAGGAGCCATCCTGGGGGGAACATGTCCCGTGGAGTGTGGGAATAGTTCCCCAATTAGCCCCGATAGGAAAGCCGCGTCCAGTGTTTCAATTATGGGGGCGCCGCAGGCACGGAGCTTGTTCCGTGCCCTCTGGTATGGGCGCCCCCAGGGATCCCTATCGAGACCCGCAAGAAGCTCCTCGCGGGCCCTCTCTTTCGCCTGGCTGATGGCCAGCTGCAGAGTCTTCTTCCTCGTTTTGTATTCCATCCGCAGCTGGTCCTCAAGGACGTCGTCCCGGTCTCTTCGCTGTCTGCAACGGGCGTAGGCACGCCGCGATCGGTTGGAGGCCACCCGAAGATCGGAAATTTCGGGCGACCACCAGTAAACCTGTCGCCGCGGCGGCCTTCGCCGTGCCCTCGGCATCGCCGCATCACACACCATCTGCAGAAAACTCCTCAAATGGCCTGCGAGCCTATCCACTCCCGTGATGTGCTGTCCCATGGAACCCCAGCGCTGTATAATGGCGGCCTCCCGGGCCATCTCTGGGTTAAATTGCCCAATGGCCCATTTGGGAAAACCACTTCTCCTTCCACGCCGGGGCCCTAGTGATCCCGGAGGGGGGGAGACCTCAAACCGTATATACCGGTGATCTGAGAGGGTCTCCACCCCTTCTTCGACTCTCCAATCCTTTACCTCGCAAGCGACACCAGGAGTGGCGAAAGAAAGATCCACCACGGACCCTCCGTGATATCGCACGCAAGTGTGAACTGTCCCTCTATTGAGGAGGGACAGGTTGGAGAGAATGGACCACTCTTCAACGGCCCTTCCCTTCGCGTTTGTGGCGGGGTTCCCCCATTCACGAGACTTCGCGTTGAAGTCGCCGAGAACTACAATTCTCCTCGGCGACTGGCGACGGACCGCAGCACTGACGGAGTCTAAGAAAAGCTCAAACTACGCCAGGCTGCGGTTGGGAGAAAAATAGAGGCCAATTATGACGAAGTCTCGCCACCCCGCCACAATGAAGCCATTGCACCTCTCCAGAATAGAGAGGGGAGGACCGGCACTCCCTCTTGTCAGGACAGCAACATCCCCATTCAGGTCCCCCACCCAATTAGGTGAGGCAGGAATGAAATACGGCTCGCAGGCCACCGCCAGGTCTGTACCCCACTCCGCCATGGACTGCAGTAGCAGGTCCTGAGCCCCGGCGCAGTGGTTCAGATTCGCCTGGAGGAAGCGGATTTTGTCTCCCATTAAGGGGACATTTCAACCTCCTCCTGGGCCTGGCGGCTCGTACTAGGCACAGCGGCCCGAGGTCCTAGGGCCACCTTACCTCTTGATTTCGGGGCTTTGCACAGTCTCCCTCCCATCTTATGTTCTGCTGGGCGACCCGCATCTGAACATACCGCACAGCGATGTTGTGCTATACAAGCGGCCGCCATGTGCCCGATACCGCCACACCGGTAACAAAGTCCGGAACGGTCGACAGAGGATGGGCACAGAGGGGTTGTATGTCCCAGTTCCAGACATCGGAAACATCTTAGTGGGAGATTCTCCAGCACCTGGACGCCTGCCGAGCTCCAGCCAACGAGGAGTCTTCCTGCGTCTGCGAGAGTCTTAGCGGCGGCGACGGGACACCGCACCTTTACCATGCCCATACCACGGGGACCTCGCTGAATTTGCCCAACTAGGACATCCGCGGCATCGCAACCGCACGTGCGGACCACTGCCGCCTGCACTTTCTCTCCAGTGACGGAGTCATCCATTCCGGTCAGCCGAATATCAACTCGTTTGACCGGACGGACGTATCCGCCACTCCAGCTAGCACTGTCCGTAGTTCAGCGGCCAGTCGGTCAGCGGTTTCCGGCGTTTGGGACTTGGGTAATTGTAATACCCTAGCTCCAGTTACGGAGCGTCTTATTTTTAGGCCCTCGTCGATCCCCAATTCCTGAAGGTTCACTTCCTGCTCAGCGCGGAGCATAGCGTCAGCATATGTCACTCCCTTCTGTTCGGCCTCAGGCTGCAATCTCAAAATTACAGCCGCACAGAACGCACCCCTGCTTAACGCCGATATTGACGTCAAACCAAGGCGACATTCCATCATCCAGCCGCACACAGGCTCTACAGCCCATGTAACTGGACTGCACAGCCTGTAGCAGTTTACCGTTAATACCATTCTCCGGTAAAAGTTCCCAAAGTTCCTTTCGTACAACCGTGTCAAATGCTCTCTCCAGATCCACAAAACTGCAGAAAACCCTTTGACCTAGAGCCAGATGCTTCTCCACAATGTTGCGTAGAGAGAACACTTGATCCATGCATCCCGTTCCACGCCTGAAACCTCCTTGTGTCTCACACAGTAAACCATCGGACACCATCCTCATTTGTTTGTGCTATCTATTAATAGGCTTGAAGTCGGTGCCGGTATTGGTATCTTTAGTATAGAAATTTCATTACAGTACTAAGCTGTTTATATTTTTTTTTTTTTTTTTTTTTAACTTACAATGTATGTATTTGTTTGTTCCGATAAAATGTTGCAAATAAATTTTGTAGCAGATATCTTCAACAAGTTCATTTAAAATTTTATATACACATTCAGTTTGGATGACAATGCATGTTTAACTTTATGACGCCACCGAGGACAAATATCGGGTTCCGGTAGCCCGCTCGCTCGACGAAGAGAAGTACATTGCAGGGCGGGGTCTACGAAGTCGCGCGCCGCTTCTTCTCGCGCCCCAGACGGATTTGACGTGTTGTGACCAGATCATCGCCTACCGCAAAAATTAAAAAAAAAAAAAAAAAAAAAAAAAGTTGACTTTGTGACGTCATTCTAAATCCAACATGGGGGCACACTCAAAATGGTAAGCTGATTACTTTTAATGCTTTTCTACAATATGGGTATCAAATGAAAGGGATTGTTAAGAATTACTTAAACAATAAAATGACATCAAAATACATTAAAACATTATCTCAACAGACCTGAGCGTAATTATGGGACGATAAATAAATAATAATATCCCCGTGTGATGACGGAGTAAGAATATAATTTACCACCCCCTGTCTTATCCGTGGGGGATCGTAAGAGACGACTAAGGGATATAAAACGCATATAACATTTATGCGAGAGAAGGAAAACTCGAAACAAAACCCTATACCAACTCGTCTGACCAGCGTGGTATATAGTAGGTCAATTTCCCTCCTATTATGGAGGAGGCTCGAGCCCTACAGTGGAACGTATATAAGCTGAGATGAAATAAATAATAAAGCGTAATCCATAAGCGACAGTTACCACTTTCTAGTCCATCAGCGACAATTACACCATATAATTTACGATAAAAAATACTATATAAAATAATTACTATCCTCATACAGAGCGAATTTTTATTGGCGCATTTTCATTCTTAGAAGCATTCTTACACGTTTGTTAAAATAAAGTTTTTATTGCGTCTACTTTGCGTGGCTAAGTATGTACTGGATGCGCCACGGGACGTTTGTGTGAAATTACATTTTTTATTACCACAGATTTTATTATGGTAATAATATGAAAAGGCTATGGGAAGTGTTTTGCTTTATATTTAAATGGCAGAAATTGCAGAACAATCTTTTAAATATACTACTATTAAAATTATGACAATCATTAGATTGTAAGTTGTGTATTTATAAGAAAATTATTAATATAATATTATAAGATGTCATTATGAGATGAAATTAATATTATAGGTACATTAATTTTTTTGCATTCTCATATATGTCCCACTGTTGGGCTCGAACCACCTCCATAATGGGAACGAAATTGACCAACTATACCACGCTGGTTAGATGTGTTGGTATAGGGTTTAGTTTCAAGTTTTTCTTCTCTTACATAGATATTATATGCATTTTATATCCCTTATTGGTCTCTTACGATCACCCAGGGGCAAGATAGGGCACGGTTGCTTCGGCAAGTACCTGCACATGGTCGTGCGGAGGGAGTGGACTCCGTCTTGCCACCATTGCAGTAGCGACGAGGACACGGCGCAACATACGCTTGAGGTATGTTCGGGCTGGGACGGACAGCGACGTGACCTCGTCGCTGTCATCGGTGCCGACCTGACGCTGCCGTCTGTCGTGAAAGCGATGGTCGACAGCGTTAGGAATTGGGACGCGATCGCCGCCTTCTTCGAGGCTGTCATCTCGCAGAAGGAGGCGGCGGAACGAGTCCGGGAGGATTCCCGTGACCCGGGCCGCCGTCAGCGGCCGGGGCGGCGCATGCGCGAATATCTGCGCCTGATGCCGCCCTAACCGAGGCTTCAGGTGATCGGACCGGGGAATTGTCCGATCACCCGACGTGAGGCCACCGCGTGAGGGCGACGCCACGACGGCGAAAGCTGTCGGGGCGTCGATGAGAGAGGCAATACCGCCGGGCGGGCCACCGAAGACAAAGATCGGGTACCGGTGGCCCGCTCGCACGGCGAAGAAGAGGTGCTTGCAGAGTGGGTTAATGGGGTTGCGCGCCGCCTCTTCCGTCGCCCCGGACCGATTTGGCGGGGTGCGACGTCCATAGCCCACCGCAAAATAAAAAAGAAAAAAAAAATGGTGCCAGATAGGGGTGGTAAAAAGTACTCTAACTGCGTCATCGCACGGGAATAAACGTTATAAAGTGTATATTTTTAAATGAGACAACGAAATCAATAACTTATTTTTTTCAGAAAACAATTATTTGAAGCGTTTTCTGCGTTTTAACGTATATGCTCTTTGCACTTATTCATCTAGCAACCCTTTACCGCTCACTAGTCGCTATAAACATCCTAAACAGAAGCTATTTGGAAGGAGTTGTAATCAATTTATTTCTGCGACTTTTACTATTTTTTTATTACTTTCTTAGTCTACCTTGTAGCAAGCCGATAATGTGTCGTTCAATTCGCCTTCATCAATCAAGAACAATTTTTACCCAATAATTTCTTTTTTTGAAACGATGTTACATGTCAATAGTGACCACCACAGCGAACTTATCGTTCGGTCAATAATATGGCTCTAATATATTTATCTCTTTTCCCTGAATTTTATCTTAAGGCAAAAATACAACTTTAACTTTGCTATAGAATCTATAGCATAATCTATAGTATAGATATATAGCTACGAGATATTGAGGCAAACATCCCAAATATATACCAACTATTTTGAATAGTCATAATTTTTAATTTCTTATTTTCCTCTTTCATAAAAAAATAGAATAATATTTTTTCTTTTTTCAAATTTTGTTTATTTTATATACAACGTATCCACACATAACGTTAGGACCAATAATAGTCGCAACCATCTTCCTTAGCGCAATTCACTAACATTTTTTTTGGAATTTCATAAATAAATCTATACTTTTTTTTGACAGTCTATGGTCTAGTCACACCTCACCCGATCATCCTAGGCGGCGGAATGTCATCAACAGACTATGGTCTGTTAGACTTTCTGTCTCCATATGGACGGGCCACTGGTATCTGTATTTACTCGCGGTCCTTGTCTTCAGTAGCGTGTCCAGCGGGTTACCCTTTCGGGTAACATCTGGTAACGTCACCGTGGCAGCATCATTTACAGCGTTCATCGCTGCTAGGGAGTAAGAGTAGTTTAGTAATCCTCGTCCTGTCGTCTTTCAAGCGGGCGACGGATTGATCCCCGATCCGATCACCCGCTTGCCCAAGGCGGATTCAGGCACATATATTAATGTAATCAGAAGCACAGCGTGCCACTCTAGAAAAGTTCCTCCTTGACCCGCTCCGCCGCCTCCTTTCATGAGACAACTGTATTATGGAAGGCAATGATGGCATCCCCATCAGAAACTGGGATCTGTCGTTATTAAGCATTACTCTAGCGACGGCCTGTATCATCAGGTCGGGTTGATCATTGTACACTTAAACCGGGACAACGACAGTGTAGCGCGCTGCCTCATAATCTACCGTTTTACTCTTCACCGCCAATTGAGTGAACCACATGAATCGCTTCTTTGACATCGATGACACTGATGATATTATGGTTAAAATCTGACCTACCAAGCTGGTGTCATGGATTCGTTATCCATGCAGGATAATACTCTGAGCGCTCCACAATTTGTTGTTTTGAGTCTGGGTGTAATTTGTAACTGTTAATTATATGTTTATAGATTGTATTGCAGAAGAGGACTATTTCTTTCGATCAGTGTTGTTTATTTAAAACTAGCTTTTGCCCGCGACTTCGTCCACGCAGAAGTCATCTCTGACAGAGTTAATAGAAAAAGCAATGCAAGGTGTTGAAGGTTTATCGCTAGGCCGATGACTAACAGCTTCAGAAAATGGAATGCGATCGCCGCCTCCTGCGAGTTAGTTGTCTAAAGGAATTAGGCAATAGGGTGGGCCCGAGAGAAAATACTCTACGTTGACACGCTCTACCATCGGTGCTTTGGGCGGCGCAAGCGTGAGTACCTGTATTGAGGTACACTGCATGAGGGCTTCGACTCGAGTTGATACCATGGGGTCACGCGTCACCTCGGACGGGCTGGGCGCGGTGTGTCTATATACCATAGCCGGTCACTAAAGAAAAAGGTTGTTCAAAGTTCATTCTACAAATTATATTGCCTTTAATATACTATTTACGGTATGACCATGGGATATAAATATAATTATCGCCACCCTTTATTTGACTGTTTTGTTTCACCAGCAGAGTTGCGACCTCGTTATATAATTTATTATTATTATAGATATAATTTATTATTATAGTCTCGTTACTCTCGTTACATAATTTATTATATATATTGTACTCGTTATATAATTTATTATTATTATAGATATAATTTATATATATATTTATTATTATAGATATAATTTATTATTTGAGTTATAGAGTGAACATTTTTGAAGCTAAACTTAACCTGTATCTTAAACCATTAGGCAAGAACCTATTGCCGTCTACTATGTGTATCGTGTGAGCTCTCACGCCGGCACTGGTCGCCACGACGGCACTGGTGCAGGTTTGATGAAGAGGGAGAAAGAAACACGTGTTTATTTATTTTTAACGAAGAATATTTGTACGTAATTTGAAAAGAATCGATAAAGAAATCTCCCCATACACACTTTGCCACTTTTTTACACCCCCTTAGGTGCGGAATTCATAAAATCCTTTCATATTGAATCTCTATGTCATAAAAAGAAACGTGCGTCAAAATTTAATGTTTCTAGTTTTAGTAGTTTCGGTTTGGCGATAATGAGTCATTCAACCCACTTCACAGGCCTAATTTACACAACCAGAGAGTGAAAATTGATAAATGCCGGATCTCGTACCATAGAATGTTTGATTCTACTCGTAATCTGAAAAGAATCAATAAAGATTTTTGTCTCCCTACACAAACTTTGCCACTCTGTTTTACCCCCTTAGGGGTATAATTTCGTAAAATTCTTTTTTTTAATAAGTTTGTACGTCATAGAATGAAACCACTGTCAAAATTTCAAGTTGCCAGCTTCAATAATATCGGCTTGACGCGAATGACTTAATGAGTCGTCCAACCCACTTCGCAAGCCTAATTTACATCCCCAGAAGGTGAAAATTAAGAAATGCTGAAACACGTGTTTATTTATTTTTACTGAAGACAATTTGTACGTAATTTGAAAAGAATCGATAAAGATTTCTTTTCTAAACATTTTTTTTAAATTGACATATGACCTAAATGTTAAGTGAAGCTTACCACAATACATTAGCGAAAACCGCGTCTAAATCGGATAAGTCGTTTCTGAGATTAGCGTGCACAAACGCACAGACAAACAGATGAACAGACAAAAATTTTAACAATCATTATTTTGGGTTCTATTAGTGTTGATATAGGTCCCAATAATATTTTTTCTCATATATCTTCCATGTACAGACAGCGATCCGTTACATTTTTATTATAGGTATATATATATATATATATATATATATATATATATATATATATATAAAAGGAATAAAAAAGCAAACAAGCATTTAGAGCAACTTTCAGAATATTTAAAAGTTGTGTTATCACTCACCCCATGTCATATCAGCAATATTAACGTATTAGTAGCCTTATTACTCGTCAAATTATTAGCCACGAAAATGTAAAATCCAATAACCTTATAACTTCTGGAAGCCCAAATTAGGCATCACAGTTCCATTTTTAAGATGTTTGCATGACTCGTGATCTTAAAAAGTCATTATTACTACATATAAATGCGAGTCATAAAATAAAAAGGAAAGCATTAAACTTCTATGAAATCTTATAATGACCCTTATCTTTTGTAAAATGAAAAACAATTTTAATATATTTTATCTTTACGTTAAAGCAGTTTTTATAATTAAGTAGTTTCGTACACACATTATTATGAATGAGTGTAATTATATTATGCAAAACACGTACTTTGCTCAACCATTATAAGGTAGCGGCGGAGCGGTAAATCAGGAGGATATAAGCCTCTACAAAAACCCTCAAAACGTTCTTTTGAAAGATCATTCCTCCTACGGAATTGGCACATTTGTTACTGGCTCAGAATGTCGTATTCATTGACTTAGAGCTAAGAATATTATCTTTTTTTTTTTGTAAAAATAAAAGTATAAACGTATGATTGTTCATACGAGCTCATCTTTCATCCAATTCAATTGAAACTTTGTATACTTCAAACTTGTCAGAATAGAAGAATACAGAAAAAAAAAGAAATGAAGTACATACTTTTAGCAAAAAAATCAAATTAAAAGTAAAATCGGGTACGAATGTGTGAGATTTGGTACAGTGAAAATTTATAAGAACTTGGAAGTTTCAGTTTATTAAGCAAATAGTTTTATATTATTTGCAATTGTGTATTAAAAATAAAAATATATTAGGTCTACTATACAAAAATACTATTTCAAGAAGATTGATGTCTTTCAATGTAGCATCTTGAAGCATTGATTTATATTCAGATATATGCGGTCAGTATGAGATATGGCAATATATTGCACGGAAGGCAACTAACGATTTCATTTTTTGTTAATACTCGACTCTGCTCCCTATATACTATATATAGCTATTTCTGTGGGTAATATTTCAATATAGATTCATAAATAAGTAAGCTCCAAAATTGGCGCATGGTGATAAAATAGGAATAATAATAGTCATTTGCCACAAATGTCATGAAAAACACTTGAAGTCTGTAAGCAGATAACATTCATATAAGAAATTAAAAACGGGAACAGAATCCCAATTATTCTGGAGGAGGCTCGTGACCAATAGTGAAACATATATGGAGTGGTTACAAGAAAACTCTAAATATTTTTATATATCTTTCCTGTTTAAAATGATATACTTCCCTCAAGAATGGTAATAGACATATAGACGCTTCTAATATATGCTTTCTATTACGATAATTTGAAATAAACATTATTTTTGGTTTTTATTACCAGAGGACTGATAGTCTTCTAATGACCATGAATAATGTAAAGTGTTTGAAGCGACGGGCAATTCAAAATCAAATACAAACGCGATAAAATTTGTAAAAATACTTTTCTTTTGAAAGTATTCACAAAAATATTAGAAATCATAATAATACATTAATAATTTAAGATTTTACTTATTATAAGATCTTTAAGTTATAATATTATATAAGCAGTATTCCTACGCAGTATCATAACAATGGCATCGTAAAAGCTATTTTAATGAACGTCTTCGCATCCGGATGGTTATTTAGGCAAGTGAACGACTTACAAGCAATAAAACACAGAGAAACGTTTACGCAGATTTTATTGAAGATTTTTCTACACTACATTTAACGTTACGTAACATAATATAATTGCTACATTCTAAAGAATAGATGAAGCAATCTGGTAATGCCATCCCAATTGTACATTGTGGGGCTTGTTTGTTCATAAACAAATACGAATATAACCAGCAACGTTAACGTGTTGAAAGCCCTTTGATTCTCCTCTATGACTTTCTTGCTACTCTATGCACATAACACAGAACATACCGTCAACTGCCCTGACTTTGCACGAATTTTTCATATTTCTTACTATAACGTAAAATAAAATAAAAAGTAGATACATTTTATAGTAGAAAAAGTTCAAAACTTATGTAAATAAAGTTTTTGAGATATTTTAAAAATTTGGCAAAGTCCTAGTACACTCTGACTTTGCCTAGTGCATTTACTCCAAAATATATAATTACATTTTTATTCTGGCACAATCAAAAATGTAGTTTAATATCAAGACAATGCGTTCCAATTTGAATAATATGTTTTGGAGGTATTTTGGTAAGTAAAAGTACTTAGGCAATGTCTGGACATAATTTTATGCAATCTCCATAGATTGATAAAGAATCTGTAGGGTTGTGTCGTTAGTAACATAAAAAAAATTAAACATAATTGTAAGTGTTCTTTTAATTAAATAAAGTATTAAGAGCTAAAATTATTAATAAAAATCAGTCCCTTCCGAAAAGAAAATATTTGGTCAATAGATGAATGAAATAATCTTTAAATTGACATTATAATATAATTATATTATATTTAATCAAATCAAATCAAATTAAATAAAATCAATAATTTTTCATCAATTTTATATAGATAGTTATATCTATCTCGTACGAGACGACTAAGGGATATAAAAACGCATATAACATCTATGCGAGAGAAGGAAAACTCGAAACAAAACCCTATACCAACACGTCTGACCAGCGTGGTATAGTAGGTCAATTACCTTCCCATTATGGAGGAGGCCCGAGCCCAACAGTGGGACATATATGAGCTGAGATGATGATGATGATGACACAAGAACACTTAATGGATAATCGTAAAGAAATTGTGCGTCACTTGACGAACAATTGGGATGAATTTGCTGTGATGTCTCATGACCGTCATGGCACCACACATGGGACAAAAGAAGATTATAGATTAGATATGATGCAACACTCAATGTATGGTGGTTTTTGCGAGTTAGTTGCAGCCGGTCAAATATATCCATTTCTATTTGAAGAGTATCGAAATGGCAACCTATAAAATTTGGTACAGAAAATCAACCTATCAGAAGGTTATGTTTTGCCCAAAATCTTTCTAATGGTCATTTTGATGCCTACACTCATGCCGATGGTGATAATGACACTGATGAGCATACAATATCCAAAAAACCATGCTGTAAGCGACGCAATTTATAAAGATATTACGTTAATATAATCTCGATGATCTACAATAATATTATTATATAAATCCTTTAACGCGCGGTGTCACGAAGGGGCCGGGGGACGAGGTACCGCAGCGCGCGCGCGCGCCGCTCGCCTCGAGTCATTACATTCTTATATATACCTACGACCACAAGTTTTATTAAATACGAGCCCTTATGCAATTGTTTTTTACGTATAATTATTACAAATACTAGTCCTGTACTTATTAGTTATATAAACTGTCAATGTTGAAGATAATAAATACTTTTCAAGATATTGAATAATTTTTTGGCGCCATCAACCGTCATTGGCTTCACCCTTCACCGCTGCTACACCTTCCGAGTCTTACCATCGCCTTCAATCTGGTCCATCGAGCCGCATCTGAAATGTTTAGCACACCACCCAAAAAGCAAACGATGGTTAAGACACGTAGAACAAAGCGCCAAGAGGAATTGAAGAGTGAAGCCACAATTGCGCCGCAAATACCACCAGAGCAGGAGCCTACCACTAGTGTTAAAAGTGATAGCAACTTAGAACCAAAAGCTGAAAGTATAAAACAACCTTCTTCGCGCAAAACAGGCACGTCGGCGTCTTCGATGACAGCACAAAAGAAAAGACTAGAATTAGAAATAGCTAAGCAAAAGGCTCGTATACAAATGGAATTACTAGACAAACAGCTAGCAGCAGATCTAGCAGCCGTAGATGAAAAATACAGTCCACAAGCATCGCAATGTGACAGCCAAGGTGACGGCAAGGACATCGAGGAGTGGCTCGAGCGTAGTCAACATGAACTGGAGAGGCAAAGGGCCAACGAGAATGGATCTTCAAAAGGCCCAGTGCTTCCATCGTCGTATAACGACGGTACTAACGGTCCAGTGCAGCAGTTGACGAACGCACTAAAGGAATTAGTTGCCACCCATACGACTACTAGCCACGATACGAGATTACTCAGTCGCCTCAGCACACCAAGAGAACTCCCAATATTCTCTGGTGACCCTATGGAATGGCTGTCGTTCAAACACGCGATCGAAGAGTCAACCAGTATCTGCAGCTACAGCGAGAAAGAAAACCTTTGGCGTCTACGAAAATGCCTCCGCGGTCCCGCTAAGGAAGCGGTATCAGCCCTCTTGATCAGCACTACGTCGACAAAGGCCATAATATCCACGCTGGAATTATTATTTGGCAACCCGGATATAATAATATCAAAAATATTTAATGATTTGAAGAAGTTACACCCATTGCCGCAGGAATATGGAAAGGAAATAGTAATGTTCTCAGTTAAAATTAAAAATTACGTCGAATGTGTACGTGAACTAAAACGGCAGGAGTACCTGCAGGGTGTCAGCTTAGTTAACATTGTACTTAATAAACTACCAACAGTATTAATGTCCAAGTGGGTAGATTACAGTTACCCGCTAATAATCGAAGGAAGAAAATTTAAATTAGAAATCCTCTCTGATTTTTTAAATGAGGAAGCCATAAAAGTATCGACGTGTAGTGTTAATTTGATAAACCCACGATGGGACAGTAAACGTTATAATAGTGATACTTATAAAGGCGAAACTATTTTATTAGAACATGAGAAGAAGCAAAGTGATTACAAGTGTAATTTCTGTAAGAACTCTAAGCATAGTTTACCAGACTGTAAAAAATTTAAAAGATCTTTACGTAAGGATAGGTGGTCGTTTGTGAAACGTGTAGGTATATGTTATAAGTGTTTAAGCGCGCGCCACGATAGGCGCACATGCCCGGCCTCCCCGTGCGATGTGGATGACTGCGGGCAGTCACACCACCGTCTGTTGCATTACGTGCCCAGCTCGCGTACTAACGAAATAGTCCAACCTCAACCTACAGAGAGTGAGACTAGTGGACAGAGTGAAATTGTAAATTATGTTAACACGAACTGTGCGGTATTACTAAAGGTCGTACCCGTGTACGTTCGCGGACCTAACGGTACATTTAGTGCGAACGCGTTGTTAGATGACGGCTCCACCGTGTCTGTGATGTGTGCATCGTTAGCCGCCCGCGCCGGCCTGTGCGGGCTCAAACAGACGATGCGAGTGCGCGGCACGTGGGACTGCACTGAACTGTTGTGTGAAGTTGAACTACTGGAATTCACGCTCTCTAATAAACTTGGTGAGAAACATAAAATTTGTATTCGTAGTGTAAACGAACTTAACTTACCCAAACAAAATTATTTAAAATTAGTAAACGCGGATAACTATCCCTACTTAAATAAAGTAAAAGACTACCTCTGTACCGAACAATGTAAACCACAAATACTCATCGGCCAAGATAACCATCATTTAATTTCACCACTGGAAACCATCACACGTAAAGCCAGTGAGCCATACGCCACCCGCACAGCAATGGGCTGGTGTGTGCATGGGAGAGTGTTGCGCCCGTCTGCGATCTCGTCTACGCTTCACTCCTCATGCTTCATCTCTGAAGACCGCACCACTGACAGTGGTGAAGAAGATGATCTTCGTAGTCTCCACGAAAGCATAAAACGTTATTTTTCTAATGATTTATTAGGTGCTACCCATAAACCACGCCAAAACTCGGCAGACCAACGAGCATGGTCTCACTTGGAGCAGACCGCTTCACTCACGGATGGTATGTGGCAAGTGGGCTTACCCTGGAAGGACCACAATATCGTAATGCCCAACTCACTACCTACTGCTATGGCCAGACTACGGGGTGTAGAAATAAAAATAAGAAAAAATAAACAATATGCTATTAGGTACCACGAGCGAATACAACATTTAATAAAAAATAATTACGCCGAACCAATAAGTAATGGCAGTACGGTTAGAACGTGGTACTTACCACATTTCGGAGTTGATAACCCCAACAAAGGAAAATTACGTTTAGTATTCGATGCCGCCGCTAAAACAAATGGAATGTCGCTTAATGATTTTTTACTTAAAGGGCCCGACCTATTAGTATCTCTTTTTGGAATCATGTTGCGTTTTCGTGAACATAAAGTCGCCGTAACTGCAGACATAAAGGATATGTTTTTACGAGTGAAAATTCGAAAAGAGGACAGAGATGCATTTCGATTCATATTTCGTGGCGATCCAACCAAACCCTACGACGATAATATGCTACAAGAACCTATACAATCATATGTCATGACGTCATTAATTTTTGGCGCTAACTGTTCACCATTTATAGCGCAATTTATAAAGAATAAGAACGCGGAACGCTTCGCGCCTACGATGCCGGCGGCAACAACAGCTATTTACAATCAACACTATATGGACGACTATATAGATAGCTTACCCGACGAATGCACTACGATATTATTAATAAAAGAAATTATGCACATACATAAACAAGGTAATTTTGAACTACGTAACTGGAACAGCAACAGTCAAACAATATTAAACAGTTTAGATAAAGAGCTCCTTGGAGACGCTGCCGTAAAGTTCAAAATGGGCGAGCAATATGACGGCCATCGAACACTCGGTCTCATATGGCATGCGGCGGACGACATTTTATCATTTGATGTATCACTAAGAAGACTGCCAGAAGACTTACTTAATGGAAAAAAGAGACCTACTAAAAGAGAAATACTGCGTGTCGTGATGTCCATATTCGATGTATACGGGATCCTGTCACCGTTTACGATTAATGGTAAAATAATTTTACAAGAAATATGGCGTTTAAATATTGGATGGGATGAAGTTATAAATGACAAGATTTATACAAAATGGTTAAAATGGATAACGTTATTACGTACATTGCGTGATATTAAACTGCCGAGACATTACCCGGCAGCCTCCATTAGAGTGAGCGAGATGGAAGATGAGATAACTACATCGCGTTCATATCTTGCGTCTACGCAACCTGCTACGTGCGATGCTACGCTCGTAGCCGATAAATGCGTACTCAATTCATCTGTTATTGGGACCATTGAACATAACTGCTTAGGTGGTTATAGAAACTTAGAGATGCATATATTTTGCGACGCATCGTCGACTGCCTATTGTTCTGTAGCGTATTGGAAGTGGATAGACAATGAGTCATATACGCGCATCGCATTTATCGCAAGTAAATGTCGAGTGGCGGGGACGAAAACGACCACTATCCCGCGCTTGGAGTTACAGGCCGCCGTTCTAGCGGCCAGATTGGCCGACCTTATTACGAGTGAACATAGAATAAAACCCGAAAAAAGGATTTTTTGGAGTGACTCGACGACAGTCCTCCACTGGATACGTAATGATGCTCGTAATTACAATATATTTATCGGTAATCGATTGGGTGTAATTGATGAGCTCACACAAATAAAAGAGTGGCGATATGTACCCACGAAGGATAATGTGGCCGACATTGCGACGCGGGAGACCTACGATTACATATTACCAAATGAATGGTTACATGGTCCGGCATTTTTATACAAGGATTGTGACGAGTGGCCACGGGACGTCGCTGCACCTGAAAATAGTAATTTACAATTAGAAAGTTTAACAGTCATACAAATGGAGGATGAGAACTTACCTGTGCCTGAACCTGCCAAGTTTTCTTCATGGTTACGATTACTTAAATCTACGGGTTATGTACTTACCTTTGTTGATCGTGGAGTAGAGTCGATAAATCGCTCACGCAAGAATGGGTTACTTCATTACAACATACATGATGACTTGTTAGAAAGAGCCGAACGTCTTATATTGAGATACTCACAAGCACAATCGTTTAGAGAAGAAGTTGCCCTTTTGAAAAATGCTAAAAATTTACCTAAAACTAGTAAGTTACTTACCTTAACGCCGTACCTGGATGAGCACGGTGTTCTCCGCGCTGGTGGCCGCATCGACGCCGCCCCTAATGTACCATCTGAAATGAAAAGACCTGCAATACTTGATGGAAAAAATTACATCGCTAGATTAATAATAAGATACTACCACATTAACGCTGCTCACGGCAATCAAGAAACAGTAGTTAATGAGATAAAACAAAGATATTGGATAATTAGATTACGACCAACTGTGAAGAATGTGGTATCGAAATGTATGTTATGTAGATTGAAAAAATTTAAACCTGAAATGCCAAGAATGGGTGACTTACCTGAAGGCAGAATGACTCACCATCGACGTCCATTCACACATTGTGGAGTTGACCTGTTCGGCCCCATGGAGGTGACTGTGGGAAGACGTCACGAACGTAGATACGGCGTTTTATTTACTTGCCTTACAGTGAGAGCCGTACACATAGAAACTGTTCCAACCTTGACAACGGACTCATTCATAATGGCTCTTCGACGTATGGCCGCGAGACGCGGTTGGCCACAGAGAATGTACTCTGACAATGGGACCAACTTCAGGGGCGCTCACGCTGAATTAAAACGGTCCATTCAGGAATTGGACCAGGAAAACCTAAAAAACGAAGCCATTAATCATGGCATGTCATGGACATTTATACCCCCTGCCAGTCCGCATTGGGGTGGGGCTTGGGAACGCCTCATACGCAGCGTAAAGACAGCATTAAGAGTTGTCCTTAAGGAAAGAGCTCCACGCGAAGAAGTTCTCATAACTTTGCTATCGGAGATCGAAAATATAATAAACAGTCGACCCCTCGCTCACGTTTCAGTTGAGCCTAATAGCAAGGAGACATTAACCCCAAACCATTTTTTTGATTGGAACTTCATCAAATTTACCACAAATAGGCAATTATGACAATGATGACATATACCTAAGAAAACATTGGCGAATCTCACAGCGCCTAGCCGATTTATTCTGAAATAGATGGGTGCGAGAAATATTACCGGACTTGATCCCGAGGAAGAAATGGTGTAAGGAAGAAAGAGCCCTGAAAGAAGGAGATCTTGTTTATGTTATTGATCCAGACGGTGCTAGAAACACCTGGTTGAAAGGACTGGTAGTGGAAGTAATGCCAGGAAAAGATGGACGGGTACGAGTAGTACAGATAAAAACGAAGTCTGGAATACTTACCAAGTCAGCTTCACGCGTCGCTCGGATTCCGTTGACTGAGGAGTGCTGCTAAGCAGCACTGGGGTGGGGAATGTAAGCGACGCAATTTATAAAGATATTACGTTAATATAATCTCGATGATCTACAATAATATTATTATATAAATCCTTTAACGCGCGGTGTCACGAAGGGGCCGGGGGACGAGGTACCGCAGCGCGCGCGCGCGCCGCTCGCCTCGAGTCATTACATTCTTATATATACCTACGACCACAAGTTTTATTAAATACGAGCCCTTATGCAATTGTTTTTTACGTATAATTATTACAAATACTAGTCCTGTACTTATTAGTTATATAAACTGTCAATGTTGAAGATAATAAATACTTTTCAAGATATTGAATAATTTTTTGGCGCCATCAACCGTCATTGGCTTCACCCTTCACCGCTGCTACACCTTCCGAGTCTTACCATCGCCTTCACATGCATTAAAATGACTGTATCGCCGTGGTCAGAAAATTTAAGCAAGAAAGAAATAAATATTATCGAAATGAACCTTCTAATCATCGTAAACATGCAGCTATTTATCAGAAAAAGCACCCTAAAATTCACAGAATATCACAGGTACGATATGAACAAAATCATGAATGAATTCTAAAACCTTTTCTGGACTTAGTTATAGTAACATATCGTACAATAGTGATAATACTGTTGTTTTGGTACCGATGAACATTGAATGCAAGTGGTGTAAATCTCTCAAGTACAAAGATGAATCTGTGGGAATGTGCTGCAGTTCAGGAAAGGTCCAGCTCAAATCTTTGCAAAGGCTTCCAGATCTTCTTTTTGGTGTGATAAAAATCTCCACCCTGAGCATCACTTCATGGCTGGCATACGAAATTATAATAGTTGTTTTCAAATGGCCTCATTTGGAGCTAAAATGATAATACAGGATGGTTTTATGCCTATATTTATATTTTCGTTCGCTGTTTAGCCAGTTTTTAGTGGACATGTTTGCCAAAATCGAAACGGAGAGGTTAACTTATATTAGGAACAGTCAGGCGCAGCTTAGAGCGGACAGTTATATACACTTGCAAGATGCGATAGGGAGACAGGACATTGATGCTGATCAGCTGGGTCAAAAGGTGGAACTGCCTTTTTCTTTTACTAGGGAGCCACGCTATATGCACGAGCGAACATAAGACGTATGTGCTTCACTACGGTCGCTCGGATCTCTTTATAACTTTTACTTGCAATTCTCGATGAGATGAGATCACGGAAATATTTTTGTCCGGGCAAAAAAGTTATGATAGATATGACCTAATAGCCAGGGTTTTGCACCTTAAAATTAAGACAATAATGGCAATTCTTACGAAAGAAAAATATTAGGAGAGATACGTTATTTCATGTTCTTTACCGAATGGCAGAAACGGGGTCTGCCTCACATACACATATTGTTGTGGATGGTTAACCGCATTTTGGATGACATTGACATTGTGGATGAACTTATATGTGCTGAAATACCCGATCCAAATGAAGATCCTATTTTATATGATATAATTAAAAACAGTATGATACACGGTTCATGTGGGAATCTTAATAATAATTCTCCCTGCATGAAAGATAATAAATGTAGCAAAAAATATCCCAGACAATTTTTGAGAGATACTCAGACAGGTGACGATGGTTACTCACTGTACAGAAGACCATCTCCGGCTGATTTCTGAATTCTGTGAAATCGATAAAGTACATTTTTAAGTATGCTAATAAGGGCAGTGATTAGGCGGCTTTCGTGCTAGAAAACAAAAAAGACGTAGTCAAATTACATGAGTGTGGGCGTTATTTGAGTAGTTCGAAGGCAGTTTGGAGGATTTTAGGGTTTTCCATGCATGAAAGGTTTCCCGCAGTCATACATTTAGCTGTCCACCTTGAAAATGGTCAACGAGTGTATTTTAATTCCAACAACCTCGCAGACAAAGTTAATAGCCCACCAAAAACGACACTGTTAGTATTTTTTTATTTATATCAAACAGATGATATTGTTAAAACCCGTCTATAAGCGGAAGTGCCTTCATTTTTTGTGTGGCAAAAAAAAATAGTTTGTGAGAAGAAAAAGAGGGAACCCATAGATGGCCAGGAATAATGAAAGAACACGCTCTAGATAGAATGTACACGGTTCATCCAAATAACATCGAATGTTACCATCTTCACCTATTTTTGCATGAGGTTGAGGGTCCATCACCCTTCGATGACTTGAAGACTGTCAACGGTGTCCTCCAACCAACTTTTCAATTAGCTTGCATGTAACTTGGTTTGCTAGAGGCCGACAAACATTGGGATTCTGCCCTAGAGGAAGCAACCTTACGTGAATCGCCATTTAAAATACGTGAACTTTTTCTATAATGCTAGTACTCTATCAAATTACCGATGCACTAATTCTTTGGCTTAAATGCAGGGACAACCTATCGGCATACTACAATCATACACATACATACATACATATCATCACGCCATATCCCTTGCAGGGTAGGCAGAGAGAACAGAGTGCCAAATACTACAATCGACAAGTGGAAAAGCTTTCTGGTATTATAAATGAACATGCAGCAGATGAAATCTACAATAAATGTCTGGTTACAATAGGAGAAGCTGTATTAGCATTAGGAGGACATAACCTGCAGCAATACGGGTTGCCTCAGCCGCAAAAATCTGAAAGCTTACACAATAACCGGGACTATCTGAAAGAAACAAGTTACGATGTCAATTCTTTAGCTGAAATAGTGTCACATGGTGAAGGCTCTGTAACTAATGAACAAAGACATCTATTATAAAATTTTGTACTTGCCAGTATCGACGCAGGGATAGGTCATATCTCTTTTTTTTTATACTCCTGGGAGAACAAGTAAGACTTTTCGATTAAATTTACTGTTGGCTAAAGTGAGAAGCAATAGTGATATCGGCTTAGCGGTTGCATCGTCCGGAATTGCTGCTACGCTCTTGGATGAGCTTAGGGCTTTCTGCAGGTTGCCGTGATTTGGGAAGATTATCTGGAGAAACTCTCAAAGGTCAGTAGAAATGTCCAGTTAGCAGCAATAGCTTTACCTAATATTGCATGAAAATAAGATTGTCGCGAGGAATGCTGGTATATTTATATTTCTGCTAAAAACCAAAGCGCGAAAGTATATGTACCTGCCTAAAAACAATGTAGTTGACTAATATATTTTAATTTGAGGTCTACAAATCAGACAACGGATAACAACAGCGGGCCCTTAAACCACTTTATAATTCAATTTCATTTCCTATTGCAGCTACCTTTTTCTATAATTTTATTATAATGAGCTTGACTGTGAACGTTTCGAAGAGCTCTCTTGATGAACTTAAAGTACAAACTGACAAAATTTTAAACGAAAATAAAGGAAAGTTTTCAGTGATAATTTATTCTTTGTGTACAAATTCTAAGTGAATTACTGACGGGTCCAGCGATATAAATATACGATTGATGATCAAGAGATCGGGCATCGAATCCTGGATGGGGTAAAAATATATCATTGAACTTTTATACAGATGTTTCTGATCTCCGAAGATTTTCTCACAAAATTCTTAATACCAATCTCGAAGTTACTCAGTTAACGGTAAGAACGTCCCATATTACATCTATGCATTAGCCCATCAACGTTCGCTATATTTGAAAATTTTATTAAAATTGTAACTGAAAATGTATCTATAATTGATTGATATATAATAATCAATCAATTCGATTTGTCATCTATTCGTCTTTACAAACAGTCTGCAATACCATACCAACTCAAATATTTTTTCGTTAAAAGTAAAAGAAAAATACAATCTGAAGTTTGCGTGCAATTTTCAAATATATTTTATAAATTTATAGAAAAATAAATAGTTTAACCAACTAAAAGAAATTATAGGGATAATGTTTTTTTTACGACTCGTTAATTGATTTAATAGTTTGGTAGATAATGTGAAATGAAAACAATAAATCGATACATAATTTCGTCGGCACGTTAGCCGTTGCCCGACTAGAAATTTTTTCGTCTCCCTTAGCAGGACCGGACCGGGCATGCCCGATCTGGACCAGATAAGGTATGTAACGCAGAAGATATATCTGGACCCGATCAGGAAAACCTTATCGGGTCCAGATCAGGCATTCCTGATCGGGTCCAGATCAGGCGTTCCTGATCGGGTCCGGATGAAATTTTACTGATCGGAACCAAATCAATCATCTGCGTTATATATCTTACCTGATCCAAAACGAGTATGCCCAGTCCAGTCCTTTTAAAAAACATGAATATCTTAAAGAACATGTTTAATAGGTAAAAATATAAATTAATATATGACGTAGGCAGCGAATGCAGTGCTATATTCTTATCATAGAGAGTCCCAGACTCCCAGTGAGCCATTCCGATTATAGCGCAACCACCAGATGCTAACGACTGCAACTGTCGCCTGAATTTCTCATTCATGACCTGATGGATCTGTTTTAATCTGATTCGATAACTACTAATTTAATATTAGGCCATGTCATTACGCTTCGGAGAATCTTAACACCGCGATTCAAATTTCGTCATTTTACTAACGCCATCTATTTATTATGACCCAAAACATTAAATGTTAGAATGGTTGTTACAATATAATATTTCTATCTATCTATGTTTTCAAATGTTAGGTACATTTATATATATATATATATATATATATAT
Source organism: Lymantria monacha (assembly GCA_905163515.2). Classification (NCBI taxonomy): domain Eukaryota; kingdom Metazoa; phylum Arthropoda; class Insecta; order Lepidoptera; family Erebidae; genus Lymantria; species Lymantria monacha. Next base: position 15,856,215 of record LR991083.1, read on the forward strand.
ATATATATATATATATATATATATATATATATATATATATATATATATATTATTTATTTTTGTTTTTTACTTTAAATATAAGTTATTTTTATATTATTAATTAAACATTATTATTATTATTAAATAAATATGATTAATTAAAGATTTCAGATTAATCTCCTCTGATGCAAAAACAATTTCGCCGTGGCTTAAATATGACAATCATGTCACTTTTTTGAACTTTGATTGATATTTTTTTCGTGTTACGAAAACTGTTTCTGGTTCTGATATACTACGAGCCTTATATACTTGATAATATTTCACATCAGGCTATCCTTATTTGGTCCTGATCTGGTCCTGATCCGGTATGCCTTACCATACTTGATGTTATTTCACATCAGGCTATCCTGATCAGGACCAGACCTAGTCCTGATAGGGTTTGCCGGATCCGGCATGCCTCATTCTGTCCTGATCGGGTCCTGATCCGGTATGCCTTACCATACTTGATGATATTACACATCAGGCTATCCTTATTTGGTCCTGACCTGGTCCTGATCCGGTATGCCTTACCATACTTAATGATATTTCACATCAGGCTATCCTTATTTGGTCCTGATCCGGTATGCCTTACCATACTTGATGTTATTTCACATCAGGCTATCCTGATCAGGACCAGACCTGGTCCTGATAGGGTTTGCCGGATCCGGCATGTCTTATTCTGTCCTGACCTGGTCCTGATCCGGTATGCCTTACTATACTTGATGATATTTCACATCAGGATATCCTTATTTGGTCCTAATCCGGTACGCCTTACCATACTTAATGATATTTCAGATCAGGCTATCCTTATTTGGTCCTGATCTGGTCCTGATCCGGTATGCCTTACCATACTTAATGATATTTCACATCAGCCTATCCTTATTTGGTCCTGATCCGATATGCCTTACCATACTTGATGTTATTTCACATCAGGCTATCCTGATCAGAACCAGACCTGGTCCTGATCGGGTTTACCGGATCCGGCATGCCTCATTCTATCCTGATCGGGTCCAGATACATGATCTGGTTGAACCATACTTTTTTTCTAGTCGAGTGGAGAGTACAAGGTAGGTGACAGAGCGGGGTAGTGCGGCATATTTAATTAATGGCCGTATTCAGCAACGACACCTAAAGTTAGACAACACCTAAAATATTCTATATAACACTGATGTTGTTTTATTAAATATGTTACGAAATAAAGATTTTTAAAATAACTTAGAAGTTCGCTATAGGTTTAGTTCGTGAAAACGGGCACCAGAATAGAAAGTTAGATTGTCCCTAAGTGCTATAGGCTACTTTTTATTTCGATAAATATATAAGTTCGATAATAATCCTCATACTTGATTACTAAGTTTGTTTGTTAGCTACGTTTTGACGCCTAAATCAAACCGATATTGATGAATTTTGGTACAACGAAAGATGGGATCCTAGGTCGCTAGTATAGATGACCACCGAAGACAAAGATCGGGTACCGGTGGTCCGCTCGCACGGCGAAGAGAGTGGATTTTACGGTGGGTCTATGGGATCACGCGCTGCCTTCTCCGTCACCCCGGACCGATTTGGCGGGGCGAGACGCACCCGTAGCCCACCAATAAAAAAAAAAAAAAAAAAAAAAAAAGTTTGCTAGTATAGATAAAAGGCTACTTTTGTTGATGGGAGGAATAACATGGAATGGTAAAATTATTTTTATTCTATATGACACGAATGAAGCCGCGTGAAGAAGTTAGTTATATATATAAAATTCGCAAATACACTCTGAGAAATAACGGCTGCGTTTTGTACTATATATAAATAATTAAATAATAACTGGTATGAAATAAGAAGAATAAACGTGTATCTTCCCATTATTTTCTTATCTATATCTTTCTGTCAACAACAACAGCTGATACAAGTGTCGACGTCGTCGCTGTAACATTTCACGATATCACACAACGAATCGCAGCTGGATGCTATTAGAATAATGAGAATATCAGTATGTTATTATTGAATCACATGTTCAATATGTTACTACATAAGAAATAAGAAAAATTGTGCTGGTTTTTGTCGCAGCGTATTACTACAGATTGGATGGACAACATTATCTAATTTGAATATTGTTCTTCAAAGTTACAGACCTAGAAAATTCATTGTTTCGTTTTTTTTATACAATATCTGTGGAAAAGGTATTGGACCGCACGGTACTTTACGAATATATAAAGAATAAATAAAAACAAACACTCAAATTCGGAACAACAATTTAAAAGAATTATACTACATGAGATTTAAATTCAGAATGGAAAGTCAACACTTATTATAACATTATTTATGTTGCCAATGTGCAACTGTAGTTAATAATCTATGGAACTAAATATCGATTTTTAAATATTTTCTCTAATAGTAAGGTACTTTACTATTAGTTAATATATACTGCCTTTTACGCTGACCATGTCATTCCCACGGAAAGATTCAATTACTTCCTTGGTAATTGAATTTTATATTTATTTAACCATGTTAAACGTTATATCGGCTAACTATCCCAAAATAATTATAAGCTTGCTTATTTACAAATTACTGAAATTTGGCATTGAACATGATAGGTTATTTATAAAAAACTATTTAGGATCGAAAAATTAATGTCCCACCCGTGATATTCATTCTTCGCTCTTAAACTAGTATTTATACTATGGACAATTATGCCAGTAAAATTAATCATTGTAATATCGGTACATATATAAATTAAAATCTTTATTAACGTGTCCAGTATTAATTATTTCATAAATATATTCTTACAGTTACTGCCTAAAACATAATTAGTGTACAGATCCGTGAACAATCTGATTGCATTCAACAGCAGACTGACTAGGGACTGATTTGCAAGTCAATTTGACTTTATACTGCATTCCTACTTCAGTCTCTATTTTGTTTTGCAATAAGCCTGACACCAAATAATTCAGAGACCGTATTAACTCAAACAGAATGTGCAAATTCAACGAATTTTAAAATAAAAGCCATTTCACATATGGCTGGCTTTGTAGAATGCCGTTATGTAGACATTATTTGCCCTATTCGCAGCTACGAGTATGTTTAACTCTGTGGAAATGAGACACATGTTAGAATGCAGTGAAAATATAATACTTATTTGCTTGGTGTCATTTTTTTTTAAAAACAACCTGTGCTAAAGAATTAAATGTTCATATCGTTTATAACTTTACAAATAAATTAATGAAGTATATGCAAAATCTGAGTAATCATAAGTGAATTGGATAAAAGTTCTACGTGGATTTTATCCACAATTACTTACACTTAGACTATTACTATTACACTTAGACTATTATAATTGTACAATATTAGCTGGGCTGTGGTGTGGACACACCCTGTCCATTCCGTCGGAGGCGACGGAAAGTCCGCGTATGGCTCCATAACCCACTATAATCCCTCCTCATCGCTATAATGCCAACAACTGGTACCTATTCTTTAACATCTGCGATCCAATTATACCATCTTTATAGATAAATTGATCTGAATAGTTTATGAAAATGTTTTTTAACAAGCAGGCAAACTAACATATCTAATTTTTATTTATCTTTAGAGCCTAAGATATCCTAGGCTAGGTTCCTTGAAATTCGACGTGGCTGCCAGATATGGTAGCTAAGAGCTACTAAGGATGGAGCAATGAATGCAAACAGCGTAACTCTCACCTAAACAATTAGAATGAACCGCATGGAATTTTAGCCGACAGGCCAGTGGCTTGCACTTTCCCGATGCATAACCTCGCCCCATCATAAGCCACTAAGAATTGCCTCACATAAAATAATATCAGCTAAGCATATATGAAAGATATTAATGGAAATTATTTAAGATTGCATTCTATGTAAAACAAAGACAATCTAACCTAATTTAAAGCCACAATTTTTCATTTTTTTCTATTTAATCCTAAGACATCGAGATCGATTCTAAAGATAAATTCTCAAATTGCATATTAAGGATCGGACATATTCCTTTATTACCATCATCATTCTCCTGCTCTTAGCCCAATTAATTGGGTTCGACGCAATATGTACTCTGCTTCCATCGTACATATTGCAAAAGTTATTGGCAATAGTTTTATGACCGGGCGCCTGCCTGATGTCAACCCTCCTTAGGAATGTAATTTTTGACCTGACGGCATCAGCTGGAGTTGGCCCAGGTCCATGAAGCTCTTAGTCGTCTTTTACGACATCCACGAGCGATGTGATGGTTGGTAGTATTCGTCGCGGCTACCACACAGCAACTTCCTTTTGTACCATTATAATAAACCTTAAATCTTTATTTTGGAACAACATTAACTAACCTATAAATAGAATCGAATATAAAAACCTGAAAAATGTCAACATATTTTATAGACATAAATAAATTACATAGTTTTATTATATTCAATCGTAATATAAAATAATCAAATCAAATCAAATCAAATCAAATCATTTATTATGCATAAGCCCTAAAATGGCACTTACATATTGTCAATATTACATTTTTTTTTTAAATTAATCTACCACCGGATCGGAAAGCCGCCACAAACTGAGAAGATCCGGCAAGAAACTCAGTGGGCTCGTCATTTTTTTTTAAATTGTATGTTTTCTAATATTATTAGATACATATTTAATCCCCATTAGCTCCAGTGAGATGCCCTTCGAGTAAAGATTTATTTTTTAAAAGTTAAATACACCATTAACAAAAAACACAAAAAAGAACAGAAATGGTTGGACCAGATTCCACAAGCGGCACTCGATCACGAGTTAACTACTAAAGCAGCCATCACGCCCCTCAACCACATTCGAGGGAAGGGAGAGACCCGCTCACGTAGCTACCGCAGGCAGAGACCTTTTTAGTAAGCATGATCTAATCTTATTAAAACCTTATCTGAACATATGCCTGTTTGGACACTATAATGAATGACCCGGGATTATTTATATATTGCCACTATAGTGGGCAACGAGATGAGAAGTCGATGTGGGCGTGAAGTTATTAACGCACGAATATAATGTTTTGCCAGTCATGCTAGTATATTTCCATGAGTATAAGAGCTACTGAAATAATTATTTGTTTACATTTTTAAATAAATAGTTTTAGTTGAAATAAGCACTTAAAAAAAGTATCTCATCTCTTCGCTCTTCTTCTCTTCTCAGTCTATAACGTTCAATTGTCGGATACATGCTTGCGGATCATGCTATCTGTGTCCTCTGCTTTCCTGTGGGAGGCGCAAATGCCGGCTAAAAGAGCACTAGAAAAAGAGTAGTTTAACTTGCCCGACTTATATGTGGCTGCACAGGTGGCGTAGTGGTTCAGATAGCGACCGGTCGTGTATGCGCTGTGGGTTCGATTCCCACCCAATACTTTGTGCGATCAACCAATTACTGTTCTACGTTTGGGTTACATGGTGTTTGTTAGTTATACGTTTGTAAAGTTTCCCTCAATACAACGATTATTTCCTTAGTGCAGGGTTGTATTCTTTTTAAAAATAAAAACTACAATGACTTTATTGAAGTTAAAGAAAGTACAAACTACTATAGAAAACTAGTAAGAAAGTTAGATAAGGAATGCATGGCATGAGCATTCCTAGATAATTAAGAATATAAAATTAATTAAAAATCTGACTAAATTGTGTATTAACCCCCCAGCAATACACATTATTCTATACACATACACATTATTCGTATAATATATCCATCAATGAATATAAATTGTAAAAATACAGCCATCGATAGATTTCTTTTCTTTAGCTTCTTCTACTCAAATATACCAAAATTGCTCCCAACGACCAACATAATGAGAATTAATAAATCACCATACTGCACTATATTGGCTGGATAGGTTGGAAATTTATTACTAGTTACTCTTGAAATGATACAATCTGATTGTATCGTTTTTGACATATATTACGCTACTTATGACAAAGAATGGAGCGATACCACGTTTCTTTTTACAACCCTTCATCAGTCGGGCTATCCTTTCGCTATTGATATCAATAATCTACTAGATTCTATAACCATATTTCGAAGTAAGCTGACCCCATGCCGCAATTTCGAATAAAAAACAATGTAGTGACACATAAACTGGCAATTTTACAACCCTTTCTTATATGACTGCCATAAAAATACGAGTAAAACGTGAAGAGCGAGCCCCTTGCAGAGCGAGCATTTTTGTTATTGGACGCTAATTCTTATGACATATTTTCCAAAGCTGCACCGTGATATTAAAGCTTGTGCATTATATACCTACATTTCAGAGTATTATCTTATTTAATAAATTGTTACATATGCTTATTTTAATACCTTTTTTATTTTAAAAACCTCGCATAGATATATTTATATACAGCGCTGACCTTTCAGTTTACGTTCTCATAGTAATGTTATCATTTTCCTTCCTTTAGTCATCTCATATGACACCCATAGTAAAGGAAGGGTATGTCACCTGACATATTACATTTGTACTTCGTCGTCACACAGATATGACGGCAATTGCTGGACACTAGAACAAATTACATGACAAAATTTTTAGAATAATGTATCCGACGACTTTCAATTTTATTACAATATCGTAAATCTTATTCTTATACTTAATACAGTCATTTCTTGGGCCCTCACACTGCAGACAATATGATAACATATTTTTTTGTTTTTTTATGAGTTGGCTGCATGTTAATCTATATATATATATATATATATATATATATATATATATATATATATATATATATATATGTATATACAGTTGCTGCCTTTTACATTGTAGGCGCTCACTAAGAAAGGATTTTTGGAAATTTTTCCTCTAAGGGAAACCCAACATTACTGTATGGAAGCGAGAGTTGCGTATGCAGAAAAGAGTATGAAAGTACAATTAATGCGGTCGAAATGCGATCTCTGCGGAAAATCTGTGGAGTTAGGCTGACCGACCGCATTCGTAACGACGACGTAAGAGAGCGAGTAGGTATGAAAGAGAGTATTGGTGTAAAGATGCGAAAGGGAATGCTCCGATGGTTCGGACATGTGGAAAGAATGCCGAACGAACGTCTGGTTAAGAAGATATATAATGCGAAAGTGGAAGGATGTAGGTACCGAGGGAGACCGAGACTAACCTACCTAGACCAGATCGGTCATGTACTGAAGGAAGGTGGAGTCAAGAGTCTCCGAAACCGGCGAGCGTCTATGAAGAGAATTATGAATGTTAAGGAAGCGAGTGAAGTATGCAGAGATAGAGTTCTCTGGCACTCTGTTCTCTCTGCCTACCCTGCAAGGGATATGGCGTGATGATATGTATGTATGTATGTATGTTTCCTCTAAGGGTGAAAAATAGGGGTTGCAAATTTGTATCCAACTTTGTCATTTTTGAAGTTAGATTCGTGAAAATTTGTATTCGCCTATTTAATATTAAATAAATAGAAACGTGATTCAACATTCGACTGCACAGATGGCGTAGTGGTTAAGATACCGACCTTCCGTGCCAGTGCCGTGGGTTCGATTCCCACGCAGGACAATACTTTGTGCGATCCACAAAGTGTTGTTCTGAGTCTGGGTGTAATTTGTCTGCGTTAGTTGCATGTTTGTAAAGTCCCCCGCAATACAAGGTTTATTTCCTTAGTGCAGGGAGGTGTCTTTTAAAAAAAAAAAAAAAACAAACAAAAAAAAACAAAAAACATTTTTGGAATTTTTTCCTAAAAGGGTGAAAAGTGAGAGGTTGAAAGTTTGTATGAAACTTCGTCAATTTTGAAGTTAGATCCCTGATTTTTTTATTAGCTATATAATGTTGAATAAAAATTTACCTGTCTCAGCATTTTGGGAAATTCTCCCCTAAGGGAGTGGAATAGGGGTTGCAAGTTTTTAGCATTTTTGAAAATTTCACTCCCAAGGGTAAAATAGGAGATGCAAGTTTGTATGAAACTTCGTCAGTTTTGAAATTAGATTCATGAAAATTTGTATTCGATTATTTAATATTAAATAAATAAATAATATTTTTAGCATTTTTAAAAATTTCTCCCCTAAGGTTGAAAAATAAAGGGTTGCAAGTTTGTATGAAACTTCGTCACTTTTGTAGTTAGATAAATGTTGTTATTAGCTATATAATGTTAAATAAAAAATACCTGTTTCAGAATTTTTGGAAATTCTCCTATGAGAGTAGAATAGGGCTTGCAAGTATTTTTATTAAACTTTGTCAATTTTTAAGTTAGAACCGTTAAAAGTTGTGTTTGCCCATTAATTATTATATAAATAAACACGTATTTCAGAATTTTTAGAAATTTCTTCCATAAGGATTAAAAAATAAGGAGTTCCAAGTTTGTATGAACCTTCGTCAGTTCTAAAGTTAGATCCCTGAAAATTAGTTTTTAGCCATTAAATGTTAAATTAGGAAAACTTTTTTTACCATTTTTGGAAATTTCTCTCCTAAGGGTGTAGAATAGAGGTGGCAAGTTTTTTATGAAACTATGTGAGTGAAGTTAGAAACGTGAAAATTTGTATTTGCCTATTTAATATTAAATAAATAAATAGTTGTTTCTGCATTTTTGGAAATTTCTCCCCTAACGATGTAAAATAAACTCATTTGCAAAAAAAACGGGCGGTTTTGATTTTCATTCATATTTAAAAAGATACAATACCAAAAAGGTTTCAATCGTTTGTACACGTTACTGGCCGGTTTTAAAAATGCTGTGGTATTTAAAAAAGTACGTTCTAAATTCAATTTTTCATTTGATGTTCATTTTTACAGAAAACCCCTTTTTATCCTACATTTTTGGCGCGAAGTTCCAGAAGTTAACATCGACTTTCATAACTTTTATTCAATTTTTATCGATTAATTTCATATCCTTGACTGTCAAAGCTTTATTTAATGCTGTTTGGCTGTATCAAAAATGGTAGATAAAGTGGTAAAAGCTACCAAAATTATCGCGCTGCTTGAAGAGGGTTGCAGCCAATGTTTCGTGGCTAGGAGGCTAAATGTTAGTCGCTCGACAGTCCAAAGGACCTGGCAGCGATATCAGGAGACTGGTTCCGTCGAGAGAAGGCCTGGTTCTGGAAGAAAACCATGTACCCAACCACGGGATGATCGTTTTCTTGTGAGTCGCGCATTGAGAAATCGCAAATCTTCGTATGTGGATCTTAAGAACAACCTCCAAGAAGTAAGAAATGTGCATATTAGTCTATGGACGGTCAGGAGGAGGCTTCTCGCTGCCAATATACGCAGTCACCGCCCGGCCCGCGGCCCCAAATTACTCCGTGAGCACAGAGTTCACAGGCTTAGGTTCGCTAGAAATTGTGAATCATGGACTCAAGACGATTGGAATAGGGTTTTGTTCTCTGATGAAGCCAGGATATCTCTGTTCGGTGAAGATCGACGTCGGCGAGTGCTAAGAAGACAAGGAGAACGCTTTGCAGAGGCATGTTTCGAAGAAATCACACCTTATGGTGGGGGCTCTGTTATGTTTTGGGCAGGAATAAATTCAATGGATCGTACAGAGTTAGTCTTCATTGAAAACGGCTCACTGACTGGGCATCGATGCATAACGGAAGTTCTAATTTCTCATGCACAACCCGCATTGGCCGCTCTAGGTGAAGACTCGATTTTTATGGACGACAATGCTCGCGCCCACCGATCCCGCGATGTTAATGCGTATGTGCAAGAGGTCGGCATTCGTCGTTTGGATTGGCCAGCTCGAAGTCCCGACCTCAATCCCATAGAGCATGTCTGGGACGTTCTGAAACGGCGTGTGAGATCAGTACACCCGGCTCCGCAGACCATCAGAGAGCTGAAGAATGTGATTACTGCGGAGTGGGAACGTATTCCGCAAGCAAGTATCCGGGATATACTCGCTAGCATGCCCAGACGAATTCAAGCTGTGATTTTAGCTAGAGGGGGTCACACTCGATACTAAACATTTATCTGCTTTTACTTTATTAAAGAAAAACAAACAAAAAAACTTTTTTATTTTTACTTCATGAGCATGTGCACTACTAGCGAATATACACTACTAGCGAGGTTTAGCATTATTTCCCATAAATTGTATCTAAATTTTATGAAATACTGATGAAAACGATTATTTTCTTATTAATTTACCAAATTGTGTGGATAAAACTACCTATAATTATCAAACAAAGAAATATTAACATTTGAAATGGTTCATTGCTTAGGTGCCCGTTTTTTTTGCAAATGAGTGTATTTTTAGATTGCAAGTTTGTTTAAAAAGTCGTCACTTTTGAAGTAAGATCTTTGAAAATTTGTTTTTAGCTATTTAATATGAGACAAAGAGATACATGTTTCAGCCTTTTTGGAAATTTCTGCCCTAAGAGCTCTTTCTGCTCTGTAAAATAGGGATTATTACGAGTTTGTTGGATTCCTCAAATTTCGTTTTTAGCTATTTAATATTAAATACAGCAATACCTATTTTAGCATTTTTGTAATTTTCTCCCCTAGAGATGAAGAATAAGGTTTGCAAATTTCTATGAATTTTCGTCAATTTTGAAGTAAGATTCCTGAAAGTTTATTTGCGATGCGATGTGTATTAGCGATTTAATATTAGACTAAAAATACGTGTTTTAGTATTTATTGGATTTTTTTTTTAAATTTCTTATGGTGGTAAACGAGCAGACCTGATGGTAAGTGTCACTGCCGCCCAATGAACTTTTGTAATACCTAGGGTATAGCTAGGCCGCTGCCTACTAATACAAACCCCAAACCCACCCCAGTTGGGCTCCCGGCTCTCTCACTCACCGAACGAAGCGCAATAACACATTACCATTACTCAGACGTCGATTTTCTGCAAGAGTGTGATACTATCCCGGACGAACCGGCCCGCGGCTGTAGACAGAGAATTGTCTACAGCGTGGTCCTACCACTATTTAAGTTTTTCTACCAATACTCTTATCCCAATTACTTGGGATCGATACAATATGTATATGTCTTTCATAGTACACATTGTAAAAGTTATTGGCAATCGTTTTATGACCGGCCGCCAGCCAGGCGCCAACTCTCCTTGGGAATGTAATTATTGACCAAACAGCATCAGACGGTGTCGGCCAAGGTCGTTATAGGGCTCTTAGTCGTCTTTTACGACATCCACGAGCAAAGTAAGGGTTGGTAGTATTCGTAGCCGCTACCAAACAACAGAAAGTAAGTTAAGTTTTTCATCCCTATAGGTCTAAAATAGGGGTTGCAATTTATTCTTTATCAGTTTCAAAGTTATATTATTCGTAAAAATGTTTATATGGTCCCTTTAGTACTAAAAAAAATACGTTTTTCAGCGTTTTTAGATATTTCTCCGCTAAGGATGTAAGATAGGGATAAGAATTTTGTATTAAACATCGCCGCGTCGTCGACTTAGAAGTTAGATCAATGAAAATTTGTATTTACATACATACATACATATCATCACGCCATATCCCTTGCAGGGTAGGCAGAGATAACAGAGTGCCAGAGAACTCTATCTCTGCATACTTCACTCGCTTCCTCAACATTCATAATTCTCTTCATACACGCTCGCCGGTTTCGGAGACTCTTGACTCCACCTTCCTTCAGTACCTGACCGATCTGGTCTAGGTAGGTTAGTCTCGGTCTCCCTCGGTACCTACATCCTTCCACTTTCGCATTGTATATCTTCTTAACCAGACGTTCGTTCGGCATTCTTTCCACATGTCCGAACCATCGGAGCATTCCCTTTCGCTTCTTTACACCAATACTCTCTTTCATACCTACTCGCTCTCTTACGTCGTCGTTACGAATGCGGTCGGTCAGCCTAACTCCACAGATTTTCCGCAGAGATCGCATTTCGACCGCATTAATTTTACTATCATACTCTTTTCTGCATACCCAACTCTCGCTTCCATACAGTAATGTTGGGACAAGCACTGCGTTATGTATTGCTACACGTGCCTTCTGGCTGAGGTGGTGGCTGCCGAGAAGTTGCCCCAACGCTCCGTTCACTCTATTTCCCGCATTCACTCTTCGCTCTATATCAGTGGTGTACCGTCCATCTCGGCTAAATCCACATCCAAGATATACAAATTCATCCACTTGCTCTAGTACATCATTACCTATTGTTACTCTTACATCTGTTCTGGCTTCATCTCTTTCAAACTCGACCATTATTTTGGTTTTGCTCACATTCACGCGTATACCCCTTTTCTTACAATCTTCTGTCATTGTGTCGACTAGGGTCTGCAGGTCAGTCGCTGACTGTGCCAGCAGGACTGCGTCATCTGCATAAAGCAGAGCAGAGACCACTGAGTCACCCATCTGGACTCCCACATTCATATCGTTCAACCTTTGGAGACATTTATCCAGATATACGATAAACAGCCTGGCTGATAGAACGCAGACCTGCTTAACGCCGATATTGATGTCAAACCAAGGCGACATTCCATCATCCAGCCGCACACAGGCTCTACAGCCCATGTAACTGGATTGCACAGCCTGCAGCAGTTTACCGTTAATACCATATTCCGGTAAAATGTCCCAAAGTTCCTTTCGTACAACCGTGTCAAATGCTCTCTCCAGATCCACAAAACTGCAGAAAACCCTCTGACCTAGGGACAGATGCTTCTCCACAATGTTGCGCAGAGATAACACTTGATCCATGCATCCCCTTCCACTCCTGAAACCTCCTTGTGTCTCACACAGTAAACCATCGGACACCATCCTCATTCTCCTTTCAATAATTTTACCATACACTTTTGCTGCCAAACTGGTCAAGCTTATGGCTCTGTAATTTGCGCAGTCATAACGTGAACCCTTGTTTTTAAACAAAGGCACGATGACTGCGCTATTCCAGTCCCCGGGAACCATTCCCGAGCTCCAACATAAATTGAGGAGCAACAGGAACGCCTCCCGGACACAGGAGCCACCAAGCTTGATCATCTCGGCAGACACCATATCAATGCCCGCTGCCTTACCATTTTTCAAGCTTCTTATCGCCCATTCAACTTCATCCGTACTGATGCCATCGAAAGACGCCGTCGCCGAATGTTGATCTACTAGACCACATACGACACCGGCGCCAACCGTAGTATCCGCATACATATCGCCAAAATATTCACTCCATCGGCTTAACACGTCTTGTGTTTGTGTAAGAATGTCTCCACCTTTAGACCTTATTTTATTCATTCTGAAGGCTGAACAACCACCCCGAGACTTCTTCACCTCCCTCCAAAAGAGTTTGGTGTTACTCTCGAAGTTTTTAGTCAGCCTATCTTTTGCACTCATACTTGCTCTATCACGTTTCTCTTTCACTAAGGCCTTAGTGTCATTCTTACATTGCCGATATATTTCTTTCTTCTGTTCAGTCATACTGTCATTCAGATTCAAAGAAGAGACATAGTCCAGCCACGCTTTCTTCTTTTGCTCTACGGAAGCTGCCACTTCCGAATCCCACCATGCATCACCATTTGTGTTTCTATGATTCTTTGAACTTCCACATACTTCTTTCGCTGTGTCTACCATACTCTCTTTCAATACTCTCCAGCATTCTTCAATGGCCGATTGCGGCTGGCTTGCCATCGTCAGCCGTTCTCGGACACCCTCTGCATACTTTTCTCTTACACACTCTTCTTGCAACCTTTCAACCTTTATTCTTTCAAGCCCTCCGAAGTGGACACGCTCTCGCCAGTGCCTCCACTTTCTGAACAGACCACTAAATCTCGCAATAACGAGATAGTGGTCCGTATCGACTGTGGGGCCCCTGTAGGCTCTTGCGTCCAATATTTTGCTTCGGAGGCGACTGTCTACCAAAATTAAATCTATTATGCTTTTCTGTTCATTCCTTCTCCATGTATACATATGGATGTCCTTATGTTGGAAAAATGTGTTTGACACAATAAGGTTTCTCTCTATACATACATCCGCTATAAGCCTACCTGCGTCGTTCACTCTCTTATCACCAAATGGACCAAGTACGTCCTCATAGTCGGGACGCTTGATCCCCACCCATCCGTTCAAATCTCCGCATACAATCACGCGTTCACTGGTTTCTGCCATATCCAGAACTTCCCTAACATTATCCCAAAACTTTTCTAGGTTTGATGCCACCGAGGATCCTACGGGAGCATATGCTACAATCATGAATACCTTGGTGACACCAAGTTTTATACGGACCCAAAGAAGTCTGGGATTTAGCTTTTTAATATTGGAATATTTATAGTTCATCTAATCTAAGAAGTGCATTTTGACGTTTTGCATTTTTTAATACACAATAACCTCGGTCAAACGTATATACATGATTGTAAACACTAAATCTGAAATTTTAAACAACTATTAAGTTATTTACATAATTAACATTGCGGGTGACTTTCAGTAATTGTTAAATACGATCTAACAATGTCATGTCATCACGTTCTATACAGTAGTGCTTGACAACTTCCAATTCACGAATATCCATATAATCGGTAAAAATATTAGAATAATACAATTAATCGAATAGAGATTTTGACAGAGATGTACATTTCGATACTTTGATTGTTGAGGAAATAATTATTAATGTTCGCGACGCTGATAATTCAAGTAATAGTAGTAATTCTTAATAAATAGCTATTTTCAAATCCAGTTTTTTGTTTTTAATTAACCTACACATACTTACATACATATCATCACGCCATATCCCTTGCAGGGTAGGCAGAGAGAACAGAGTGCCAGAGAACTCTATCTCTGCATAATTCACTCGCTTCCTCAACATTCATAATTATCTTCATACACGCTCGCCGGTTTCGGAGACTCTTGACTCCACCTTCCTTCAGTACATGACCGATCTGGTCTAGGTAAGTTAGTCTCGGTCTCCCTCGGTACCTACATCCTTCCACTTTCGCATTGTATATCTTCTTAACCAGACGTTCGTTCGGCATTCTTTCCACATGTCCGAACCATCGGAGCATGCCCTTTCGCATCTTTACACCAATACTCTCTTTCATACTGAAAAGTGTTCGAAACGTCGGACAATTAAAAATCAAATACTAACATATTAGCATTAAAATCGATACAAATAGTTTTATTTTAAATGTGTAATATCTATAAACGTCAAAAATCATTATGAATATTTATTGTTTTCAATGGAAGCCTCAGATCTAAACAGGCGGCAGCGTATCAAGCCATGGTCACTGGTGAGTCGCGCATCGTGTATATATTTTATAAGAACTATTTCAAGCCGCTTTTGCCATTAATAACTCAAAAACTATTCAACATAAATGCACCGTGATATACCGTGAGCAAATGATATATATTTTCAAAACCACTAGATAACCTAATTGTGACTGTATTTATAACACAGTTTAAACAGTTAATTAGATTTTAACGTCCAAAAATCGTTATTTTTATGGCAAATTAACTCGGATATAAATCAAAAACCTAATTCCATTTTTAGATAACTGAGTGTATACAAAAGAAAAAATCTACTACTCCAGCATCTCCAACCTCACATTCAACCTAGAGAAAAGCAGTTCGGCTTCAGATCCGAACATTCCACTTTATCACAACCGGCATTAACCATCGGGAAGTACCCATGGCGGACTTTCTAGGCATGGAGAAGCCCTTTGACAGTCTGTGGCACGAAGACCTCTTGTATAAGCTCGCCAAATCACCGACTCCACGCAAGCTTGTGAAAATCATCGTGTTCTTCTTAAAAGATCACACCTTTCGGGTGTCTGTGAGAAGATGCATATCTCGCCCTAGCTTCGCGCAAGCGGGTGTTCCTCAAGGCAGCTGCATTTCTCCAAATCTATACACCAGCTATATCGACCACATCCCGGTACTTATGGATACCTATCTAGTCCTTTACGCGGATGATGTAGCCTATATTAACTCAAACGTCCGATACGGAGTGAAGTAACTCCAAAAGACCTTAGACCTTCTTCCTCCGTGGCCTGCTAAATTGCGCCTCACTTTAAATGTGGGAAAAAGCCAGGCCATCGCTTACATGTCCAACCGAAGACTCCCACCCTCTCTAAAACTTATGCGAGAAACACTGAAATGGTCTGATACAGTACAGTACTTATGAGTACTAATAGCTATCTTCTAGCATACTATCTCTACAAAGAAGCCACATGTCAAGAGAGTCACAGAAACCATTCGCGACACCCGAGGTCTCCTTTGCCCCGTATTTCCCACCAAAGCCATACCAACCATAATCAAGCTCAATCTGTACCGCATATATCTGTGAACTCTGATATATGTGGTCCCTGCGTGTAGGTCGTGCAATTTGTATCGTGTAGGTGAATTAGAAAAGCGCAGTAGCAGAACACAGAGAAAGAAAATAGTACTTACACCACAAGCATCCACCTTCGCAGGCGATAGCTGCCGAGTCACCCCCACGACGCGCTTTACTCGAAGCGGGGACGCCTACTCGTGCAGACTGCCCAAGAGCCCTGGAAGAGGATCACCGAAGACCGGGCAGATCAGCTGTCATCCTTCATCACCGGCGCAAGACACTGCACCCTCATCTCTACTCCTGCTCTTTATCTTCACTTTTCCTTCTTAACACATCTTTCGTATCGAGTCGACGTACTAAAACACCAGCGCCAGCTGAAAACCTAGCGAATGAAATAAATAGCATCAAGAACACCAGAAGACACAAAGTCAGAGCCCAACCACCTGCCTTTAATTCTAAAGGCAAAGAGAGTAACCACAGGCAGAGACTTGAAATAGTCCGATCCTTTTTACGTGTGATACCCCCGCTTGCTAGAACACTGTCTAAGCTTGCAGCAAGGCGACGCGAATAGCCATGACGTACAAAAATCGGTAATATTTCTGGCACAAAACGGTTCTCGTTTTCCAATAAATCTAAAACTTTTTCTAAAGAAATAACGGATTTCTATATTTTAAGTCTTACTCTAGAAAATAAATCCTAATCGAAACTGAGTAGCGAGTTTAGGTAGTTAGGTATTTAGAGTTTATTTTAGCCTTACTCAATAGGATATTGTGAAGATTTGGCTTTAGTAATGAGCCTGAAAATAAGAGGCTCCGTTCTTGTGCTTTGAGTCGTCCTGGTAACATAGAGTATATCTGCCTATCTAACAGCTATATGCAGTTGCATCAGTTCTATTGTCTTGTGTTGGGTCAGACATACGACAGTTAGAAAGGTTGATTGTAGTCCTCCTATATATTCTCAATACTGCGTCATCATTTTCTTGCTCTCATCCCAATTACTTGGGATCGACACAAAACTTCTCTTCGATCATATATATTGCAAAAATTATATAGTAATAAGGTTGCTGAGTCGAACATAATTAAATAAAAAACGAAAAATTAAATATTGACCATGACTGCATTCAATTCTATGTAGTAAATATATTTTTATTTGCTCTTCTAGTTGGGTACACATCACAGTAATTTGAGAAATGACTTCACCGCAAATTTACAGCTCTAGTAGAAAAATAAAGCTTGCAGAACGCAGATGGTAGTCAGAATAAAAACACGCTGCGCAAGCATTGATATACAAAAAACGTTAGATGCACAGTCCCGCATAAAAAGTAGAAATAAAACCGTCTTCAAGTAAAAGTAGATACAGTAAAATTAAAAATCCAAATTGAACCCTATTTGGATGATGTAAATTTATTTTTACAAATTATATTTTCGATATTAACATATATTTCATATACTTATCACACTATCACGACTACCTTACGTCAATTACTAGAAGAGATGTTTTTTTTTATTCTATGGAAAAATGCAGAAAATGCAGAAGCAATCAACTTGAGTTGTACTATTACCAACAAAATTAGATTTTTTTTTCTAAAATAAATATTTGTATATAATTTTATAGGTAGTCCGTCGGGACACTGAAGCTGACCAAAAGGCTACCCATTGGCGCCCCATAATAGACGAAGAAGTCTTAGTTGAGTTTTAGTGGGTGTTACTAAGCCATCCTACGTCGGTAAGTCTAACACACACTTTTGCTATAACATGCAGGGGAAGTACATAAGGACATTTGTCCATAGCATGAAAAAAGCATTTTTGTATAACGAAGTCATTATCATCATTATCCTGCTCTTATCCTAATTATTTGGGCTTTATGCAATATGTTCCTCGTCCATCATACATATTGCAAAAGTTATTGCTAATAGATTTATGACCGGCCGCTTGTCTGCCGTCAATCCTCCTTGGAAATTGTAGACCAAACCGCATCAGGTGCAGTTGGCCCAGGTCGATATAAAGCTCCTAGTCGTCTTTAACGACATCTAAGGGCAAAGTAGAAGTTGGTCTACCAAGATATACTTTCCTAACCGCTGCCACAAAGTAATTTTAATATAACAAGTAGATAAATAAAATCAATTTAATCCATATCAAATCTCACTGTTTTTATTCTACTCAAATTGTTGTTAGAATTGGATATTTTTTGGCTTCAATTCTTCATGCTATTTACTATGGCATACAATAAGTATGTAATTCATTTTTTTTTTGTAAGTTCACCACCCCTTTTCCACCCATGAGTGTCGTTAAAGATGACTAAAGGATATAATGCATATAACAACTATGCACGAAAAAGTCGAAATAAAACCCTATGCATATACCCTATCCTATTGTGAAGGAGACAACAGACCAGCAGTGAGACGTATTATCGAAGATGATGATGGTTTTTAATATTACATTTAAAATCTTAGTAACATCTAAATCAATATAAATGATATATAATATTAATTTTATGTTATTTTTATTACTTGAGGTATTACCTAAAATGTAGTTATCATTGGTGCCAACGGGTATAAAACTAATGGCATTGGAAGGGTTTCTCTGTATCATGTGTCATTGAAGGTGCTTGAAAAAATGTGACTGTACAATAACTTAGTCTCTACCCCTTCGAGATTTAAAAACATAAGACTTCAATTATTTACTTCCATAAAATCGTATTTATTGTTAGGGACTGCCAAATGAAACGCGAGTACTCTACCAAGTAAAACAGAATAATGTAAGCTTTACGTGTCATTTAACAATGTCAATGTTGAATCAGACAAGCTTTGCTTGAAGTTCATATTAACATTCAGTTGAATTGTTACCGTATTTTTTGAGCAGAAAAATATATAGATTGAAAAAGAAAGCAAAAAAAATATATAATATATATATAAACCCGATCACGAAGCGAAAAATGATGTCACAAGTGAGATGATCTCACTTGTGACATCATTTTTCGCTTCGTAATGGGTTTTTTATAAATAATTAAGCTTATTAAATGCTAAATTCCAGTAATTTGAATAACTAAATTGTGTCATCGTTTAATACAATTCTAACTGCAAAATTGGAAGTATTAAGCCCATACAATGTGTAAACATTGTCGGGTAGATGGGGCGCACGTCTCCTTAAAAGACTTAAATATAACACGAAACGAGATTTGAATGCCCTACAGTGGTGTAAGTGGCAGCACGATTGGGACGGATTTCCAATAGGTGTGGGTTCGTATCTCACTTGTGACATCATTTTTCGTTTCGTAATTGGGTTTTTATAAATAATTAAGCATATTAAATACTAAATTTCAGTAATTTGAATATAATATATAGATTGAAAAAGAAAGTTAAAAAAATATCTTTACGTTATGATAAAATATTAAGACTGACATCTAAGAATGTATAGCTATTTCATCAGACTGTATAAAATTTACTATAAAAGTTTATTGATGATATTTTATTGAAGTCTTGCAAATAGCTATATCGTGAACGGTTGGTTACACATTTCTGTTCTATAAAAATAGTAATGTGATGCGAACTTTGTAATTTTTAAATGTGATTGAAATGTCGAAAGGTAATCATTCTGTATTAGTTATGATGCACTTGAATAATCATGTAAGTAGTCATTACCAAAGAAGTTTATTCTGAAGAGAGTTAATGTTAGGTAATATACCTACGTTAAATGGATTTCCAGTGGTAGTTGAATGGGCTCAAACTATATTTTCTTCTAAATTTATTTATTTTTGGGATTTTTATTCCTTGATTGTAATTTTCTTTTTATAAGTCAAATTTTTATTATGTTTTATTATTTTAATTATATTATTAGTTTTATTTTTTTATTTTATTATAATGTGTACTTTTATTTTGTGATTTTGACAGAATAATTTGAGAAATAATTCTATTAATGATTTATAATTACTGTATTAATGATTCTAATATCTGAATTGTTTTATTTTTATTGTTATTTTATGAAGCTAGTATTTGTATTTGAATTATTATTTTACTGTTGCATTATTTTTATTGTAATTGATTATGACCTAAAAAAAATATATTTCAATTGCTGCGTACATCATCGCCACACAGGTTGCAGCCGCTTGCTGTAGCTGTTAGGTGAGCAACACGCGTAGATGCATCTTTGACGAGAATATATCTATTGCTTGAAATATATACATACGTTATCCGGGATGCAGTATGCTAAATTGTACGTACCGGTTAACATTCCTATTTTAAGTCTAGTAATTTAAGATCAAACTTATAACAAACTTTATTATACTGACAAATAAAACATTATTTATTCTTCCCTATCTAATAATTTGTAATATTCAATAAAGAGCTCCAATAATTGCCAATCTGTTACCGAACAGTAATTAAAAAGTAATCAGCACGTAACGCTCAAAACAGGCGTGCACTAGAAGCCTCCAGATTGTTATATAACTTGTCACAGTATTCTCATGATCAATGTCGACTGTACCGTAATACTGAATAACCGCCAGAAATAAAAAAAATATTAATAAATATGAGTGTATGACGGTCACGGAAACACTGACTGCCGAGCACACATTAAATTAAAGAGGAAAATTATAAAACCTTAATAAGGCTTGCTGTACTGTATGGGTTAGCATTTTGGCCTACAAAAGCGACGGATGAGCGACGACTGCGTGTAGTGGAGATGCGAATATTGAGATAGATGTGTGGCGTGACGAGAATGGATAAAATAAGGAATAAACGTTTGAGGGAAAGTTTGAAAGTTGCGCTAATGATGGATAAGCTGAGGAGTGAACGCTTGACGTGGTATGGACATGTCATCACAGTCCCTGTCTCATCAGACAGGATGAAAGTAATTTTAGGTATAAAGAAGTTTTAAATATGGATGTTGTAGTCTTTAGAAGAATACCAAAAAAAAAGATGCATGGACAGCGTAAATCATGACATGGATAGACAGGGAGTAATCACAGGGATAACGTCTGATAGGGTTGTATAGAAAGAGAGGACATATTGCGTCGACCCCCAATTATTAGGGTAAGAGCAGAATGATGATAATGATGACTGCATATAACGAATTGATGTGCTTAAACAAAACGTCAAAGTAGCAGTCAAAACAAGAGTAAATTGGTTTATCACAGTCCTCGGCAAGAGCGCCATGCTTTTTCCTTTTCTGGAAATGAACTTGAATAAGTCATCGTTATTACAGATTTATTTACATATATATATATATATATATATATATATATATATATATATATATATATATATATATATATATATATATATATATATATATAGGAAAATCAATCAGTTTTGACAGAAAAGCTAATGAAAATGAAATTCAAAGAGTACAGAAAACGTGGAATAAATACTGGAGTCTAAAAGAATTTTTTAAAAGTGACATGTCTATAGGTATAAAAACCAAGATCATGAACTCTAGTCTTTTACCATGCTTGACATACGGATGCCAGACATGGAAATTTACCACCAAAGCCAAGCAAAAAATCACCACCTGCCAACGGGGCCTGGAGCGAAGCATGCTCAAGCTAAAGAAAATTGACAAAATACGGCACACAAGAATTAGAGCAATAACAAAAGCAACTGATGCCTTAAGATATGCGTTAAAGCTAAAGTGGAAATGGGCAGGCCATGTCGCAAGGCTTACAGACCAGAGATGGACCATAAAAGCAACTCTTTGGCGAGACCCACAAGGTAAGAGAAGTAGAGGAAGACCACAGACACGATGGGAAGATGAGGTTAAAAGAATCGCTGGTACAAATTGGATCCAAATGGCACAAGACCGAGACAATTGGACGTCTTTGGAGGAGGCCTTTACCCAAAAGGGGGTTCTTGAAGAAGAGAAAGAAGTTTAAAAATTGATAAACTAACAAGTATTAAAACTATAATTAGAAATAAAATAAACTATAAATATTTTGTATAAACTTACTAGTACATAATAACTAATCTATTAACACCTATATATTACTATTTTTTATTTAGTCTAACTACTAGCGAGTTGCTTTGTTGTTAGTTTTAAATTATTTTTCAAGAAATAAAAGGCTTTTTATTTATTTTATTATTATATATATATGAGGCGTTTCATGTGAAAGCGGCCATCCGGCCCGGCCAGAATTGGTTGGGACCAAATGGGCCCTATGCGGGCTCAAAATGTTTGTAATAACGTGAACTTTCGAAATCTGAGTGGTGATTTTCAAAAAAACAGATGGCTGATCCAATATGGCGGCCGGAAGTGACCACCGTCGAGGGTCGTTTTTAAGAATTTATCTGCAAAATGGCTAAAACGACTAGGATCGGCTCGCCCGTGGGTACTCGGGGGTTTTCGGGGTCGCTGAACAAGAATCCATCCTCAGATTTTCGAAATCCAAGATGGCGGACCAGGTTTGGGTCACGCGTGACGGGCCAGATTTCTGGAATCTGGCTAAAACGACTAGGATCGGTTCGCCCGTGGGTACTCAGGGGTTTTCGGGGTCGCTGAACAAAATCCGTCCTCAGATATTCGAAATCCAAGATGGAAGACCCGCTATGGGTCACGTAACCGGCCAGATTTCTGGAATCTGGCTAAAACGACTGGGATCGACTCGCCCGTGGGTACTCGGGGGTTTTCGGGTTTTTTAAACCAGAGATGAGAACCAGAGAGGAGATGTAGTATCCTACTCTCTTAAAAAAAAAGAAAAAAACAACATTAAAAGCAAATGTTACAGAATTTAGTTTAATAAATTTAAATCGTTTATATAATCCTTGATTTTTTGTGCTTTATTTAATTTTGTCGAGTTTTGATAGAACATTGACAAAATCCATTTTAATTTAAAATGTTTCTTGCCTTAAAGTGTGTAAAATTTACAATTAAAAGAAATTGCAATTAAATAGTGTATCTCGTCCACCATGAAAAGGATTTCGGTGTGAAAGCCGAATGGCACTGCCATGCAACAGCCCATGGCAAAGGAGGTTGTGACGGTATCGGCGCTACGTTAAAAAAAGAAGCTACTAGAGCAAGCCTCCAAGCTTCATCAACGGATACGGATGCGATACTGAATTCACAGGAAGAAGTCAAGTAGACTTGACTGGGCCACAAAGAAATGTAATACAATCAAAATTTTCTATTACAGCAAGACAGAGCATGAGCGAACACGCAGATACCTAGCTAAAAGGTTTGCAGGTGCTCCCAGCGTGCCGAAAATTCAAAGTTCGCATGCGTTTATAGTCGATCCAGTGAATACTTTAAAGGTGTTCAGTTACTCAGGAGCTAAGAACGTCGTGGCAATCGTACAATATACAGACTAAAAAACAGATATATTAATTATAGATAGTTTAATTATAGAAGAATCATATAGAAAAAAGAAGCAAAAGTGTAAAAATACCAAAAATACAAAATAAAAGTAATGGAGGCTTCACTAAACATGAAGACAGTCTCAACCCTGTAAAACTCAGAGAGCTTTTAACTTCGAAGAAGCAATAAGTAATGAAACGACAATGATTCCATGTATCTATCGAAATTCTTTGGATAGATTATCGACCATCGATATTTACGGGACAATCAGAGTCGTTTGGCGCGATTTTGTAAGTTAACCAGGGTCACGTGACCCATAGCGGGTCTGCCATCTTGGATTTCGAAAATCTGAGGATGGATTCTTGTTCAGCGACCCCGAAAACTCCCGAGTACCCACGGGCGAGCCGATCCTAGTCGTTTTAGCCAGATTCCAGAAACCTGGCCCGTCACGTGACCCAAACCTGGTCCGCCATCTTGGATTTCGAAAATCTGAGGATGGATTCTTGTTCAGCGACCCCGAAAACCCCCGAGTACCCCACTGGCGAGCCGATCCTAGTCGTTTTAGCCATTTTGCAGATAAATTCTTCAAAACGACCCTCGACGGTGGTCACTTCCGGCCGCCATATTGGATCGGCCATCATATATATATATATATATATATATATATATATAGTACAGAGGGTGGGTGGCTAATACTAATTTTAATTATGATTATACATAATATTAATTATTGATTTTTTAGAGGCGGCTTACTTTATCTGACTAATCCTTTTCAATGGCATAAAATATATTTTATGGTAGCACGTTTCAGGATATAGTCAATCTTGTCAGTGAGTAAGGCAGGTCCACAGATCGTTCAACTGTAAGTGGTCTTGATGACCTGACTTCTGACTGACTTCATGTCTTCACTCCCAGTGAGGGACTTGCGACTTGTTTTCACTTAAAACTTGCTTGACATGCTACTGATCACCAGCCACTTTCTGTTTTTTGTGTACTGACAATTGGTATAAACTGCGAATTAAAATTTAATTACTAATATTGTAGCGGGTAGATATAAATCTCTTTAATAACGACGACTGGCCGTGAAACATCGTAGTTCTCCCGTGAACATGAATGCTGTGAAGTATTAGAAAAGCTGGAATATTAAAAGTAAAATACAAATGCAATAAAAACCATAAGAATAATTTTATTTCAATTATGTAATACTTTCGTAAACATCAGAAATCATTAAGCCAGAAACAACAAAAAATTGTATACTAGAATCCTGTATTTGTATCATCACATAGTTTTATAACTTCTGCTGATTAAAGTGTCAGCTGAAACTGTCTGCTCTATGAAACTAAGTCTAAAAATAAAATAACAATATTTATATCTAACTGACAGATAAATAAATAAAAAGTACTTTAAAACTTGGCCAGCAGACAACAATTCTATTTAGTTTTGTTTCCAATATTTTAAATAAAACCCATTTATTAACCGAGTTCACAGCTTGATGAACATCAATTATTTTACTACCTCACTACTTTTCCTATCGAGAAGGCAAGAAAGCGAGACCACGATTGAAATATGGAAAAAAAAGTAATCAACATTAATTGGATTGAAAAAAGTTAATTGGAAATGGCAATAAATCTAGCGTCTATATTTTTCTAATCATCGACGAAAAGAAAATCAATCTATCAATGACATATAAGTTTTCCTTTTTGTATTTTCATAGACTTACCTGTATATCTCGAAAGAGTAAGTAGATAACATAACCTACCATGAAAGATGTCAACAGCCCATGTTTAGTTCACTTTTGAGAATAGCATACATTTGGACTCATTAATCTGTCGGTTCTGATTGTATTATGCAATAGTCTATGATAGATTGGAAAGTTGATAATTAAACCACTGCGCTATCCGTGCCGACCGCGACCACGAATCGAACGACGCAGCATAGGACGACTCCTCACTAGGTGAACTGATGACATCAAGAAGGTCGCGGGAAACCGTTGTATGCAGGTTGCACAGGACCATTATGAATAGCATTCTCGTGGGGCGGCCCATGTCCAACAGTGGACGTTTATAGGCTGATGGATGGATGGATGGATGGCTCTCCGTGCAGTTAGTGTGCGGGGTTCCATAAAACATCTCACAGTTTCGTTACGCTTTTACGGCTTCTCTGTTATGGCTCCGGGAAGATGCAGCCTCAGAAGTTGCATTCAGACTACAGCCTGCTGAAATGATTTGTAGAAATAGATAGATAGATAGGTAGATAGAGAAGATAGTTATTGAAAATCATTCGAAAAAAAGTCTAAATTTTCCTGAATATAGTAATAATGAAAAATATATTGCTATATAATTAATATACATAATAAACAATAAAAGCACAATGATGATTTTAACTACCTACATATTATACAACATCCCTTTGTTCATAATTATTATTTTTGGCTGGCCGATATAAGATATTATTATGAGTTAAAAGGATAATGGGTACTTATCTTTTCTATTCGTGCTTATGAAGGCATAATCTATGTAGGTTTAAAGCGCTGAGGGAAAATTTATTATTTTTAACGATTACCATTATTATATGTTTTTGCTTTTTCTATTAAACATTTCAGGAAAATGGTGAACCACTTTAATTTTTCAATTACTAGTTATTTTACATTTAGCTAAAAAAAACTATATTTTTATGTATAACATACAAGTTATTATTTTTATGGTTTAAGACATTTAATTTTCAAAGAATAACAATTCATTTATACTGAGAATTACTTGATAAGTAAAGCTTATATGAAACGAAAACAATTTTATACAAGTTATTGTTTTTATATTATACCTACTCTTCTAAATATTTGATTTACAGGTAAAAACTAGCCAAGTGAAATATTGAGATTCCAAAAATAACAAAATATTTGCTTAATGTAAATTATTTGATAATTAGAATTTAAAAAGACATATTTAAAAATTTAAAATAATATTATTGCATTAGAAAAATAAACAAGAAATTGTATTTTAATTTTAACTAAGCACGTTAAACGTTCTTCTACTTTGGCAACCATTTAGATCTCAAGTATTTTATTGCCGAAGTCGATAACATACACATCATAACTATCATAATATTGAACTTTACTGACAATTTCACATGTATATTTAGTGGGTTCATTTATAAAACCCGATTACGAAGCGAAAATGATGTCAAGCGGAATTCGAAACCGCGCCTATTGGGATTCTGGCCCAATCGTGCTGCCACTATAGGGTCGGAATCCCAATAGGCGCGGGTTCGAATTCTGGTTGTGACATCATTCATTTTTCGCTTCGTAATCGGGTTTTATAAATAATTGAGCATATTAAATGCTAAATTTCAGTAATTTGAGAGTTCATTTATGTTTTTAGTAGGTTCATTTATGTTTTTCGTGGATTCGTTTATGTTTTAGTGGATTCATTTATATTTTTAGTGGGTTCATTTATGTTTTAGTAGATTCATTTATGTTTTGTAAATATTTTTTTTTAGTTTTAAAAGTGATCTATTTGTATTTTAATTTTTTTCTGCATTTACGTAATATGGTTTTATTTTTAAGTCGCTTTTATTAACTTTTTATATATGTATATATTTCTATGTATGCAACAGATTATTTGAACATAATTAATAAGGGAATGAACCTTCTAAATTTTTGATTAATTTAAAACTTTGCACACTTTTTAATGACTGATAAAATACAATAATTAAAATAGATTGCCCCCATTATCCATACAAAGTCCTTCAAGATTAACATTTTTTGAAAATGATTAGTGACTCCAGATGAGTCCCATACCAAAATTTTTAATCACTACCTGGTCCAACTAGGAGTAAATAATCATATATATATATATATATATATATATTCCACTCATATATATTCACACTCATATATATTCCACTGTTGGGCTCATGCATAATGGGAGTGAAGTTGACCTACTTTACTTCGCTGGTCAGATATGTTGGTATAGAAGTAATAATTATAAATTATAATTGTCCAGCAAAACTACCCATATTATTTTAATTGTACTAATTATAAGTACCATTCGAATTCATAGATGAAGCTGTTCGATATAATTACATCGCATTACAAAATCATTATCGTGATCTTGTCCCAATTACTTGGGGTCGAAGCAATATGTAACGCACTTTCATCGTACATGTTGCAAAAGTTATTCGCAATAGTTTGTTCAGCATACAACATCACATTGACTTAGCCCAGGTCGCTATAACTTTTAGTCGTCTTTTACGACATCTACGAGCAAAGTAAGTGTCACCGCACACGTGCCACACGCGACAGCCACAAACGCGGCCACGAGAAGCTAGAAGTGGCTACAAATGCGCGCGACAGCTACTTATAGCCGGTGGTTGACACTTTCCGTCGGAGGCTGCTACTTTTTTTAACACATGCGCCCTGTACTTTTTCGCACTTGTTACTATAACTATCACTTTTTGAATCCCAAATCGCAGAACGGGATTGAATCTCTAATATAAATAATTCTATATCCATATTTATTTCAATCAACAACAGACTACGTATGTGCGGCAGCGTTTTGTATCAGTGAATCAGTGGCCGGTGCGGGCTACAAGATGCGAGCAACGACGATCTGTAGCGTGTGGCGACCATTGGCGTCGACCGTGTGCGGCGAGTCAAGAGTACGAAAACTACAAGAAATATGCCAGTGGCGGCGTTTTGTGGTTGTGGCCAGTAGCCCATGTGCGGCGACCCTTAGGGTTGGTAGTATTCATAGCCGCTGAAACACAGCAAGCACGCTAACACCGCACTACAGCGATAACGGTAAATAAAAAAACGAATATCTTTTGTAATACACTTCTATTAGTTAGGTCTTCTATTAAAGCCTGTATTTTCGTTTTTTAAACTTTTATTTATTAGTAATGTCGTCTACATACCCTACCCAAGTCGACACAATGACAGAAGAATGTAAGAAAAGGGGTCTACGCGTGAATGTGAGCAAAACCAAAATAATGGTCTTTGAAAGAGATTAAGCCAGAACAGATGTAAGAGTAACAGTAGGTAATGATGTACAGGAGCAAGTGGATGAATTTTTATATCTTGGATGTAGATTTAGCCGAGATGGAAGGTACACCACTGATATAGAGCGAAGAGTGAATGCGGGAAATAGAGTGAACGGAGCGTTGGGGCAACTTCTCGGTAGCCACCACCTCAGCCAAAAGGCACGTGTAGCAATACATAACGCAGTGCTTGTCCTAACATTACTGTATGGAAGCGAGAGTTGTGTATGCAGAAAAGAGTATGAAAGTAAAATTATTGCGGTCGAAATGCGATCTCTACGGAAAATCTGTAGAGTTAGGCTGACCGATCGCATTCGTAACGCCCACGTAAGAGAGCGAGTAGGTATGAAAGAGAGTATTGGTGTAAAGATGCGAAAGGGAATGCTCCGATGGTTCGGACATGTGGAAAGAATGCCGAACGAACGTCTGGTTAAGAAGATATACAATGCGAAAGTGAAAGGATGTAGGTACTGGGGGAGACCGACACTGACCTACCTAGACCAGATCGGTCATGTACTGAAGGAAGGTGGAGTCAAGTCTCCGAAACCGGCGAGCATGTATGAAGAGAATTTATGAATGTTGAGGAAGCTAGTGAAGTATGCAAGGATAGAGTTCTCTGGCATTCTGTTCTCTCTGCCTACCCTGCAAGGGACATGGCGTGATGGTAGGTATGTATGTATGTATTTACATCTGTAAATGGTTTCTTTGTATACGCACAATTACCTAGCCGGATATCAAATTTAAACTTTCTAAGTCATCTGAAAACGGATTAGGTTTTTGATCTATATGTAAGCCAATCAGTCGTAAAAAATTTGAATTATTAGACCTTAATATGTTATTGTTTAAACTGTGATTATAAAATTTTGAATACAAGCTTATTTAGTGTTTTAAATTTAGTGCTTAAATAGTTTTTGAGTCATGGAGGGTTCAAGAGTCTCGAAATGGTTCGTGTAAATATACACACGATGCGACTCACTATTTTTCTTTGCTTCAACTTAACTTGACACGCTACTATGTTTCTAGTATAATATTAATGTAGAAGAAAATGTTATACCTCGGACTGCTGTCAATATTTAAATACTCGCGTGCTCTTTTAAAGTTTAATTTATGCTCAACGTTAAGTTAGTAACGAAACTAGAGGTGAGCGTGTATTAGCGTTGAAATATTAAAAACATATTTTTAAACTCTTTTAAAAAAATTAGTATTTTGAACTATAGTTAAAGGGTATTTAAGTGAATACAAACTATATTTTTTATAAAATAAAAAACCTATCAAAACACTTATTCAAATAATCCATTTCCAGTGGGGAATATGTTTATAATGCTGCTGTCCCGTTTGTTTTTCGTCAGGTTATGCTATCAAAATGAATTGAAGAATCGCTTAATTTTATATGGTAATTCAGTAGTATGAACTTTAGAATTGCATACATACATATCATCACGCTATATCCCTTGCAAGGTAGGCAGAGAGAACAGAGTGCCAGAGAACTCTATCCTTGCATACTTCACTCGCTTCCTCAACATTCATAATTCTCTTCATACACGCTCGCTGCATCGTATATTGTATGTATGTAGAATTTCATATATTCCTCAATTCTGGATTCCTTGCAATTTACAGTCCGTACTGGTTAACATAATGATTTCTGATATTTAGGCGAGTATATACATTTGAAATGAAACTATTTTAACGGATTTATTTGATTTTATTAGATTTTAATTTCCTCACGTTTTGAACTGAAGGACTGTCATCTCGTCACCATGAACGCTGCAAAGTGTTCAAAACGTCGGGAAATTGAAAATCAAATACAAACGCGATAGAAGCCGAAAAAATGGTTTTATTTCAAAACTGAAATCTTTAATTTTATTTTTCTATAAATCAATAATATAAAATCTGGCCAATGTACAACAGTTGTGTGATCTCGTGGTCTTGGGTCTTAAATAGAATAATAATACATTATTTTATAATAGTTCTTTAAAAACAAGGTTTTAGAAACCAAATATTATATCAGAACACGATTAAGTAGTATATCATAAGTATACCCAAATAAGTTCACGACTAAGAGACTTGTGACTAAACGGAACCTTTAATCTCTATTAAGACTCAAAAAAACCAAACGCGACTGCTTTACGTAATGTCTGTATGGAATTAATAAACATGCGCGGTAATAAATGGATCTAATATTTCACATATATTTGCAGATCACATTCAAAGCACAATTCATAGCGTAATCTAAATACGCATTATACGATTCATCCATCACTCATTGATGTCTTTAGCTGTCATTGTTAATGCTTTTCTTAACATTTTATTAGCTATGTATACATATTTGAGTCTTAAAAAATAACCATTTCTAGATGCTCGAAAAATTTAAAACGAAAAATTGCTATTAATAAAAAATAATATTGAGATTTTCTAGAACAATCTACATCAGCCGTTTCAGTATATTGGCTATAAATTATCACAACACTTTTAACAAAAAGTCAGCAAACTTTTATACAATTTTAACAAACCAGTTTAAAATTGTTAAATTTTCAATAGAGTGACATTTATCGGGTCAGATAGTTGCCAAGTATAAAAGCTACGTTAATCTGGAAGACCACTAGAATGCTACATAGTAATCTCAAGCTAGAACCTATGTGCACCTGTGACTATTCAAAGTTATTTGCGTGTTAAGCTGAGATTATTTCTCTTCTTTCTTGAAATATAATGACATTATCTTCAGCGTTGAAATCTATAAACCATAGAGGCTTGCTACCCATGCCTAAAAGTTATTATAACTAGTTTCATATTTGTGCTCATGCCGACGTTAACAAATAGGTATAGAATAAGTTATGATGATCGTAAGAAATAATTGAAGTGACTGTAAAAAGAACTATAGAAACTTTTAGGTAGAAACGGGTTCTATTATCGACGTTTTTGTGCTCAGAACGGTTACACATATATTTTCTTTACACTATGAACACCCCTTGACCCTTTCACTGGGACCAGATTGTTTAGTGCTTTAAAAGCGAAGTCGGCATTTTATTAGCCAATAAAGTGTAAGCACTCTATAAGTAACAAAAATACATATTATTATTACGTAAAATATAATTCAATGCTAGCTATTTAATAACGCCAAACATTGTTTCTGATTAAAGTAATAAAGGTACAGAAAATGCACGTAATGGACAAAACTCTTTTATAATGGGTGGTAAAATTAGCCTATCGCTAAACAAATGGATAGGGTTCTATTTCAAATTTACCTATTGTTACCGGTGGCTCGCTCGCACGGCGAAGAGAAGAGTTGCACAGTGGGTCTATGGGACCACGCGCCGCTTCTTCCGTCGTCCCCGGACCGATTTGGCGGGGCGAGACGCATCCATAGCCCACTGCAAAAAAAAAGGGTTCTATTTCAAATTGTCTTTCTGTTGTAGTAATATTATTGGATAAAACCCCGTAATGTTGTTATAATCGAGAAAAAGAAATAGGCTGGTTTATATTGTGACTTTTCCTGTGTAAACATATTAAAATAATAAAAAAATTAAAAAAAATATTTCATAGGAGATCCTTACTGTAACTTAAAACTATGATTCTAAGAGTTGTTATTACATGACTATTTTACATCATAATCTCTCCTACGTCATAATTAACCCTTTGACGTATATGGGACACCGATGTCCCCAATATTTAATTTAGTATTTATAGCTAAACAAAGTAATTTTTAGGATTACACACAACTAATGACGATTATTTCTGAACGAATTTTGTTATTTTTCTGACGTTGGCAGCTCGGCGGGAGAA
This sequence comes from Lymantria monacha, assembly GCA_905163515.2. Lineage (NCBI taxonomy): Eukaryota > Metazoa > Arthropoda > Insecta > Lepidoptera > Erebidae > Lymantria > Lymantria monacha. Next base: position 15,888,462 of record LR991083.1, read on the forward strand.
AAAACAATAAAAAGTCTATAATAATTTGGGTAATATGGCGCGCTTTTACGGTTTTTTTCTCAAGTGAATTATTATACATTTTTGCTGTTTTCACAATAGTTTTGTGTTAAATTTTATTAAAATGGTGAGTAATTATTATTATTATATTATAAGTTATCGCAATAAGTAATTTTGAAGTTACTAAAATAGCATATTTGTGTATGGGACGTGGGTGTCCCAATATGCGTGAAAGGTCTATATGATAAACAAATTACGTAGTATGTTTTATGATTTTAAATACAGGAATTTATACATATTTTCATTTTTTTAGGTCCGTAAAGGAAATAGAATATTCCATTTGACCGAAACCGAAGTGGAGGAATTTCTCATGGCTGATAATAGTGATACTGAAGATGGACTCACTTTGGACAACGAGGATCAGTCATTTTTACAAAAAGATATGCAAGCCGGATTGTCGGTTGTGATAATCGAACCCGCTCTTCCAGAGTCCTCTCAAGAACAAGACCCAAGTCCAGGTCCTTCATCGACTACCTCTCTTGATTCACCATTATGTGAACTAGTTCCTGAGTTCATGTGGAAAAAGAATATTTACCGGCCTTATGATTTTTCTACCGCTGATTATGAATTTGGGAAGATAAATATCTCTCAGCAATCTGACTCACTAAAACCAATTGACATTTTTGAGACGGTTACAAGCATTAATTCTTGATAGAGGAAATAATAATACCAGAGTCCCTAAGATATGCTCATCAAAATGGTTCAGTATACACTACAGGCCTGCAAGAAGTTAGGGCTTTTATCGGTATGAACTATGTCATGGGTTTCCATGTATTACCTACCCTAAGAAGCTACTGATCAACTGAACCTGATATGGGCGTGCCTTACTTAGCTAAAATTATGCCTCTTTCAAGATTTGAGGAAATAAGAAGAAACCTGCACTTCTGTGATAATGCAACGCAACCGTCTCGGATATCGCCAGACTTCGATAGAGCATATAAAATTAGATCAGTGATGAATCATTTTAATTTAAGTTTCCAGTCAGCTCTGAATAACACAATAACCCAATCAGTGGATGAACATATGGTAAAATTTAAAGGACACAATATTATGAAACAATATATGAAAAATAAACCAGTGAAAAGAGGATTCAAAATGTGGTGCCGTGCTGATTCTAGAACTGGTTATTTATTTGAATTCGATTTATATACGGGAAAAAAGAAATCGGGACCAGAAATAGGATTGGGAGAATCTGTTGTCCTAGATCTGACGAAATCTTTAGTAGGCCTTGGATGTGAAATTTATTTCGATAACTTTTTCAACTCACCAATGCTGCAATATAAACTGGCTAAAAATAATTTAAAATCATGTGGCACTGTTCGTACACAGCAAAAACATATCCCAAAAAATTTACCAGTTGACAAAGATATGAAAAGAGGCGATATCTATGCTACCAGTTTTGAGGGAATATCTTTTATCAAGTGGATGGATAATAAGGCTGTGCACTTATTTACCAATTTCTTGTCACCAATACCTACTCAACTGGTATCACGCAGACAAGCAGGATCAGCGCAAAGTTTGAAAGTAACGTGTCCTGAGATTGTTCACCAGTATAATATAAACATGGGTGGGTGGATCTTATGGACCAAAAAAAAGTTACATATGAAGTTGACAGAAAATCAAAAATTAAATATTATTTAAGACTTTTCTTCGATCTTTTGGATATTGGTATGAATAATGCTTACATTATATATGAAAAACTATATGCGCAACATCGCATTGAAGGTAGTTTGCTATCGTCGCTTGAATACCGACAGGTTGTGTCTAGAGCCATGATTGGTAACTTTTCTATTAGAAAGCATGCTCTGCCATCCACATCTATGACAAAGAAGAGGACTCAAAACTTAGGACATAAACAAGCGTTACCTTCACACGTGATAACAAAAGGACCTTCACGTAAACGATGTGTGCAGTGTGCAAAACGAGGAATTGAAAATCGTACAATCAACATTTGTAACATATGCAATGTAAATTTATGTTTTACAGCAACAAGAAATTGTTTTGCAGACTTTCATATTTAAAATTAATTAATAAATTCCTATTATTTTAAAACAAATTAGTTATTTATTATTAGGAAAACACACACATTTCGTTCAACTGTAAGTCCTTACAATCGATGAATGCCGCCCCTTATCGCATATTGGGACACATTTGTCCCAAGCAATTTCTCGAAATCTACTAAAATTTCATATTTAATTATACTATATATATTTAAAATACCCCCTTACACACTATATAATCCACTAATAATCATAAAAACTTTAGCGTAATTGTTTTGTGCGTGAAAGGGTTAACGGTATATTTTTAAGAAATACTTAAACTGCATTTAACAATTAACAATTAAATTAACATATACATAGATATTTATAAATTTCATCATTATCATCATCGTCGTCCAGCATTTTGATAATTTCTATAGCGCATTTTACTCGACCCAAAATTCAAACTCGTAAACTCATGATCAATCACATGCTTATTATCCTAGATTTACTAATATAATTTTATAAATTATTCATTTCATTGATCATAGACGAATATTACTCGATTACGTAATAACATTAAAATTTGTTTACTTAGAGGTTGGTGAACGAAAATATCATGTTTATTGACTTATCCCTATAGTCAATAACGAAAACCAATATGTACTGTACATATACCGCGACAAGTTAGTTGGATCTCGATCCTCTTGGGATGAAAGTACCCCAACTATCATATTTGTACGCTTTGTACCGTACCGCCAATAATCTGATTACACTCTAGGTTTGTTTTAGATAGATGTACGATATATCGTTTTAGTTTCTAACTGAAAATAATATATCTTAGTTCTAATCTTGTGTGCAAATATTTGAGCTCAAGTTAAAACATATAGTGGCAATGGGTGAGCATAGTTAGAGAAGAATGGTTCTTGTCTGGGGAACATCGGACGCCGCTGGATGTTTCCTTACTAGGTGGACTAATAACATTATAAAAATGACAGAGTATCAATGCATGTGGCATGAGCAAGCATCTGGATGACTATATTGATGATTACATACTGATAAATATAAATATTTGTACGATGTAAGAAGGATATGAACTGGTTACTTAAATGAAAAAATAAACAACTAAAAATTAAAAAAGGAAAAATAACACAAAAGAAACATTCAACTACCGAACTGAGGCTGTCTGGATTAACCGACAGTTCCATTTCTCATCTGAGCTATTTTTATTCTCAATGACTTTTATTCTTAATGACATTAACAAAATCTACCTTCGTATTTTAATTACATTTTTTTTTTCATTGGCTAAAATCGCTAACAAAAAATGTTTTTTTTTTATATAAATTAAACCTAGCTTTATCGTCACCGAAACTTCCTGCGTACTAAATTTTAATGGAAATCATTGCAGCCTTTGCCAAGATTCTTTATACATAGAAATATACAATAATTGCTCCTTTTAATACCAAAGGGAATTGATGATAGACAGGCGGTGACTAGTAAAACTAAATCAAAACCCTATGCAGTATAATTTGTAAATTTTCACATATTTGTGTATATGTGAAAAGAAAAATCCGTGTTGTGCCGACCACATATAGATTGGTATAATTTATCTTTTAGATTTGCCGATATGACAACACGACAGTGGATGGCACATTTCTAAATTAGTTTACAATAATATATCGTATTATTCGCGATTCTAAGTAAGAATTCTAAGTAAGAATTAAGTCAATCGATAAAACTCTTTTTGGGGTTTTCTACTGACTTCTTCGATTGAAGTTTTCTTCAAATAATTCTCAATATCGAAAGGTAAGAAGTTCAGAATTATATTTAATAGAGGGCAATACGACCCTTCACCGTGTAGTGATAGATTAAGAATACAACTTATCACCACAATTTTCCATGAGAATCGTAAAAAACGATTAAGGACTCACTATAAAATTGTACAAAAGTATTCTTCTGGCATATTTATAACAGCAACCGATCCTCTCGTGACCATGAACACTGTAAAATGTTCGGACGTCCGGCAATTAAAAATCAAATACAAACGCAATACAATCCGTAAAAGTATTTTTATTTCAAATATATATTTGCGTAAAAATCAGAAATCATTATACCAACGGCGATCGCCAATCCGCATGTACAGAAACTAGGTTCAACAGTGGGCGGGAATAGGCTGATAAATTGGATTGAGTAGAATTGCAAATCGGCTCCTCCTCTGGCTAATAAAATACAATCTTTAGAACTAGAACCTCTTATGATACTAACCACTAACTCTTTTATGGCAACATATCCGGTAGAACATAATACCGGGGTCCTTATAATACCTACGGCATGTCCATTTTTAATTCTAACGTTTACAAAAACAAAAATTGGATTTAGTCCAGACACTAGACACTAACAATTACTCTTTATGAAACAAAGCTCACACAGACGTACACTAATGAGTTATTTATTCTAACATCTATTGTTATATAAAAACGCCTGTAATAATCAAGCAACGGCTAGACTTTTGCGCAATAAAATAAATTCTTGAAAAATAAGGTGCTTACTCAGTCGGTGATAGTGGCGACATATAAAAATAATATATTTTTAATGCTCACCCACGTAGCCTAGATGATGGTTAAATGGTAACTGCCGCTTAAGAAACAACGCAATACCAGGGGCAGAACCAGATAATGATTTTTTGTGAATGCGATACCACCACGGACAAGCTGGGCGATTTTTAGCTTCAGATAGAAGTTAGAAGCGTGGCTGTACCTTCCTGCCACAAATGATATTTAGCTCTCCTTCTCGCAATAGTTATATATCATCATGTCTCTGTATATATCATTGTCCTTTTTCATTATTAATTAGTAAAATATACAAATATATGAAGAAATTCCTAATTACTTTTATTATTAAAAACAATTACCTTCATCGTCATCATGTCCATCATCACTCTCATAAAAGTCCCACTGCTGTCCCACCGCCTCCACAATAGGAGCGATTTTGACCTATTATACCACGCCGGACGAACAAGTTGGAAATTAGTACATTACTGCAGCGGCCAGCAAAACAGGGATTGATGGACGAACGTGTAAATGAGCGCCGAGGCGTGGCCGAGGCACACATACGTAAGTCCATCAATTCATACGCTCGACGTTTGTGCCGCTTGGGCAGTGCAGCGCCGTGAACTCGTCGCAGTCATCGGTGCCGACCTGACGCTGCCGACCATTGCCAGATACTCGACAGCGTCAGGAACTGGGACGCGGTCGCCACCTTCTGCGAGGCAATAGCCTCGCGGAAGGAGGCGTCAGAGCGCGTGCGCAAGGAACGTCTCCTCAGCGACGAGAGCCGCCGCCGGCGACTGGGACGGCGCAGGCGCGATTACCTGTGCCTGATGCCGCCCTAGCTGAAGCCGCGGGTGACTGGACGGGGAATTAGTCCGTCACCCGCCGAGAGGCTGACCGCGTGAGGAAAGACCGACGTCCTCTCCGAGGGGGGGACGTCGGTCGAGGAGAGGGTACCCCTCAGGGGGTATTCCGTCGGGCTGACCACTGACGTCAAGTTCACGCTGCTCCGGTGGTCAGTCCAACGCCGAAGGCGAGGTGTCACGGGTGTGCGTGCTTACGCCCTTCTGTCGCCCCGGACGGAGTGGTGCGAGGAGTGCGCCGACCGTAGCCCACCAAAAAAAAAAAATAAGAGGTCATCAATTCCTAGTTGTGGCCAAGGGTTGTATAGTGCTTTTATCAAATAATGCGAGGAAATTAAAACTAAGTAGTACTATTTTAAATTACTGAAATTTAGCTGGCCCAATCGTGCTGCCACTAGTGGTGGTGTAGTCACGGCCATCTGTGCATTAAAAAAATTTAAGCACTTCAATGCAGTTTTAGTAGATTTTATGTATATGTATATAAACATGCTGCTTCCTCAAAACTTATTACTCTCAATTCTCACCTATTTATAGATTACCCAATCGCTGCCTAAGGAGATTCACTTCAAAATAAGGGTTGCTGTAAGGGCACGGTTTTCAATAATAAACAGTCTTCTCAATTCATACAATGAGTACCGATAAAAGTAGCGAACGTCTACGAATAAATGAACGACAAGAGGTCTACAGCGTCGTTTACCTATTGCTCCAATACTTACGATATTCCGAACACGTACTGGCAGGCTTACCTCGACCTCGATTCCACTCAATTTGAACGCTGTACATAATTTTATTTTCTCTAAATCAAAGGGTTCTCTAAATTCGTAATATAAAACAAGCCTTTGAACATTATTTCTCAAAGGTGCTAGTATGAATCATCTGTTTTGCGTTTCATACAAATTTTTTGCTAATAATGTTAACGCATAAGCACTAAAAATATTTTTGACAAGCCATTCTGAAAATCATCTTCATTATTTTTGCTTAATTATTTTAAAGTAATTAAGTACTTATTTTTAAGTGTATTTTTTTTAATACAAAGAGTATTAAAGGATATACTTAAAAAGTAATAGGTATAATATAGTCTCCATAACTGAATCTCTACTTTCAACCATAGCTTCGTTAACGATTTCGTAGATTTAGATATAGTTCATGTAATATTTATCAAGTTATTTCAAAAAAGACAAACAATTTAAATAAGAATCGTATTTTGATATTTAAATAGGGTTAGTATTTTGATTTGCTGTGTGGTGACGGAGTAAGAATACTATTCACCACCCCATATCGTGCCCGTGGATGATCGTACGAGACGACTAAGGGATATAAAACGCATATAACATCTATGCTAGAAAAGTAAAACTCGATACAAAACCCTATACCAACACGTCTGACCAGCGCGGTATAGTAGGTTAATTTCCCTCCCATTACGGAGGAGGCCCGAGCCCAACAGTGGGACATTTATGGGCTGTGATGGTGATGATGATGATGAGTATTTTGACTATAATGGCTTTCATAATAAATGCAAATATATATTATCGTCGCTTTCATTTTTAAGAACTAAAGGAAAGCCACCATAAAATATTTTTATGTTATTCTTTTGTGCACTGTTTATGCAGTGCAGATTAAATTTTAAATGGCGAAACTTTAATAAACCAACCAGAAAATATGCACATGTTGAGTATCGTTTTAATTCCTAATATGCTAGACTAACTATGATCTGAGCGTTGCAACCATGCCACTGACGCGACAGAAAGTAGCATGGTTCCCCATATAATATGACGTATTGCCTATACTTGCCTATTAATCGAAATAATCCAATAAAGCTAGAATTTTTGTTGGTCTTTCAACATTCTACAAGTGTGAAAGATGTTATTTTTTCTTGTCAGACAATTACTAATAGGTATTAATAGCCTTATCAATATATTTGAAAGTGTTGCTGTAGTTCATAATGTAGCCATAATAGGTATATCCGTATTTTGCTATTACATAAAGCTAAAAAGAAATGTTTATTGCTCTAAGCTAATGTTTTCTTATCTTTATAATTACTTTATTAAGGCAGTTGTAGGATAAAAAAAACACAAAGCAGTCATGAGGACTGCCGACAGAAGTGAAAACTTAAACCTAATAATGAAAATAATGAATATTATAAATTAAAATAGAACAACAAGTACGTATTTCAGCAAATTTCACGACACTCATACTGTTTACTTCGTTGCATAGTAAGAATACCACGCGCATGTGCTTGGGATCTACCGACTCACTCTCTTTCTATCTCCCTCTTGCGTTTGAATATTGGATGCTACTCGTTGCTAGCGCTCGCGCTGGCCTGTAACAGGTATACTACGCGCATACATTCGAGTGCCATTGCGTTAAACGTTTAACGTAACCTTGTTGGAAGTCGCATTAGAAGTTTCACTTCAAAAATATAATTCTGTGACATATACAGATTGACCATTAATGTCATCAAATCCGGCAAATGGTATTACTATAGTGCCGGACATACTTACCTAGTCCAATTTCCTAGTCCAATGGGAAATTAAAGCGTATGAAAGTGAATGTTAAATCGTATGAAACCACTGAACTAGTTATACTCCATAACTAGTTATTTTATAAATTTAGTTTCACAAGCAACTTCAGGATTGCATACAATTTACGAGCGCAAAGAACGCAGATTAAATATTTAATCTGCGAACCTTTGTCGCTTCAGGTGACGTGACACGAGACTTTAAATTAAAAATACTGAATAATTTATATCGTCCACAGTAACGTTGCTGCCTTGCTAACGACTCCCCAACACATTGTACAATTTAACAACTAAACATAACTATAAGTTCTGCAAATATTTTTAAATATTTTACCCAGTTTATCTTAACTTAATATAATGGTATGTAAACCAAGAAAGCTTACAATAAGTCTAAGCAGTAAGTTTTTATACTGAGTGCTATACATACATAGTCTCACGCCTGTTTCCCAGAGGGCTAGGCAGAGACTACGGATTGCCACAAACCACGATCTTGACCTGACATACCTCCATCGCTTAGGTCAGCTAGTTTAATTATAAAAGATATCGTGACTGACATAGTTATAATGTGGGTGTGTGTGTGTGTGTGTGTGTGTGTGTACTAACATGTTCAACGAATCATAATCTTTCTATTTCTCTTCCATATATTATAGAAATCTGCATATATGAATCTGTCAATCCATATTATAAAGCCAACGCGGTGACTCGTAGCCATCAGTGACCAAATAAAAAGGGATTTATGATACCGTATTTTATATGTAATAAATTGCTTTTCTTTACCTAAAATGGATTCATATGACATATTTAGGCACATTATATTAAAGAATAAAGTTCAATTATTTAAAACGCGCATGCTCAGCCATTGTAACGCACCGGAGCGGTAAATCGAGCAGATTTCTGCAAGAATCTTCAAAAGTTTTATAAGAGACCGACCCCATGAAATTAGTTCATTTGTTGCTCAGACAATCTACTTTAAATTATTATTATAAATATCTTGTATTAAGACTTTTAACACAAAATAGCAGTAAATAATAAAAGCTGTTAATGGTTTTATATACCTATTGGTGGTTGAGGGGAGTGATGGCTGCTCTAGTAGTTAACTAGAGCAGCCTAGAGCAACATGATCGGGTGCCGCTTGTGGGATCTGGTCCAGCCATTGGCTATCTTACATTATATTTGAACGTTCGAAGGGCATCACACTGGCTATTTCTTTCATGCACCATTCTTTTTATATATATAAAAAAATGAAAAGAAATAACAGTAATAGACAAAGCCGCTGAGTTTCTTGCCGGATCTTCTCAGTAGTGGTCTAGTTCCGATCCGGTGGTAGTTTATTAGATTAAATTAAAATGTTAAAACTAACAATATATAAGTGCCTCGCAGGTTTATACATCGGGTTGCTGGATCGGGGAATTAGTCCGTCATCCACCGAGAGGCCGACCGCGTGAGGAAAGACCGACATCCTACCTGAAGGGGGGACGTCGGTCGAGGAGAGGGTACTCCTAAGGGGTATTCCGTCGGGCCGACCACTGACGGCAAGTCACTCTGCTCCGGTGGTCGGCCCAACGACGAAGGCGACGTCATGGGAGGGTTACGGGTGTGCGTGCTTACGCCCCTCTGTCACCCCGGACGGAGTGGTGCGAGGAGTGCGCCGACCGTAGCCCACCCCAAAAAAAAAGGTACATACATAATAAATGAATTTGAATTAATATTATATAATCTCAAAATATTTTTGAAATAAAGATAAATTCTGAAGTAATATTTGAAATAAAACAATTTTTACAGATTTATAGTGGTAGGACCACGCTGTTGACAGTTCTCTGTCTACAGCCGCGGGCCGGTCCGTCCGGGGTAGTACCACACTCTCGCAGCAGATCGACGTCTGAGTAATAGCAATGTGCTATTGCGCTTTGTTCGGTGAGGTAGACAGCCGGCAGCCTAACTGGGGTAGGTTTTGGGGATTGTAATGGTAGGCAGCGGCCTAGCTATACCCTTAGTATAGCTAAGGTCCATGGGCAGCAGTGACACTTACCATCAGGTGTGCTGCTTGCTCGTTTGCCGCCATAAGCAATAAAAAAAGATTCTATCGTATTTGACTCTTAATATAGTGTTATTTCGAACACTAAAATGAGATATTTTTACAAATATAGTAGCCTTATTTTTTTTTTTTTTTTTTTTGCGGTGGGCCATGGACGTCGCACCCCGCCAAGTCGGTCCGGGGTGACGGAAGAGGCGGCGCGCAACCCCATTGACCCACCCTGCAAGCACCTCTTCTTCGCCGTGCGAGCGGGCCACCGACAAATATAGTAGCCTGGACTAAAGATAATCGATTACAATTTAATATACAAAAAAGTCAAACAATTACTTTTTCTCGCGCAATAAGTCCCATTATGTACAACTACAAAATTAATGCAATTGAAATGACTAAAGCTTTAAAAGGTTAGAGATTTGGGAGTTGAGTTTAACACTGGACTAACTTTTCGTAATCATATCATTAAGTGCTGTACAAAAGCATATAGAAATTTAGGTTTCATGCTACGTACCGTTCGTGGATTTACTAATATTATAGCGATTACAACATTATATAATGCTTTAGTCAGGAGCCAACTAGAATGTAATGCAATTATATGGGATCCACATGAAGCTAAATATAGTCTCATGTTGGAGCGAGTACAAAATAAGTTTTTGAGGTTTTTATATCTGAGACAGTATGGTGTATACCCATATTATCCGCAGATGTATCCAACTCTATTTATTCTGGGTATGGTTGGATACAATGAACTAAAGGTCAGGCGATATCTTGCACTCGCTTCATATTTATTCAAATTAATAAGGGGTAAGATATATAATGCTGATATTTTACAGCGGGTGGGTCTATATGTACCTGATAGGTATGTGTGGCGAAGACGACGACCACGCCTGCTAGCAGTGCCTCGCGCCCGTACAAACCTACTGCTTGAGGCGCCACTGCCGCGTGCACTTCGAACTATAAATAGTGTTTCTGAAGAAATAGACATATTTTGTTGTTCTCTGAATGAATTTACAAAAACCGCTTTACATATCATATGTTACACAAATAATTAAAGTTTATTTGATAAAAGATTTATAAAATGTTATATGTTATAATTATAACTTATTTTTTGTTACCACGCTATTGCATTAGGCAAATCCTGTAATGATAGTTGTGTGTATGATAAATAAATAAATAAATAAATATATATCCTATTGGCAGAACGGGGTCCTCTCTTTCCGACTGGTGCAGAGCTTGAAGGGGCATGGTTGGTTCGGTAAGTTCCTGCTTACGATCGCGAGGAGAGGACATCGTACTGCTACCACTGTGATTGCGACGAGGACACGTCGCAGCCTACGCTCGAGGACTGTGCAGCCTGGGCAGAGCAGAGCAGAGCCGTGAACTCGTCGCAGTCCCCAGTGCCGACCTGACGCTGTCGACATATGCTAAGTCGATACTCTATAGTGTCAGGCATTGAGACGCGGTCGCCGCCTTCTCAAAGGCAGCCTCCCAAGTAAGCGTCGGGGCGTGTCAGAAAGAATATTTTCCTCTCATCGGGCGGCGCAGACGTGAGTACCGGCGCCTGACACCGCGCTAGCCGAGGTCGCGGTTGAAAGGACCGGGCATTTGTCCGCCATCACCCTGGCAACATAACACAGTTGTTTGTTACTGGGGCGTCGATGAAGATGGTAACCGAAAGGGTAACCCGCTGAGCTGATCATCTATGTCAAAGAAGCGGTACCAATACGTTGGGTATGGGGCCGCACTCCGCTCTTCTGTCGCCCCGGATGATTATTCGACGTAACTACATTTAAACATCTATATATTAATACATGAAGCAAAAACTTTATACCCCTTTTTAGGAAAATTTTGTTTGAACATGTATGAAATTTGGCACAGTTATAGTTTATGGGAGATATGAGGAGAAATGCAGAAAACTAACATTTTATATATAATGCATCAGAAATACAATAGATAATGCATCAGAAATACAATAAATTAGCAATTTCTCAATAATAATAAAACTACTTTATTTTGATAAAACTCTTTTATTCATTAAATTCATTCAGGTTATTACCACCTCATTCACGTCAAAGTAAATAAAATATTTTACTACAAATGTAATTCCGTATTCCATATAAACTAAAATCCACAAATGACGACTGGTATAAAAATTACTTCATCAACAAAATGTCTTCTTATAATACAATAATGCAATGGCAGTAATTGAGAAGTTGACTGGACGAAGAAATCATTCCATTCTATTTCAACATCTTTGTCCAAGATAAGTTTGAATTGCATATTTCCATTTGGAATAATTGTGTTCTATAGACTAATCCAGTGCGTCGTCACTCTAGAACATATTATTGCTTTATGACAGTTATTCAGGCAATTTTAAACCTTATTTCGATGCAGTAGGTTTCATTATAAAAAAAAAAAATTTAGCAACGCGCAGTGCAGCCAACACAACAGTTTTTTTTTACTTTTGTGAGTTGGCTACAACTTAATTTAGCGTATTTGGCGCGAGGACTCCCGCGCAATTCAAAATTAGAAGCCACAAGAAGTTGAATTTATAAATTTTCAAGAAGTTAATTATCTTTAACATTATTAAATAATCTTCTATAATAATAATATTAGTAATAATTCAATTATATTAATAACAATTTTAAGTGTAGTGATTGTGCATAACATCGCTTAGTTCTTATTTGACGAAATAGTTGTTTTCTACATTTACTTTTGTTTGTACTAGTTATATTTCATTATCATTAAAATGCATAAACCTCGCGCGTACCCCTTGATGCAGATCGGTATGTGATATTTTACTCATTATGTGGTAGTTTATTCATTATGCCAAAAAGATATTATCATCATCATCATCATTATCACAACCCATAAATGTTCCACTGTTGGGCTCGGGCCCTCTCCGTAATGGGAGGGAAATTAACCTACTATACCGTGCTGGTCAGACGTTGGTATAGGGTTTTGTTTCGAGTTTTCCTTTTACTCGCATAGATGTTATATGCATTTTATATCCCTTAGTCGTCTCGTACGATCACCCACGGGTAAGAATAATACTGAATAGTATATAGAAGAATAATATATATATAGAATAATGAATAGTATTCTTACTCCGTCACCACACGGAAAAGATATAAATAACAGTAATAGTGTGATTTGTTTTTAAATGTCGCAGTTGGGTAAAAGCCATAGACCAGGCAGATCTTGCCTATTTACCTATAGAAAAATTGAATCAACTTATGTTTGTTTGTAATTTACATTTCAAAGAAGATTATAATATTTAAAAAAAAACCGGCTCTTACACCATGCTGTGCCTACTTTAAATTTGCCCTTAAAGCCATTAAATAATTCTTTACTTGTCGATTTTCCACTGCATATTGGCCAATATCCAAGACATAGTAAGTGTGTTTAAATTTCACCATTATATTGTTAAAAATAGTATAGTTGCCAGTATATATATTTATTGTCACACCTTCAACTCCGAAGGAATAGCAAAGATGTTCACACCTTTTTGTAGACGTTATAGGAACGTACGAGTTCTGTGTTCATTTGTAGTTGTAGGGCTCCACCTCTACCAATCAACCGTTTAACTTTGTAGGTGAGTTATTGCTGGTAGGCAGCGGCTTAGACACAACGTCTCTGGTATTGTAAAGGTCCATTAGAGCCAGTTTCACTTACCATTGGGTGTGCTACTTGCTCATTTACCACCTAAGCAATATAAAAAATACACAACAGTGGCTCATGAAGAAAGAAATAAATTATTAAGCCAACCTTATGGCTGCTGTCTAATGAATCCTATAGACTAAATACGATATTTATTAGCTAGCTTTGTTTAGTCAAAACTTCAGATATTTCATTGTTTTACATCATTTATAACAGAAACCTGCATGGTCCATAATAATTTTGTTGGATTATTAGAAATTGAAAAAATAATTTATTCATGTGGTGATAGAATAAAAACCTAATCTTCCCATTGTTTTATTAAGATATAGTAAAAGAAGACTATATTAGAAGATCTTGAGAAATCTTGACAAATTCTATGCCATGCATTGTTCACATAGTTATGGTAGCATAAAAATCTGGCTGTGTGTGGTTGTGTAACATGAAAGTCTATCTCATAAGAATAACTATCGTTTATTTATAAGAATAACTAGCGTTATATTATTTATTTGTTATATGTTATTATGCAAAGTTAATTGTGTATTAGCACATTTGCGAAGCCTCATAAAAAAAAGGTGTTGTTAATTTATCTAAAAGAGGGACATAGGATTTTTTTAAAACAACAGGCCAAACCAAGAGTAAGTCTTTGTATTGCAAGAAACTTGATAATCATCATCATCGTTCAGCCTTTTGTCATCCACTGCTGGACGTAGATCCAAATCCCACAATGTCTACTATTACTACTATATTAAACATTTGTTCAACCAGAGTTTCAATTGGTTTGTTCAGTGATGGTCCGCTATTAGTGCAGATGACAACAGTAGAAAATTCAATATCAGCTATTTATAGTATAGGTTTTATTTATAAATCTTTGAGTTTTATTTCAGTATTTCAAGAAAACTTAAATGCAACAAAATTAACAATAGAACCAGAAATTATATCACAACCATCACCCAACACTTCATTATTGATTCCAAGCTCTTCTCAGCAAGAAATATTAAGTAAGATATCAAGCATTTTTTGTAAATACACTTTTATCTGGGTACGGAAAAGTATATTATTCACTATCCCCACACTTTTGAGTGTTTTATGAGTCAATAAAGGGATATAACCTGCATATACGAAGAGCAAGAGTAGGAAATCTCGAAATTAAACCCAGAATGGTATAGTGACCTACTATACCATACTTTATTCAATTTCCCACTCATTTTAAAGGAGGCTCGAGCCTAGTAGAAGGACTTATGTGAACTGAGATCATAATAGTGATGACGAACTAAATATCATAAATTATTTTGTTTTAGATACGCTACATGATGTATCTAATTTAATTACACCTAATATTACACAACTTATAAAAAGAAAACCTGAGACCGCTGGTATGTAAAAATAATAGTTAATTAAAAAAATATATATATATAAGTCGCGGAGTTTTAGAAGAAAAGATACCTCGTGTGGTGACGGGATAGCAATGTAATGTGTCGTTATTTTTTACTTTCTCGTGGGAGTCGTAAAAACAAGCTGAGATAGCACTGGAGAAGTAGGCAGCAATGCTTGCCTGGAAAATCTATATCACAAACCGTGATTACTAACTTGCTTGCAACGCATCATGATAATGGCAGTACCTCCCTGCGTGGGTAGGCCTATATTCAATAGTGGTCATTATCCTTACAACCGACGTATTAATTATCATATTATGTAAATTTTTTTTCATGTAGAGGCCGAGTAAGAATACAATTCACCACCCTTCATCTTACCCGTGGGTAATTAAAAAGACAACTAAGGGATAAAATATACATATAACATCTCTTCTAGAGAAGGAAATCTCGAAATAAAACCCTATACCAACACGTCTGACCAGCATGGTGTAATAGGTCAATTTCCTTCCTAGTGTGGAGGAGCCTTGAGCCCAGCTGTGGGAAATGTATAAACTGAAATGATGATGATGATGATGTGAAATATTGGTTAGATATACAACGTCATTTGAAATGAAACTATTTTAACGGATACTATCGCATTTGTATTGATTTTATATTTTTCAATGTTTCAAATAGTCCACAGCGTTCATGGTGATATGAAATTCATTATAAAAGTTTTATTATTAATTAGTTATTCTTGCTCAAATATCTAAAATCTTATAACGACATTAGTATGTGAGCTGTGTGGTAGCGGTTACGAATACTACCAACCCTAACTTTGCTCGTGGATGTCGCAAAAGACAACTTAGAGCCTTAAAAAGACCTTTTTTTTTTTTTTTTTTTTTTTACGCTGTGGATACGCATTTACGCGCTAACCCCTTCCCGCCGATGTCGTAACGGGAGGGAGTGTGGGACTCGCCGGTCGGCTAGTCAAACCGGAATACCCACTAAAACCACAGCGGCCCCTTTCCGCGCTTTTACGGGACGCCGGAGAGATCGTCTGCTGACATTCGATCCGCGACGCCCCAACGCTTGGCCTTCTGGCCATGCCCAGTCGGAGCCTTAGCCTTAAAAAGACCTGAGCCAACTCTATATTATAATTTAATATTAAACCATAAAGCTATATATAATTTTATCTGATGTCGTTTGGTCAACAATTACATTCCCAAGGAGGGTTGACGTCTGGCAGGTGACCAGTCATAAAACTTATGCCAATAACCATTACAATATGTACTATGCAAGATGAGAACATATTGTATCGACCCCAAGTAATTGGGAGTAGGAGAATGATGATATAACGACATTAGTATGTTTATGAGTAGATAAATAAACCACAAAATAAACTGTTTTCTTTTTCAAGTTTTGATTGAAATTTATATATTAGTCGCAGATTGGTGTTACATTTTTTACGTAGGTTTTAGTGGGCACAGAGGCCTTCTACGCTAAATATTTAAGTGAGGGGTACGAATATTAGTTTAGTCATTTCTGAAGAAATACATAAACATATTGTAAAATGATATTTTCGCACGGTTAAGTATGCGTAAATATATAGCAGGGAAAGTTTTATATGTATAAAACATGCATATTATTAGGGGAGCGGGGGGCTTGTTGTAACAGGGGTAAGTAGTAACAGCCCCTTTTCAATAGGAATTTGAACGTTATTCACGATTTTTTTTTACCTAATCTTAAAATTATAACGCGCCACACCACTTTATCATAGCCAGTGTCTCGCCAGGTGGCGCAGTGAGTGGGTGTGTGCAGATGCTTCGTTGTTGACAGGTAACCTATAATTTTATTTTCGTAAATTTTGGTTAGCTGTACTATTTTCGACTAATTGGAGCTTTATGTATTTTATTTAATGCTAAAATATAATTATTTACGATGTTGTGTAACAGTTTTCGAGATTACTAAGTTGATTTAATAGTTATCGTCGTAAATATTAAGAACTATATCTAGGGGCTAGTTGTAACAAAACCTCGGGGTTTGTTGTAACATGTTACAACTTGCCCCTAGATTGCAGTAAGTTACTGTTATTATTTGTAATGTAATATACCTTATTTGTTTTCCTTTAGAATGAGAGAGTGTAAGAGAAAGACAGAGCGGGCAACACAAAGCCAGGAGGTATACGAGTTAGCGGCTGCTGAAGTCTTAGAAAACAAATGTAGTATTCGGAAGGCGAGTGAGAATTTTGGTCTATGTTACGTATCTTTGCACAGATACATTAAGAAAAAGAAGAATAATGAAAGGCCAAAAGTAGGCTATGTTAAGCCTAGACAAGTATTCACAGAAGAAGAAGAATGTAAAATGTCTTCATATATACTCAAGTGCGCTGAAATATATTTTGGATAACTTCCTATCGAAATAAGGAAACTAGCTTTCCAATGTGCTGTGCATCTTGGTGCTAAAAATATTCCCTCTTCTTGGCATCAAAATAATAGTGCTGGTCCGGACTGGTTCCAAAATTTTATGCGCAGAAATCCTCACCTGTCTTTAAGGACTCCTGAAGCGACATCACTGAGTCGAGCAACATCTTTTAATAGGACTAACGTTAATGCTTTCTTTGAAAAATATGAGGGCCTTCTCCAAAGACACGAATTTAGCGCTTCTCGAATTTGGAATATGGATGAAACTGGGGTCACGACCGTTCAAAAACCAAAAAAAATTGTAGCTGCACGTGGTCAGAAGCAAGTTGGCGCGATTACATCGGCCGAGAGGGGATCACTTGTGACACTTGCCTGTGCCGCTAACGCTGCAGGTAATTTTATTCCACCGATGTTCATTTTCCCCAGGCTTAAATACTCTGAAATGTTCATTCGTGGTGGACCTCCAGATTGCATTGGAGCTGGCATTTCTTCAGGGTAGATGACAGAAAAAGAATTTTTGATTTTTATAGATCATTTTATCAAACACGTGAAACCCACCAAGGAAGAGCCAGCTCTGTTACTACTCGATAATCATAGCTCACATGTGAATATTGCAGTTGTCGAAAAAGCCAAAGAAAACAATGTTATCATGTTATCGTTTCCCTCCATTGCTCCCACAACTTACAACCTATGGAGTCTATGGCCCTTTTAAAAACTACGTGAACAGAGCACAGACTGAATGGATGCATAATAATCCAGGGAAAACAATGACAATATATGATATCCCAAGTATAGTGAAGGAGTCATTACCACTTGCCTTGAACCCTGCAAATATTACCAGCGGATTTAAAGCTTCTGGTGTTTGGCCTTTGAATGTTGATATTTTCCAAGACAGCGAATTTGCGCCCTCTTATGTTACTGATCGTCCAGATCCTACAGAACAATCAGAAAATGTTCTAAATGAAAGTGAAAGAAAAGAAAGAAAGAAAAGAAAATATGATTTATTGGACACATGTAGATTTAAATACACATAAGAATAGGACTAAAAAGATAATAATTAGACGAGAAATCGGTGGTAAAAATAATAGTGGAATATACAAAATAGGTATTAAAACAATAATAGTATATAGAAATGAGATTCTACATTAAAAATCTATGAATTCTCGCTTACATGTATTACATATATACATATATCAATAGAATCCACAAGTACTTTTTTATACATACTATTTAATATATTATAAAAAGGTGTGCCCAAAAGGCAACAGCTCAGCATATGCTACATAAAGATGCAGCGCTGATTTTCAGCTGCAGCCTTAGATCGCATCGCGAGATACAAATAGAGATTAGACATAATTAAGATATTTATATAGATGCACATTTTTTCTAAATAGTAATAAATATTCACAATAACAATAATTAAGAAGTCATTGATACGATATTACAATAACAAAGAGCTTAAAAAAACGAAAATAATAATAATAAATTTGAATTATGAGACGAACAGAATTGTATTAGAGATTGTAAATTTTCTATTATAAATTATGTATTCAGAGAAAAAAAAAGATTATAAATAATAAGATTAATTGTTTTCACCAAATAAGTGATTATTATTAGTGATTATTTAACTATATAAGTGAAAGTGAAAATTTATCGTTGAATCTTGAACATCCAGAACTATTAGATTCTGCTCCTGAAGTGGATATCAGAACAATAGAAATTATACGCCACATCGAAACTGCGAACGAACCAACTCCAAGTTGCTCTGGTCAAAATCAGTTTTCCCCATCGAAGATTAGACCATTACCAAAGGCTAATAATTTAATAAAAAATACATATTATAGAAATACCTTGTGAGTTTTTGTTGTAAATAATGTAAATTGATCCAAGATGATTAAAATTTAAACGATTGAAGGTTTCATGTCATTTCATTTTTGTTTTTTATAGTTGTTACTACTTGCCCCAGTAGATGTTACAACTAGCCCCAACCACGGGGTAAGTTGTAACACTTCCCTTTTTTTTCTTTTAAATAATTGTGAAAGAGCTACCTGTAGATTTGATATTTTTTCGATTTGAATTAACAGAAGAATAGTTAGAGTATCAATCAAAGTTTAGTTAGTGGTAATTTAGCCAATACACTTCAAGATATGTAATTATTTGTTAAAATTGTTACAACTAGCCCCTCGCTCCCCTATAGTATAGAAAGGCGAAAATGTGTCTTCGTTAAAATGTAATTTATATTTATAACAACACTAAACTATTTACAAATGGTTGGTAAATCTTACAAGATAGATCAAAATAATGTACTACGAAATTACCTGTTACTGAAAATATTTTGTTCATTTAAGCTATTTTAAACTACAATCAATTTTAACTTATCTATTTAAATACATTAAGTGGTGCATGTAATGTTAAAATTTCTTTTTACAATGTATTAATCAAAACGAATATCATGCAAGTTATAGATATTTAAAAATTAAAAAACTAGGAAGTATATAAGAGCATATAGAAACCTAGAAAATATACAATAGTATATTAGTTCCTATTCGTTTTTGATTATATTTATAATATTTTTTTTATGAACAGCACATTACACTAAGTAATAAACCCTTGTATCGTGGGAGTAATATAAGTGAGATATAATAACATCCAAACTCAGAAAGATATTTATGGGTCGCACAAAGATTTGCCCTGCGGGCAAATCGAATTCATGAGAAATGGCAAGGGAGATCGGTATTAGACTGTTCCACCAAATTATTAGGAAGGAGTTGCTCCAACACTTCCTTTATTCCGTCATAAGGATGAGGCGAGCTTCATACTACCACTGCTTTTATTATAAATTGAAAACAAGGTCTGTGCTGGTAGACGTGATTTCTGCCTAGCGAAAAGCGTTCTGATCATCATATAAACAAATGAGACATACTGTATACATATTTCAGATTCTGCTGCAGTACCGGGATGTTCTCATGAGGAAGTAAATGTACAAAGTTATAAAAGGAAAAAAAAAAGTTTACAAGAAAAAAGTAGGCTTAATTTATAAAATATATAAAACACAAAACATGTTTCTATGTCCATATCTATACTACTACTATGCAAAGTCGTATAGACTTTGAAATAATAAAACCGATGTTCTCCAAACCGGTTTAATTGCTCATTAGCAATCCGGGTGCATTGCGGTTGGTTTCAAGAACTTATTTTTGTTTTAATGTATATAGAACAACGTCTTTTGGGTCAGCTAGATTATGCGACAAAACAAGGCAATCTTATGTAGTTCATCACCATTATCTACTTGGCTTATATGTGTACCACTAGTGGGCTCATGGTAGCATCATTTTTTTATTACCTATGGTGGCAAACAATTAAGCATCACACCTAATGGTAGGTGTTACTGCTGTTGGATTTATATAATTAATATTGTACAAAAATTAATAGTAGTATATTTGACTAATATCTGAATTTGGTTCGTTATGACGTTTGTAAAAGTCTATTTTGTTAGTACAATATTTGTCCACATTATTCGAGCTCTAAGCTTGCTTTAGTAAAGACGTGTTTTAGCTTCCAAGTGTGTATATCAATAATATATAGTACGTTATATTGAAACTGTATTTTGTTTATAACCTCCTATAGGTTATGGGCCCAGTGTGCTTAGTTGCATAGATTTAGTTTTTATTTAAAAACATCGAGTGTAATTCTACAAAGCAAGTAAGAGTTATAATTTACATTATTTCTACGATCATTTATAATGGATAAATTAAAATCAAGACGTCATATAAAACCGTTTAACGGTGAGAAGTATAGCGTTTGGAAATTTAGAATACGTGCTCTCTTGAGTGAAATAGACGTTATCAATGTAATTGATAATGAAATACCCGATATACAAAACGAAGAGTGGGTCAAGAGGAATTGTATTGCTAAAAATACTATCGTTGAATATTTAGAAGATTCCTATCTCAGTTTTGCAAAAGATAACAAAACAGCTAAAAGTATTTTAAAAAAATTTAGATTCCCTTTATGAACGGAAAAGTCTTGCGACATAGTTGGCTTTGCGAAAGAAATTGTTATCTTTAAAACTTCACGGTGATACGCCACTTATAAAACATTTTACCGTTTTTGATGAATTAATTACGGAGTTACTCGCTGCTGGAGGTAAATTAGAAGAAACTGACTAAGTATCCCATTTGCTACTTACACTTCCGGCGACTTATGACGGTGTTATAACTGCTATAGAAACATTATCCGAAGATAATTTAACTTTAGGATTTGTGAAGACTCATGGACCACGAAGTGAAATTAAAAACCGAAAGTGGTGATACGAGTGCGAAGATTTTACACGTCGAAAATAGATCTGTACATAATAAATTAAAAAGAAATAAAAATTCATCATCAGCATCATACTACCCACAAAGAACTAATAATAAGGCAAAAAGCAAGTTTCATTTTATAAAATGTCATCACTGTAGACGTAAAGGACACGTCAAAAATGACTGTTACTATTTCAAAAGAAATTGTGACCGAAACAGGACCGTTCAAGCAGTCGTAATGTCTAAGCCGACGACGATGCCAGAAGATGTACCTAGATTTGCTTTTATGGCCGGCGAATATGGACAGAGTATTCACAGCGATAAAATTACATTCTTATTGGATTCTGGTGCTTCGGATCATATAATAAACAGGGATGAGTTTTTCACAAATTATATAAATGTATTAATACCTATTAAAATTTCAGTTGCTAAGATTGGTGAATTTATTATAGCTACAAAGAAAGGAAGCATAAAGGCTACGAGTGACGTGGGAGTTGATGGAGTCTTGGAGGATGTATTATTTTGCCCAGATGTTCCATATAATTTACTAGCTGTTTCGAAGATCCAGAAAGCCGGGATAACTGTTATTTTTGACCAAAACGGTGCTCATATATGCAAGGATGGTAAGACAGTGATTCATGGTAAGTCAATAAACAATTTAATTATTATAGATATTTTAGTGTTCACAAACGCTAGTGGTTCTGTTTCCCAAGCATACATTAATAATTATGAAATATGGCATAAACGTTTAGGACACATTAGTAAAAGTAAATTTTTAGAATTAAAGAGAGATAAAATGGTAGAAAATTTAAATGAGATCGAAACTATTTTTCCTAGTGATAATTTATGTGAAGCGTGCATAAATGGGAAACAAACCCGACTACCGTTTAATAAAATTAAAGACAAAAGCCATATTAAACGACCTTTATTTATTGTACACTCTGATGTGTGTGGTTCTATTACTCCTTCAAGCATAGATAACAAAAACTACTTTGTAGTGTTTGTAGACCAATATACTCATTACTGTGTTGCGTATATGATAACATATAAGTCGGATGTATTCTCAGCTTTTAAGGATTATATTGCAAAAAGTGAAGCTAAGTTTAATTGTCGATTAGTTAGTTTGTATTGTGATAACGGTGGAGAATATTTATCTACAGACATGAAAGAATATTGTGTACAGAAAGGAATAAGTTATCATTTAACTGTTCCTAGAACTCCACAATTAAATGGTGTTTCAGAACGTATGGTAAGAACCATAACTGAAAAAGCTCGTGCTATATTAAGCGGTGCGCTGGTTTAGAAAAAGTTTTCTGGGGTGACGCAGTATTAACTGCGGTTTATTTAATCAATTTAACGCCTACTAAAGCTTTAAAAGGGTCTCAAACATTTGAAATGTGGCACAATAAGAAACCACAAATTAAATACCTTTTTTTTTTTTTTTTTTTTTTTTTTTATTGGTGGGCTATGGGTGCGTCTCGCCCCGCCAAATCGGTCCGGGGCGACGGAGAAAGCGGCGCGTGACCCCATAGACCCACCGTAAAATCCTCTCTCTTCGCCGTGCGAGCGGACCACCGGTAACCGATCTTTGTCTTCGGTGGTCACAAATTAAATACCTAAGAGTTTTTGGCTCTACTGTATATGTTCATAATAAAAAAATAATAATAATAATAAAGGTAAATTCAATGATAAATCGTGAAAAGGTATTTTAGTGGGTTATGAACCAAACGGCTATAAAGTTTGGAATATTGAATGTAATAAATATGTGATTGTAAGGGATGTTGTAATTGATGAGACAAATTTTATTGAAACCAGACCTAAACTTAGGTTTGAAGGGAGTGTGCCTAAAATTTCCAGTGACAAAACTGACGTTTATGAATTGAAGTCGAAGTCAGTGTCAACAGAGGGTCAAAGTATTGACAGCTCTAAATCAGATAGTTTAAAGTCTGATGCAAGTCTCAAAAGTCTCATAAACATTCAGAAATTAAATAATGATTGTGTCCCATTGAGTCAGGAAACTGATAAACAATCTGAAGTTCATGAAAACACAGAGGTTAATTTACGAAGGAGTAATAGACTTAAAGGTCGCGCCCCTATATCTTATAATGAACTAGAGGATAATTGTTTAGCATATGCACAGACTATAGCGTTTTTGTGTCACATTCCCCAATCTTTTAGTGAAGTTAAAATTCTAGATGATAGAGCTTTGTGGGAGTAAGCTATTAGTGACGAATTAAATTCTCTTTCAATCAATAATACGTGGACCTTAGTGCCTAGACCAGTTAATAAGAATATTGTAGATTGTAAATGGATTTTTTCCATAAAACACGACGAATACGGTAAACCTTTTAGATATAAGGCGCGTCTCGTAGCAAGGGGTTTTAGTCAGGAATATTTAACGGATTATAACGAAACGTTTGCACCTTTTTTTTTTTTTTTTTTTGGGGGCGGGTTACGGTCGGCACACTCCTCGCACCACTCCGTCCGGGGTGACAGAGGGGCGTAAGCATGCACACCCGTAACCCACCCGTGACGTCGCCTTCGTCGTTGGGCCAACCACCGGAGCAGAGTGACTTGACGTCAGTGGTTGGCCCGACGGAATACCCCTGACGAGTACCCTCTCCTCGACCGACGTCCCCCCCTCGGGTAGTATGTCGGTCTTTCCTCACGCGGTCGGCCTCTTGGCGGGTGACGGACTAAATCCCCGATCCAGTCACCCGCGGCCTCGGCTAGGGCGGCATCAGGCGCAGGTAATCGCGCCTGCGCCGCCCCAGTCGCCGGCGGCGGCTCGCGTCGTCGAGGAGACGCTCCTCGCGCACGCGCTCCGCCGCCTCCTTCCGCGAGACTACTGCCTCGCAGAAGGATGCGACCGCGTCCCAGTTCCTGACGCTGTCGAGCATCGCCCTGGCGACGGTCGGCAGCGTCAGGTCAGCACCGATGATTGTGACGAGTTCAAAACGTTTGCACCTGTCGCTAGGATAGCCAGTTTTAGATTTATAATTAGTTTTGCAAATCAATATAATTTAATGGTTCATCATATGGATGTTAAAACTGCATTTTAAATGGTCTATTAAAAGAAGAAATATATATGAAGGTTCCTGAGGGTGTAAACTGTACAAACAATTATGTTTGCAAATTAAATAAAGCGCTGTACGGATTAAAGCAGGCAGCTAGATGTTGGTTTGAGCTATTTGAACAGTCACTTATAGAAAAAGGGTTTGAAAATTCAGCTGTTGACAGATGTATATATGTTTTAAATAATGGTCATATTCATAAAAATATTTACATAGTTCTATACGTTGACGATTTAGTTCTAATTTGTGCTAATTTACAAATAATGAATGATATAAAGCAATATTTAAAGAATAAATTTTCTATGACAGATTTTAGCGATATAAAATTATTTCTTGGCATAAAGGTTACACGGTATCATGATAGAATAACGCTGGATCAAAGTGCATATATTAAAACAATTTTAAATAAATTTAATATGTCCAACTGCAATCCTATAAATACTCCTATGGAAATTAAACCTAATTATAAAGCATTAAATCTAGATGGTGATTGTAATTATCCTTGCCGCAATCTTATTGGTTGTCTAATGTACGTTATGTTATGTACACGACCTGACCTGAGTACCTGTATTAATATATTAAGTAGATATACAAATAAAAATAATAAGGAATTATGGCAATGTCTTAAAAGGGTACTTAGATATTTAAAAGGTTCTGTTGATCTAAAATTAATATATAAGAGAAATAGTTATACTCATATTTTGTGTGGTTATGTGGACTCAGATTGGGGAGGCAATGACATAACGGACAGAAAAAGTACAATAGCATGGAATACAAAGAGACAAAGTTCAGTGGCGGCTTCGTCCACTGAGGCTAAATATATGGCTTTGTTTGAAGCTGTTAAAGAAGCATTGTGGCTTAAGTCTCTAGCATTAAGTATTCATATGAGTATTACAGAGCCTATAATTATTTTTGAGGATAATAATGGCTGCATTAATATAGCCAATAATCCCATCAATCATAAAAGATCCAAACATATAGATATAAAATATCACTTTACTAGAGAACAGGTTGAGAAAAATATTATAAAATTAATTTATATGCCCACAGGTAAACAGTTCGCAGATGTGCTTACAAAACCACTACCTGCAATAACATTCAAACGTCATGTTACTGAAATGTGCTTGGAATGAATGTATTTTAAATTTAAGCTGTATATATTATGTAACAATGGTTTGATTAGGTTTGCCTGGGTTTTCCTAATCCTTAGCAACAAATGTTGAACCATTATTTGTTTCTCCCATCGAACACTTGGAGGTTATACATGATATTTATAGATAATTATTATATGTAGATTGAAAACATATCATACTTGCAGATTAATTTTTGAGGGGGCGTGTTGGATTTATATAATTAATATTGTACAAAAATTAATAGTAGTATATTTGACTAATATCTGAATTTGGTTCGTTATGACGTTTGTAAAAGTCTACTTTGTTAGTACAAATTTGTCCACATTATTCGAGCTCTAAGCTTGCTTTCCCAGAAGATGGTGATGCAATTAGAGAGTCTCTTGGCGATTCCATATGATGGTAGTTTCAACAGAAGGTCCTTTGCCAGACTCTGTCGAACGCCTTCGCGATATTTAAGCTAAACGCTAGCTTCTCATCCTTGCTCTCCAAGGCCTTTGTCCAACGGTGTGTGATGTACACAAGATCACCAATTAATCGACCATGACGAAAGCTATATTGAAGATCATAGATCACCTGATAATCCTCAAATTATTTCAGAAGCTGACGGTTAATTATTTTTTTATTTTTCTTAAAAAGACAACACTGCAATAACGAAATAATCCTTGTATTGTGGGGGATTTTACAAAAATATAATTAACGGACACAAATTACATCTAGACTCAGAACAACAATTTGTGAATCGCACAAAGTATTATTGTCCCGCGTGGGAATCGAACCTATAAAACTGGCATGGGAGGACGGTATTTTAACCACTACGCCATCTGCGCAATCAGTAATTTTCTCAATTTCCTTGGAGAGTGAAGATATTATCGCAATTGGCCTGTTATTGCCTTTTGTGAGATCGGTTGCACATGGGCTATTTTACACGAAGATAGAACCCTATCAGTTTCATAAGAAAGTTGGTATAGGTGCGTGAGGACGGTAGCTAATTAGGGAGTGCACTTTTTCAGCACCAATATCGTGATGCCATCAAGCCCGCTTGACCTACTAAGCTATTACTACTTTCAAGTTTTCCATTCTTCTCTCGCATAGATGTTATCTGCATATCATATCTCTAAGATGTCTTTTACAACACCCAAGAAAGGGAATAGTGAATTGTATTCTTACTCTGTCACCACATGGAGAATGTAATTCATCCTGAGTAGTAGTTGGAATACCTACAATATACTATTCATAGGTGTTGTGGGCTCTTTTAAACCCTAACTACTTTAATGCTAGAAATTATATTTACTTTTACTTTTAGGTTCCTTAAATTGTTTGACCTTACGAGAAGCAAAAATGTTAGAATAATTGAAGACTCAAAAATTGACCCTCAGAAAACTGGCAAGAACTTCGTTAGATTTGGACAAAATTAATAACACTGTATTAAAAAAAATTGTAATTGATGTCGTGAATAATCATGAAAAGAAGTCACAAGGAAACCGCTGGAGCATGAACACAAAACTGTACGGTACGGAACGGTACAACGCCTCCACAACAGGGGAAGTCACTAAACAATTTTTCCCAGACGTCACTAACAACTACCGTCTGGTGAGATCAACCAAATTGATACCAACCCTGATACAAGCGTTCACAGGTCAGGGAGGCATCGCAGCTTACTTATATCGATTTAAACTCAAAGACGACCCCAGCTGCGAGTGCGATGACAACACCGAAGAAACCATCTGGCACTTACTCTACGACTGCCCCCGCTTTCTAGCAGAGCGAACCGAACTCGAAATAAAAACAGGAGTACAGGTCAAC
Source organism: Lymantria monacha (assembly GCA_905163515.2). Classification (NCBI taxonomy): domain Eukaryota; kingdom Metazoa; phylum Arthropoda; class Insecta; order Lepidoptera; family Erebidae; genus Lymantria; species Lymantria monacha. The sequence goes on from LR991083.1 coordinate 15,916,203, forward strand.
AAAAGTCAAGTGAACAATATAATGAATAACGATGACATAAGACCATCATTTTTCACATACGTAGAAAAGATCATACACAAAGCCAAACAGAGAAATAGCACGATCAATCAAGGCCAAACAACTAGGCAAAATACAATTACCCAAACAATTACTCAAGCACAAACCGATCAAACAATAACAACTGCGCAAAGGCGACTACAAATACAAACCTTAACCGAGCAGCAGATAATAGCAAATGGCGAAACGGGCACACCAGGGTTAAGAAAACGCCCAGTGGCCCTGTTCATGTCAACCAACAGCGAAAAATTAGGCATAGCTTTCTGTCATGTGGACGGCAAAAATAGGGTGTCCATATCACCCGGACTAGCTGTTCTATTAAAAGGAAGCACTAGCAGAGCAAGTCTAAAAGCCTCTAAATTTAACACCTATAGCGCAATAAGAATAGGAAACATGGAATGTCGGCTAATACGGGCTCATAACAAAATCCTGCTCGTATTCAACAGGAATGCCGACAAAACCCAATTTGCGCAAGCTAGTGATCTCCTCCAAAATATCGCAAAGGACAGCGAAGAAAACATCAATACAATCCCCAAAATCATCAGTGTGGATGTAATGGCGATAGGCTTCGTCAAAGGAAAAGTTGCGGATTATATAGGGTGCATCATGGCCTCAAAATACCACAAGGTGATAACCTATGAGAACAGAGACAAAGACTTGAGCTTCTTACTCGCTCCCCCATCTACCAACACATCACAATCCGCGAGCAACGCCGGTAACGCAGCCTCTACTTCAAGCCAAATAAACCCTAATCCGCCGGAACTAGCTACGCCTCAGCGCAACGACGAGCAAAACGACAATGCGGAACACAAAAATAACAAAACAAGTGGAAAAACAACAAAATTCAGTACGGTAAAAGCACTCCTAAATCCACTCCTCGCCGCCATCATCAGCAAAAATGGCGAAGAAAAAAGTACGATGCGACTGACATCAGCACTAGAGGCTTTTACCAAAGAAGAACATGACAAATCCACAAAAAAAGAAAAATCACAAGCAAGTACAAACGCCGACAAAGGTATTGTTAAGCCACCCAACTACCGACCGGTGAATACAATGATGGACTTATATATAAATGCCTTCCTCGAATACAAGGCAATCTTAGAAGGCACAATCATCATCAAAGCTTTGACTGCCAGCAAGATACTCGAAGCATACCACCATCAAAGCGAAGGTTTGCTGAAAGTCAGACTCGAGGAAGAAGAGGCCACCGTTTACAACAACAAGACAGGCGAAGTCATGGCGGGTAAACCTATCTCAACCCACATGGCGGCTTTTAGTGCCACCAGAGGCTTCGTAAACCTGGACGAAGAAGCTACAAAGGAGACTGGCAGAACCATATTCCACACCCCGGAACACGACCCCATCGTAGTCACCGCAAAATTTACCGAGATCTGGCTCACGGAAAAAATCTTACAACGAGCCAGAGATTTGGAGGCGAGTGCATGGGACCTGCCAGACAAGATCACCCTGGTAAATGGAGTCCCAGGATGCGGCAAATCGACCTGGATTGTGAACAATTTCAACCCTACACACGACGTCGTTCTAACATCATTGCTCAAGGCAAAAGACGACCTGAAAAATAGGATTATCCAACGCATGGGAGAGAAAGCGGCAAAGAATGTTTATACAGTGGCATCGGCCCTGACAAACGGAGTCAGAACGAGCAAAAATCAAGCGCTCCATCGACTCATAATCGACGAAGCGCTCATATACCACTTCGGCTCCGTGGTCTTGTTAATGCGCACTGTAAAGGCCAAAGAACTCCTCCTTATTGGCGACACTAACCAAATACCTTTCATTGATCGGGACAACCTGTTTAAATTAAAACACTATAAACCTCTAACCACACCATCGGCAACACAAGAACTGTTGTGTACGCATCGGTGCCCCATGGACGTAGCATATGCTCTTCAGAACAACTACAATGCCATATACTCGTCAAATAAAATCATCAAATCCCTGAACATATATACATACGCCGACGCCGTCATACCACCAGACCTTCCTGAGACATTATACCTGTCGCACACCCAGGCAGAGAAAGAAATCTTCAACGAAAAGGGATACGGCACCGGTGAGGGTTCCGAACTGCGTACCATCCACGGAGCACAGGGACTCGGTGCACCAAATGTCATTATCATCCAGACAAGAGATACAGTGCAAAAACTACACAATAGTATCCAACATGCCGTGGTTGCCATCTCCAGGCATACTAGATCCTGCACCTACTAGACAGACACCCGTGAAGATGCCATCTGGAAACTCATGAGGAAGTCTATAGATCAGGACCCAAGAACTATACTGGAATACATTAAAAAGATGGCAATAAAACATAGAGACCAAAGGGTAATACAAGAGCTCAGATTGACATCACAATAAAGACCAACAATTCATACATGAAGTATACAAAGACATCATCACAAGTTCACAATAAATTAATAACGCAGAATCTCTTTAAAAATACATATAAACCATCATAAATGTATAATATCGAAGCCACTTTAAGAAAAATTGAATTATATAACTTCAACTTCAACATAACGACTAAAATATACAACATAAAAAAGGCACGGACAAAAGTCTGTAGACCAACAATTTATCTAATAAAAAAAAAAAAAAAAAAAACACAAAACTGTGGGCTTTGGCAATTTATAAATGTTCACCTAAAGCCTATCGCTATCTTGTCTGTGCCAAGTGCTAAAACCTATCAGAGGCTGCTAGAAACTGTACCTCTACATCCTGGAATAAATAAAAAAATAATATCAAAGAGCATAGCAATGTTGTCAGACGAAAATAAGTTATGGGCTGTGCTTTTTGATGAAATGGCGCTAAAATCTCGATTAATATATAACGATAGAAGTGATATGATAGAAGGCTATGAGGATCATGGTGATAGTGACGATCATCTAAAATAGCTGATCATGCTTTAGTTTTTATGGTTCAGGGTTTGAAAAAAAAAATTAAATTACCAGTTGCATATTATTTTGTTTCCGGTACAATTTCATCAGCAAAACTCTCTACCCTAATTAAAGAAGTTATAATGGCACTAGAAGAGGCAGTATTCAAAATTATCAATACAGTTTGTGACCAAGGTCCGACAAACATAGGTGCATTTAGTTTGCTAAAAAAAAATTGTGGACTCCCGAATCATGAAAATTACTTCACTATTATGACGGGTAAAAAGGTATACATAATTTTTGATGTACCTCACCTCTTTAAATCAATGAGAAATAATTTTTATAATGCTGGTGAAATTACATGGGGAAATAAAACCGGAAAATGGTGTTATTTGGTAGAGGCTGAGGCTAAAAACAGACAGTTTTTAATTTTTCCTAAGCATACCAAAAATGTAATTAATCCAACATATAAAATAAAAATGAGGGTGAAATATGCTGCCCATGCTCTGAGTAATACAATGTCAGCAATATTACATATGTTAGCATGGAATCACAAATCAGATGCGAAAGAAATTCAAGAAACAGCAGACATAATTAAAGAATTGGATAAACTATTATTGACATTTGCAATGGCCCGTCCTCCCTACAGGATGTCAAAAAAGGAATTAGAGAGAATGTCAGTATTAAGACTAATCATCTTGAAAAGTGGCGTGATTATTTGAAAAAAATTGATGACATAAAATTCCGTAAATCTGATTCGAAATTACAACTCAGAAATGTGCGGTGTATAAAAGGATTTAAAACGACTTTAAAATCACTAATAGATATTTGGAATCTCGTCCGAATTGAAGGTTTTAAATTTTTTAAATTTGCGCCAACTTAACCAAGATTCCTTGGAAAACCTTTTCGGTATTATACGCCAACACAGTGCAACAAACAAAAATCCAACCTGCACACATTTTACTGCCGCTCTAAAAACCACAATTCTATCAAAATTATCTGCGCCACATAGCCGTGATTCTAACTGTGAAGCTGATTCAAATTATTTCTTATTCGACTACGATAATATACAAACTAATACACCAACTGCAACCGTACCAAAAAAAAAAATATTACTACTGAATGCATTGAAAATATACCAGTGCTATCGTTGCCCGATTATTTAAACAATTTTCATGAAGAAGATTTATGTAATTTTGAAGAGCAACCTGTTGTATATGTGGATATTTGGCATCAAGTATAATATGTAATTTAAATTGTATGAATTGTAAAAAATCCATAGTGAATGAAAATCCTAATAATAATATATATAATTATATAGCATTGCGGGAGTGGTGGCAAGACAAAAAATCTTTAACCTACCCTAGTGTAGGCCTTTGTCACACTGTGCGTAAAGCAAAGGCAATTTTTACCAATTTTGATAATCTGTATATGAAATCTTTGAGTGCCATGTGTATTTTAGAGTTTACCGCTCAATGTGACTTTACATGGTTCACATGTAAAGATCATGGTGAATTAATTGAATTAATTATGAAAAAATTAAGTTTATTATTTATAAGACAGCACTGTAAAATTGTAAACAATAAATTTTCAAATGCGGAATAATTAATAAGAACTGAGAATGTTAACTTGTATCCGAGTTGAAGGCCCTCACCAGCGCTCACTTCATAAACCGGGCTAAGTTGTGAAAGCCAACTGCGGTTAACAACTAAAATATCGACAAGACAAAGAAACACAGATGACAGAAGATTATTTCGGCCACTTTTTATATTGCCGATTCCTATAACGAGCGGAAGATCTGCCCGCTTGTGTACAGCAATCTGTATTCATCAAAAATGAAGTGGAACGTCGTACGACTATTTCGCGATCTAAAGTAAACGACAACCCAGACGAGCCTATCCCAAAAGTAAACGACAACCCAGACGAGCCTATCCCAACAACCACCGATGAGGTCGTGTCGCTAGTCAAGGGTCTACATCCTAGGAAAGCCCTTGGTTCGGACGGTATCTTTAATATGCCATTTGCTTTTTATTGTTAGGATTAGCAATTCGTTTAACGTGTACTTATACTTTCTTATTTCATTATATACTACCCACGGAGCAAATACAAAGAGGAGCTGTTAGCTGTAATGAATATTTTCTATGAAACAATGCGTGTCATTTACAGGGGGTGAGGGGGGACGCTGCTAATGGAGAAAGTGAGACAAGTAATAGTACTTGTCTCACTCCCTCCTTTATGTCCATCTACCGGCTATTAGCACAACTACTAATTTCGTATATTGTATGCAGTTGAGCTATCTTGCATTAGATGTCAGTAAGTGTATGGTGTAACAGGGACGTACTCAGAATTTACCTCTATCAAGGAGTGCTATTTTTTTTTTATTTCAAAGATACAAACAAATCTTATTAGCTGTTTGCTCTATTCAAATACAAATGTTTATAATCAAATAATTCTGCATAGCGAATAGCTGTATGACTACTGTTTTTAACCGAAAATTTCTTTATAAGGCTTGTTAGCATTGTTCATAATGTTAATATTTTATGAAAAATCCATCTTTTCTTTACTGTCATTCTGATAAACTCAGAAGTTTAGAAACCTTTTTTTCTTCATATTTGTGTCCTTTCCATACGACCAAATAATACAATTATTTGTTTGGGTTTCTAACAAATTATCGAATGAAAGTAGTTGGACTTTTAGTAAATATGTTAGTTACACGGTATTATTTCCTTCCTTTTTGTCTTTTCCATATAAAAAAAGAATCAAACCACTCTATTAAAATAAGGCTTTATACAATTGATAATGCAACAATGGTGTCAATGAACAAGACATGTAAAAGAGTATTTCAAGCGAGCAGACCAGACCCCCCTGGTAGCAACCGTTTGATTGACGCACGGGCCATCTAAAACTTAGCCATGCCAAAGGTAACTTGAAGACCTTCGACGCCACCACCATTTTGAGTATTTTTGTGACGTGCTCAACCTCGTTAATCTTATCAAGAAATTGCATCGAGTGCAATTACATTATTAATAAATAAAGGAGAAAGGGTGACATTGGTTCCAATAATAAAAATGAAATACTCTTTTGCATCATATATTTCTTGAGCTATACCTAGTCTTGCCTTAAATACTGTAACAAAGAAAAACCTTTTTCTATTGCAAAAAATATTTATGACTTTTACATTGTTAGTTTAATACATAAATATAAAACAATTTAAAATATAAAAAGCTTGTTCGAAGTGGTTTCTATTGGTTGCAATACAGTCCTTTAAATCTTCATTGTTAAAATGAGAAGAACAAATCTTTGTATATTTCGTAAGAGTCCAGTTTTTCTATTAATTTTTGAAATCCATTGCTTCTAACATCGTCATTGGACGGTATTCTAAAACATACAAAATTTACAGTTTAATTATAATAGGTTCATTTAAAGTAGTGTAAAAAATATTTTTCTTTGATGAAAAATCCGAATGTTATAATTATATTCTAATTACGACCCTGGATTTTTGACACTTTTATAGTTCTTCATAGTTAACGACAGCTGGCGTGTTGCTTACAAAATAATTATTAACTATATATAAAACTCATATTTTTGTTGAGGTAAAAGGCTTTGGGTATAAATTTTAATACTCATGGTTATTAGTTATTACAATAATCTTAAATGTTTGAACTGTATGTGCTTTTGTTGTTCTAGGTCCTATTACGCAAAGTGGTGCCATCTAACGTAGAGTAAAATTATTTCTGAACATGATACCGTCAAAAGAACTTTCTAGAAATTATTTTGATAAATTATGAATAAATATACTTGCAAATGGAATGTGATTCTTTCCATAGCATCTGTACGTTTATTGGAGTAGTTTTTACATGATAAAACACAACACTTCATGGTTTTCTTCGTAATAACATAAAAATACACCAAAAATATAATTTTATGCACCGTACGAACACCGTCAGCGACGACAGAAGACTAATAGGCCACGCCTACTGTTGATGTTAACGTGATGACGTCAGGGCCTACTTGAGAATCACAGTGCACAGTTACTTAGGCCGTCTCCTCTTTGTATTTGCTCCGTGATACTACCGGTTTGTTTCGTAGAAATTTAATATGATTATGATAGTCAATATTTAAGAGTTGTATACTAAAACTATTACGTATATTAATCTTATTATCTTAAAATTATATTGTCTCCTAAAAACATTATATATATTTATAAATCTTCAGGATGTATGTATGTCACTGAACTCACCCTAAACGGTTGGACTGATTACAGCGAAATTCTTTGCATGATGTATTTATTATATTAAGATTGTACAAAAGTTGATTTAAAGGAATTTTTATTTTCCTTAGATTTGTACAAAACAGCACCTGTTGGATGGATGGATGTAAAAATATGATTTAAGTTTGTATAGTATAATTTTAAGAAAATTTTTATAAATAATTATTTCAAAGGTGAATTAATATGTTATTATAATATCTATAAGTTTTTGATGTATTTAGTAGTTAAAAGAAAAAGTAAAGAGTAGAAAGATATATGACAAAGTGAATAAAACTAAGTAATGATGAAATGGTTTTATTTATCGAGGGTTTAAAAATTATGAATAGTACGGATTTACTAGAGACCCGGGGTGTATCCCAAAAAAGTATCGATAATAAACTAATATCCCAGCACTACTATATCGTGCATGTTTATCGATATGTTCGCAGCACTAAAATATATAAAAACGTCAGTATGATGTTGCTAGGCAACAGATAATATACAGACTAGCCGACATATAACAAAAAAAAGTGATTTGTGTGGTTGGTAATACTTTGCTGCCGCGTTTAGCTGAAAGCGTCGTATGGAGTTCGGACTCTTAATACGTAGTGTTACATACTCTTTGGACTAATCTTGTATTCTACAGATATTTATATCTTGTGTTCTATATAGCCTTTTTTTAAAATTTATTTTAAGCTATTGCACAGACTTTTTGTCCGCGCTCTTTTTATGTTAAATTTAATTTTATGGTGGTTTGTTTACAAAATTAATTTTCTTGAAGTGGCTTTATAACAGTTGGCTAAAGCTTTAAGAGCGCAATTCATGTGTCATAGATGTTAAGTGACTGCATGTCTTTTTGGGGTTTCTTCTTGGCGCTGGTGGTCTTGTTATTTGTGAAACCCTTCTACTTGTAGATGTTGTTATCCTCTGTGATGCAGTTATGATGATAATGGTGTGATTTATTTCTTGTGTTGTGTTCGCCTGCTTTCTTTGAGTTTGTGGTGTTATATTTTGTTATGGGTTTAATTTGAATGTCTATTAGGTTCGTGGTGATTAACTCCATGCTTGTGTTGACTTCAGTTTATTGGGATAATAGACCAAGATCTTTCATTACCCTCTCGTCTCTATGTTTTAGCGCCATCTTCTTTATGTACTCCAGTATAGTGCCAGAATCCTGATCTATAGACTTCTTCATGAATTTCCAGATGGCATCTTCACGGGTGTCTGTGTAGCTTACTACACGATCCTGTACTTATACAGGATCTAGTAGGCCTGGATATGGCGACCACGGCATGTTGCATGCTGTTGTGTAATTTTTGCACCGAGTCTTGTCTGAATTATGAGGACGTTTGGTGCGCCGAGTCCCTGTGTCTCGTGGACGGTTCGCAGTTCGGAGCCCTCACCGGTGCCGTATCCCTTTTCCTTGAGGCTTTCTATAGACTTTTATATATAGGAGGTTGTACATTCCTACAACTCATTCATTCCATTTGGAATGAATGAGCCGTGGGATTGTATAACCTCCGAAAACAAGAATGACAAAGAGGACCCAAAAGCAAAGTCTAAAATTATCTTACTACATACACCATATCAACTATTTACATAGGTGCATGAAGCAAAAACTGACAAAGCAGTGTGGAAAAACTCGAAAAATTTTCGATAGCAAAGGATTGCCACGGTAGGTTGATCTGTTGAAAAAACTGATAACACTCCCGAATCATAGAATCAATATAGGATACAATTTAATCAATAGCGCATAAACTAAAAAATATTGGTTTCAGTTTAAATGATGAATTGCTGGATCCCTAGCTGATTAACCTTACGCTTATCAACTTATAATAATGGCCCTTGACAGCGAAATTCCATTTTCGTTTCAAAATAGGTAGCTCGTCTCAGCCGTAACACTGTTTTTATACCTGAGATAGAAAAACAATTGGTAAATACAAAATGGCCGATGTTTTCTAAGATTGCACCCCACACAACATAAAAAAAAATGATTAAAATAATCAAAAACCCGACTGTGTAAAAAGTCACCAAAACTACGTACATAATAAAAAAACTGAAAAGAAAAAAACAAGCACTTAGATGTCCGGTGGTCTAGAATTCCATAATATATTATTGAATAAATACTATTGCAGAAAATGAAATATATTTTAATAATAGAACATGACAACTGAACAGTGGGGATCCATTGAAAAATTAGATTTGCTGTCGAATAAAGGATCCCGACTGTTCAGTTGTCATGTTCTATTATTAAAATATATTTCATTTTCTGCAATAGTATTTATTCAATAATATGTTATGGAATTCTAGACCACCGGACATCTAAGTGCTTGTTTTTTTCTTTTCAGTTTTTTTATTATGTACGTAGTTTTGGTGACTTTTTACACAGTCGGGTTTTTGATTATTTTAATCATTTTTTTTTATTTTATACTTTTTAGTTATAAATACCTAGGTAGCTATAGTTATCTTATTTATTAATAAGTAGGTAAGTACCTAACTATATATAGTTTTTCGACTGAAGTAAAGTACAATATCGTTAGAAATGGGAGATGGGCGACTGCGTCAGACATTAGATACTTTAGGTAGGACTACCTATGGTATATTGGACAATATACCTACTAGATACTTCAATATATGTCCATCCACATCCAGTTATATGAATTTTTCGTCTTTTCATCGTAAATTTCTACTGTCTAAAAACCTATATGTGAGAAAGGTTGTTACGAAACTTTAAATCGATATAGATCCTAAACGGTCAATCAAATCGAAAAATGTTGAAAGAAAACTAATAATGATTTTTAAATACCTATTTAACGATACCCCACTCGATATAGTTTGTTGACTTTATTTTTTTTTATTTTCACAATATGGCATCCAGTAGTCGCCATATTAAATTTTCAATAACGTCATATCTTTAGTGACACTCGCCGGATTAAGAGGAATCAATTGACGTGCGAATCATAAAAATCGGCCCAGGCGTTTGGTATATATAGTGCTTCAAAGGAACATACAAACATACATACATACATACATACATACATAGACTGTTAAACACAATACCACTCCTTTGCAGTCGGGTAAAAAGAGAGGTATTCGAATACGAGGTATCCTTAAAGTTAAAACAAAATTTAAGACATCTTAGAGATTGGTGGGAAGAGTTTGGTTTGATGGAATGGTCAGCTGGAATAATATGTGTGGACGGAAGCCTGAAGCCACTATAGCACTAACAGGGTATTAGCTTTTTAAATCCGAACTGTAACGATTCTACAAACTGCTAAATGAATTAATGGAAAATACCATTTTCTGTCAAAAAATATCTTATTATCGAAAAATTCAATGATACCGAAATTTACCTAGCATGCGAAATCTGCTGAAGAACCGATTCTATTAATATTTGATAATCATGCCAGACACATTTGTCTGGCTTTCCATGGATTTTCTCTACCACCTTATACTTTTCACTGCATGCAGTCAGATCAACACAATGTTCATGTGTCCTTTTTTGACGATTTAAAGCATCATATAAAAAAATGCTAACTGAATGAATACTTTTCAAGAAGAGCTATTATCTTCTCCTAATACGACTTATTTTATCGCAAAAGCATTCTCAATTGTTGCCTCCAAAAGCAAGGGCGAAGCGGGGTTTAGATTAACAGGCAGATGAAGACTAAGACTTTAGCAGCTAAGGTCCTTGAATAAGAGACCATTATAGTATAAACCTTGCTAACTGTATTTCATAAGTAATTGCTGGAACTATTCGCCATTTCGGTACCAAAAGCTACTAGTGAGTTAGAACAAGATCAGCCTATTTTATGTACATTTATAGCGTTTTCCATAATTTCAGAAACAGCGACTTCATCATCGTTTCAAATTGAATGCAATCTAATGAACATCTGGGAACTTGCCGAGTAGCCAACATTTCATCCAGATAAGAAAGCTCTTTATTATAAAAAAGAACAAGAAAGAAAAACAGCTCACATTAATTTGACCTTCAATACCGATTCAAGACGCTCTGGTTTAGAAAAAACAAACAATGTCAAGAAAAAGAGGTGGTGAAGAAAAGCAAGCCAAAAAGGAGAGTGATAAGAAGGTTAAAAGTTATCACCTGCACTTCTTCGTTTTATTAATGACTTGTCATTTACAAACAAATTTGATTTGAATTGGACATGACTTATCCGTTTTCACTACTTATACAATAACATTAAAATTATTAAAATAATAAATAATCGCTGTAGTTTCTAAACACCAATTCACAAATTTATTGAAACATTTGAAGTTAAAGAGTTAGGTCAACATTAGCACGCCTTTTTTTTGGTGGCGGGCTATGGAGTAGTCACGCCCTGCTAATCCGGGGCAACAGAAGAAGCGGCGCGCGACCCATAGACCCGCCCTACATGTACCACTCCACTCTCCACGCCGTGCGAGTGGGCCACCGGAACCCGGTCTTTGTCTTTGGTGGCCCGCCCGGCGGTTTACCCTCACGGGTATCCTCTCGAGTCACCATTAGCATGCCTAACAAGTAATCAATTCATAGCAATACATGGTAAAATAACCAAATCATGAAATTCAACGCAACGTTTAAACGCACGCTTGATTCTGAAAACACCATGCATATTCTAATGCGGTCCTCGTTGTTAGTGTAAACAATCTTATTAGAAAACAGATGTTTGTTTATTCCAACGAATTTTTCTTTTGGTCAAAATTAGCATCCTTAGTAACCAAAACCTTAAGTTAGTGCTTTACCGTCCCAGATTTATATTGCCACTTCTACGTTTATTTACTGAAATAAGTTCAGCGTTTCCTTACTTAAAACAGATTAGACAGTCACATCTTGACTGTCTAATTATTAGAAGTTCAAAACTAGTAGTTCTAATTAAATATATGCTTATTTTTTTTGACTGCGCTATATTATTTCCATCTATCCAACCTTTGTAAGCCTATCAAGGTATATTGCTGTAAATAACCCTCCTCACGAAGCCTATATTGCTGTATATAACCCTCCTCACGAAAGTGCGAAAGTCGGGTGATTCTGACGTAACATGTACACTTCTTTTGAAACGAAGTTCCTTATCGCGCGCTACATGCTCTGAGTAGATGAGAGCAAGACCGAAAAAGTGTACTTTTGACTTTTTTCGAAACTTATTACTATAGTTATAGTCATGTCAAAACCGAATACACCGTCGCAGAAACAAACATAATTATGTCTCATTTTTTTCTCATTACAAACCAATTATGACTCACCATTATCCTACTCTAATCCCAATTAATTGGGGTCGATACAATATGTACTCTTCTTTCATAGTACATATTGTAGAAGTTATTGGCAAAAGTTTTATGACCGACCGCCTGCCAGACGTCAACCCTCCTTGGGAATGTAATTGTTGACCAAACGGCATCAGATGACGTTGGCTCAGGTCGTTATAAGGCTCTTAGTCGTCTTTTACGACATTCACGAGCAATGTAAGGGTTGGTAGTATTCGTAGTCGCTACCACACAATTATGACTGTGATTGAAAATTATCATTAAATCTATTTTAACTTCTATTTATTTTTATAGTATACAATTAATTTTTATATCTAAAATGAAATACATACATATACATATCATCACGCCATATCCCTTGCAGGGTAGGCAGAGAGAACAGAGTTGTTTCGGCGACTCTTGACTCCACCTTCTTTCAGTACGTGACCAATCTGGTCTAGTTAGGTGAGTCTCGGTCTCCCCCGGTACCTACATCCTTCCACTTTCGCATTGTATATCTTCTTAACCAGACGTTTGTCCGGCATTCTTTCCACATGTCTGAACCATCGGAGCATTCCCTTTCGCATCTTTACACCAATACTCTCTTTCATACCTACTCGCTCTCTTACATCGTCGCTGCGAATGCGGTCGATCAGCTTAACTCCACACATTATCCGTAGAGATCGCATTTCGACCGCATTAATTTAACTTTCATGCTCTTTTCTGCATACCCAACTCTCGCTTCCAAATTGTAATGTTGGGACAAGCACTGCGTTATGTATTGCTATACGTGCCTTCTGGCTGAGGTGGTGGCTACCGAGAAGTTGCCCCAACGCTCCATTCACTCTATTTCCCGCATTCACTCTTCGCTAAAATTAAAAATACATTATTAATAAAATTTATTCAGTTTTTATTGTTTAAGATTTATACAGTTCTTTTCTATTAGTTTTTAACTTAATTTGTCCCAGATCATTCCGTGTTTATTTTATCATTATTAATTGTATACACAATAAATATGTCATCATATATCCATCTCTTTTTGGGTCTCCCACGATTCTTACGCCTAAATATACGCTAATAAATATATCTTATCGTAAAAATTCCAATTGAACTTTTGATTTATTTTTTTATAATAAAAATTATACATGACTGAATAACAAATGTCTACTAAAAAGCTAAAGGAACTTTCTTCCGATCGAGGTTCATAAATCCCTCATATTTTTTTTATGCAACTTGTTATTTTTAGGATTAATGTCTGTAATAGCGACGCCCCATCAGCGGCAGAGCACCTATCGCAGTACGATGTTATACGTTGTTAAGAGTAGTTATATATTGTTAATTCACGGCAAACTATATAGTTTAAAATAAATTATACAAGTCTATATATTCTACATTAACATATCCTAGGGGATAAAAAAGCGAAATATAGTAGGTATATTGTTTTAATCATCAACGATAAAGTTAAAAAATAAATAACATTGGTTATAAAACGTCTCAGTCGTGCAATAAGTGAAAAGTCACATTTAACGTACCCGCTTGCCAATGTGAATTTTGTTGGAAAACTCAAAGTCGTTCTAACTTCTAACTATTTGTGGCTACAAGTCTTTCAGTACAAATCGCGAAAATTATTATTCTACGTATATTTATGACAATATAGAATTAAAAGTGGTGACCTATTCAGGGATAGATCCAGCTCATCTGTTACAAAAGTGTTAGCTGGGAAATTAAATAGGGGAATTTTTATTTCAATAAGAGCCCAAGTCAGGACACCTTTACACGGAGTATTCTGTATTATGAAGTAACCCTCCCCAGGAGAGAAATGAAAATCGCCATGCTTGGTAGTCTGATTGTTCATCGCAATTGGTATTATAAATTTTTGAGATAACTACTGTTGCCTATTTGCAGCTGTTTTTCTTTTCGACTACCACTTCAAATTAAGGGGTGGTGACACATTGTATCCTAGTCTAAAATGCACTGTTTGAAAGATGAATGTAGATACATGTACATACTTATATATCAGTATTTAACTTTATGATTACTATTGTTTTTTTTAATCCAATATCACAAGTAGACACATCGTGTTAAATAGTCACTGGCTGTATTTAAGTTGACATCTTATTTCACAGGACACTGCATAAAGGCATCGTTACGGTTATAGCTATGTAAATATCGCACAAGTAGTGATCCATTTTACTAGTAGCGCGTGGTGAAACTAATTTATAGTTTATTAATGCATGAGACTCAAGTTCCTTATCAATAAAATTTTTTTCGCTTAGTTGCCAATTATTTACGCGTTCAATTTTAAGCACTATGTATTTTTTTAGCTGTTAAATACATCTGCTTTTAAATCTCTTTGTTTTTGTAAAAGATGCCGCTGGCTACCTCATCCAACAGTTTACAGCAACGGAGGCTGGCGTATGGGTCCCTAACTCGCCGCCTTTCCTCTCTCCTATAACAATCGGAACCACTTGATTCCAGTGGGCCGTTTGGCGGGTTCCTCTTTTAAAGATCTCAGCATCGTATCATAACTACACAGATGGCGTAGTAGTCTAAGTAACGAGTTCCCATGCGTCGTGGGTTCAATTTTCACAATGTTTTTTGGGCAATCAATAAGTATTTGTTCAGATTTAAGGTATTGTGTTAATGATATATTTGTAAGTCTCCTGCGGCACAAGGATTTACTCCTTAGTGCGATTTATTGTTGTAAAAAGATCTTCCTACACTAGTAACTCAAACTTCAATAGTTAAGATTTTTATTCAACGAATAATAATATGTTTACTCTACACTTTAAACAATTGGAGCCAAAGGGTCAAAGCATCAATACCAGTAAAGTAAATATATGTGCATTATGTCGAACACCGAAAGGCTGACAATAGAGCACGTTTCTCCCTCTTTGCAATAAAGTCGTACGCCAACAACCGTATTTTATTGTGTACATAATCGAAAAGGATTACCGTTAACATTACATACGCTTTTTATGAAAAGAAAATAAACGTTTCATTGTTACGAATTACGATTTCCAACTTGCTTCAACAACTCACAAAAATGTAAATGTCTTTTTATTTTTTAAATGCTAAAAAGCGGTTTATTCCTACTAATAATATAAATGTGAATGTAATGTTATCGCCCATTGGAAGGTGGCGATTCAAGGAGTATGCTCTGGCAACATTAGCGTTACGGTTGAGTGGTTGAGATTCTGGCGGGAACTTTCGAAAGAAGAAGTCAGGTTTTTCGTAAAATATTTCAAAAAATACTTTTTAATTAGTAATTTCCTCATAAAATGGATGGGGAGGAGGACCCAGGTCCTGGTGGGGCCGGTCCACCCCCTGGAAAAAGAAAATTCACCGCTTTGGCTTCTGGGGGCGGTGATACAAGTGGAGGAATTTCGGAGGACCCCTATAGGCCTTTTTTAAAGACTGGATATAAAAGGCTTTACCCTGAAGGTACTCAGTATCAATCTTATCAGGTATTTGTGGAAAGTGTCAACATCAAGGAAAAAATAGGAAATAAAAGTCCAATATATTTAAACCACATATTTTCAGTTGATATAAAAGGAATACAGAGCATGCATAGAATAAACGCCAACAAAATTCTAGTACATTTTAACCAACACAATAATGCAAATAACTTCCTGCTTAATATAAGTTTTTTTAGAAAAGTATAATTTAAAGGATATTCCCAGCAAAAGAGATAGAAAAGACAGGTATCATAAGGTATGTGCCAACTAACATTTCAAACAAAGATCTATATACGAAATTATCATCCAAATTTGATATTATATCCATCAGAAGATTTACCAAGAAAATGGGATCTGAAAGGGTTCCATTACAAACTGTTAGTATTACATTTTTATCCAATGTTTTGCCTGATTCTGTACAATATGATTTATTCTCCTATAGGGTATTTGATTATATTCCTCCTTTGCTACAGTGTTTTAAATGTTTTAAATTTAACCACTCTGCTAAAATATGTAATAGTATCCAAAAGTGTTCAATTTGTGCTGGTGATCATATATATAAAGACTGCGATAATTCTGACTCGTTAAATTGCATTAACTGTGGTGGACCTCACCTTGCTATTTCTCGGGAATGTCCAATTAAAATTAAGAAAATTATTGATAAAAAAAATAAAATTTCCTATGCTGATGTAAGCAAATCTGTAATTAACGAAAAAGAATTTCCAGCCTTAAAAGTTAAGAAAGACAATTTTATACAAAAAAATGTTTCTAATGTAAATAAACCTTATGTAAAGCCACAAAGTTATGTAAATAAAACAAATACTGCATATGTACATGATAACAAAAATGAATTAGAACAAATTACCAATAATGAAATTATTTTAAATGCCATAGTAAAATCACTTGTACAGTTAGCAAATTCTGGGCAGGAACCAATAACTATTAGTAAAATAAAAGATGTTTTTCTTTCTAATTTAACTTAATATGGATAATAATAGTGATCACAATAGTCCTGTAGTCAAGACCTATATGACAATAGCACAGTTTAATATCCAGAGTGTCAACAATAAAAAACCTTTGCTAATTAACTTTCTATTTAACAATAACATAGATATTTGCTTATTAAATGAAACCTGGTTAAAAGAAGGAAGTAACTTTAGTGTTCCAGGATATGATATTACAAAACAGAATGGACCAAATGGCCATGGTGGAGTAGCAATTTTAATAAAAAATACTTTTAAATATAAGGTGGTTAATACCCCTTACTATGATTACCTACAAACTAGTGCAATTATTGTTAAAACAGGCATAGGCAATTTATCTTTGTTATGCGCGTACAGTCCCCCCCGGGGTGGGCGTTTTAAGTTTAGAAAATTAAAGAATATTATTGATAATTTGCCTAAACCAGTTATGCTTTCAGGTGATCTTAATGCACATCATGTTGCCTTTGGGTGTTTGTCAACAAACTCCAGGGGTAGTGATTTATATAACTTGTTAGATGAATGTGATCTATGTATTCTTAATACAGGTTTACCAACAACAGTAGGTACAATTAATCATAATCCTTCTGCTATTGATATCTCATGCATAAGTCCCACAGTAGCTCCTTATTGTGAATGGAAAGTTGATGATGACCCAATGGGCAGTTATCACTTCCCTACCATAACCAATATCCAGACATCCATAGAAAAATATATAGAAGGGCCTCCAGTTGAACGTTTTGTTAGGAGGCCGACCCCGATTGTCTTTTTAAAAAAACTACAAAATTATGAAGTACCTAATTTATTTCGGTGACTGATGTTACACTACTTGTTCACTGACTTCTGAACCCTAATATGAATGTGCGGAATGTTGGACCGCTAGTCCCGGCGCTCTGAGTCTAACTGAACTTGAAAAATATGGAAACGCTAATTATATATGCACTTGTGACGTAAAAACAATGGAAGGAGTGCATGTAGATGTGGCGTGCTTAATAAGCATTTATGCCTTATAAAATGGGATATAACAGTTTCATATACAAGCAAGCTGACTGGTCCAAATACCATTCTGAAAGTAAAGATGTATTTGATAATTTTAATTTTGATGTAGAATCCTCCATAATAGCTTATAATAATTTCTGTGACATCCTTAACAAACTAAAGCTGGAATGTATATCCAAAATTACAAATAAAACACCACATATGATAAAAAGCCCCGTTCCTTGGTGGGATAATGAATGTTCTGTTGCAGTTAGCAAAAGCAAATTGGCATTAAAATATTATAGACTTTATCCTACAATACAGAACTATATTGAATATAAAAAAGCTGATGCTATAAAAAAGAAATTAATTAAGGAGAAAAAGAAATTAGGTTGGAAACTGTTATGTGAATCATTTAATAGATACACACCTGTTAGCATAATTTGGAACTATATCCGTAGCTTCAAACGGATAACACATAGAAAGGCTCCAAAAAATGATGAGTGGATCCCTTCATTTCTTAATAAGTACGCACCAAACTCTCCACCTGAAAAGGAATTAGACAAAAACAAATTAAATCATTTTTTTCATATGCCTGGCAACATTAACAGTTACTTTCTTTCCAATCCATTTACCATGCAGGAATTTACAATAGCACTTAAATCTAGAAAAGATACTTCACCAGGTCTTGATGACATACCATATAAGTTAATAAGTAACCTCCATCCAAAAGCTCAAACTGTTCTGCTTAAAATATATAACCTTCTATGGCTATCAGAAACTATCCCTGAAAGTTGGAAAACTCAATGTATTATTCCCATACTTAAACCAGATAAGCCTGAGAATGACTGTAATTCATACAGACCAATTTCACTGTCATCATGTGTAGGTAAGTTATTTGAATGCATGTTAAAACTCAGATTAGAATACTATAGTGAAAGAAATAATATTTTACCTGTACAACAGTTCGGTTTCCGGAGAGGTAAGAGTGCCAGTGAGAGTTTTACATCTCTTATTGCAGATATAAAACATTGTTTTCATAGTCATACAAATACAGTGTGTGCTTTTCTAGATGTCAAGGGCGCTTTTGATAATGTAAATCCTCTAGTATTAATTGAGATTCTCAATGATGTTGGAGTACCAGGTAAAGTGTGTAAATGGATATTCACATTTCTTTACGAGAGAACAATGTATATTAAGTTTAATAACACATTACATGGGCCTAGGCTTGTATATAAAGGAACCATGCAAGGGGCGGTGATATCCCCATTATTGTATAATTTGTATACTTCACAAATCAATAGATATTTAATAGATCCCTCTGTTAAGTGTCTATTATTTGCTGATGACATAGTTCAAATCAAATCAAATCAAATCATTTATTTTGCATAAGCCCCATAGGGGCACTTACATATTGTCAATTTTACATTGTTTTTTTATAATTAAATTTAATTAATCTACCACCGGATCGGAAAGCAGCCACATACTGAGAAGATCCGGCAAGAAACTCAGTGGGCACGTCATTTTTTTTTATTATATTTTTCACAAAAGCGTTTGGTTACATGTTTAATTTATGTTAGCTCCAGTGATATGCCCTTCGAGTAAAGATTCATTTTTAAAATTTTGTATATAATACAAAATTAAACTAAGAATATTTATAAAACAAAAAAGAAAGAAAGAAAAATGGCTGGACCAGTTCCCACAAGCGGCACCCGATCACGAGTTAACTATTAGAGCAGCCATCACGCCCCTCAACCACATTGGAGGGAAGGGAGAGACCCGCTCCACGTAGCTACCGCAAGCAGAGACCTTTTCAGTGAGCATGACCACACCATAATCTATAAATTTGAAACAGATAGCTTGGATAATTAAATACATAACTCGTTAGGCAAAACACGCTACACTGTACAATTAAGATAATACAAATAATACAAAAGTAAGTGATAAACATTAAAAGGGCAATTGCTGAGAGAGGAGCTGCTCATAACCATTCCGTATTATCATTTAGATAATCCGAAATGCTGTAATATCCTTTTCTGCACAGTCTGTTTTTGATAGCCTTTTTGAACTTATTCATTGGCATATCTCGGATATCTTTAGGCAGTTTATTGTAAAAGCGTATACATTGCCCCATGAAAGACCTACTAATTTTTTGTAGGCGAGTATGATAGATAACTAGATTATCCTTATTTCTAGTGTTCACACGGTGTATATCACTATATTTATCAAATTCATTAATATTTTTTTTTACATATAGTATGTTTTCGAATATGAATTGTGATACAACGGTTAGAATGTTTATTTCCCTAAATTTTTCTCTCAGTGAAGCTCTTGGCCCTAGATTATAAATCGCGCGGACAGCCCGTTTTTGAAGAACAAAGATGTTTTTCAAATCTGCAGAGCAACCCCAAAGCAGAATGCCATAAGACATAAGACTATGGAAGTAGGCGAAATAAACAATTCTAGCCGTTTCAATATCGGTTAACATTCGAATTTTTTTTACCGCATAAGCCGCTGAGCTTAGCCTACTTGATAATTTTTCAATCTGAGGACCCCAATGGAGTTTAGTATCGATGGTAATACCCAAAAACGCCGTGGACTCCACAAGCTCTAGGGCCACACCATTCATTTGAACATTGGTTTCCACTAGTCTCACATTAGGTGTGGTGAATTTAATACATTTGGTTTTCTTTTCATTAAGAACCAAGTTGTTTGTACTGAACCAATGAACAACATTTGACAGAGCGTTGTTCACATCGTCATAATTAATCATTTGTCTTTTAATTTTAAACAATAAGGAGGTATCATCTGCGAACAACACTATGTTTTGGTTATCCCCTACATAATAAGGTAAGTCATTAATATATACAAGGAACAGAAATGGCCCCAGAATGGATCCCTGTGGAACGCCCATTTTTATAACAGAACCAGATGATCGTACACCATTAACATCGACCCTCTGAATTCTGTTGCACAAATATGATGTTAAAAGTTCGAGAGCCTTATTCCTGATCCCATAGTGGGATAATTTCTTGACGAGAATTTCATGGTGTACACAATCAAACGCCTTGGATAAATCGCAAAATATACCTAAAGCATCATGCGATTTCTCCCAGGCTGTAAAGATATTTTTTAATAATTCTACACCCGCATCAGTAGTAGAGCAATTCTTAGTGAAGCCAAATTGCTGTTTGTGAAATATATCATGTCTCTTAAAATGATGTAACATTTGACTCAGCATAAGTCTTTCAAAAACTTTACTAAGTGTGGGTAGTATGGAAATTGGTCGAAAATTATTAAGATCAGACATACTACCCGCTTTGAACAAGGGAATCACTCTACTAATTTTCATGAGATCAGGAAATACGCCTCGAGCAACACAACCATTAAACACAGATGCCAGATGGGGGGCAATAATATCAATTATAGAATTTACTGTCTTTACAGAAAAGCCCCATAAATCAGCTGTCTTCTTAACATTAAGATTTTTAAAAGAGTTTATGATATCATTCCTACTGACATCTGAGAACTCAAAGGATGTGTCGCATTTTACAATACACTGTTTCAAGAGTGACTCGGCTAAAATAGGAGAACACATCAATGATTTAGTTGTCAGTAAAGGAATATTACTGAAATATTTTTCAAATTCGGTTGCCACTTCTTCGTCCGCACATATATTTTTATCATCAATAATTAAATTGAAGTCCTTCTTCCGTACAGTATTTCTACCAGTTTCACTATTAATCACGTTCCAAGTCATTTTAATTACATCACTAGATCGTTTGATTTTATTTCTCATATAAATTGCTTTAGCAGAGGAACAGGCACGTTTGAATATTTTAGAATATTTTTTTACATATTCTAGGAACACTGGACTATGGTTATAAGACTTTTCGTCATAAAGATCATATAACCTTCGTCTACTCTTGTAGATACCACAAGTTGCCCATTCACTAAAGCCAGCAGGTACTCCAATTGTTACAGTTTTAGGTTTAAATATTTTACTAAATTCATCATCAATTATGTGAAATAGGGATGTATACAATTCATTGGGGTTATCATGAAAAGGCAATAGTGGTATTTTTATACTCAAATTGTGTCTAAAGTGCTCTAAGCGGCTGACATTAATAGGAACAAAGGTAATGCATTCTCGTGGAATCCTATTAGTTCTAGGAAGTACAACAAGTTGTCCGCAGTGATCTGATTCTAATGTGTTTATAATGGATTTACTAATCAGTTTAGCATTTATAAAAATATTATCTATACAAGTTGCACTCCCAGCAGTTATCCTAGTAGGTTCCAGGAAAGCATTATATAAGTTATAAGAATTCATTAAATTTTTAAATTTTTGTGTTATATTATTATTGTCTAATAAATTAATGTTAAAATCCCCGCAAACAGCAACTGTTTTATTTGAGGCCGAGGTTTTGAGTAAGATATCTTCCATTAATTTCTCAAAATCATCATATGGGGAGCATGGGGGTCTGTATACGCATACAACTATGAACTGCTCAGACTCAACACAAGCAATTTCAATAACACGTTCAACAGACAATCTTACAATATCTTTTCTTTCCTTAGATTTAATTAAGTTATTTAAAATTATTAAAGAACCACCTCGTATCATATTGGTTCTGTTGAACGAGCTAACAACCTGGTGATTGGGAAAATTGAACATTAATTGGTTGCCTTTAAGCCAGTGTTCAGTAATGCAGAGAAAATCTATATGGCAACCATTCAAAAATAATTCAATCTCCAAATCTTTACCTAACATACCTTGAATATTTTGATGTACCAGACTAATTGACTTATATGTATTGTTATGGCTATTTTTAAAGCAAGAGGAATTCTCTATTGTCTTATTGAGTAATTTAAATGAATGTCATTATTTCCACAATTGGAAATGTTACAATTTAAATTAGTGATGTCAATATTATTTTGCTCAATAAAAGCAACATTTTTAGCCAAATTCTTGGCTGATGTAAAAAAAAAATAAGATAGCGAATCAGCTATCAAATTCTTAAAATATTTTGAAAGATAACAACTATCTTTTGTCATAAAAAAATTCTTATTAACATAACTGTTAATGTCAATAACATGCATTTTATTTTCTAAAATATAATTTGTTTTTGTTTTACTATTATGTAATGTCAAATTTAAATTATAGATGGATTCATTTTCCATCTGTGTCAAACATGTCCTGTAAGGAAATGTGAACATAACAATTTTGTCTACATTTAATAAATTACTAAGTTTACAGTTATATTGTAATAATTGTTTCTTGCTCACATTTACTTTATTTCCTACAAGTATTAATAATGTACTACCAGGACTAAACTTATAATTAAATATTTTTTGCATTATATCATGGTAAGACAACCCCGGCGAACAGTTATTAACAATTGAATGTCCTTTATGTGATAAAAGAACACCCATATTTTTACCAATTTCATCACTAAACATGACAGTTGTGCTTTTAACACCTATATTTTGCAATTTATTTAAAGGTATGTGTGTAGTGGCTGTCCGCAGGGAACCGTTAGTGAAATATGAAGTATCAGAGCTTACAATAGTTTGCTCAGTTAATTGCTCAGACATATGTATATGAGAGGAATGTTCTAAAGATTTACAATTACTTACATTACTGGCTGATTCCTTACCCTTAGAACTAGAATATTTAATTGTCATAGCTTCCAATTTTTCTTGAAGACAGTTAATTTGTAATTGGAAGTTATGAACGTCACTTTTGTGTTGTGTAGTTTTATTTTCTAACTTACTTACATAAAAATCAAGTTTCTCAATCAGATGTAATCGTTCTCTATTCCATTTAACATTTTTAATGAAAAACTTGTGCTTTTTAACCAGGTTTTGTGTTTTCCTTATATATTTATTTATTCTGACAATTAAAACTGACAAAGTTGTATATACTGTAAATAAAAATGTAAATAATGGCATAAAATCTCTTAACAATGGGCTTAACTAAATCCATAGATTTTATAATTATCTTAGATTAGATATTAATGTAAATAAAAGTGGAGCTATGATTTTTAGTAAAAAAGTAGGTGAATTGGAACACTTTAATCCTATCATATATAACAATAATCCATTGATTTGGTTAACTAATCAAAAATTTCTAGGTGTATGTTTAGATACAAAGCTAAAATTTGAAAACCATATCAACTATATTATTAAAAATGCCTCAAAGTCCCTTAATATTTTGCGCTCATTAGCTGGAGTCCATTGGGGCTCTGATCCAAAAACATTATCTATGTTATATAAAAGCCTTATTAGGAGTCATTTTGACTATAGCGCTTTAGCCTATATGAACACAAATGTGACTTACCTCAGAAAATTAGACACAATACAAAATAAAGCACTTAGAATTATATCAGGAGCTATGTGCTCTACACCCATAAATGCAATGGAATCAGAAACTAATATAGTGCCCCTGAAAATTAGACGAATACAAATAGCTAACAAGTTCTGTCTTAAATTGTTAGCTACTAATAATACTTTTTTAATAAATAGAATTCTACCTAGTCAAAATCTGCCCACAAATTTGATGAATAATATTAATATTAATGCTTCTCAGTTGATATCTGAACATATCCCAGAAATGTTAGCTATATTGTTAAACATAAAATCACTTTGTAAAAATATGTACTTTTCCAACAGTCTACCTTTTTATAAAATAGATTTTGAATGTATAGCCAAAAAGTTAACTAAAAGTGATACACAGAAGATTGATAATAAAATAGAATTTTTAGAGTATTTAAATAACCAACCATATGTTTACAAAGTGTATACTGATGGATCAAAAGAAATGAATAGGGTTACATCAGCATATTATGATCCACAATCAAACATAACAAAATGTTTTAAGATAGACCCATTATGTAGCATATTTACAGCTGAATGCTATGCAATCTATAGAGCATTATTGTATATACAAACTGTAAATAGTGTCCATTTTTTAATTGTATCAGATAGTTTAAGTTGCTTGCTAGCTTTAGATAACATTTCAATGAGACCAAACTTAAATTACCGTATATTTGATATTATACAAATAATATTAGAACTAAATGTTAGAGGCAAAACAGTTGGATTTAAATGGGTTCCTTCACACAGTGGCATTTCGCCTGGAAACGAAATTGTAGACAAGGCAACTAGAGACACTTATGATGAAGATCACAGCACTTTGCTAAAAATTCCATTCACTGACTATGAAGAGAAATTGAAGAAAGACTTGAATATTTTATGGCACAATTACTGGCAAATTATAAGTAGTAGTAAAGGAAGTTGGTATACTAAAATCCAAGAATCCCCGCCGCCTTCACCTTGGTACAATTCATATAAAAATGCAGGTCATAGAAATTTCATAACCACAATAAATCGATTAAGATTTGGTCACAGTAAAATACCAGCCCATTTAGCTAAATTGAAAATAATCACCAACTCAGAAGCAAAATGTAACCGTTGCATAAATCAGAGTGTCGATATCGAACATGTCGTTATGAGGTGTCAGAAATTTAAAATAGAGCGTTTGCTGTTAGTGTCCGAACTTAACCAAATATGTGATAGTGAAAATAAGGGTATGCCTACGAATGTGCAAGAGATATTAAGGGAACCATTATTTTTCAAAACTTTATTTAATTTTATAAATAATACAATAGGTGAAATATAATTCTGTAAAGTAAAATGTAAATAAGATAGGCTTAAAGGACTTGTATCCATAGCCGTTAATAAATTAAAAAAAAAAAAAAAAGGTTGAGTGGTTTCGTGGCGAAAACGGGTATAAATAGCGGTTACAGACGCGTAGACGGGATTCTGTTGTGATATCTAATCTGTGGTAGAAAGTCTGTTAATAAGTTATATGTAGTTATAAATGTTTAAGTGTGTATCTATGTCATTTGTTTGTTGAACTCTTATATCAGAAGTGCTCTGAAATTCTGAATCACTGCCCACACAAAATCCACCGTGCTCCATTCTGCAAGGATACATGTAGCGGGTAACGTACAAAAATATTTGCTAAATATTGTAAAGTGATTTTGGATGTCCCGGTATTTATTCACTGTATGTTTATATAAAATACGTAAAGGTGATAATTGTATTGTAAAATATGTAAGTGTGATGATTGTATGTTAAAATACAGGATTTATTTTGGAATGGTGTATGTAAAGGGATAATCTGAAACCATAGGTAGCGCGTACCACTAACAAGTGTAATCATGAGCAGGTTATATTGTAAAATTAGCGTTGGATTGTAACGTTTAGTGAAGACCGTGCCGTATGTTCCTTTGTATACAAAAATTAAACTAGTTTTGTTGAGTATCATAACTAGGGAATGATAATGAATGCATATATAAAATAACTGTTCTGCGATTTAGGAATTCTTATGCTACCCTCGCATGTAAATAAAGTTAGAAGCGTATGTTTTCTCACGGTATACATACCTATATAGTAAGATAATGACAACGCATTGAACATAGCTCATCTTAATGTGATACAAATCTATTAGTGAAAGGTAAAATAATAGTGTATTAACCAAACCGAATAAGTTTCAGTATGTCAAAAGTGCAGTCGGATGAACCATGTATCTGCGTATGATACCGCTGTGGCTGCAGAAGGTTACTTGTGACACAAAGTTGATCGATCTGAAGTGGATAGGTGCGACCGTCCAACATGTGGTGAGATCTATCCATTGTACGATTATGGTAAAAATGCTGAGATTAGTTTATGGACAAAGTGTACATGTCGGTAAAGGCACGATGCAAAAGTGATACTGCATAAATGCCTTAGAAATGCTGAGATTAATTAATGGACAAAGTGTATATGTCGGTAAAGGCGCGATGCAAAAGAGGTACTGCATAAATGCCTAAGTTAAGCATATGCACTGCGTCTTACTATTTTGTATAAAATCGTAAAATGGTCTTCTGTATGACGACGTAGTAGTAACATGAGTGATTAAACGTTGTGGGTATTCATATGCTGTAAATTAGCCCAACTAGCTCACCATGTTAACGGGTAGATTGCTTGGTATTTACTTGAAACAATAATTGGCAAGTGTTATGAAAACTATTGTAGTGGTAATACAAAACTATTCATCTAATGAACATCATTCAGTTCAAGCCACTCTCAAACTGTTTGTGTACCTACACAATGCTTGCTGGACGGACTGTGCATATGTACCTGCGTGTGCATGGTCTGTTTAGTAGGCATTGCAATAGAGATTCCAAAAATTGGAAGGTATACTATGACAATAGTCTGTTGATCTATTGAAACATTGTAAGTGATAAGTATGTTTACCGATAATAGGATGACACTGTATTCTTGGGGTATTTACTGTTAATTGTACATGTAAAAGGGCCATGTATTCCCAGAGATGAAAAAAGGTCTTCAAACCCATGACATAAAACAGGCATTATGTACCAGCCCTGGAACTTCTAATGTTGTCAAAGTAATCGTCGAGATTATCTGACGACCATGCTTCACGAGTAATTTATTATTGATGACATCGTGTTAGTCGCTAAAAGTCAGGTGTGGCCGAGCTAAAAGAGTGTTATATGTTATGACACGGATGATGGACTAAAATTGGTATTGGTATATATAATCTCAGGATTCGTCTAATGCTCTTGCCTCGGATAAGTGAACTGTGAGTGGTTATCTCGTCGGACAATGTATTAAGGAGAATTGTCTTAATGTTGTCAGTTTGTGTTGAAAGGTAACTAGGGTTGGCCAAAGGCATCGCCTAGGGAAAACACAAACTGTGATCACATTGATGAGTGGCTATCTTGCTTGTTCATTTTCCGACGGCTTTGTTTGTATACATTATTGAAGGTAGCCGATTTAATGTTTTCTTTAATTCACGGTTAATGCTCTTGCTTCGGACAATTGAACAGTAGGTGATTGCCTCGTCAGACAATGTATCAAAGGAATAATTGTCTTAATGTTGTCAGTTGTGCTAAGATGCAACTAGGGTTGGCCAAAGGCATCGCCTAGAGGAAAATGCAAACTGTGATCACATTGATGAGAGTAATACTGGTTCAATTGCCGAATGTTTTGCTTGTAATCCAATAATGTATACAGATAGTCGAACAAAGTTGGCAGATTAGGTCTTGAGCTGGCCGCCGATGGAATAGCTCAAGAGGCTGTTTGCATCTTTGGTCGATTTCCATGATATAAACTAATAGTTTGGTAAGATTTGGAAGATAATGGCCTTGGATAAGGCGTGTCTTTAACGCTTGTCACAAAGTATCCACGAGTTGCAGAATACTGACATAATTTTGTGTACGTTGTTTGTCCTCAGCAATCGCATCAGACTATCATGGCATCCAGGGACGAATGCCATCACAGGACGGCCGGATGTGTCACCCCTCGAAAGGTGGCGATTACGAGAGTTACCAAGATTGAAAGATAAGACATTGTTAACGATGGTTTACGATTTTGTATTATTTCATTATTTGTATATTATGATGGTTTACGAATGCTATGTGGTATTAGTTATGAATACTATCGGCCTTCGCTTTGCTCATGGAAACCTCAAACGCATTATACGAGTCTTATGTTAACTTGGGCCAACACACGTGATGTCGTTTGGTCAACAATTACACTCCTAGAGAGGGTTGACGTCAGGCAGGTGGCCGATCGTAGAACTGCTGCCAATAACTTTTGCAATATGTACGATGGAGGAGAAATGCATATTGCTTCGACCCCAAGTAATTTGGATAAGAGCGGAAAATGATGATTGTTTATAATTTTGTTCTCAGCAAGCGCAGTGGACTATCACGGCATCCAGGGACGGATGCAGCCACAGGACGGCCGGATGTTATCGCCCATTGGAAGGTGGCGATTCAAGGAGTATGCTCTGGCAACATTAGCGTTACGGTTGAGTGGTTTCGTGGCGAAAACGGGTATAAATAGCGGTTACAGACGCGTAGACGGGATTCTGTTGTGATATCTAATCTGTGGTAGAAAGTCTGTTAATAAGTTATATGTAGTTATAAATGTTTAAGTGTGTATCTATGTCATTTGTTTGTTGAACTCTTATAGTAAATTCGTTTGTTACGCTTTGACGCCAAAACTACTTAACCAATTATCATGAAACTTTGTACACATAGTCTTCGAGGTATTAGAAAGGACAGGATACTTATTATTAAAAAACGTTTTTTTACAGAGGGTAAAAAAAAATATTTTGGCAGGCAACGCGAGCAAAGCCGCGGGTAAAAGTTATGTATATAAAAAATCTCAAAGCTTCTATGATTTAGTGTCCAACAGAAAATGTATGGTAAATGTCATGAATATTACCAAACCTAATATTGTTCGTAGATGTTGTGGAAGTTGACTAAAAACTGTACACCAACTTGCGGCGATTCACACTAGTGTCATGTAATTTACGATTGCATTATATATATACGAAGCCACCAAATAACTTTCTTTTTTCAAATTAACCACATCTGCTTTACTTATTTAAGATACCGTAACTAGTTCAATACTACACTCAAATTTTACTTCTTGTCGCTATTATAGGACAAGAAGTTAGGAGATATTATTACACTATCTTAGTTCGAATATTTGATAATTTTCTTTTTCTATTACACATGTATAAAAAAAACATTGAGATTACGCTTATTTTTTTAGTAGTACTCTTATAATTCTCCTCTCCGCCCATATTAAATGAGGCACCGTTCGGCAGATTGCCCTAACCTTGCAGATGTGCCAGCAAATCAACGAGACACCATATTTACCGAGCATGACAGATCCGGAAACCTAAAAGAATTATAAGTAAGTTTTCGATACAATCCATCTTTCCTTTGAACTTACTCATTTAAACTGAAAAGAAAATTATCGTGCAAAATAGCTTGTAATTATTACAATCATCATCATCACCTCAACTCATACGGGATGGAAATTGACCTACTATACCAAGGTCAAACGTATTGGTATAGGGTTTTGTTTCGAGTTTTTATCCTCTTGCATAGATATTATTTGCGATTTATATCCCTTAGTCGGCTTACGATCACCCAAGAGTAAGGTAGGGGGTGGTAAATTGTATTCTTACTCCGTCACCACACGGGTAGATTACAATGTGGTTGGTTATACCCTTAATAGTTGTCATGGACGCACAAAAAAAAAGCTAATTAGTGTCTCACTCATTATAATTTCAATACTAAAAAGTAATAATCTCGGAATATGATCCACTAAAACTACAGGAACCAATATTAACAGAATTTGTTCATATATTATTTTGCAGTTGTCTATAAAATCCTAACCTAATTATATGTTGAATTCGGACGTAAACATCACGCTATATCTATTAAATAGAATTAATTACGCTTCGCCGTTCTTGAACCTACGCAATTCATGCCAGCTGCAGCTCTCACTCTCGTGGCAGTGACAGTGGCCATATGTTCTGCATAAGTTTACCATGGTTCGTTTACTACTGTATTATTTTGCAAACAATATTATTCTTTTAAAAAAAATACTTCTATGTCTCTTGTAACCATCTTATCGTTCTCATCTTTATCCCGACGTGAACGTAAAATAACTTAATGCAAATGGATGAGCTCTCGGCAAAATTGTGTAAGCACAATAAGTTAAATCCTGAGAAATGAGCTCGCCGGAACAGCCAGTTACTTTGAAATGAATGCATTCCTTGTAATCTGCAACTACGATGTATTTTAATTACTTAACTTTGGTGTACATAATATATTTAGAAAAATGGACTCACAGCTAAAATATCTTATTGAAAGCACCAAACAGGACTTTTAATAGCAAATATTGACAAGTAGATTTTAATAGTCCTATAGAGTCATCATCATTTTCCTTCTCTTATCCCAATTACTTGGGGTCGATACAATATGACTCCTTTTTCTACATATTGCAAAAGTAATTGGCAATAGTTTTATGATCAGCCGCCTGCCAGACGTCAACCCCCCTTGGTAATGTAATTGTTAACCAAACGGCATCAGATAGAGTTGGCCCAGGTCGTTATAAAGCTCTTAGTCGTCTATTACGACATCCACGACCAAAGTAAGGGTTGCTAGTATGCGTAGCCGCTACCACATGGACTATAGAGTATATATAGTATAATAGTCTTATAGAGTATATATAGTGTAATAGTCCGTGCTTGGGAGTATAATAGTCTATAATGTTTATTTATAAACCTTTTAGGTTTATTATAAACAA
Organism: Lymantria monacha; assembly: GCA_905163515.2. Classification (NCBI taxonomy): domain Eukaryota; kingdom Metazoa; phylum Arthropoda; class Insecta; order Lepidoptera; family Erebidae; genus Lymantria; species Lymantria monacha. Next base: position 15,947,247 of record LR991083.1, read on the forward strand.
TTCTATAATTCGATCGGCCTTTTATTTTAAATAGTTAGGCAGAATATCATTTTACCACAGAGGGATAATGATATTCTAGGATTAGACTCCTAAGCACGGATTTCATAATATTTCGAGAATATTATTGAAGTAAAACTTCTTTATCGACGTATGGGAGAAAAAAAAAATTGTAACGTTTTTCTGTTACGCGTCATCTTTATTTCTAAGTCATATTTTCCGTTACGCGCCATATTTATTTTGAAGTGAAACTTCTTTGCGCGCATGAGAGAGAGAGAGCTTGTAAAAATATAAAAGCACGCTACGCAAATCTTACCTACCTACAAAAGGCAGATCTCACGATCTGCCTTTTATGAGAATAAAGTACCTACATTCGTTAATGAAAATAAAAAAAAGTACTTTCTTTCAAAATAGTCTTCTTATACAATTAAATGTGTATAAAATTTTAACAAAAAAGTATATCGGACTGCAATGTATATATACACACACACTATATATACACACGATTTTACATAAACAAAAAAAAACAATTTACTAAAAAAAATACCAAGCTAAGCTCGTTCGTTTTATTCTGAAATGATGCGTAATACTTACAAGATACTTTGGTGTACCTTTTGACCAATAACACTATGTAATTGTTGTTGTAAAAACACGCTATGGTTATAGGTTTCTTAGAAGGGTCTACTGCCTCTGTATGAAAGTACTGGGTGGTGACACATGTTAATCCATCACCATACAAGTGATATTCGATAACTTAAATAGTTATTTTACATACATACATACATACCATCACGCCATGTCCTTTACAGGGTAGGCAGAAAGAGCAGAGTGCCAGAGAACTCTATTCTTGCATACTTCACTCGCTTCCTCAACATTCATAATTCTCTTCATACACGCTCGCCGGTTTCGGAGACTCTTGACTCCACCTTCCTTCAGTACATGACCGATCTGGTCTAGGTAGGTTAGTCTCGGTCTCCCCCGGTACCTACATCTTTCCATTTTCGCAATGTATATCTTCTTAACCAAACGTTCGTTCGGCATTCTTGCCACATGTCCGAACCATCGGAACATTCCCTTTCGCATCTTTACACCAATACTCTCTTTTATACCTACTCGCTCTCTTACGTCGTCGTTACGAATGCGATCGATCAGCCTAACTCCACAGATTTTCCGTAGAGATCGCATTTCGACCGCATTAATTTTACTTTCATACTCTTTTCTGCATACCTAACTCTCGCTTCCATACAGTAATGTTGCGACAAGCTCTGCGTTATGTATTGCTACCCGTGCCTTCTGGCTGAGGTGGTGGCCACCGAGAAGTTGCTCCAAAGCTCCGTTCACTCTATTCCCGCATTCACTCTTCGCTCTATATCTGTAGTGTACCTTTCATCTCGCCTAAATCCACATCCAAGATATACAAATTCATCCACTTGCTTTAGTACATTATTAACTATTGTTACTCTTACATCTGTTCTGGCTTCATCTCTTTCAAAGACCATTATTTTGGTTTTGCTTACATTCACGCGTAGACCCCTTTTCTTACAATCTTCTGTCATTGTGTCGACTAGGATCTGCAGGTCAGTCGCTGACTGTGCCAGCAGGACAGCATCGTCTGCATAAAGCAGAGCAGTGACCACTGAGTCGCCCATCTGGACTCCCACATTCATATCGTTCAACCTTTGGAGACATTTATCCAGATATATAATAAACAGTCTGGCTGACAGAACGCACCCCTGTTTAATGCCGATATTGACGTCAAACCAATGCGACATTCCATCATCCAGCCGCACACAGGCTCTACAGCCCATGTAACTGGACTGCACAGCCTGCAGCAGTTTACCGTTAATACCATACTCCGGTAAAATGTCCCAAATTTCCTTTCGTACAACCGTGTCAAATGCTCTCTCCAGATCCACAAAACTGCAGAAAACCCTCTGACCTAGAGCCAGATGCTTCTCCACAATGTTGCGCAGAGAGAACTTTTGATCCATGTATCCCCTTCCACTCCTGAAACCTCCTTGTGTCTCGCACAGTAAACCATAGGACACCATCCTCATTCTCCTTTCAATAATTTTACCGTAGAATTTTGCTGCCAAACTGGTCAAACTTATGGCTCTGTAATTTACGCAGTCATAACATGAACCCTTGTTTTTAAACAAAGGCACGATGACTGCGCTATGCCAGTCCCTGGGAACCATTCCCGAGCTCCAACATAAATTGAGGAGCAACAGGAACGCCCCCCAGACGCAGGAGCCGCCAAGCTTGATCATCTCGGCAGACACCATATCAATGCCCGTTGCCTTACCATTTTTCAAACTTCTTATCGCCCATTCAACTTCATCCATACTAATGCCATCGGAGGACGCCGGTGCCGAATGTTGATCTGCTAAACCACAATAATTATTTTATATTAACGAAAAACGTTCTGCTCATTTATATATAGGTATATACGCATATACGTTATGCGTGGAATTCATCACTGTGGATTTGTACCTACGGTAAGAAAGGTACATATATTTCTCTACACAAACACCTGAGACAAAGCGGCGCAAACAAGGCAAAAACACGTATAAATATGTGTATCATAAATAAACGTTCTTATAGAAAAATATTTTTCAGTAGAATACTGGTAGCTCAAAATAATAAACATTTACATGTAGATTTATGTATAACTTCACAAATATGCGTCTCCAGAATTGTTTTTTTTTTAAACAAAATGTTTGATTCTTTATTTTTTTTGTTGAGTCTTAATGGCGCAATTATAAGTACGCTAAATTTGAACTTGAATATACCTACTTTTTTAAAATTGTTATTATTGCAGGCCTCAAGCGAAGCGTCGAGGTGATGCTCTACTCCCGATATATGAAAATCAACGACTTTTCAAAACTAAATTTCACACTGTATTTATAGGATAATATTATCATACATGTGTCAAGAAAAACATTCGGGTAAACGTATTTGCTATTTTTAAAAAGCAATTATTTTGTTTTAAGTAAGAAAATATGTGTTTAAAAAAAATATTCGAGGAAGTCCGGATGTATGTTCGTATGAATCTGGCACTCTCACGACCGTAAAAATTAATATATCGAAGTATTTTTTTCGGAACGCGCTGTTTCCTTTCGAAAATGGCTTAATAATTCTTTGTTGTTTAATTGCAATTAATAAAAAACTAAACTAGTCTTTAGTGTATGTATACCTCAGTGCATAGTCACACTAGAATAAACTATATTACAAAGGTTTTTATAGCAGTAATCAGGCAATTTTAAACCTTATTCCTATGAAATAGGTGTGCAAAGGGAACAGTGCAAATAAAAATGCCAGGACCGCACAATATAGCCAATATGACAACAGTTTTTTTCTTTTGTGAGTTGGCTGCATCTTAATTTAGCGTATTTGGCACAAGGGAGTGTTTTAATTTATTAATTTTCTATCAACAATTATATTTAAAATATTTAATATCCTTTTAAGATAATAATATTAATAATAATTCAATTATATTAATAACAATTCTAATTGTAGTGATTGTGCATATACAGGGTGTCCCAAAATTCAACGATAAGCCGGCACCAGCAGGTGGACCTACATATGACTACTCGAGAACAAAAAAGAAAAAAATTCTACCTTGATTTTTTTTTTCATTACGACAAAAAAATCGATTTCTTTAAAAATCGACATCTTTTATTATATTATTAAGTGCCATTGCTACAATTTTACAAGTAATTCTGTGATTTTTTTTGTATTGGTAAGGTAAGTAGCACTACTATCGATCACAACCATTAAAAATTCCAGAATATCTATAGTTTTTACACAAAAATCAACCAAAACTATGTTTTTTTCATAAATTATGTAAGATTTTGACTTTCAGCTCACTTTCACTCATCACAGTGAAAAAAAAAAGTATGGACACTACTGTGGCAAATAGTATTAAAAATTGGCGCAACTAACTACAATTCTAAAATGGTATAACATTCTAGGCAAACTAACCACCAAATTATACTTAGGTGTACTATTTCAAAATAACAACCATATTTCGAAAATTTTTAGTGTTGATAGTAATCACTTTTACTATGTAGCCCAAATGTTTTTGTTGCAAGTTCTCAGAATTTGAATGATACATGTGCGTAGTCCATAAGATAACATAAGTTAGACAGAGATAGAGAGATTATACGTTAGAGGGAGATAGATAGATGCTAATTGTTTAGTAACATTAATGCAGGTAGAGAAGTAATTAATGTCCTCAGCAGCACAGCAAGTCAGTACGCTCTACTTCTTTGTTTACTGCACAACGTTCTGTTTTAATTAAAGTGGCTCTGGTACTAACGACTTTGGATTGAATTAAGTGACCTGGAAATTGACCTGACTTGGCATTATTTTAGACTGTGATTTTGTGTTTTTTTAAAGAAGTTTTGCCTTATTTTCAAGTGTTTAGCATTCATTATGCCGCTACCATATACAGCGTTAGAATACGCTAATATGCACCTAATTTATGGAGAATGCCGATGCAATGCCAACGCTGCTAGCAGATTATATCGAGCAAGGTACCCTACTCTTCAAAGGTATCCGGATTATCGCGTATTTATTAACGTGCATCAAGCATTTTCGGAGGGTCGTATACCATCTGACAGGAGAAACGCTGGAAGACCTAGATCGGAACACGATGAAGAAGTTCTCAATGAAATAGAAAGCGATACAACTACCTCTGTACGTGCCATATAAGTAGCAACGGGAATTCCAAAAAGTACTGCACATAGAATTTTAAAACGTCACCAGTTTCATCCATATCATTACAGGCGCGTGCAGGCGTTATTACCGCGGGACTATCCACTGCGGGTCGCATTTTGCCGTGTAATGCTGCAAAAACACAGGGAAGATCCCCAATTCTTAGACAAAGTTTTATGATCGGATGAAACAACCTGCAAGAAAGATGGCTATTTAAATCTTCACAATCTTCATAGCTGGAACAATGAAAATCCGCACCTGGTGAGAGAAGACAAATCCCAATATCAATTTAAGGTTAACCTATGGACGGGCATAATAAATGGAAAAGTGATAGGACCCTTTGAGTTACAAGGAAACATAGATGGCAATAGCTATTTGAACTTCTTACAAAATGAGTTACCAGGATTATTAGAAGACGTGCCCTTAAGTAATTTGCAAAACATGTGGTTTCAAAACGATGGTTGCCCAGCTCACTATGCCCGCCCTGTGCGAGAGTACTTAGACCAAGAGTACCCAGGGCGTTGGATCGGGCGACTTGGTCCTATCTTATGGCCACCCCGTTCACCTGATCTAAATCCCCTGGACTTTTTCTATTGGGGTTGTCTAAAGGACAGTCTACTCTACTACTAATCTACTCAAAACCCATTGCAACCTTGGACGAGCTTCGCCAAAAAATAATTCAGGCTGTGGATCACATGAACAGAATCAGATATGCAAGAAAAATAAAACGTTCATTTTTAAGGCGATGTCGTGCCTGCATTACTGCCAATGGCAAACAATTCGAACATTTATTGTAATTTTAATAATATAGTAAATTCTAATCTCTCTATATCTATCTCTGTCTAACTTATGTTATCTTATGGACTACGCACATGTCTCATTCAAATTCTGAGAACTTGCAACAAAAACATTTTGGCTACATAGTAGAAGTGATTACTATCAACACTAACAATTTTCGAAATATGGTTGTTATTTTGAAATAGTACACCCAAGTATATTTTTGTGGCTAGTTTGCCTAGAATGTTATACCATTTTAGAATTGTAGTTAGTTGCGCCAATTTTTAATACTATTTGCCACAGTAGTGTCCATACTTTTTTTTTTCACTGTGATGAGTGAAAGTGAGCTGAAAGTCAAAATCTTACATAATTTATGAAAAAAACATAGTTTTGGTTGATTTTTGTGTAAAAACTATAGATATTCTGGAATTTTTAATGGTTGTGATCGATAGTAGTGCTACTTACCTTGCCAATACAAAAAAAATCACAGAATTACTTGTAAAATTGTAGCAAAGGCACTTAATAATATAATAAAAGATGACGATTTTTAAAGAAATCGGTTTTTTTGTCGTAATGAAAAAAAAAATCAAGGTAGAATTTTTTTCTTTTTTGTTCTCGAGTAGTCATATGTAGGTCCACCTGCTGGTGCCGGCTTATCGTTGAATTTTGGGACACCCTGTATATCGCTTAGTTCTTATTTGATGAAATAGCTTTTTGTACTTTTACCTTTGTTTCTACAAGTGATATTCAATATAATTAAAATGGATAAACCTACAAGGGAAGTTACAAAAAATGTATAATATGCAATAAAAGACGAATAATATGATATCGATAAATACCAGGATCGAATTTACATTTGACAACTATAATAATACCCGGGTCAATTTAAAATCGGTGGCAGAAAAAGTGACAATATATTTTGAATTCCTAAAAAAAAATGTGTTTGACTCAAGTGAAGAGGTGATAACATGACAAGCACATAACATTGTAAAATGCAATTTCGTGGTTGGCCGCGATCTTTTGCGTATATTTTCAGATTTTTACGTGATTGACACTAAAGCACGGTTTAAATTAAACAACTCTGTTGCCATCATATATTTATTCATAGTTAAAAATTTTTTTTTGGTAACTTTTCTATGAAATCAACATTAATTATATATTTACTCTCATGTTTAACATATAAAATCACGGTATTTATTCTTAAGTACTAATAACAATATAAATTAAATATACTCTGTTGTTACTTTCTATGTTTAAATAATACTATTTTCTTTAAAAATTACTTCAATTGACTAAAATTATAAGAACACACTATGTATGTATATGTATTAATCTGATTAGTATATATCACATATAGAAAATATGGAATCAAGTATCAGTTTTCCATAAAATTTCAAAATTTTCTCTTATATATTTAGGGACATAAAAGTAACAGAGTGGTACGTGGAGTAACATACCTAGTTGTACCTTTTATATTAATTTTAATGAACTACTATCACAAAACTTATATTCAATAAGAACATTCTTAAAACAATAACATATATAGGAACTGGTTAATTATTATCTAGTTAAATAATAAAACTAAAAAAAAAGCTATTAAATTAATGAGATCAAATTAAATTTAAATTGACTAATTATTTTTCGAAAATTTCTAGGGGAGTAGGGAATCGGCCACCGAAGACAAAGATCGGGTACCGGTGGCCCGCTGGCACGGCGAAGAAGAGGTGCTTGCAGGGTGGGTCAATGGGGTTGCGCGCCGCCTCTTCCGTCACCCCGGACCGATTTGGCGAGGTGCGACGTCCATAGCCGACCGCAAAAAAAAAAGAAAAGGGGAGAAGGGAATCGGTAATATACCCTTTTGCCCTTAAATACTTCATGAGGTTCTGAAGCTGTACGCAATAAACTGTCATATTGCTGATATGATACATCACTTTCTACTAAGCTGAATGTTTTTCCGGTATCATCAACAGACTTCATGAACATTATTTTTACTTCGCCGTCATCGTCTACTTCGCTTAATGCTTTGCCAAGGTAAATGTATTCATTTTTTGAACAGACAAATTTTACTAGAACGTACACCCCCCTTCTTTGATTTTACTTGGATGAATATTTTCTTTTTCTATTAAATTGTTATCTTCACTTTTTTGTTTTGATAAACTTGGTTCATTGAAAACTTTATTTTTTGATTCATTGGAAATTTTATTTTTACCTCGGGTTTTTGAAGATATTATATCAGAACTTGCGCTATGGTCTATTGGAGTCGATGGCTGAGTAGTAGATAACGGATGAACTGGTCTCGGTGAAAAAACACGTGAAATCTTGTCAGATACAGAAGGCAACTCAACACCTGGCGTTGATGCCGGCGTATTCGTAATTGCTCAAAGAGCTCTTTGTCTATTTTTTCGTGTGGTATTCGCAACTCGCCATTTTTTTTTTGGATAAGCGATGCTCACGCGGAGTCATGTCTGTTACCAAGCGTTTATATCTATGATATCTCTCTAAATCCTTTCCCTTAGCTTCTGCTACCTTTTCCGGATTTAGTTTGCGCATTTCTCTGTAACGTCGCTGCTTTTCAGCAGCAGTAAGAGCCATAGCGATGTTCTGTAGTTATTATCTACAACAAAATACTTTATTTATTAGATGATTATGAAATAATATTAAATGCTTTATTATATATACACCAATGACGACTTATAGCTACTAACAGTTCAATAAAGACAACTCTGTTACCAGTCTACAACTCTGTTACTACTACGTAGGTAACATAGTTGTGCAGTAACAGAGTAGTAAATTCAACACTTAGAGTAATTTATTCTTAAAAGAAAAGTATATTTTGACAAAATAAATACACATTAGACAATTATTCCCTTAATGCTATATTTCATTTATTAAATTGTATAGAAATATTTGAATACTTACATCAAAACGCCGGTAACATAGCACAAACACAATAAAGACACGCACCTCACACAGCAACTAACGGGTGACTGATTCTCGTACCCCGCAACCTACCCGCTTTGAAAAGAGTCGAAGGGACAGAACACATTATGACCCAACTGTTGTGAACGGAACGGTAGCGCCATCTCTTAGTATTTGTCTAATTTACATGGTAACAGAAAGGTGCGACGGTTATTTCAAAGACCGCAGGACTAAATTTTAAATAATCATGGATGATTCAATAAATTTATTTAATAGGCAGGGATAGTTTTTTTTAAATGATAAATCCATCTAATTATTATAAATATTATATAAAACAATAATAATATTTTAATATAAAGTTATTGTGATTTTTACATAGTGCCCTGAGATGAGGGACAGAATTATCATGTATATAAAACACCTCTGTTACCATGAATGACAACTCTGTTACCTGATAAAAATTGTGATAAATGAATAATAATTCCGTTTTTCTTTTGAAAATATATTACTTGTTTTGTACTTTAACTAAAAACGCTAAAGCACAATTTTAAGATTTTAAAAACATTGATGAACAAATAATTTTTGCTTAGGGACGATATTTTCTGCTACCGATTTTAAATTGACCCACCCCTTGATGCAGATCTGTATGTGGTATTTTACTCATTGGGTGTCGTAAAAAGCAGCTAAGAGAGTACTCGAGAAGTGGGCAGCAGTGCTTGCTTGGAAAATCCATATCTTATGCCTGCAAATCGTCATGATAATGTCAGTGCCTCCTTGCGTGGGTAGGCCTGTATCCAATAGTGGTCATTACCCTTACAACCGTAATCGTCGATGATCCCAATCTCACGGACAGATTGGAGTCGTTGGAGCGGCGGAGAGACTTTGGGTCACTCTGTGTGCTCTATCGGCTCTTCCATGGGGAGTGCTCTGAGGAACTGTTTGACTTGGTACCACCGTCACCGTTTTACCACCGTACCACTCGACACCGCAGCAGGGTTCATCCATTTCACCTGGAAACGATACCGTCCTCGACTGTACGTTTTCAGCGTTCATTTCTATATATATCTACTTACGTGCAAGATCTGGAATGAACTACCTGCTGCTGTGTTTCCCGAGCGCTATGATATGTCCTTCTTTAAACGAGGTTTAAGAAGAGCACTTTCTTCAAGGTAGGCAACGGCCTGGCTGTGCCACTGGTGTTGCTAGGGTAAATGTGCAGCAGTATCAGTTACCATCAGGTGTGTTGCTTGCTTGTTTGCCACCACCGGCAATAAAAAAAACCGACTGATTAATTATCATACTATGTAAAATATTTTTCGTGTGGTGACTGAGTAAGAATACAATTCACCAACCTCTACCTTACTCGTGGGTGATCGAAAAACGACTAAGGGATAAAATATGCATATAACATCTATGCATGAAAAGGAAATCTCGAAACAAAACCCTATACCAACACGTCTGACTAGCATAGTGTAGTAGGTCAAGTTCCCTCCTAGTGTGAAGGAAGCTTGAGGCCAGCAGTAGGAAATATATAAGCTGAGATGATGATGATGACGATGATGATATAAAATATTAGTTAGAGGCTATAACGTCATTTAAAAAGAAACTATTTTAACTGATTCTATCGCATTTGTATTGAGTTAAATTTGATTGTTTTTTTTTTCATTCCAAAGTTAAACCAAGAATTTTAAGATTGTTTGTATCGTTCAAATTTTTTTAAAAAATTCTCAAAAATTCTACTCTTCAAAACACAAATTTTAAGCCTAGTCTCGTAATGGGATAATAATGGGTTATAATTTTTTTTTTTAATTTTTAAATTATTTTTTTTTATGTTCAATTTACAGTTTTTTTTTTTTTTTACTTTGAAGAGTATTTTATTCATTGCATAAATTACAAAAAAGAACATTTAAGGTCGCTGATGTCGTTAGTAACTAATCATTCGGCTACGCAGCGCTGCTGTCGCCTGTCATCTGACATATGTTTCGATTCTTAATCACATTCCCCAATACGCTTCTAAAATTAAAGTGATTATAAGTTACAATATCTACTTATGTTTCATGATAACGAAGAGAAAAGACAAATTATTATATCATACGACATAATGTCAACTTTCAAAAAATTCAATGTGTGCTGTAATCCATTTAACTTAAATAATCACGTAGTGAAGAAGTCTTTGAGGTTAGCGTCTATAAATTTACAACTGAAGTTCAATATTGATAGTGCCGATTATCTATGTACAGCTTGTCGGAAAAAAATGAGTCTTAGTTTAAATGAAGAAAAAATAGAAGAACAAAACAACGAAGAAACAATATCTGCAAGTAGTAGTGACGATGCTACTTCTGATATTGAGGAGATAGATGCAGTTGGAGAACTTCTCGACCGAACTTTGTCAGGTATATTTTTGAAAATAATTCTTCTGCTTATCAATTAACTTTGTAAATAACCGATTTGGCATTTTTTGAAATGATATTAATTTGAACTGTTTATTTTTTTAGGAATAACTTCATTATCCGGTCCATCTACATCTTGGAGTAGTAGTCATTCTCAACTGAGTATCAATACACAATTACCTGTCATCAACAATGCCTTACAATTTTTAAATCAGTCTCCTATCGATAATGAAAAATTAAGTAATCAGAAATATTTAGAACAAAAGATTCTTAACGTAAATACGTATTTGTTAACTGCCTTTGGCTTAGAACAAAAAACTGATGATCAAATACTCGCGCAAGAATTTTTAGACACGATTGAACACTTAAAAAAAAAATTTCACGATAAAGAGATTACTCAAAAAGAAAAAATTCAAATTCTCACTTTATTGCCACCAGATTGGAGCGTTTATAAAGTTTGTAATATTATGGAAGCAACAAAGGATATTGTCAAAGTCTCGAAGTCTCTGAGAGAACGACGTGGAATATTATCATTACCAGATTCAAAACCAGGTAAATCAAACCTAATTTGATCTAAATCGTGTTAACTAATTCTACTTCCCCTGGTTAGAAAAAAGAATTCAAAAGAATTGACAATGTTAAATCTCCATAAGAGAAGAGAATTCAAAAGTATTAAGAGTATTCAGAAGTATTGAAAAGAATTCAAATTTCGTGATTTTTAATACTTTTTAATTTGTTTTTTTAATCAGGGTCTAAATTTAAACATTTATTTCTAGGCCGACCTCTATCTGAAGATGTTAAATCAAAGGTATTGAAGTTCTATGTTGATGATGAAACGAGTATTAATATGCCGGGTATGAAAGACTTCGTTTCTGTTAGAAACAATGAAGGCGTACGTGAGCACATTCAAAAAAGGCTTATTTTATCAAATTTAAAAGAGTTATATGAACTATTTAAATTGGAGTATCCTGACTGTAAAGTTGGATTTTCCATGTTTGCATCATTGCGCCCCAAGTATTGTGTACTAGCAGGATCAGGTGGTACGCATACTGTGTGTGTATCTTCAATCCACCAAAACGTAAAACTCATGATACTAGGTTAGTATGACTGAAATTCAAATTTTGTTTTATGATTATTATTTTTGCTAAATTCTGTATTTAATTGCATGATTTTTTTTTTAAATTATTTTCAGGTTCCAATTTACGAAAATTGACAAGTGATCTTCCGACACCTTTAATTGAATATAATGATTGTTTAAAAATGATTGTTTGTCAGAATTCATCTTCAGAGTGCTATTTTGGCAAGTGTAAAAACTGTCCAGGAATCGATGTACTCGAAAATTTTTTGAACGAGATTTTTGAAGAAAATAATATCGATGAATTGACGTATCAATGTTGGATTTCAAAACCGCGGACAACGCTCGAAACTTTAACGGTAGTTTCATCAGAATTCATCAATGACTTTTGCGAAAAAATTACGGAACATTTGCCTCATTATTTTATTGCAAAATCGCAAGCAAGATTCATGAAATCTCTTAAAGAGTCTCTTGGAACCGATGAATTTCTTGTAGTTTGTGATTTTGCGGAGAACTACAAATTTGTCATCCAAAATGCAGTGCCAGGATTCCATTGGAATAATGATCAATCGACAATATTTCCAGTTTTAATTTATTTTAAGAAAAATACTGAATTATTGCACAGAAGTTTAGTGATTATATCTGATTGTAACACGCATGACTCGACTGCAGTTAACGTCTTTTTGAAAATCGTTACTGATTTTATAAAGTCCTTGTCCAATACAGCTAAAAAGATATTCTACTTTTCCGATGGAGCTCCGCAACAATTTAAGAATTACAAAAACTTTGTTAATTTATATTATCACAAGGAAGATTTTGGAATAAATACTGAATGGCATTTCTTTGCCAGCTACCATGGCAAAGGACCTTGTGACGGTGTAGGAGGAACACTAAAAAGAGGTGCAGCAAGAGCTAGTGTTCAGTTACCATTCGATAAACAAATTTCAAACCCCCGAGAGTTGTATCAATGGGCTGCGCAATCTAATAACTTGCCAAAAATCGAAGTAAGATATTCAACTATTGCAGATTATGAAAAAGCTACAGAGAATTTAAATATACGTTATTCAAAAGCTAAAACTATCACAGGTACACAAAAGTATCATTGCGTTATACCAAATACAGATGGATCACTCACAATGAAACTGATTTCTTGCTCAAATAAAACTTATTCTTGTAAAATATTCAAACGCCAGAAAAAATAAAAAAAAAACCTTTAAAAAGTTATAAATAAAATTTACCTTAGAAATTGAAATTTTGACTTCAATTATTTATTATATTGATGTATGATTTTTTTCGAATCTCATCTAATAAAGCCGCCAGTAATACACAAATAGTGAAAAAAAAACAGAAAAAAAATAATTAATTTAAAAATTAAAAAAAAATTAGCACCCATTATTATCCCATTACGAGATTGGCTTAAAATTTGTGTTTTGAAGAGTAGAATTTTTGAGAATTTTTTTAAAAAATTTGAAGGATACAATCTTAAAATTCTTGTTTTAACTTTGGAATGAAAAAAAAAAACAATCAAATTTATGATGAATAATTTTTTGCATAAATTTTTCAAAAAGTTCATCAAAAAACACGAAATTTAAAAAAAAACATGTCCCAAATCGGACAATTTTTCACCAAGTTATGGCTATTTAAAAAAAAATACCCGAAATTTTCGAAAATTCATATCTCTCGATTGGCTGAATGAAAAAATTTGAAAAAATTCATAGAAACCTTTTTCGAAGGGTACAAAAAGATGCCCAAATTTCAGCGAAATCGGAGATGCAAATCCAATCGGTAGGATGAGTTGGCATGGAATGCCCCAAATACTCTACAGCGTTCACGGTCATATGAAATTCGTTAAAATAGTTTGATTATAAATTCCTTGCGTAAATATCTAAAATCACTATATAACGACATTTGTTTGTTTATGAGTAGATAAAATAAACCACAAAATATTTTTTTTTTTTTTCAATTTTTGGTTGAATTTTATATATTAGTCGCAGATTGGTGTTACATTTTTACGCAGGCTAGTGATGGGCGCTGAGGCCTTTAAACACAACATTTTTAAATAACGGCTATGAAATTTAATTTGAGTGTTTCCGAAGATCCGAAAAACATTATAGTATATTATAAAATGATATTTTCGAACGATTAAAAACTTACACTAAAAAGTAGAAAATAATTCTTTTAATTAGTTTAATCTCAAAAGAATAACAGAAAAATTTACGAAAATATAGTATACCTACCTATTTACAGGTAAGTATGTAAAAACTTATACTATGTCAAGAAAAATGGATAATAATATTATATTTTGTATTTCAAAGCAAGGAGCATTGAAATATAATAAACGAAATTATTAATATTTATTTACAAGTACTATTTTTTTCGAGTCGGTGCCAGCCAAGGACAGTTTTTCTACTTTGCGAACACCACGCGGCTCACGCAGTACCTACCTGACCTACGCAAAGATGGACGATCACTGCGAATAGGGTGATAGCCGGAGCGAGGCAGGTGCGAGAAAGGAGAGGCGATGTCACTGAGTGAACTACCCGAACGCGGGCAGATTTCGTTGATGATTTAATGCGCTTAAAAGATTTATACAAGGGAATTTCATTTTGATTTAGCTGGCACCGACTCCAAAAAAATAGTACTTAATAAATATTAATAATTTCGTTTATTATATTTCAATACTCCTTGCTTTGTAATACAAAATATAATATTATTATCCAGTTTTCTTGACATAGTATAAGTTTTTACATACCTACCTGTAAATAGGTAGGTATACTATAATTTCGTAAATTGATCTGTTATTCTTTTGAGATTAAACTAATTAAAAGAATTATTTTCTACCTTTGTATATCGTTTATCGTAGGTATAGTTCTGAAGTCGGTTTTTGTTTTTTTTTTTAATATTTTTTTATTTGCCGGTTTTTAGTGGAAAATAAGTGAAATCAGATTATTTTAATACGTAGACCTATTAAACGGGCTGCTGAAATGAGACAGCACCGTTTGGAAGAAACGAGTGACGAGAGGGACACTCGTTTAAAGTAAAATGGGATTAGGAAATGGGATATATATTACAAATGAGAGTGACGAGCAGCGGATCAATAGTCATAATGAAACTCCAGAAAATAATTCTCAGCGACTCAGTTTGATTCGCGAACGTTATCAAACCAAATCGAGGAGCAACGATCTTAACGTATTGGCTTAATACACGAAAGTTTATCAAAATTGAAAAAAAATATATAATATATGAAAAAAGTTATTAATATGCATGAATAAAAAATAGAGTCAAGAGTCTCCGAAACCGGCGAGCGTGTATGAAGAGAATTATGAATGTTGAGGAAGCGAGTGAAGTATGCAGAGATAGAGTTCTCTGGCACTCTGTTCTCTCTGCCTACTCTGCAAGGGATATGGCGTGATGATATGTATGTAATAAAAAATATTTTAAATTTTTTCACTTGTTTTTACCTATTTTATACTACTTATACTACCCCTTAGTAGTGAAATTTTGAAAGAAACGCTAACACACATTCAAATATTTCTAAAAAGATGCAGGTGTGCGAAATTTCGTACTTCTAGTTTTGAAAATGATAAACTTCCATAGAAATGTTTATCCCGTGCCCTTATTTTACCCCTTAGTAACATTGTTGTTTTACCATCAGCTAAAGCTCATAAAGATATTCTCCATACACAAATAATCAAACTATAGTCTTATCTAATCTAAGAAGTGCACTTTGACAGCTGTCGGAGTAAGTTGTCTAGGTATGTGAACCAAATAATCGCTATCGAAAATATCCGATTTTACTGAGAAATCGATATTGATTCGTTATAATTAATAATCGGATTATTTTTTATTTTTCAAAAAAAGAATAAATTAAGTGCTAAATTAGTACTAAACAAATTTAATTATTTCAGCATAGAATCCATTCATCATATTTAGTAGGATTAGGTTAATTAAAAACAAAAACTAAATTTGAAAATAGCTATTTATTAAAAATTACTACTATTACTTGAATTATCAGCGACGCGAACATTCATAATTATTTCCTCATCAATCAAAGTGTCGAAATGTACATCTCTGTCAAAATCTCTATTCGATTAATTGTATTATTCTAATATTTTTACCGATTATTTGGATATTCGTGAATTGGAAGTTGTCAAGTACTACTGTATAGAACGTGATGACGTGACATTGTTAGGTCGTCAATAACAATTACTATTTACCATGTTATTTTTATTTTAAATTAGCTTTACGAGTTTCAACATTAGATTAATGTACAAGAAAGCAATGTTAATTATGTAAATAATTTAATAGTTGTTTAAAATTTCAGATTTAGTGTTTACAATCATGTGTATACGTTTGACCGAGGTTATTGTGTATTAAAAAATGCAAAACGTCAAAATGCACTTCTTAGATTAGATGCACTATAAATTTTGTATAGAGGCATCAGAAACAGCATTTTTGCCCTACAGTTTAAGGAATTACTCTCGATTTTCCCAGGATCCCAGCATCAGATCCTGATACCCTGCATATGGTACCACCCTTAGAGTATCCTCTTTCTAACAAAGAAAGAATTATAAAAATCCATCCATAATAAGCGTTGCTATCGCGTAACACACATACAAAAAAAAATAACGTTCGAATTGAGAACCTCCTACTTTTTGGAAGTCGGTTAAAAATGTAACGGATCGCTGTCTGTACATGGAAGATATATGAGAAAAAATGTTACTGGAACCTTTATCAACACAAATAGAACCCAAAACAATAATTTTTAAAATTTTTGTCTGTTTATCTGTGCGTTTGTGCACGCTAATCTCAGAAACGGCTTATCCGATTTAGATGCGGTTTTCACTAATATACTAAACTAACATTTAGCCTTTATCTTATGTCAATTACTTTATAAATAAAAAAGTTATGTCAATTTAAAAAATGTTCGGAGAAAAAATCTTTATCGATTCTTTTCAAATTACGTACAAATTATCTTCAGTAAAAATAAATAAACACGTGTTTCAGCATTTGTTGATTTTCACCCTCTGGGGGTGTAAATTAGGCCTACAAAGCGGGTTGGACGACTTATTAAGTCATTAGCGCCAAGCCGATATTATTGAAGCTGGCAACTTGAAACGTTGACAGTGGTGGAAGAAAGAATTTTACGAAATTATACTCCTAAGGGGGTGGAACAGAGTGGCAAAGTTTGTATGGGGAGAAAAAAAAATCTTTATTGATTCTTTTCAAATTACGAGTCGAATCAAATATTCTAGGGTAATATCCGGCATTTGTCAATTTTCACCCACTGTTGTCTGTCTGTTAAGTTTAGCTTCAAAAATCACTCTATAACTCAAATAATAAATCATATCTAACGAGGTCGCAACACTGCTGGTGAAATAAAACAGTCAAATAAAGAATGGCGATAATTATATTTTTATCCCATGGTCATACCGTAAATAGTATATTAATGGCAATATAATTTGTAGAATGAATAGAACTTTGAACCACCTTTTTCTTTAGTGACCGGCTATGGTATATAGACACACGCGCGCCGTACACGTACATCTACGTTGTGCGGGCGGGCCACCGCTACCGGGTATCATCTCGAGTCGCAGCCGGACGGTAGAGTGTGTCAACCTAGGGTATTTTCTCTGGGACCCACCCTATTGCCTAATTCCGTTAGACAACTAACTCGCAGAAGGCGTCAACCGCATCCCAGTTTCTAACGCTGTTGATTATCGTCCTAGCGACAAACCTTCAACACCTTGCATTGCTTTTTCTATTTAACTCTGTCAGAGATGACTTCTGCGTGGACAAAGTCGCGGGCAAAAGCTAGTATATAATATAATAACGTTCATTTGTTCACAGTACAATAATACGCAATTGACAGCCCATTTAATGTTATCTATGGTTTTAAAATACTTCAAAACGTTGAAATTAAAATAGACTGGTCGATGTGTTTGTAAGTGCGAATTGCAAGTGCTACAAGCTTTTACGAATATTATTATAATAAATCTCATTGTGTCGAAATTATTATTATTTTGACCAAGAAGATCTATTCTTTCCCTACAAAGCCGTAATGCAATTAGTATTCAAAACATCGCGAATGAAACCAATGAAAAATAACGATATGTAAAGGGCGCCGCGTTAGTATGGCCCGGCTTAGTACTTCTCAATCACAAGAGCAAAGTGAGGCAGCCCGTAAAATGTCTTTCACGTTACTAAAAATATTTTGTTATTTTAAGCTATTTTAAACAACAATATTTTACTATTTAAATTCTGTCAAGCCTTAAACAAAATTATAAACAGCTTAGTTACTGTAATGAAATTCTTACACCAAAGATACCGACACCGGTACCGACTTCTAACCTATTAATAGGTAGTACATACAAATGATAGTATTTTATTATTAATATTAAAGGTATGGTCTGGAGAAGAGGTGTATTAAAGTAAATCTTTATTAAGTTATTTTATTCTTTTTAGTTTTAGAAGTTGGTTTTTTTAAACGTAGTTTATTTTATGTTTTACTTCTAAGTGTACGTAATAAGTTGTCTATAAACTATAGTAGGACTGTTCTAGATTACACACACACACACACATATCATCACGCCATATCCCTTGCAGGGTAGGCAGAGAGAACAGAGTGCCAGAGAACTCTATCTCTGCATACTTCACTCGCTTCCTCAACATTCATAATTCTCTTCATACACGCTCGCCGGTTTCGGAGACTCTTGACTCCACCTTCCTTCAGTACATGACCGATCTGGTCTAGGTAGGTTAGTCTCGGTCTCCCTCGGTACCTACATCCTTCCACTTTCGCATTGTATATCTTCTTAACCAGGCGTTCGTTCGGCATTCTTTCCACATGTCCGAACCATCGGAGCATTCCCTTTCGCATCTTTACACCAATACTCTCTTTCATACCTACTCGCTCTCTTACGTCGTCGTTACGAATGCGGTCGGTCAGCCTAACTCCACAGATTTTCCGCAGAGATCGCATTTCGACCGCATTAATTTTACTATCATACTCTTTTCTGCATACCCAACTCTCGCTTCCATACAGTAATGTTGGGACAAGCACTGCGTTATGTATTGCTACACGTGCCTTCTGGCTGAGGTGGTGGCTGCCGAAAAGTTGCCCCAACGCTCCGTTCACTCTATTTCCCGCATTCACTCTTCGCTCTATATCAGTGGTGTACCTTCCATCTCGGCTAAATCCACATCCAAGATATACAAATTCATCCACTTGCTCTAGTACATCATTACCTATTGTTACTCTTACATCTGTTCTGGTTATATCTCTTTCAAAGACCATTATTTTGGTTTTGCTCACATTCACGCGTAGACCCCTTTTCTTACAATCTTCTGTCATTGTGTCGACTAGGGTCTGCAGGTCAGTCGCTGACTGTGCCAGCAGGACTGCATCATCTGCATAAAGCAGAGCAGTGACCACTGAGTCGCCCATCTGGACTCCCACATTCATATCGTTCAACCTTTGGAGACATTTATCCAGATATATGATAAACAGCCTGGCTGACAGAACGCACCCCTGCTTAACGCCGATATTGACGTCAAACCAAGGCGACATTCCATCATCCAGCCGCACACAGGCTCTACAGCCCATGTAACTGGACTGCACAGCCTGTAGCAGTTTACCGTTAATACCATACTCCGGTAAAATGTCCCAAAGTTCCTTTCGTACAACCGTGTCAAATGCTCTCTCCAGATCCACAAAACTGCAGAAAACCCTCTGACCTAGAGCCAGATGCTTCTCCACAATGTTGCGCAGAGAGAACACTTGATCCATGCATCCCCTTCCACTCCTGAAACCTCCTTGTGTCTCACACAGTAAACCATCGGACACCATCCTCATTCTCCTTTCAATAACTTTTCCATACACTTTTGCTGCCAAACTGGTCAAGCTTATGGCTCTGTAATTTGCGCAGTCATAACGTGAACCCTTGTTTTTAAACAAAGGCACGATGACTGCGCTATTCCAGTCCCCGGGAACCATTCCCGAGCTCCAACATAAATTGAGGAGCAACAGGAACGCCTCCCAGACACAAGAGCCACCGAGCTTGATCATCTCGGCAGACACCATATCAATGCCCGCTGCCTTACCATTTTTCAAACTTCTTATCGCCCATTCAACTTCATCCATACTGATGCCATCGGAGGACGCCGTTGTCGAATGTTGATCTACTAAACCACATCCAACACCGGCGCCAACCGTAGCATCCGCATACATATCGCCAAAATATTCACTCCATCGGCTTAACACGTCTTGTGTTTGTGTAAGAATGTCTCCACCTTTAGACCTTATTTTATTCATTCTGAAGGCTGACCAACCACCCCGAGACTTCTTCACCTCCCTCCAAAAGAGTTTGGTGTTACCCTCGAAGTTTTTAGTCAGCCTATCTTCTGCACTCATACTTGCTCTATCACGTTTCTCTTTCACTAAGGCCTTGGTGTCTTCTTCTTCTAGATTACATCAGGTAACTATAACATTTCTTGGCTTTTTATTGTCATACATTAAATACCTAGTAATTTTTTTAACTTGCTATGGGTAGGCCTACGAAAGGTATACGCTATTGCAGTAAGTTTAATAAATTTAATGAAGGTTACATAAAAAAGTACATGATAGGGCATTCTAATTAGTAGCGGGGCGAATCCTGTCGCAACATCTTGCTATGTAATTTTACATAGGAGCTTTCGACACCATAATTAAAAAAGGTTCATAACATAAAAACTACTGAACCAAACTATGGTCAATTTGTATGGTACCAAATGGCAGCTATACCGCATGAAGCTAAAGAAGAATCGCGTAAATCAGATTATAAATCTTATTGTAATCGGTGTACATACATAAAAAATATACCAATCGAATTGAGTACCTACTCCTTTTAGAAGTCGGTAAAAATTACCCTTTACATTATAATGATTAAAACGAATATCTTGGAAGTTATCAGATATTTAGTATGTGTAATCATCCAACAGATGTACTTTAAGCCGGTTTAAGGTTAGGTTTTATTAGTAAGACGGGTGCGTTGCGATTGGTTACAAGGACTTACTTTTTTTTAATGTGTACAGAACAGTGTCTTTTGGGTCAGCTAGGTTATGGTACAAAACAAGGCAATCTTATGTAGTTCATCACCATTATTATCTTGGCTTATATGTGTATCACTAGTAGGCTCATAGTAGCATCCTTTTTTATTGCCGATGGTGGCAAACGACTAACAGCGCACCTAATGGTAGTGTGGTGTTACTGCTGCATTTGGATCTTAGCAACAGCAGAATCAGGTTGCTCACTGTGAAGAAAATACTCTTCAAATTACTGAAATTTTTAGCATTTAATATGCTTAATTATTTATAAATACCCGAATACGAAACGAAAAATTATGTCACAAGCGGGGTTCGAACCCGCACCTATTGGGAATCCGGCCCAACCGTGCTGCCACTTACACCATCGTGAACTACTTTAGGACATGCAGATTTCGCTTCATATTATATCTTACGTCTTCAAGGTGACGTATGCCATCTATCGGACAATGTTTACACATTGTATAGACTTAATACTTCAAACTTTACAGTTAGAATTGTATTAAACAATGACACAACCTTGTTATTCAAATTACTGAAATTTTTAGCATTTAATATGCTTAATTATTTATAAATACCCGAATACGAAACGAAAAATTATGTCACAAGCGGGGTTCGAACCCGCACCTATTGGGAATCCGGCCCAACCGTGCTGCCACTTACACCATCGTGAACTATTTTAGGACATGCAGATTTCGCTTCATATTATATCTTACGTCTTCAAGGTGACGTATGCCATCTATCGGACAATGTTTACACATTGTATAGACTTAATACTTCAAACTTTACAGTTAGAATTGTATTAAACGATGACACAACCTTGTTATTCAAATTACTGAAATTTTTAGCATTTAATATGCTTAATTATTTATAAATACCCGAATACGAAACGAAAAATTATGTCACAAGCGGGGTTCGAACCCGCACCTATTGGGAATCCGGCCCAACCGTGCTGCCACTTACAGTGCGGGTTCGAACCCCGCTTGTGACATAATTTTTTCGTTTCGTATTCGGGTATTTATAAATAATTAAGCATATTAAATGCTAAAAATTTCAGTAATTTGAATAACAAGGTTGTGTCATCGTTTAATACAATTCTAACTGTAAAGTTTGAAGTATTAAGTCTATACAATGTGTAAACATTGTCCGATAGATGGCATACGTCACCTTGAAGACGTAAGATATAATATGAAGCGAAATCTGCATGTCCTAAAATAGTTCACGATGGTGTAAGTGGCAGCACGGTTGGGCCGGATTCCCAATAGGTGCGGGTTCGAACCCCGCTTGTGACATAATTTTTCGTTTCGTATTCGGGTATTTATAAATAATTAAGCATATTAAATGCTAAAAATTTCAGTAATTTGAATAACAAGGTTGTGTCATCGTTTAATACAATTCTAACTGTAAAGTTTGAAGTATTAAGTCTATACAATGTGTAAACATTGTCCGATAGATGGCATACGTCACCTTGAAGACGTAAGATATAATATGAAGCGAAATCTGCATGTCCTAAAATAGTTCACGATGGTGTAAGTGGCAGCACGGTTGGGCCGGATTCCCAATAGGTGCGGGTTCGAACCCCGCTTGTGACATAATTTTTCGTTTCGTATTCGGGTATTTATAAAAAAAAAAATACTCTTCTTTAACTTCGATTTAAGAAAGACATGTAATAGTGCTCGGGAACCACAGCAGTTCATTACGGATCTCACACGCATGTGGGAGAAATGAGCACTGAAAAAATAAGTTCCGATTATACACCGCTTGCATACGGTCAATCATGATTCATGATCTATGCTAACGTAGTGTTCGCGAATGTTAAGGCACACAGGCTACAGACACTTCAAAATAGGTTCATTCGCCGAGCTACGGGAGCACCGTGGTTCATACGTAACGTCGATCTTCACATCGACCTCGAATTGCCGATCATCAGGAAATTTATGAAACAGTGCTCCCAGAACTACTTTGACTCTGCCATGAGACACCCCAACCCACTAGTGGTTGGGGCGGCTTCCCACACGCCCTCTCGTACTTCAAAAAACCGACGTTCGCAGTACATGACCAACGATGACGACGAAGATATCACACTCGCTCAATTAAGAGCTTACGCGGCCTGCGAGGTCATTACACATAAATATCCACGGTTTCATCCTCACCGTCGAGGTACAAAATCGCGACGCGCAAAAACCATAAACCCAAACGTGGGAACGCCACCAGCGACGCCCCAAGCGGAGGTCCGCTCCCCCATTGCTTGGACGAGGTTGCTTAGCTAACTTTAATCAGGTTGAGAGCCCTCAGCACTCACTCAAGGTCTGCGTAAAGATTTCAAAGCCATTTGCGACTAACAGTTAAACATAAAATAAAAAAAAAGATCGGCAAAAACGTACAGTCGAGGACCAATATCATTTCTAGTTAAATGAATGAATCCTTTTACGGTATATACTCCAACCATTCCAGAAGCTGGTGATCCAATTACAGTATCTTGGCGATTCCATATGATTCCAGTTTCGACAAAAGGGCCTTTGACAGAACCTGTCGAACGCCAGAAGGCGCGATATTTAGACTGAACGCTAGCTCCTCATCCTGGCCGTCCAAAGCCTCTACCTAACGGTGTGTCATGTACACAAGAAGATCACCAGTTAATTGACCATGAAGAAGGCTATATTGGCGTTCATTGATTAGCTGATAATCCTCAAAATATTGCAGAAGCTGGCGGTTAATTATTTATTTATTTCTTAAAAAGACAACACCCTGCAATAAGAAAATAGACCTTGTATTACGGGCAACTTTACAAACATATAATTAACGAACACAAATTACACCCAGACTCAGAACAACAATTTGTGGATCGCATAAAGTATTATCCCGCGTGGAAATCGAACTCACGGCACTGGTGGGGAAGGACGGTAACTTAACTACTACGCTATCTGTGCAGTCAATCATTTTCTCCATTACCTTGGAGAGTGAGGATATTATCGCAATTGGCCTGTAATTCCCTTTTGCAGGATCGGTTAGACGTGGGCTACTTTCCACGAAGATAGAACCCTATTAGTGTTATAAGAAAGTTGGTTTAGGCGCGTTAGGACGGTGGCCAACTAGTAGGTGCACTTTTCAGCACCACTACCGGGATGCAATCAAGCCCACTCGACTTATCCTCCGTAATAGCAGGAAATTGATTTACTGCGCTGGTCAAGCGGGTGTAGGGTTTTATTTCAAGTTTTCCATTCTTCTCTCGCATAGATGTTATTTGCATATATCTCTAAGTTGTCTTTTACAATACCCAAGAAAGGTACTCCCTTTCTTGGGTGTTGTTGTTTGGGGGTGTTAATTGCATTCTTACTCTGTCACCATATGGAGAATGTAATTCATCCTGAATGGTAGTTGTAATACCTATAATAAGCTATCCATAGGTGTTGTGGGCATAGTTTAAACTCTTAACTGCTTTAATATTTTAAATTAATTTTTCTTTCTCTATTCTTTTAGGCTCCTTAAATTGTTAGACGTCACAAGAAGCAAAAATGTTAGGAGAACTGAAGACTCAAAAATTAACCCTAAGAAAACTCGCAAGAACTTCGTTAGATTTGGACAAAATTAATAACACTGTGTTAAAAAAAATGTTATTGATGTCGTAAATAATCATAAAAAGAAATCACGAGGAAAACGCTGTTGCATGAATACAAAATTGTGGGCTTTGGCAATTTATAAACGTTCACCTAAAGCTTATCGCTATCTCGAGTGGGCAATGTCTGTGCCAAGTGCCAAAACCCTTCAGAGGTTGTTACAAACTGTACCTCTACAACCAGGAATAAATAAAAATTTTATATCAAAAAGCATAGCAATGTTGTCAGGCGAAAATAAGTTATGTGCTGTACTTTTTGATGAAATGGCACTACAATCACGCTCAATATATAACGAAAGTAGTGATATGATGGAAAGCTATGAGGATCATGGTAATGAATGGTCTTCTAAAATAGCTGATCATGCTTTAGTTCAGGATTTGAAAAAAAAAAAAATTACCAGTTGCATATTATTTCGCTTCCGGTACAATTTCGTCAGCAAAACTCTCTATCCTAATTAAAGATGTTATAATGGCACTGGAAGAGGTAGGATTCAAAATTGTCAGTACAGTTTGTGATCAAGGTCGGACAAACATAAGTGGGCATTTTCATAAAAATATGCAAGGTCGTTTTCAGGCTTGTCCCTCTAAAACATTATTTTTTTTAAACAATTAATTCTATTTGAAACTACAACAAAATTTTACATTGGGTTTATTATACATTTAACTAATATTTTATAATATTACTAAAGCCAATCGTAGTATAACTTTTTGATTAAAAAATAATAAAACAACAGAATGCTATCATTTTACCGTGTCCTTTTGCAGCCAGATGATATTTCAACATCGAATTTAAGTATTAGTTGTTAAAATTTGCTATCAGTGCAGTATTTTATTTTTCTAGTGACAATGTAGGGTCATTTTAAGAAAAATATATAGTATCACAACGCAAAATAAAAAAAATAAATAGAATTTAATTACCGGAGAGCATTTTAAAAACCCTAACACAATCAGTTTTGTTACCACATTTTTTTCTAAAATACTACACTTTTTGTATGTTTTATGTAATAACAACAATAACAGTCTTTTATTTCGCGCCTATTTTGTAAACATTGTTTAGTTTCTTCCAAAATTTTATTTGAGGAGCACATTATGATTCAGTGCTTCGTGAGGGCGTACTTTTTTTGTCAATGTGTGTTACCAATATTTCTTGACGCATTAATTAGTAAACATATTTTGTGGTTATTTTCAAAATATTTATCATCTAATACAACTTATAAAACTGTTGATGAGACGTCACCACAACAGTATATTTTTTAAATAATTATTAATCATGGGAGGGTAAGATAACGTTACGTCAGTTTTGTATGGTAACATACAGTATGACCTAAAAAGTAACAAAACTGACTATAAAGGAGACTGGCCATTACACTTTTTACCAACTTACCAAAAAGAGGTGTATACCGACGAATTTTAATAAAACATGGGAGTTTTATTAAAATTCGTTCAGCTCTTAAAGTTGTTAGGTAACAGAAGTGACAGATGGGCAGACAGATATGATGAAACCGGATTGTCGATTACGACATATTTTTAATAAACAGACTTATTGATATTTACAATTTTACTAGAGTATCGATATAACATGAAAAAAAAATAATTAATCCTTCTACACACATTTAATTTTGTCGAAATACTGTTTTGGATGCAAAAAGAAGGTCCTGGATTCAGATTTATGATTATTATACTTCTTTCTGCCAATGAGTCGACAGAACATCAAATTCTTAATAAAGACACCTTATTTTTGGTGTACTTATTGTGATTTTAGTGTCATTATCCGGCAGACGAATGCCAGTAATGTTTGATATTTTAATTTATTAAATATTTTTATTTTAATGACGAAGAGTAATATATGTAGAAGAAGGAATCAGACACGAGGAATATAAATGCGGATATAAAGTTGAAATTGACCGTACTGCAAGTAATCACGATTACCTTCACACCTATACACCAATCACAACTCACACCTTAAGTGAACTCACAGGACAGACCCAGGCAATCGCCTTTGTACAAACAACTATATCGTATGGATGGATGACACAGGATAGTCTTGCCCGTGCGACCACGGGACAAGACCACAACCAGCGCCACCCATTTACCTGCTCGTGGATTCCTCAGCCAAATCACCCAAGGGTTCATTAAGAGAACGAGCAACAGCTCTTCTCCGGAGAACGTACAGCATCTCCCACCACTACCGCCCGCCCACCTGCCAAGCGCAGCAACCATGACACTACTCTCTCACAAGTGACAACATGAGAGAGGCCTACAAAACTAACGTAAGCGAGAATACGATATGCGACCAGTGAACCGTGCCACTCGGGCTCAAAACTGCCGAACGGAGGTCGGTCGTTTAGTTTCATTCGTCTCTTAAACAAGTTTGCGCTAGGTGGCGCGATTAGTGAATACTTTGTTAACATGTTTCCGCTTAGCACGTACGATAAACGGAAGTACCATCATATATATTATACTGTTGTGCGAGTTAGTAGTTAATAACATACTAATTCGCACCACATATTTTAAAAAGACTGAACATAATTTTAATGTAAACAATTGAAAAACGCCAAAAAGTAACTGTATAATTTATTTTACTATGTATATTACCGTAATATAAGTACAATAATATTTCGTGAAAAATTGTGCAACAAGTATTCATATTTTAATATTATTTTATGATTGAATATAAAAGACTACTCTGTACTGTACTACTGTTACATTAGTGAATTTAATAGGATTTAGGTAATTACATTTCTCACCTTGCAAACATAATCTCTCTATAACCATACACACAACATACTTTTTTTAACAAGTCACTTTCTAGAATGGAGGTTTGTGTCCATGTTATGGTTTTATCAAAGTAATTATTTAGTTTCAATGAGAGATTTTAGAACTTATTATTGGATTCTGATAATAATGTAGATGGTTCTTTATAATTTTGTTACCATCAGTTTTGTTACTGTCCCCCAAATTTTTCAATTTAATTTCCGACTATTTTTTATATTTCAGGCTTTAATACCGTAATTTAACTTAATTTAAGTTAAAATATATGATAACTGTTTTATTATTATAATTATATTAAAAGAAACTTAGTTTTACATAAAAAAAAAATAAGTGTTTCTTCTGTTATCAACAGTAACAAAACTTGCTAATTATTGTCATATTTTTAGTATCTTTTCAAGTTTGTTTGACGAAGTTACATCATTAGGTAGTTCAACCATGTTTTTTTTTTATTTTTTGTTAAAAAGAGAGGTATTCCATTTATTGTTTCATTTTAATCATGTTATACAAAAGTATCAAACCTGACATCTTTTTGCCTGACTAGGCTTACGTTTTTGCTTATTTTTAATAAATTATGCAATCAATCCAAGTTAAAAACTGAAATTCGATAAATATGTAAATTAGACTATTACTAACAAATTTAATATCACCTTAAAATGTAAGTTTAAAAAAATCATGTGTATTTTTTGGTACTGCCTATTTTTGTGAAAATGCCCAAGTGCATTTAGTTTGCTAAAAAAAATTTGGGCTCCCAGTACATGAAAATTACTTACACTATATTTTTCTTATTGCTTGTGGTGGCAAACGAGCATTTGGTAGAGGCAGAGGCTAAAAACAGGTAGATTTTAAATTTTCCTAAGCTTACCAAACATGTCATTAATCCAACATATAAAATAAAAACAAGGGTGAAATATGCTGCCCATGCTCTGAGTAATACAATATCAGTAATATTACATATGTTGGGATGGAATCATAAATCAGATGCGAAAGAAATTGTAGAAACAGCAGACATAATCAAAGAATTGAATAGACTATTTGACATTTGCAACGGTCCGTCGTCCCCACAGGATATTAAAAAAGGAATAAGAGTGAATGTTAGTATTAAAACTAATCATTTTGAAAAGTAAAGTAAGTAACTGGATTGTAAACTGAACATGTCCCATAGCAGCCGTAAACATTGGCATTAGGTTCATTCGAGGCTCGCCGGCTTGTCGGAGCGCTCCACGATGGCCTCAAATTACGCTTTACTCAGCGACCTCGAATGGCACAGCAGTCTACGCAGAAGGAAAAATAGTTATAGCCCTACTACAAGAGCCATACGTTGGTGCAAAGAAAAGTATGAAAACATACGGTACGGTCAGGACATACCAAAACACAAATAACGGCGACGGAGTGGTGAAGGCGGCTATATTAATATTTGATCCTAACATAGTTATAACCCCACTTCTACAACACAACATAAATAATATAGTCGCCGTAAAACTGCAGACAAGCGCATGGACAGTCCTCGCCGTCTCCTGTTACTTTAAGCCCGACAAAGATCTTGAGGAATATCTTAAGACAATTAGCCAAAATATGTGAAGAGAACAAAGGCAACAACATACTGCTTGGCGAGGATATAAATGCCATACATATATGGTGAGGAAGCATGAAGACCAACAAGCGAGGAAAGATGATGGCAGCAGCATTAACAGAGATGGGACTACAGGTACTCAACACTGGGACTAAGCCGACTTTTGACACAGTACGAGGCGGACGTCACCTTACCAGCTTCGTAGACGTCACTGCATGCACGGACGACCTGCTAGACCTTGTGGATGACTGGAAGCTCGTGGAAAATCTCACTAGCTCGGACCACAACGGACTTAACTACAAATTATGACTACAACTAGCAAAATGGGGTCACATACAAAGAATTAAAAGAAAGTACAACACAAAAAAGCAGATTGGCAGCAGTTTCATGCGAAACTGCAACAATCCAAAATAGAAATGAATATAAATACAGACGTAGTAAACAATATCGCAAACAGCAATCAACTCGACCAATTCATTGAAAAATACACAACCACAATAACCCAAGTATGTGACCAAACCATACCGACGAAAAAAGCAAAGCAGAGTCTAGGCATTCCGTGGTGGTCTGAGGAGCTGAGAGAGTTGAAACGCAGCGTCACCATCAGGCAACGCAAAGTCGCGTGCGCAGCGCCCTTGTATAAGGCCCGTGTGAGCCCGTGACGAGTACGTGAGGACCAAGGAAAATTACGAATTAAAGGTTAAAGAGGCTCAGACTGCTAGTTGGAAGAAATTCTGCACCGGACAGGGCAGAGAAGGCTTGTGGGAAGGAATCTATAGAGTAATCAGAAACACCAACAGAAGAGAGGAGGACCTACCACTGATGGCTGAAGGGAAACAGCTTAACAACATGGAGTCAGCAAAATTGTTGGGCGAGATATTCTTCCCTGAGGATAAGCCGGAGGACGACAACCTAGACCATCGTCGAATAACAATGAAAGCAGAGCAGCAAATACAAGGATCCCATGATAACCATGAACCAGACTATACTGAGGCAGAACTGCGGACGGCGATGCGAGCGGATGTCTTAACCGCGGACATCTGCGCACAACTAATATCAAGGGGCATAAAACTACACCTCTCGATAGTCAACAAATGCTGGAAACTGGGACACTTCCCGACCGACTGGAAAAAGGCCACAGTAATCGCACTTTGGAAGCCTGGGAAAGATACTTACACGCATTCCAAATCCTATAGACCAATCGGTTTGTTGCCCGTCATGGGCAAAGTCTATGAAAAAATGCTGGTCGGCAGACTGGCGTGGCACAAGTCATCAAGGCTCAGCAACCGTCAATACGGATTCCGACCACAGCGCTCGACCGAGGATTCCCTCTATGACTTAGTGGCCCATTTGAAGAGCGAACTTCGTAAGAAGAATGTCTAATATGTGTAATTATTGTTGTAATAAACAATAGACTAAGGACTACCAATAGGAACCCATCAGATTTCTACTTCCATAATGACTTCTTAATTTACTGGATGTAAATTAAACATAAACATGCATCACTTTTCGAAAATACGTGTGTATTTATTCATAAATATCTATTTGATTTTCATTTTACGGAATGCTAGTTGAGCAGTCGATCCTGCGCATATATTCTTCTCGATGGAGTCGAATGATCGTCTCCTTGGATTTTGAGGGGGGAGCAGTGCCACTATCACTACGTGCAGGCCTATGCCTGCAAGTCTATACTTGCGCACGTGCTCGTGCACTATATCTTGTGCATTTAAATAGTGCCTATGGACTCTAATCCCTGTGGGCGAAATGTAATCGAGAAAGCATCAATCCGATAAACTTCTTGCAGTAAGGAAATAATCCTAGTATCCTCCGCAATACTACTTTACAAACATGCAATTAACGAATACAAATAACAACTTGACTTAGAAAAAAAATAGTGGATCACACAGTATCATTCTGCGTAAGTATCGAATCCAACGATATTGGGATGACAGTACTAGACTACACATTGTCATGGTTAAAATTAACGACGACATATTTATTTTTTTACACATGACGGCCTATTAAATAAAATCAGTGTAACCTTCACCAGGATTTATTCAAAATAAAAACTGCTTGCTTATTTGAAGCTTGTTTACAAGCATTCATAAAATTTGTGCTAAAATAAAGCAAATCGCAAATGACTTTGCGAAAACTTCTCATCTTAACAAAAGTATTCAAGGTTTTTCTCTCAGTGACCCAGAAAGTTTCTTTATTCACTGTAGCATAACATCATTTGTCATTATTTAGAATAAATATTGGTGAAGCTATATGCGGTTTTCCATTACCATACGTCGTATTGATAGATGGCCGAAGATATTGAAGTACGTGATATCTAGACATATAAGATAATATATATATATATATATATATATATATATATATATATATATATAAGATAATAATCACTCTTTATAATAACAACACAACTACTATCGTGACCGACAGCGATGTGATGCATTTTGTCTTAGTTTTATATATCTTAAAAAAGCCTGTATTCTTCGCCACGTATGGTTACTTGGCAGAGATAATTTTAAGCAGATTCGGTCACTAAATTGAAAAAGCCCTTTTAAGATAAGCCTATTTATTCATATAAAATGTTTAAGTATTAGTAATGTGTTTTTTTTTGGGAATATTGAAAATGTAGTTACATATATCTTACAAATAAAGATATCTTGTTTTCACGCATCAATACTTTACTTTATCCAGCATAGGTAGTAAATCAAAAATTATGTGGCATGATATACTGTTTTTACCCATGCTGACAGCGCTTTATTCAAGAAGCATACATTACCCTTATCCATGAACTTTTCACCTACCTTTACTTAGGAAAGAAAGAAAATTTACGGCTACCTGAGATATATATTATTAGGATAATGTCTAACCGAACCTAGTAGTTATTGCTCGTTAAGTATATTGAGAGAGTTAAACAAAATTTATGAACAAATAATTGTCAGTACACACGCCAACCGACTAGTGGTTATGGCGGCTACTTATACGCCCTTTCAAATTTCAAAAATCTAATGCCCGAGGCTCGTTTTCCACGGCATCCACGAGGACGACAATTTTATCACACTCGCACAATTAGGAGGGAACACCCGCAAGGCTATACCATATAAATTGCCGTGGTTTCACTCTCGCCGACGAAGTGTTAAATCACATCGCATAAAAGTACACTTCGCTTCCAGCGGCGCCCCAACGCGAGGTCCGTACCCCACAGGGAGTGACCTTGGGTGATGTCACTTAATATATTTTTACTGGATTTAGAGCAGTCAGCACTCACCCATTGTCCGGGTCACGCTGTGAAAGCCATCTGCGGCTAACAGCTAAAGACAATAAAAAGAAGACAAAGGTTCATTTTTTGGCGACCGCTCATCTTGTACACTTCTTGTTGGCCGTATCAGCGAAGTATTTACTTTTTTTTTATATAAGTTATAAAGAGGACTTGCAGGACGCAGGTGACACCAGCAGTAAACAAATGGTCGAATGCGGTTTTATAAGACGTTTATTCTATATATGTAGGCGGTTACAGCGTTATTTATACTTAGTAGCAATGCGCGTCGTACTTGGAGCTGTTGGTATCGACGACTGAGTCGTAGGTGGATCCTCCCGTGCCTCATGCTGCACTCCGCGCACTGCTAGTTAACAATCTTTGAAGTACCTTAACTTTAAATATATCAACTTACACATAAACAGATTACATACACACACAATGCGTCTCTTTATAATAATTCATTGTGTTATAAAATACAATGCGATCGCTTTGTGAACATTTAATGTATTATAAACATATCGCGTCGCTAACATGCCCCACCCTAGTGCTGCATCAGCAGTACTCACTATCACCTACAGGTATACGAGCGACGCGATCTGCTGCCCGTACAACATAACCAGACTTTGTTTTTATTTTAACCACTCTCACCCTACCATCTTTACCAGGGAATACCTCCTGCACTATACCTTTAGGCCATAGATTACGAGGACCATCCGGATCTACCACCAGTACCACATCTCCGATTTGCAATGGACGCTGCTCTTGTAGCCACTTCGAGCGAGGTATCATGGCTGGAAGAACTTCCTTCAGCCATCGACGCCAGTACATATCCGCCAATCGTTGTGCAACGCGCCATTGCTTACGAAGATACATGTCTGAGTCATCAAAGATTCCAATAGCAGGTAGACTAGAAGACGATCCCACTAGAAAGTGATTAGGGGTCAGTGATTCGAGGTAGGCGGGGTCAACGGATACGTGGGTCAAAGGGCGGCTGTTTACCATATTTTCAACCTCAGCTAGAAGTGTGTTCAGTGTCTCATCTTTCGGTGCCCGTTCACGTAGTAATACTTTCAGGCTATTTTTTACGCTTCTAATGAGCCGCTCCCATGCCCCACCCCAATGTGGACTAGCGGGTGGTATGAAGGTCCACTTAGTGCCATGGTTCAACGCCTCACTTCTTAATAAATTTTCATCCAGGCCCTGTATTGACCGCTTTAATTCTTTATCAGCTCCTCTTAGATTGGTACCGTTGTCCGAATATAAATAGCTGGGCCAGCAACGTCGCGCGGCCATTCTTCTCAACGCCATTATAAAGGAATCGGTAGTAAGTGTAGCGACTACTTCCAGGTGGATGGCTCGTACCGTCATACATGTAAACAAAACACCATATCTTTTTTCTCTGCGTCTTCCCACGGTGACTTCCATGGGGCCAAATAGGTCTACTCCACAATGAGTAAAGGGACGCTGGTGATGTGCCATGCGAGCGCTAGGTAAGTCTCCCATACGTGGTACTGTGGGTTTACATTTTCTTATTCTGCATATCATGCACTGTGATGAGACAGTCTTAGTTAAAGGTCTTAGCTTCGTTATCCAATATTTTTGTTTAACTTCGTTTAATACTGTCTCTCGGTTACCATGAGCGAAGTAATGATGATAATATCTCACTATTAATTTAGCGATGTGACTTTTCCCATCTAATATGATAGGATTCTTTGTTTCAAGTGGCACCCCAGTGACAGCGCCGATACGGCCCCCAGAGCGCAGCACACCATGTTCGTCTAGGTAAGGCGACAAGTTTAGTATTTTACTGTTTCGTGGTATACATTTGTTAGTTTTAATTTCGTATATTTCACTTCCAAACGACTCTGACTGTGATTGTTTCAGTAGCAACATTTCAGCACGCTCCATGGTGTCGTCGAAATGGCAAGTATTTTTTCTTTTACATTTATAAATAAATTTCAGCACAACAGATGTACTTCGAAGTAATCGAAGCCAAGAAGAGAATCTAACAGCATTAGGTACAGGTAAATTTCCATAATTAATTTTCTGTTGTAAGTTATTAACGTACTCTAAGTCTGATCGTCTATCATTTATTTCAGATTCAACGAGCGAGAAGTCCCTTGGCCACTGGTTTTCTTCATTAAGTAAAAAGGCAGGACCGTACATCCATTCTTTTTCCAATATAGAACAATCATAAGATTCTCTGGTGGCAATGTCCGCGACGTTTAATTCCGTAGGTATGTATCTCCATTCATTAATTGTGGTCAACTCATCAATCTCACCAAGACGGTGCGCCACGTATTGTTTATAGTTGCGCGCGTCATTTCTTATCCAACATAGCACTGTACTAGAATCACACCAAAAATATTTTCTTTCCGCTTTCATTTTGTGTTCCTTTGTTATAGTTTCAGCCAGTCTAGCGGCTAGAACTGCCGCTTGAAGTTCCAGACGCGGTACTGATACAGGTTTCACTGGCGCGACACGACAACGGCTAGCTGCAAATGCTACGTGCGCACCTTTGTCGTTTATCCAACGCCAATATGCCACTGTACACATTGCTTTAATACTCGCATCACAAAATATATGTAGCTGTAAATTTGTATAACTATTTGTTATCGTAGGCACGAGTTCATTCATTGAATTTTGCGATAATGATCCTTTAGGTGAAGCAGGCCGCGGTACTGATGTTTTCTCACTCGCACTCGTACTCGCCGTGGCGCTCGGATAGTACCTGGGCAGGCGCACGTGACGTAACGACTGTAATAATGATATCCATTTGACCCACTTATCGAATATTATGTCAGTTACATAATCGTCCCAACTGATTTTCTGTTGCCAAGTTTCCTGCAATATAATTTTTCATTTATTGTAAAGGGTGATAAAAATCCATAGACATCGAAGATCAACATAACTACACGTAACACCTCTCGTTTGGTGGGACGTTGTGTTCCATTGATTATATTTATTGGTATTCGCTTGAATGAAACGTCGAACCTGAGTGTGTCATCGCTTGGGTCCCAAATTAAACCGAGGGTGCGTTCGCCGTCGTATTGATGTCCTATTTTAAAGTTCACGGCTGTATTCCCCAGGGAATCTTGAGGTAAACTGTCCAGTACTTCTTTACTATTTGCGTTTTTGTTTTTCACGTATTGCGCTATAAAGGGCGAACAGTTAGCGCCGAATATTAACGAAGACATGGCGTAGGTATTGATGGGACCTTCGTGTTCCCTGTATAGAAATCGAAATGCATTTTGATCTTCTGGTCGTATCTTGACTCTTAGAAACATATCCTTTATGTCTCCTGTCACAGCTATCGGGTTCTCTCTAAATCGTAACATTATTCCATATAAAGACATCAATAGATCAGGACCTTTTATCAAATAATCGTTGAGACATAAACCGTTTGTTTTCGCGGCTGCATCAAATACTAATCTTAGCTTTTGTTTATGTGGGTTATCGACGCCAAAATGTGGTAAGTACCATGTCTTTGGTGTTGTATCTATGACATCTATTTTGTGCGCGTAATTATTTTCTAGTAAATGCTTTATGCGTTCCGTATACCTTTGGGCATATTCCTCGTTTTTCTTCATTTTTTGTTCAACCCCCTTAAGTCTACAGATAGCGGTTGGGTAAGAATCTGGCATAACACATTTTTCGTCCTTCCAGGGTAAGCCGACCTGCCATTGACCACCGACAAAGGTAGTGGTTTGTTCCAAGATATTTTCTGCGCGTAAATCATCGGAGTTCTGCCTGGGCTTAGTCGATATTCCCATAGCCTCGATGGAGAACGACCTTCGTACGTCCTCGTGGATTTCTTGTAGTGTGCTCTGACTCTCTGGCGAATCATCAGTAACGACTGTTGTAAAGTTGCATGAAGAATTAGGTAAAACAGCTGGCATTCGTCCATGCAGGCACCATCCCAGAGGGGTCCGGGTAGCATAAGGTTCATTGGGAGATCCTGTCCTCGTTTCCAAAGGTAAGAGCAGGTGGTAATTATCTTGGCCAATTAAAATTTGTGGTTTTATTTGTTTTAACTTTAAACAATGACTTACACCCTGTAAATGCTTAAAATTAGTAATACTAATACTACTATTTAATGTTTGTTCTGGTAAGTTAAGCTTATCGATTACGCATGCATTAATTTTAAACACTTTTGTATCGCTACCACTTAAAGTTAAACTAATCATTTCAGTATCGCACACTAAGTCTGTATTATCCCAAGCGCCGCGCATACGAACACACTCGCGACGACCGCGGAGCCCCGCTTGCTTCGCTAGGGAGGAGCTAATCAGTGACACGGTAGACCCGTCGTCTAACAGAGCGATCGCGCGTACAATACCGTTAGCACCGTGAATGTTTATTGGCACTACTTTTAACAGCACTGAGTTTTTTGTTTATGTGATTTACTGTCTCAGAGGGAGTTTCGGTTTCCGTCACTTGTAAAGGAGCACTAGAGTCCTGTCGCGGCACATAATGTAATAAGCGATGATGAGACTTACCGCAATTATCCACGTCGCAACTAGGCGCGGGGCACGTCTCTCTGTTATGATGCGCTGATAAACATTTGTAACAAATACCATATCGTTTTACATGCAGCCATCTGTCCTTGCGAAGCGCCTTTTTGAACATTCTACATTCCGTTAATTTGTGAATTCGCGTACGACAATATCGACACTTATTATTCGGTTCATTTAGCACTTGTACATTGTTCACACTATCGTACTGCTTACGTTTATAACTTTCTGTTTTACTAGATAACAGTAACGTAGCACTACACGATGACGTCTTCTCAGCTTCTTCAGTGAGGAAGTCTGACAAAATTTCTAATCGAGACTTAGATTTATCGCTGGCATTGATGAGCGGGTAGCTATAATCTGTCCATTTGGATAGCAGAGTGATAGGTAGCTTAGTTAATATAAACGTAACCGCTTCGACTCCCTGTAGGTACTCTGCGCGGCCAAGCGTTCGTACTGTAGCCACGTAGTTTTTTATTTTCACAGAGAACGGCACAATATCGCGATAATATTCTGTTGATAGTTGGCCCATTTTCTTGATTTCTACCATAAAGCGGGACAGTATCACTTCAGGGTTGCCGAATTGCAGTTTCAGTGTGGATATGACCACCGCAGGCGACGTACCGCTCACGAGCAACGATGATACTGCCTCCTGTGCAGGACCACGAAGACATTTCCTTAATCGCCACAGGTTCTCCTTCTCTGAGAATTTACATAGTTCCGTTGACTCGTCGTATGCCTGTTTAAACGACAGCCACTCCATACTGTTTCCATTAAAGATGGGTAGGTCTTTTGGCGTGCTAAGACGGCTGATGAGGTGAGTATTCTGCTGAATACTGGACGATGTGACTAGGTGTTCGAGCGCGCTCGCCAACTGCTGAATTGGTCCGTCCGTGTCAACGTGAGCTGACGTTTGCAACTTGCCTTTGTCATTTCCAATCATAGTGGCATGCTGCAACTCCAATTCTTGCTGACTACGCTCCACCCACCGTTCGATGTCATTCGCGCGATTAATATCCGATCTTTCTGATGGTGGACTGTATTCTTCTTCCAGATTAGCAAGGTCCGCCGCTAATTGTTTGTCTATGAGCTCCATTTCTATCCGTGCCTTCGCCTTAGCAGCTTCTAGTTCCAGTTTCTTTTTCTGGGCATGTATAGATAAAGATGATGAGGGCATTTTTGATTTAACTGAGTGACGTGATATTGATGGAGCCGGCTTTATTGTACCTGAAGGTTCCGACCTCACCATGCTGCCAACACAGGATCGTAACAGTTTGTTCCCGTCATCACTTTTTGTTCCAGGTGTAGGCGATGGCATTGCCTGTTCACTCGTAACCGCCTGAGGCCTTGCCTGAGGCTTTTCAGTTTCCAAACGTTTACTCGTGCTTCGAGTGTTCACCATAGTTTTTCTCGGCGGCGGAGTGGTAAACATATAGATCTGGCTCGATGGACCACTAAAGAGGACTTGCAGGACGCAGGTGACACCAGCAGTAAACAAATGGTCGAATGCGGTTTTATAAGACGTTTATTCTTTATATGTAGGCGGTTACAGCGTTATTTATACTTAGTAGCAATGCGCGTCGTACTTGGAGCTGTTCGTATCGACGACTGAGTCGTAGGTGGATCCTCCCGTGCCTCATGCTGCACTCCGCGCACTGCTAGTTAACAATCTTTGAAGTACCTTAACTTTAAATATATCAACTTACACATAAACAGATTACATACACACACAATGCGTCTCTTTATAATAATTCATTGTGTTATAAAATACAATGCGATCGCTTTGTGAACATTTAATGTATTATAAACATATCGCGTCGCTAACAAGTTAGTTGTTTCTTTTTCAAAATTTGATTTACTAAATTACCAATATTCCGATATTAAAATAGTTACAAAGATAAATAACTACCCGAATTGTACTGAATACGTCTCTTTATTATTGAACACTTCTGGTCCTAAAATCAGAAGTTAGACACGATTGCGCCCACGATTTACTAGTTTGTCTTGGAAACAATCAATTACCCACCATCGGCACGTACGTTTTTTATTTATTTTATAATTATTCTTGTGCGTTTTCGTTATTTCGTTTAAATATATAAGAATGCATTTACAACAACTTTGCTTATCGTTATAACGACTATTCGCTTTAAGCGACGATAATGTTTATTCAAGTTACATTTCATAGGTACTGAGAAAATAAAACCTTTAAGTGCGACTTTATTTATGATAATACCTCCGTTTAAAACAACGCGGAATGTTTTGTTTACACAACCTACGCACCAATACCTCGGCGTCCCAACTTTACCCCGCCCTGCGAGCATTATTTCTCCTTATTGGCGCGCGTAAATCACAATTAGTGTGTTGTCACCTGTTATGACAAGATCTTAAAGCTCGATAAAATGAATTCAGTGCAGCCGAAAATGTTTCACAATTGAAGAAAAAAGTGCAATATTACACCGATTAGATGCTGGTAAATCAAATGCAGCCCTCGCAAAGAAGGTTGGCATATCTCATTCTACAATATCCACAATAAAATAGAATAAAAATAAGATCGAGCCGCTGTTTAATGCTAATATTTTGAATTGTAAACGTCCAAGGGCTTATACTCATGAGCAGGTGGATAAGACATTGTTATAGTGGTTCAAGCTTCAGCACGACCGGGGAATACCCATTGAACCTCTGCTACAAAAGAAAGCAAACTTTTTTGCTAGACAGTTATACATGTAAAATTTCACATGTTCCATGAGTTGGATAAATCGTTTCAAACTAAGACACATCATCATCAGTGGTAAGATTGCTGGCAAGTCTTTATCAGTTCAACAAGGTGAAGTAGTCGATTGGTTAGAAAAGGTTTGCCCTACTATACGTGCGCAATTTAGAGATCATCAAATTTTTAATGCAGATGAGACCCGGTTATTTTGTAAATTAAGGAGGCATAGAGCTTTTGTCGCTAAACGATTTTAGGTATTTTGTGCGCTCCGTATATGTGTGCGTGAGGCACACACAAAAACGACCAACGTGAACCGTGCGCCGATCGACTAGCGACGGTGCTGCTGATATTTACAAAATAAAATAACAAAAGTTATTTAAAATACTTTTATTGAAGTTATTTACAGTTAACAACCGTTTCTAGATTTTACACATATTTTATTTTGTAATTTACTGGCATCAGGTATATTGCATGACAATGCAAAACGAAAATATGTATGTATAGTTAGGTACTGTAATTGAATAATATCTAATATTACTAAAATAATAAAATGTAACTATACAAAAAGAAATACAATAAAGTAAACTCAATAACGTAAATAATAGAACGGCTAAATAGGGTAAAAATCCCAATACCCGTCCGAGTGAAGTTTTCTAATTCAAATGATTCTAATTATAAAATAATTATAAATCAGTGGAATACATGTTGAATGATAACAAGATTATTATAACTACATTAGAACGATATTTTAGAGATGTGGCATTCCATGGAAAAGAGGACAACGATAAAAAATTGTAAATTCCTCTAATTGCTTTTAATTTAGTACTAACTCATTGTCAAGTCTATATTTTATTAATTTGTGGAAAACAAATTTTTTATTCTAAAATAACCGACATTTTTTCGATAGAAACTTTTGAATCGTACTGAATTATCTAGGGGGCGAACGTTACTTAAGTTGGCAATATCATTTTTAGGCATCTAAATGATGTCAGCAAGCTGATGATTACATTTTTCAGAAAGTGTTTAAAGAAAGTAATTAACATATAATTATTTAAAAATATATGTTAGTTTTTGTATAATACATGTCTGAATATTGTGTATGTCTCTTTGGTGGTATTGATGAAATAAAGGAACATAAAACAAACCTAAACAAAAGATGGCAAAACATTAAAACGATTCCACATATACAAAAACATCATCATTTTAAATGTGAAGAAAATAAATGTATTATTTATGCTTTGACGGCAACATCTCCTGAGTTCAAAAAAGCTTTGATGATTCAGGAACAAAAGTTAATTCATTGAAAAGTATATAATTCCAGTGAAAATGAATAACTAAATTAATAGTTATATATATATATATATATATATGTATATTTTTTTTTAATTAGATATCATCGTTTTCATTTATGGTAGTTTAAGACAAAAAAAATATATTTTTATTTTCGTTATTAACAATTAAATTTTATCTAACTTTTGTTATTAGAGTACGTTTGAAACTCTATCCATGTTCTTTTTATCTCTAAATCCTTATTTATGTGTTCCACCAGTCACGTTCAATCTAATAATGATTATAAAGGGCCCAGAAAAACTTTGGTTATTTTTTTAACGAAATATTGTATATCAATTATTCACCTATGTTTTAAAACACATTTTACTATTTTATGAGTTTCGACGAAATAATCATAGCTTACAGTTAGTTTAATTACGGAGTCAAATGTCCTACCAGTCACAATGGAATGGCTCAGATGTCCCTTCAAAAATATGTGATGCGGAAATTGATTGTTATATGGGACATTCTTTTACAAGTCGAACACTTTTTGGTTTGACAATTTTGATTGTTCCTATTTTTTTTAATCTATAGGTACTGAACATAAACATATATACAAGGTTTTTGTCCAAAAAACCTTTTCTCTTTTTTTTTCACAATGCTTGTGCAATGTATACAATTCTATAGAAAAGAAATAGGTAAAACTATTATATATAATAGAAATATAATAGAAATATATTATATATAATAGAAATAGGTAAAACTATTGACTTAAATGGAACTGGAACTGAAAACAAGAACACGTCACAAATGCCAAAGTTGCAGAGGAATGCCGGACCTTCAGGAAACTTATGTATACCATGCTTGGATTACTTCGGAATCAAATCAATGAATGCACCAGAGCTATAGACTCTATCGAAACAAGACAACGCCGTAAAGCTCAACCCATGAAGAATCTATATTGACTCTCTGACAGTCCCGACCCGACTTCCTCGTCTCGGGACACCCTACTTTTACTATAAGTACACATTCTCTTATATTTGATGTGAAACATCTATAGGCGAGGGGTAAACCTGATTGTCGGCGTGAGATACAGGCCGTGGCGAGCGGCTACGCTGTATGATAGAATATACCTACTACATAGTAGTGTGTGAGACGCAGCGACGCGGTGTCGTGCGCAATTTCTCGTCGCGCCTAGTAATTATAATACTTCATAGTTTTTTTTATTTAAATATAAATATTTTATTTTCTCTATATGATGATCACTACTTTAGTTTATTTAAAATATTTTTATAATAATAAAGTTGTATATATAAATATTTCTAATTTACAATATTATTGATAGTTATTTATTTATATTTTATTAGTAAATTATATATTTTTATATATATTTCAATTTAATTATTTTTTATTATACACTCATTTGCAAAAAAAACGGGCACCTAAGCAATGAACCATTTCAAATGTTAATATTTCTTTGTTTGATAATTATAGGTAGTTTTATCCACACAATTTGGTAAATTAATAAGAAAATAATCGTTTTCATCAGTATTTCATAAAATTTAGATACAATTTATGGGAAATAATGCTAAACCTCGCTAGTAGTGTATATTCGCTAGTAGTGCATATGCTCATGAAGTAAAAATAAAAAAGTTTTTTTGTTTGTTTTTCTTTAATAAAGTAAAAGCAGATAAATGTTTAGTATCGAGTGTGACCCCCTCTAGCTAAAATCACAGCTTGAATTCGTCTGGGCATGCTAGCGAGTATATCCCGGATACTTGCTTGC
Organism: Lymantria monacha; assembly: GCA_905163515.2. NCBI lineage: Eukaryota > Metazoa > Arthropoda > Insecta > Lepidoptera > Erebidae > Lymantria > Lymantria monacha. Next base: position 15,989,713 of record LR991083.1, read on the forward strand.
GGAATACGTTCCCACTCCGCAGTAATCACATTCTTCAGCTCTCTGATGGTCTGCGGAGCCGGGTGTACTGATCTCACACGCCGTTTCAGAACGTCCCAGACATGCTCTATGGGATTGAGGTCGGGACTTCGAGCTGGCCAATCCAAACGACGAATGCCGACCTCTTGCACATACGCATTAACATCGCGGGATCGGTGGGCGCGAGCATTGTCGTCCATAAAAATCGAGTCTTCACCTAGAGCGGCCAATGCGGGTTGTGCATGAGAAATTAGAACTTCCGTTATGTATCGATGCCCAGTCAGTGAGCCGTTTTCAATGAAGACTAACTCTGTACGATCCATTGAATTTATTCCTGCCCAAAACATAACAGAGCCCCCACCATAAGGTGTGATTTCTTCGAAACATGCCTCTGCAAAGCGTTCTCCTTGTCTTCTTAGCACTCGCCGACGTCGATCTTCACCGAACAGAGATATCCTGGCTTCATCAGAGAACAAAACCCTATTCCAATCGTCTTGAGTCCATGATTCACAATTTCTAGCGAACCTAAGCCTGTGAACTCTGTGCTCACGGAGTAATTTGGGGCCGCGGGCCGGGCGGTGACTGCGTATATTGGCAGCGAGAAGCCTCCTCCTGACCGTCCATAGACTAATATGCACATTTCTTACTTCTTGGAGGTTGTTCTTAAGATCCACATACGAAGATTTGCGATTTCTCAATGCGCAACTCACAAGAAAACGATCATCCCGTGGTTGGGTACATGGTTTTCTTCCAGAACCAGGCCTTCTCTCGACGGAACCAGTCTCCTGATATCGCTGCCAGGTCCTTTGGACTGTCGAGCGACTAACATTTAGCCTCCTAGCCACGAAACATTGGCTGCAACCCTCTTCAAGCAGCGCGATAATTTTGGTAGCTTTTACCACTTTATCTACCATTTTTGATACAGCCAAACAGCATTAAATAAAGCTTTGACAGTCAAGGATATGAAATTAATCGATAAAAATTGAATAAAAGTTATGAAAGTCGATGTTAACTTCTGGAACTTCGCGCCAAAAATGTAGGATAAAAAGGGGTTTTCTGTAAAAATGAACATCAAATGAAAAATTGAATTTAGAACGTACTTTTTTAAATACCACAGCATTTTTAAAACCGGCCAGTAACGTGTACAAACGATTGAAACCTTTTTGGTATTGTATCTTTTTAAATATGAATAAAAATCAAAACCGCCCGTTTTTTTTGCAAATGAGTTTATATATACGTACTTATTTAATGCATTACACATTATCTTATACTTGTACATTTCTGTGATTACTTAATAATACGTAGGTATTATTTTAGTTTTTTATATGTTTAACGTTATTATATTATACGGTTTATTGTAATACTTTTAATTATGTTACTCATATTTGTCCTGCTAATGTTTAGTACAATCAAAAATAAATAATATAATTAAATTAATATTGAAATAAATTATTATTGTTGTTTTAAAATAATGTTATAGTCTTAAGATCCGACTGCGGGATTAGTGCGCTCATCGGTTATTTGCTAAAAACCAAATTTTTATGTATATTTATAATTAGGAGAATATATATCTACCAAGTTGCCTATCAAAATTTGGACGCTAGTATTTTTAATTAAATTATTTTTAATTGCTTTTTGGGAAAAAATTGCGTTCACTTGTTTTTTAAATAAAATATCGTCTACATCACGGCAATTTACATAATGATTTTAAAAAATCACGGTTGCCATTGCGCACCTGGCCGCACCTCTTCGCAGCCAGGTGTAAACAGGTATGATTTCGATACATTTATACGCTCATAACGTATATTTATTAATTATATATCAAATTGAAGCTAACTTTTTTCTATTAATTATCATATATGGTTACCTAATTAAATCTGGCCGCAAATAAGGGTTGCTGGCTGTTAAAGATGATAAATATTTAAGATAGAGTGAAAGAGAGTTAACGCGTAACATCGTTTGTCAGACGAGGATAGCGATTGCCGGCTGTGCGACGGTTTTAAACCATTGCGCATGCGTTGAATGTTAGTGTTCTCAACCACCGGGAAGTAACAGAGAGTTAATAAATACTCTCTATAAAAAATCTATAAAAACTCTATAAAAAAATAAAACCAAGGTTAATTATGTAAAAGAAAATTTTATTGTGAAAGTTTAAAAATGTATCTTCTATTTCCGTAACTCTTATTTAAAAATCTGAATCATCGGAGCTTTCAGTTACACTATCATCGGAGCTATCACTTTCATCGCTAGAAATATCAGAATTGTCGTCATTATCGGAAGATTTGTTAATAGAATCACATACCACATTCTTAACTTGCGTTGGAGTTGAGTCTCCTAGGAACCATGTTGGTTTTAGAAAACCATCTAATAGCAGCCAGCCATTATTTTCCGGGCTGAACTTGATACAGTCCGGCTCAGTGGCATTTACCCACATCGAATTAACAAAGATTGTCCGCAACAATTTTTGTTTCAAAGATTTCCAGCACGGTGGAATGTGCGTTGAGTCTAAACCTTTAATTCTTTTCATAAATTTTTCATTATTTTGTTTTGAAGCGTACATTTTGTTAAATAATAAACATCTTGCGGCATTTACGCTTTGACACTTCGGGAGTCCATACATAAGGCACGTAAACTCTTGGACTGCATCAATTTTGGTTTCATCAAAGATGTCAGTAGGATTCGTCAATGATGCAAAAACTTGTTGAATTTGTGGGTGCTTAATAAATAAATTCAAGGGCCGAATTTTCCCTTTGTTGAAAAATGCAGCCGTGTAGTCGCAACCTGTGTAAGCGTGAAAAGCGGTAAGAGCAAGACATAAAGTCGCGCCTAATTTTATTGATAAGTCCGTACAGTTTATGTAAACTTCATCCTTATTATTACTTTTGTTTGATGAACTGTTTGCCAACCAAATTCGCAAATTAGGAAATTTATGCATATTACTCGTCACACGTTCGTTCGTTCGTTCACACCAATACTGATTAGTATGTTAGTGAATTGTAGGGGATTTTATTGTAGGGTTCTCGGAGGTTCTCGTAGAGTTCTCGGAGGTTCTCGTAGAGTTCTCGGAGGTTCTCGTAGAGTTCTCGGAGGTTCTCGTAGAGTTCTCGGAGGTTCTCGTAGAGTTCTCGGAGGTTCTCGGAGGTTCTCGAAGAGCTATGTGAAAGTAATAAATTGATTTTACTTATCTACGATTTAGTCTGACGAGTTATTTCGGAGGTTCTCGTAGAGATCTCGAAGGTTCTCGAAGAGTTCTCGGAGGTTCTCGAAGAGTTCTCGGAGGTTCTCGAAGAGTTCTCGGAGGTTCTCGAAGAGTTATGTGAAAGTAATAAATTGACGAGTTATTTTCATCCTGAAGCTCGTGGTTTGGCCGTATTTGCTCTTGTCGTGAGGTCGATGGAATGAGCTCTGTTAGTTCTGCAGCTGAATCTCGGAGAGTAAACAATTCATTGCCGCCGATATGGACAACTGATCACCAGGCTGCGGGGCACGGCGAAGCTGATCGTGAACGATCCCACTTCTGATGACGAAGGAGGAACCAATCATAACGCAGGAGGCACCACGGAGCAAATACAAAGAGGAGACGGCCTAAGTAACTGTGCACTGTGATTATCAACTAGGCCGTGACGTCATCACGTTAACATCATTAGTAGGCGTGGCCTATTAGTCTTATGTCGTCGCTGACGGTGTTCGTACGGTGCATAAAATTATATTTTTGGTGTATTTTTATGTTATTACGAAGAAAACCATGAAGTATTGTGTTTTATCATGTAAAAACTACTTCAATAAACGTACAGATGCTATGGAAAGAATCACATTCCATTTGTAAGTATTTTTATTCATAATTTATCAAAATAATTTCTAGAAAGTTCTTTTGACGGTATCATGTTCAGAAATAATTTTACTCAACGCTAGATGGCACCACTGTTCGTAATAGGACCCAGAACAATAAAAGCACATACAGTTCAAACTATTAAGATTATTGTAATAACTAATAACCATGAGTATTAAAATTTATACCCAAAGCCGTTCACCTCAACAAAAATATGAGTTTTATATGTAGTTAATAATTATTTTGTAAGCAATACGCCAGCTGTCGTTAACTATGAAGAACTATAAAAGTGTCAAAAATCCAGGGTCGTAATTAGAATATAATTATAACATTCGGATTTTTCATCAAAGAAAAATATTTTTTACACTACTTTAAATGAACCTATTATAATTAAACTGTAAATTTTGTATGTTTTAGAATACCGGTCAATGACGATGTTAGAAGGAATGGATTTCAAAAATTAATAGAAAAACTGGACTCCTACGAAATATACAAAGATTTGTTCTTCTCATTTTAACAATGAAGATTTAAAGGACTGTATTGCAGCCAATAGAAACCACTTTGAACAAGCTTTTTATATTTTAAATTGTTTTATATTTATGTATTAAACTAACACTGTAAAAGTCATAAATATTTTTTGCAATAGAAAAAGGTTTTTCTTTGTTACAGTATTTAGGGCAAGACTAGGTATAACTCAAGAAATATATGATACCAAAGAGTATTTCATTTTTATTATTGGAACCAATGTCACCCTTTCTCCTTTATTTATTAATAATGTAATTGCACTCGATGGAATTTCCTGATAAGATTAACGAGGTTGAGCACGTCACAAAAATATCCAAAATGGTGGTGGCGTCGAAGACCGGGTCTTCAAGTTACCTTTGGCATGGCTAAGTTTTAGATGGCCCATGCGTCAATCAAACGGCTGCTACCAGGGGGGGCTGGTCTGCTCGCTTGAAATACTCTTTTACATGTCTTGGTCATTAACACCATTGTTGCATTATCAATTGTATAAAGCCTTATTTTAATAGAGTGGTTTGATTCTTTTTTTATATGGAAAAGACAAAAAGGAAGGAAATAATACCGTGTAACTAACATATTTACTAAAAGTCCAACTACTTTCATTCGACAATTTGTTAGAAACCCAAACAAATAATTGTATTATTTGGTCGTATGAAAAGGACACAAATATGAAGAAAAAAAAGGTTTCTAAACTTCTGAGTTTATCAGAATGACAGTAAAGAAAAGATGGATTTTTCATAAAATTATTAACAATGCTGACAAGCCTTATAAAGAAATTTGCGGTTAAAAACAGTAGTCATACACCTATTCGCTATGCAGAATTATTTGATTATAAACATTTGTATTTGAATAGAGCAAACAGCTAATAAGATTTGTTTGTATCTTCGAAATAAAAAAAAATTAGCACTCATTGATATAGGTAAATTCTGAGTACGTCCCTGTTATACTATACACTTACTGACATCTAATGCAAGATAGCTCAACTGCATACAATATACGAAATTAGTAGTTGTGCTAATAGCCGGCAGATGGACATAAAGGAGTGAGTGAGACAAGTACTATTACTTGTCTCACTTTCTTCATTAGCAGCGACCCCCTCACCCCCTGTAAATGACACGCATTGTTTCATAGAAAATATTCATTACAACAGCTCCTCTTTGTATTTGCTCCGTGGGAGGCACCACCATTGTATTTTTAAAAGGTGTGACGTCACCATTGCTGACGTCAGTGTTGTTAGTTACGTGGGTTACTCATGGTACGGTTTTGATCTTCGAAATAAAACTCCACAAGTAACTGTTTAAATGTTGTATTCTCAACGAGTAGCGTAACGTCGCCCCAGAGAGCTCTGCACGGTACAAAGACTCGAACACGAATGAATGTATTACGACAGTGTGTCCGTATTTATAGGGCTCGGCGCACGTGCACGCGCACGTGTTTACAATTTAAGTATAGAAATTTCAATGAGAGAACTAATCACATGTTTGTTAATGTTAATTTAACATCAAAATAATCTTTAAGTAATCAATTGATGATTTATGAAGTAATTAAACTATTCAATTATGTATTTGCGCCGATACATATATATATATATATATATATATATATATATATATATATATATATATACATCGAATCAACATGTCTGATGTTATAAATTGATTCAAACACAGTCGCCACTGAATCAAGCCTGAAATGATGAAAGACATACATACATATCATCACGCCATATCCCTTGCAGGGTAGGCAGAGAGAACAGAGTGCCAGAGAACTCTATCTCTGCATACTTCACTCGCTTCCTCAACATTCATAATTCTCTTCATACACGCTCGCCGGTTTCGGAGACTCTTGACTCCATCTTCCTTCAGTACCTGACCGATCTGGTCTAGGTAGGTTAGTCTCGGTCTCCCTCGGTACGTACATCCTTCCACTTTCGCATTGTATATCTTCTTAACCAGACGTTCGTTCGGCATTCTTTCCACATGTCCGAACCATCGGAGCATTCCCTTTCGCATCTTTACACCAATACTCTCTTTCATACCTACTCGCTCTCTTACGTCGTCATTACGAATGCGGTCGGTCAGCCTAACTCCACAGATTTTCCGAAGAGATCGCATTTCGACCGCATTAATTTTACTTTCATACTCTTTTCTGCATACCCAACTCTCGCTTCCATACAGTAATGTTGGGACAAGCACTGCGTTATGTATTGCTACACGTGCCTTCTGGCTGAGGTGGTGGCTGCCGAGAAGTTGTCCCAACGCTCCGTTCACTCTATTTCCCGCATTCACTCTTCGCTCTATATCAGTGGTGTACCTTCCATCTCGGCTAAATCCACATCCAAGATATACAAATTCATCCACTTGCTCTAGTACATCATTTACTTATTGTTACTCTTACATCTGTTCTGGCTTCATCTCTTTCAAAGATAATTATTTTGGTTTTGCTCACATTCACGCGTAGACCCCTTTTCTTACAATCTTCTGTCATTGTGTCGACTAGGGTCTGCAGGTCACTCGCTGACTGTGCCAGCAGGACTGCATCATATGCATAAAGCAGAGCAGAGACCACTGAGTCACCCATCTGGACTCCCACATTCATATCGTTCAATCTTTGGAGACATTTATCCAGATATATGATAAACAGCCTTTTTTTTTTTTTTTTTTTTTTTTTTTTTGTTTTTTTTTTTTTTTTTTGCGGTGGGCTATGGACGTCGCACCCCGCCAAATCGGTCCGGGGTGACGGAAGAGGCGGCGCGCAACCCCATTGACCCACCCTGCAAGCACCTCTTCTTCGCCGTACGAGCGGCCCACCGGTACCCGATCTTTGTCTTCGGTGGCCCGCTCGGCGGTATGCCCTCTTGGGCTCCTCTCCTGTCGATGCCCCGACAGCTTTCGCCGTCGAGGCGTCGTCCTCACGCGGTGGCCTCACGTCGGGTGACCGGACAATTCCCCGGTCCGATCACCCGAAGCCCCTGTCAGGGCGGCATCAGGCGCAGGTACTCGCGCCTGCGCCGCCCCGGCCGCGGGCGGCGGCCCGGGTCACGGGAATCCTCCCGGGCCCGTTCCGCCGCCTCCTTCTGCGAGATGACAGCCTCGCAGAAGGCGGCGACCGCGTCCCAATTCCTGACGCTGTCGACCATCGCTCGCGCAACAGCCGGCAGCGTCAGGTCGGCACCGATGACAGCGACGAGGTCACGGCGCTGCCCGTCCCAGCCCGAACATACCTCGAGCGTATGTTGCGCCGTGTCCTCGTCGCTACTGCAATGGTGGCAGGACGGAGTCCACTCCCTCCGCACGACCGTGTGCAGGTACTTGCCGAAGCAACCATGCCCCGACAAGACCTGCACCAACCGGAAAGAGAGAACTCCGTGCCGCCGCTCCATCCACTCCATCAGTACGGGCCGGAGGGCCTCAACGGTAATAACACCGTATCTAGGCCTCTCCAGCCGCGTAGCCCAACGGGCGATGACTTCTCGGCGGGCGTCCTCGCGCCAGGTGGCTATCTCGTTGAACGATGGGGAGCCACCCTCTTCGCGTATTGAGGTAACCCGCCGGTAGAGGTCGGAGAGCATCTCCGCCTCTAGGTCCCAAGGGGGTGTCCCGGCCAATAGGCACGCCGCCTCTGTCGACACCGTGCGGTACCCGCGAATGGCTCTGACCGCCATGACTCTCTGTGGCCTCCACAGAACCGCCCTGAGTTGGGCGTTCAGAGCCCTCGCCCACACGGGTGCGCCGTACATGGCCATTGAGCGGATCACCCCCGCATACAGCCGTCGGCCCTGAAAACTGGGTCCGCCCACGTTCGGCATGAGCCGAGAAAGGGCGGACGCCGCGCCGACCAGCCGGGGAGCAATTTGACGAAAATGCTCCCGGAACCACCATCGCCCGTCGAGCACCAGACCCAAGTACCTCATATGGGCCTGGATACTGATGTGGATGGAGTTGACGACTAACGAGGCGCCGATGGGCAGCCTCACACGGGGCCCATGGAATAGTAGAGCCTCCGTCTTGTTTAGGGCCACCCTGAGCCCCAGCGCCTCGATCCGCCTGACCATCTCCTCGGTGCCGAGAGTGGCCAGGCTCGCCGCCTCTTCCAATGTCCTGCCCCGGGCTGTGACGAGCGTGTCGTCAGCATAGCAAATAACGCTCAGCCCGGGGGGGAGACTCCCTCTCAACGCCCAGTCGTAACCGATGTCCCACAGAGTCGGCCCCAGAACCGACCCCTGCGGAACACCGCACGACATGGGCGTCCGCACAATGTCCCCTGCGGGGCTCGCGTAGAGAACACTGCGCCCCTCCAAATAGTCTGCCACCAGCCGCCTGAGGTACAGGGGCACTCCGTGGAACCGGAGCGCCTCCCTGATGCAGCTGAATGGCAGACTATTGAAGGCGTTGGCGATGTCCAACGACACCGCCAACAGCACTCCTTTGCCGGCGACAGCCTCCGCGGCCGTCTGCCTCAGGCGTAGCAGGGCCCCGATGGTCGAACGCCCCCTTCGAAACCCAAATTGAGCGTCCGACAGATCGGGCCCCACCTCTTCCAGGTGCTGGACGATGCGGGCAGCGAGGACACGCTCCAGCAGCTTACCCACATCGTCCAGAAGCACAATGGGCCTGTAGGCCGACGGCGAATCCGGGGGCCGTCCCGGCTTTGGCAGGAGAACCAACCTCCCTTCCTTCCAGCACTCAGGGAACTGTCCAGACGTCAGACAGGCGTTGAACAGTCGCCTGAGGCGAGGTTCGAGATGCTCGAGGAGCAACGTCAGCACCCGGACTGGGATTCCGTCCGGGCCGGGGGCCGTGGTGGCGGAACGAATCTTCGCCACGGCTGCCCCCACTTCCGACTCCGTCACGGGCGGAACACTCTCGACGGCCTCCCGGTCGTGATCTGGCGAAGCCATGACCGGGGGCGTGTGCTCCGACTGCCGCGGGAACAGCTCCTCGACCACTCTACGAAGGAGGTCGGGCTGGAGGGTCTCGGTGAGGGGGGGGCCCTGCGCGCGAAGCTTATTCAGCGACGCGCGATACGGGCGACCCCAGGGGTCACGGTCAAGACCGTCCAGCATCTCCTGCCAACTCGCGTCCTTGGCGGACCGGATGGCCAGCCGAAAGGCGGTACGCGCACTGCGGTACCCCTCGTACAGCTGGCCCTCCCGCTCAACATCGCGGCGACGCCGCCGACTGCGGGTGTAGGACCTTCGGGCACTAATGCACGCCGCACGAAGGTCCGCCAGTCTTGGGGACCACCAGTAGACCCCCTGCCTCGGAGGTAGACGCCGCACCCTGGGCATGGCCGCATCGCAGACCTGCGTTAACGCACTGCGGATGCGGACAGCCTCAACGTCCACTCCGTCCGCTGGGATGATAAACAGCCTGGCTGACAGAACGCAACCCTGCTTAACGCCGATATTGACGTCAAACCAAGGCGACATTCCATCATCCAGCCGCACACAGGCTCTACAGCCCATGTAACTGGACTGCACAGCCTGCAGTAGTTTACCGTTAATACCATACTCCGGTAAAATGTCCCAAAGTTCCTTTCGTACAACCGTGTCAAATGCTCTCTCCAGATCCACAAAACTGCAGAAAACCTTCTGACCTAGGGCCAGATGCTTCTCCACAATGTTGCGCAGAGAGAACACTTGATCCATGCATCCCCTTCCACTCCTGAAACCTCCTCGTTGGAAGAAATTTTAAAAAATTAATTCGTGACAATTCTAGATGAATTTATCATACCAAAGGTTTTTAATGATATAGTCAAAATAATTTTGTAAATTGAATAATAAAATTTATTGTTTTTAGACACAAATTAAATTATTGAAATAAATGTACATATGGAACAAATCAAAAAATTTTCCGCAACATATTTGGCCGCTTACATAGATAATTGCCTACTGCAATTTTTATTTGATAACAATTGATTAGTAAGGAAGAATTAATTTTTTTAAAAGGAATTATATGCTCAACTTGTACTTGTTTTGTTGAATGAACAAAATATTTAGTCTTATCTATAACATATTCATCGATTATGAAATAAAACAACTTATAATATCTTCAGTCAGAAAAAAAAGTTTAATCGAGCCGTAGACTGTAGTACTATTTTTAAAATCAATTTTCACTGTATGACTATTTGTTTTATCTTATAAATTTCAGATGTGTAGCTCTCATTAAAAATTTTGGCTTGTGAATATTTTTTATAATTTAAAATACTCTATGGTATAAACTGTGTGCGTCTTCTACTAGCGTCTGATTATGTGCAATTATATGTGATTTATTAATTAAACTTTAAATATTTCGCTCTACAAATTTAACTGTGTTGTTTGTGGAGGCATCAAACATGTTTTTAATTCAATGCTATGATGACAATTGCGCCTATATCATCGATAATGATGACATACAGCATGACAACAAAAAACCTCACGAGCTGGTTAAAGATGATATTATTAAATTCAATATGAAGAAACGACAATATGAAGGAAAAGTGATCGACTTTTCAAGTAAGATAATTAATTATTTTTGTTTATTGACCTAAAGGTTATATTAACATTTTATTGAAAATATATTTAGTACCTATACATAACCTAAAACTTGTTTTAATAATAACTCCATATATATATATAGTCAATAATCATTTTTAACATTTATAAAAACTTAAATGTGCTAACATTTGAAAACAATATGTTTTTTTTAGTAAATACATTACTCCTGGTGAAATATTCTTTAAATAAATTTCATATTTTTTTAATTACTTTGTGCGAAATTTTCCAAAATATTTGTTAAATATTAGATTATTTCTGTCATATGAATAATTCTCATTTGTAATAGTCCATTAAATTTGATGAATAACCATTTATTTTTTTACATACAATAATTAATATTTAATATCTACAGGTAATTCCGAATTTTTACAAAAACGAAGGCAAGATTTTTGTACGAGCCAAAATTGCTCACACAGCGATTTGCGTGCTATAAGTGCTGCGACCTAGTTAGCATGAGGCAGTCGTATACAATCCTCCGTAGTGCACAAACGTGTGTAGTATTAACGTTACGAGAGGTGCGACTCAGATACACCGGGGTTACCGTAAGCTACGGAAAATCCCAAACATCTTTTGGTCCTTCGAGAATCTGTGGAATGCTTGGTGTGGAAATTCCCAGTTACGTTAGCAAATCGGTGCTTTTGGCTTCCCAGAAGAGGGTCTCACCAAGAGCATTGAGAAGGTGCACATAACGTAAAGGAGGGAGTGCTACGCTAAGTACCAGCAATTAACGAACCAGCGGGGATAACGTCTACTGCTGCAACAACTAAACTAACTATCAAATAACAATGTCAAAAGAAGTTGAATTTGTAGAGCTCATAAATAAACAGCAAAACAGCTACGAGAAAATCAAAGCCCTGCAAAGCAATTACAAAAAGGATTCTGTAAGTAGAAAATCTATAGATTACCTTAACAAGCGCATCGAAACGCTACAATCTCTCTGGGATGAATTCTTATCAAACCATGAGATCTTGATAAAATATGAGTCGGTCAAGAGAGACCATGACTATTTTAAGGAGAACATTTTTAACATAACGAGAAGCATGTTTAACGAAACAAAAAAGTCTATGACTGAACTGCGAATCGAGGTTTTAACAGAGTCTGGATTTACGAGCATTTCAGCACCAAACAATCCTGGAACTAGTGGAACACCACAATCAGATGCATCGATAAGGCAACGGCTACCAGCAGATGAGACAAAAAAGCTTTTACGTCAGCAGATGTGTAACTTTAACGCCTTGGACCGAGCAGTGACCAAAATTAATCTTAATGAAATGAAAGAAAAGTGGCAATTTCAAGATCAACTAAACATCCTACAATCCAAGTGGGAAAACATCGACAAAATTCATTGGGAACTAAGCTACTTACTACAAGGAGACGACAAGGATTATGAGGCGAGATTCTACCATTGGGAAGAAGTCTATGACAACCTGAAGGCAGAGCTAAATAGAAAAATCTTTGAATCATCTCATTACGAAAAATTGACACCACGCATTGAATTGCCGGAGTTCAACGGAGTTTATAGTAACTGGGTTTCTTTTAGAGATTTATTCATCGAGATGATCCATAATAATCCAACACTAAACAAAACGCAAAAAATGAAGTTCCTAAAATCTAAATTGAGAGGAGAAGCTGAGAAACTGATAAAACATCTTTCTGTAAGTGCTGAGAATTATGACTCATGCCTAGATATAATCCAACATCGCTACGACAACAAGCGATTACTTTTCACATCATATATAGACACGCTTCTAAATCAACCATCTATCGATAAAGCGAACTCAGTTAACATAAAGAAGCTGCACGACACAACAAAAGAGTGTTTAAATGCACTGGAAAATATCAAAATAGATATTCCAGTATGGGGCCCACTCATTGTCCATTTGCTGTCGTCGAAACTGGATGACGAAACTTACGGTGACTACATACAGAGTATGAAACAATCAAGAGAGCTACCTGACTTAAATGAGTTTATGGAGTTCCTGGAATTAAGGTTCATGTCATTGGAAACAAATCGAACAAAAAAAGGGATACAGAAACAAAATTCAACGAATATACAACAAAAAAATTACAGCAATTACAAGTCAACGAACTTTAATAACTCGGACAAGTACACAAAAAGCTACCATGCTACATTGCGAAAATGCCCTCTTTGCATAAACGATCACGTGTTATGGCAGTGTCCTACATTTCTAGACTTGGATGTCGCAACGCGTAATCAAACAATACAAAAAATTAACGTGTGCAAAAATTGTTTATTTCATCACGGCAAATATAAATGCAATTCAACAAAACGATGTCGCACGTGTAATTTGAAACATCATACCCTACTTCATGATGATAATTTCAGAGGGCAACAATCGAGATCATCCACCTTAACAACAGCTGAGCGAACCTCGAACCACATCAGCGGGGAACAAGAGATACTCTTAACAACCCTTCAACTTCAAGTCAAGAACAAAGAAGGAGATTACGTCATCCTTCGGGCGTTACTGGATCAAGGATCTCAAGTAACATTGATCACAGAAAATGCCGCTCAACGCTTGAACTTACCACGTAGCAAAATGAACGCCGCCATCACGGGCGTTGGCTCTATAATGGGCACGAGTAAGGGGATGATTAAACTAGAATGTAAATCAATTCATTCTGAATATGCATTCCAAACTGAAGCACTAGTAATGAGAAAACTTATCAACAACCTGCCCAGCTCAACAATCAACGCGGAGAACTGGTCACACCTCGATAACATCAAGTTGGCTGATCCGGCATTCAACATCTCTGGGCCCATCGATGTATTGTTGGGAGCAGAAATTTACTCCGAAGTTATCCTAGAAGGAATGATTAAACGTGACACTAACTCGCCAGTAGCTCAGCAGACTAAATTAGGCTGGATACTGTGTGGTGCAACAAAGCAATTCAACTGTCTAGTTACCCTAACAGAGTTAGAAGATTTTTCCAGATTCTGGGAGACTGAAGAAATCCCTTCAGCACTCGAGACTACATCGAAGGACGAATACTGCGAAAAATATTACACAGAAACCACAGAACGATTAAAGAACGGACGATATGTGGTAAAAATGCCAATGAAAGCTAACTTTGAACAAAACCTTGGCAACTCTAAGTCTCAAGCCATCGCGCAATTTCTTCAGTTAGAAAAGAAAATGGCGAGACAAGAACACTTTGCAAAGCTATACAAGCAATTTATAAATGACTATATCGATTTAGGTCATATGAAGAAAATAATTGAAAGCACAAGTAAAGTACAAGCTTACTTACCACACCACGGAGTGTTAAAGGATAGCTCAACAACTACAAAACTACGAGCTGTTTTTAATGCTTCCATGAAAACAGACTCGGGCTATAGCCTTAATGACTTGATGGAAAAAGGGCCAAACTTACAAAAGGACATTTTATCCCTGATCATTAAATGGCGGAGCTATAAATATGATCTGACGGCGGATATCGAAAAAATGTACCGTCAAATCCTTATTCATCAAGATCAACAATGTCTACAAAAAATATTTTGGAGAGAATCAGTAAATGAACCGCTAAGAGAGATGCAGCTGTGTACCCTAACTTATGGGACCAAAGTCGCGCCATTCATCGCGATGCGCACTCTCCAGCAATTAACTAAGGATGAAGTCAGCGCTTTCCCTTTAGCCCAGAAAGAAAAAATATGTGCTACGATGCCTAACGAGCCATGTAACTCGACCATACAACAACTTAAGTTTGAAATAAACCAGCTGGACGAGTACAACCAATTGTTACAGTCTGAACATCAGCAACGAAGGCGACGTGGTTACATTAACGGCGTAGGAAATCTGGCACGCACCCTATTTGGTGTCCTTGATAGTGACTTTGCTGAAAAGTACGCTCAGGATATACAAAACATGAAAACTAACGAGCAATACTTACTACAGCTGATAAGAAACCAGACACTAATAATCGAAGCGGAAAACAACGTAATAAACAAAAACGAGGCCTTTGTAAAAATGCAAATGGAAACAATTCAACGATACATGAATGAAACGAAATATGATATGTCAATACTAATTAACAGATTTCAAATAATGAAAACAATGAATGACGTCAACAGCGGCGCGTTAACAGCCAGCTTACTACTTTCTGTTTTGAGAAGAAATCAACAAATGCTCCTGGACACATTGACAGATCTCTACAGAGGGAATCTCGATATAAAATTATTTACCCCGGAACAATTTTCGGAACAACTGAATTATATAAGCAGCATTATATCGAAAAGATTAACCCTACCTATCAAAACAATCGACGCAGCGAATATCCATAACATTTACAAACTAATTTACGTCAAAGCCCGGCTTACCAAACAATACCTCCTCTTCGAACTACATATACCGTTACTAAGTGATGATGAGTATGCATTATACCGCAACATACCTATAAATATACAACGTACGTCGAACCAATGTCAGAAGATAACTACAACCACAGAATATATTGGTGTAAACTTTGCTAAGAATACGTATATACAGATGGAAGAAGCCGATCTTCATCAATGTACGATAATGATGGCGGACAGCTACATATGTCACACCTACACGTCGATAAACCACTTGGATGGAGCAGCAGCATCTTGCGAAGCGAAAATGCTGGGTCAAAATGTAAACATCGTCTGTGATTGGATATCACAACAATGCACTGACCAATGGATAAAGTTACAGAGACCAAACATATGGTTATATAACTGCGTCAATGAGTGCCCGACCCATATAATATGCGAGAATCAAATTACAACAACAATGCTTACTAAAGCGGGTCTACTCGCACTAGGTCAAGATTGCGTGATTCAACATAATGACGTTACCATGTACTCACATAACATTTTCAGCAGCAAAACTAACACGGGAATTACATTGGAAATACCTACTGTGGACTCCCCAAATGACATGTGGGATACGTACAACAGTACGAATATTATGCTTCCTAAACTAAACTTAGCGGATGACCACAAATTATTAGACACTCGGATAGCCGCACAAAAGGTACGAGAGAGCCTACCTAGCGACTTAAGCACCCACGACATTGGCCACTACACGATAAGCAGCTTGCTGGTGGGAGGAATAATCGTCGCAATCATAGTATGGCAAGTGAGAAGATGTGGTCCTGCGTGCACAAATAATAAGAACAGCGCAACAAATAAAACGCCAACAAGAACTCTAAATAGAACAGAAAACATAGAACTAGAGGAGATCGCTACCTACGCTGAAATAGGACAGGGGCAGTCGAAGAAGAATCCTCAGCTGACTTCAGAAGCTGGAGCAAGATTCAACCTATGATATTAATCAAATATTTAAGAATGTAAACTTTATATTTTGCTTATTTTGTATTTTGCTTTGATATTTTTATAACATATTTTTATATATACTTACCTACTTGTAACGCTTGATTAGGAATCTGAGTACGTATATCTTTCCCTCGGGAGCATGTACGAGCCAAAATTGCTCACACAGCGATTTGCGTGCTATAAGTGCTGCGACCTAGTTAGCATGAGGCAGTCGTATACAATCCTCCGTAGTGCACAAACGTGTGTAGTATTAACGTTACGAGAGGTGCGACTCAGATACACCGGGGTTACCGTAAGCTACGGAAAATCCCAAACAATTTTAATAAAACAATCAAACAAAAAAAGAACGTAACAGCTGGTGTTAATCGTTCGAAACTAATACCGATGCCAAAGAGAAGCTGGAGTCCAGAAAAATCACCACCTCCGAAAAAACTAAAGATTTCAAAGAACGTAAGTTGACGTTATGATTAAAATAAAATTAAACCTAAATATTCAATAATTCTAAAATTAGACGATTGAAAAATCAATTTCAGTTATATTCTTAGCATAAAATTCATTTTGAAAACGAAACTGAAAAATTGCACTCGCAAAATAGTTATGAAACTGTAAATAGAATGTTTAGAAATTTATTTTCGATTTTTCGTTGTTGAAAAAAATATAAATTTTAATAAATTTCAATTTACTTACGTGTTATATTAATTTAAATGAATTACCTTATATTTAATTAAACTACTCAAAATATTGATTTTTTTAATTTTTCTGGCATGTAATTAATTTTCTTATATTAATATTTAGTGTTGATTATTTACAAATAACACTACTCAACAAATAACAAACTTTTTATTTTATCTGAGTTCCTACTATGTGATTATAATTCCTTGTTATTGACCTAATACAAATATGTAAATAGGATTTTTACATAACATCTCATTTTTAAGATAAATGAAATTAGTCAAAAATATGATTTTCTTGCAGAATCAAGTTCCCCCGTTAGGTTTCATTGATGCTTTGGTTGAAAAGGCGAAGATTTTTTAGTGTAGCTGGCTGTCCTCTTGTAGTGAGATCCTGTAGTTTCTCTAACAAGGCTCCAACAGTAATCTGCGAGCATAGCAGGCTCCCATCTTCCTTGGAAACGTTTTTCGATTGCAGCCACACCTTGATGAAAGTGTTCCCCATATTCATCGCTAACTGATCCCATATTTTCGGGAAAAAGTCCAAGTGCGAAAGAAGGAAATGCAGTTTTTCTGTCCCACTCGCAAAGAAAGCAGCGGTATTTGGTATAACCTGACTGCAAGCCAATTAACAAAGCAACTACTTTAAGATCTGCATTTTCCATTTTAGATTGGTAGCAAATGGCATTTTTTTAACTCTTCCATTGTACTAACTGTTCAAATTCGTATAGCACCTTAGACAGCACACTTTAGGAACCCACGTCTTATCTTGGTTTTTCACATCACGGCCAAAATAGGCCAAGTAACACTTTTTAATTAGGTCACAAAGAGGTTTTTTTTATTTTAGCGTAAATTCGCCACAAATATAACAAAATAAGTTAGGACTGTTAACACACACGCGTGACATTTTCAAGTTTACCAATCAAACTAACGTATAAAGTAAGTTTTGTTAGTAAAATAATCTTATTTTCAAAATACCCGCAATATAAAAATCAAACTTACGTCAAAAACTTAAAAATCATATTTCTCAGTTTTTAGACGTAATATCAAAATAAAATGCCTACATATATTTATTAGTAGTCAACCTCGATATGAAACAATATGAACCAAATCAGATATTTTTTTAGTGTTGAGTAGTGTAATTGAGAAATGTTTATATCGTTATACAGAAACTTAAAACGACACTAAAAAATAAAAAATCTACAAAAGTATCGGAAAACTCAGAGTCTAGTTCTTCATCAAATATATCTGAAGAAAGTCTTGATAAAAATTATGATTCGTTTTTACCAACTAATTTTGATGAGACGCCATCAAGACACGAAGAAAATATCAGCCCATCTAAGGAAGAATTAAAACAACAATTAGCGATGCTTTTAGCTGAAAAACAGAATAACTTATTACGCCAAAGTTCAGAAAACGATAAGCAGGTTTGAAATTGTTGTTGTTCATGCCGACAGTACATCCCGTCAAAGCCTAACAAGTATGGAATTGGTGATTATGATCTGAGTAATAAGCCACTTGATGTGGTTGCTAGATTGGCAAGACCAATTTATGGGACCGGACGGAATATAACTTGTGACAATTGGTTTACGAGTTTGGAATTTTTACAGTTACTAAAGCAAAATAAGTTATCATTGTTGAGCACAGTAAAAACAAATAAACGTCAACTGCCGCCAAATTTTGTCAATACAAAATCACGAGCAGAAAAAACAAATGTCTTTTGCTACCACAAAGACTGTTCACTGGTTTCATACGTACCAAAAAAAAATAAAAACGTACTTCTACTTTCAAGCATGCATTATGATAATCAAGTTGACGAAGAAACTGGCAAAGCGCAAGCTATTCTAGATTATAATGCTACTAAGTCAGGAGTTGATGTAGTAGACAAATTATGTGCTACGTACAACGTGGCCAGGAATGTACGCAGATGGCCTATGGTAGTATTTTTTGCAGTCCTAAACATGGCCAGCATAAATTCTAAAATAATTTATGACCTAAATAATAATAGTAATGAAAATAAAAGAATGTATTTAAAAACTTTATCTCATGAACTCTGCCTTGCACAACTGCAAAATCGTGCTAATAAAACATGTAAGATGTCTATTGAATTACAGCAAAGACTCTCCAAGTTTAGATGTCAATATGAAGAAGCCAGTGTGTCGAACACACGTAACGAAGGGCAGAGAAAAAGGTGTTTTAAGGGCAGGGATCTATAAAAAGTAAGGTACACAAAATACACGTGTAAAACATGTACAAATGTTTACTTCTGTTTAGAACATGCAAATATGATATGTAATAATTGTTAGTATTGTTACGACTCCATTTATAATGTAAGTGATGATAAATATATCAGTGAGTAAAAGGAATCTATAAAAATTATTTCGACACTTAAATAATATTATTAAATAAGTACTTTTTATTTAATTTATAATAGAAATTATTGCTATTTGTTTTTTATTATATACTTCTTAAATATACCATTTTGGAAAGTTACGTATTTTATTTAAAAACACTTTTTTCATGTCACGAAAATGAATACTTTCTAATCTCTACTCTTTAATCTCAGAGATTAACTACGCCCTATAGTGTTCGAACTGGCATTGCGCCTGACGGAAGGTTAAACAAAAAGCAATTACTAAATGGCAACAACGACACCCTAAGCGTCAAAGAACACATTCACATAGAGATACCTCTGATTCAGAAATGGATGTTCCTTTGAAGAAATTAAATACTTCAAAGTCCGGAGAGGGACCAAAGATTAGTTCGGGATGTTACGTAATCGTGTTGTACGAAGGTAAATACTTTCCTGGGAAAGTAGAGAATGTGAGTAAAAAACAGTATGAAGTTAGCACAGTGACTTTGTCGACGGGCAATTCATTCAGGTGGCCCGAAAAGCCTGACAAAATATAGTATAGAGAGGACCAAGTCATTGAAAAGACTGATGAGGCTGTGTGCATCAATAAAAGAGGTTTCTATAAAATTAAGGAAATGGACAAGTATTTACCTGATATATTATATACTTAGTACTTATATAATATTTTTGTATTTTTGAATATTTACGAGTTTACTTAGTATATAGGAAAGTTGAGTTTCCATAATGTTTAACTGTTGTTCATTCTTACTCATATTTTTTATTACTTTTATTTATTTTTTAAATTTTTTTATTGATCTCTAGTTGATTACTCATTACAATTGTATTACCTACGGGTTATCTACTACTGATTTTGAAAAATATTTAAAATTAAAAAGTAATTTGCTCTAATTTTAAGAAGCACAAATAGTGTTTTATAATTTAATATTTAGTAATTAACAAAACTGATTTTTTTTTTATTATATTATATATCTTGCGATCAGTCATATTATAACTATAAGCAGATGAGGTGTGAGTACTGTTGGCGATCAGGGTATTGCTCCCAACGGAACTTGCCCTTTCTTTATATTAGCCTGGATTTTAAACCCTCTACTTGTCGAATATATCGCGCCGCTTTTTGAGCCGGCGTATGGTTTCGGGGATAGTGAGCTGTCCCGCTAGATGGTTCGGGTGCCTTGATAGCCTCGACATGTAATTGGCTCCATGGGTTTCTATTTCCTGTCTGACCATTGGTATATCCAAGATTTCATGGACCACTGAAATTCTTATAAACCAGGGTGAATTGGACATTTGTTTTAGTACATAGTTTTGTGTTCTCTGTATAATCATAATGTTGGAGGCGCTGGCCGAGCCCCACAACTGTATGCCGTATGTCCAGATGGGTTTTAGGACCGACTTATAGATGAACAATTTATTGTCCATGGATAGTTTTGAGTTGCGTCCTAGCAGCCCTCTGCATTTTAGATTGATTTCCTCTCTCTTTGTTTGGATATGTTTTTTCCAAGTAAGTCTGCGGTCCAGATACATGCCCAGGTATCTTACTGTCTGTTGGTGAGGTAGCTGCATGCCACTTAAGTAGACTGGGGCACAATCTTCTTTTCGGAGAGTGAATGTTATGTGTACTGATTTGGACACGCTGACAGCGATTCGCCACTTAGCTAGCCATTTGTCAATTTCATTCAGGCTGTTTTGTAGGATCTGTGAAGCCCTAACAGGGCATTTATTCCAGGCGAGAAGGCCTGTATCATCAGCAAAGGTTGCAACAGTTACTCCTGGAATTTGCGGTAAGTCATATGTGTACAGTGTATACAGAACTGGTCCCAGCACCGATCCTTGTGGAAATCCTGCCAGGATTTCATAAAAGTTAGAGGCACAGTCCCTCTCACTCACTTGGAAAATCCTGTCGGACAAGTAGGATTTCAAGATGCCATAAAATGTATGTGGCAAAACAGATTTTATTTTGTACAAGAGACCCTTGTGCCATACTCGGTCAAAAGCTTGTTGGATGTCGAGAAAGACTGACGAACAGTACTCTTTTTTTTCCATTGCTTGCCTAATTTCTCGACACACTCTATGTACTTGTTCAACTGTCGCGTGTTCTCTCCTAAAACCAAATTGGTGCTCAGGGATGATTAGTTTTTCATTTATGACAATCATCATTCTGCAGAGGAGCGACCTCTCAAATAGTTTTGACATTATCGGCAAGAGGCTGATTAGCCTGTATGATGTGTTAGATAAACAATGACTTTAGGAGGCGATTCTTCGATTACCCTCTTGTCAATAAGGTCATAACCCGGAGATTTATTATTTTTGAGTGACTTGAGGCTTTTAACTACTTCTCTCGGTGTCACCAATTTCAGGGGTGTGTCTAGTTGAAAGTCTTGATCCAGAATCGAGTCAATGTAAGTTTCATCCGCATTCAGTGCAGAGTCATTTGGAGTAAGAACTTGACTGAGATGCTCTGCGAAGGCTTCCGCTTTGTCACGAGCTGTTCTTATCCACTCACCATCCTGTGCACGTAAGGGTGGTTTTTGACATAACGGTCTATCAAGGTTTTTACAGGTCCTCCATAGTGAGTAGTTGGTTGTTTTAGTGGATGTTAAACCTTCCAGGATTACCTGGAAGGTTTAAGGTCGAGATATCTAGTGCAGTTCTGTTAGCTTCCTTAATAAAAGTTTTCAGCTCTCGAGTGGCCTTGTTCAGTTCTTTTTTGTCGTTGGTATGCCTGCTGGTGTGCCATACTCGACGTAGTCTCCTTTTTTCAAGAATCTTTTGGCGTATGTGATCAGAATATGTTTTGCTCTGAGGAGGACGAATGTTGTCTTCCGGGGTAGACATCCAACAACTCTCCTAAATGATTGACGTTAGTTTACTTACAGCGTGATCGACATCTGACTCGGTTTTTAAAGCTACTCTCAGATCTAGTCTCTCGTGGACCAATTCCCGAAAAGAGTTCCAGTCCGTGCGCTTGTTGTAGAGTTTAATGTTGTGTTTCATGTTTAAAACAGTAGTGCCAATATTCAGGATTACTGGAACGTGGTTGGTGTGAGAATCTAAGCAGGTTTCTACTTGGTGAGATAGTCTCGATAGACCTTTAACAATGAAAAAATCTATGACGTCAGGAAGCCGGTTTGGATCAGTCGGCCAATTTGTCGGTTCAGGTGTTGAGATTGTAGTCAGGTTGTTGTTGGTTAAAGATTTCTTGAGTTATCTTCCTCTCGTGTTGGTAAGTCTGGAGGCCCAGTGCACATGTTTTGCATTCCAATCGCCTCCAGCAATAAAGCGTACTACCAAGGTGCTAAAGAACTTATCGTATTGCTCTTCTTTTATAGAATGCTTTGGGGGGGCAATATACAGCACATACATTAAATGTCCCATTTCGATCATCTACATTGACAGTGGCTGCTTGTATGTAAGGTTTTCTAAATTATGGTTGCTCGTAATGCTTAATGCTGGATTTGATAATTAGGGCCGCTCCTGCATGTGCAGTACCATCGGGATGGTTTGTAGTATATGTATTATAATTGCGTATATGAATACTATTGTTATTAGTCAGGTGGGATTCGGACACCAGTAGAATGTCAATGTTCGGAGATGCTCTCCGACCTCTACCGGCGGGTTACCTCAGTGCGCGATGAAGGTGGCTCCCCATCGTTGAGCGAGATAGCCACCTGGCGCGAGGACGCCCGCCGAGACGTCATCGCCCGTTGGGTTACGCGGCTGGAGAGGCCAAGACACGGTGTCGTTACCGTCGAGGCCCTCCGGCCCGTACTGATGGAATGGATGGAGCGGCGGCACGGAGTCCTCTCCTTTCGGCTGGTGCAGGTATTATCGGGGCACGGGTGTTTCGGTTTGTACCTGCACACGGTCGCGTATAGGGAGTGGACTCCGGCCTGCCACCATTGCAGCAGTGACGAGGACACGGCGCAACACACGCTGGAGGTGTGTCCGAGTTGGGACGGGCAGCGCCGTGACCTAGTCGCTGTTATCGGTGCCGACCTGACGCTGCCGGCTGTCGCGAGGGCGATGGTCGACAGCGTCAGGAACTGGGACGCGGTCGCCGCCTTCTGCGAGGCTGTCATCTCGCAGAAGGAGACGGCGGAACGAGTCCGGGAGGATTCCCGTGACCCGGGCCGCCGTCAGCGGCCGGGGCGGCGCAGGCGCGAATACATGCGCCTGATGCCGCCCTAACCGAGGCTTCGGGTGATGGGACCGGGGAATTGTCCGGTCACCCGACGTGAGGCCACGACGTGAGGCCACCGCGTGAGGACGACGCCTCGACGGCGAAAGCTGTCGGGGCATCGACAGGAGAGGAGCCCGAGAGGGCATACCGCCGAGCGGGCCACCGAAGACAAAAATCGGGTACCGGTGGCCCGCTCGCACGGCGAAGAAGAGGTGCTTGGAGGGTGGGTCAATGGGGTTGCGCGCCGCCTCTTCCGTCACCGACTTGGCGGGGTGCGACGTCCATGGCCCACCGCAAAAAAAAAAAAAAAAAAATGTCAATGTTGTGTGAGTGCAATAGGACTTTGACCTCGTCGACATTAGGAGATAACCCGTCCAGGTTCCATGTTGCTATCTTAAGGGAAGTCATTATGTTGGTTTAGCTATCACTGTTGTTATGAGATTAATTAAAATGCTCATTTGTTGTAATATGAGACCAAACTCTTCAGCTTGTTTGAGAAGCAATTCTTCTATTCTATTTGATGTAGTTGTTTCTGCGTTTAGTGTGTTCTATTTACTTCTCAAAATATCAGCATAGCTTGATCTCCTTTTTGTGGTTGGGATTGTTCTTTGTTTATTACGTTTTGATGTTTATGGTTGTGTTGGGGGCTGTATTTCAGTGTTGATTGTAGGATATACTGGTAATCGCTGGTTATCTGGTTTTGTTATGTTGACTTTGGTCCTGATGTGTATTTGTTTGTTTGATTTTCTTGCTAATATCTTCTTATATACTTCGCAGCCCTTGTAGTTAGCTGGATGTGCACCAAGACATAAAGCGCATTTTGCTGGTGTATTCCTATCGATCTTAGGACAGTCTGCTGTTCTGTGTCCTTGACCACATTTCAGGCATCGGAAAGGACGCATACAATAATTTTTTGAATGGCCGTATTGCTGACACCTTTGGTATTGAATTATTGAGTTCCGTTTTCTTGGTTCTTCGATAATAACTGACTGGTGGTGGATGTATTTGATGTCCTTTATAATTTTGTTGTTAAGGCTTTGTTCGAGGGTTGCAAGAAAAGTGTTAGTGGGTTTCTTATCGGGGCCGTATCTTGCGTTTATTATCTGACCGATGACTGTTTCCTGTTTCTTCTAGCGTTTCTTTTATTATGCTTATAGGCGTGGAGTGGTGAAGATTCTTAATTATAACTCTAAAAGGCCTTTTGTCCTTTCTGTTGAATGTGTGTCCAATTAGTCCCTTGGCTTCTATTGTTTTTATAATTGATTTGTATGTCTCTATATTTAGCACTGTGAACGCGGAGCTGTTGACGATTAATTATTTTATATGTGAAGTTAGTTTTATTAGTAACACTTTCTAAGAAATCGGTAAGCTTGGTAAGATCTTCAATTCCGTAGAGTATTATAGGGGGTGGTTTCGTAACTTTCACATGGGTTTCTACTTCGTTATTTTCCTCCTGATCAATAGGAAGAGAAATGAATTGTTTGTCACTACAGTTCTCTCTGGGGAAAACTGTGGGAAGACTGTAGGGAGGTGAGTACCCAGGCCTCCTTACCAGTGAATACTACTGGTCTTAAAGAAAGCAACAAGAAGCTAACGCAACAAGTTTTCCACCCTAGTCTGTTTCTGACCAGACCAAGAAGCGCATCTCTGAGCACTATACCAGATGCTCATATCGAACCACATACTGCTACCACTAGCAATATGGATAGTGATACCGAACATCCCAATCACCCCACGTGGCAGAAAGTACCAGTGCTACGCAGTGCCAAAAGGAAAAAGGTTTCTTCACCAACAAGACTGATTAATTATTGATTAGTTATTTGTATGAGTACTACGGGTTTTGAGTAAGAATTTTGTTTTTGTTTTTGATGCTTAATTTGAGAGAGTTTTAAAGTTACAGACTGTATAATGAATGACCATAATGGTATGAAAGTACCTGTTTTAGTTTCAATTAAAATATTAATTTAAATTAAACTGTATTTAATTTATTTGTCTCCTAAATACTATTTATATCTGCCATAATTATGTTTATGTTGTTTGTTGTCGATGACTGGATGTCCCTTGCTGGGTAACGTCGATTACTGGATATGGACTACTGGATCATAAGTGTCCATAACTGGTGATTTTAGTTTTTTCTATAGTTTCTCAAATTCCTAAAAATTAACAGATACTTCAATTGGAAATCATTGTGCTGATTCTTGAGAATATTGATTGTTATTTTCACTAATTACTGTTGACCTGAGTTTTGTACTTTTTTTTATTGCTTTTTATTATGAACAATGTCCTAAAAGTGTCGATTATTGAATCCTTCACCCTAATTCACCTCCAGGCTCTCTGGTGAAGATAACACCGAAAGGAAGTATGACGTCAGGAACTTTTATAGAGTTTATTAATCATTTGCATAAATACAGAACATCAGGGCCATATCTCCTCATATCTGATAGTGCAAAATGCCACCTGGACTTTACTATTGTCGAGGAAGCTGAGAAATGTGGCATTGCTTTATATCGTCTTCCGTCAAATACCACGCACGAGTTACAGCCTATGGATAAATCTATTGATCGTTCTTTTGAACACCATTGGGACCAATAGTTGATTAAATACCCCAGTCAGCATCCCGAACGAACCCTTAACAAGACAAGCTTCAATATCATTCTCTCACAAGTATGGCCAAAATGTATGACTATTACCAATATCTCGAATGGGTTTAGCGCTACAGGGTTAGATCCATATAACCCAGATGCTATTCCTGAAGAGGCGTTTACGCCCTCTACGTTGTCAAAACTTCCAAATCCTATAAACAGTGAGGATATTGCTGTCTTATCTCATGAATCGGGGGAACAAGAGATTTCAACTGCAAATGTGGAAGATTCAGATGGGTTAGCCAGATACTGAGAAATTGCCACTGTCCTGGCTCTCAAAAAACAATCCGAATGCTGGAACTCCACATAAGATAGACAATCAATCAACCATGTGTGATATTCATGAATTTTTACCAACTCCTAAGTTTAAAGTTGCAGCGAATGCTCCGCGCAAGAAGTCTCTGAACTACAGGGCTCAAGAGGTAATAAAAGATTTGTTTGGTGACAATGCTACGAATTCTACATCACAGATTACTGTACCATCGTCAAGAGTAGAAGATGTTCCTGGTACTTCTACCATGATGAAAATTAACACAAAGACACAAAAATCAGTGTCAATTACTGACTGTACATCTGCACAACCTGCAGTTGCTGCATGGCGAAAGCGAACCTCAGTAAAGACTGCTTCTTTGACAGCAGATAAGCTTACGGGATCTTAACCAAAACGTCACGATAATAAACCTTGTTGCTACTGTCCAGCTTGTAAATAAGATCGAGTTGACGATATGTGACACTCTTAATTGTTGCGTTTGGTATCGTGAGGTATGTGTTGGACTCACACCCGCTGGTTAACTATTTTACTGTTCATGAGATTGTTTAAAATTAATAAAAAGGGCTGATTAATAAGTACCATAATACTTTTACATGATGAGAAACTCGTTAAGTCTGATCTAAAATGACCAAAAGTAATTAATAGGATCTCATTAGATTTAATATAAGTATTGACAACGTTTTGTATTACGAAGTTGAATGTTGTTGTTGGGGGACATAGTCCGGAGCGTGCTCGTCGCGTCCCCTGCCAGTCTAATTAGACTGCTAATCCGGCTCGATATGCGTACCGCAGTGCGGGTTAGGGCGTCCCCCGGAGGCAACGCGTACCGACCCGCCCCCGTCGGTACGAACTTCGGCAGTTGCGGCGATGGGGGCCGCCACCCATCACGCCTTGCCCAGTCAGGCGAGTCGAGGAGAGCAGAGTGCCGGGTGGGCATGTGGAATGTAAGAGGGTGTGTGAAAGATAAGTTGCACGAGCTGATATCCGTCATGGCGGACAAAGTGAAGTATGCAAAGATAGAGTTCTCTGGCACTCTGTTCTCTCTGCCTACCCTGCAAGGGATATGGCGTGATGATATGTATGTATGTATGTAAGAAGTTGAATGCTTACTTGTTTTCATTATGGTTTTATTAAGACAAGAAGTTCCCAATAAGGCCAAATTGACATTTTAGTTATTTGTGTTCACAAAAGTGTGATTTTTGTATCTAAAACAATTTTGGTTCATTTATTACAAAGTTTAATAAATAAATATAGGTATTTCAAATTACCAGTGCATTTTTATTATAAACTTACTATTTAGGTAATAAAAAAATTAAGGTAGGCCAGGCCTTATTTAGTGAACCTACCTAATCTTAAAGAAAAATCCTGCTTACTTTACAGTGTTGCCAATAACGCTTTACTAATAAATCTATCCAAAATTAGCACTCGGTCTTCCACAAATTCTTTATACATATGTATATTGCAAGATTTTAATTCTTCCCTAGATTTCCTTGAAAACTGTATAAATATCAATCTATGGAACTGTACATACATAAGCCGTCAGCCTTTTACGGTAGGTATTCCATTTGCAACATTGTATTGCCGAAACAAAGGCACTAGAGGAACCATGCACTTTCTGAGTACGTTGAAAATGTTTTGGCAACTGCTGTTAAAACGCGGGCGAAATGGGTTTTTGGTCTCAATCGATAAGAAATATTGAAACTAGTAGGTCAATTTGTAAAATTGAAGAAAATCGAAACCCCGTTTTAAAAAGTTTGCTGGTAGTTGGGCGCCACCATTAATCAATTTCGAGGCAAAAAATATATAGGACGGACGGACGGAAGGAGGAGTGGAAGGCACTGCCAAACAGCCAGTCTTGGTCATACGATGGCCACTCCACTCCACTCATGTTTCTCATGACATTATTTAAAACTGCTTTGACCAATAACATAACAATTTTAAAATTATCAGCCTATACAAATGCCCGATTGCAGATCTTGGGATGTCTCCGTATTTAAATCTTTGAAACAAAAATGGGAACAATTACTTAGTGGTAGGATCACGCTGTTGACAGTTTTCTGTCTACAACCGCGGGCCGGTCCGTCCTGGGTAGTACCACACTCTCGCAGAAGATAGACGTCTGAATAATGGTCATGTGCTATTGCGCTTCGTTCGGTGAGCGATAGAGCCGGCAGTCCAACTGGATTGGTTTGGGTTTGTATTGGTAGGCAGCGGCTTAGCTATACCCTTGGTATTCAAAGGTCCATGGGCGGCAGTAACACTTATCATCAGTTGTGCTGCTTGCTCGTTTACCACCATAAGAAATAAAAAAAAACAAACTATTGCCATCATCAGTTGTGCTGCTTGCTCGTTTACCACCATAAGAAATAAAAAAAACAAACTATTGCCACATGGCAGCGAAAAAACATCAGTCAAAAGATTCATAAAGCTCTATTTCGATAATATTAGGACCTTGTAAAATATCTATGGGCTTCTGAGCCCGTAAATTCGATAAAGCCATCAGAAAATAAATTTTTGCTTATATATCGATACCTCTGGGCTCAAAGGGCGTAAAGCACATTTTGGGGCATAAGGAGTTAATAATACCATCGTATTCAGTTTTTCATTCTCTATCGATTGGTATATACGAAGTTGCCAAATTCGCACAAAAATGCCCTTTACGCTGGGGCGTAAAGGGCATTTTTCATCTTTGTTGGGCTGCTAAACCAAAATGAAACAGGAAATCGGACTGTAAATTACATTACTGCGCAAGTTAAAAATGTCCTAGGTTGTATAGGAATCCAATTATAAGTAAAGGCGTATAACGCATTAATTCTCATTATTGTTCTTTACAACCATTCAGCATAACAGCACCTGTACAATACTACCTCAAAATAATTATAAATATTTCCTGAAGTTTAGGGTGTAAAGCACATTATTCTATTATTCCAGACTCAAAAGGCGTAATGTTAATTTTGGGGTTCATGGAGTTCATAATAATTGTATTCAGTTTTTCATTCTTTATTTTGGACCACTAAACCAAAATAAAACAGAAAATCGGGCTATAAATGACATTCCTGCGCAAGTTAAAAACCTCTTAGGTTGTTATACATATTAAGAAATAATGACACATTAATTCTCAAAATGTTATTGTCCCTTACAATCATTCAACATAATCAGCAACTGTACCACACTACCTCAAAACTATTGTAAATGCACAAAGTATTGCCCGATTTTAGGGTGTAAAGCACATTGTATTTGACAACTGTTCTTCACGCCCTAAATATTAAAAAGATAACAATTTAAATGTACCTTACTACCTAAAAAAAAAATTAAACCATTTTTTGTTTTCCTCATTTGTTCTTTACTTCCTCACACTAAAGTTTACTTTGTCTTTTACTATCTAATACAAGATTTTTAGCCCTTATTTTCATGTAGTTAAGGTATAATTATATTAAAAAAGAATTACAAATGTTTACTCAACATTATCATAAGGACAAATAAAATATTGCTTTCTCTTTCACATAGCGCCTAATCGGCCGCTGTTCTCAATGTTCCGTTTAATCAAAAAAATACTTTATTGCAACTTTGTCAAATCTCAGTCTGCTTTGAACCTTTGTTCAAACGAATTGTATTGTTTTACTGGCACGTGGACCGGGCCGGCTTTAGTTGTTAACAAAAGAGCTAAGCGATGACATTGATTTAACTTTTGCGGAAATATTAATTATACAGTTTTGTCAGGATGGCCAATTATGATAAAAACAAAAACATGAATGCCCTGGATGCTTTACGAAAACGTCGCGAAGCACTTGAAGCAATAGTTAATTATCACAAACATAATAATTTTCAAAGGTGAGTGATTGTTTAAAGTTAATTAAACGTTTAGTCACAGATTACTAAATAACAGATACTTCACTCGGTAGAAAATTACCAATACCTACTGCTATAATAGCCTACTCTGTCGCGTCAGCAACTGCTGCATACTAAAATGTGCCTAAATGCTCAAGCGTACAATTATAATTGCTTCGCACCTCGCGATCCCACAGCAATCACAAGGCTGCCTCTTCGATAAAATTCATGAGTTCTTCCGGGTTGAGAGCCCTCAGCACTCACCCACAGACCGGGTAAAGTTGTCATAGCCAACTGAAGCTAACAACTAAGTCACAAAAAAAAAGCATATTTCAAAGGAATAATTTTGAGAATGCCCTCATGAACTGTATCGGTGTAGCAATTACCACCCTGTTGAGGGCGGAGCCAAAAATTTTTTCTAGGCAATCCTGATTTAAGCGTCTCGTAAACATAAAATTAATGCCTTCTTTCTTCAAATCCTTGCATAGCCTGATTAGTTAGATTAGTTCCCAAAATATTTTTTCTTCATCGTGTACAAAATTATTTGTCAGTAAGTTATTCCTGATACATTTAATTAAATGTGGGTTTTTTTAACCCCCCTTTTTTTTACTTGATTTGCACCCATTTACTGCATATAAAGCACCAGACACCATCGTAGGCACACGTACAAACGAATGGAACGAATAAAATTTAACAACGTACATACGCTTCGCTTGCGAAAACCGCACTGAATTTGGTCCGCAAACGGCCCGCGACCGCTTGGCTGTGCGGTAGGCAATTATAGCGCGTAAATACATAAAGTGACGTAGGCCTGGTTTAGTATTCAATCGTATTATTATTATTATTTTTTTACACACCACCCTGCACTAAGGAAATAAACCTTGTATTGCGGGGGGCTTTACAAACATGCAATTAACGCAGACAAATTACACCCAGAACAACACTTTGTGGATCACACAAAGTAATGTCCTGCGTGGGAATCGAACCCACGGCACTGGCACGGAAGGTCGGTATCTTAACCACTACGCCATCTGTGCAGTCTTATTTTTGCAGCATTATTATTTTGTCTTTGTTTTTAGTATTAAAATAATAATAAAAAACTACTAATTTCGATTTAATTTCTTCGAATTCGTGTTCGAATTAATAATAATTTAATGAATATCAGTTTTACGAGTAGGTATCCAGAGTGTTTAAGTGTTTAAAACTGTTTACGATCTTACTATAGTAAATAATCTTACGTTATTGTCCTTTACCATTTAATATTTTTAGTTTTCTCATACAGTTTCAAGTAATAGTTTTTACAATTATTATTCAGGCAAGGTCCGATTAAACACCGCTTGCATACGGCCAATCATGACCTATGCTAGCGTAGTGTTCGCGCATGTTAAGGCACACAGGATCCACAGACTACAGGCACTTCAAAATAGGTTCATGCGCCGAGCTACGGGAGCACCGTGGTTCATACGAAACGTCGATCTTCATGTCTACCTCGAACTACCGACCATCAGGCAATTTATGAAACTGTGCTCCCAGAGCTACTTTGACTCTGCCATGACACACCTCAACCCACTAGTGGTTGGGGCGGCTTCCTACACGCCCTCTTGTAATTAAAAAATCCGACGTCCGCGGCACGTCATCGACGATAACGACGACGATATCACACTCGCTCAATTAAGAGCTTACACGGCCCGCGAGGCCATTACACATAAATATCCACGGTTCCGTCCTCGCCGTCGAGGTGCGAAATCGCGACGCGCAAAAATCATAAATCCAAACGTGGGCACGCCCACTTTGCCGCCAGCGACGCCCCAAGCCGAGGTCCGTTCCCCACAGGGGGAGCCCTTGATGTCGCTTAGCTTACCTCAATCGGGTTGAGAGCCCTCAGCGCTCACCCATGATCCGCGTAAAGCTGTCAAAGCCATCTGCGGCTAACAGCTAAAAACACACACAATAAAAAAAAAATATTATTCAGGTTAGATGATATTTAACCTCCGACAAAAAAGATGTGTTAAGTACCTACGTGTTTTACATGTGTACTACCTATTTACCTATCAGTCTGTGGCAGCACAGTTCTTGAACAGATGAATCGATTTTGGTTTAGTTTTTTTATTTGTTTGTTAACACCTGTTCAAGAGAGTTTTATCTATGTTTGAAGAAAATCAGTCGAGCCGTTTAAAATTATTGTGAAGGTGGGGATGAACAACAAAGGAAATATACTCGAGTGGGGTATCAAATAAAAGGGCATAATTTATATTAGTTCAGCCGGAAGGTAACTTGAATTTCAATTGAATATTATTTTAAATCGTTTTTATACTTATTTCAGTTTCAGAACACACACAGTATCTCTTCAAGAATTGGAAGATAATAAATATAAAAGCTCAGATCGACAATCAACAAAACCAATTGCTTCTGGTATGTTAAATGATGTTAGTAATCCTCTCAATCCAAATAATCTAAGTAAAAATAGTTGTATTATTGAAGATAGTGAAGAAGAAAATTTTATGAAATGCTGTAAGCCAAAGATGTTTATTACTTCTAGTACTGATGATGAAGTTAATACTTCCACATTCTCTTTGCCTCGAGCACATACCTTTTTTGGAAGCACTGAAAATATAGATGTCTTAACCCTTATTATTGATTATTCTTCAGGAAGCTCCAACAATTGGTCTAGAAAAGAATCAGAAAGTAGTAGTGAAGAAGAAATGGATATAAGGAAGAGAAAAGTTAAGAAAGTTAAGAAAAACTCTCATGTAGAAATTAAAAAGAAAGAAAAGCCAGAAAATAAACGTAAGATCATCAAGAAATTAAAGGTAGAGGAAAAGTCTTACGAAACCAGGAGTGGGCAAATCGTTCTCGAAAAAGAAATTAAACATAATCCATGTATATAGGGCAAATGCAGCAGAGGATGCTATGATATACCAGAAGAGAGACGTCGGTCGTTATTTGCACACTTCTGGAGTTTAGATTCTCAACGGAGGCGCGATTGGTTAGTACAATGTTGTCACTCAGTTCCAATAAAAAGAAGAAAGAAAACCGATAGCCTTTGCGAAGAAATGCATCTTACGAATATTACATTAACAATGGCGAAGATCATCAAAAAGTTTTTGTTAGATACCTTAAATATTACTCAAAAATACTTGACTTATACAATGTCACGTGCTATCGAGAATACGTCTCAAATAGATAAGCGCAAACCTAATGCCCCACAAAAATATACTGATGCTGCTAAGCTTAAAGTGAAGAATTTTATTAAATCGCTACCTGCAGCGCCATCCCATTACAATAGACAAAGAACAAACAGAGTGTATCTACCTCAAGAATTAAAGAACGTGTCTAATTTATATCAGATATATAAAAAAAGGACCAAGACACTGTTAGTGAAAATATGTTTAGAAACATTTTTAATGAATATAATATTAGTTTCTACATTCCCAAAAAAGACAAATGTGAAAAGAAGCGGAACATAATATGGATACAATGAGTGAGAAAGATAAAGAAGAGTTATAAAAGATTTAAAAAACATCAAAATTTGAAGTCTTTTGATAATGGAACTATTACATGTAGTTTTGATTTGCAAAATGTTTTAGGCACGCCGCACGGTCAAAGTATGTTACTGTACTATTCAAGAAAATATGCGGTATATAATTTAACATTTTACGAAAGCGGCACACAGGAAGTTTACTGCTATAACTGGGGAGAGAGCGACGGTAAACGAGGAAGCAATGAAATTGCCTCTTGTCTTTTAAAGTACTTAGAAGAGAAAGATAGAATTGGCATAAAAAACATTATTTTATACTGTGACTCCTGTAGCGGCCAAAATAAAAATAAAACGATATTGTCCAGTATTAACTATTTTCTAAAGTTGGCAATTAATACACAGGCCTACAAAAAAAAAATTTTTGTTTGGTGCCGCTAATTCTAGGTTATATTTTGGTTAATTAGCCCACAAGATGTCGCGTGAAGCTGTCAAAATTGTGAAGCTACGTTCAGGTTTGTATCGATCGATATAATAACCTAAAAAACGTATTTTATCATAATTAATGTCATTATAATCAATAATTTTTTTTTAAATTAATAATATTGATATGCTGTCGTCAAGAAGGTGTTGTGTAAATAATCCAAATACATTTTGTTACATTTGTGGTGAATATGTAGTGAAAAAGTTTAGAAAACCTATAACAGATTCAGTGAAGAAGACATATATTGATTACTTTAAAATAGAAATGAAGGCTCTGAACAAACCGTGGGTTCCAAACATTGTGTGCAAGTTGTGTAGTGAACATTTAAGACAGTGGGCAAACGGTAAACGTAATCATTTAAAATTTAATGTGCCGATGATTTGGACAGAACCGAAAAATCACATTGATGACTGTTATTTTTGTGTTGTAGAATTACATGGTATAAACAAAAGAAAAATGACATATCCTGATTTAGCGTCTGCTAAAAGACCTCGACTGTGTTCAGATAATCCTATTGTGGTAGGACCACGCTGTGGACAGTTCTCTGTCTACAGCCGCGGGCCGGTCCGTCCGGGGTAGTACCACACTCTCGCAGAAGATCGACGTCTGAGTAATAGCAATGTGCTATTGCGCTTCGTTCGGTGAGCGAGAGAGCCGGAAGCCTAACTGGGGTGGGTTCAGGGTTGTATTGGTAGGCAGCGGCCTAGCTATACCATTGGCAAAGGTCCATGGGCGGCAGTGACACTTACCATCAGGTGTGCTGTCTGCTCGTTTGCCGCCATAAGCAATAAAAAAAAAAAAAAAAAAAAAAAATAACGTACCATCTCCTATGAGTCAAGATCTTTCAGATCTATCAGATTTGTCGGACACCGAGATGATGGAAGTTTTTTCTGATGAACGTGACAGTGATTTTAAAGTATCAACAGCGCCTTCACTTTTTTCTCAAGATGCTTTAAGTGATTTGATTAGAGACCTTGACCTTTCGAAAGAGCGCTCTGAGCTACTAGCATCTAGACTCAAAGAAAGAAATTTGTTATCTCAAGGTACAAAAATAACATTTTATCGTGATCGCGAAAAAGAATTTCTTCCATTTTTTAGCTCAGAAGATGATATAGTTTTTTATAATAACATTGGTGGCCTTCTAATGAAATTGGGGCTCTCAGGGTACAAAGCTGAAGAATGGAGATTGTTTATGGACAGCTGTAAGCGAAGTTTAAAATGTGTTTTACTAGATATTGGTAACAATCATGCAGCTGTGCCTATTGCTCATTCAACGAAATTAAAAGAGGAGTATCAAAACGTGGATCTTGTTTTGAAAAAACTTAAGTACTCGGAGCACCAATGGGTTATATGTGTCGATTTAAAAATGGTCAACTTTCTATTAGGCCAACAAAGTGGGTACACTAAATTTCCGTGCTTCATATGTTTATGGGACAGCAGAGCAAAAAAAGACCACTGGATTAAGAAAGATTGGCCTTTGAGAAATAACATGACGGTTGGCAAACAAAATATTATAAACCCGCCTCTAGTTTCAAGTGATAAGATTATTTTGCCTCCATTGCACATCAAATTGGGACTTATGAAGCAATATGTTAAGGCATTAGATAAAACTAGTCCGTGTTTTGTATATCTTTCAAGAAAGTTTCCTGGTTTAAGTAATGAAAAACTAAAAGCTGGTATTTTTGATGGCCCACAGATAAGACTTTTAATGAAAGACAACGATTTCATACATTCAATGAATAATTTAGAAGCAGCGGCTTGGAAATCTTTTGTTGCTGTTATAAAAAATTTCTTAGGAAATCAGAAGGCCGAAAATTACAAAGAGTTGGTTCAAAACCTCTTAATTAGCTTTAAAAATCTTGGATGTAATATGAGTATAAAAGTACACTATCTGGACAATCATTTAGACAAGTTTCCTGAAAATCTTGGAGCGTATAGCGAAGAACAAGGAGAACGTTTACATCAAGATTTAAAGGTGATGGAAGATAGATACCAAGGTCGCTGGGATGAGCATATGATGGCAGATTACTGTTGGAGTATTACACGGGAATGTCCTGAAGACATCCATTGGAGAAAATCTAAAAAGAGAAGCTTCTAACCTGTGAAATAAAATGTGTAATTAAATGTATTTAACTGTTTTGAATTAAATGTTCTTTTGTTTGTTAATAAATAAAATCTCGAAAACTATACGTAGCATTAAAAAAGTAAGTATCACGTTTTTATCAGGGTACCGAATGTACTTGAAATCAGTTTTACTTTAAGCCGCACCAAAATCATTGTAGACCTGTGATATATAGAAGTAATACAAATAAATTATCTTTTGCCTGGTCATACATATATGCCCGTTGACTCTGTCCACGCCGCGATTGAAAGAGAAGTGCAAAAATTAATTGTATGGAGTCCGTCGCAATAGCCGACATACTTTGAGACCACTCGAAAAAAACCTAGGCCATACAAAGTCATTGTTATGGACTACACCGATTTTCTGAATTTTGATGAATTAACTGCCAATACTTTGACACCAAACACATTGAAAAATATAAAACTGAAACAGATTAGAATTGCTACATTTAAAAAGAAATACGAAAACCAAATAAATGTCAAATATTCCATGGCAGAGGAAGCTGAAACTCAAAATATAACGTTAATGGAAAAGCCATCCGTCAAAGGACAAGGCAAAGGAAAAAGTAAAGCAAAGGACAAGTCAAGCGAAAACAAAAAGCAGGAAGCGGAGGAAGTTAAGCGACTATATACAACTAAATTAAATATAAACAAACAAAAATACATGGATTTGACACGTCTCTGTGACAACGGATACCTAAGAGATTTCATGAGGAATAGGAAGCTTCCTTGGATCTCTTATGTTTGTGATACATTAAATGAAACTGATGAAGAAGATAAAGAAGATGAAAATAATACTAAAAAAGAAATTAATTCTAAACATGAATAACCCAAAAATTGCTTAAAACTTTCTTGTTTGCCCTTTTATTACGTATTATAATAAAAACTATTAACGATAACTCTTCAATTATTTAATTTTTAAAAACTTTTTGGTTATCCCATAAATCCCAAAAATATTTGGTTATACCCATTGGTTATTCCATAGTAAATCTTTGAATAAAATTTACAGATACGAAAAAAAATTGCAATTAATCTTACGTACCTATGTAATGCAAACACTTTTTTTTACAAATTTAATTGTTAAAGTTAGTTTAAGAATTCGGATAGAATCATAAGCATTAAGTCTAACATTGTATCTAAATTTGAAGATTTTTCACTACTCGTGGTCCGACAAACGTAATTATTTTTTTTTTTACTTTTTAGGTAATACCATATTGTTGTATCAGCGAGTGCTACAGAGCCATACTCGGCGATTTTCTGTTACCCCGACTAAATGAAATGGGACTAGAAAACATATGGTTCCAACAGCATGGAGCAACGGCACATACTGCATGACACATATGTACACCCAGTACGGAAGCGGTATTAGAATCTACAGCACAGAAAACAAAACTAATAATTATACTATTTCCATTTCTTTATTTTCTCGATGACAGTTCTAATTTGATAGTTGTAGTGTTGTGACCTAATAAGTAATGATATCGATCGCATATATGTTTTGAACAAAGACAAATTCAACAAA
Organism: Lymantria monacha; assembly: GCA_905163515.2. Taxonomy (NCBI): domain Eukaryota; kingdom Metazoa; phylum Arthropoda; class Insecta; order Lepidoptera; family Erebidae; genus Lymantria; species Lymantria monacha. Next base: position 16,027,508 of record LR991083.1, read on the forward strand.
AACATTCAAATATATTTTTTCAAGCTGGGAACACACAATGACCCAACGCCATTTTGTATTTGTTTTAATCTGTCACTCGCAACAAGACGGTCGTGCTATATGATCACTACATTTCTGTTCGCTGAGTTTTTTCACATTATCCATACGTTACGTTGTGTATTTTGTGTTCCTCCGTGTTGATTGCTGCCCAGCTGTCAAATATCAAAATGCCTAAAGGATCTGTTCTGAAAAGTCAGGCGAGAGAACTGATGATCAAGGTTCGTAATTACTTTGAAGCAGAATATCAAAATGGTGGCCCGCTATTACCACTGTCGCAAGTGCGAGAGCGTGTTGCAGCCGCATTAGGAACTAGTGGACCTACTGTTTCAAAAATTACTACCGAAGCTTACGGTACAAGCGGCATGCAAGCAAGTAAGTTTCGTACGCCGAAGAAGAAACGCCAACCACGTCGTGTAACATCGGTTGACAACTTCGACGCTGACGCTATTCGTCGTCATATATATGACTATTACTTGCGCAAAGAAATTCCAACACTTAAAAAACTTGTTGTTTCTTTACGTGAACGTGGTTTGTTCCATGGCCAAAAATCGTCATTAAACTTAGTTTTGAAAGAAATTGGATTTTCTTATAAAAAATCGGACAAACGTAAAATATCGATGGAGCATCACGACGTTGCTATGGCTCGTTGCGAATTTTTGAGCGAAGCCAAAAAGATATCAGATTGGTCAAATGTTATTTTCACTGACGAGACTTGGTTAAATGCAAACCACACAGTATCGAAGAACTGGACTGACGACACCGCCGCTTCCACTAATTCAGTGCCAATGGGAAAAGGTGAACGCCTTATCATATGCTATGCAGGGTTTACGAAAGGATTCGTGTCAGATGCTTTACTGGCCTTTAAATCCAAGAAAACAGTGGACTACCACGAAGAAATGAACGCGGAGATTTACTAAGGATGGTTCAAAGAAATGGTGCAATCTCTGGAAGAACCGTCGATAATTATTATGGACAACGCTACATATCACTCTAGACAAATTGATAAAATGCCGACGCAGGCCAATAAAAACAAGAGATAATTGACTGGCTCAAACGTCATGGCGAAAATGTGGATGATACTTTATTAAAAGTACAATTAGTGAATATTTTAAAATCTAAAAAAGCCTCCCTAAAAGATATATTACCGACGAAATAGCTGCCGAATGTGGTCATTGGGTTCTTCGACTTCCGCCATAGCATTGCCAGTACAATGCTATAGAACTAATATGGGCACAAATCAAAGGACACGCCGCTCGAAACAATACCCATCCCCCTTTTACGGCAAACAAGATGTTAGATTTATTAAAAAATGCATGTGCGGAAGTAACCGCCGAACACTGGGAAAAATTGGGAGAAGAACCCAAAACATTATAGCGTCGGATTGGGAAATTCATGTGGCATTAGATAATATAGAAATACAGGAACTTATAATAAATGTTGTTGAGAGCTCATCGAGTGATAGTAGCGATTCATCAGATTTTGATTAAAATAAATAAATGAACAATCAACATAATATAATTACATCTTGTAATGAAATGTAATATTAGTTAATAAATTTGTATAAAATTATCCGGCAATAGTTTAGTTTCTTACACTTTGTAAAAAAAAATCGGGTCTCTTATCGTGTTACGTTTATCGATAGCTCCATCCCTATCAGTTTCTCCGACTCTGCTATGACCTTGTACGCGCGTAAGCGTCATATTTTTATTAAATAATGTATACATAATGTAAAAAAGACGCTCGTTCAAGTTTCCACAGGAGCTGTCATCGAGAAAATAAAGAAATGGAAATAGCATAGTATATCTTTCACAAAGTATGTATCACCATCTAAATAACCGCGGCAAAAATAATTGCAGTAGTTAATACATCAATCATATTATCACCAATTATGCGAAAGGGAATGCTCCGATGGCTCGGACATGTGGAAAGAATGCCGAACGAACGTCTGGTTAAGAAGTATACAATGCGAAAGTGGAAGGATGTAGGTACCGAGGGAGACCGAGACTAACCTACCTAGACCAGATCGGTCAGGTACTGAAGGAAGGTGGAGTCAAGAGTCTCCGAAACCGGCGAGCGTGTATGAAGAGAATTATGAATGTTGAGGAAGCGAGTGAAGTATGCAGAGATAGAGTTCTCTGGCACTCTGTTCTCTCTGCCTACCCTGCAAGGGATATGGCGTGATGATATGTATGTATGTATGTATATTACCACTGTAGGTAATACATCCAAAGAACCCTTCATTAATAATGTTAAACTATCACTCGAAGGCGTAGACGTCAAAGGAAGTAGCTTTTCACCAGAATCCTTTACACTATGAGAGATAATTCCTGGCATTCCCAAGAAGCACTAATCTCACTTAAATGAATAGTTACATTTTAAAGTCTGTTCAGAATATTAGATATTGACTGCAAGAGGTGCAGAAATTATAAAGAAAACCTTTTTGGATAAATAAAAAAAGAAGAAGAAACCATAACAATCAAAACATACGAAAAAGCTAACAGTAAGGGGTATTTAAAAAGGGGATATCAAAAATTTGTTAGTGCCAAAAACGTAGACGTATTGTCATGAGGAAATATGATTGAAAGACAAAAGAGTACGGATAGGAATAACCAACATACAAACCAACAAACAGAAAATCTTAAATGATATGAAAACGAAACAAAACGCTTTTACTTGTAAGAATAATATTAGTCAAAATAATCAAACCTCGAACGGTCAGCATTAGCAGTTATTGCAATACTTACGTGTCAGGCAAACTATGCCAACAGGACTCCATCATTAAAGTTTGCATGTTTGCCAATGATGAGAATTTGACCTAGCAGAACCAAGAGCACAGGCATGAACGCCTACCACTACAGTTCAGAAAATTCCTCTCCTGACTGATATTGTCTATTTATGGTTTCGCTACAGCCAAGTTAATGGTTCCCCTAAGCTGTGCATATATGGATAATCTTAATTAATTTTGTTTCTTTGAATATCTTCGGAGTTAATAACATTTTATCTATAACTGCCTAGTTTACGACTCCCTTTTTATGGTTATTTATTCAATATTCAAAGGAATATAACTCGTAGAATCTCCAAGGATACTTCGATTTACGATTTCTAAATAGTCATGAATATTTTATTACCTCTCTCATACTGATTCTTATTTTATAAATTAAGACCAATTATACTCGTATTTAGTTTCCGATGGGGCATTTCATGTGAAGCGGTCAACAAAAAAGTGAGGTTCTGAAATATGTTCATATTAAACATATTGCACGCCTCATAAGCGAAGCGTTGAGGTCTTGCTCTATTCTCGACATATGAAAATCAAGCACTTTTCAAACATAAAAATGATTGTAATTTTCTCACATTGCACTTATAGGATAATATTAAAATACATATGTCAAGAAAAAACATTCGTTTAAACGTATTTGATATTTTCAAAAAGTAATTATTTTGTTTAAAGTAAAAAAATAGTTGATTAAAAAAAATATTCGAGGACGTCGGATAAAATATTTTTTGTATCTGGCATGATCACGACCGTAAAAATGAATGTATCGAAGTTTTTCTTTTATTAAAAGCTTCATAATCGCAACGCGCTGTTTCCTTTCGAAAATGGCTTGGTAATTCTTTGTCGTTTAATTGTAATTAATAAAAAACTAAATTACTTAGTCTTTAGTGTATGTATACTTTATGAAAATTGGGTTCGTTTAAATTTTTTTGTTCGTCCATTCGGACAGTCAAAGGAAATAAATCCCATTCAGCCTATACAGCTATGTTTAGCTCTACGTCGAGAATGGCACGAAATTTCAAGTGTTTCTTTTCTTTCATTACAAGCTTATATTTAGTTTCACCTGTCCCGTTGTCTGTAATCTTGCAAGTTAAATTTGATCCCTTTCCCAGTTTCCGATTGAGCTGAAATTTAGCATGCATATATAAATCGGATGACAATTCAATATTATTGTGACATAGAGCTGATCTGATGATAGACCTGGAAGCTGGCCATAGGAACTCCGTAATTAAACGACGCAACCCCATCGAAATTGGGCTTATTTGATTCGTCTTGGCGAGTACTTTGATATTATATGGAAACCAGGGTCTGACCATGGACCTGGAAGCTAGCCATAGGAACTCCGTAATTAAACGACGCAACCTCATCAAGTTTAGACTCGTTTGATTTGTCTTGTCGAGTACTTTGAGACTATATGGTAACTATGGTCTGACGATCGACCTGGAAGCGGGCTATAGGAACTCCGTAATTAAACGACGCAACTCCATCGAGTTTGGACTCGTTTGATTCGTCTTGACGAGTACTTTGATACTATATGGTAACCAGGGTCTGATGTTGGACCTGGAAGCTGGCCATAGGAGAAAGAAGGTGCTAAAGGTGCTAAATGTTCTAAATCGTACCATCCAAATGTAACACGCTTTTATTTATAAAATTGGGACTGTGATAGAAACGGGAAGATTTAATTATTAAAATTATGGTGTAAAGTTTTAGTGTTAAAAATATATAATTATGTACGATATGGAATTATTTTGTAGTAGACGAAGAAGCTTAATTATCGTTAAAGGTTACAATGAACTTATAAAGTATTATATGTGTTATTAGAGTTAATTTATTTTTAACTTTTTATTTTATTTTATTAGCAAATAATAAAAGCGTGTTTTTTAAAAAAGGAAAAATCCTTTAATTTGATTTAAAAAAGGAAAATTCCTTTAATTTTATTTTTATTTCTGGTATTGTTCTAATAGTAAATGATAAATAATATAAAAATTATGAGGCGTGCACTTTTGGATTTTCCAAATTATTTGTAACTTTTGGGAATATGAACAAGTTCTCATAATAAACCCCTATGGGTTTAAATATGAAATTGCTGTTTTAACGTACTAGCCACTTTGAATTAAAATTAAAACTGCATGGTGTCAGACATCAAAGTGAAACTGTTTTCAAACGAAAAGAATAGCATTCTAAATTTTAAAAATGTATGACATTTGATCGTTCGCCGTTTTTTTTTTTTTACATTCTGCTTTTTAAGTGAACATGGATACGGCGAAAATTAGACGCGGCAGACACGGCTCGTAATATCAATGCTGTGTTTGGAGAGGATACGCCTACGAACGCACCGTGCGTTTTTGGTTTAACCGCTTTCGTAGTGGAAACTGGGACTTGAAAAATGAAGCACGAGGAAGACTAGCCACTAAGACAAATAACGATGAATTGAAGGTGATGGTGGAAGCCGATCCGAGTCCAACTACTAAGGAATTAGCGCCACGTTTTGACGTTAGCATATACACAATATTGACCCATTTGCACTAAATGTAATACAAAAAAACTAGAAAAATGTGTGCCTCATGATTTGACTGATCTGCAAAGAGCAGCGCGCGTTGAAGCTTGCCTTATCCTGTCAAACCAGTACACAAAAAGGGATTTTTGGACCAAATTGTGACGTGTGATGAAAAGTGGATTCTTTATGATAAGCGCAAACGAACAACGCAATAGCTGACCCCAGGTCAAACACCACATCAATGCCCTAACGCGAAGCTTACCTATAGAAAGGTGATGGCAACTGTTTGGTGGTCACTTCATGGTGTAATTCACTACAGCTTCCTCAGATGTGGTCAAGCAATAAACGCAGATGCCTACTGTGCAGAACTCTAAACAATGATGGCGAAGCCCGCAGTATAACAGCCCCGACTTGTCAATCGATCTTCACCATTATTGCTCCATAATAACGCAAGACCACATACTGCTCGAGAAACTGTTTTAACACTATAAGACCTGCAGTTACTTATCTTAACCATACGTCATCCTTCGTACTCGCCAAACCTCGCCCCAACCGACTACCATTTTTTCCGCGATTTGGACAATTTTTTGCACGGAAAAAAATTTTCTTCCGAGAAAGTAGTACAAAATACCTTCACACAGTTTATGGAGCCCAGGAAACCAGAGTTCTATCGCAAAGGTTTAAATGATTTTCCAATTAGATGGCATAAATGTATAGATAACGAGGGAAAACACTTTGATTAAAAAAATCAGTTTTATGAACAAAAAAATGGTTTTAATTTATCAGTACGAAACGGCAATTTCATACTTTAACCCCTAATATTAGTTTTTATTTGAAGTTTTTAGTTGTATGATATGTAATTCTATAACATTTAGTTATTTTTTTGAAATTTAGAAAGAAAGACTGCACGTGCCTGAAAATAAGTATAGTTAGGGGAGGACAAGGTAATGGGAGGCAACGAGTAATGGCAATCACCGACATTACCGACATACCTCCCAACTAAACATGCAAGTATCCCGCGACCAACCTGTCCCCTTTCACCTTTGCACCTTAGCCCTGTGTTGAAAAGCTAGCACTAGTAGGCGCCCGCACTTTGAAGAAATAGGTGTTATTTGCATTTGCGCCCCGCTTATGTAATTTTTTGTCGTCGTAAAATAAAAGGTAAGTGTATTTTTTTTTACTGTATACAATTAAAATATTCACATTGATTTTATTTAGAGATTCAAAACAGTAATATATAATTTAAATTGCGCATAGTTCTTTCTCATTAGTGTAGTTGTGGGCAATGAGAGCCAGGTGACTCCTGTTACCCACAAGTGATCACCATGTGCCTAACGTGTGTGTAAAACTAATTATTTTGCACACGATAAGGTATGGGGTATTTCTCTACTTTCGCCTTACCAAAATCAAGTTATAGGACGAACCAAAAATATCTCTATTTTATTTATTTTTTTAGATGCCAAGAATACGAGTCAGAACTACCCAGAAAACCTCTTATGCTCCTGATGGCCTAGAAAAAGCTGTGCGACTAATTAATAAAGATAGTTTTTCGATAGGAAAAAGGTTAAAGTATACCGTTTTCAAGTCTGCAAAAAAGATACAAAAATATTCTATATTAGGACCACATCTCGGACGTCATACTATATTTATTTAAACGTCACACTGATGTAGAAGCGAAACTAGCAAGTGAAAAAGATGGGCAATGATCTTTATGGTTTCACCGGTAATCAACCAGTTATAAATGTAAGAAAGGGTGGAAACTATCAGCATGCCAGTTTTAACGTCGACACTTCTCACTAGCTAAAGTAAATAAGAAAAAAAAAGGTGAACCGGAAAAGAAAGAAAAAGAAATTGAAAGGTAAAGGGCGGGGAAAGAGAACTAAAATCCAGAAGAAGAACAATGAATAGACAAAGCGACGAGTACTTCAAGAATCTAACGAAAGCTCATTATCAAATTTTAGTATCAAGGACTTATGCTAGGATGATGAGGATGACGACGTAGAAAATGCCGTCAACAGATGCCTAGTATGCTGCGATTTTGGGCGAAATAATGAGATGTATAGGTGTACTTTTATGTGGGTTATGGACTCACGCGGCGTGTACCGGTTGGGATTCGGCCGAAGGACATGTTTGCGACGTCTACTAAATTTTCTTGACTCTGATTACCCGCAGAGTGATCACCATTGCACTCACGTCAGTGTAATAAGAGTCCTTTTTTTTTATTATAATAATTACCAAATCTGATTATCAAAGTGATTGAAATTGATCTCATATAATAGCTAATTAAGTAAATTTAGTGTATTGGTAGTTACAATAAATTTTAGTTAATGTTTCATTTGATTTATCGCTTAAGAGACTCCCATTACCCCCTTTTACCCTATATAATAGTTTGGGAAACAGTCATTTGCATATAATCCGTATAAAATTTTAATAAAATCTCTTTAAGTAAAATGTCATTGCCCGCCATTTTTCATTTGTGTTCTTTGTCAAAATGAGTGAATCTAATGGAGAAATTTTATACATTTTAATTATTTTTACAAAAAAAAAGGATGATGATGATACTGGCTAAAAGAGAAGATGAATAAAAATGAATCTAAACCTGAACAAGGAGAAGCAGTAGTCAAAGAACCGAAAAAATATTTGATTGCTTTGCCGAAGCTGCCGTCTCATTATTGTAGACAATGTTCCTCGAAATTATATTTAGAGCCCACTATTTAATTAGTCGCAATTGTATCGTCGTTATGTATAGATTATTCAGTTTCGAAAATGAACCGGTGGCTTCAAGAGAGGTTTGAAGGTGCTTTATTCGATGAAAATATCGCAAAATCTCAAAAAAAAATGCATACGACCAGTGCTGCGCTTATTATAATGCTACCTGCATTGTAAGATATCAGACGCGTAGTATACCAAACGTAAATTAAATAATAAAAAGACTTAGCCACAGCTGAAAAAAGGTCTGACAGAGCAGCACAGATAGGACTATACACGCAATAACAGCAGATCTTCAGGCTATAAAACTGGGTCCTTGCTTTAATACCAGTGCCTTATATTTTAAAAAAAGCTAGCCGTGCATAACTCTATAGTCTACAACCTGGGAAACAATAGTCACATGTTACTGGTTCGACGAAACGGTATGCGACTTAAAATCGACTACCTATGCAACATTATTTGTGAACTATTTGACAAAATTACTGAATGATGATCCCAAGGATGTCATAATATTTACAGATGGCTGTACTGCCCAGAATAGAAAAAAAATTGTATCAAATGCATTGTTGCGTTTAGCTATGGCCCAGAACATGTACATGTAGCTTGATTTATAAAAACATTAATATTACATATGTTATTTTACATTATGATTCTTTGAATTGAATAGTCCACATTATTTTTCGTTTTTTGGTGTTTTAAGTAAATTTTTGGGTTATTTTGAAGGCAGTTTAATTTTTTCTTTTTAAATTTAATTATTTTTTAATTTTTAGTATTAATAACTAATAGTAGATAAGTAATAATATAAACTAGTCCATTAAACTAAATAAATTATTAAACATAGCACTATGGGTAGACCAACTAAAAATGCAGCTCGCATGAGGGAAAATAGAAATAGAGAATCCATAACAAAATCTAAAGAACGTCTATCGAAAAATTGTAAACGGAATACTATATCTCGTCCTCGCGAATCACCAATAACTGGTAACGTCAGATTATCATAGATGAGATATTAGATGAGTAGGTACTCAATTATCACAGGAGTCGCAAAGTGATAAAATTCATCGACTCAATCGGATACATGAACGTTTGAGTGGCGAATCCACTGAACAGCGCGAGCATCGTTTAGATATTATACGAAACAGATTGACTAAAGAGACATCCGAACAACGTAAACATCGTTTAGATATACGAAATCGATTAAATAATGAGACTCCTGAACAGCGTGAACTACGTTTAGAAGTTATACGAAATCGATTAGATAATGAGACTCCTGAACAGAGTGAACTACGTTTAGAAGTTATACGAAATCGATTAAATAATGAGACCCCCAAACAACGTAAACATCGTTTAGATGTTATACGAAATCGATTAGATACTGAGACTCGTGAACAGCGTGAAAGGCGACTCAATGTTATTAATGAACGCAATAGAGCTGAACTTCCACATCAACGTACTCAAAGACTGAAAACAATGAGAGAGCGTAATAGTAAAATATTAAGAGTTGAAAATCAGGCGCAAAGACAAAATCGTTTGGAGAGAATGCGTGATAACCGACGCAGAAATTGATTTATAGGAGAAGATGATTTTCTATCAGCCATAAACGTTTTTGCAGATGTATCATGCACTGTCTGTAGAAAATTGTTATACCCTAAGCAGCGATGCCATTTGGAAACTTCATGTCGACAAGATTTACTACCTTATGAAAGTCATAAAGTAAAATTGAATAAAATCGTGACATGTTGCCGATGTTCTAATAATCTCAGAAAACGTAAGGCGTATTGGAATAAAATGGACGTCATACCCATACCAACAGAACTAGCTTGTTTATCTGATATAGAGCAACGTTTACTTACACGAATTATCCCATTTATTAAAATTATTAAAGTGCAAAATAGGTTTAGCCAAAATTGGTGTAAAGGACAAGTAGTTTTATTTGCACAAGACGTAATTGAAATTGCTGAGCAATTACCGTTACCGCTTACTAGTGCAGGATTGGTTACTGTTGTTGAAACCAGAGAGAGTTTGCATCGACAAAAACAATTCAATATAGACATTATAAGAGTAAAAACTGCTTTGCAATGGCTATTAACTCATAACAACCTGTATCGAGACGTCATTCCAAACTTTAAAAATATATTGGATTACGATGTCTCACAAATAATTCAAGTCACTGAAGATCACCAAGATTACGATAATGCTCAAGTGCAGACAAATGAGCCCCATCAAATGCTTGTAAAAGTACAAGAAAACCAAACCAGTAGGTATGTAAATATAGATAACGGTATATTTATTTTGCGTGGGTCGTTTCATCAAGGTAATGATCGATTTGGTATAGACTCTCGTGGAAAACAATGTACCCCTGTTGCCGCAGTTGCTTGTGCTGCATTTACTTTATCAGATGCAAATACATGGGTTTTAAGTGATAGAGACTACATAATAATTATAGGTGATTCTTTCTATCACCAATGTATTATAGCACGAGATAATCCTGATGCCAGGGAACTAAATAGAGAATATCTAGCATCAAGACAGACAAATTCTGCCGAGTTTAGTATTTAATGGACAACAGTTAAATTTAGATGTAAAAAACAATAGTCCGATAGATGGTCACATTGATAGAGATCAGAGTGAAGAAAGATTCCCGAATTTGGAAAACGCTTTAGTAATATTTTTTAGGAATAACCGTTGTGGAATTTTTACAAGCAATTCAATCTCAGTTGCAATTGCATGTCAAAATTTGTATAATAATATGCATTATTGGCTATTTGATTCTCATGCTAGGGGACCAAAAGGTTATAAAGCGCCATCTAGAGGGACATCATGTTGCATGCGATTTGTAAATATTCATCAACTGTACTTAGTCTTAAAGCGTAATTTAAAGATAAGTACAGGCAATGAAAACTTTTTAAACATATACAGCATTACGCCTATTTCCTTTAGCATCGAAAAGCACCTAGAGCACGTAGCTACCCAGGAGTCACTTATATACACGTGTTCGCATAAATGTATGGATCTGGTCAACGTAAATGCATCTAGTATTTTATCCGATGACGTCACCACTAGAAATAATAAGCCGACTACTTCTCGATCTATAGACACATCTCTATATGTGTCATCTCCCAACTTTGTTTGCAATATGACGCATGATTCTACATCTCCAGATTCTCGACGAGTTATTTTTTCAACAAGTTTAAGTAAACTTGTGGATAAAGTTATCCTATTGACGAAGATGTACCAAATTTAGAAAACGTTATTAACACTAATAATAGAAATGAGGTAAATGATCAAATCAGAGTTGTTGACGTTCAAAGAAAGACCGCACCACCACTGAACTTAGAGAGAGAGAGAGAGAAAAGAATGGAAGAACTTTGTTGGTACTTTCTCTTCCCTGATGGAAAAAACGGATTTGGTGAAAACAGAGATATTTCTATAACAGCTCTTGATTATTTTCAAGCGCGAATTATGGGCACTGATAATAGATTTCAAAGAAATGATTACTTGTTTTTTGCTTTATCGGTCGTTGAGTATTTCAAAGCTAAGGCAAGTGTTTCTGTTTCGTGTCGAATGAAACAAGGTGAACATACACCTCAAGGCCTCGTTGATAATATGCACCTAACAATGATAAACATAAAAGGATCAGCAGCATACTGGAAAAAATGTTGCGCCGAGTTAATTGCCATGGTGCGTAGTTTTGGTCCCCCAACTTGGTTTGTTACATTTTCTTGCAACGATCTCAATTGGTCGGATATGATTAAAGCATTCATTGCAGATGGTCTCAAGCACTCATTGCAGATGGTCGTCCTAACGAAACATCTGATGCTGTTGAAAACTTACCATTCGCTGAAAGATTCGAATTAGTACAAAAATACCCAGTAGTTGTAGCTAGGCAGTTCACCCTTAGGGTAAATGCTCTAATTAGATTTTTGAAAACTAATACTGATTGTTTAGGGGGAGCTGTTAACGACTACTGGTATAGGATAGAATTTCAAAATAGAGGTAGCCCACATTTACATATGCTTTTGTGGTGCAACTCTGTTTCCAATTTCGATAGTTCTGAAGGCGTTCGTGTAATTGATCAAGCCGTGACATGCTCAATTGATGGTGATAATGCTGAGATTGTTAAAAGGTTACAAACCCACAAACATTCAAAAACATGCTATAAAGACAGAAATTCTGGAGCCTGTCGTTTTGGATTTCCAAGGCCCGTAAGTACCATAACAAAATGCTTAGAACCCGATGATGCTCTTCGTAATAATGGACGTTTTTGTATTCTACAAAGAAATGTCAACGAAGTTATGATTAACAATTACAACAAAGTTCTTCTAAAAATTTGGGGAGCAAATATGGATATACAACCTTGTGGGTCTGTAACAGCTGTTGCCTATTACATAGCTAAGTATGCTAGCAAGTGTGAACCGAATGATTGTGGCGACGTTGTGAGGGAAGCGCTTCATAAAGCAAAACGTCAAAGTAATAACGTGTGGAAGCAATTGTTTGCTGTTTCAATGGCAATTCTTGGTCAACGATTAGTTAGCGCCCCAGAAGCGGCATATCGTCTCTGCCATTTGCCTTTGAAGATGTGTACAAGAAAATTCGTTTTCGTGAATAGCTGTCATCCAGAGCAACGATACAGACTCTTACGGTTTACTGAAGATGAGACATCAGTTTTCAACAATATATTCGATCGCTACCAACAAAGACCAGATGATCTAGAAGAGATAAGTTTGGCTGAATTTGCGGTACGCTATGAAACCGTTTCAAGTACAATTTGGAATGATGATGACGGTGACATTGAGTTAAGAGATTACGAGAACGAGAACAGCAGATATATTCATTTGCGTGATAATACAATAATGAGAATTAGAAGTGAAATGGCAATTCTGCGCACTCGTTACTACACCATAAATAGTGACCGAGAAGGGTATTTTTACAATCTAATTGTCTGTCACATTCCTTTTCGGAATGAATGTGAACTCATTCAACAGGGTGAAACAGCTGAAACTTGTTGTTTACGACGACATTCAGAGTTAAGGCCTCTTTTACATAACTTATCTGTAGAAAAATTTAACCATGCTGAACAAGTTATACAGCAAGCTCTGGTTCAGGCTGTAGCACTTAACGCTGTTAATCAAAATGGTGGCATCGCCGATTCTGAAGAACACAATAAGAATGTCTATGCAGAGGACCAAATTAATGTTCATAATCACGATAATTTCATCGAAAATAATGCCGCCACAGCTATGCTCGACGATATTTTCATAAGTGGTATCAGAAGCCTGAATGTTGAACAAAAATATTTATTAAAAAAAAATATCGAACACCATTGACAATGACATCAGGTTAGATGATAACATACAGCCTTTATTATTATTTATCACAGGTGGAGCAGGAAGCGGTAAATCATTCCTTTTAAAATTAATTGTAGAGCATATCGAACGTCGTTATGCTCCAACCGTGGATTTTATGATGAAACCAACTTTTGTGGAAGTGGCATCTTTAACGGGTGTTGCAGCACGGCAAATTTCTGGTAGGACACTTCATTCATTTTTTTCACTTCCTTTGGAAAAAGGAACCACAATGACATATCGTAAAATGAGTGGACAACCATTAGAACGAGAAAGGCGTAAGTGGCGTTATATTAAATGGCTAGTGGTAGACGAAATTTCGATGGTTTCATATGAAAATTTACGTATAATTCTCTTACGCCTCCAAGAGTTCAAAAACAATAATTTATTATTTGGAGGCTTAAATTTATTGTTGTTTGGTGATATCATGCAGTTACCACCAGTTAAAGGACATTGGTGCTTCGAACAGCCGCCTTGGTCCAAGGCAGAAATTCATTTATGGCAACAGTTCTCCTTCTGTGAACTCACCATAAACATGCGTCAAAACAGTGATGTGGAATTTGTTGACTTATTAAACAACTTGCGGTTTGGAGAGCTCACAATTCCATAACTGCAAATTTTATGTGAAAGACGCCGTGTTGAACAGGTTGGTGAATTCGCAGATGGTGTTGCAGTTAGAATTTTTCCAACTATTAAATTGGTAGAAGACTACAACTCCACAATGACAAACCAATTGATTCAAACAAATTGCGTGTACACCATATGTGCTATCGATGAGTCACGAGAGGCAGCAACTTACAGGAAAAGACCACCTTGATGGTGGTCTTTTCCTGTAAGTGTAAGAGACCGAGACTAACTTACCCAGACCAGATCGGTCATGTACTGAAGGAAGGTGGAGTCAAGAGTCTCCGAAACCGGCGAGCGTGTATGAAGAGAATTATGAATGTTGAGGAAGCGAGTGAAGTATGCAGTGATAGAGTTCTCTGGCACTCTGTTCTTTCTGCCTACCCTGCAAGGCATATGGCGTGATGATATGTATGTGTATATCTAAATAGAAATAATCTATAAAAAAAAACAATATTTTATTTAGAAATCAGCACTTCCAACTCTGATCTCTAAAACAAAATCGAATATATAAATCTTGACAATTTCCAAAACAATAATCAATTATCCAAGAAATAAGCATTCTACAAATGTTAATGATTCATATTGATATAAAACCATATTTGCTAATTTAAAGCATTATTTTTACACATATGATCGGAATTTTAAATGGATTATTATAATAAATTACTTCATTTATTAGTAATGAAAGCTTATCCTATTTTAATATTTTTCGCCTAGTTACTTGAAAGTATCGGAAGTAATATAATACACGTACTTCGCCACTTAATTTTAAGTCCCAGATAGAGAGCAGCTATTTTCTAAATCTTGAGTTACTGCAACGTTGACATCAAATGATATATGTATTATTAAAAACGTGTAATCTAAAAGAAAATAAAATTCACTAAATAAAAATGTAACTAGCAACAACTACGTAAATAAATTACGAAAACTTTAAACAAATGTTTGCAATATCATCATCGGACACAAGATCAGTTCCATAAATCTTTGGTTTTAACATCAGGTATATCAAATATATACCTATACCATATCATACTTTTTAGCTAGAACTAGAAAGTTTGTGTTTTTTATGGATCTTTATTCGGTATCTACTGCCACGTAAAATAAAGCCGCAAATAGTCCATTTTAGGCAAAACAGTATTCATATCATGTATAACAAAATGCGTACGGGAATTCAATGTTTTAACTTTAAATCTGTCAACAACCATTGTTGATAATTAAAAAAATATAGTATTAATTAAAATCAAATAAGCTGCTGGATGGACGTAGATAATGTGGTAGATAGATATATGTTCTGCTTTGGGTTTATTTTCTCCCCAACGGGATGGTAATGCGCTTACAACGTCACGGTAGCCAATTATAGTGTTTTATTTCGTGTTTTCATTCTCTTGCATAATGAGACTTATCTCTAACGATAATGTTAATCAAGGTCAATCGTGTTGTATTCCTAAACAGTCGCTGCATTTCATAAACACTTGAACTACAAAAACCAATAAAGAAGAGATTATTATATTAAATTCCTTCATAGATGAATGCCATTCTCATCATAGGTTTTTAATAGAAATTGCAATATAACTCTTAAATATTTACTCAATATGCTTAATTACTAGAAATGTTGACTGAATAGGAACAGATTATTTCAAATGCCAATTTCTTCACAATTAAGATCCCTTTGCTGCTTGGACTAGTAAATCACTTGCACTCATTGCAGATACTGGTAATACTTCTTGCTCTTCGTCCATTACATTAGTTTCTGTTTTCTCGGAATTGGGGCACACTCTCTGAAATAAATTGTAAAATATATTTTTTTTGAACTGCATACATATTCAGTTCATAATATATCATTGCAGACCATTGCTAAATGACTACGGATTTAATGTGTCAGTATTATGTGTTGCAGTTAGCCTTTTTGCAAGGAAAGGCAAAGCAAAAATTAATTTTGTAAAAAAATAACGAAAATAATAGTAAAATGAAATCTAGTTCGACTTGATATAGACCAATTTCTACTATAGAGGTGGCTCGTCTCCATTAGGGTGGTCGTTAAAATATCTTTTTACTGTCCATACTTCCATCCATGACTTCCCATCATCAGATCATGGCCTGGTGACAATGGGACCACCTTGAGAGTATACCCTTTAGAATGAAAACAGAATTTTGAAAATCGGCCCACAATTGACAGAAATATCGCTCGACTATATAAAAAAAAAATACATACAATGTAACATAGAACCTCCTCCTTTTTGAAGTCGGTTAAAAAAGTTCGTGCTAATGTTTATCATCATCATCATCACAGCCCATAAAGTCCCACTGTTGGGCTCGGGCCTCCTGCGTAATGTGAGGGAAAATAACCTACTATACCACGCTGGTTAGACGTGTTGGTATAGGAATTTGTTTCGAGTTTTCCTTCTCTCGCATAGATGTTATATGCGTTTTATATCCCTTAATCGTCTCGTACGAT
This sequence comes from Lymantria monacha, assembly GCA_905163515.2. Taxonomy (NCBI): domain Eukaryota; kingdom Metazoa; phylum Arthropoda; class Insecta; order Lepidoptera; family Erebidae; genus Lymantria; species Lymantria monacha. The sequence continues at coordinate 16,043,956 of LR991083.1, forward strand.
CACCCACGGGTAAGATATGGGGTGATGAATAGTATTCTATTATATAAATAGTGTGCTACTTAAGATATCAACCCTACGGTACCAAGTATCATGGTTTCGATTCCTACGCAGGACAACACTGTGTGCTCCACAAATTATTGTTCCGAATCTGGTTTTTGGCGCGAATGTGGAAACGTCATGACACGCTCTTGTATTATATTCATTTCTTTAGTGTTTTGTAGTGTTATATTGAATAATTTTGCTGGTATTTTATGCAATATGGTACAGTTAAAGTGCTGAAGTGTAGTGAATATGGTATAATAGTGGTTTACATGTATTTTCATATTTTGCCAAAATTCCTAAGAAAACCATTGATTTGGTTATCAGCGCCCGATTAATGGTAACGACATGACTTACTGACGGACAATGACTATTAAGACTAAAGAATATGAAGAAGTATTGACGAAGTGTCTAAACTATGAAGACTAGGCTTAAAGGTCTAAGTAACCAAGCCATAAACTCCAAAAAAAAAAAATGTTCCGAATCTGGGTATAAATTGTGTTTTTTTTTTATTGCTCTTAGTGACAAACGAGCAAGCAGCGCACCTAATAAGTAAGTGTTACTGCCGCCCATAGACCATTGCAATACCAGAGGTACAGCTAGGCCGCTGCCTACCAATAAAAACCCACGCAGAAAGTTGTGTTGCCGACTCTCGCGCACCGAACGAAGTACAGTAACGCATTGCCACTGCTCAGAGGTCGATTTTCTGTGAGTGTGGTACCATCCCGGACGGACCGGTCCGCGACTGTAAACAGAAAACTGTCAACAGCGTGATCCTACCATTATATAAAAGTTCGTTAAATGTAAGCTTATAAAATCCTCAGCAATTCAAGGATTATTTTCTTAGTGTGGGTGGTGCCTAGCCGGGTCAGCCAAGTATATCACAGAGTCGGTACCAGTGGTGGACGCAATGGCGATAGGGAGGGAACAGGGTGAATTATGGGGCCGCACGACGCCCGTCTGACGCCCCGGACTGATTCGACGGTGTGTATCTATACCATAGCCTGCCAAAAATAGGCTATTAAAAAGAAAAAAAAGGTAAATATTAGTGAACAATTCAATCACAAGTTCTAATTGGACATTGCTGTCGCAATTTATGTTACTGCGATTGGTTAAAATATACAATTTAATACCTAACTTTACGTGTACGTTTTCTAGGTAATAATTATTAAAGGTTATAAATTATATTATTTTTTTTAACTCGGCATACTTCAGTTCATCTACAATTGCTATATTCATACCATACCTTTTGCTACACCAGCGCGATTGTGGAAGGTTTTTGAACTGTTATTTATAGCATACAGCTGGACACTTTTTCAACTTTTCTCCCATATGAGATTGTTCTCCTTATACTCTAGTCTTCATGCCATCACCGTAATGAATCAATATAAATGGGCTTCTCGTGACTGATTTTTTTTTGGCGGTGGGCTATGGATTTGTCACACTTCGCTAAATCCGTCTGGGGGCGACAGAAGCGGCGCGTAACTTCATAGACCTTTTTTTTTGTTAACGCTGTGGAAATGCTTTTACGCACTATCCCCCGCCAGTGACAGACGGGGACGGAATACCCACTAAAACCAGCGGCGGTCCCTTCCGCGCTTTTACGGGAAGCCGGAGAGATCGTCTAATGACATTCTATCCCCGACACCCCTACGCTTGGCCATCTGGCCACGACCAGTCAGCCGTCAAGGCGGTGGGAAGAGGTGCGCGTAGCGGCGCCTCCCTCTGCCTGGTCGCTGCCGGCGGAGCGAGTTCGCAGACGCGAGTGCTTCACGTTCCTGCTCCGCGGCCTCCTTTGCAGAGATGACTTCCTCGCAAAAGGAGGCCATTGACGTCCAGTACCAACTTCATAGACCTGCCCCGCAATATCCACGCCGTACGAGTGGGCCACCGGAACCCGGTCTTTGTCGTCGGTGGCCCGTGGCTGACTACCCCACCCTAGCATCATTATATGCTAGGGTGGGGTAGTCAGCCACGGGCCATATCACTGCTGTCATTGTTTTGGTCTCACAATAAGGTACTTTATTGCATTGTTAGACTCAATATATACGGTGACATTTATGTCGTCTTACAAAAGCAGTTCAGTTACCGTATCCAGTATCTACTATTCATTCGTACAATTAAAAGGTTAAAAAAATATTTACTGGAATATTTTTTACTAAAAATTATAATAATTGCTAATTAGAATAGTAAGAGAACGGCATGTAGCGAGCGGTAGACTACCTCCTCGACATAACCTACGTACTGTGCAGGTACTACCTAGGCGTAGGTACGCTTTGGAATAGCAGTCCACGTGGACTTCGTAGCTGTGATTGGCTAACGTAATTACGTTAGCCAATCAGTATCATGCGGAATGTTGTATGATTTCTTTTGTTTAAAATGTAAACATTATAACCAGGTTGTTACAAAATATTAACTTTAATTTATTTTATTTGTAAGAAGATACACAATGCGAAAGTGGAAGGATGTAGGTACCGGGGGAGACCAAGACTCACCTACCTAGACCAGATTGGTGACGTACTGAAGGAAGGTGGAGTCAAGAGTCACCGAAACCGGCGAACGTGTATGAAGACAATTATGAATGTTGAGGAAGCGAGTGAAGTATGCAAGGATAGAGTTCTCTGGCACTCCGTTCTCTTTGCCTACCCTGCAAGGGATATGTTGTGATGATATGTATGTATGTATTTTTTTTATCACTACCACTATTGAACAATTAAATATATATATGTTATGATGATAATATGATATGTTTCTTTTGTCGGATACTTTTATGGCACTTCTTTTGTAAGACGATATAAATGTCACGGTGTATAATTAAAGTTAACTAATTTCGAAGAATCATGACACAATATTTAAAATTGAAACCAAAAAGAATGAATTTCTTTTTTTATTACATATTCATTTGTTTATAAGACTTTAAAATATTTCAGCTCTCCTTCCCAAAGAGGCCTATGCCCTATGATAGGCTGTTGAGTTGATTCATAGCAATAACTATCATTATTAGTCAGTTTAGTAGCTTATCGCTTATTATTTACTTGATGGTTTACCTGTTCGTTTTGGGTTTGTTCTAATTCGGCAGACGTATCCATCGAATCCTCAAGTGGAGGTAAAGGTCTTCTCTTTGTCATTCTAATTTCAAATTTCTCTATAAAATCAGCTTGATCTATGTAATCCTCTGGCTTTTCTTTTGCGTATACCGGGTTCACTGTAATTTCTGGAACATATACATGAATTTTTAAACACAATACAAATTTGATAAGATGCATCCAAATATTTTTATTACAAATGGATATTTGAATTTATTATTATAAGTATAATCACAACTTAGCCATTCATATTACAAATCTCTATATATATATAAGCCAGCGACCACCATTGCCACGCCCGGCTACGCTACAACTTCAAATTCGTTTTAAATCTGCGATACCTTCCAAGATATTTATTTTAATGGTATGCTAAAGGGCCATTTTGATTTATATTAAATGCAGAATCGCGTGCCTAATGTAAACCCTACTAACCACGTGCCTAATGTATTTAATTGGATAAAAATAATGTATTGTTCAAAATAGGTTCATAAATAATTTATTATTTTTTAATGATATGTATAAGGGGGCGTTCAAGTATTACGTAACGCAATTTTTGAAGATTTTTGATCCTCCCTCCCCCACATGTAACGCGTCGTAACGTATGTCTGTACCCTCTTCCCCTCCCTGAACGTAACGTAATGTAACACCCAAGTGACCGTTTTTAAACGTGCTTGAGGCAATAAAAAAAGAGATGCCAAACTCGCAATACATGTGTATGTTGTTTATTCATCATCTAAAAAATGAAAATTTGCGTGTCAACTTAGGAAATTTTAATTCCCTAGTTTTTATTTAATAAAAAAAACAATGCTACGTAACGCGTTGTTTGAACCCCCCTCCCGACTATGTAATGCATCGTAACATTTAACAAGACCCCGCTCCCCCCAAATTGCGTTACGTAATACTTGAACGGCCCCTAAAGGTAGCGTTGGGTTCTTAACGACCGCGACTGCGACCATTCGACAACGCAATCGTAGTCACCTGTCGCGGGGCGACTCCTAGTTTTCCGATGTCACCAAAGCGACCGCAACTCGCCACTCTTCCCATAGTTTTTATGTGTGACGATTTTGTTCTATTGCAGCGATATGTGGGACAAATTCTCCGCAGCTAGAAAAAAATTGTTCAGCAAGTTTTGGAAGATGATGAAATGATGATATTTTAGTGTGATTTAAAGATATTTTAGTATCTATTTATTCGGAAAAAAAAAAGAGGGACTCGATTTTCATATCTCATGAAGAGAGTTGGTTTCAAATCGCCAAGAACCGCTACTTTAAGCTATTACGGAAATGACGTATACCTGTTTTGTAGATATTTTTAAGATGCATAATTTCGTAGAACAATATTTTGATTTATCTCGTAAGTCCCGACTAACAGTCGATATGTTTCGCATTAGAATTTATTCGTACTGGACTATTGCACTGGATTTGTTTCTTTTCAGTTAAATTTTAATATGTCCTTTTACTCAATCGGGTTTTTTAACTTTGAAATATTTTTATCCTCAGCTTATATCCTTACTAATATTATAAATGCGAAAGTAACTCTGTCTGTCTGTCTATCGCTCTTTCGCGTCAAAACTACTGAACCGATCTAAATTAAATTTGGTACACAGATAGACTAGAGCCTAATAAAGGACATAGGCTACTTTTCAATGCAAAAGAATGATTGTAAAGGAGCATGAAAAGTTGTAAGGGATTATCGTCATTTTTAAAGCCTCAAACCTATTTGGTTGAAACTTATTTTTAGGCTGGATATCTAATCAATAGATATAAATATGACATTTAAATTTCGTAAAAAAATTACACTTAAGGGGTAAAATAAAAATAGGGGATGAAACACTTTTTAGGAAAGTAACCTTTTGCGCGGGCGAAGCCGCGGGCAGAAGCTAGTTTATTATATTGTTAGCAGACGAAGGATTTTTAATATAAAGAGGAAACAATTAAATGGTTTCTAATGTATAACACTGAAATATTAATTATCGCAATCACTTTCATTTTCCACAAAACCAACCAATAAGCAAATTATAAGCACTCCTTAAACTAATTCCTAATTCTAATACTTCAAAGACATAAATATAAATGGTAATCGGTACACAAGCAAGCAGAGCTTCCGCGCGCTAGATAGGTCGGATGTATAATGCAGTCTCTAGTCTCCGTAACTGCACTTTATATAGGTTGCGCTACCCGCTTTTCGTTAATATTAATTTAACACCTAACAATATATTAAAAAAAAAATTACCTTCACCCAGGACTTCATTGACCATAAAGGGATACAGCCATCCAACGAGTGGAGTTTCACCAGAAATATAATTACATCTTTTGTGATAAAATAAAAGACCATCCAGAACTGGTAATCCATTTCCAAAATGCGGCGCTTTCATCATGAATCTAATGGAAATAATGTTTTTTTTTTTTTTAATAATTATTGATATACTGTAAATACAAGATTGCAAAAATAAACTGCACAAATGGAGAGTGGTCTAAGTAATGAATATATGTATATAAGGGTACAATCGCTGTGTGATAGCGGCAACGAATACTACCAACCCTTACTTTGCTCGTGGGTGTCGCAAAAGACGACTAAGAACTCTATATCGACCTGGATCAACACCACCTGATGCCGTTTGGTCAATAATTACATTCTTAAGGAAGGTTGACGTCAGGCAGGCTCATAAAAATAGGTTCATAAAACTATTGCCAATAACTTTTGTAATATGTAGGAGAGAGGAGTACATATTGCGTCGACCCCGAGATGTATATAAGGGAACATACCCAAATCACATGAACTGTTCTTTGGTCTTTATAAATACTATGCTTAGTCATAAGAACGAGGGAGGGAGTTACTGTGTTCAGGTGTACTCAATCATTCTGTGTGGTTCATCATCTCATCATCATCTTATCTCATATATGTCCCACTGCTGAGCTCGAGCTTCCTCCACACTAGGAAGGAAATTGAGTTTAGCGCCAAACGCGTATTTTTTAAGAAAAATATTCATATATACTGTTGCTCCAACTACATATCATCTAACTAATTTGACTACATATCATCGTTAATCCAAAATGATTTTATTAAGGAAAATACAGAATAGCAACAACATACAAGCTAACAACGTGCTACAAGCGAGCAGTCCCGTGCGTAGTTGTTTTGTTAATGTAAAATGTGTCTACAGAGGACGTTCAAAGTTCACATTTCAATGAAAATTGTAACCGTGTGGGAGCGGTGTTATATATAGGTCGGCTACGATCCTTAATCATCTCTTACGATCACCCACGGGTAAGATAGGGTTGGTGAATTGTATTCTTACTCCGATATATACCTCACGAATAGACTTGGTGGCGTCTGACTGACAGAAATGTGAATAGTATGTGGATTCAGAGGGCTTTACTTAAGCTTTCGGATATATCTCGAAAGGACAATGGGCAAAAATGTATGGCGCTTGTCCCATCGGCGGCCACATCTGTCCTATATATTTTTTAGTCGACAATTATGTATATATTAAGACTTGCAAAAAATTATTTCGGCAACTTGTTTAGATAAAAAGTTATAAAGCGTTGATCATATAAAAAAATCGAATTAATTAAACCGAAAGTACGTAAATGATAAAACGTAATGCATGTCTAAGTATAAGATAATGATGGATTAAATAAAACTAAAGGTTAATTGGTTATTAAATACATCGATTTATTGACAGACACATATACAATGCTCGTATATAATGCTAGTATTCCTTTAAAAAAAGAAAATGATGGGATTCAATTGTCGTCTACAATAATATCGTTTAAAAAATGAGCTGGTAAACGGATATCTTCCTCTTGGTTTCTCGCCCACCCTAAATACCACACTACACACATAATGTGGGCACAGCAACCAAGAGTGCCGCTTAGACAACTGCAATAGTAGTTTTCTATGGCTTCTCTGCCGCTTTTCTCTCTATCTACTATAATGTACGAATAATATATTTTTGACCTAGTATGTCTAGATTGTATTCGACATCTTAGCAGCCAAACATTTGTTGCTGTGATGCCGTACCTGCCTAGGCCTGTAACATCGGGGTCCCTATACGTTTCTATATTATAGAGACCTTGTCGCACATGCTCCGCATAATAGCTGCGGGCTAGCTTGACTTGGTATGTACCAAGTGCAAAAATGGTTAAATCGTCCTCAGTCAGCAAAGGAAAATCACTTATGTTAGGTTGGTTTCCTGTAATGCTATCGAAACTAGCCCGTCTACGATTAAGGTTGTTGGCTAGGACATACTCTGCTAGGTTATTTGGTTGGTTCACTCTTTGGTTTATAACTTCTATAAATGTTTCAGCGTGAACGTTATCTGACAATGGTTCTCTGCAAGCATTCAATAATGCAGCACCTATTCTAAAATCTGTCATCATATGAGGCAAAGCACGATTGAAAAAGTCTTGTCGGAATAGTTTAAAATCGCGTTTGAACCAACCATTTATAACTTCAACAACCCAGCGGCACATAGTAACCAACCTAGACTTATTCGCTTGTTCTGTCGTCAATTGATCTTCGTCTCGATTTTTTGTTTTCGGTAAGTGAGCTTCATAACCATAGGCATGTAAGTCGTCGATTACGTCGCGAAACCCACGGTCTAAGATGAACACATCTCCATGTTCAAAAAACCAATGGAAAGGATTTCCTTCGTCGTCAATCATATTAATGTTAAATGTCGTTCTAGGGTTCTACGGCTCATATTAAAAAGCGTCGCCAGCCTTTCATTTGCTTCACCGCTTCGCAGTTTCATTAAGTAGCATGCCAAAGATGTTTTCGGGCGTGTTGATACGTTCGACAATGAAGGAGTTTGTTCCAAAATATTCATAAATTGGTCTCGACTAACGCCTAATCGGATGTATACTTCATTTGGGTCCATGTCATCTATATTATCAAAATCTAGTATAGATCCTCGAAGCACCGCGATTTTCATGAGGCTCATGATATGCACAAAATGTGTGGCATTGAAGTCGTGGAGCAAGTTAGGGCTGTCAATTATTTGATCCCAATCATTGGATACCAAATGATGATCGCAAACTCTTGCACTATTTGGAATATAAAAATTAAAATGAATCAAGAATGTCACTTTAATGTTATCCGGAATCCTTCGGAGATCCGTTCGTCTGCAGTTTTCATACATACAACGCGTTGCTGTATTAGGGAGTCTTGAATATTCTTCAATATGTTATACTCTATTCTTCAATATGTTATTTAATTGTGGTAGGACCACGCTGTGGACAGTTCTCTGTCTACAGCCGCGGGCCGGTCCGTCCGGGGTAGTACCACACTCTCGCAGAAGATCGACGTCTGAGTAATAGCAATGTGCTATTGCGCTTCGTTCGGTGAGCGAGAGAGCCGGAAGCCTAACTGGGGTGGGTTCAGGGTTGCATTGGTAGGCAGCGGCGTAGCTATACCATTGGCTAAGGTCCATGGGCGGCAGTGACACTTACCATCAGGTGTGCTGTCTGCTCGTTTGCCGCCATAAGCAATAAAAAAAAAAAAAAAAAAAAAAAAAAAAAAAAAATACACATTCGTGTGGACGGTCTTCTCTTGGCTGCGCAGCTCTTTCTGCCCGTTGCCAGCATGGTCGACAAATGTACTCCTGACCATTGTATTGTATCTGAAAATGAGAGTATTACAATTAGTCAAAACGCTTAGTTATTTTCATTGAACGTTGTTCAAACAAAGCGAAATATAAAGAAAAATATTTTACTCGATTGCCTAAGCAGTATTAATTATCTCGCTTACTCATACGTAAATACCGATACTTCTATCCCGTTCTCGCCCCGTGGATCAAACGGAACGACAACGTCGCCGCGTCGGTAACAGTTTACTTACTACTTACAGCGAAATGTAATCTCAATGCGCGAGAGTTAAAACACTGTGACCACCTCAAGTTAAACAGTACTATATTGTTGACGTGACAACTAAGAAATAATGATTTCGTTTGATGTACTTACCTGATGTTCAGGGGTAAGAGCTTCAAAGATATATTGGCCTACAGCGGGATGTTCTTCAAACCGAGCTCGGGTTATTTCGTATCTTCTTCTGTTTATCACGGATCGATTACATAAAATACACACTTGGCGATTATCTGCCATTGTTATAGGAATCTGCTTAAAAAAAGTCCAAAAAAACGAGCACAAGTCACCAAGATAGATATTAACAAGTCCGATATGCAAGCCAGAGTCAAAAGAAATTGTCAAACAATAATAATCGCACAGTACTCAACGAAACAAATGTCAACGATGGACTGCGCTGTGCGCTCGAGCATAACGGTAATCGCCGAGTCGCCGAGTGCGAGCGGCGCTCGTCGCTGATTGGTTGACGCATGAAACATGGCGAGACCGATTTTAACAAAGGTTCTTAGACCTCTAATAGAAAAAGTATTGAATATTAGGATACATAAATAATAATGAAAAAAAAATAGTATTTTAATAATAGTATTTTAACTATATTTTTTTTCCCAAACGGTATTTCATAGTACTCCTTGAACAATATTTGTTGTCAAAGATCTCCCCTTTCAAATGACACTAGTTTCATTGATGGCCGCTTATGGGCCGCAATGCCCATTGTCCTTTGTATCCTGCAAATTTGTTTGAAATCAGATTAGTCTGTATAGTCTGAATTAGAATTATGATGGCTAGTAATTTTAATAGTTCTTGTTAAGTATTATTTAATGTTATCATAGTAATTTTAGAATACGATCTCAACAATATCTAACACTAGTCTTAATAAAAATAATCAAATAGTATTTTCTTTTTTTTTTATTAAATCCAACGCATTTGTACTGAAAATACAAATTTTGAAGAGTAGTAGAGAAGAGAGTAAGAATTGTGAGATTAGAAGAAGAGGAGGTTGAGAGAAATCCCACTATATCTCACTACGAAGAGAAGGGACATCAAAAACCTCGGGTAATTAATGGATAATGTACTAATTAATGGTATTTAATTAATCTGTTTGTTGACGGAGTAAGAATACAATTCACCACCTCCTATTCTATCCATGGGTGATCGTAAGAGACGACTAAGGAATATAAAATGCATATAACATTTATGTAAGAGAAGGAAAACTTGAAACAAAACCCTATGCCATCACGTCTGGCTAACATGGTATGGTATATCAGTTTCTCTCTCATTCGGGAGGAGGCTCGAGCCCAGTAGTGAAACATATATGAGCTGAGATGATGATGAATTAATGGACGCCCCTTAATCATAACACTCATCTAAGAGCGAAATGACGTATGTTCATGTGCATGTAGCATTTGAGTTTACACCTAGATATCAAATGTGAAAATAACGGCAAATAAACAAAGCAGTCATAAGGACTGTCGACAGAAGTGAAAACTTAAAACTATGAAAATAATGAATATTATAAATTAAAATAGAACAAGTACGTATTTCAGCTAATTTCACGACGCTCACACTGTTTACTTCGCTGCATAGCAAGAATACCACGCGCATGTGCTTGGGATCTACTGACTTACTGTCTTTCTCTCGCCTACTTTCTACCTAAAGACACACAATATCTTTCTTTCTCTCTCCCTCTTGCATTGGAATATTGGACGCTACTCGTTGCTAACGCTCGCGCTGGCCTGTAACAGGTATACTATGCACATGCGTTCGAGTGTCATTGCGTTAAACGTTTAACGCAACCTTTTTGGAGGAAGTCGCATTAGAAGTTTCACTTCAAAAATTATATTTTTAAAAGCTAAGACAGAAAACGCAAATTTTGATTCGTACTTACTCGTTTAATGATTTTGTATCACAGGGGACTTTAGGTAACATTTCAAATAGGATCTTGTTTCTTGTATTTAGTGTTGATAATCTTGGAATTTCTTCTATTTGAGTTTTCACCCAATAGTGACGAAATTCTGTCTGCAACATTAAAATTAATACTAATCAGAGTGGCTTTATTTTTATGTGTAATGTGAATGAACTATGTATCAAGTATAGCTATTGATAATTCACCTTGTGTAAGGTCCTTGATTTCGGATATACATACACTAAATAATATATAATAATAGCTATAGTTGTGACTATATTCGTAAAGTTATTTGACCATTTATCGTCCTAAAAATCTATAAGTACGCCAAAATAAATTAATAGATTTTAAGGTTCTCGCAAAGGTAGTAGGAATTCTAAAATTGATCTGTGTATGCTTTATTTACGAAGATATTAACTACAGTAATTATATTAATGCCTGAAAAACATATTTTTAAACCTCTTAACTACCATATAACCCAAAATTGATCTTTACATGCTTTATCATTAAAAAAAATCGGCCAAGTGCGAGTTGTACTCGCGCACGAAGGGTTCCGTAAAACTAAAAAAAATATGTGATGTAACTAAAAATACAAGGTTTTTGGATTTTTTCCTTTATATATGCTATAAATCGTTGCATCATGTGAAATTTCAAGATTCTAGCTCGACTGGAACCTTTACGTTTTGATTCCCTTGCGAGTAGTTGCGTGTTTGAAAATATGCGGCTTAAATTGCTGTTTCTTTTGATTGCGTTGATATAGAAGTTTGATTTTGTTACAGCTTAAAGGTCTTATATATCTGAATATTTGATATGAATTTCAATTTAATACCTCTACGCGTTCATGAGGAAAGGGGTAGTAAGTTTAAAATTATTAAAAATATTTTTATTATATGATGTAATTAAAAATATAGGGTATTCGCAATTTTCCCTTTATCTGTGCTATAAGACGTTGCTTCGTAAAAAATTTCAAGATTCTGAGTTCACGGGAAGTACCCTGTAGATTTTGATTCTCTTGCGAGTGTCGAAAATTTGCGGAAATTTGCAGCAAAAACGCCTGTATCTTTTGATTGCATTGGCTTAGAAGAATATTTTTTTCACAGCTTTAAGGGACAGTAGACTTGAGTATTTGATATAAATTTCAGCTTGATACCTCCTCGCGTTCCTGAGGAAAACAGTCTTCACAGACAGACAAACGGACAGATGGACGGACGGAAAGACAGACAGATGGACGGACAACAAAGTGATCCTATAACCGTTCCGTTTTTTTCCTTTTGAGGCACGGAACCCTTAAAATAAGAAACTTAAAATATACTCGGTAAATAGTATAATGACTAGGAACCGCAGAGACATCAGGCAAAATGGGTTATTAACATATTAAAATTATACAGAAATAGTTGTAATAGTTAAAACTCTTACTTCGAAACTCTTCTAATTGTTGCAACTGTTAGTAATCATTGTAACAAAAGTTATCTTTTTTTTTTTACTACACCCTGGGCTAAAGAAATAATGCTTGTATGGCGAGGGATTTTACAAATCTCACTATATCTTTAAACGAGCAATTCTTGTATATATATATATATATATATATATATATATATATATATATATATATATATATATATATATATATATATATATATATACGGAAACGGCTCCAACGATTTTCTTCAAATTTAGCATACAAGGGGTTCCGGGGGCCATTAATCGATCTAGCTAGGTTTCATTTATAGAAAATATTGTTTTGTTAGTTTTTTCGGCAACAAAAAATATAATTTTTCGTTGTATTGAAACTATTAGAAGATGAAGGTTTTCAAATTTTGACGCTGTCATTAAGAATTGACATTTAGCTCAGTTGGAAAATTGAGCTCGGTTCGGATCCTCACCTTCTCTTATTTACTTTTTGGCCTTTTTTTATTATTTTATTAATTATTAAATTATCATTTGCCCGCATCTTTGTCTGCGTAGAAGTCGAAAATGGTTCTAATAGGATTTTTGTTTGTTTTTTACGTTATTAATTTTATTATAATTTATAAATTATTATGTATTAATGTTTGTATAGGTACTTATATAGCACAATAATCTTATCCATGTGGTGACGGAGTATAAATACAATTCACCACCTCCTATCTTACCCGTGGGTGATCGTAAGAGATGACTAAGAGATTTTATATGCATAATTGCATATTACATCTATGCAAAAGAAGGAAAACTCGAAACAAAATCCTATACCAACACGTCTAACCAGCGCGGTATAGTAGGTTAACTTCCCTCCCATTATGGAGGAGACTTGAGCCCAACAGTGAGACGTATATGGGCTGTGATGATGATGATGCTAACAATCTTTGTTATAGTGTAGGGAAGGTTTAATAAACATGAAAATAACATGAAATTTTGTTATATATTATGGATGGGTGGCTTTTTTCTTAGCAGGCTATGTTTTGAACACACCGCGCCCATTACGACCGAAGCGACGGAAGTGTAGTATGCAGCCGCATAACCCACCGTCTTTTCTATCGAAATTAGGCCGACCACTGGTACCACTTCTTTGACATCCACCCGCGCTACTACACCTATTACAGTATTTCTTTGTAAACAATATCTTTTATTTTTCTTTCGGATGCTAGAATTACCAGGCTACTCTGTGAGCTTACTCTGAAGCATGTCAAATACAACTGCCTATAGGAGAAGCAGCTTTCTCTCAAGTCTACTCCCGCTAACTTAAAAAGTAACGAGCTTTGTTTATGGTCATTGCGAAGCAGACTTTGATGGCAAACTGCACTCTCTGAAATTCGAAGTAGTAATTTGATGGTATTTGAAGAATCCTAGGAATAAATACAGACTCTGCTCGAGAACCACCGGTCAGTATAGTTGACCCGATTACATTGCAATGCAATGTTTATTCTTGCAAACTGGTGGCGCGCCAGCTCTTTTATTTTAAAATGTGAGTTGGGAGACCGGGAGCCTGCAGAGTATTCAGGAACTCAACCGGTTGTTGGACTCGGGGTTTATCACTTATTCAAAAGATTTATTTTGATATTCGACCCCTTCGAATGAATTAAATTATTTGCAAGTAATTGGTATAAAGAAATCGAAACGACCGTAGTAGCGCACATAGGTAGGTCATGGCGTCTTGGGACTAATCTGATCAGCATTAACATCCTGTTTCCCTATTGTATCTTACTGATTGTTCCTAATATAACTCGGCTTTTCCATCTCAATTTTCACAAATATGTTGATTAAACGCTGGCCAAACAGCGAACCAAAACATAGCAAATGACTATCTCTCTTTCCTAATCATTATGCGGTAAAAATACTCTCTCCAGAGTATAATAAAAACAGGTAATACATCTTATGAGCGATGGATTTCAGTTATTCGGTGCAATGTGTTATCATGGCTCTCAATTACATTATTGGGCTTAGAAAATTGCTGTCCAAGAATTTAAAATTTCAAACTCAACGTTCCTATGTCGCCGTGTCCTAAAAGTGACCTCTTTATAACTTAGAAACTTTCAAATGCCGCATTAATACAGTATTGTTGTATTGTATTGAGAAACACTCTAATTTTAAAGAGTATTTCTATTGTACCAAGTTTTATGTGAGTTCAACCTTTTCAGGGTTCCGTACCCAAAGCGTAAAACGGGACCTTATAACTAAGACTTCGCTGTCCATCCGTCCGTCCATCTGTCTATCACCAGGATGTATCTCACGAACGATGATAGTTAAACAGTCAGACAGAAATTTTCACAGATGATGTATTGTTGCCGCTAAACCGACAAATACTAAACAAAATAAAATAAATATTGACAAACGCGACTCTGGTTCCTTTTTGCACGTATTATTTATTATATTTTTTATTTTTGTATTTTAGTATATTTTTTTAGTTTCTATTTTTACTTTTGACTTTTTATTTTATGTTTTCATTATTTTTATTATATTTAAATATATCTTCCAATACACACTAACAAGAAAATACCGAGCAAGGCTCGGTCATCCAGATATTATACAATTAACGAAAAATTTATGCATAAACTCACATGCACTTGACACAGTAGTATTTTAACCACTACGCTACGCCATCTTTGCAGTCAAAACTATATTTACCGCTTTTTTCGTATTATGCAGACAGGCAAATTAATTTATAATAATCCTAAAAATTCTCAAATCCCTAAAAACTCGGTAGTGGTAGGACTACGCTGTGGAGAGTTTTCTGTTTACAGCCGCGGGCCGGTCCATCCGAGGTAGTACCACGCTCTCGCAGAAGATCGACGTCTGAGCAATGGCAATGTGCTGTTGTGCTTCGTTCGGTGAGCAAGAGAGCCGGAAGCCCAACTGGGTGGGTTTGGGGTTTATATTGGCAGGTAGCGGCCTAGCTATACCCTTTGTATTGCAAAGTTCCGTGGGCGGCAGTAACACTCCATCAGGTGTGCTGCTAGCTCATTTGCCACCAAAAGAAATTAAAAAAAAATTCAAAGTGAACACTGCATCCCTTTCTAATATATTGTGCATGTAATTTTTTTATGGTAAGCTATCAACCAACTATGTCTACAGTAGAATATTCACCAAACAGGTCTGCCTTCCTAGGTTTAAAAAAGAAAGTATTATCTTACTTCTCCATCTGTCATGGGTTGAGATTTCCAAGCCAAAACATCCAAAACATACATCTTATTGACACACTTCACATGGAAACAATCCAGAACAACACACTGGTTTTTATTAGTAGATTTATAAGGATTACCACCGGGTAGAGCTGTGTAACATGACATTCTGAATACACCGTGCTTCGTATAGAATTTTGTGTTGCCCTGTAATTAAAAAAATAATATAAGTAAACAAATACAATTTTATAATAGTAAATAAGTTTTAGGTAATTTTGATTAAATGATTTTTTACCCCATCACCACAAGAATGGTGATGTGTGAAGAATACAAAGTGTTTTTCTTTCACTATACTATTCACAAAGCTCTCTCTGTACTCTGTTTGTCTCTCTCTAACATCAGGTGGACCGATCATAAAAGTTAGCCCAGCAATATGTTTTGCTCATTTTTTATCTGTGTTGGAGGAACGGCATGCTGTGGTAACTTCTGTAATCAATAAGCGACTTTACCTCTAGTAATAGAGACAACAGCCTAAGTGTTTTATATGGACCCTCAAGACAGAAAAAAACCGAAGTGTTATTTATGAAGACTATATGGCATGGAGTGGATTAGTGCCGGGTGGGCCACCGACGACAAAGACCGGATTCCGGTGGCTCACTCGCACGGCATGGAAAGGAACATTGCGGAGCAGCAAATTGTTTACAATTTATTCTCACCCTCCTCTGTAAACACCTATAGTCTACACTAAAGCCGGGTCCGCTTTGCCGTGTTTTCGTGTCTGCAAACAAGGGGCGTGGCCTAACAGTTTTGTTAGCAAAAACACAGTAACATTATACAGTTTGCCAAGACGATTAGATAACATCCCCCACGTTCGCCTGCGGAGCGGGGGGAGGTGAAAGGGAGTGACGCATTTTGGTTTCCCGCTCACGAGTGGAAGACGCCAAGAAGCTCTTGAAAATGACTTTCTGAAAATCTAAAAAAAATTTTTATACCTGACCTATCGGGCCCGGAATCTATTTCTGTTTTTTCTTTGGAGAACTAAATCTACTATTGCTCTAACTCATTTTTTAAACGAAACAATTACAATAGACGCAGCGGACTAGCGGATTTACTAACACGTTTTGGTAACTTGTTTTGCTAATATGTTTTGTTAGAAATTGGCGCTGCGAACCCGGATAAAAACACAATAACATGTTTGCCGAGTCTGCCGCTCGCCTGCGGGAGGGAAACTGATGCATTTTGTGTTCGCGCTCACTAGAGGAAGACGCCATTATTGTTTGAAGTGTGTGTTGATTGTGTATGACAATTATAATGGAGTGGAATAAACCAAATAGGTACTTTGAATTTTATACAAATGATTAGGGAAAGACCGGTACTTTGGGATGTCACGTTGGAAGATCACAGAGATAAATATAAAAAACTAGATGCTCTGTCGGTATTTCCGCAAAGATTCTCGGAATAACAAAATAAGAAGTAAATTCAAAATGGACAAGCCTCAAGGGGCAATATAATAGAGAGAAGAAGAAAGTGACTGGGCTGAAAACGGGTAGCGGAGCAGCCGACTTTTACATTTCCAAATGGTTTGCTCACCAGGAAATGGCTAGTCTGTTGTCTTGCAACATTCCTCAAGAGTACATATTAAATTATGCGGTAAGATGAAGTTCTTCTTGAAATCAATCAAATAAGGTTCGATAATTAATCTTACTATTTTAAGAGGTTGTACAAAATTAATAGAAAAATGTTTAAAAAGAAATCTATTTGCTAGGTAGTTATTTTAAAGAGGTAAAGTTTGTAAGTTTTTATGTAGAGGTAATATCTGGTACTACTGAACCGATTCTTAAAATTCTTTCACTGATAGAAAGCTACACTATTCCCGAGTGCTATAGGCTACGGTGGGCATGGATTCACGCGGACGTAGTCGCAGAAAAAGTGCTAGTTTATAATAAAAAACGTGCTGTACATCCCCTTAAATTATTTGTTTGATTATTCAGATCGGACCCTATATCGTTCTTCTTTAATTCCCTTATCTACCTACATTTAGTAAAACGTGGTGTAAATTTAAGAATGTAATAGGTAGGTATGTTTAAATACAGGTAATTTGTGCATTTTACTGCAATAAAATAATCTGTGCCGTTCAATAATTTTAATATGTACTTAAAAATTACTGTATTAAAAATACATTCTCATACTACTTAAACAAAGTTTTGCCATGGAAGCATACCCCTCTCGCTGTCAAAATACGAATCAAAACTATCACGAATCTGCCGACTATCTATAGGTGATCTTCTAGGTATTCTTGAAAGTGATTTATAACCACTTTCAAGAATACCTTCTGCTGCTGGTTCGTTTCTCCATTGACCCTCAACCAGTTCACCGTTTTCTTCTATATCAAAAATACCCAGTGGCGTATATATACTTCTGCTTGTTCTATTCCGCCTTAAATAGTTGTGTAAAATAACGCAAGCTAAAATTACCTGTATTACTGTATCCACTTCTACTGTTAAGGGTTTCTTATAAACTCGAAATACCGAAGTTAAAATGCCAAATACGTTTTTTATTATTCGTCGTGCATGGCATAATCTATAGTTAAGCACTCTCTGCTATGAACCTTGTTGTTGTTCTCCACATGTTTCAATAAGTAATGCGATAACGGAAAAGCATCATCGGCTAATATAACATATGGCAAGTTGACGTCTCCACAAGTTTAATCATCATCTTCGAGTAAACTTAAAGTATTATTATTTAGTCTTCTGACCAATGTAGAATTCCGAATAACCCCTACGCTAGAGATTCTGCCTTGGCACCCAACATCTATATAGGTAAAATTGTAATCATAGTCTGTCATGCCGAGAAGTACAACACTAAATGTTTTTTGTAGTCAAAATACAGACTTCATGTGTTTGCTAGGGCTTCCATAACTACGTGTTTTCCGTCTAATGCACCTAATGCGTGAGGGAAATTCCACTTAGTGTCAAATCCTCTTGATATTCTTCTCCATTCTGCAGCAGTTGAAGGTGTCTGTAAGTAATAGAAAAACATTATGCATTTATTTCAGCTATCACCACCACCACCGCCAGCTATGCCGACCCCATCACCGCCAGCTATGCCGACCCCACCAGCAACAACGCCAACACCATCACCATCTACGCCGACACCAGCACCAACTACTTTGACACCACCACCACTGAGAGTCAAAGGATCGGACGCACAAAGAAAAAAGCGAAATTCTGGTTTATACAGAGAGGCTTTGTTTACTTTGAAAGCAATTAGAAAAAGAAAAAGCAAAACGCTGGAATTAAAAGATGATATTACCACGTACGGGCTCTATGTTGCTGCTCAAATGCGCAAATTTCAACCAATTTTAGAAAACAAGCTAAAATTAGACATTCAAAGTCTACTTTGTAAATACGAAATTGAAAACATTAAGTATACGAGTAGATCTGCCTCTAATATGAGAGATAATTCGGAGATTTAGAATTTAAATACATTATTAAATGATGTATCCTATTCCTCCAAGCAATCGAACACGTTTTAAAATTTAATAATTGATTTACAGATGTATACATATTGTTCCTATTTTCTGTGTGGTGACGGAGTAAGAATACATTCACCATCCACGAGTAAGATAGGGGATCTTACCCGTGGGTGATAGAAGACTAAGGGATATAAAACGCATATAACATCTATGCAAGAGAAGGAAAACTCGAAACAAAACCCTATACCAACATGTCCGACCAGCGTGGTATAGTAAGTCAATTTCCCACCCATTACGGAGGAGGCTCGAGTCCAGCAGTGGGACATATATGAGCTGGGATGACGATGAAATATTGTTCAATTACAAGTATAAAGATTTATTTCATAAAAAGAAGTAATTTAATACTAACCTATTCACGAGTATAATTTTAATTAGTAAATAAGAAAAAACAAAACCTACCTTTAGATGCACATTTTTCAGTCTTTCCTTTCTTCCAAGTCTTCTTCGTCAGAACTCAATTTTAAAACGAAGCAAAAACAATAACTACACTAAGCGCAGCGGACTAGCGGTTTTACTAACATGTTTTGGTAACTTGTTTTGCTAACATATTTTGTTAGAAATTTGACACTGCGGACCCGGCTCAAGACAAAAATCACAAAGCATGGCTTTTTTGAAGACCTATTTTGAACAGGTCATGCAATAACACATACTGATATTAATATATATCTGCTAGACTATTCACTAATATTCACTGATAATTAAATACATATATATATATATATATTTTTATACAACACCCTGCACTAAGAAACGATCCTTGTATTGTGGGCGATTTTACAAACATATAATTCACAGGCACAAATTACATCCAGACTCAGAACAACAGTTTGTGGATCATACAATGTATTGTCCTGCATGAGAATCGAACCCACGTCTCTGGCACGATAAGTATATCTTAACCACTATACCATCTGTGCAGTCAATATTAATTTTACAATAAACATTATTAAATATAAAATACCTGGTAAGCAACTACTAGAGTCCTGATACCTTTAGGGCATGGAACCACATACCAATTTGTATCAAAATCTAGTGGCTTTTCAATTAACCATTCAGACAGCATTAAAACATTATTATATGACAATGAAGCTGGTGTGAATCCTGCAACGTGGATGGTTGGCCTGTACCCTTGTTCATACTATGAAAAACAAAGCAGTATTACTATAAACCAAACAATTAGATAAAATATAAAATAAGTAACATCATAAAATTTTACTTAAGGCATTAAGTTGTCCGTGTAGTGACAGAGTAAGAATACAATTCACCACCCACTATCTAACCCATGGGTGATTGTACGAGACGACTATTTTTGTTTTTTTTAGGTTAGGTTTTTGCGGTAGAAAAGGATACAGAAAATTATATGCAATACAAATAATGGCATTAGAACAGGGACATAAGAAGTGACATTTGTTAAGTCTTTCAATCACAAAATTGAATACTTGAATACTTGAACACAAAAAACTAATAACTTATGCAATAAAAATAAAACTGGGTAACGATACAAAATAATCACTAGAAACATACAAACACCTTGATACCAGGAGACTCGAGTATACAAAGATGTCACGTTTTAAACAACCAATCGCATTGCATTTTAGAAATTTGCGATGAATCTCAAAAAAGCATCTTTTTTATAATTAAATTTCACTATTAAATAATGATAAATTACAAAAATAATTGTATAGGTACGATTTTTAAGCAATAAAGATTTCAAATAAAAATATTTTGTTAACTTTGAAGTCACATGCATATTCCCTATTGTCATCATATTAATACATCACAAAATGAAGATAGAAATTCGAATTTGAATGTTGAAGAAGTGAGATTTCTGAGTCAATGAGATTAAGCCAATCCCGCTTGTGAAAAGTTTGCATTATGAAATTGAGATACAATTTAAACCAAGAAAACAATATTAGGTATTGCTGTGAATGAGTTCTATGAATTTTGTTTCTTTTGGGTTGCCTGTGCAGAATATATATCCTATGGTTCTGTGATGATTGTATGACTAAAAATGTTTATAAATATATTAATTGTTACATATTGGCATTACACCTATCACTTTAGAAAAGATAGTTTACAACCATTATGCACATGTTGTGTGCCAAAAAATAAAATGAATAACCACTCCTTTTCTAGGTACACTTAGCAGTGTGTACATAAGCAAACATGTACTGCCACTGTGGTAGAAAGAAAACTCAAATAAAAGCTTTATGCCAGCTAGTATGGTTAGCATGATATAGTCGGGTGGTTTTCCTCCTTTTATGAAAATTTGTAAATTGTAATTATTAGCAAGATATATGATAAAGAATACGTATTGAATTAATAATTCTAGATTATAGACTTACCGGGCGATCACTACGTTTTTCAACAGAACTTACTATGTCCATAATACCTCTAGAAGTATCCATTTTATTATTTCGATTTCTGCAATATAAAATTATTGTTTACATTTGAGCTTGAAAATATTGTAAATAGGTATAAACTTTATTAAATAAGCAAATATTTTTTTCAAAGATAAATTACTTACCTTTTTTGAACATTAAGAATGTTTTTACGTCTTTCCTCTTGGTTACTAAATTTTCCCCAATTTTTATAGAGATCATTAAAACTTGTTTGATCATTTTCAGGGTTTAAGACCGTAGTCTCCAATTGTGATAATATTTGATCCATTATTTTCTAAGCAAGTGAACAATACTCTATCGAGGGCGAAAGTGCCTAAGTATTTTGTATTTTGAGTGATTATTTCAGTGAAAAACTGAGAACTTCTAACTTGAAACTTCAAAGCACAGCAGTATAAAATAAACCTCATAAATAATACACTATTATTAAAACCTGTAGCTTTAAGTCAATTTACAATACTACGGTACAAATATTTCAAAATGGAATATAACGAGGGCGGGAGGGTAGCTATTGTCACACATATTGGCCATAGATAATAGATAACTGTTCTGGGGCCACAGACTAAAAAACTAAATGGGAATCTGCATGATAATTATTCCATATAACAATTCTATTCATTGAGTTATTGACGAAATCTTGTGGACGGCATTAAAAAGAAACTATACAATTCGTAACGCTAAATAGGCGTGGTGTAATGTCGTGAGCTAACTGTTTTCTACAACTGAATTATGCCTGCGCCCAATAGTAATGCTAGGGCCGCACCTGCGTGTATCGTCACGAATCTTTGTGCAATGAGATGATATACGCAGATGTAACCGGTCATTATTGGCTATCGTCACGAACATTTGGGCTTCGTGTACGTTATCGCTTGGGTGGCGATAAGTCAAAGGGTTTTAGCGCGCCAGCGTGGTCAGACTAGCGTTTTTCATTTCGGTGGAAATTTTCGATGTGTGTAGATGCGTTCGAGGATCTCAAAGAATCAATAAATATGGAGTGGAGCGATGAAATGGTGTTAGAATTTTTACACCATTATGAAGCTGAACCCATGAAGGGATTCAAAAAGGTTGTTATATAATTATTAGCATAATATAGCTGTAAAAGTAAAGCAATTTGTCATCCATACTTAAACGCATGAAAATTATTTCGGCCATTTTTAATTATTGCACGATACTTCGAGTAAAATACGAAGTCGCTAATGTGACCACAGTTTTATCGCGATAACTTTGTAACTAGTGTACAAAACGTACGAAGCTTCGGCACACATTATTTCGGGATGATACACGCAGGTGCGGCCGTAGCATGAGACAGTGATGTAAAGCTTGAAAAGAAGAAAGTAAGCAACTGAAAAGTTAACATATATTTTTTCATTGTTTTTAAATCAACAAAATTTCATTGTATTATAAATAAACAATATGTTTTTATAATAGATGCTGCTACTACTACTACACTTTTAATTCCTAAAATGCAACAACTTCAATTTTAGTATCCTAGATTTTAAATAGCACACTAAGGAAGGTCTGGTACAGTTATATACCTATCATCTATGTGCAACACAAAGCAATTACGGACAATATTGCACATATTTTCCTAGAATAGTATAGTCGAAATAAAGTGAGCAAAGCAAATAACATAGAGAAAAATGAAAACCCTTATTCAAGCATATTATATACATAAAAAGCACGACACCTAATGAAAAAATCAAGCATTTTATATAAATATAATATTTTACGCTATACAGGCAAAAATTATTGATAACTGCTATATCAACTTCGTTGGAAAAACTTTTATATGAACATAGACAGTTTACTGTTCGTAAGTTTGCAGTTACTACCAGAATATTAATTTTATCTTTATAGATATTCTTCAAAGATCTTTACGTTACAATTACTAATAAAAATACTAAATGTCAAATCTCTATTCAAAATAAATACTGTGTGTCCAGAATAGTGTAACTTATTTTAAAAATATTTAATGGCTTAGTTAATATTAATATACAAGCCAGTTCTATATTCATCACTCGTATTCGAAGTAATGGCTTCATTTTCTATCAGCAACTAAGAGCAAGTAATCACATTATATTTTCGGTGGAATGAAATAATGTTTAAAACAAATAAATAGTATTCATTTAATTAAAGTCATGTTTGTTGTTTTAAATTATATTCAACATTTAAGTATTTTATGACATTTTATATTATATTAGCTGACTGTCCTTCATCGTTTCAGTTTAAATCACCCTGACCCTGCGCTTTTAATCTAATCTAATATTTTCTAATGAATTGATTTTAAAGATTTGCTGTAAAAGGCTATTTTAATCCACATTAAATGCATCACCTGCCTAATATATTTAACTACACAAGAAATAATACTGTATTGGCGCTATATAAAGCTATAATCAAATTGCTTTGTAAATAACGCATTATTTTTACTAATATATAAAAGTTAAACATGGTTACTGTGGATTATTCTTAGGCACATATATTTTTGCGAACTTTTTTTTCATAAATTTTGGAGTTTACTCCTTAAGAATCGATTTTCATATAAGGCGCCCGGTATGAAAAATTGAGGAGTAAAATCTAGTAATCGAATGACCTCGTTACGTTTTTGGTGCGCAACCTATTCTGCACACCTTTCACTTTCTGACGTGAGATAATACTTCACTGAACAGTTTTAATAAATGTAAATAAAAATATATATATAATTTTTAGTCAAATGAGCTTTTTTTGCGCCTGTTTTGATAATCGTACTTAAGGAGTAAACTCCAGTCGTGCGTCGGAGCTGACACACACACTTTTTTTTTATACAATTTCTCTAATTTAATGTTTTTACGGCATCACATTAGAAGTCTTTTAAATTCTCAGTTTTTCTGTACCTACTATAATATGCATGTATTATACATGTACTAGAGGAAGTGGATGAATTTGTATATCTTGGATGTGGATTTAGCCGAGATGGAAGGTACACCATTGATATAGAGCGAAGAGTGAATGCGGGAAATAGAGTGAACGGAGCGTTGGGGCAACTTCTCGGCAGCCACCACCTCAGCCAGAAGGCACGTGTAGCAATACATAACGCAGTGCTTGTCCCAACATTACTGTATGGAAGCGAGAGTTGGGTATGCAGAAAAGAGTATGAAAGTAAAATTAATGCGGTCGAAATGCGATCTCTGCGGAAAATCTGTGGAGTTAGGCTGACCGACCGCATTCGTAACGACGACGTAAGAGAGCAAGTAGGTATGAAAGAGAGTATTGGTGTAAAGATGCGAAAGGGAATGCTCCGATGGTTCGGACATGTGGAAAGAATGCCGAACGAACGTCTGGTTAAGAAGATATACAATGCGAAAGTGGCAGGATGTAGGTACCGAGGGAGACCGAGACTAACCTACCTAGACCAGATCGGTCATGTACTGAAGGAAGGTGGAATCAAGAGTCTCCGAAACCGGCGAGCGTGTATGAAGAGAATTATGAATGTTGAGGAAGCGAGTGAAGTATGCAGAGATAGAGTTCTCTGGCACTCTGTTCTCTCTGCCTACCCTGCAAGGGATATGGCGTGATGATATGTAATACATACATATCATCACGCCATATCCCTTGCAGGGTAAAATAATCAAAACACATCTCTTTTTAAAAAGAAAAAAAGGACTCCATGCACTAAGGAAAAATCCTTGTATTGTGGAAGACTTTATAAACATATAATTACGCAGTTAAATTGCACCCAGACCAAAGAGTAAAGTTATTAAACCGAAAAAGAGTGGCAACTCCATGATAAAATATGCATGTATGGAAGGTGCTGCTACCCAGAGTTTAGGCGGTGAACTAAAGTTGAAGTGATATATTTATATACATATCTACATGTGTATGTGTAATTATATAGAATTTTCTTTTACTATGAAAGCTACCCTGAAATATAAAGAAAACATATCAGCTGATAACGAAGCAATAATAATATCAGCTTAACAATGAAAATTGAGATAATTTTCAGAAAGTACATCAATAACCGTAAATAGATTGATGACAATAAGTACCTACGCTAGGAACAAAAAATAATAATTCTCAGTTGTCAAACGTTTGACATACAGGACAAAATGGCAGCAGTTAAGTTTGTACAAACAATCTGTAGGCGGCGCGACGGTCAGTAAAAATAAGTAATGTTTTAAGTGTGCCCCCCAGACCCAGACTCAAAACAACACTTTGTGGATCGCACAAAGTATTATCCTGTGTAGGAATCGAACCTAAGGCACTAGCACGGACGGTCCATTTCTTAACCAATACGCTACCTATCTATGCAGTCAAAATATCGAAATAAAATTCGCCGGCTAGGGTATATTATTATCCTTCGAGAGCTGAATTTTTTTACTGTACCATAATTCTTTTTTAGCCAAGGCAACGGGGTGACCGGACCGGGGAATAATCTGGTCGTCCGGAGTGAGACCACTGCATGAGGATGACGCCTCGCAGCCAAGGCTTATTGGTTAAGATGGATACCCGTGAGGGTATCTAATCGAGTGAGCCACCGAGGACACGGACACGGCATCGATAGGTACGTTGTATGGCGGGCCTATGGGTCTCGCGCCGTTTCTTCTGTCGCCCCGGACGGATTATTAATCCTTATAATGCGGGGGACTTTACAAGTATCCTATTAACGAATACAAATTACACCCTGACTGGATACGAGTATATAATATATATAGTTTTATGACCGGCCGCCTGCCAGAGGCCAATCTTCCTAAGGAATGTAATTGTTGACCAAACGGCATCAGATAGTGGTCCAGGTCGTTATAAGGCTCGTAATTGTCTTTTACGACATCCACAAGCAAAGCAAGGGTTGGTAGTATTCATAGTCGCACACAGCTAATATATTATTGCACGCCTCATAAGCGAAGCGTTGAGGTCTTGCTCTACTCTCGACATATGAAAATCAAGCACTTTTCAAACATAAAGATGATTGTAATTTTCTCACATTGCACTTATAGAATAATATTATAATACATATGTCAAGAAAAAACATTAGTTTAAAGGTATTTGATATTTTTAAAAAGCAATTATTTTGTTTAAAGTAACAAAATAGTTGATTAAAAAAAATATTCAAGGACGTCGGATAAAATATTTTGTATCTGGCAGGATCACGACCGTAAAAATGAATGTATCGAAGTTTTCCTTTTATTAAAAGCTTCATAATCGCAATGCGCTGTTTCCTTTCGAAAATGGCTTGGTAATTCTTTGTCGTTTAATTGCAATTAATAAAAAACTAAATTGCTTATTCTGTAGTGTATGTATACCTTATGAAAATTGGGTTCGTTTACATTTTTTTGTTCGTCCATTCGGACAGACAAAGGAAATAAATCCCATTCAGCCTATACAGTTATGTTTAGCTCTACGTCAAGAATCGCACGAAATTTCAAAAGTATTTCTTTTCTTTCATTAGGTACAAGCTTATATTTAGTTTCACCTGTACCGTTGTCTGTAATCAAATCATACAAGTTAAATTTGATCCACTTCCCGGTTTCCGATTGAGCTGAAATTTTGCATGCATATATAAATCGGATGACAATGCAATATTATTGTGACATAAAGCTGATGTGATGATGGACCTGGAAGCTGGCCATAGGAACTCCGTAATTAAACGACGCAACCCGTTCGAGTTTGAGCTCATTTGATTTGTCTTGACGATTACTTTAATACTATATGGTAACCAGGGTCTGACGATGGACCTGGAAGCGAGCCAAAGAAACTCCGTAATTAAACGACGCAACCCCATCGAGTTTGGGCTCGTTTGATTCGTCTTGACGAGTAATTTGATACTATATGCTAACCAGGGTTTGACGATGGACCTGGAAGCTGGCCATAGGAACTCCGTAATTAAACGCCGCAACCCCATCGAAAGTGGACTTATTTGATTCATCTTGGCGGGTACTTTGATACTATATGGAAACCAGGGTCTGACCATGGACCTGGAAGCTAGCCATAGGAACTCCGTAATTAAACGACGCAACCTCATCAAGTTTAGACTCGTTTGATTTGTCTTGTCGAGTACTTTGAGACTATATGGTAACTAGGGTCTGACGATGGACCTAGAAGCTGGCCATAGGAACTCCGTAATTAAACGACGCAACCCCATCGAAATGGGGCTTATTTGATTCGTCTTGGCGAGTATTTTAATACTATATGGAAACCAGGGTCTGATCATGGACCTGGAAGCTAGCCATAGGAACTCCCTAAATAAACGACGCAACCTTATCGAGTTTAAGCTCGTTTGATTTGTCTTGTCGAGTACTTTGATACTATATGGTAATTAGGGTCTGACGATCGACCTGGAAGCGGGCCATAGGAACTCCGTAACTAAATGACGCAACTCCATCGAGTTTGGACTCGTTTGATTCGTCTTGACGAGTACTTTGATACTATATGGTAACCAGGGTCTGATGTTGGACCTGGAAGGAAAAAAAAGGTGCTAAATGTTTTTAATCATACCATCAAAATGTAACACGCTTTTATTTATAAAATTGGGACTGTGATAGAAATGGGAAGATTTAATTATTAAAATTATGGTGTAAAATTTTAGTGTTAAAAATATATAATTATGTACGATATGGAATTATTTTGTAGTTGACGAAGAAGCTTAATTATCGTTAAAGGTTACAATGAACTTATAAAGTGTTATATGTCTTATTAGAGTTAATTTATTTTTAACTTTTTACTTTATTTTATTAGCAAACAATAAAAGCTTGTTTTTAAAAAAGGCTTTTCTTTAATTTTATTTTGATTTCTGGCATTGACATAGGAAATGATAAATAATACAAAATTATGAGGCGTCACATCAAAAAAGTTTGTACTAATTTTTTATTCAATAAAAAAACCAAGTGAAAATATTACCAAAAAATTTAATTCCCTACTTTACAACCTTTTTTTTGTAGGCTATGGTTTGGACACACCCCGCCCATTCTGATGCCAACCCTCCCTGGTACCAGATGAACGGCATCAGATCAAGTTGGCCCTAGTCGACGTAAAAATAAGATATTTTAGGGGTCTATATAACTATCAAGGAGAAGGTACCTCAAGGAAAGGGTAGCCCTCAGGGGGTAATCCGTCGGGCCGGCCACTGACAAGTTCACGCTGCTCCGGTGGCCGGTCCAACGACGAAGGCGAGGTTCACGGATGGGTTACAGGTGTGCGTGCTTACGCCCCTCTGTCACCCCGCACGGAGTGGTGCGAGGAGCGAGCCGACCGTAGCCCACTCCCAAAAAAAAAAGAAATAGGGGTCTATATAACTTATCTTAAATAAATTTCAATTTAATACCTATACGCTTTTCAAAACAGAACTGTATTAATGGACGTAATAAATAAGAAAATATTACTGTTGGTTATTTTGATACGTCGTACGTATGGAAGCCTAAAAGTGTCCACTTAAAATGTTAAATATCATAAAATTACCCTTTTTAAATCATCATCATCATCATCTCAGCTCATATATTATGGGCTCGAGCCTGCTCCGTAATGGTAGGGAAATTGTACAACTACACCACGCTAGTCAGTCGTGTTGGTATAAGGATTTTTTTCGAGTTTTCCTTCTCTTGCATAGATGTTATATGCGTTTTATATCCCTTAGTCGTCTCTTACGATCACCCACAGGCAAGACAGGGGGTGGCAAATTGTATTCTTACTCCGTCACCACACGGATAAGTAGACATATTTTCTACGAATTTATAACGTGTGGCACAGATCTCCTATAGATAAGGGACATCAGCCTACTACGCTACGCTTATCAGATGGGCTGGCAGAATTTTATTTGTCTTTTACAGCGATACTGATGATTTTCATCTGTCTGATGACAGAGTAGAAATACAATTTAGCACTTTTATTCTTACCCGTTGGTGTTGGTGTCGTAAAAGACGACTATGAATTATAATATGCAAATAATATCTATGTAAGAGAGGACAAACCCAAAATAAAACCCTTTCCTAACACGTCCCAACAGCCTGGTATAATACATCAATCTCTTTCGTATTATGAAGGAGGCTCATGCTCTTCAGTAAGACATGTATCAGCTGAGACGGTGACGATAATGAAAGGATTATTACGATGTCTACGGGAACGAAAGAAGTAATGAAAACCGCATATTGCGTTGAGCATAGCATTTCGTCACTACATTGATGATAATAATCATATAGGTAGTATCGATTATTTAACACCAGCAATGAAATCGTATTATAGAATGTAGTTACATGTAATATTCATTTCAAAAATATACCTAATTTATATAGTTCAACATTAGAAAATAAATATAGTTAAAAAGATTTTAACATTAATCGTTTGTGACATATCTTTTGCCTATTCATCATCTCAGCTTATATATGTCCTACTGTTGGACTCGAGCCACCTCCTTAGGGGAAATTGAATGACTATACCACGCTGGTTAGATTTTTCCTTCTCTTGCATAGATGTTGTATGTGTTTTATATCCCTTAGTCTTCTCTTAACCCACGGGTAGGATAAGACGCAGTGAATTGTATTCTTACTCCGTCACCATACGGATAAGTAAATACACAATAAATTAATACAGATAATCTTTTGTCTTTTAATTAAAAAGAAATCATTTTGAAGACCGATTTCAGGCGATCACACGCCTGCATTACTTGCATAAACCGTAAGACTACCACCATACCTTAGTTAAAACTTTTAGGCACGTATTACACGCACGTATCATACGTAAATCTTTTAAAAAATTATCTCTCTACACTCCATTTTGTTATAGATATTCTTATATGCCGAACACGTTAATGATGCCTTTTATCGATTTTTTATCCATTTTCAGTAAAACTGTAACTAGAAATCTCTAAGAACTACTTTGAGATACATTTGAACAATCACTTTCGATCTCCCGAATCGGTTAAGTTGTTCGGCCGCACAGAGTGGAGAATTAAATGTAGACGCACAGCCGACGTTAACAAAATGATAGAAATTATAAGCAATGCAATAATTAATCATTTTAGGGGTATAAATTTTAAATCATCTTGCCTAGGTAAGTATTTAGGTACTCCCTTTTTCTTTTCGTTCATTCATGCACAAATTTCTGCGATTTCATCCTCGCCGTCGAGATGCGAAATCACGGCGCGCAACAATCACCAATCCAAAAGTGGACACGTCCACGTCCACTTTGCCTTCAGCGGCGCCCCGAGCCGAGGTCCGTTCCTCACAGGGGGAGCCCTCGGGCGATGTCGCTTAGTATACTTCATTAGGGTTGAGAGCCTTCGGGCTCACCCATTGTCCGCGTAAAGCTGTAAAAGCCATCTGCGGCTAACAGCTATCGCAGTTGGTCTTTTTAGTGGTTATTCAGTGTCCCCTTCGGGGCCTGCGAGTCCCACATACACCGTACGGGCGGGTATGCGAAAAATGCATGTCCAAAAAAAAATATTTTCGTTCTTTAACTCACAGAATAAGGTAATGAATTATGTCAGGGAAGATAATAGCCACTTTGACCTATTACTGCATACTGTTTAAACAAATTGTACCATCATTTAAATAATTATATACTTAATTTGTGATTTATTGTTAATTAATTGTTGTAACAGAATTATTTCTAAACGACTGAGTGATTACCGAATTTTATGAAACTTTTTGTTTATGTTGCAAGGAGATTTCACAGGTAGCTTGACGTTTTTATATGAAGTGCGTTGCTTATACTGCGAAGCGGTGATTGCTCAGGTACATACATTTGTTGCCCCGCCCTAGCTGAGGCGGCGGATACTCTAATCGGCTCTGTGAAGCTTCTTGCCGATGTTAAAAACATGGGAGGTATTCGAAAGTGACGCTCCTTCAAGTTAAGGAATCGATTTCCTGTCCTGCCCAAGAGGGAAATAACCCGTTAGCTTGAATAGTACCTACCCATATTAGTAGAGTAACTAATAGTGGGTAGGTAATATTTATCTAAGTACCTAAGGTATCAATAATAATATTCATTTAGACTAGTTTTTGCCTGCCTTTGGCTTTTATCGCCCGCGAAGATATCACGTGTGACGTCCCCGTTTAACACGATTTTTATTATATTTTTTTAGGGTAAAGATATCAGAATAAAATTCATCTGCTAGAGTATCCTTTGAGGGATCGAATTTTTTTAGAACACACTGCTTTAGAGGAAATAATCCTTGTATTACGGATGACTTTACAAACATGCAATTTATGGACGCAAATTACACCCAGACTTAGAACAAGAATTTGTGTGAATGGCAATCGTAGGATTCGAACCCCTGGTACTTGGCATGGTAGATCGGTATCTTAAGCATTTCGCCATATATGCAGTCCATCTTTCAGATTATTTCTTTTCAATCAGTCCCCATCGTAGTTTATATCAAAAAGGTCATATAAAAAATTTTCGTGCTATGTTTATAAATTTCAATAAAAAAAAACAAGTAGAGTTATCAGCAAAAAAATTAATCTCCTATTTTACAACCTAAAGCCGGCTTTTGACTATGGAATATAATATAATATATATCACATCTTGAGATATAATATTTTATGAATTTTATCGCTCGTCATACATTTTGTACGAGACCGTTCACACTGTGCTATAATATATATTACAAGCCAAACTTTAAATATTTTTTCGTCCAAATAAGCGATATTTTGAAGGAGTGTATTTTACCTCACCTCCCCAGATACCGCGCCACCTCCTGCCACACCCTCAGTTTGAATGGTGACCGAAGTGAGCTGTTCCAAAATACATATCTTACAGTGTGAACAGCAATCGTGGGATGAAATATATAACTCAATATGTGATATATATTACATCCCATAATCAAAAGCCGGCTGTAAAGGCTGTAAAGGCTGTAAATGAAAATTGTCAGATTCTGAAGCACGTGTTTATTTATTTTTTCCTAAAGTCTTATTGGTGCTTAATTTAAAGATAATGGAAAAGGATATTTACTCCCGATATGTATCCCTTTCATAGTATAAAATCCTTTCTTAGTCTCTACATCACACACACACACACACACACACACGCGCACGCGCACACGCAACGCGCACGCGCACGCGCACACGCACACGCACACGCACGCGCACGCACGCACGCACGCACGCACGAACGCACGCACTCACTCACACACACACACACACACACACACACACACACACATTAGATTACACGTTACATTATACAATTTCACGATTATAGTTGCAGTAGCGAATGTTTTGATGGATGTGCGGTGTGACGAGAATGGATAAAATAAGGAATGAACGTATAAGAAAAAGTTTTAAAGTTGTGCCGGTGACGGATACGTTAAGCAGTGTACGCTTGACGTGGTATGGACATGTGATGAGACGGAATGAAAGTGATGTTGTTAGGAAAGTTTTAAGTATGAATGTTGAAGGCCTTAGGGGTAAGGGAAGACCGAAAGAAAAGATGGATGGACTGCGTGAAACATGATATGGATAGACAAGGACGTCTGATAGGGTTGTATGGAAGGAGAAGACATATTGCGTCGACCCCAAATAAAATGGGATAAGAGCAAGTTGGTGATGATGATGATGAGTTGCATTAGTTTCGGCTTCGCGTTGATGCTAACAAGTTTCTATATGTATTTGAATTGAAAAACCGATTATTTATTTATTTAAAAAGACCACCATGCGCCAAGGCAATAATCCTTGTATTGCGGGGTACTTTACAAACATACAATTAACGCAGACAATTTACCCCCAGACTCAGAACAACACTTTGTGGACTTCACAAAGTGTTGTCCCGCGTAGGAATCGAACCCATGACATTGGCACGGTAGGTCGATATCTTAACCGCTACGCCATCTGTGCAGTCAATTTTGCAGATAGATTGTAATAGGTATACAGTGTGGAAGTGGGCCGCTCCCGAAAACAAAGACAGGTGACTCTACTAGACCTACTTGTAATGATAGGCTAGAAAAAAAAATCGATTAGGATGATAAAAAAAAATTTTTTTACAGCATTTTTTTGCGTTTTACTACATTTTATCATATTAGGGCAGTGCCGTGTAATGATAATTTCATAAAAAATACGTAACTTTACTCAGATGAGAAAAAACGCAATGAATACATTGCGTTTTTTCAATAATCAAAACATCTGTTCGGCCGATACCGCGGTCAATCACCGCGGGCATGTGGAACAGCTGATCTGAGTTTTGAATACATTGCGTATTTTCTCATCTGAGTAAAGTTACGTTTTTTTTTTTAAATTATCGTTAAAAGGCACTGTCCTAATACGATGGTGGGTGGAAAACTTCCAAAAACTGTAAAAAAAAAATATTTTCCGTCTGAATCGATTTTTTTTCTAGCCTATCATTACATTGTAAGAAAAGGGGTCTACGCGTGAATGTGAGCAAAACCAAAATAATGGTCTTTGAAAGAGATGAAACCAGAACAGATGTAAGAGTAACAATAGGTAATGATGTACTGGAGCAAGTGGATGAATTTGTATATCTTGGATGTGGATTTAGCCGAGATGGAAGGTACACCACTGATATAGCGCATATAAGAGTGAATGCGGGAAATAGAGTGAATGGAGCGTTGGGGCACCTTCTCTGTAGCCACCACCTCAGCCAGAAGCCACGTGTAGCAATACATAACGCAGTGCTTGTCCCAACATTAATGTATGGAAGCGAGAGTTGGGTATGCAGAAAATAGTATGAAAGTAAAATTAATGCGGTCGAAATGCGATATCTACGGAAAATCTGTGGAGTTAGGCTGACTGACCGCATTCGTAATGACGACGTAAGAGAGCGAGTAGGTATGAAAGAGAGTATCGGTGTAAAGATGCGAAAGGGAATGAAATTATTCAGGAAAAAGATTTGCCTATTATTATTAGGTGGATGATGATGATGATGATTCTTGCTAATATTAGCAAAAACGTAAAATTTTGTACACCATTCTCTTTTCTTGAGATAAACGGACTTGGCTCGATTATCCCAAAAAAGAGGATGGTGTACAAAAATTTACTTTTCTAGTACTTACCAGTAGAAAGTATTTTTTGAAATTCAACCTTTGGTGGGCTTGAAAGGAGTATATATAGATATAGATATATAGTTCAAACTACTGGGCATATACATATAGTTTAAACTACTTTGAATTTTTTTGCGGCGGGCTATGGTCTGTTCGCACCCCGCCAGATCCGTCCGGGGCGACAGAAGAGGCGGCGCGCTAACCCATAGACCCTTCCCGCAATGCGTCATGTTTTTACGTAAATTCATCCCTTAATATCGGTAAAAGGATAAAATACCATCGTGTGTATATAAAATCAAAATCATATAGGGCATTTTATATATTTTTTTATTGCTAACCCATAGACCCTTCCCGCAATGCGTCATGTTTTTACGTAAATTCATCCCTTAATATCGGTAAAAGGATAAAATACCATCGTGTGTATATAAAATCAAAATCATATAGGGCATTTTATATATTTTTTTATTGCTTATGGTGACAAACGAGCAAGCAGCGCACCTGATTGCGTCACTGCCGCTCATGGACTTTGGCAATACTAATGGTACAGCTAGGCCGTTGCCTACCAACTCAAACTCTCCTAGAAAGTTGGGTTTCCGGCTCTCTTACTCACCGAACGAAGCGAAATAACATTTAGCCACTGCTCAGGCGGCTGCAGGCGTCGATTTTCTGCGAGAGTGTGGTATTTCCCCAGGGGTCAGGCAGACCGGCCTGCCGCTACAGACAGAAAACTATGAACAGTGTGTTCCTACTACTAATAAATTGGTGGAATTCTTAGATCTTGAGGCGTTGGATACGACTGCATGCAGTTAAAATAGACTTAGGATTGAAAGAAAGAAGAAAGAAAAAACATTTATTACGGTTTCCAAAACTTAGAAGTAAACAAACTAAGCAAAAGTTAAAAACACATATACGTAGGATACCGCAAAAGGTCTTACCTCAGCATAAGCTGCGTCACAAATGTGTTACAGCGCTGATTTTCAGGTGAAACCTTCAGGGAGTGAGTACGGTTCGTCACAGCATGCAACACATACATACATACGCATACACATACATACACACATACATATACATACCTACACACATACAAACATACACACACATATGATTACCCACACGTACACGTATACATACACGTACAATTCACTTATCACTTTTATAAATTTAATAGACATATATTCTCTGGCACTCTGTTCTCTCTGCCTACCCTGCAAGGGATATGGCGTGATGATATGTATGTATGTATGTACATATGTAATAGACATATAGGATTGGACGATCAACTGTTGATTTTAATTTTAAGTTAATTTAATATCTCAGCGTTAGGTACTAACACTAGTTCTTAAGTTGTTATCGATACTAATAAAACATACAAGTTTTGAATTCCGAAATAAATTACATTATTGTTATTATATTATATCCCTTAGTCGACTTTCACGACACTCACGTGCGAGAAAAGTGATGGTGAAATGTATACGTATTAATAATATTAACTTATTTTATATAACATAATTTTCTACAGATTATATTTAGCATATTACATTATACGGAAGTCGTTAGATATTATTTTTATGTGAGGCAAATGCCATAATCTATAAGTAGCATCATTGTTTTTATACTTACCTAGTGCACACTATCGATTCCACGCAGACGAAGTCGCGGGCAAAAACTAGTAATAATATAATTTGGCATATTTATTTTTATGGCTGATGGGTTAATCTATATCCACTTTTAGTACTCACTTCATCATCACATGAGTTCATCTTTTATACGTCCCACTGCTGGGCTAGAGTCTCTTTCACAATGGGATGGAAATTGATCTACTATACTACACTGGTCAGAAGGGTTGGTATAGGATTTTATTTCGAGTTTTCCACATTTATAACATCTATACAAGAGATGGAAAACTAATACCTAGGTACATCACGTTTTTCTCCCCCAAATTGGTTCTTATGTACATCAGGTATACCATATAAGTACATAACTTAGTTTAAATAACGTACTCGTACCTTAATTAACTAAGCGTTACTTTAATTCTTGCTAATGCCTGGTAATTGCGCATTTCTTTTTAACTGTTTATTATCATTTGTGTAGGTGTCGCTCTTCCCATACCCATTAACTTCACAGAGCATAGGTAGATAGATGGATATTTACTACCTACGCGTTATATTGCTGGGTCCACACTTCCACAGTTCTTAGAGTATGGTAAAAAGCATAGAAACGAAAGGATTGTCAAAATGTAGTTATTTAAACTTCGTTACCAGACTACATATTGCTGATTAAATAGAATAAACTGTTTTATAATTAATAGAATCTGTGAAATTGACGTAGATTTGTGATACTCTGACCTAGAAAGATTTATAAACACAAAGTTACATGTAGGACAATGTAGGTACTGAAAAGAAGCATTATATAGAACATGCTTGTGTGCGTGAGTTATCAATAAAACCGTAATAGGGATAAATTGGTAAGTAAATATCGTGTGCAGTTTAGCTATCAGTCATTTTAGTAATAATAAAGACTATATTTTAGAGAGATTATATTTTATACACATTTTTTTATAATTGCTGAAATATAAATTCATTTTATTTCAATTAGCTTCACACCTACTCTGCCGACTGGTTGACAATAATTACAGTTTTCGTTTTTTAAATTGCCCGCTAACATCATCTAAATGTTGTAATATGACTGTCTATTTATTTAAATTCAAACTAATTTGATGTTATTGTATTCGATATATTAATTAATATTTACATAATTTATTGTAAAGATAAATAATTTGTAGCATATAACATAAACTAATTCATATCAATCGTTTCTATACTTATTATTATGCTTATAACTGTTTAGTATTGCTCTATGAAAAATTCTCCCCAGATTAATCCATAAAATATTCCATCAGTATTTCATTACTGCACAAAGGGGTTCAATAGAAAAGCTGTTATGTAAATAAAATTAATATTTTGTTAAATCATAAGCCACCTTACAATTATAAAATTAACATAAAATGTACATCAAAACTCACAGCAACTATTTGTGGATCTCAGGAATTGTTCTGCTAGCAATTGAACCTCGAATATCGCGAGTAGATTATAATAAGTCGCAACTTCAACTATAGCAGTTAGCCATAAATGCAGTCAATCAGATCATCATCAGTTTTGGAGACCGTTTAGATATTATTATACGCAATCGTAAATTACAGTTACTGCATTTAGGCGTCAGAATGTGGGAATATACTAGTTGTAAATATACAACATGAAAATAAACTAGTTGCCATCATATTTTTGATAACCTTTAGGATAGTAATTACAAAGTAATCATATCACTTACCTCTTCGATCTGTTGGTATAGCCAATTGATCGTAACGGCTAGAAAGATTTTTTAATTTCTATAATGAAATCGGAAATAATAAAAATTACAGAACTATCAAAACAGAAATTGTGCATGTAGTGATGGCCTTAAAATATTATGATCGTTGTTCTCACTTTTTCCACGATCAATGTAAAAATTAAGTAATGTAAAGAGATAACAACAATACAAGAGAAGGAAAACTTGAAATAACCATATCTCAACCCGTTTGACTAGCGTTATGTAGTAAAATAATTTACCTCACTTGAAGAAAACCCGTATATAGCAACAAGAACACGTATACAACATACGAAGAAGAATACGTATACCAGTATACAATAGTATGTGTGCTGAGAAGAAGAAAAATATAATAAATACTGCCGTTTTATGCTGAGCGCTGCATATCTATAATTTTATTTAGCTGAACACTAATTTTATTTGTAGTAAAGAAATGCAAAACATTAATGATTATAACACAAAAGAATAATGATTATGAAACATTGTGTAATAATTTATACTTTACACATTTATCATAATTCATAACGCATTATCATATAAAAACTATATGCTGTTATTGTTAAAATCAGCTATCAAAGAATCTAGTCTTTATTCACTATTTATTAAAATATAAGTGCACTCCGCAGAGGTGATAAAATGTTCTACTTTAAAATAACAATAAATACACAAGTGAAACTAGAAACGAAGCTATCTATAAAAAGAATCAACATTCTTGTGTAAACAAGAATGATTAAATGGCAACATTTATATGCAGGGTACGAACATTGCCGAATGCTCCTCCTATTGAATTCCGAGAACAGCCGAACGAATGATTAGGTCACGTGGTACTTTTGGAGTCTTCGTGGCGTAGCTTGTTCAGCTGCTCGTCGAAGCGGCTGTCGGACGGTCGCCTTTCAGCGAATCATTATACGATGTAGCGGCCATTTTTGTTCTTAGTTCATAATAGCGTGCGCATATTTTAATGTATTTCGAAGGACATTTAGGCAATTTTCACGATGACTATCATAGTTTTCCTAATAGATACTTCAGCTTCTATGAATCAAAGAGCTTATTTGGGCGGACGCCCAACGTTGCTCGATGTAGCCAAGGGCGCTGTGGAAACGTTCGTAAAGGTACGTGCAGTGTCATCGACTCGTCAACCGCCTCGTTTTTGTGATCGATTTGTTTATCGCGTGTTAGTGTATTGGACTGATTCATTTTATTTCTTAGGTTCGTCAACGTTCCCCCGAAAGCCGAGGCGACAGGTATATGCTTCTAACTTTCGAAGAACCACCCGCGAACATCAAGGTTAGTATAACAGAGTGAACACGTTAGAGGTTTCCTTGTAATATGTGGACAAATTAGCGTATAAATATATTGTCAGACAAAGTCTCCATATCATGCACATGTTATCTGCAAACCAGAACATTTACATACTTTGAAAATGCGAAATTTACTGAAATAGACAGCACGACGTAAACAGGACGAACCGCCGCCGTTGCTGCCTGCGCGATAGCGCTCCCCGCGCTCGCTACTGCGCTTTCGTCGCACACTCTGATTGGCCGAGCTTGCTTATAACGAAATGGCGTTTCGGGGGAAAATTTAAACTGATTTCTCAACTCCCAATCATATTTCTTATAAGAATATATTGTTATTTTTAATTTCATTAGTGTTATATGTTGATAAGTATACTTTTTATTGATTAATTTAGCGATAAAAAACAATTATTTTTTAAATAACACTTTCAATTTAAATCAATATTGTAATAATTATAACATTTCAGGCTGGTTGGAAAGAAAATCTAGCTACTTTCATAAATGAATTAAAGAATTTGCAATGTTTGGGATTGACCACTATGGGCGCTGCTCTAAAGCACGCCTTTGATGTTTTGAATATAAACCGTATGCAAACAGGTATTGACACCTATGGCCAAGGAAGATGTCCATTTTATCTTGAACCTTCAGTGATTGTTGTTATTACGGATGGAGGGAAGCTTTCTAGTAATGCAGGCATTCAGGAAGAGGTTAGTTATAGTTCTTTATTAATTAATATCATGAGGCAGTATGTTGAGCAATTGTTATACTGAGTATATTCAAAATCATTTTTAATTTTCACCAATCAATAATAGTTTAACAATTTGTTATTTGTATACAATTCGGATTTTAAACAGCCAGAGTTTAATAAAGCATCTGTGTCATCTGCAGATATTGTGTAAATGTATTTGTGATGTAGTAGGCGGTATTTTTTTATTGCTTATAGTGGCAAATGAGTAAGCGTGCCAACTGATGGTTAGTGTTGCTGTCACTCATGGAACTTTTTGCAATACCAGGCCACTGCCTACTAAACAAGGCCCACCCCCAAAAGTTTGGCTGCCAGCTCTTTCGATCATCAAACGAAGCTCAGATGTTGATTATTCTGTGAGAGTGTGATACTATCCCAGACGGACCGGTTCATGGCTGTTGACAATTACCACTACGGAAACTGTGTGTATATCCACTATAAAAGGAGAGGACACAGCAACCCAGGAAACTCCTAAGGGCAACACTTATATTTAGGAAATTAAATAATGTAAATCTTAATATATACTTAATAGTTATTACTGGTTAAAATGATGACTTGAAATATTGAAATGTTGAATTTCACATTTTGCCTCAACTTACTTGAAGTAATGAACTTATTTGTTATTTTAGGAAAATATATCCTAATATTTACATTACATACTATATATCTACAAGGATTCTGTGAAAACAATTTTAAATAACAGTAGGTACTTTAATTTTCATGTCAGCTCATATACATACCAATGCTGGACTCGTCTCTCCTCCACAAAAAGAGAGAAATTGACTTACTATAACCATGCCAACAAGATTATAGTAAGTCAATTTAATTTAATTATCAAATTATTTATTAATTATTTAAAGTCTTATTTTAATAATTAATAAATATTTTTTCTTTCTTCATATACTTACAGTATAGGCTTTAATTTGGAATTTGCTTTCTCCTACAAAAGTAAGACTTTAAGATAACAATTACATTTAAATTGTGAGACATACTATGAAAAAATATGTTGAAATAAACTGGCCTTGTATTTTGATAACTGTCGCTCCCACATCACATCTATTTGAATGAATGCTGGTCCTATATGTATACTTCATCATAATATGATGGTGATGGCCTTGTGTCATGTGCAATAAAACTCAATGTAATTTGAGTCTAAATTTTATTTTATGCTATTAGTGCAATTTAATATTACTATTTGACATTATTCTGCATATTTTTTTTGCAACAGTTACATTAAACCTAAAACTTGTATATTCTTGAGGGAGTAAATTTCTTTTTAGTGTTACCATAATTGCTTTCATAGATTAAACAATACCTTAATATTCAAGGAAATTCAGCAATTGGCAGTCATGTTATGCTACTAGACCATTAAGGCCGACCTTGTTTTTACTTCTTCTTTTCAGTCATTATAGTTCTGCTAATGGTCGTAGATCTCATCTAGATGAGTCAAATTAACCTGCTGCACCATTGGTTTTATTTTAAGTTTTCTTTCTCTTGTAGGGAAATTATTTGCTTACATATGGCACACTTGACTGTATGTATAGTAGATTTGACTGCACATATGGTAGACTTAACTGCACATATGGCAGACTTGATTACACATATGGCGTGGTTTAAATATGGACCGCTTGTTCAGAGTGTCGTAGGTTCGACTTTGAGTAGGCATGTATCCATACTACGTGACCTTTTCAGGTTTCTTTTAAAAATGCTAAGCTGAAATTGGGTCCTGCTCCTCTTCAGTAACCATCCGTTATATATACATATGTATACTAGCAGGTTGGGGTTAAAAATGGGTCACGCAGTATGGGAAAATTTTGTTATGAAAATTAAATGGGAGAGGACAGTGATCACTATATTTTTACTCCATCACCACACGGAAGATTGCTTTCTAGATATCTGTTTGCTTTCATAATCATCATCACCATTATCACACCCCATATATGTCCCACTGTTGGGCTCGGGCCCCCTTCATAATGGGAGGGAAATTAACCTACTATACCGGGCTGGTCAGACGTGTTGGTATAAGGTTTTGTTTCGAGTTTTCCTTCTCTTGCATAGATGTTATATGCATTTTATATCCCTTAGTCGTTTCTTACGATCACCCACGGGTTAGGCAGGGGGTGGTGAATTGTATTCTTACTCCGTCACCACACGGATATGACGGATTGCTTTCATAAACACTATATTATTTTTTTTTAAATATAATACTCAGTTATATGGTTAGGTTAAATCATCACGACAAAGAAAGAACGAAATGTGTCGCTCATCGTTTCGTTTCCAATGAAGAAACGAAACTACGGGACGGCAAGGGAACGAAAACTCAAACTAAACTGCTAATCCATTTGACTAATGAAATATAGATGGACAATGTTCTTTCCATTGAGGATCGTGTTCGTATGGGTCATTCATCAATTCATTAGCCTATCGACGTACACAATTAGACAAACATAAGCCTGCTTCGAGATGCATTAATCCGCACTTTGGGCGGTAGGGAGATCGAATTGGTACATACATATATACATATCATCACGCCATATTCCTTGCGGTGTAGGCAGAGAGAATAGAGTGCCAGAGAAATCTATCCTTGCATACTTCACTCGCTTCCTCAACATTCATAATTCTCTTCATACACGCTCGCCGGTTTCGGCGTCTCTTGACTCCACCTTCCTTCAGTACGTGACCAATCTGGTCTAGATAAGTTAGTCTCGGTCTCCCCCGGTACCTACATCCTTCCACTTTCGCATTGTATATCTTCTTAATCAGACGCTCGTTTATTTTCATCGAATTCGTATTGGTGTTATAAACTTTTACGACTATAGTGAAAGTAAGGGGTAACATATTACTATTTTAATCTGTCAAAAGTAAATTGAG
Source organism: Lymantria monacha (assembly GCA_905163515.2). NCBI lineage: Eukaryota > Metazoa > Arthropoda > Insecta > Lepidoptera > Erebidae > Lymantria > Lymantria monacha. The sequence goes on from LR991083.1 coordinate 16,086,609, forward strand.
TTTGAAACAGTGAGCGTATGACATGGTTGAAAAGAAAAAGAAGGTTGTAGTAGCTATAGATTGCATTACTATACGATATTCTTCTTTCTTCTTTGCCTGGCCTTTTCCCATTTTATTTTGAGATGCATTACTATACGATATATATCGTATAGTAATGCAACTCCAATACGATATTAGCTGTGTGGTAGCGGCTACGAATACTACCAACCCTTACTTTGCTCGTGGATGTCGTAAAAGACTACTAAGAGCCTTATAACGACCTGGGCCAACTCCATCTGATACCGTTTGGTCAACAATTACATTCCCAAGGAGAGTTGACGTCTGGCAGGCGGCCGGTTATAAAACGATCGCCAATAACTTTTAAAATATGCACTATGAAAGAAGAGTACATATTGTATCGACCCCAAGCAATTGGGATAAAAGTAGGAGAATGATGATGATTACGATATATGGCTAGCTATTTCTTACTTAGTAGTATTGTAAACGTAGCGGTTTATTTTCATTTTGTTTTCTTTTATAAGACGACACCCTGTACTAAGGCAATAAATACATTTTAATGACTACAAACATATCGTTACGCACAAAAATTACACCCAAACTCAGAACAACAAACCTTGTAGTAATAGGTCGGTATCTTAACCACTACGCCATCTATACAGTGAAATTTAATCATTATAAACTTATTTTTGATCGAACGCCACGATTATATTACAGGAAAATAAATAATAAAATATAAATAAAGATTATAATTAGTATTTATATTACAATTATGAGATTAATATTAAGCTATGTACCAATTTCCCGTGTGGTGACGGAGTAAGAATATAATTCACCACCCCCTATCTTAAACGTGGGTGATCGTAAGAGACTACTAAGGCATAAACAACGCATATAACATCTATGCGAAAGAAGAAAAACTCGAAACAAAACTCTATACGAACACGACCGACCAGTGTGGTATAGTAGGTCAATTTCCCTCCCATTATGCCTCCATAATGGGAGAGAAATTGACCTACTATACCTACTAGGCTCGAGCCCAACAGTGGGACATATATGAGCTGGGATGATGATGATGATGATGTACCAATCTGTTTGTCCGGACTAGTCACAGAAGTCATATCACCACTGTTTAAATAAATAGCTGCTTATGTCGGGTTATGGTTGCGTATGATGATAGGTGGAATCCGTATTTTCAATTACGTATTTCTATATTTGGGATAAGCACAACATATATTTTGCGCATAAATCAATTAGGCAACGTTCCTTTACGAATTATTTAAACAAGAGAGAAAAATCCTATACGTTTTTGTTTAGTATTCAAATATCTATTTGTTTACATTATTCAAACGGTTTTAAAATAAACTCATACTAGATATTACAAGATATGCACTTTACATCGTAAAATTTAAATGACATCATAATTTAATGTCAGTGCGGCTTTTATATGGCACGTTATGAAATGTTTTGGGTAAAGGCCTACGTAAATAAGTATTATATTTTCCACTCCATTAACTTAATGTAAAATTATTACTACCTACTCTATTCATGTCTCCTTACCGTTTTTATTGCTGAAGTGGTAGGTAGTGGATTAAAACACACCTAACACAGCCTTGCAGTCTGCACAGACCAGGCTATCGTCAATTCCAGACTATGTGTTGCTATTTTAACAGCTGTGTGGTAGCGGCTACGAATACTACCAACCCTTACATTGCTCGTCGATGTCGTAAAAGACGACTAAGAGCCTTATAGCGACCTGGCCAACACCATCTGATGCCGTTTGGTCAACAATTACATTCGGACCCTCCTTCCTTCTGACGTCTGGCAGGCGGCCGGTCATAAAACTATTGCTAATAACTTTTACAATATGTACTATGAAACAAGAGTACATATTGTATCGACCCCAAGTGATTGGGATAAGAGTAGGAGAATGATGTGTTGCTATTTTAAATAGTACGGCAGTAAAATCCAATAACACTTTGCTCGACCTGAGATTCAAACCTGGCGCATTGTGAGCGGCGATACTATATTAGTTGGGACAGTGTAATTACTACTCATAAGTAATGGAACAAATCATCCCATACTATTGATTAAATCACTGTCACTCGAGCCACCTCTACAATAGAAGAGAAATTGACCAATTATACCATACTGGTCAGAGGAGTTCGTCTAGGCTTTTATTATTTCAGTTTTTTTATTGCTTATGTTAGCAAAGGAGCAAGCAGCACACCTGATGGTAACTGAAACCGCTGCCCGTGCCACCTTTGCAATACCGGAGGTACAGCTAAGCTGCTGCTTGAAATCCCCAAAATCCACCTGAAAAGTTGGGTTGCCGGCTCACTCACTCTCTGAACGAAGTGCAACAGAAATCACCTACCATTGCTCAGACGTCGATTTGCTGCAAGAGTGTGGTACTACCCAGGATGGACCGGCCAGCGGCTGTAGACAGAAAACTCGCAACAATATGACCCTAACTATAAGATAAATATTGAAGTTAAATATTTCGAGTTTTCCTTCTTTTTTATATATGTTATATGCCTTAGTCGTCTTTTACGACATCCACGGGCAAGATATGGTGAATTATATTCTTACTCCGTCACCACACGGAAAATTTATTAGTAATAATTATGATTTTTTTATTACGTGCCTATCAAAGTACGCAGGCGCTTGTTTTAAACTAATAAACGATGGTTCCTCCGTAGACTGACCGCGCCGAGCTTGCTTAACAACATTATCACTTATCGATCAATGAACTCTACTGCTTGATTGCGTTGTATTATTGCCTACAAACGCGATAGGAAAACCATGTCTTGTTTTGTGAAATAAATTTATTTTCACGAATTTCATTGCGTATTCATTTTGTTGTGGGAAACCTCACGCAACCAAGGATGCTCTAAAATATCCGCAACTTCATAATAAAAACAAAATTAAAACGCAATAAAATTCGAGAATATTGTTTTGTGACATATGAGAGTATTGGTTACCTGTTTTAAATCTTCAATCATCTTCCATATAGAGACGGGTTAAGAATGCAATGTGTCACTAGCCCTTACATGTCCGTGGGCGTAGTAAAATTTAACAGAAGAATTATTAGAAGAATGGGCACAAGCACTCTCCTGTGTAATTTACACCAAAGTTAATCGCCAATCCGCTTGACAAGTTTTTTTTATTGCTTGTGGTGGCAAATGAACAAGCAGCACACCATATGTTGTGTTACTGCCGTTCATAGACCTTTGCAATACCAAGGGTATGGCTAGGCCGCTGCCTACCAATATAAACCCCGAAACCACCCAGTTGGGCTTCCGGTCTCTCGTTCATCGAACAAAGCGCAGTAGTACATTGCTATTACTCAGACTTCGATCTTCTGCGGGAGTGTGGTATTACCCCGGACGGACCGGTCCGCGGCTGTAGACAGAGACGGTCAACAGCGTGGTTCTACCACTAATAAAGTGTGTTATTTATGGCTCTTTCGATGTGATGACGTCCAGTTTGTATCTCAAAACATATCAACTAATTGTCACTGTCTTTCCACAATAGAAATAAAGTCCACTTAATATACCATGCTGGTCAGACTGGTTAGCGAATGGTTAATTTTAAGTTTTTCTCTCTTACAGTGTCTACTTAAATCAATTAATTGCTTTTTACGACACCTTCGTCTGGCCTATAAGATAGTCAGCCAGTTTGACAGTAAGATGACGAATAATGAACCTGATGATATCTTACGTTCTCTACAGTGGGAAGTTATACTTCCTGAACTATTTTTTTTTGTTATATGTATGTGAACTAGATTTTTTTATGTTTATGAAATTGTTTTATGAAATTCATTAAGTATATGGCGAAACATAAATTTGAGTAGCAATTGTATTAATAGTTAAAATACCTCTAGTGCCTACCTCGTATTGCCATAGAATCTTCAAACCAAAATTGATTCCTTAGGAGAATCACGAGGAAGATATAACCACTAGTAATAAACTAAAAATAGCATATAAAGGTATCGTCATTTACGTCTGCGAGCAATTTCTATATGTACATAGGATCTCATCAACATTGTTACGTAAAAATGTCTCTAGTTAGGATTTAAGTTGCAAAGTTATGAACTATAAATTTTAAATTGATTGATAGACGTGTATATTGTTGCATATTAAAGAACTCCTATGAAACTATGTACTAGACTATCTAGAAAGTCGCTTTGACCTAACTTAGCTAGTGCATATATAGCATTTGTTGGTATTACAATTTATTATACCTAATTAATATTACGCCAAGTATTAGAGGCATGTACAGAAATTTCATATTCAATTAGTTATTAACTTAAAATTAGCGTATGTATAATATACAAGTTGACTCCGTCTGTTCCCGAAGTCACGTATTTATCTCTTTAATTAGAAACTACATCGCGGATGGATCGTGGATTTACACAGTATTAAGAATAATAACCAATCAGCTCAACGCAAAGTATTCTTTTCCCATCTATGTCCCACTGTTGGTCACGATCCTTTTACACAATGGGGGAGGATGTTTACTATTCCACGCAGGCCAGAAACAATGGAATTTTCTAGCAGTGATATTGTCCTCTGTTCTTATGTTACGAATCTCGCGGGAATTGAAGGTATGGTTGACACATTGTATTGTTATTTCAGCGACAGCAGGATTGTAAATTTATACAAAACTTATTAGCTGGTCTTATCAACAAACTTCTTTGTAAAATATGTAGTTTGCAAAGTAACGTTCATGACTTCTCATTGACATCCTTTTGCTTCCTAGATAATTCTTGCTTGTTATATCTAAGTACATATATAGTTGCCAGTTCGAAAATAGTTAAGGAAATCCGTATGTAAATAAATTTTCTCGCATATCATGAAAATTACATACTCTTATTACCTTTCATAAAAGAAAGCGCAGCATTCAAGGATAGTGACGCTTCCTATTAGTGAAAGAATATAAAATTCATATACATATCTTATTATTATCTGGGATCTACTGAGATCCATCCTTCGGAATCCAAATTTAAAAATATAAAATATATTAAGCCAGAAACATTTCTTTTTGTTAATCATCTGAGCTCTCAAGTTCTGCGCTAACGAAGCATTCAATGTTGATGAAATTGTTTCGTAAATAGGTACGCCAAATAATGTAGCAATACTCGGACCTTATTTTTGTCCCGATTTGAATCTTTTATATCGTTTACTATACAAAACTATCGCTACTCATTTATTGAAAGATTTTTATTATACCTTTGCCTGAGTATAAGTTGAATTTAAAAAAGTAACGACTGCTAGGCAGTTATTTATTTAAATTTATATCTTTTTTATCCAAAATTATTCATGTAGTTACGTAATAGGAATCAAAGAAGATGCAATTTTCAAAAAGATGATTATCATTTCTGTGGCTGCCGTAAAGGGCAATGAAGGATATAAGGATATACTCGTACCTAACATCAATGAAAGTGCACAAAAACTAAAAACAGTTTTAGCTAGTGTTCCTCACTGCGACACACCTTAGTTTCATTTTTGGTCTAGTTTAACCTTACCTTGTTTCTCTAAAATTCTTCTAGGTGATGGAATATCTATATAAAAATATTTATAAACAATAAGTTTATATTTATAGTTGTTTTAAAAAATATAGGATTACAATTATTATTAGTCATTTGGAGTTTTTCAGTCGGCATCTCTTTCTTTTAAAGGAGAATTTATGATTTGAGCTTTTACATAATTAGGTAATCTATCTCTAGACGCTATCCTTGCTTAGATTATATTTAGTGCACTTGTTTGTGATGAGTTTCATAGACAAAACTACAATCATTTATTGATAATCGTGTACAGAGACTTATCTGGTATCTCCGATAAGTTATTAGAACCAATTGTAATATAATACCTATTACCCCCTATGTTGAATTCGAGATAAATGAAGTGCGAATCAAAATTTTTATTTTTTAAAATCATTTCAAAATATCTGGTTACTCTACAGATCTCTTATGTTCGCCAGTGAATTCCAAAGTAAAGGCATTTTTAACTCTCAGTTTGGCTTAACAAAATTAAACATTGTGTCTTTTTTTATAAATATGAACAGCAATCACATGGAGTACATTACATCATTAGAATTCCCGTCCAAATACAACTTGGATATCTTTAAGTCTATTGTACACATACATACACATACATATCATCACGCCATATCCCTTGCAGGATAGGCAGAGAGAACAGAGTGCCAGAGAACTCTATCTCTGCATACTTCACTCGCTTCCTCAACATTCATAATTCTCTTCATACACGCTCGCCGGTTTCGGAGTCTCTTGACTCCACCTTCCTTCAGTACATGACCGATCTGGTCTAGGTAGGTTAGTCTCGGTCTCCCTCGGTACCTACATCCTTCCACTTTCGCATTGTATATCTTCTTAACCAGGCGTTCGTTCGGCATTCTTTCCACATGTCCGAACCATTGGAGCATTCCCTTTCGCATCTTTACACCAATACTCTCTTTCATACCTACTCGCTCTCTTACGTCGTCGTTACGAATGCGGTCGGTCAGCCTAACTCCACAGATTTGCCGCAGAGATCGCATTTCGACCGCATTTCGACCGCATTAATTTTACTATCATACTCTTTTCTGCATACCCAACTCTCGCTTCCATACAGTAATGTTGGGACAAGCACTGCGTTATGTATTGCTACACGTGCCTTCTGGCTGAGGTGGTGGCTGCCGAGAAGTTGCCCCAACGCTCCGTTCACTCTATTTCCCGCATTCACTCTTCGCTCTATATCAGTGGTGTACCTTCCATCTCGGCTAAATCCACATCCAAGATATACAAATTCATCCACTTGCTCTAGCACATCATTACCTATTGTTACTCTTACATCTGTTCTGGTTTTATCTCTTTCAAAGACCATTATTTTGATTTTGCTCACATTCACGCGTAGACCCCTTTTCTTACAATCTTCTGTCATTGTGTCGACTAGGGTCTGCAGGTCAGTCGCTGACTGTGCCAGCAGGACTGCATCATCTGCATAAAGCAGAGCAGTGACCACTGAGTCGCCCATCTGGACTCCCACATTCATATCGTTCAACCTTTGGAGACATTTATCCAGATATATGATAAACAGCCTGGCTGACAGAACGCACCCCTGCTTAACGCCGATATTGACGCCAAACCAAGGCGACATTCCATCATCCAGCCGCACACAGGCTCTACAGCCCATGTAACTGGACTGCACAGCCTGTAGCAGTTTACCGCTAATACCATACTCCGGTAAAATGTCCCAAAGTTCCTTTCGTACAACCGTGTCAAATGCTCTCTCCAGATCCACAAAACTGCAGAAAACCCTCTGACCTAGAGCCAGATGCTTCTCCACAATGTTGCGCAGAGAGAACACTTCATCCATGCAAGTCTATTGTAATAGTAGCCAAATCTGTTGCCGCCTCTGGGGGTATATTTGCAAACTTTGTACTGCAACTAGAAATGTAACAGAAAATACCATTACGCCCTAGCCACCTTTTGAACCTAGAATTTCGTTGTAGAGAACCTAAAACTCCGGTCGTTTGTTTCAAAAACAAGAATATATGTTAATCTGGTAGGTAATAAGAATTACAAAGCTGCGTAGCAAAACTCATATGTATATGTACTCGTAAAATAGTATTATCATTATAACTGTATATATGAATAGTTATGTGCTTATATTAATTATTAGCTAAATAGCGTTTTAAACAGTCCAGGAAGATATTAAGTACGTATTCACTAAAATCAGGTCATCAGATTTAGCTGTACAGCAAAAATATATAGACAATTTTGTTTTTAATTATTGTATTATTATTATTAATTGCTATGGATATATGGTCCGAAATAAATCATTATTATTATTATTATTAATAATAATCTGTCACACAAAAAATAACATTATTTAAAAATTACTCGTTTGAATGTTAAAACTGAGTTTCGTTTTGCATTTTGCCACTTGAGAGAATTGGAGGTCGCGCATGCGGTATTCAAATTTCACCAAACTATGTTTTAATGTTTAATTTGAATACTGTGTCAAATGAATTTGAAATATATTCAATGCTCTTATGTAGTCAACCCTTGTATTGCAATTACTGACATTAAATTATGCAAAGGTTTATTAATTATTAATTTTAGACTTGCGCCGTTTGCGGTGTTTATCGAAGAGGTTAATTTTTATTTTATTTACAGTTCAATCTACCAATGAATTGTCCAATACCGGGTTCAGAGTTGACCCGTGAGCCGTTTCGATGGGACCAAAGATTATTTTCTTTGGTGCTAAGACTAGCTGGAACGCCCGCCGTGGAGAGGGACACGGGTCTCGTGCCCTCTGACTCATCCCCTATCGACGCTATGTGTGAAGTTACAGGTGGTAAGTGTTCGTTATTAACCTTACCTATATATCTGTTCATATATCTACCGCAACAATCTTTGTTTATCTGCACATCTTTGGTTCGTGTACGTAATGCAGGGGAAGCTTAGTTGTTAAAATGTATTTAATATTTAGTACCTACATGACATTTTATATATTAATCTTTAAGTTTTGAAAGTCTGGCTGCAATAAACCTTCGTTGTAGGGTTAGTGAACCGACATGCGTCGAGTATCGCTGTTAGGGTATAGATACCTGAAAGTATAAAAGAAAAGGCGAGACGCTTAAATTGAATAATGGAAAATTGGAAAAAAGGTTCGCTTCAAATGCGCAGAGCGATCGACGTGTTTCGGGAGCCTTGTTGCCATCCCGCACAGTCATGCGTGTTAGTTAGAACATATGTATACCAGCAGGGAGGAGTTAATTATTTACTAATAGATATATATTCATAGATGTTATATTCATTGAAACAATTCAATAAACAACAGTTTTCAATTCGGGGGAGATTAAGCCCTTTAGAAAACCTGTTCGACTAGTTTTTGTGTTGCTCACGTTGTGTCAAGGTAGATAATACAATAATACTGCTATTTATAATATGTTATGTGTTTCTAAAAGTCATTATAATTGTTTAATATTTTTTTGTTCCTCATCATCATTATCATCATCTCAGCTCATATATGTCCCACTGTTGGGCTCAAGCCTCCTCGACACTAGGAGGGAAATTGACCTACTATACCACGCTGGTCAAACGTATTGATATAGGGTTTTGTTTCGAGTTTTCTTTCTCTTGCATAAATGTTTTATGCGTTTTGTATACCTTAGTTTCTTACGATCACCCACGGGTAAGATAGGGTGGTGAATTGTATTCTTACTCTGTTACCACACGGAAAATTAATATTTGTTATTTCTTATTAGTGTTTGTGTGGTTGTCATCTAGGAAGACAATGTAGCCCATATATCCCATTGTTAGGTATAATCCTACTCGCATTAGGAAGGAAATTAATTTAGTATTGATACTACACTGGTATACTCGTGAAGGGTTTTCATAGAGAATTTTATTTCGAAATTAACACTCATATGAAGTGAATTTAACTGCTTAAATCTCTTAGTTATGCTTACTCCTCTTACGACAACCGTGAAAAGGCAACGGGGTGACACATTGTATTCAATATTGATAAGTTCGCTTAAGTGTATACAGGGCTATATGAAAATACGTATCCGTCTAGATGGACCACAGATTAGAAAATTGCTTATTTTTTTTTAAATGACGTGATCGATTTAACTAACGAATAAAACCTTATGTCGCCATGTGTAGGGAATTACCATAAACACTATCTCCAACATTTAATCGATACAAAACGTCACCTATTTATTTACAGGTCGCTCCTACTGCATTACGTCGCATCGTATGTTGATGCAATGCATTGACAGTTTAGTTCAGAAGGTGCAAAGTGGCGTTGTGATCAACTTTGAAAAGACTGGCCCGGACCCGCCACCTATCGACGGCGCCAACAACAAAGATGGCGAACAGGACGACAATAACCACGAACCTGATAAGGAAGTTGAAGGCGATGCTGATAGGAACGGAGTGAGTTTGTTTTTATACGTTATCATGTTTTGTTACTAATATGGCCTGTTCAAGTAGTGACCTTTTTAGTAGATCCATACGTCTTTTCATCCCAGATTCATTCTACTGTCTACTGTTTGTAGCTGTGTATCTTATTTTGTTTCTTGTGGTACAGAAAATTATTGAGAGGGTTGAATACTTGAATTTAAATAATGAGCCCTTAACTTGTTCCATGTCGAGGTTGTTTTTAATCGTTCCTATATGTTGCATTTGTGGTTTTCAAGAGCTCTTAGGGTCTAAATTATTGTTGCATTTGATAATTAACAGTTATTAAGAAATACTACAAAAATATAGAGCTAAGATGCACTATTAAAGAGACAATCGGATGCAGCCGTGAATACACTATCTAATATGTGATTAATAGCATGTGGTGACGTGGTTTTCCCGTGGGAACCGTCAAGACCGGCTAGTGAGGGTTGGGTAAGTGGGTAGTAGCGATTTTTCGAGAATATGATAAAACTGCGCTCGTTAACGCCTTAGCCATTTTTATACAGATTTTAACATACATTTGGCCTTAGAGATCTTAATACTGTTTAAAAAATATAAAAGTTAATGGTATTTATTTAATTATTTCTTTCTCCCCTATTTAGGCTAAGATTTTTAGTAGCACCTATATAGATTAAAATACGTCAGATCGCCACCCGTATTCCCGACAATTTAATGGATCGTTCGCACAAAACGTGGTAAAATAGTAATGCTAAAAATCTTACAATAAAAAGAAATATATTTATCCATAGCAGGCGATGACGTAGCTAAATATACAAAATCGCTGAAAGACAAGTGTATACGCGTTATATTTGTAAAAAAATCAGAAGTTGACTCTTGATCAAAAAACCCTGTGAGCACGCGAAAAGAACAAAAAAAAATAGTGGCACGCTGTAACTTTCACAGTCAGTATTTTGTTGATTTTTTAATATACGGATTGGTAGACTATACTTAAGGTCTATAGAAGGTGTAAAACATTATTTTTTTACTTCATATTATACAATGTAAACGACTTACACAATTACAATAAAATGATCCAGAAATGCCCTACCATATATTCCTAGAACATTAAATCACATTACGTGGTGGAAGATTAGCAACTTTCGATCCCAGTAAGTTGTTTCTACTATGTAAATATTAAAAAAAAAAAATATAAATCCCTAAAACCTTGCCATATATGATATAAAGGACAGTTCTCGTTTTTTTAAATAAAAAAAAAGATACAAAATTCGTTAATTTTACGTGCTTGAAAACAGAACATGCAATACGTCGGCTGGTTTTCGATCTACTTATTAAACGCCGTGTTTAATGCATTATTTGAACGCTTTATAAATTATTTGAATATTATTTTGTTGTTGGTAGGAATATATCTATAATGTTCTGCCGAGGAATTCTTCAGCCTCTAAAAAAGTGGATTAAAATTGCATATTCAACTAATAAAGATGTTCGTAAGGAATAAAAAATATTTTAAATAGGTATTATGTAGTTTAAATGTAAATAATAATTACTGCTTTGTTATAAACGTATTACATTTTGTTCTATTACATTCCTTACTACAATTAGTGCTCGAGAAAACAGGTGGTTGAGAACTAGTAAATGTGAACTAGTAAAACTGCCATTTAGAGAATTTTTATTAATTATAAAATCATCGTAAATTTATAACCACATGAAATACAAATACATTTCATCAAAATAAACGTAAATCAGGAGTATGCAATCATTTTTTTTTCTACAAATTAGATAGACACATTTTTTTATTGCTTTCTGAAATTGACAACTCCATTAACTGGTCCAAAACTAGCACATGGGATCTATGTTTTAATCTATTCTTCTAATAAAGTGAACGATTTGATAATGCTTTTCAATACTAGTCTTTGAAAGTAATATATAGTGGGAGATCGGAATACTCAATAGAGAAATATCTTTAATATCATTAGTATAATTTTGTTATAGTTTATTTTCAATTTATTAATTGGTAAACATTCCTGAATTGCGTACTTATGAGAAAATTTAAGTTGTTACAAATTACGTGCGGGGGTTTTCCTTTTACAAGTTTATGCCAAGGTTTATTATAACTAGAATTCTTGTACATCATTGCCACGGATGACTGCGTTACTATTAGTTATGCTGAGTTCATAATGTTGCACCATATTCGAGTAACACAACCGAGAATATCCATAAGTTTTTTACCACCGTGTCGTTTTGAAGGCGACTAAGCACATTTTATTAGAATGTAAGAGGTATAATATCCATAGATCTGGGTACTTGGCAGCTGTGACAAGTAAAGATGTCGGGATTTGTAACACGCTTTTGGCCGATCCTATATCTAATAAATATAGACTTTTTATATAAACTGGCAGAATGTAGCTTAGTATAGGATGTAATTGTGTACTATTTACAATATGATTCTGTGTTAATTATTTTGTTGTACGCTCTAATAAATGGAAACAATCCTTTGGTTTTGTCACGGGTATTGTTAGAGACGAAGATGAGGGTGAATAAAAAAAGTTCGGCCTAGTATAATGCTTTTTATTTAATTCTCCATCAGAAATAATAAATGAATGTTATCCTATTTTTCTCAGCGATGGAACAGTGGCCAGTATCAGAATCAAAATCAGGGACCCAGCGCTCCGCAGGCCTGGCACTCGTGTCGGCGACTCATTTACGTGCCCAGAACGGTGGCCCAAAAGGGCTTTGCTGTTGGCTTCTGGCCGATACCAGAGTCCTTCCGCTCAGACCCCACAGCACAAACACTGGTATGTATTATATGTAACATTTTGGTAAAGGCAATTCATCACACGTGCTTGGTTGTTTTTTTTTTTAACTGTTACACGGTCACTAAACCTTTAGTTGCCAGAAAGTATTTTTTTTAAAGAAAATGTAGTATTTTCAATTTTTTTTTTTTTTTTTTTTTTTTTTTTAAAAGACACCTCCCTGCACTAAGGAAAATAATCCTTGTATCGCGGGGGACTTAACAAACATGCAATTAACGCAGACAAATTACACCCAGACTCAGAACAATACTTTGTGGATCGCACAAAGTATTGTCCTGCGTGGGAATCGAACCCACGGCACTGGAACGGAAGGTCGGTATCTTAACCACTACGCCATCTGTGCAGTCTCATTCATCTCATTATTGAAAACCGGCTGTTCCGCGCTAATACGCCCGGAACACTTCGACTTTTGACTCATTTTTAAATATAAACTATTATCTCATTTAAATACCAGACACGATAAATGTGTTAATTTTGAAACTAATTTAGTGTTAGAAAATGTTCATTGTAAATATAACGCCTAATTCAAATGCATCCTTTAAAATTTTTTCAATAACATCTCTCACTACAGAGTAGCGTGTACCGCGGCGGATTCTGTAAACCTACAATTAATGGAGATAAATTCAGAGCTACAATTTGTAGAAATTTTTTCGGTGGAGCGATCAGATCGATGACTGTTATGACACGTGTCCGGCATGAATCAGTATTTTGACTATAAGGAATTGTTTAAAAAAGAATTCTATATTATTTTATCACATTTGGACGGCTTTAAATTTTGCGTACCAAATTGATTTTAAATGGGCGGACTTTTTAGGACTTACTTCTGCGTTTATATTGTATTTGTATATGGCAAATTATATACTATTGTATGTGTTTATGTTATCTATTTAGTGAAGTCTATATATTATTGCATGTTTGTAAATTCTTTAGGACAAAAATATATTAAATTAGTGCGCTAGTTTAAAAAAAAACCAGATGATTTGTAAAGACGAATGGGAATAAAACTTATGTATTACAAAGAAAAACTTTAAATTTCCGTCAATCACTTTTGAATAGCATAGATTGTGTTTATTATTATTTTTTTAAATCTGTGACTTAGTTGTTAGCCGCAGATGGCTATGACAACTTTACTCGGACTGTCATGTATCGTATAGTATCGTATGTAGAGTATGCCCTAATCTTCTCAAGTTCGCGAGAATAAGAGCTTAAGCGACTGCAACATCGATAATCTATATATTCGACAAACACATCTCACTTCAGTATTTTTTACGCGAGTTTTTTTTATCACATGAAAAGTTTGTAGATTTGTAGATCAGAATTTCAGTCATTCCATAAAAAAAAACTTTAAAAAATATGTTAATTTAAATTGTATAAAATAAGAATGTGCGTGTAAATATATTATCAAATTAATATCGACTGAGCTTACTGATATAATATGGTGTCTATCGTTCGAAACATTTCGTTATCGGTTTGTGGGTTTTCTAATAATAACTATAATAATTTAAACATATATATAATAAACATTTGAAATTTTTGTGAGCGTTCACATGAGTGGTGATACTGTCAATGTTTGGAAATGTTTGCTAACGACTTAACACCTACACGCTTGAAACGCATTCATCTAAGAATGCATAGCTGTCTCGAATGACTATATAAATAAATGAAACTCATCCGTTTGTACTATTGAAATAAGTTCTTTACTAAAGACATAAATAAGAGCCTTATACTTAGTATCTCTATTCGGTCCGGCTAATTTTTAAAACTGCTTTACCGATTAAGACGGGGTTTTTTTTTGTTAGATAGTTGATGTCATTAGGGGTAGTTCATTTATATCATATAAACCAAAGTTCGCAAATAAAATAAAATCTATGAAATTGTGAACAATTCGTATTCAAATTAATATAATATATACATTAAATATAACCTATTACTCTTAAGTTTTTAACTAACACTTTTAACCTTTAGATTGTGTTTATTGCAAAAATATGGACTTGAACTATTATGCGAGCGAAGCCGCAGGCAAAACGCTGCAAAGGCTTTTTGTCTCACACGGTTAAATTTGTATTACTCCGCTCTACATAGCCCACCCGTGGTCACCATGGTTTATTTTGTGACTTAGTTGTTAGCCGCTGATGGCTATGACGACTACTCCGACTGTTGGGTGATCGCTAAGGAGTCTCATCCCGAGGCCGTGAAGTCATTCAAAGTCTTCTATTTAAAACTTTAAGATTTTTAAGATATCACCACGCACTAAGTATTATATGAATCCTTACGTCGCGGCTGACTTTAAATTTGAATTTATTTTAATGTAGTTCATTGAGACGAACGTAGATATAGATATATAGAGTACAACCCACACCTAGATTATTTTAATTTGTGCAATGAAGTCATAATTGTCCCGGGAATCGCGCCAATGTATATTAAATATAAATCTTTTTCAAACTTCATGTAAAAAATTGGTAACAAGCGAAAAAATATTGTCACACGTGGGACTCGGAACCCACACCAATTTTTCGCTTGTAAACAAGCTTATTTTTTAATTTTTGTTTTATAAATGACGTAGCATGTTAAATCTCAGTAAATTTAAAATGCCTGTAATTTAGCACTTTTAAATTTAACTGCACAGATTGTATAGTGGTTAAGATACCAGTCTACTGCTCCAAATGACGCGGATTTCATTCCCACGCAAGATAAACCTATGTCATCATCATCATTCATCATTTGCGCCTATCGCCGTCCAATGCTAGACGTAGGCCTCCCTCATATTACGCCACAGAGTGTACATACCTTTGTATGATCCACAAATTGATGTCCTTTCGTCCGTTAATCATATTATGTTTGTAACATTCTCCGGAATACAAGGATTAATCATCCATAGCGCAGTGTTGTCTCTCTTTAAAAATAAAAATACTATTTGCCATTTTTTTTTCGTTAACTTCATTTTATGACCTATATCTGTTTGGATAAGAATTTCTAGTATTTTATCATGTATAAAATGTACGAATTAGCTTCCCTTTTGAGAAAAAGATATGTAAATATTTAAATTCATATCATCATTCTCCTACTCTTATCCCAATTACTTGGGGTCGTTACAATATGTACTCTTCCTTCATAGTACATATTGTGAAAGTTATTGACAATAGTTTTATGACCGGCCGCCTATCAGACGTCAACCCTCCTTGGGAATGTAATTATTGACCATACGGTATCAGATGGAGTTGGCCCAGGTTTTTAAAAGGCTCTTAGTCGTGTTTTAAGGTTTGGTAGTATTCGTAGCCGCTACCATAAAATAATAATATAGTACTTAAAATAATTAACGATATTTGCATTAAATTTTGCAGCCACCTCGCTCAGCTCATCCCGTGGTGAAGTTCACTTGTTCAAGTCAAGAGCCAATGGTCATAGATAATCTGCCTTTCGACAAATACGAGTTGGAGCCCAGCCCACTCACGCAGTTCATATTGGCAAGAAAACAACCTACTATATGTTGGCAGGTGAGGAAATAAATTCATTGTACCAATGGTTAAGTAGCCATTATTACCAGCTATTATTACTATTGGAGAACCAAATAGATATTAATTGCCTTATGATGACCTTAATATGATGGTAGGAAGACAATATATCGGCATTCTATGGAAGTCGTAAAAATTGGCCCTGGAATCACTTGCTGAATTTTAATTACCACGCTATGCATCTCGAAGATTTTGGTGAAGTATAATATGTATTAATACTCATAATATGTATAATTAATTCAATATTTTAAAAATATCATACTTGCAAAATACGAGTATTCCACTAAAACTGCAACTTAGGAACGTACCCATACTATGTGGCCTGTTGTTTGAGTGGCTTAGGCGCTTGAAGTTTGGTCTTCAAAAATGCTAGGCTTGAACAAAATTGGATTTTTCGTATACTATGGTCACGTAGATGGAGAGGGGGTTAAAAATTGTAAAAAATGGGTCGCGCAGTATGAGTACATTTCCTAAGGATTGATTCTTGTCATTTATGTACATTAATGTAAAATTACTTATTCTATAAAGTCGAGGTGTCACAAATGCAAGGTTAATCGCGAGTTACCTATTTTACAAATCATATTAGGCCCATATTTAATATATGTACATAAGTATTAGTATAATATATTACATTTTCTTTTATTTATTTAAAACACTAGACTTGTGTCTTGTAGTGCATGATGATTACTTGACGTATGGATGAAAGAGAGTTTTGGTGTTTTGATGCGAAAGGGAATGCGCCGATGGTTCCGACATGTGGAAAGAATGCCGAGCGAACGTCTGGTTAAGAAGATATACAATGCGAAAGTGGAAGGATGTAGATACCGGGGGAGACCGAGACTCACCTACCTCGACCAGATTGGTCACGTACTGAAGGAAGGTGGAGTCAAGAGTCTCAGAAACCGGCGAGCGTGTATGAAGAGAATTAGAATTTTGAGGAAGCGAGTGAAGTATGCAAGGATAGTTCTCTGGCACTCTGTTCTCTCTGCCTACCCTGCAAGGGATATGGCGTGATGATATGTATGTATGTATGGATGAATATACTTGCGTAGGAAAGCACATGTACCATTATGGCAATATGGGGAAAATGTTATGGTAATATAAGTGGTTTCATAAAAGGTCATTAAGGGCGTGGCTTGGCAAAATTTTCACAACATTATTATTATTCTGGCTCTTTTGAGTTGACATATCGGTAAGTCGTATATATATTAAATTAAGGTTATGAACGTGATTCAAATAATAAATCATTTCATATTAAAAATCCATAGTTTATATTCTCAGTAAGGATTATTTTCCGTGTGGTGACGGAGTAAGAATACAATTCACCACCCACTATCTTACCCGTGGGTGATCGTACGAGACGACTAAGGGATATAAAACGCATATGACATCTATGTGAGAGAAGGAAAACTCGAAACAAAACCCTATACCAACACGTCTGACTAGTGTGGCATAGTAGGTCAATTACCTTCCATTACGGAGGAGGCCCGAGCCCAACAGTGGGACATATTTGGTCTTGAGATGATGATGATGAAGGATTATGGACTTGAATTTAATTTGAGACAAATGAAACTATATCGTTTTTAACACATTGAGTGCAACAAATGGCTTAGTGGTTATTGATCTGCCGTGCTAAATGTCGGGGGTTTGATATCCATGCAGAACTTTGAACAGAAGCTTTGTTGGATCTTCCAATTGTTGTTCTGAGTGTAATGTGTGTCTGTAATTATTTGTTTGTAAAAGTCTACCGCAATACAAAGATTAGTGCTTTGGTGTGGGTTGTTGCCTTTTTTTTTTAATAATAACATTTGGAATACTGAATAACAAACAGCTTAGTTAAATAAGTATGTACGTATTATAATAAAATCAAGTTTCATTTAAATGACCCCAAGTAGTCATGTAAAATATAATGTAATTTATATTGTTATGCATAAAACTGTTGTACATTGCATTTAATATGTTCAAAGTTATATTTAAATTTTATATAAAATTTAATCCGCGTTTGTATAACATATACAGAATGTTCTAGTAAAGCTTGAACTAAATAAAAACCTATTTTACTGTTTCTATGTAAGACGAGACAAAGAAAGTCATTAATTTAAAGTTAACACTACTTGCAATAGGCGATTCGGGACACCTCTGGTTTGCTACTAGGTGTTTCCTGTAGTTATACGTCAGCGACTCCCTACTGATATTTCTTTCGAGTGAATACATATTATCAAATTATTATACAAAAATGTTATTGTTTTTCAGGTATTTGTCGCAAACAGTGGATGCAAGAGCTCAGAGTTCAACCATCCTTTTGGTTACCTAAAGGCGTCCACAAATTTGACCTGTGTAAATCTGTTTGTATTGCCATACAACTATCCTATGTTGCTGCCCCTTCTCGACGATTTGTTCAAAGTGCATCGGTGCAAACCAACTCCTGAATGGAAACTGGCTTTCCAGCATTATTTGGACAGAATGCCATCGTATTATGTTGCGGTAAGTATTATAAACTTATTTTTTCTTTTTAATGTAGTTTGAATGTAGTAGAGTAAAAGATTTAAGGAATGTAAGCAGATAGCATTCAGCAAGAGAAGGAAATCTGAAAAGCACCTGAATATGCCAACCTGTCAGACTCAGTCAACTAGTAGTTTAATTAACTTCCCATTATATTATATAAACAGCTTAAAATATTATAGGACCACGCTGTTGACAGTTCTCAGTCTACAGCCGCGGGCCGGTCCGTCCTAGGTAGTACCACACTCTCGCAGAAGATCGACGTCTAAGTAATGGCAACGTGCTATTGCGCTTCGTTCGGTGAGCGAGAGAGCCGGAAGCCCAACTGGGTGGGTTTGGGGTTTGTATTGATAGGCAGCGGCCTAGTACTGCTGTACCCTCATTACTGCAAAGGTCCATGGGCGGCAGTAACACTTACCATCGGAGTGCTGCTTGCTCGTTTGTCATCTTATGAAATTTAAAAAAAAACAATATTCAACAAAATATGATATTACTTTGTAGATAAAATGCCTAATGCATTTATCTACAAAGTGTTGTTTATTATACAGATATGTTACATTCATATTTGGCCATGTAATGTTATGTAATATTTAGTTGCACGCACTTCGACAGCTTTGTATGTTTGCTTCCGAGTAATTAATTCTCAATAACAAGCGCTATTGAGAATTAATTTCTTGAGGGCAAACATATTCGTGTTAATAATACCTTTTATAGATAGATAGATATAGGAGCTGAATCCGCTCTTAAATTTTTTATCTTACGATTAGCTTTCGGATGCTTATTACTCTGGATTAATAATATTTATTCCACCACTTGCCACGCCTATTTATTTTCAAGTTTTCAAGGTTATACTCACGATGGGTAAGCAGAGATGGAAATACACCCACATTTCGCCACACAATCTAGTCTCACATAATACAGGGCGGAAACTTATTATCATTACCTGGGTAGTTACAAATATTCCGCTTTTATTAAAAAATCCTTGCGAAAATCACAAAAATATAACCACAAAAAACAGCGAGTCAGTTCTATTTGCAATACTAGGGAATCTTAAAAACCGGTTAAGGATCCGACCGTTCTACCCATGCTTGTTCTAAGGCCGGTTATAATTTGTGTAATATGGTGGTATATTTACAAAGTCTCCTGGGTTACAATGATTTATTTCTAGGTGTGTTGTCATATACAATCCTATACTGTGGGTATAGTGACTCTATTACAGAAAATCTTATATTTTATTTTAAACCTCAAATGTAAGAATATCTTTTTATTGAAATGAATGTTGTCGTATTCCAGCCTCTTCGCAGAGCGTTAACGAAAATGGGAGCATCACCACAACTATTGCAGAGTTTGATACCTGACTCTCAAGACAACTCGCTCAGTTTCTCTGTGTTGAACTATTTGAAAAGACTGAAGAATCAAGCAAAGGTAGAGTTTGAGAAGCTTTGTACGGACGTCATAAATAAGTCTTCCAGCAATAACAGCCAGAAGGTAAGCTTGTTTTTATTTATTTCAATAGATAATGGCACTAGTTTCAGTAACAATATTGTATTTTAAAAGAATAAAGGAAATTCGTGCTATAGTAAAAATGCAAACCGTATTGATAACAAGCATGACGTGAGAATCATTCAAAGAAATTACTTCTGTGCATGAACTCTTAGCAAGACAATAGATTTAATAATCAAATTATTGAAACATGTTTCTCTATATATTTTCATCGGAGAAGAGAGTAGCTTTAACTTGGTTATTGGTCACATTTGCAGAAAAAAAATCGTTGAAAAGTAATATTATGAGTGACGTGAAATGAATATTTTACTTTTGTTTTAATTTTTATAATTTATTGGACACAACATGTGTCTAAGGATTGTGTCCAAAAGACAGTACGTGATACACAAGTCCAGTACTGATTTTTAGTTGCCGTCGCCGTTTGAGTGGTTGCTCGAAAAACAACTTCAAATAGTTCAAATTTCATTTTCAGGTAGCAGAAAGTGTCAGAGTGATGCCCCGGTCACCATTGCGAAAAGACCTTACGACGCATCCATGTCTCCAAGATAAGTTTTCGGCGCTTCGAGATCAACTGAATGAATTTGGTGGCTTCGTTGTAGGACTCTCCCGTGGCAGACATAAGACGCAAGCGCACACATATCGGAACCCTTTTGATGTACAAAGAAGAGATCTTTTAGATCAAGTGAGTTATTTTTTTTTGACGAGCTACAATACAGTTTGTACTTTCCTTCCGACCCATACTTTCCCTTGGAAGTCGTGAAAATCGGATGAGAGATCACTTTTTTTGGAAGCTTTCAGCACCATGTAATTCGATCTACTAACTGATTATTCCCTCTTGGCTTATATCCAATAGTGCACATCAATATAGGCTTATGGGTGGATGAATGAATTTTAGTGGGTTAGGTCTAACCGCCAGGAGCGGAAGTGCACGCGACCAAGGTTTATCAGCGTGCATGAGATCGAGGGAAAAAGTACCGAAGAATTATATTCTTCGGCACTTAAGACATCATCCAAAATTTCTCTGATTTGCCCCACAGCAGTAGTTAAAATCTTTTTTAATTATTTACTAAATCTTTTAAGGCTAACGTAAGCCTTATAAAAGTTAATTATACTGGATCAATGATACTGGATAATGAGTTTTCTTGCTGGATCTTACTCAGTGTGACGCGTTTGGCCGCGAATGTAGTGCTAGCATATTAAATAGAGGGCAGATTTTATTTAATGAAAATTGTGACCAAAAATATTGCTATTATTATACTTTTTCTTTTCTGTGTCTGCATTATAAAAATAAAACCAAAACGCTATAAAGGACGTAAAGTTAGTTAATATGTGTAATACTTACGTAAACACCATGACAAAAATTAGAAAAAAATATCTGTAAATATAATAAGATTATAATTATAGTTGTCACAAAATAAAAGGCCCGTTTTGACATTTGTCTTATTGATGGATATATTGATATAACCATACGACTCGGTACTCGATACTCACGATATATCGATTCAAGTTTGCGTGAGTATTTAATCGATTTGAATATGTATTGTAAAGTGCATTGGATTAAAGTTCTGATTTGAAAATTTAAGTTAAAATTTTGATATGGGTATTTTGAAATGACTCAATGTTATGAAAGGTCAATTTTATATCATTATATATTTGTGTTACAATAACATTCATTCAATCACAAAATAAAAAATCGAGAAAAAGTGAATCTTCAATTTCTTCATTTAATTTCTTCATTTTCTTCAAATGTTGAGCAAAAATTGTCGGTTGAGCTATCGTTACCCGCATCTATAATTATTTCATTTTCAATTATATTGTCAATATTGATGTCTCTATCATAGTCTTCCTTAATTATTTTTCGAGTTTTCTACCACTTTTGTCCAGTCTTCTTTAGTAATTTTGGCACAAGCTTCATTCAACAATGTCATAATTTTCTTAGTGGAGAATGGCGGCTTTGTATTGTGGCGTGCTGCGTATCTTTTCATTTGAGCCCAGATCAAAGTATTGTACTGACAATGGTATGGTGGCGCTCTTATCATTTTGTGTCTATGCTGAACCACTCTGTGAATATATTTGCGTCCTTTTCTTCGTGATATTTTTTTTGCACTTTTAGACTCCATTGCAAGCAAGGCATCATTAAAAAAAAACTTCCCCCAGCTGATTCAACGTAGCAGATTATTAAGCGTCCACCTTTTCCCATTGGCACTTTTGAGCAAGATGCCTTGGTATCGTCTGTCCATGACTGTGGCACGGTATGATTCGAGTTCAGCCAAATCTCTTCGGCAAATATGACACTGTCCCAATTTGTGACTTTGTTAGCTCCAAACTCATAACTTTCAGTAAAGATCAATACAAAGCTGGTGAAATTCAGTTATTCTAAACACTAGTATTAAAATTCATAAAACCGGACAAGTGCGAGGCCACCTTAAAAGAAAATATTTTGATCGATTTATTTTTTCTTTAACCGATTATTAATAGTCTGTGGACAATATGAAAAAATCGTTATGCACGGCACTTAGCCGAGTGGGCGGTACCCATCAATGAAAAATGTAATTACCTTAGAACATTTCGATCGGTAAAAAATAGAAACTTCTTGGGTGTGAACTGTCAAAACGGGCCATTTATTTTGTGATTAGTATAAGAAACTTACTTTATCATGCAACACCTCAACCGATTTTCGTGAAGTTACCAGTGGAGATAACTAATGTCATAAATTGAAATAAATGCTGTAAATATCCACAAATGCTATAGTTTTTATACATTAAGCAGTACCGCGTCTATTCCAAGTGTGCTTTGTGTTTGTCGGGACTTTATAAACATACATAAGTTTGTAAATTTTCCTAAAATACTAGGATTATTTCCTCGGTGCATGGTATTTTTTTTTATACATAAAAAAAATAAAGTGTATACATGTGGGAAAGCACATGAATATTTTATATTTTCATTTTCCTTTTTTATATATTATGCTGGGCATTTATATTAGTGTCCATGGTCACATCCTTACTTAAAGAAGTGAGTAAATGCCATATAGTGTAAACATCAGATACCTTTGTCTTTTATACTTGTCTTTTATAAAACTTACACAATAGGAGGGAAATAGACCTACTGATTTACTACGCTATTAATTATTTACTACGTTTTACGATTAATTACTACGTTTCGAGTTTTCCTTCTCTTTTATTGAAGATATCTGTTTATACATTTATTATGACAAATAATGATTATTCGTCTTTTATGATACAGGTAAGAGAATGGATACTGAATATTTATTCTGGATACGTGGATAATTATTTATTTTATTATACAAAATCTAATGCCACACAGTACAATAAATCTAAAATTTATAGTAAATTCGATAATAAATCTAAAATTTATTGTACTGTGTGGGTCAATATTTATTGATAACTATATTTATTATTATGTACGATATTGCAGGTTGTGCGTATGCGAGCGAATTTCCTGCAGCCATCATTAGCTCATACGAGGTTGGTGGATGAAGATAGCGTACACTCAATGCCGGTCGCCCAAATGGGCAATTATCAAGAGTATCTCAAACGTATGACGCCTCAGCTACGCGAGATCGAATCTCAGCCCGTCCGACAACATATGTTCGGCAACCCATTCAAAATCGATAAGGTAAGTTTGGTTGTATTATGACTATTCGAATTAGTTTTAAAGGATAAATCAGAATTAATCTTGGATGTGAGCAGCGATAGTAGCTTAGTAGACAGATCTACGATTACTATGTAAAGGTCTCTGGTTCTGACATACGTTGTTCCAGTTTGAATTTTGACAAAATTTTAAATTTGGTTAACCTTGATTCACCATCTTCATCATCCCAGATCATATGTCCCCTACTGTTGGGCTCGAACTTCTTCCATAATGTGAGGGAAATTGCCCTCGCTGATCAGACGTGTTGGTATAAGGTTTTGTTTTTCCCTGCTCTTGTATAGATGTTATATGCGTTTTATATCCCTTGGTCGTCTCTTACGACCACCCACGGCAAGATTTTGTGAATTATATTCTTACTCTGTCACCACACGGATAATTCACTTGATTCGCTTTGATCAAATAAACCTTTACAGTGTCTTAGTGAGATATTTTCGAACATATACTTCAAATATGACACCCTCATATAACGTAAATGTTCGTAGATATCAAGCTAAGCTATGCTAACAGTATATTTTTACTTATAGTTTCACTTGTATTACCTAAAAATTTTATATTTACTAGATCAATTGTTATAAATTTGTTTACTGTATAGTTTCTGTTTACTCAAATGTAATAATTATAACAAAAAATACTTTCACAGCGCATGATGGTAGACGAGGCGGACTTGGATCCCGTGGGTGCTGTACGAAGTGGTGGGGGCGGTGCGGGTGGAAGACGCGGCGCGGAGGGTGCGCGCTCAGGACCACCAAAACGCAAAGCTGGGCCACTTCCGCATCATATTGTCGCTCGCAGACCATCTGAGCCACCGGATTCGCCGCCTGCTTCACCAGTTCCGACTATTACACCAGTTGTGGCTCCGACACCACCACCCGTTGTTGTAGTGCCCGTGGCTCCTCAATCGCCTGTAGCCACGCGACGGCCTGCTTCGCCTCTCTCACCAGCACCTACAGATTTGCCATCAGGCAGACCGCCAGAGGTGTGTATATATTACGACTTACGATTGTTCATTCTTAAAGGATAGGCCCCTGCAAAAGATGTTACTCGGTATATGGTCTATCTATGGTATCAACCTATGGACGCGTCCCCTTCTGAAACTATGTTCAGAAGGGGACGTCCATAGGTTGATACCATCTTAGTGGCCTATGCCACTAAGATAATACTTTAATCAATACGTAGATGGAATCGCGATATCAGATAAAATTATAAATGACCCAGACAATTGATGACGCTCTAGCCTAGCCTTTAGGTGATACATTAGCTAGGTTTTACGACCATCATGGGAAATTAAGGATGGTGACACATTGTATTCTTAAACTTTCACAACGATTATATAGTAAGTACTAGGCTAAGAAGTACATTAAACTTGAATCTTCGTTCAAGTATATTACGTAATTAGTATATTGTTCTGTTGTGATACAAATGGGATAGTGTGTTTAGATTGAACTAGAAGCTGTGTACATGCTGTGCCAGTGGTTCGCTCCAAAGACGAAAAGTGGGAGTACAGTTGTCAACCCAAACTACCTGATGGGATGCGGGCTGTAGTAAGCTAAAAAAGCGATTATTATTTCCATTTTTTTAAGTAAAACAATTTCTTATCTAAGATTACCTGTATTTTCAGGAGCCTCCAAATATGGATACGGGTGGTTCGGCGAGTGGTCCGTCATCACCGCCGTCTTCTCCTCCCGCTGTCGGACCCGCCAACCTGCCACCTGTTGTCAAACCATTCCTCAATGGAGGTCAGCCATTATTCACAATACTTTAAGCGAATGACCTTCACACTTAAGAATTTAATTTAAAATCTACACAAATAAATTAAATGAATGTGACTGTTGGTAATGACAATATATCTATTTAATATTTAACGCATATTACATTATATGCTATGTATAAAAAAATCTATGAGATGTTAAGTAATTCTTATTTAAATAGTTTAGTTCTTTGTACATACATATCATCACGCCATATCCCTTGCAGGGTAGGCAGAGAGAACAGAGTGCCAGAGAACTCTATCCTTGCATATTTCACTCGCTTCCTCAACATTCATAATTCTCTTCATGCATGCTCGCCGGTTTCGGAGACTCTTGACTCCACCTTCCTTAGTTCTTTGTATTTACCTAAAATATTACCCTAATAATATTAGCCTAATTGACTCTTTATAATATGAGCTATCTTTTTTGTGTGACTGTTCCTTGTGGTGACGGAGTTAGAATACGATTCAGCACCCACTATCTTACCCGTGGGTGATGGTACGAGACGACTAAGGGATATAAATCGCATATAATATCTATGCAAGAGAAGGAAAACTCAAAACGAAACCCTATAACAACACGCGCGACTAGTGTGGTATAGTAGGTCAATTTCCCTCTCATTGCGAAGGCTCGAGCCTAACAGTGGGACATAAATAAGCTGAGATCAATATGAACTATCTGTTAGTGAAAATTCTTTCAAAATCAGTTCAAATGTTGCAAAAATTATCCAGAATACATAGAAAAACGTATTATAGGAACTGTGTTTTATAGAGAATGTACCTACTATCATATGCTTATCGTAAAAATAAAAACGGTTACTTTGACAATACAAACGGACACATCAATTTTATTTATCTGTATAGATTAACTTAGTATTAGTGCCCGCATCACTTTGCAGTGCGATCAATGACGATTATTGTTTAAATAGAATACTTAGCTTAATACTCGGAGATAACAAGGGACTCAAATTATTTAAGTTATACAAAAAGACATTAGTTTTGCGACATAAAATAATAACATACAAATATATACATACATCCGTGTGGTGACGGAGTAAGAACGGGTTGAGAGCCCTCAGCGCTCACCCACAGTCCGGGTAAAGTTGTCATAGCCATCTGAGGCTAACAACTAAGACAAACAAAAAAAAAAAAACGGAGTAAGAATACAATTCACCAACCTCTATCTTACCCGTGGGTGATCGTAAGAGACGACTAAGGGGTATAAAACGCATATAACATCTATGCAAGAGAAGGAAAACTCGAAACAAAACGAGACCAGCGCGGTATAGTAGGTTAATTTCCGTCCCATTATGGAGGAGGCCCGAGCCCAACAGTGGGACATATATTGGCCGTGATGATGATGAAATACATACCTCATAATTAAATATAGTTGTTTTGCGCTATATCGCGTATATTTATTCCCTTGTATTTTTCAGACTTCATTTTAAATCTAATACTATTATAATAATATATAAACGTAATAAGATAAATAACATAAGACAACACAACACTATAGAACTTTTAACATTGGGTACTTTTTCCATTTCTATTAATTATTGTGATATCAAAAAAAGTTATCAAAACGAAAGTTAAATGATGGACTAAGAGCCTGTGATCGCCAGTCCTACCACATAGTATAAGGGCTAAAATGTTTTCTGTGTAAGTACCTTACAGCAGGTAAGAAGGTTTGGATATTATGAACCTCGAACCGCGGTGGCTTTGGCAGATAACAGTTAGCAAAGGTGAGCATAATTGCTGCCCAAAAACATTATAGCATAATGCGCAATTTTTTAGTATGTTCTACAGGATACTATTAGAATATCATACCATCCGTTGCGAGACACTTTGTAGGGTGGCAACCCCCTGCCAGACGCTTTTAAAGTTTAATAAATAATAATTCTACTTACGTCATAGTATAAAATCTGTGTTTTTTATATGTTACTTGGTCAACTATTTAAAGATGTTTCCCAAACGGCCAGACAGTTTCAGAGGTTCTAACACTCTCCCAGAAATAGTTGAAGGTCAGCTGTAGGGGCGAGCGTATAGGCGATTTATATACTATATGCAATATAAGTATAAGTAGTGAGTATGATTTATTGGTTAATCCAATCGTACAAAAATATTATTTTTATAAATTAAAAATATCCTTCAATTGATATCAATTTAATTATAATATTATAAAATGGAGGAGAGGAAGGAAGACCCACCACTTTCCCACGGTTAATCAATATACTGTACACCTCGAGAAAGGAAGGAATACGGGATGGGATTAAGGTGGAATAGGATATAAGGAAATCTTACTCCTTTGATGAGCACCGCCTCCAGAACTTCTACTTGCAATTTTCCGCAGAACTTCGACTAAAGATTCGACATGTGTTTCGCCTCTAAACGAGGCATCCTATTCCACCTTAATCACATCCCGCATTCCTTCCTTTCTTGAGGTGTACGGTATATTGATAAACCGTAGGAAAGTGGTGGGTCTTCCTTCTTCTCCTCCATTTTATAATAATAATGGATTTCCGCCATGTATCGCCTAATTCAATCAATTATTAATTATAATATAAAAGAACATAAATATTAATAATATAAAAAAGGAACTTGATCATTATACAAGTAGTTGGCTATGTCAATTTCTTCATCGCTACTGCAGATTGTAACTTGATACATACATACATATCATCACGCCATATCCCTTGCAGGGTAGGCAGAGAGAACAGAGTGCCAGAGAACTCTATCCTTGCAAACTTCACTCGCTTCTTCAACATTCATAATTCTCTTTATACACGCTCGCCGGTTTCGGAGACTCTTGATTCCACTTTCTTTCAGTACGTGACCAATCTGGTCTAGGTAGGTGAGTCTCGGTCTCTCCCGGTACCTACATCCTTCCACTTTCGCAAATATAACTTGATCATTATCATTATCGTCTTCTTCTTCAGTTTCAGTAAAAATATAAACAAGGTAGTGGGAATATGAACATCTAAAAATTAATGTATAATAATTAAGATAACAAGCTATCAGTGCATCAGTGACAAAGTTTGAGCTGATCTCCATCGAACCATTTGAAATAATATTTGTTATCTTTGCGTACCCAACCATTATTTTCTGGCTGGTATACGCTAGCATGTTTTAAGTGGGCATTATTCCACATAGTGGATATATAATTTGCTTGTAGAAAGTGTTGCACCAGCTCGCTTACAATGGTGGTAGACTACTAGCATCGAAATTCCGTAACTTCTTGATGTTAAAAGCTTCGTTGACATCAGAGACTGTATATGTATTGATGAACATCTGGAGCCGAGCAGCATTATCGCCTGGGTACTTGCACAGAAAAAATTTAGCCTTTATACTATGTGGTAGGACTGGCGATCACAGGCTCTCCCCTCTATGATAACTGAATGCCAACAGCATTTTTTGACTTGTGACTTTTTTTTATTTACTTGTTTTTAAATTTTTACAAACAAATCATTTATTTCTTTAATTATACAAAAAATGATACCAAAAATATATCATCATTTATAAATGTTATCAGATGCATACACAACAATGGGCAGTAAGATGGCGCGGTCACCGTCGCCGCCGATCGATTTTATATCACCGGCGCATGACTCCCAGGAACTCCAAATCAACGCTATTCTGCAAGGCGTCGCTGCTGAGAACATTTCCAATGCGCGTGGCAGAAAGAGAAAACGAAAGGTAAGCCACTAAACCAGATTTTCTTAGTTCCGCGCATTTATACCTTTTTTTTGTGCTTAGGGTTGGATATACACTCCGCCCATTCCGTCCGGGGTTCTACCGTGTCCGCCATTGTGTCGACCAATGGTTTCGTTTTTTTGACATCCGTGGCCGGCTGGGTTCTACATCTCTGCCTGCCAAGCGTATTTATCCTTGAATATTAAAACAGATTATAACATTAGTATGATATTGAATTGAAATATTGGCGCCTGTAAGTTTCACTAGTCAAATCTTGAATCTGGTAAGACGTTTTAATCACAAACGAAACCAAGCGGTTCAGCTTTTGCCTAGCAAATTTATGGTTAATCCTGGAAAAAATCAACTTCGATAGTCAATATCAGCCACAGTCTGAGAATGCGTGTCCTAAAAACACATAGAAAATCAAACTGTGGGAAACTATTTAATTTCAGTGGGGGATTTAGTGGGAGTCGTGAAAACCGCCTGAATAAGCGAGGTGATTATGTCTATAGTTGTCATAAAATAAAAGGCCCGTTTTGACATTTGTCTTAGCGATGGATATAGTGATATAACCATACTACTCGGTACTTACGATAAATCGATTCAAGTTTGCATGAGTATTTGATCGATTTGAATATGTATTGTAAAGTGCATTAGATTAAAGTTCTGATTTGAAAATTTAAGTTAAAACTTTGATATTGTAGGTATTTTGAATTGATACAATGTTATGAACGGTCAATTTTCTATCATTTAATATCTGTGTTACAATAACATTCACTCAATCACAAAATAAAAAAATCGAGAAAAAGTGAATCTTTAATTTCTTCATTTTCTTCAAATGATGAGCCAAAAATTGTCAGTTGAGCTATCGTCACCTGTATCTATAATTATTTCATTTTCAATTATATTGTGCCATAAACTCCAAAAAAAAAAATATTGCCAATATTGACGTCTCTGTCATAGTCTTCCTTAATTATTTTCGAGTTTTCTACCACTTTTGCCCAGTCTTCTTTAGTAATTTTGCACAAGCTTCATTTAACAAGGTCATAATTTTCTTAGTGGAGAATGGCGGCTTTCTATTGTGGCGTGCTGCGTATCCTTTCATTTGAGCCCAGATCAAAGCATTGTACTGACAATGGTATGGTAGCGTTCTTATCACTTTGTGTCCATGCTGAACCACTCTGTGAATATATTTGCGTCCATTTTTTCGTGATATTTTTTTGTACTTTTAGACTCAATTGCGAGCAAGGCATCATTAAAAAAAACTTCCCCCAGCTGATTCAGCATGGCATATTATTAAGCGTTCACCTTTTCCCATTGGCACTTTTGAGAAAGATGCCTTAGTATCGTCCGTCCACGACTGCGGCACGGGTATGATTCGGGTTCAGCCAAATCTCTTCGACAAATATGACATTGTCCCAATTTGTGACTTTGTTAGCTCCAAACTCATAACTTTCAGTAAAGATTAATACACAGCTGGTGAAATTCAGTAATTCTAAACACTAGTATTAAAATTCATAAAACCGGACAAGTGCGAGGCCACCTTAAAAGAAAATATTTTGATCGATTTATTTTTTCTTTAACCGATTATTAATAGTCTGTGGACAATATGAAAAAATCGTTATGCACGGCACTTAGCCGAGTGGGCGGTACCCATCAATGAAAAATGTAATTAACTTCAGAACATTTCGATCGGTAAAAAATAGAGAACTTCTTGGGCATGAACCACCACCACCTCAGCCAGAAGGCACGTATAGCAATACATAACGCAGTGCTTGCCCCAACACTACTGTATGGAAGCGAGAGTTGGGTATGCAGAAAAGAGTATGAAAGTAAAATGAATGCGGTCGAAATGCGATCTCTACGGAAAATCTGTGGAGTTAGGCTGACCGACCGCATTCGTAACGACGACGTAAGAGAGCGAGTAGGTATGAGGAAAGGAGTATTGGTATAAAGATGCGAAAGGGAATGCTCCGATGGTTCGGACATGTGGAAAGAATGCCGCACGAACGTCTGGTTAAGAAGATATACAATGCGAAAGTGGATGGATGTAAGTACCGGGGGAGACCGAGACTCGCCTACCTAGACCAGATCGGTCATGTACTGAAGGAAGGTGGAGTCAAGAGTCTCCGAAACCGGCGAGCGTGTATGATAATTATGAATGTTGAGGAAGCGAGTGAAGTATGCAAGGATAGAGTTCTCTGGCACTCTGTTTTCTCTGTCTACCCTGCAAGGGATATGGCGTGATGGTATGTATGTACTTTTGTAAGAAATTAATTTAATTAATTATTATCTGTATTAACAGAACGATAAACAACAACTGCAGTTGACATTACCACCGCAGTTGACGCGTAAAGAGATTGCGGACATTAAGAAACATAACCTTGAAGTGCGGCAAGAAGTATTCCGCGCGGTTCGACGACCCGGCAGAGGTAACATTTCCATATATAATTTGTTATGACGTCATTTTGGTAATCAATCAATCTGTTGGTTCATACAGTTTTTAAATAATTTCTCTTTCATTACACTTAAACTTTAGATAACACCTAAGACAATTTTCGATTGACTGCACAGATGGCGTAGTGATTAAGATACTGATCTACCGTGCCAGTGTCTTGGGTTCGATTCCTACGTAGGGCGATACTTTGTACGATCCACATTGTTGTTCTAAGTCTGGGTGTAATTTGTGTCCGTTATATTGAATGTTTGTAAAGTCAAATACAAGGATCCTTAGAGCCGGGTGATGTCGATGATGGACGATATTATTATTCATTCTATGTAAACACATTACTGTACGATTAAGAACATGAATGTAAAGGGCCCCATATACGGAACGATCCGTATTTACGATACATCTGTAAGATATTGGGACGATCGATCGCTTATAATTTGTCGCTCACACATGAAACGATTGGTCGTAACGATTGATCATTTACTTGTATGAAACGGAAGGACAAAGACGTGCTCAAATAATTCAATACGTGCCCCTATAAAATAGAAAAGGAACTTCTTTTCGTTACCTATGTGGCGGTAACTTTGATTCGGCTACAAAAGAAAAAAAAGGAAGCTTAGAAAAATGTGGATTAAGAAATGGCTATTAAAACGAAACCAGTATTCGCATGTAAATATTTTAAAGGAATTAAGGTTCCATCCAGAAGATTGGCACAATTATATGAGAATGACAGAGCCCACGTACCTAAAACTATTCGTCGATTCGAGTCGATTCACGTTTTGTCGTCACGATATTCATGATCGCATGGGGTTTTGTTGCAATCTCCGACATCGTCTTCGATGAAATAAATCGTTAACGATCTTCACATACACTATCGATCCGTCATTTCCGACAGATCGTTCCGTATATGTGGCCCTTAAATCTTGAAACCCAATATATATGTTAATTGAAAATACTATGAACAACGATGCCGCTTCCCGTGTTGTGATTGGCTAATTCTTAATTCATCATCATCATCATCTCGGCTCATACAGCTCCCACTGTTGGGCTCGAGCCTCGTCCAAACGGAAGGGAATTTAACCTACTACACCACGTTGGTCAGACGTGTTGGTATAGGGTTTTGTTTCGAGTTTTCCTTGTGTTGTATGGATATTATATGCGTTTTATATTCCATAGTCGTCTCTTATACCCACGAGTAAGGTAATAGATATAAGAATAATTTATATATATATTTTTTTAATGTTTACTAATCTGTGTATTTCTTTTCTAGATTTCACAAAACTGTTCGAATCTTTAAAACGATTACAAGGTAGTGTGGAAGTGAAAAAGGAAGTGGTGCGAGAAGTTATTAACGAATCGTTACGATTCAAGAGGAAGGCTCTAGCTAAATTGTTGGATGACTTTTTAGCTGGTTTAGAAAAGAACGGTAGTAGTGCCTCAATTAGTATCAAGAGAAACAATTCACTGTATAGTAACGCTAATAACCACAGCTAGTGTTCAGTGCCAGTTCACGAACTATTTAGTGAAACTAGGCCACATGTGCTTTTAAAAAAGTGATGGTATCATGAAACGTAAAGGACTGCTGTATTGATGGAATTGTGCTGTCAATATAATAATTTCTGTATATAATTTATTTGAAACCAAGCCAGTTTACGTGGATATTCTGATTGTCGTATTTAATATT
Organism: Lymantria monacha; assembly: GCA_905163515.2. Lineage (NCBI taxonomy): Eukaryota > Metazoa > Arthropoda > Insecta > Lepidoptera > Erebidae > Lymantria > Lymantria monacha. The sequence goes on from LR991083.1 coordinate 16,120,115, forward strand.
CCATGTTTTTTTTTGTATTTGCGAGTCCGCCTGATAAATAGTAGTCATGTCGTCCGTAGTTGTAAAACGAGATGCGATGTTTATGATCTCATTCTCGACGGTATGTCACTTAAGCTAATACTAATATTTGCAAAGAAATGTCCTAAATAAAACTTTGTAAACTGATGTTTTTTCTTTTTCTTTAGAAACGTGTGAAAAATCTTGATAGAATAAAACTTTATCATGATTTATTAACTTCTGATCCTTAATATTAGCGATTCATTATTATTTTTTTTAATTATTCCATCAACATTATACGTTTTCAAAGCATTTCTTATTGTCATATGTTACTGAATTGTGTGTTAATAAAGTTGAATTGTTAGACCAAGGAACGAGTATATGTATGCTGGCTAAATAATATAACAGTTTGCCTGTCATTTTGATATTTTGTATGTTACAAAAGAAATTATATGGGTATATGAAGCAATATTGATTTTTGATTTTATTATCACAAATGTGTCTTATTCAAAGTGACAGTGAAATTGTATTGTTTGAATGTTGTAAATAATGTTGTACATATTAGTTTTTTTTGTTATAGTTATTACCAATGGAATGTATGTGTAGGGTGCATTTATGCATCAGTTACTGGGACAGTTGATGTGGCCGGGTGGACCCTAATGAAAATATTTTATTAATAGTAAAATTATTATAATGTATCACTACTAAATCTAGACCTGATGAATTTAAATAAAGGCGTTTATAAAAGTGTTTATCAATTCAAACTTTAAAATGTTTTACTAACACGTATATGAAGATATAGATTGAGATATGATTAAATCGTATTATTGCGGGATATGTGTGGTTATCTAAAAGTGAAAGTATATTTTATTTTAGATGTCTTTACTGAAAAAACGTTGCGTAGCGTTGTTACATACAAAAGAGAACTGTGATACTCGAAATTTTTACACAATATGATTACACCCGCCACATTAACACAAGTTCGGTCAATTGTAAAGTGTAATATATCATTTTTTAATAAATTATGATCCTTATTGGATTTTTATAATGTGTTTCATTGATGCGATAACGTTTATACAGTTAGTTCGATATTACGGTAGATATTATTTTCTTGATAAATTTTATGAATTTCTTTATATATGTCAATGTCCTCTAAGTTCCTCTAAGTTTATTTGGTAGTATTCAGTTGTATATTTTAAATTAAATTAGGTATACTTCAATTAAATTATAAATTTATGTTATTCGATTTGTTAGAGCCTGAGTCGATATGCGGAGCGTTGGACTGCGATTAAAATGAAAATTGATATCTTTCACAGCCGGCTGTTGATGGGTAGCATACCCCATATCATAGTGAACCCTTTTTATAAGAGTTGCCATTTAAAACATGTAGATCTTAATTCGGGCACGATATTTTCTAATAATTTTGATTACCAAATAGCATCCTAGCACCGTGTAGTTAGAAATAAAGCATATATTAATCGTGGATAGTATATATTATGTGAAATATCTCTGTGAAATATTTCTTATTTCAATGAAAATTATTATTTAAATAGATAACGCAGATCGATAATTCAAGCAGTACCACTTGAACATAAAGGTCGGCGATCACTTGACGGGATGGCGCAAGTCGGCACGGCAATATCATCCAAACTCCACGGTACGCTTCGGCATGCCGAAGAATGCAGTAGCAAGCCAAAAGTTGCAAAAGGACAGGTAGAGATTGCAATCCTGAAACCGGATTAGGTAAACCGGCGTCATTAAACGTTCACCGGATCCGGTACCAGTATACCGAACCCGGCGACCGGATCTGATGTTAGCAATTCTTAGCAAAATAATAGAGCTGTTACGTAAGTAGGCACTTTGAATGCATGTGCGTGGTGTTCATGCGTGCGAGTCGTTGGACGCCGAATCACCCCAGCCCACTACGTTGCGTCAGTATCGCGCCGCTACCTGCATCCCGCATTCGTATATATTTTTTTTATTTTATTGGTTATGGTGGTAAACAAGCAGACAGCACACCTGATGGTAAGTATCACTGCCGCCCATGGACTTTTGTTATACTAATATAACTAGTTCACTGCCTATCCAATACAAACCCCAAACTCACCCCAGTGGGCTGCCGGCTCTCTCGTTCACGGAACGAAGTGCAATTGCCATTACTCAGACGTCGATCTTCTGCAAGAGTATGGTACTACCCCGGACGGTCCGACCCGCGGCTGTAGACAGAGAACTCTCGACAGCGTGGTCCTACCATTATGACTATATCGTATATATCCGCATAATCCACTTGTTTATAAAATTGCTTACTAAAATAATTGATCTACCTGTGAAAATAAATTCTAGGAAGACTGAGTTACTCGTTAATTAGTTAAAATTTTACTCGTTACCTACACTACTAGATTTTACTTGTTTGCTCTTTGTCTAATCTTGACGTCAGGCGGGCGGCGGGTCATAAAACTATTGCCAATAACTTATGCAATATGTAGAAAGAGGAGTACATATTGCGTCGACCCCAAGTGAATGGGATGGGAGCAGGAGAATGATGATGCTCTTGGTCTGATCTTAAAATGGGATTGGAAATAAAATTGCCATGATATATGTTTTATTTTTTTATAAATTACCTATATTAACTGCAATGGCACTTGATTAACTTACTAACTGCTCATTTTGAGTCAAAAAGTGAAAATCATTCTGATTTGATCAATTCGACCGGATCCGGCCGGATTGGTCAATAGATGATCGGATCCGGCCGGACTGAAAATGACGCCGGATGGCAATCCCTAGGGACAGGCTAAAGGATACTGCTGCGGGATAATGTACATTGATATGGAGCCGGCGCTCAATTCTTTGTCTTTACATTTAGATTGGGCGTTGTTCAAGAGTTGATTGCATATTAAAAAAAAATCGACCAAGTACGAGTTGTATTCGCGCACGAAGGGTTTTGTGCCATTATACATATATAAAAAAATATGTGATGTAACTAAAAATTTAAGGTATTCGAAATTTTTCCTTTTTATGTGCTATAAATTATTACATTGCTTCATGCCAAATTTCAAGATTCTAGGTCGACTGGAAGTACCTTTTAGGTTTGGATTCCTTTACCAGTAGTTGCAAATTTGAAAATATGAGGCTTAAATTGCTGTTTCTTTTGATTGGATTGACATAGAAGTTTGATTTTGTTACAACTTAAAGGTATTATAGCCCTGAATTTGATCTGAATTTCAATTTAATACCTACGCGTTCATGAGGAAAGAGGTACCTAGTAAGTTTAAAATAATTAAAAATGTATTATACCTACAACTACAATGTAACTAAAAATTTACGGTTTTCGCAATTTTTACTTTATTTGTGCTATAAGACGTTGCTTCGTACCAAATTTCAAGGTTCTGAGTTCGGAAGTACCTTGTAGGTTTTGATTCCCTTGCGAGGGCCGAAAAGTAGTGAAAATTTATGACATAAACGGCTGTATCATTTGATTGCATTGGCTTAGAAGTTTGATTTTTTCATAGCTTTAAGGGACAGTAGACCTGAATATTTGATATAAATTTCAGCTTGATACCTCCAAGCGTTTCTGAGAAGAAGGGTCTTGACAGACGGACAACAAAGTGATGCTATAAGCGTTCCGTTTTATCCTTTCGAGGTACGGAACCCTAAAAATATAAGCTAGGAAGTCTTAGTTTTTTATTTTTTGATATTAGCAATTTTCGCTCAAGAGGAAGAGAAAATACGTTCTCAAGCTAAAAGAAAAAGGCTAGATGATACATAATATGGTAGACTATGGAGACAATTGACAGACTAAAATACGGCATGGGGTCTTGAAGCCTACCATTTCCAACCGCGTCAGTTATTTGTGACGCCGCAACATCCCGTGATATACCCGTATCCCGTGTTAGTTGTAGGTAAGGATATCAACAAATATTATGAGCTAATGTTATTAAAATAAGATTCAAAACCATATCCTCTTACAAAAACCTTCAGGCCGTGCCATCGCATTAAGTGAGCGCTGGCCTTTATTCATCATCAGATTTTTTCTTTCTCGAAAGCCTGCTAGCTCCACTCGCTATTCACACCGAGGGAGAATTTGCTTACTATACCATCCTGTCCACACGGGTTGATACAGAAATTTCTTTCGTAATTTTCTTTGGTATACAATAATGTGCTCTTTTAGTTGTCTATTACGATGTCTATGAGAAATAAAATGGTGGTGACATGGTTTTCTTATGCCATATTATATTCTTTAAGTGAAGTCTGCCTTCGTCATTATTAGATTTGTGAAATCAAGAAGATATGACATTTTCTCTCTCCATTAAAATGTAAATAAATATTACTGAACCTCTAGCAGTGGCGGCCTTAGGGGGTGGCGAACAGGGCTATCGCCCGGAGCCTCGCTCGTGTAGGGGTCTCGCGCACATGACATGACAACCCATGCAAAAAAATATAGATTTTGAACTATATTTTTTTTTAAACTTTAGATTTTAATCCTTAATTATTTACCTATTCATATTATAATGCAACGGTAAATTAAAATAAAGTGAATTCATCAAAAAATCATTATGTATTCCTAGTACTTGAATATTGCGCCTCGAAACATTTGAAGATCGGTTTTTTAATTGCATAGCACTCCGGTCATTCACGAACCAGAGCCGGAGTCTATGTCTACATCCATAGGAGAATCATGTGATATTGATGGACATGAATTGTACGAAGAACTGAATATATTCATCCATGTGTATGTGTATGAAGGAAATGACGACATTATATCAGTGCTGAAATACATAATAAAAAAATTATAACTGAAGTTTACTATCAAAATAGTTCTGAGAATTATTGCCACCACACCTGTTACAGTTGCGTTTGTTGAAAGGAGTATATCGGAGCTTAAAATTATTAAAACATATTGGAGGAATTTCAGCCCTTGCTATTCTTTCAATCGAAAATAATGTAGCTCATTCGTTAGATTACTGTGCTTTAATTAAAGATCTTAGCAATAACTACCAACTTCAATTTTAAAATTTATCCTCAATTTTATTAGTATTTGTTAATTTTGTAAATCTTTCAATATAAAATATTTTAAAACACAAATTTCATCTATTGCTCTAACTTTATCATTTTTCGTCAACATGACAAATACGTAAACAAAAAATCAGACCTACTTTTACATTACATACTTTTCACGAAGGACAAAGAGCCTCGCAAAGACCTGCTGCCCAGAGCCTCGCAATGGGTAAGGCCGGCACTGGCCTCTAGTAAGTAGTAGTACACGCATATACGATAAGCGGAGATGTAATATATCATCCTTCTTTGCTTCTAAATCGGCACTGGACCGAATAATCGGTTTAAAATACCTGCCTAGGAATTTTGAAACAAACATATAAAACTAATTTGACTAGCAAATATTTTTACTAAAATATTATCCTAAATTATTTGAATATAAGAGAAATTTAAACGTGTTGATAGCAGAAAAAGAAAGTGAAGTTATAAAATATTTTTTTACGGATGGAAGTAGGAAATAAAATTTGTTTTGTGGATTCGCCTTAGCAAATTTCATTATAGGGTTTACCGGAGCATCATTGTGCTTAACTGTCACCATGCGAATATAATTTGAAGATATTTATGTAAAAATAACATCGATACATATTTAGAAAATGGTTATACACAGAGGTATCCACTTGTATTAAAAATTATATTGAATTGTTAGGTAACATTGATACAAAAGTTCAAGATACCTAATGTAAAGGGTAAAATGGTATTTATCGTTAATTAAAGGGATTTAAAGATTGATAGTCATTATTACTATTTGCGTGTGGTGACGTAGTAAGAATACGATGCACCATCTGTTTTGCCCATGGGTATTGTAAAGGACGAGGTAGGAGGAAGCGATATAATTTGTATACCACATTATTGGAACAAAATGAAAGCGCGATATAAGATACTACACTAACCAGCCTGACCAGCGTCGTGTAACAGGTCAATGTGTCTTGTATTTTAGAGGAGACAAGTAGAGCCCAACACTGACACGTATGAGTTGAGATGTTGATAATTACTTCGATGTGCATAGTTTTAGTGCTAACCTATAGTTATTTTGATTAATTTCATCGTGTAGGTATAGTTATAAATTAAATTACGATTCACAGATCATGAAGTACGTTACTTTATTATTGATTTCCAATTATCCAACTTGACAGTAATGTATGTAATGTACATTATGGCGCTTAATTTAAATGTCATAACGATCAGTAGTTTGTATCGTACGAAGAATAGCTATTATTTGTAACAGGTCATTCCCACAGTTGGGACGACGTAATCAAATACATTATTGCAATCGAGGGAAATGTCAAACAAAAACTCTAAATAAAACCAATTCGTCTGATGCCTACATTGTATAGCAATAGCTAGTTATGGTAAATCAATTTCTCTGTATTATGCAAGAGGATTGTGTTAGACTGAAGGGCCGATAGATAGATATCAAATGAGAAGTAACAAGGGTATATATGTTATTTAAAGGTATTTTTCTCAAACATGCTTGGAAATTGAAGCATTATTTTAACAAATTTCTTCCGAAATAAATCGGAATTGGTGTACTGAGCGAGCAGCGGCCGGCAAAAAATGTATGAAAATCCATATCTGTCGTGTTTTAGCGGCCAAATAAATATATATATATATATATATATATGTAGATTCATATCTATCGTGTATTTTAAAAATGGAACGATTTTTTACTTCAAATTCTAGTAACCATATAGGCAACTTATCACAGTTTTATTTAAATTTCGAACTGGCTTGAAAAAGAAAGCTGTTTAATAATGAAAAAAAAAACAAATGAACCATGTAGCACGTGAAAAATATTGTTCGTTGTTCGTCATGTATACAGTTTTACTTAATACTACTTAGTTTTAATTGCTGCGCATTATTTGAGAAAAGCACTATACAAACCTTGGCCACAACTAGGAATTGATGGACTTACGTATGTGTGCCTCGGCTACGCCTCGGCCTACATTTTCACGTTCGTCCATCAATACCTCTTTTGCTGGCCGCTGCAGTAATGTACTATTATAAGAACATTTTATGTTAAAATATATAAACAGTTTTCTAATATCATTACAAAGGATAATTTTGTTTAAAAGAATAGAAAATATAATGGTGGGCGTGGTCAAATGGTGCGCATTAACAACAGGGGTACACTGTGAGCCGTTATTTATTGCAAGCCCCCATATTTATTTACATTTATATCCATTCTCCTATCTAAATTACGTGCTGTAACGCTATTTGTCTGTTTAATGTGATTTTTACAACAGACGATAAGGATAGTATTCATCTTTCAGAAGCAATATTACGGCAGAATGTCTTGGTATATAATTACGCATTCATGTGCAATTGTGCATATATAATTATGATTTTAGTTCTATTTAATCACAGTGGTTGCGTACCGCAGTGCGTGTTAGGGCGTCCCCCGAAAGCGACGCGTACCGACCCGCTCCCGTCGGTACGAAAATCGGCAGATGCGGCGGTGGGGGCCGCCACCCATCACGCCTTACTCAGTCAGGCGAGTCGAGGAGAGCAGAGTCCCGGGTGGGCACGTGGAATGGCAGCGACGCCTGCGGTCTTCTTGGTGGCGGGATGGCTTTGTGGTCTGGTGTACCACAGATCGCTCAAGCCAGCATGGGGGTAGGAGTGCTGTTGTCCTCTCGCTTGGCCTCGGGTGTGAAGGATTACGGAATGTATGATCCCAGGCTCCTTTGGATCCGTATAAAACTAGGTGTCACCAAGGTATTCATGGTTGTAGCATATGCTCCCGTAGGATCCTCGGTGGCATCAGACCTGAAGAAATTTTGGGATAATGTTACGGAAGTTCTGGATATGGCAGAAACCAGTGAACGCGTGATTGTATGCGGAGATTTGAACGGATGGGTGGGTACCAAACGTCCCGACTATGATGATTTACTTGGTCCATTTGATGATAAGAGAATGAACGACGCAGGTAGGCTCATTGCGGATGTATGCATGGAGAGAAACCTTATTGTGTCAAATACATTTTTCCAATATAAGGACATCCATATGTATACATGGAGAAGGAATGAACAGAAAGTATAATAGATTTAATTTTGGTAGACAGTCGCCTCCGAAGCAAAATATTGAACGCAAGAGCCTACAGGGGCGCCCCACAGTCGATACGGACCACAATCTCGTTATTGCGAGATTTAGTGGTCTGTTCAGAAAGTGGAGGCACTGGCGAGAGCGTGACCGCTTCGGAGAGCTTGAAAGAATAAAGATTGAAAGTTTGCAAGAAGAGTGTGTAAGAGAAAAGTATGCAGAGGGTGTCCGAGAACGGCTGACGATGGCAAGCCAGCCGCAATCGGACATAGAAGAATGCTGGAGAATATTGAAAGAGAGTATGGTAGATACAGCGAAAGAAGTATGTGAAAGCTCAAAGAAGTATAGAAAAAAAAATGGTGATGCTTGGTGGGATGCGGAAGTGGCAGCTTACGTAGAGCAAAGGAAGAAAGCGTGGCTGGACTATGTCTCTTCTTTGAATCTGAATGACAGTATGAATGAATAGAAGAAAGAAATATATCGGCAATGTAAGAATGACAACAAGGCCTTAGTGAAAGAGAAACGTGATAGAGTAAATATGAGAGCAGAAGATAGGCTGACTAAAAACTTCGAGGGTAACACCAAACTCTTTTGAAGGGAGGTGAAGAAGTTTTGGGGTGGTTGGTCAGCCTTCAGAATGAATAAAATAAGGTCTAAAGGTGGAGACTTTCTTACACAAACACAAGACGTGTTAAGCCGATGGAGTGAATATTTTGGCGATATGTATGCGGATACTCGGGTTGGCGGCGGTGTTGCATGTAGTTTAGTAGATCAACATTCAGCACCGGCGTCCTCCGCTGGCATCAGTATGGATGAAGTTGAATGGGCGATAAGAAGTTTGGAAAATGGCAGCGGGCATTGATGTGGTGGCTGCCGAGATGATCAAGCTTGGCGGCCTCTGCGTCTGGGAGGCGTTCCTGTTGCTCCGCAATTTATGTTAGAGCTCGGAAATGGTTCCCAGGGACTGGAATAGCGCAGTCATCGTGCCTTTGTTTAAAAACAAGGGTTCACGTTATGACTGCGCAAATTACAGAGCCATAAGCTTGACCAGTTTGGCAGCAAAAGTGTATGCTAAAATTATTGAAAGGAGAATGAGGATGCTGTCCGATGGTTTACTGTGTGAGGCACAAGGATGTTTCAGGAGTGGAGGGGAATCCATGGATTAAGTCTTCTCTCTGCGCAACATTGTGGAGAAGCATGTGGCTCTAGGTCAGAGGGTTTTCTGCAGTTTTATGGATCTGGAGAGAGAATTTGACACGGTTGTACGAAAGGAACTTTGGGACATTTTACCGGAGTATGGTATTAACGGTAAACTGCTGTAAACTGTGCAGTCCAGTTACATGGGCTGTAGAGCTTGTGTGCGGCTGGATGATGGAATGTCGCCTTGGTTTGACGTCAATATCGGCATTAAGCAGGGGTGTGTTCTAGGGGTACTATCCCAGAAACCTCCACGCGGTGTACCCTGGGTGCGGGCGGCGGTCCCCAGTTCTTCTGTTGTACTGTCGTCCGTAGCGAATATCTGCGCGATTTCGCTCCTTACTCTACTACAGTCGTAGTAGAGGTTATAGGACGCGAAATATTGGGACGGGCTCAGTCACTCATTCATTTGAGGGCTGGGCAGGCACATGCCACCTCCCACACATCGTAAACCTGATATCTTGCTTCAAGACACGTTGTCTTGAGGCGTAATATCAGGAGCGAGGGTCTTGGCTTAACCGCCCGGACCGCGAGGAAGACAACCTCTATAAAGAGTTCGAAGTAACATTCGAACTCGGAAATCACCCAGAATCTTAAGTTCTGGCGTGCGGCGAGAAGATGCATGGCAGATGGGTTGTTCTGTCGTTAGCACGCTCCAGCCAGGGCACCGGCTGCCCCCCTGGTTGGTAAATGTAGGCTTGCCCGGGTAAAGGGATCTCTGCCCGGGTCGACGTTGTGTATCTCCCCTACTCGTGGGAATCATATGGATACCTTAAATTTAAAAACATTTTTAAAAACCGACGGGAATCCCTGTGATTCTCACACCACGGCCTTGTCAAGCCAAAGAAAAACTGACAACGACGCCTCGTCCTCAGGACTTGAGGCGTCCGCCGAGGGCCCGGCACAAATCGTGGAGGCCCAAAAGAAGAAGAGGAAGTCGCCTCGAAAGACTCGGGGCAACGGCCTGAGCCACAAAAGGCGGATGGAGGAGCGGCGAGCGCGCAGAGAGGCTGCCGCTGCTGAAAAGGAGGACGGTGGCAGAATTGCTGCAGAGCCGTGTACGGACGAGGGCGACAGTGACGTCGCAGAGCCGTCCGTAGGCGAGGGCAGCGGATCTGCCGCTAAGATGGACGAGGGCGGTGTATCTGCAGGGCCGTCCAGAGAAGAAGACAGCGGGTCGGAAGCCGCTAGGTCATTGCTGCGTCCTGCGGCGGCGGCTGTGACGACCAGGGAGGAGGCCCTCCCCTCGCAGGTGCGAAAGCGCCCCCTGAGCAAGGGAGGCAGCTCGGGCACCGACTCCGAGGGGAGCGTGACCATCATGCCTCCACCGAAGGTGCCGGCCTCTCGCAGAGGGCGAGGGGCCGCAGTAGCAGGAGGACGGTCGACGACTCCTCGGCGTGAGGCGGCGCCTGCTGCTCGCGTGAGCGATGACCCCCTGGACCTGCGGGCCGAAAATGCTCGCCTTAGTGGCGAGGTCTCAGGCCTGCGGGACCTGAACCGCCAGTTGGCGTCCGAGCTGGAGGCGGTGCGGCGGGTGAACAGCTTGTTGGCCAAGGATATGGCCGACCTGCGGGCCCAAGTGGACCACTGCCTGCCGCCTGTGCCACAGCCGACGATCAGGGCGCGCACTAAAAAGGCTGCTGCGGCGAAACCCGTCCCTGCGGCGAGGAGGACGCCTCCCGCTGCGGAGGGCACGCCGCCGACTGAAGTCGTCGCGGCCACCGAACCGACACCCGTCCCTGTGGCGAGGAGGACGCCTCCCGCCGCGGCGACGAAGTCGCCAAGCGTCTCGGAGCGGGCCCTGGTGGAGACTCAACCGGAGGCGCCGACCCCGCTGCCGACCCCGCTGCCTGCGGTGGGGGGATTGCCGGACGAGTCCCTGCGCGCAATAATCGACGCAGTGGGCAAAATCGTCGATGCGCGCTTCGCCGTTCTGGAGGCAAGGCTGCCTCCAGAACCACGTGTCCGGCCACCTCTTGCTGCAGATAAGCGGCCACATACGGCACCAGCCCCCGCCCCGCTGCCTTGTCAGGGTGGCCGCGTGGGGAGCTACGCCGCGGCCGCGGCTGGGCCTAAGCCCAAAGGCCCCGGCCCTGCTCCGAAGGGACCTGCCCTGAGGAGGAAGACGGCGCCGGCTCCTGCCGGACTGCTGAAGTCGCCCGCACCAACACCGCCGGCGACGACCAGCGAGGCTGCGACGAGGCCTTCCGCGTCTGGCATGACTGCCGCACCCGAACAGGGTTGGCAGGTAGCCGAGCGTGACAGAAGGAGTCGCGGCCAAAGAAGGAGAGCGGAGGCCAAGCGCGCCGCTGAGGTCTCCGCTCCCAAGGCAGGAGCTGGCGACAAGAAGAAGAGGCCGCGCAAGGGGCTCAAGTCGCCGAAGACAGCCGCAGTGGTGATCACTGTGCTGCCTGAGGCGGCCGAGAAGGGCCTCAGCTACGAGGCCGTCTTGAGGAAGGCCCGGCGGGAGCTAGACGTCTCCGATATTGGAGGCGTCGAAGCCAGGACCCGCAAGGCCCGGACGGGGGCTCGAATCCTCGAGTTCCCAGGGGCCGAGGGCGTCAAGACGGCTGACAGCGTAGCTGAGAAGCTGCGAGGTTTGTTCGCCGGGGAGGGTGGCATCAGGATCGCCAGGCCCGTCAAGTGCGCCGAAATGCGCATTTCGGGTCTGGACGACTCTGTGACGGTGGAAGACATCCGGGAGGCTATTGCCTCGAAAACCGGGTGTCCCATAGACACCGTCCGGGTTGGTGCCATTCGTCCCGGTCCGGGTGGCGTAGGTGCTGCCTGGGCGCAGTGCCCGGTGGAGTCGGTCAGGCAACTGGCCGGCTCAGGCAGGCTCCTCGTGGGCTGGAGCTCGGCGCGGGTAACCCTGCTTGAGCATCGGCCTGCGAGGTGCTATAAGTGCATGGCGGTCGGACATACTCGACCAACGTGCACTAATTGCTTCGACTGCGGCGGATTGTGTTTCCGCTGCGGTCAGACCGGGCATGTGGCGGCATCTTGCGCCGCCCCGCCCCACTGCCCCGCGTGTGCGTCGGGCAATAAGCCCGCCAAGCATCGCATGGGCTCTGGGGCGTGCAGACCTCCAGCTTCGGCTCCAAAGGGGCGGGGCGGCCTTTCGACCACGGCCGCTCCCGCTTCTAGCGCGGCCCAATCGCCCACTGGCGAGGCGGAGGTGATGGATACGGCCCACTAATGGCTGCAGAATCCATTCACCTCCTGCAGGCCAACACCAACCACTCCGCCGGTGCGCAGGATCTCCTCCTGCAATCTATGGCGGAGTGGTCGATTGGTGCAGCCGTAGTCGCGGAACCGCACGTCGTGCCTGATCGCCCCAATTGGGTGGTCAGCCGGAACGGAACCGCGGCAATCGTCACCTCCACGCAGCGGCACTTCCCGTCCTTATCCCTTTTGGATAGGGGCGAAGATTTTGTCGCTGCGAAATGGGGAGGGGTCACACTGTACAGCGTTTACCTCTCCCCTAACAGGAGAATGGACGATTTCAGGGCCTCCCTTACCACCTTGGAGGCTTCGATACGGCGACTGGCACCGGGCCTCGTCCTGGTCCTGGGGGACTTCAACGCCAAATCCACGGCGTGGGGGTCCCCTATGACGGACGACCGCGGGCGGGCGGTCGTTGAGTGGGCGGCTTCACTGGGCCTCTGTGTTGTTAACAGGGGCTCAGTGAACACGTGTGTGCGGCAGCAGGGCGGGTCGATAGTGGACTTGTCGTTCGCTAGCCCCGCTGTCGCGCCACGGGTGAGGAACTGGAGTGTCCTGGAGGAGGCGGAGACCCTGTCGGACCACCGGTACATCCGGATGGAGGTCTCCCCCCGGGAACCCGGTAGGAGTCACAGGGCGGACGGAGCTCCCGCGTTTCCGCGGTGGGCTGTGGGTCGTCTTGATAGGGACCTACTGGCGGAGGCGGCCATTGTCAGCACGTGGCTGTCCTCACCACCCCCAGCGGACGGAGTGGACGCTGAGGCTGTCCGCATCCGCAGTGCGTTAACGCAGGTCTGCGATGCGGCCATGCCCAGAGTGCGGCGTCTACCTCCGAGGCAGGGGGTCTACTGGTGGTCCCCAAGACTGGCGGACCTTCGCGCGGCGTGTATCAGTGCCCGAAGGTCCTACACCCGCAGCCGGCGGCGTCACCGCGACGCTGAGCGGGAGGGCCAGCTGTACGAGGCGTACCGCAGTGCGCGGACTGCCTTTCGGCTGGCCATCCGAGCCGCCAAGGATGCGAGTTGGCAGGAGATGTTGGACGGTCTCGACCGTGACCCCTGGGGTCGCCCGTATCGCGCGTCGCTGAATAAGCTTCGCGCGCAGGGCCCCCCCCTCACCGAGACCCTCCAGCCCGACTTCCTCTGTAGGGTGATCGAGGAGCTATTTCCACGGCAGTCGGGACACACGCCCCCGGTCATGGCTTCGCCAGATCAAGACCGGGAGGCCGACGACGAGAGTGTTCCACCCGTGACGGAGTCGGAAGTGGGAGCGGCAGTGGCGCGGATTCGCTCCGCCACCACGGCCCCCGGCCCGGACGGAATACCAGTCCGGGTGTTGACGTCGCTTCTCGAGCACTTCGAGCCTCGCCTCAGGCAACTGTTCAACGCCTGTCTGACGTCTGGACGGTTCCCTGAGTGCTGGAAGGAGGGCAGGTTGGTTCTCCTGCCAAAGCCGGGACGGCCCCCGGATTTGCCGTCGGCCTACAGGCCCATCGTGCTTCTCGACGATGTGGGTAAGCTGTTGGAACGTGTCCTCGCTGCCCGCATCGTCCGACACTTGGAGGAGGTGGGGCCCGATCTGTCGGACGCTCAATATGGGTTTAGGAGGGGGCGTTCGACCATCGGGGCCCTGCTACGCCTGAGGCAGACGGCCGCGGAGGCTGTCGCCGGCAAGGGAGTGCTGTTGGCGGTGTCGCTGGACATCGCCAACGCATTCAATAGTCTGCCATTCAGCTGCATCAGGGAGGCGCTCCGGTTCCATGGAGTGCTCCTGTACCTCAGGCGGCTGGTGGCGGACTATTTGGAGGGGCGCAGTATCCTCTGCGCGGGTCCCGCAGGGGACATTGTGCGGACGCCCATGTCGTGCGGTGTTCCACAGGGGTCGGTTCTGGGGCCGACTCTGTGGGACATCGGGTACGACTGGGCGTTGAGAGGGAGTCTCCCCCCTGGGCTGAGCTTGGTGTGCTATGCTGACGATACGCTCGTCACAGCCCGGGGCAGGACACTCGAAGAGGCGGCGAGCCTGGCCACTCTCGGCACCGAGGAGATGGTCAGGCGAATCGAGGCGCTGGGGCTCAGGGTGGCCTTAAATAAGACGGAGGCCCTACTATTCCATGGGCCACGCGTAAGGCTGCCAACCGGCGCCTCGTTAGTCGTCAACTCCATCCAGATCAACATCCAGGCCCATATGAAGTACTTGGGTCTGGTGCTCGACGGGCGATGGTGGTTCCGGGAGCATTTCCGACAGATTGCTCCCCGGCTGGTCGGCGCGGCGTCCGCCCTTTCTCGGCTCATGCCGAATGTGGGCGGACCCAGTTTCGAGGGCCGACGGCTGTATGCGGGGGTCATCCGCTCGATGGCCATGTACGGCGCACCCGTGTGGGCGAGGGCTCTGAACGCCCAGCTCAGGGCGGTTCTGTGGAGGCCACAGAGAGCCATGGCGGTCAGAGCCATTCGCGGGTACCGCACGGTGTCGACAGAGGCGGCGTGCCTACTGGCCGGGACACCCCCGTGGGACCTAGAGGCGGAGATGCTCTCCGACCTCTACCGGCGGGTTACCTCAGTGCGCGAGGAGGGTGGCTCCCCATCGTTGAGCGAGATAGCCACCTGGCGCGAGGACGCCCGCCGAGACGTCATCGCCCGTTGGGTTACGCGGCTGGAGAGGCCTAGACACGGTGTCGTGACCGTCGAGGCCTTCCGGCCCGTATTGATGAAATGGATGGAGCGGCGGCACGGGGTCCTCACCTTCCGACTGGTGCAGGTGTTGACGGGGCATGGGTGCTTCGGGAAATACCTGCACACGGTCGTGTACAGGGAGTGGACTCCGGGCTGCCATCATTGCAGTAGTGACGAGGACACGGCGCAACATACGCTCGAGGGATGCTCGGGCTGGGACACGGGGTCCTCACCTTCCGACTGGTGCAGGTGTTGACGGGGCATGGGTGCTTCGGGAAAT
The DNA here is from genome assembly GCA_905163515.2 of Lymantria monacha. Classification (NCBI taxonomy): domain Eukaryota; kingdom Metazoa; phylum Arthropoda; class Insecta; order Lepidoptera; family Erebidae; genus Lymantria; species Lymantria monacha. The sequence continues at coordinate 16,135,580 of LR991083.1, forward strand.
ACCTGCACACGGTCGTGTACAGGGAGTGGACTCCGGGCTGCCATCATTGCAGTAGTGACGAGGACACGGCGCAACATACGCTCGAGGGATGCTCGGGCTGGGACGGGCAGCGCCGCGACCTCGTCGCTATTATCGGTGCCGACCTGACGCTGCCGGCTGTCGCGAGGGCGATGGTCGACAGCGTCAGGAATTGGGACGCGGTCGCCGCCTTCTGCGAGGCTGTCATCTCGCGGAAGGAGGCGGCGGAACGAGTCAGGGAGGACTCCCGCGACCCGGGCCGCCGCCAGCGGCCGGGGCGGCGCAGGCGCGAATACCTGCGCCTGATGCCGCCCTAACCCAGGCCTCGGGTGATCGGACCGGGGAATTGTCCGGTCACCCGACGCGAGGCCATCGCGTGAGGGCGACGCCCCGACGGCGAAATCTGTCGGGGCGTCGACGAGAGGAACCCGCGAGGGTGAACCGCCGAGCGGACCACCGAAGACAAAGATCGGGTACCGGTGGTCCGCTCACACGGCGAAGAGAGAGGATTTTACGGTGGGTCTATGGGGTCACGCGCCGCCTTCTCCGTCACCCCGGACCGATTTGGCGGGGCGAGACGCACCCATAGCCCACCAAAAAAAAAAAAAAAAAAAAAAAAAAAAAAAAAAAAAAAAAAAAAAAAGGGGTGTGTTCTATCAGCCAGGCTGTTTATCATATGGGGTACGATGCCAGAAACCTCCGCGTGGTGTACCCTGGGTGCGGGCGACAGTCCCCCAGATCCTTCTGTCGAATTGTCGCCCGTAGCGAATCTCTGGCGCGAGGGCGGGTTCCCCAGCGATGGGTTGAGCCCCAATTCGCTCCTGACCCTCTAGTTGTAGAGGGTTCAGGAGGCGAAATTTCGGACGGGCCCGGTCACTCATTCATTTGAGGGCTGGGCAGGCTTATGCCACCGCCGACATATCGTAAACCTGATATCTTGCTTCAAGACAAGTTGTCGTGAGGCGTAGTATCAGGAACGAGGGTCTTGGCTTAACCGCCCGGATCGCGAGGAAGAAAACCTCTATAAAGAGTTCGAATCAACATTCGAATTCGGAAATCACCCAGAATCTTAAGTTCTGGCGTGCGGCGAGAAGATGCATGGCAGATGGGTTGTTCTGTCGTTAGCACGCTCCAGCCAGGGTACCGGCCGACCCCCTGGTTGGTAAATGTAGGCTTGCCCGGGTACAGGGATCTCTGCCCGGGTCGACCGTTAGTTCTCCCATACTCGTGGGAATCAAATGGATTTGCCGAATAATATTTTACCAGACGGGAATCCAGCGGATTCCCACATCACGGCCTCGTCAAGCCAATGCAAAACTGACCAAAACGACGCCTCGTCCTTAGGACCAGAGGCGTCTGCCGAGGGCCCGGCACCGACCAAGGAGGCCCCCCCCCTCTTGAAGACGAAGAAGCGTCGACAGGCGCGGTTCACATGGGGGTAAGCCGCGAAAGCGAACGCTCGCGAGAAGAAGCGGAATGCTGAAAACCGCGAGCGTTATGCGCGCGAGCGGGATAAGGACGGCGGCAGATCCACTGCAGAGCCGTCAACGGACGAGGGCGACAATTCTGTCGCAGAGCCGTCCAGAGATGAGGGCAGTGGATCTGCCGATGTGATGGACGAGGGCGGTAGTTCCGCAGAGCCGTCCAAGGAGTTCAGCGGATCGGCTGAGGAAGCCGCCGCCGCCAGGTCGTCACCGCGCCCTGCGGCGGCGGCCTTGACCGCGGCCCTGACGGTAAGGGAGGAGGCCCTCCCCTCGAAGGTGCGGAAGCGCCCCCTAAATAAGGAGGGCAGCTCAGGCGCAGATTCAGAGGGGAGCGTGGTCATCATGCCTCCTCCCAAAGTTCCGGCCTCTCGCAGAGGGCGAGGGGCCGCGGCGTCGGGAAGGACGACCCACTCCCCGGCCGGCGGAGTGCGTGGAGGGGTGGAGGCTGGCAGGCGGGCCGATAATGAGGCGGCCGCCGCGAGGGTGCTTGGGGTGTTGTCCGGCATCCCTCCCACCGAAGTGGCGGCCGCTGGTGCCCGCGCGAGCGCCCCAGCCACGAATATGGAGGCCCTGCAGGCCGAAAACGCCCGCCTTGGTGGCGAGGTGTCAGGCCTGCGGGCCCAGAACCGCCGGCTGGAGTCGGAGCTGGCCGCGGTACGGAGGGCCAACCGCCTCCTAACCAAGGACGTGACTGACCTGAAGGCCCAAATGGCGCGGCTCATGCAGCCTGCGCCAACCGCGCCACCGACCAGCGCTAGCCGCGATGGAGTCGAGGTCGCCGCCCTCAAGAAGAAGACGCCACCGACTGCAGGGCGTGCGCCGCCAGCCACCGATAGCCGGGCCGCCGCGGCAAGGAAGCCGTCAAACGTCGCGGAGCGTGCCCTGGTAGAGGTCCAGCCGGCGACACCAACCCCGCTGCCCGCGGTGGAGGGCGTGCCGGACGAGGCCTTGCGCGCCATTATTGACACCATCGGCAATCTGGTCGATGCGCGCTTGGCCGTTTTGGAGGCAAGGCTGCCTCCAGAACCACGTGTTCGGCCGCCTCTTGCCGCGGACAAGCGGCCATATGTGGCACCAGCCCCCGCCCCGCTACCCTGTCAGGGTGGCCGCGTGGGGGGGAGCTACGCCGCAGCCGCGGCAGGGCCCAAGCCCAAGGGGCCCGCTCCGAAGGGGCCCGCTCCGAAGAAGAAGACGGCACCGGCTTCTGCCGGACCGCAGTTATCGCCCGCACCGACACCGCCGGCGACGACTAGCGCACCCGCGACTGCGCCTGCCGCGCCTGGCACGCCCGCTGCGCGCGAACAGGGTTGGCAGGTGGCCGAGCGCGGCAGGAAGAGTCGTGGCCAGAGAAGGAGAGCGGCGGCGAAGCGCGCCGCTGAGGTTGCCGCTCCCCAGGCAGGAGCCGGAGGCGAGAAGAAAAGGAAGAGGCCGCGCAAGGGGCTCCGGCCGCCGAAGACAGCTGCAGTGGTGATCACTGTGCTGCCTGAGGCGGCAGAAAGGGGCCTCAGCTATGAGGCCGTTCTGAGGAAAGCTCGGCGGGAGCTCGACGTCTCCGACATACGAGGCGTCGAAGCAAGGACCCGCAAGGCCCGGACAGGGGCTCGGATCTTAGAGTTCCCTGGGGCCGAGGGCACCAGGACGGCCGATAGCGTGGCGTCGAAGCTGCGAGGTCTGTTCGCCGAGGAGGGTGGCGTCAAAATCGCCAGACCCGTAAAGTGCGCCGAAATGCGCATCGCGGGTTTGGACGACTCTGTGACGGTGGAAGACATCCGGGAGGCCATTGCCTCGAAAACCGGGTGTCCCATAGACACCGTCCGGGTTGGCGCCATCCGGCCCGGTCCGGGCGGCGTAGGTGCCGCCTGGGTGCAGTGCCCAGTGGAGTCGGTCAGGCAACTGGCCGGCTCAGGCAGGCTCCTCGTGGGCTGGAGCTCAGCGCGAGTCACCGTGCTGGAGCACCGGCCTGCGAGGTGTTTCAAGTGCATGGCGGTCGGGCACACCCGGCCAACATGCACTAATTGCTTTGACTGCGGCGGACTCTGTTTCCGCTGCGGTCAGACTGGGCATATGGCGGCATCTTGCGCCGCCCCGCCCCACTGCCCCGCGTGTGCGGCGGGCAATAAGCCTGCCAAGCACCGCATGGGCTCTGGGGCGTGCAGACCTCCGGCTTCGGCTCCAAAGGGGCGGGGCGGCCCTTCGACCCCGGCCGCTCCCGCTCCTAGCGCGGCCCGATCGCCCGCCGCAAGCCAGGAGGTGATGATGGACACAGCCCATTAATGGCTGCCCAGTCCACTCACCTCCTGCAGGCCAACACCAACCACTCCGCCGGTGCGCAGGACCTCCTCCTGCAATCCATGGCGGAGTGGTCGATCGGTGCAGCCGTAGTCGCGGAACCGTACGTCGTGCCTGATCGCCTCAATTGGGTGGTCAGCCGGAACGGAACCGCGGCAATCGTCACCTCCACGCAGCGGCACTTCCCGTCCTTATCCCTCTTGGATAGGGGCGAGGAATTTGTCGCGGCGGACTGGGGAGGGGTCACGCTCTACAGTGTATACCTCTCCCCTAATAGGAGGATGGACGATTTCGGGGCCTCCCTCACCACCTTGGAGGCTTCGATACGGCGACTGGCACCGGGCCTCGTCCTGGTCCTGGGGGACTTCAACGCCAAATCCACGGCGTGGGGGTCCCCGATGACGGACGATCGCGGGCGGGCGATCGTGGAGTGGGCGGCGTCACTGGGCCTCTGTGTCCTAAACAGAGGCTCAGTGAACACGTGTGTGCGACAGCAGGGTGGGTCGATAGTGGACTTGTCATTCGCTAGCCCCGCTGTCGCACCACGAGTGAGGAACTGGCGTGTCCTGGAGGAGGCGGAGACCCTGTCGGATCACCGTTACATCCGGATGGAGGTCTCCCCTCTCCGGGACCCCAGCAGGGGTCACAGGGCGGACCGAGCTCCTGCATTTCCGCGGTGGGCTGTGGGGCGGCTGGATAGGGACCTACTGGCGGAGGCGGCCATCGTGAACACGTGGCTGTCCTCACCACCCCCAGCGGACGGAGTGGACGTTGAGGCTGTCCGCATCCGCAGTGCGTTAACGCAGGTCTGCGATGCGGCCATGCCCAGGGTGCGGCGTCTACCTCCGAGGCAGGGGGTCTACTGGTGGTCCCCAAGACTGGCGGACCTTCGTGCGGCGTGCATTAGTGCCCGAAGGTCCTACACCCGCAGTCGGCGGCGTCGCCGCGATGTTGAGCGGGAGGGCCAGCTGTACGAGGCGTACCGCAGTGCGCGTACCGCCTTTCGGCTGGCCATCCGGTCCGCCAAGGACGCGAGTTGGCAGGAGATGCTGGACGGTCTTGACCGTGACCCCTGGGGTCGCCCGTATCGCGCGTCGCTGAATAAGCTTCGCGCGCAGGCCCCCCCCCTCACCGAGACCCTCCAGCCCGACCTCCTTCGTAGAGTGGTCGAGGAGCTGTTCCCGCGGCAGTCGGAGCACACGCCCCCGGTCATGGCTTCGCCAGATCACGACCGGGAGGCCGTCGAGAGTGTTCCGCCCGTGACGGAGTCGGAAGTGGGGGCAGCCGTGGCGAAGATTCGTTCCGCCACCACGGCCCCCGGCCCGGACGGAATCCCAGTCCGGGTGTTGACGTTGCTCCTCGAGCATCTCGAACCTCGCCTCAGGCGACTGTTCAACGCCTGTCTGACGTCTGGACAGTTCCCTGAGTGCTGGAAGGAAGGGAGGTTGGTTCTCCTGCCAAAGCCGGGACGGCCCCCGGATTCGCCGTCGGCCTACAGGCCCATTGTGCTTCTGGACGATGTGGGTAAGCTGCTGGAGCGTGTCCTCGCTGCCCGCATCGTCCAGCACCTGGAAGAGGTGGGGCCCGATCTGTCGGACGCTCAATTTGGGTTTCGAAGGGGGCGTTCGACCATCGGGGCCCTGCTACGCCTGAGGCAGACGGCCGCGGAGGCTGTCGCCGGCAAAGGAGTGCTGTTGGCGGTGTCGTTGGACATCGCCAACGCCTTCAATAGTCTGCCATTCAGCTGCATCAGGGAGGCGCTCCGGTTCCACGGAGTGCCCCTGTACCTCAGGCGGCTGGTGGCACACTATTTGGAGGGGCGCAGTGTTCTCTACGCGAGCCCCGCAGGGGACATTGTGCGGACGCCCATGTCGTGCGGTGTTCCGCAGGGGTCGGTTCTGGGGCCGACTCTGTGGGACATCGGTTACGACTGGGCGTTGAGAGGGAGTCTCCCCCCCGGGCTGAGCGTTATTTGCTATGCTGACGACACGCTCGTCACAGCCCGGGGCAGGACATTCGAAGAGGCGGCGAGCCTGGCCACTCTCGGCACCGAGGAGATGGTCAGGCGGATCGAGGCGCTGGGGCTCAGGGTGGCCCTAAACAAGACGGAGGCTCTACTATTCCATGGGCCCCGTGTGAGGCTGCCCATCGGCGCCTCGTTAGTCGTCAACTCCATCCACATCAGTATCCAGGCCCATATGAGGTACTTGGGTCTGGTGCTCGACGGGCGATGGTGGTTCCGGGAGCATTTTCGTCAAATTGCTCCCCGGCTGGTCGGCGCGGCGTCCGCCCTTTCTCGGCTCATGCCGAACGTGGGCGGACCCAGTTTTCAGGGCCGACGGCTGTATGCGGGGGTGATCCGCTCAATGGCCATGTACGGCGCACCCGTGTGGGCGAGGGCTCTGAACGCCCAACTCAGGGCGGTTCTGTGGAGGCCACAGAGAGTCATGGCGGTCAGAGCCATTCGCGGGTACCGCACGGTGTCGACAGAGGCGGCGTGCCTATTGGCCGGGACACCCCCTTGGGACCTAGAGGCGGAGATGCTCTCCGACCTCTACCGGCGGGTTACCTCAATGCGCGAAGAGGGTGGCTCCCCATCGTTCAACGAGATAGCCACCTGGCGCGAGGACGCCCGCCGAGAAGTCATCGCCCGTTGGGCTACGCGGCTGGAGAGGCCTAGATACGGTGTTATTACCGTTGAGGCCCTCCGGCCCGTACTGATGGAGTGGATGGAGCGGCGGCACGGAGTTCTCTCTTTCCGGTTGGTGCAGGTCTTGTCGGGGCATGGTTGCTTCGGCAAGTACCTGCACACGGTCGTGCGGAGGGAGTGGACTCCGTCCTGCCACCATTGCAGTAGCGACGAGGACACGGCGCAACATACGCTCGAGGTATGTTCGGGCTGGGACGGGCAGCGCCGTGACCTCGTCGCTGTCGTCAGTGCCGACCTGACGCTGCCGGCTGTTGCGCGAGCGATGGTCGACAGCGTCAGGTATTGGGACGCGGTCGCCGCCTTCTGCGAGGCTGTCATCTCGCAGAAGGAGGCGGCGGAACGGGCCCGGGAGGATTCCCGTGACCCGGGCCGCCGCCCGCGGCCAGGGCGGCGCAGGCGCGAGTACCTGCGCCTGATGCCGCCCTAACCGAGGCTTCGGGTGATCGGACCGGGGAATTGTCCGGTCACCCGACGTGAGGCCACCGCGTGAGGACGACGCCTCGACGGCAAAAGCTGTCGGGGCATCGACAGGAGAGGAGCCCAAGAGGGCATACCGCCGAGCGGGCCACCGAAGACAAAGATCGGGTACCGGTGGCCCGCTCGTACGGCGAAGAAGAGGTGCTTGCAGGGTGGGTCAATGGGGTTGCGCGCCGCCTCTTCCGTCACCCCGGACCGATTTGGCGGGGTGAGACGTCCATAGCCCACCGCAAAAAAAAAAAAAAAAAAAAAAAAAAGGCTGTTTATCATATATCTGGATAAATATCTCTAAAGGTTGAACGATATGAATGTGGGAGTCCAGATGGGCGACTCAGTGGTCACTGCTCTGCTCTATGCAGATGATGCAGTCCTGCTAGCGCAGTCAGCGACTGACCTGCAGACCCTAGGCGACACAATGACAGAAGATTGTAAGAAAAGGGGTCTACGCATGAATGTGAGCAAAACCAAAATAATGGTCTTTGAAAGAGATAAAGCCAGAACAGATGTAAGAGTAACAATAGGCAATGATGTACTAGAACAAGTGGATGAATTTGTATATCTTGGTTGTGGATTTAGCCGAGATGGAAGGTACACCACTGATATAGAGCGAAGAGTAAATGCGGGAAATAGAGTGAACGGAGCGTTGGGACAACTTCTCGGTAGCGACCACCTCAGCGTGTAGCAATACATAACGCAGTGCTTGTCCCAACATTACTATATAGAAGCGAGAGTTGGGTATGCAGAAAAGAGCATGAAAGTAAAATGAATGCTGTCGAAATGCGATCTCTATGGAAAATCTGTGGAGTTAGGCTGACCGACCGCATTCGCAACGACGACGTAAGAGAGCGAGTAGGTATGAAAGAGAGTATTAGTGTAAAGATGTGAAAGGGAATGCTCCGATGGTTCGGACATGTGGAAAGAATGCCGAACGATCATCTGGTTAAGAAAATATACAATGCGAAAGTGGAAGGATGTAGGTACTGGGGCAGACTGAGAATCACCTACCTAGACCAGATTGGTCACGTACTGAAGGAAGGTGGAGTCAAGAGTCTCCGAAACCGGTGAGCGTGTATGAAGAGAATTATGAATGTTGAGGTAGCTAGTGAAGTATGCAAGGATAGAGTACCCAACGCATGGGGGAAAAGGCGGCCAAGAACGTCTACACAGTAGCATCAGCTCTGACAAACGGAGTCAGAACGAACAAAAACCAAGCGCTTCACCGGCTAATCATAGATGAAGCGCTCATAAATCACTTCGGCTCCGTAGTCTTATTAATGCGAACTGTCAAGGCCAAAGAACTCCTCCTCATTGGAGATACAAACCAAATCCCATTCATAGATCGGGACAACCTATTCAAAATGAGACATGACAAGCCTCTGACCACACCATCGGCAACACAAGAACTGCTGTGTACGCATCGGTGCCCCATGGACGTAGCATATGCCCTCCAGAACAACTACAATGGCATATACTCGTCAAATAAGATCATAAAATCCCTGAACATATACAAATACACCGACGCCGTCATACCACCCGACCTTCCCGAGACTCTATACCTGTCACACACCCAGGCAGAGAAAGAAAGCTTCAAGGAAAAGGGATACGGCACCGGTGAGGGCTCCGAACTGCGAACCATCCACGAAGCACAGGGACTCGGCGCACCTAACGTCATCATAATTCAGACTAGAGACTCGGTGCAAAAGTTACATAACAGCATACAACACGCCGTGGTCGCCATCTCCAGGCATACCAGATCCTGCACTTACTACACAGACACCCGTGAAGATGCCATCTGGAAACTCATGAGGAAGTCCATAGATCAGGATTCTGGTACTATACTGGAATACGTCAAGAAGATGGCGGTAAAACATAGAGACGAAAGGGTAATGAAAGAGCTTGGTCTACTACTCCATTAAACTAAAGTCAACACAAGCGTGGAGTCAATTACCATCAACCTAGACATAGACTTCCAAAGTCACACAAAATAAAACGTCACAGACATTATTATCATCATCACAACATCACAGAGGACAGAAACATCTACAAATAGAAGGGTTTCACCAACAACAAGACCACCAGCGCCAAGAAGAAACCCTAAAAGACATGTTGTCGCTCAACATCTATGACACATTAATTGCGCTCTTCAAGCTTTATCCAATTGCAATAAAGCCACTTCAAGAACATTAATTTTATAAACAAACCACCATAACAATTAAATTAAATATAAAAAGAGCACGGACAAAAAGTCTGTGGTATAACATACTCATAATAAAAAAAAAAAAAAAAAGGATAGAGTTCTCTGGCACTCTGTTCTATCTGCCTACCCTGCAAGGGATATGGCGTGATGATATGTATGTATGTATGTTAATCACAGTAAAGTGCTGACAATTAATTGAAATAATCTGTGATACTCCAATTGTATAAACATATGGCTGTTAATAGTGAGATTTAACCTTCAGACGTTTATATCTTGACAAGGCCTGGGAGACAGTACAGACACAGACACTAGAACTATAGTGAGTTAGATATACCTAACGTTAGTAGATTTCTCTGATGGAAATTCTTAGTATTCTTTATATTGAACGCTATGCTGTTAGGTTTTCGTGTATACGGTGGTACTTCATTATTTATTATTAGAATAACGCTGTACTTAAATTTTCCTTAAGAATCGTCCCCCTCACTGTCAGTTTAAGGCAGTGAGACTCAATTTCATAATTAAAGTGGTAATAATTTCACGAATGCTGTGTTATATTTGTTCAAGGTAATCTTTCATGGCTTGTATTCTTACTGTTTTCTTTCACTGTTAAAAGAAAATAATAATTAAAAATATGTCTTACACAAAAACTCGAAGCATTAATGTTTTGCGACGTGATTTCGATCTTAAAAACTTTGAAATCCCTCGCATTTTATGTTACGCAACTATGCTATTCAGGATAATGTAGCTTAACTATCGCTTATATGATTTAATACCGCGATATTATAATCTTTGTTGTGAAATCTATGCAGCTCGCGCTAATTATCAGAGATGTTTAAGCTTGAATGCACACGGTTAGAATGCGGCTATATGGCTTGTTACCTGTGAATGGTTGCCGCCTATTCAATGTATCTCCAATTACTGCCAAAGAAATAATATCTCGAATTTTAGCACTGCACGGATGGCAAAGTGGTTAAAATACCGACCGTCCTTGCCAGTGCCATGAATTCGATTCCCACGCAGGACGTAACTTTGTGCAGTGCACAGTATTATTCTGAGTCTGGTTGTAATTTGTTTGCGTTAATTGCATATTTGTAAAGTCCGCAAGCAAAACAAAGATTATTTCCTTAGTGCAAGGTGGTGAAAAAAAAATCAAAATATAGGTTTTTTAAGTCAATCCCAGGATTTTAAATATTTCATTCTTGCCCGTTCTGTGTTCAACTAGTAGTTAGAGCCGGGGTCGTATAGATAACGATGTGTTAGTAAATTTGAAGCACGAAATGTAGGTAAATCATTGATTATAATTCATCAGTTTCATAAGCTCTATAATTATATACTTTGGGTCATTATGATAATAATCAATAAAAAAAACAATTAAAAGCGTAAACTCTATTCAATACGATTTTATCCTGACATATGGACAATACAGTATACATTCTATAGCCTGCCGCAAAAAAAAAGTATGCAGCCTATGCACTGGCCCCTGTCTTCATCTTCGTAAACTTTGAGAAACTACTACTTTTGATTATTGGTGTGCGGTAGTTGTTTCAAATTAAGAATAGATGACATTTGTTTTGTGATGAACTTTTACTGGTTGAATTTTCAGAAATACTATAATGCCAACAATCATGTTTTGAATAGTTTATTTGTTCTCGCTCCCACTCTTTTGGTTACCCTTTTCTTTAAATATGCCTTTAATATGTGCCTTTTAACTTTGTGATATTTGTAATGATAAATACTGAATTTCACCCGGTCAAAATCGTACATTGGCCAGGTTTACCTCGAACGGTTTTGCCCAAGACACTATTTAAATAAAACATTGTTCACTATTATGTATGAAAGGCAAAATGCCTCTAATAAATACACATGTTCACGGTTTTGTACAGGTTTCTTCTATCTATTCAAATGAATATTAGCAGCTTTTTTACAGGATGTGCTTTGATCCTGGTCTGGAGGGTGGCGTGTTAAGGTCGGAGCAAATAGAGCGAGTCACCGGTATTTTTTTTTGCGGCGGGCTATGGAACGTGCCGCCCCGCTAATCACCGGTACCAATTTCTTGACTTCAGTGCACCACCCGATGGCTTAGCCATTTGGGTACCTACTTCCGTCTTCCTCACACGGTCAGTCAGCCCGTAGGTAGCAGGTTAGTCTGATCACCCACAGTTACGGCTAGGATCTGACGCGCGTACATGCGCTGATATTGGAACAGGTCAGCGCGGAGGTTCTTCTCCTTGATCTGCTCCGTCGTCTCCATCCATGGGACAGCTACCTTCGCAAAAGGCAATGACCACGTCCCAGTTCCTGATGCTGTTAACCATTAGTCTAACAATGGCCGGCAGTGACAAGTCGGCACCGATGTATGCAAGATATACTTTTTTTTATTGCTCTGGGTGGCAAACGAGCAAGCAGCACGTTTGATGGTTAGTGTTACTGCCGCCCATGGACCTTTGCAATACCAGGGGTACAGCTAGGTCGCTACCAACCAAAAAAAATCTCAAATCCACCCAGAAAGTTGGGTTTCTGGCTCTCTCGCTCACCGAACAAAGCACAGCAGCACACTGCCACTGCTCAGGCGTCGATTTTCTGTGAGTGTGGTACTACCCCGCACGGACCGGCCCGCGGCTGTAGACAGAAAACTGTCAATAGTATGGTCTGCCACTATTAAATATACCGAGAATTAACGGCATTACTATGGTTAGGTTATCTAGACCTCGAGCGTATGCTGCGCTGTGTCTTCACTACAATCACAATGGTGACAATAAAATTTTGAATAAAAGTGTGCAAAAAAGGATGGATTGCAATTCAAAATGGATATTATTTAAACAGTTGTATTGCCGGCAATACTCACGCATTAGAGTCGATTATGTTGACCCGGGTTTCGAGCATGTCCGATGCTCATTATCAGGGCGAGTGCACAGCTGCGTCTGCGAGCCCTCTACGCGCACTGCGGCTAGCGTAACGTGCAGCACGCCGCGACACAGCTTCGGGCGGCGGGGGGGTACTGCTTGCTTCTTGAGTGTCTTCAGCGGAATCGTCCGATGACTCCCGAGCGTTACCGAGGGCATTTGATGGTCTCAAAGCAAACTCACTCCGCGTGCCATCACCCTGACATACCACGCTGACCACGTCGCTCTCCATCCCAGACAAAACCTTGTGTGTCGAGGTAGTATTGAGTGCCGGTATCCATGCTGAAGGGAGCGTCCACCCACAGCACTCGCTCTGATGATGAGCATCGGACATGCTCGAAACCCGGGTCGACATAATCGACTCTAACGCGTGAGTATTGCCGAAAATACAACTGTTTAATATGTGTCAAACTCACGATAATAATTTTAATACTAAAATGGACATTATTTATTCAAATATCAATTAGCAAAGATACATATTATATGTATATACTTGCACACGAGAATCATCATTATCATCATCATCAGTCTACCAGAGGTCCCCTCCGTATGCCATAATCGCCTCAATTGATTGCCCAATCGTTGTTGCAAATTTAAGTTGCCCAGAAAAGTGCTACTGGCCAATCTTCTGATGTATATTTATTCTTATTTATTCTTCATATTTCCTTGTTAAATTTATTATAATTTTTATAATGTTATTATGTATTCTTTCAATTTTTTTTTATCTTTTATTGTAACTGCTAATAAATTATCGCAACTAATTTAGGTCCCTGTTCAAGTCAGGGGTAATTTAGACTAAGTTCATAATGACTTAGAACAATAAAAAAAAATCTTCTGATGTTCCCTTGGTTGATTTTTACGACTCCCTGAGAAAACAGTAGTGATGATATATTGTATTCTTAACCTGTCCACCATACGGCATAAGAGAATATGTTATATATGTATCGCAAGCATTTATGAGTACATTTTAATAAATTTTATTTCAATAGAACCCGACCATCTATGTTAGAATTACGTGTGTCATACCGTAAGCTTTGCCAACTGAGCAACCCTCTCTCTCCTTTATCATTTTATGGGAAAATGTTCTGAAAAATTCTCTTGTCATTTATGCTAGCGCCTATGAGAGATTTTTGATGTGTGCAATTGTATAGAGCTGTTGAAATGAATTAGCATTCGCTATGCTCTTCTGATATTTATATTAGCCAATTTTATTTATAAAGTTATAAAAGTATTACTATGTTTTTTACTTGTTTCAATAGTATTGTTTTTACATTTTTTGTCCCACATAAAATATCTTAAATTAAAATACAGTCTACTTTTTCACACTCCAAAATTGGCTGGTTCTGTACGAATGTAATAAATAAAATATATATATTCACAAAAGAAAATTGTACATATATCACACGGCCCAAATTACAAGTACCACCAGTACTTTGATAAAATTTAAAACACGACTGTTTATTTTTCGATCCGTATTACCTACTTCACGGTGGAATGGAATTTGAAATAATATTACATACTACACATTAGTAAGGGTATATTTAGATCAGTTTTTATTTCGATTATTAATGCTCTAGTGTCCTTCTATATCTATGTCTTTTGTTACCCGTGGCGAAGAAAAGGTTGATGATATGAGTAGGTATATTTTATTCTTAATAGATTTGACTGCACTGCAGGTATATTTTATTCTTAATAGATTTTATTCTTAATAGATTTGGCTTAGTGATATATACCGACCGTCCGTTCCAGTGCCGTGGGTACGATTCCTATGCAGGATGATACTTTATGCGATCCACAAACTGTTGTTCTGAGTCTAGGTTTTATTTTTTTTAAGCCTCCGAAAATCAAAATTGGGTACCGGTGGCCCGCTCGCACGGCGAAGAGAGGTGCTTGCAGGGTGGGTCTATGGAGTTGCGCGCCGCCTCATCCGTCACACCGGACCAATTTGGCGCGGCGGGACCACCTCCATAGTCCACCGCAAGAAAAAAAAAAGGGGTTTTAAAAAATAACTTAATATAAAATAAATAACACAGAAAATAAAATTGATTAATATTTAATTGAGAAAATCAGATAATGCTCTCACTAGAAGAGTGAGTAGTAGTAGTTTTCTCCTGGGAAAGGAACGAACTCACTGCGATCGCAAACACCTCCCTGTCAAGTGTAGCGATTACGGCACTATATCCTTTTTTAAGGAAGAGGCCTACGTCCAGCAATAAACGGCAAAAGGCTGTAAGATGATAAATATTTTTTTTTCAGAAATATTAAACTTCATATAAATCTTGCCAATTATAGCAATTGAACTAATATTGTGATGTGAAATAACAGATAGCTATAATAGAAACAATATGTAGGTAGATATATATTTCACAAAGAATGTTCTAAATTACTACTTACTTATCCCAAGTAATTTGGTTTCTAGTTCGGAATAGATGTTTCAACAAGAACGAAGCTCTTTCTGAAATTAGAACGTACCTAAAACCTTTGTTCAAACATTTTATCACACTAAAGTTGTAACAAATCTTTCCTGCTGCCTCTCTTGTGAGCTCTTGTATGTCGTTGTCCCGAGTGTATTAACATACCCACAATTTATGTTTCATGGGAGTCACCTATGAACATTTTATGGCGTTTTTTAACTACACGTACTACGAGAACGAAAATATCAATAAAGATTTTCTCTGTTTTTTTTTTAATCTCATGACTTAATAACACAACGTAAAAATGTTATTAAGCAAAATATTTCTCTAATATAATTTTATATGACCTTTAAAATTTACCTTTGTGGCTGTTATGTAATGTCTGATTTACCAAAGCATAAAACCAGTTACTTTTGCCATTTCGATTAACATGCTTATAAAGATATATTTCTCATTTGCTACCTACTAACCTACATATACCAAATTATGTTTTATATATGTTATTAATGTGGTGATAATCCATGAATAATATATATCATCTTTATTTCTACGGGGAACATAACATAAGAATAACGGATGTAAGCAGGTAGCGCTAATGTAGTAGAATATTGTATATCTATGTACCTACGCTGTGTGGTGACAGCTACGAATATTATCAACACTACTCTGTACCCCTATCGCAACGTAGATACTTACTACGGATTTTACGAATATCCTATCTAAATGTTTATTAATCTATCGTGACAGGAGTTTTAGCGGGAAAGGAAAAATGTCATGTGGTGCTCTTGTATAATATTTAATATCTTTGTGTTTTAACGTATTATATTAAGTAATTTTAATGACATTTTACGTAATTTGATACGCAGGAAGTACTGAGGTGTTGTGAATATGATATAACAGTGCCTTAGATACGTTTTCGTTTTCCATCAAAATTCCCAAAAGATACCTTTAACAGTGTGGCCATGTCTTCTTCTTCTTATATATTGGCAATCAGCTACATATACGAGCTATTGGTGCCAGTGTCAAGTTATAAATATTTTCATGTTTTTAGTCTTTCAAGTTAGTCATTGTCTAAGTCAAATTGTCACCATTAACAGTGCAATGGCCACACTGTTAATGGTATCTTGTGGGAATTTTGATGAAAAACGAAAACGTTGTAAAGCACTTTTATATGATATTCACTACATTCTAGTAGTTCCGCCGCTTTATATTACATAAAATGGCATTAAAATTATCTAATATAACACATTAAAACACTAAGATATCGAATATAATACAAGAGCACTACATGACGTTTTCAAATTCCTGTCAAAAGTTTTGCAGTGTGTCATTGTTGAAAGTGACGATTTGACTTACCTACTGACGGACGCTGAATAAATGAAGTTAATTTGTAAACAAACATTTGGCTTAAAAGTCTTAGTATCAAGCCATAAACTCAAAAAAAAAACTCATGACTAATGAAAATAAATATGTCAAACATGAGAATGTTTACATAATATGAGATATAAGATGTCATTAGTTTTATGTTGGCATTTTTTCATGGTACCTACTACGAATCCCGTCACGTTAAATAACCGGGAATCACAATACACAGTAATCTGTGTGTGATAGGTTCATTGACTAGTACTAATATATTTCCCGGCCTTAAAAAAAATAAAAAGAAATCATTAAGTATTTTCAATTACATTAATTGAATTTAAAAAACAATACATCAATTCGAAACGGGACTTCTCGGTGGTTCTTCTTTATTTTCTCAGTTCATAAAGAGCTAAGAAAATGAAGATGAAAATAGGTTTGGTAGCTACCTAAAATAAAGAAATATGTATTTATATTCAAACACTGTTTAATAAAATGTAATATTATCCTAAAATGTATGTTTAATCGTTAACTAAGATTACTTTAGAAAAACCCGAAATAATTAAGGTGGCAACATCAGGGGGTAGTCGATAGGACATACAATACTCTCTGAGAGGAGAGTTAATAAGATGGCGTTCGTAATAATAAGGCTCATCTTGCGAATTACAAATAGGTTTTATCTCGGCGCGCAGACGACGCACGCTGGGATGGACAAAAGCTATAGTTTAATTAATCCGCTTCGACGCATTCACTGAAGCAAATCTAATTTAAAGATTTTTGGAGAGTACACATTATTTTAAGCTTAATTTTTGGAACTTTAACATTGTTATTACTAATAAAATAGCGGGTTGTAGTGCGTGCACTAAACATTTAGTTGTTTATAGAAAATAAACGTTCCTAATGGTAAAGTTATTTTTAACGTTTCCTTTCAAGTCCGTGAACGCTTACTGTATAGTTACTAGAATTTAAAGTCTCCTTTTATTTCATAAAACCTGAAGAAAACGCAAATTTTATCTATTCGACAGATAATTTCATGGGTACTCACTATTCCTTGACATAGAAAATTGATGATGTAATGATTCGTTGATTAAGAAAAACCAATATATATTCGTATACATATAATAATAGGCCAAATGTAATTTGAAATAGAATAAAATGAAGTAATTTGAAATTGTAGCTTATTAATTATTAAAAAAAGAGACGTACATATGTATATACGCATTGAATATCATTAGCGAAATTTGTGAATTGATAGAATTTGTAATGCAAAACAATTGAAGTTTGATTCTTGGGGGACGGCTAGCAATATTTATTATACCTACAACTACCCATACGTGGGCAGTTGTTACATATTACCTCATAAATGTTGTAACACTAATTACGTACTAATAAAACTCCAAATACATTTCACCTTTTCCTTATTTACGTAATACTACTAAAGCTTTGCGTTGGTTTTTCATTTTACAGCCTACGAAATGGAGATCATAGTATCGAAGAGGTGGTATGGAAGCATCGTAAATTTGAAGTGCCGAATTTCACGTCTGACTGGGTTCGTTGTGGCGAGTAATGTCTGGCTACTAGGTACTTACCTAACCACACTTACGACGTTATACTGACGACTTTTCTAATAACATTTGGTAAAAAGAAAGGCTATAGGTATCTCGAGTGAACAAAAGGAATGTAACATAAATATATTTTGGATATATACGTAGATATCTAGGACTATTTATTTTATTACTACTATTTATTAAAATACAACATTTTACAATATCTGTCATTAGAAAAAAATGGATTATTTTATAAATTGTAGCTGTAATATTTAATATGAACTCAAATTAAAAACAAACGTTAAAATAAGACTAACGACATGTACCTACTATATTCAAGAGACAGTACCTAATTATTAAAATATTTCTTTTTAATTAAAAAATAATATTTAAATATTTTTTCAGTCTCAGTGCTATCAAAGAAAAAGATACTTTCATTTATGATTTTTTAATCAAGTACAACATACGTATTTTAAAACAATATTAATTAATTAGCTTTAATAAAAAAACTCGCAATCTATATGATTATTTTGGCAAGGTTTTACACGTTTAATACTTATGTTTATACCTTTTGACCGACAATAGACTAAAAGCAAACAAAGAACTTGAGTATAAACAACCCCAACCCAAAGAACTACCTAAATATTTCTCTTTATTTACATTCGGAAATTAGAACAATGGATCGTGGTTTCAGTTATTTCAATATTGTTTCTTTGGCAAAGCACCCTTGCTACAAAGAATTTTAAAAATGAGTCGTTAAAGAGGATAAATATTTTGTGATTTATATTTTTTCTTGTCACACACCTCTGAAAAATCACTTTCCTATTTGTGAAGTGGTTTGAAAGCGAAAGGATCTCTAGACAGGGCTTCAGACAATTACGGCCCTGTTGCTCCTCCCAAGGTGCCTCGGAGGCGTTGTCTATGCAAGTCATCATTGTTTTTAAATGTGGTGACGGCGGATTGTCAATAAATAAAAAAACATTCAGAGATGTAGAGTCAAGTCTTCCCTTTTACAGTTCTACACTTGAAACCTATTGTCGAGCATTTCTTGTGAAAATCTCTGTGAGAAACCTCTGCAGAAAATTTCAACATTTCTTGCATACAAGAATGCAAGATTTAAACCCGACCTGGGTTTAGTTTAGTTTTAGTTCGCAGATTCTCTATCCCGATCGACCATTAAAGCAATCAATTTTGTGATTCCTCGATTTAATATTTCTTTTTACGATAAACCAGTCTTGTTTACTGCATCAATTCTAAGCAAACGTTATTCCGCTTGGGGCAGCATTCGCCCGTGAAATTCTGCGGGTTATATTCGATGGGTCACTGATAAATTCGGCGATCATATCTTTCAATTTTATTGACCGTTAGATTCGATATTACCCAAGGAATTGACGTCAAGGATACTACTAGCATTTTAGTACTGTTATTTTAGTTGACATGATATTATTCAATAGCTATTTGCCGGTCGTTTAACCCGTGATGTTGTAATCTGATTTATAGCTTAATAGAATGAAAGTATCTTAGATGATTTCAATCAAGTTTGGGCTTTACGGGTGGTTATTGATAAATTTTATGTATTTTTGAGATAACAAATAACGATCAGAGTATCATGTGGCTTATTTGTGAACGTAAAAGAGCTATGATATATACAACTGTAGTTTGTCTTATATAACGGAGTTTTGGCGGGAATATGGAAATGTTATGTTGCGCTCTTGAATAATTGTAATGTTTCTCTTTACATACGCTAGCCTCTTAATTTCACATACCACGTATTGAAGTTGACTAGCTCTGCTGTAAATTATCTTAATATATATAAATTACGCGTCACGTTGTTTGTCCGCGATGGACTCTTAGAGTACTTAATCAATTTTAATCAAATTTGCACAGCATGTGTAGTTTGATCCAACTTAAAAGATAGGATTAGCTTCCATCTAAATTTATAGTCGCAATATTATTTTATTGCCAATTATTTATCTATTATTTGACAGTCATAATTATCTGTTATCTCCAAACAATTCTAACAGATGGCGGTATGTTAAACTTACAAACGTTTCATATAAGCTACATTTTATTAGCATAACCACCATGTGTTATGTGTTACTGAGGCTACCTTAGTCAGAGCAACGCGTGGCCGGATCTGCTAGTAGTTTATAATTATTGCTTTTAATTTCAATACTTTTTTGGTTTGATCTTCATTGACGTCTTCTTCAAATAAGTGATAATAGAATATGAAATCGTGATAGCAATAATATTATGAAAAAGTCATTATTTTCGTCGTGGTTTTATCCTTGTTTGGTGTACCACAATGAGCATAAAGTCCTTCGCACGATTTGAAGACTTCTTTCGGTGTCCTCGAAACTTAACTTTTTGTGCGGCCAAAGATTTAAGTAGTTCAAACATTGAACAAATATGTTTTTATACTTCATGCTTCTATAACAATCGTGATAATGAAATGCAGTATTTTTTTTTATAGACACCACTCCGCACTAGGGAAATAATCCTTGTATTGCGGGACACTTCACAAACATATAATTAACGCAGAAAAATTACACATAGACTCTGGACAACACTTTATGGTTCGCACAAAATATTGTCCTGAGTGGGAATCGAGGCACTGGCACGCCAGGTCGGTATCTTAACCATTATGCCATCTGTGCAGTCGAATGAAATTACAAAAATGTAGTATCATGCTGGTTTTTATTATCTAATTTAATGGAATTTATCAATCGACTTTTTACAAGCTTAAGGAGAAATTATTTCAACAAGTTAAAATTGTTCTGATTGGGTATCGAATCTACGACACGTGGTGTGAGAGTTCACTCTTGGTCACTCCTGTACAGTCATCTGTGCAATTACATACGCTACGCTTGGGTAATATATTCGAAATACTGGCCATTTGATTGGCTCTTCAATTGTCTTCAAGCCTTGCATGATATAGCACATAATTAAGTTATTTTATTTCATAAGAATGTGAAGAGAGTGTTGGAATCATGGAGAGTTCTTATTTTACTCTATGGTTAAGCGATTTTATCACTTTTGCCCTATACATCCTATAAAAAATCAGCATTGACATACAACGCGGCGATGTTGCCAACTTTCTAGTATAATACTGCCAAACAGCGATGCGGTGGAATATTATTGGTGGATACTTAAATTTTAAATACTATTAAGAAAATATAGATTACCGATTCTGTATGTAGTTCTGTACATAACTTTATTTAATTTCATTATTATCATTGTAAACAACGTAATATTCTTATTAACACATTTATTTTAAGCACTTATTATCAAACATTTATAACATATAAATGGACATTTATGTTAGTTCTGATGATTAAACGAGTATTACACATAGACATGTTATAGTTGTATCAAAAAGGCGGGACAAAATTTAATAATTAATATTGTACCGTGTTGATGGAAAGATCTGTAATAACAATGACTTTTTGGACGTGAGACATCTTAGGTCACCGAAGACAAAGATCGGGTACCGGTGGCCCGCTCGCACGGCGAAAAGAGGTGTTTGCAGGGTGGGTCCATGGGGTTGCGCGCCGCCTCTTTTGTTACCCCGGATGGATTTGTCAGGGCGCGACCACATCCATGGTCCACCCTGCGGAAAAAAAAATGAAAACCCTCCCGTGACGATGAACACTGAAGTGTTCGAACGTTGGAAGAAAAAAACAAATACAAACGTGATGAAATTTGGAAAAAAATCTAGTTTCATTTCATAATTTGATGTAATCTTACAAATAGTATACTTGTCCTTGTATCAAACAAGGTCTTGTATGGACCTAAATATTATATATTTAGTCTAGTATAGCAATTTTTAAATGTCTCTCATTAACCGTTAAAGATTAAAAATCATATTTAAATTTCTACTTCATTTTAACTCGTTACTTATAGATTTCAATGAAACTACGTTCGTATGGTGACCGCGTAAAAGTCGATTGTAAAGGGAACTTTTAAAGAGGATACAAAGTATTTGCGTGGCCGTTACGATTCCTTACTAAGACCCACATCAAAGAATTAAGGGCGGTCAGGCGTACGCCTCGTTTTAAACCATCACAATATGAATATAAAAATGAAATCACGTAATTTTAAATATAGATTCTAAATATAAAGTCATTAGACAACATTATATTTAATATAAGGTTTTGACAATAGACGAGCACATTTATTTTTGGTTGGACTTAGGACATTAGCTTCAGATGGCTATTATAACGAATAGTTAGACAATGATTACATAATAATGTTTTAGATTTTTATAAAAATAATCCTTTGAAATACCTCTGCTTACGACTATTACTATTATCAAATAGTCGTTTATGTTTGACCTAAGATAAAAGCATAATGACCTAATCCATTCTTTTCGTCACGTTTTGTGAGCTGCTCTTATGAGTTTTCCAAGAGTTAGACTGCACATTCTTGTGGTGATTGTTCAGCTGGTTATTACAAATCCCTCAGCAAAGCAATGGGTGGTAACTTATTGTATTCTAAACCCGTTACTGCATGAGAATACGACTTTATCGTAGTAACTAAAAACATTATTATTCCTTGTAATCTCATTTTAAACCGAGACTTGAAATACAGTTTAATTACACATCTTGTCCTCAATCGAAATCTATTGTAGTTAGCCCGAAACACATTAGCATCGTAATTACGGTATATCGCCAGTTAGATAAAATCAGAGAGTACCATTACAAGTGCCTAATGGTGCCAGTGTACGGGTAATGTTGACGCCCGATATCAATGTTACACAGCCGATAAGATGACATTACGGAGTACTACCAACCTAAAAAAAAGTATTGAGGGTTGTTTGAATTGTAATTGGTGTATTATGTTGCCAATTGATTTTTATTTACTAAATGGTTTAATTATGTTATTATCAACTTAGGTATTCAATTATATAACATAATGAAATAGGTAGATATATTATACAGATATTATTTATACATATTATAAAATAATTGTGATAAATTAAAAAAAAATCCAAATGAATTTTCGTATAGTGTTTCATGAGGACGGTTTGTGTATGTAATTACCTAATGATTTATGTAAATTTGACTAACGATATACTTTACGTAAATTGAAAAAAAGTGCCATCTCAGAACAATATCGAATACATAAGGGATTAATCCTTATAAACGCTAGCTGTGTGGTAGCTACTACGAATCCAACCAACCCTTACTTTGCTCGTGGATGTCGTAAAAGACGACTAAGAGCCTTATAACGACCTGGGCCAACTCCATTTAATGTCGTTTAGTCAATAATTACATTCCCAAGGAGGATTGACGTCTGGCAGGCGTCCGGTCATATTATTGCCAATAACTTTTACAGTACATACCATGAAAGAAGAGTACATATTGTATCGACGCCAAGTAATTGGGATAAGAGTAGGAGAATGATGGTGATGATCTTTATAAACGCTTAAGCAAAAACTCCACGTTAATGTACTCGTATAAATACACAAGTCCTATAAAAGCTAAACCGGCAATCTAAACTTTGAATGAATTAAATAAATTCATACATAACAAATGATTGGTGGTATTTAATAGTGTCATCTCAATTCATATATGTCTCACTGTTGGGCTCAAGCCTCCTCAAAATTGACCTACTATACCACGCTGGTCAGGCGTGTTGGTATAGGGTTTTGTTTCAAATTTTCCTTCTCTTGCATAGATGTCTTTTGCGTTTTATATCCCTTAGTCGTCTCTTACGATCACTCACGGGTAAGATAGGGGGTGGTGAATTGTATTCTTACTCCGTCACCACACGGATAATTAATTTAATAGTGTATTATCTATGTATAGAACTGTTATTTTAACTGGATTTTTGACTTCCACAGACAAGAGTTTGACACCAAAGAGAAAATACATTGTAGTAATTTTAAATTTCTTAAGTGATTTTTTTTTTGGCGGTGGGCTATGGAGAGATCACTCCTCGTTAAATCCATCCGGGGCGACAGAAGAGGCGGCGCGCAACCCCATAGACCCGCGCTACATGTATGTATCTCTCTTTCGTCATGCGAATAGGCCACCGGAACCTGATCTTTATCTTCGATGAAGTGACCCTAATAATAATCTAATTTTTGACAGTTTGTCGGTTTGACTCTATACGATCCATTTGATGTATGACCTTTTTTTGTGTAAATGGATCCTACAAAAAGTTCATTGTGGAAATAATGAATATAAAAAAAAAAACAATTTGTGTATTAGCACAAACTATGTTGTTGTTCTATGTAGGAATCGAACCCCCAGTACACGGTACAATACGGCAGGTCGGTATCTTGATCACTATGCCATCTATACAGTGAAATTATACCCGAGGCTTTGCTCGCTTCCATCGGAAAGTTGTTCAGAAATTGTTTTACTATCTCGTGGGATGAAGGTATGACTAGCACCCTTGTCCTTTTCTGTAAACGTATCAAAGTGAGGGTAAAATTTTATGATGATGGGCCAAGTTATGAAAGCATAACAACCAAACAAACTCACATCCACATTTATATGAGTAGTTTGGATAATCATAAACTAGAGCAGTGAAACACACCCGGGATTAATGGGAAATTTATTTCATATTATAACTTTACGTAATAATTTGACATCATCAAAATTCCCATTTGATTTATAATTCAGACATCTTCAAAGCAATACTGAATATTGGATACCCTTTTTGAAATTAAGTGAACTGCATTTATAATAATTATATTGTCAGTGGACATTAAATAGGATGTAGTTTTAAGTATAGATACGTCTCCATATATAAAAATGTATATTGCGTTTTATTTTTAAATTTTAAAAAAGGAACAGGTTAACAATTCAATTGTATCTTTTGTTTATGTGTGTTACTTCAGAACTTTTACTCTGTGAACCGATTTGATGATTCTTTTTTTTTTTCGTGTTTTGGCGGGAAAGGAATAGTGTCATGCGGTGCTCTTGTTTAATATTCAATATCTTAGTGTTTTAACGTATTATATTAAGCAATTTTGATGGCATTTTATGTAATCTGATGCGCAGGAAGTACTGAGGTGTAGTGAATATGATATATCAGTGCCTTACATACGTTTTCGTTTTCCTCTAACATTCCCAAAAGATACCTTCAACAGTGTGGCCATAGCACTGTTGAAAGTGATGATTTGACTTACTGACGGCCGATGACTTTGAAATTAATCTATAAACAAAGATTTGGCTTAAAGGTTTTAGTAACCAAACCATAAACTCCAAGAAAAACAATGTTTTTTCTTCAAGATTTGACTAGTGATTTTTGATCAAGATTCGACTAGTAGTTTTTGAGTTATCTTCTATAATACATATTTGCTTGACTTGAATTACATTATTTTGAAACTGAGTTTTACCGTACCAGGGGTATAGTTAGGACGCTGCCAACTAATGAAAACCCCAAATCTACCCAGAAAGTTAGAATGACGGCACTCCCGCTCACCGAATAAAGTACAGCACTACATTACTATCGCTCAGACGTTGATTTTCTGCGTGAGTCTATTCCGGACCGGCCCGCTGCTTTAGACAGAAAACTATCAACATGGTAGTCCTACCACTAATATTGTTTGTATGTTTACTACGTTATGTTTTTACTATTTCATATTTTACTTATATCTGTAATCATATAGCTTACATTTTTTTTAAGCTATTCCTCAGAATTTTTGTCCGTGCTCTTATTATGTTTAAAATTAATTGTCATGGTGGTTTGTTTACAAAAAAAAATCGAAGTGGCTTTATTACAGTTGGTTAAAGCTTTAAGAGCGCAATTCATGTGTCATAGATGTCATGTCTTTTTGGGGTTTCTTCTTGTCGCTGGTGGTCTTGTTATTAGTGAAACCTTTCTACTTCTAGATGTTGTTGTACTCTGTGATGTTATGATGATAATGGTGTGATTGGTTTCTTGTGTTGTCTTCTCCTGCTTTCTCTGAGTTTGTGGTGGGTTTAATTTGGATGTCTATTAGCTTGGTGGTGATTAACTCCATGCTTTAAAGTTTTGGTCCACAGACTTTTGTCTGTGCCTTTTATGTTTTGTATTTTAATTATTATATCGATGTTATATAATTCAAGGTTTCTTGCAGAAGAAGGTTAACGCCATGCTTGTGTTGACTTCGGTTTATTGGGATAATAGAACAACTAGCTTACATATTATTTGCCCCTTTTACTTTTATACAAACGATTTACGCTATATTTCAGCATCCATAGTCAAGATAAGATTAATACGATCGGTTAAGTATTTAATGTCCAACATGTGTTCGTTATTACTAAAGTTTTTATCTTCTTTCTTCAGATTTCGTTATTATTAACCAGTTGCGGTTGCTTTACATATAAATTAAGTTTTTTTGGGGTTAGCGTGCTCCACATGTAAAAATCATATCTTTTCCTTATTTATTATCAGTTCATCATCATCATCATCATCATCATCACAGCACATATAACCCCCACTGTTGGGCTCGGGCCTCCTCCGTAATGAGAGGGCGATTAACTTACTATACCATGCTGGTCAGACGTGTTGGTATAGGGTTTTGTTGCGAGTTTTCCTTCTCTTGCATAGATGTTATGGGCGTTTTATATCCCTTATTCGTCTCGTACGATCACCCACGGGTAAGATAGGGTGGATTAATTGTATTCTTACTCCATCACCACACGAATAATCAGTTAGAAAATTAAAATAACTTTTTAAATAATATGATAAATATATTTATAAAGAAAATTACTAATATTTGGAAAATATTTTCATATCTTTATATATAAATATATATGCCTATTATTATTAGTTGCGATGAAATCCGTAAGTGGCTTCTAAAGTGATATTTGTTAAAACACCCTCTAGCGGGGGACTTTTCAAATATAAAGTATCTACACAAAAACTAACAATATCTAAATAAATATAATTAATGAATACAAAACAAGAATCAAATAGGATCACACAAATATTTACGAAGCCACTAAATTTACATAATCCCTAGACTAAAAACAAAAAAACACAGGTGTGTATTGTTTTCAAAAAATAAAGACGATGCAATTTAGCTAGTGTTTACGTTTCGCCGACACGTCTAGTGAAAGCCCCCGATGAAAGTTTCATCGTATCTGTGAACTGCAGGCGCTAAAATAAAATTGGTAGGAGCTTGTGTGTGGTTTTGGTAATATTTGTTATCTAACGGTATGTGTTTGAGATACAATGTAGTGTATTCAGTATTTAAGAAAATGATATACTGAGTAATACAGGAAATGCTATGCAATACTTTTTTAAAGTATTTAATTTTTCATAACATTTTAATGGACAGATATCAGTTAAATTTTCTCTATTGGATCATAAGCTTAGTGACGATGGCGTAGTGGATATATGGAACTTCTGTGCCAGTGCCGTGTTTTCAATTCCTATGCAGGCCAATATTTTGTGCGATCCACAAAGTGTTGTTTTGAGTCTGGGTGTATTTTGCCTGCGTTAATTATCAAATCAAATCATTTATTATACATACGTAAGGCCAATTATATATTATCAATTTTACATCATGTATTGAAATTAATATAAATGAATCTACCACTGCATCGAAAAGCGTCCACAAACTGAGAATGATATGTTTGTAAAGTCCCTCGCAATACAAGAATTATTTCTTTAGTGTAGGATGGTGTTTAAAACAAAAATAATACAATTAGATTCGTAAATTTTAGTTCCTAGTGTTAGGCTTAAATTTTAGGTCCGTGAGCGCTTAATATACTCAAATATGAAAACAAAAAAGAAATATTGTGTTTTTGAATAATCAACCTTAAAAATAGGTCGAGTGTGCAAGAACTAGTCCATTAACGTACAAATTTATATGTTTTATATCACAGTGAGATTTCTGTTATTTCAATACGGATAGGTCACACTTACTTATTTCATAGTTCACTCAAATTTTCGCCACGTTCAATTCATCACCCCTTATCTTGTTTATAATTGTCGTGAAAGATGACTAAGGAATATAATATGTTATACATATTATATCTGTGCAAGAGAAGAAAACTCGAAATAAAATTTCATATCAACCCGTTTGACCACCGTAGTTAGGGGGAAAATTGATCCACAGTAGGTTCTATTGTGGAGGGGACTCGGGCCCATTAGTTGGACATTTATAAGCTGTGATGATTATGAAAAGGTAATGAATATAACCCGTTTTACCCGTGTGGCGACGGGAATAGAATACAAAGGTCGTCACCCCTTACTTGCCCGTGGGAGTCGTAAAAATCGGCTAAGGGTCTCACCGGGAGATTGGGCAGCGGCTATCTCCCGGGAAACTTAATAACATCTACCGCGATCGCCAATCCGCTCGCCAAGCGTGGCGATTATGGCATTATTACCCCCCCCCAAAATAAATATGGATGCAAAAATAGTCACGGCCCCCAGTCATGGCAGTTCCGCTGTTCCACGGGCTCATTTTGGTAGCGGGCCTGTTGGTGGCGGGGCAGGGGGTGCTAGGAATCTCCGGCCGCGATCTGGCTACCAAAAAAATCGACCCTTGGCCCTGGTAACACACAACGTTCGGACGCTTATGACCGACGAGAGGGTCCTCGAACTGGAAGAGGAATTGAGCAAAATCCGATGGGACATTGTAGGATTATCAGAAGTGCGAAGAGAGGGGGAGGGCATGATAATCCTCCGGTCTGGAAATTTGCTCTTCTACCGGGAGGGAGATCACCCATCCCAAGGCGGTGTAGGGTTTATCGTTCGTAAGTCTCTCGTAGAGAACGTGGAGAGGATCGAAAGTGTGTCAACAAGGGTAGCGTACCTTATACTCAGAATTACCAAACGGTATTCGTTGAAGGTCATACAGGTTTACGCACCGACTTCGACATACTCCGACGACGTAGTGGAGGCCTTATACGAGGATATCTCGAAAGCCATCCATACGTCTAAAACCCACTTCACGGTAGTTATGGGAGACTTCAACGCAAAACTAGGCAAAAGGACAGACGATGAGTTGAGAGTGGGGCAATATGGATTTGGACAGAGAAACCAAAGGGGCCAAAAACTGGCCGACTTTTTGGAGAAGGAAGGCCTCTTCATGATGAATTCCTTCTTCAAGAAACGGCCACAAAGGAAGTGGACCTGGATTAGCTCTGATGGATCCACTAAAAATGAGATAGACTTCATCTTGACGGACAAACGACAAATATTCAATGATGTCTCTGTGATCAGCAGAATTAAAACTGGGAGTGATCACCGGAAGGTTCAAGGCACATTGAATCTTCGTACGAAAGTCGAGCGATCCCGCTTGGTGAAGTCTACACTCCGACCTACACCTGTCCAATACCAGAACCCCAATAGCTTTCAACTCGAATGACATAATCGCTTCCAATGCCTGGAAGAGTGCGAATCTTCGAACGATATGAACAACAGGTTCGTGGAAACTGTCCACGCGGTCGGGTCAAAATTCTTTAAGGCCCGTCGCGCTACTAGAACAAAAAGCTTTCTGACCAGACTCTTCAACTCATGGAGAGGAGAAAGGAAATGACGGTACAGTCTTCAGCCGATTATTGGTCCGAACTCAGGCAGCTTAATAGACAAATCTCTAAATCTATGCGACGCGATATTCGCCGATTCAATACACTGCGTATTGAAGAGGCGATAGAGCGAAATCGAGGCTCCAAATTGTTCGCACGAGATTTGTCTATTGGGCAGAGCCAAATGACTAAGCTGAAGACCGATAATGATACTGTCATTTCATCCCAGAGCGAGATCTTGGGAGAGGTCGAAAGGTTCTATGGGCAGTTGTACAAATCATCCCTGAATCCTGTTGTCAGCTTGGTCCAAGACCCCAGATCCAAGCTAACTCGGCACTATACCGAAGAAATCCCGGACGTCAGCTTGTACGAGATCAGAATGGCTCTAAAACAATTAAAGAACGGAAAGGCACCGGTAGATGACGGAGTTACCACAGAGCTCCTGAGGGCAGGCGGCAAGCCAGTTTTAAAAGCCCTACAGAAGCTGTTTAATTCTGTCACTCTCGGGGGCGACGTTCCAGAGTCGTGGACCAAGCCCAGTTGAGCTGGATTCGTCGGCTGACCTCTTTCTCGAAATTGGATCTACCTAATTGGACTATTTGTCCTAGGTAAACATAGTGATCGACAACTTCGAGAATCGCATTCCCAACCAGGACCGGTACAGAAATGACATGGGCATTAGACATGATTTTCGTGTTGTCCATGTTCATTTGCAGCCCTACTAGTTGGCAGATCTTGCGTCATATTATATCTTACGTCTTCAAGGTGACGTATGCCATCTACCGGACAATGTTTACACATTGTATAGACTTAATACTTCAAACTTTACAGTTAGAATTGTATTAAACGATGACACAACCTTGTTATTCAAATTACTGAAATTTTTAGCATTTAATATGTTTAATTATTTATAAATACCCGATACGAAACGAAAAATGATGTCACAAGCGGGGTTCGAACACGCACCTATTGGGAATCCGGCCCAACCGTGCTGCCACTGTGTGTAAACATTGTCCGATAGATGGCATACGTCACCTTGAAGACGTAAGATATAATATGAATCGAAATTTGCATGTCCTAAAATAGTTCACGATGGTGTAAGTGGCAGCATGGTTGGGCCGGATGCCCAATAGGTGCGGGTTCGAACCCCGCTTGTGACATCATTTTTCGTTTCGTATCGGGTATTTATAAATAATTAAGCATATTAAATGCTAAAAATTTCAGTAATTTGAATAACAAGGTTGTGTCATCGTTTAATACAATTCTAACTGTAAAGTTTGAAGTATTAAGTCTATACAATGTGTAAACATTGTCCGATAGATGGCATACGTCACCTTGAAGACGTAAGATATAATATGAATCGAAATTTGCATGTCCTAAAATAGTTCACGATGGTGTAAGTGGCAGCACGGTTGGGCCGGATTCCCAATAGGTGCGGGTTCGAACCCCGCTTGTGACATCATTTTTCGTTTCGTATCGGGTATTTATAAATAATTAAGCATATTAAATGCTAAAAATTTCAGTAATTTGAATAACAAGGTTGTGTCATCGTTTAATACAATTCTAACTGTAAAGTTTGAAGTATTAAGTCTATACAATGTGTAAACATTGTCCGATCGAGATGGCATATGTCACCTTGAAGACGTAATATATAATATGAATCGAAATTTGCATGTCCTAAAATAGTTCACGATGGTGTAAGTGGCAGCACGGTTGGGCCGGATTCCCAATAGGTGCGGGTTCGAACCCCGCTTGTGACATCATTTTTCGTTTCGTATCGGGTATTTATAAATAATTAAGCATATTAAATGCTAAAAATTTCAGTAATTTGAATAACAAGGTTGTGTCATCGTTTATTACAATTCTAACTGTAAAGTTTGAAGTATTAAGTCTATACAATGTGTAAACATTGTCCAATAGATGGCATACGTCACCTTGAAGACGTAAGATATAATATGAATCGAAATTTGCATGTCCTAAAATAGTTCACGATGGTGTAAGTGGCAGCACGGTTGGGCCGGATTCCCAATAGGTGCGGGTTCGAACCCCGCTTGTGACATCATTTTTCGTTTCGTATCGGGTATTTACCTAGACCAGATCGGTCATGTACTGAAGGAAGGTGGAGTCAAGAGTCTCCAAAACCGGCGAGCGTGTTTGAAGAGAATTATGAATTTTGAAGAAGCGAGTGAAGTATGCAAGGATAGAATTCTCTAGCACTCTGTTCTCTCTGCCTACCCTGCAAAGGATATGGCGTGATGGTATGTATGTATATTTTAATAGTACAATATTCAACAGACACGATTTTTTCTGCTATCTACATTTATGCTGCACAAGGCTCTCTGGCAGCGCGGTCCTTTCGTTTTATATACTCATACTCGTAACTTCATCCGGAAAGGAAAATAATTTTGACGAACACCTTATTTCATGTTTTAAAATAAATTCACTGTGAACTATAAAAAAGTGGTTTCATTTTATTATTTTTTAAGTAGCTGATATATCATTTCTCTGTGTGGTGATGGAGTAAGAATACAATTCACCACCCCCTATCTTACCATGGGTGATCGTAAGAGACGATTCAGGGATATAAAAGGCATATAACATCTATGCAAGAGAAGGAAAACTCGAAACAAAACCCACACCAACACGTCTGACCAGCGTGGTATAGTGGGTTAATTTCCCTCCCATTACGGAGGAGGCCCGAGCCCAACAGTGGGTCATATTTGGGCTGTGATGATGATGATGATATATAATAGCTGTTCTTTACCATGTGGTTGAGAAGCCTATTTTATATAGAGTAAATAGTATCAAATTTATAACTCAGGGTAGGTTCTAACTTAAAATAAATGTTTACACCTCTACATATATACAAAATTCTGGTAGAGGAGTGAAGTTACAATTTCTAAAGCATTTAAAAGATTCTTCTTTTTGAGAAAGCAGGAGCTTGAAAGCCATATTGAAAGAAACCGATATTTCGTATTTCAGTGTGTCAAAATTTCGTGTTAGGCAATATGTTAAAATTAATTAAGTAGCCAATGATATTATAATGATAGCTTTGTTGCTTTGTCGGGCTGGCCACGGATGTCAAAACAGCGGTACAAGTGGCTGGGAAAGAATACGGTGGGTTATGGGACCACGCGCCGCCCTACCGTCGCCCCAGACTGAGTGAACTGCGTGCGTCCAGACCATAGCCTACCAAAAAAAAAGCTTTCTTGCTTTGTTTCTAGGTTTTTAATTGACTGACTTTTATATATGGCTTACCGTAAATATTTTTTTTTGGTGAAATTGTAAAAACAATACCTTGAACTAAGGATTAAAACGGACAAGGAACCATAATTTATGGATCGCACTAGGAATGTTGTCCTGCGTGGGAATTGAATTCGGGATATTGGAACCGTAAGCTGTTATATTAACCACTATGCCATCTAAACAGTTGAATTAAGTCCATTAAAATTAATATATAATATTTACTTGATATGGTTAAGCTAAAACTGTAAAATAATATATTAATAAGAAATATTTACAACTAATAGGTTTACGTAAATGTTTGTCACATCAAATATGAATAAGCACACATATAAAATACGTAATCTTACGATTTCACGTTGAGTTAACCACCCTTTGACATACTTGTGAGAGGAGTAATGAAATATTCAACAGAAGACAATACCCATCAATGTCTCAACTTAATACCTATGATTTTGCGAACATTGTTTTCTAAGTAAAAAATGTGTCAGAGAGCGAGTCATCTTATTTTTATCTGAGCTCTTTCAGTTGGGTGGATCGTCTGAATGCTACAAATTTATTGCGTGGTACAGCCTTCAGCGAAGCGCGAAGAATTAGCCGACAATCAGCCGCAGGCAAAGCCACCCTAGCGTCATGAATCGTTTGTTCGATTAAGTGTTTGTTTGGTCATGTTTGCTTGATGTTCAGATCCTTGTTTATTTTACGCGTTGTTCGTTGCGTCGAATATCAATCGTATATGTGGAACATTAGTTAATGTTAGTTGCAGGTAGTTTTATAATTGTCTGATTAAAACTGATATTATCAGTTTGCCTGTGATATTATTGTTTGGCTTGGTAATAGAGAGATTTTTACTGTGTGTTGACAGTTAATAATGTCAGCAAATCTTACTTTCATGTAAGAATGGTAAAACTACTTTTATGAATTCTATCGCGTTTGTATTAGATATTTAATTGCCCAACGTTTAGAACATTTTACTGCATTCATGGTAACGGGAGGTCCATGGTCCTCCGCCATGAACGCTGTAAAGTGTTCGAAACGTCGGGAAATTAAAAATCAAATACAAACGCCCTAGTATGCGTGTAGTTTTAGTTCAAATGTTTAATAGTCGCGTAAACATCAGACATCTTTAGGAATGGCAGAACTCGGCAGACGGTTCGTCAAACACGATGGAATTATATTCATAATAGTGATTTCTCAGCTGATTTTTATTATTTTATTGTCAGTTAACGATATTATTCAGATTGCTTAATATGTATGCAATTTATTTATAATGACGGAGTAACAATACAGTTTACACTCACTCTCTTTTCACTCTCTTTCTTGGCCTTGGATATCGTAAAAGATGACTAAGGGATATAATATGCAGAGTTAGCGATGTAATATATACAAACATCCTGTCATATATCCATATTTTTCACTCGTAATCGGGTTTTTATAAATAATCAAGCATATTAAATGCTAAATGACAGTAATTTGTACAAAAATCCTTTTTTAGGGTTCCGTACCCAAAGGAAAAAACGGGATCCTATTACTGAGACTTCGCTGACCGTCCGTCTGTCACCAGGCTGTATCTCACGAACGGTGATAGTTAAACAGTTGAAATTTTCACAGATGATGTATTTCTATTGCCGCTATAACAAAAAAATAAAATAAACACATACTTAAGGGGGGCTCTCATACAACAAATTTGATGTTTTTACCATTTCTTGCTCGATACTAATAACGGTGACAGGTAGACGCTTTAACTATTCACAGAACATTTAGTTTTATATTCTCTTTAAATATAATTAATTAAAATAAAATAAAATAAATAATTAAGGGGGCTCCCATACAATAAGAGGTTTTTATAGATACGGAACCCTTCGTGCGCGAGTACAACACTCGCTTGCTCGATTTTATTATAGATATATATATATATTATAGATAGAAGTTAATTATAATAATAAGCATTATATATCCTTGACCAAAATTTAGATCACTAGTGATATTTATTTTTAAAAGCATTCACTGAATTGAACAGGTAGGTGGGATTTAAATATTAATAGCAAAAAACTGTTGAGATTTTTAACACGTAATATACCCTGGTATAAGGTTGGGCTACATATTACAGGGAAATTTAATATCGTGAGGCCCCAGAGCATAGTATTGTATATTGCAGCATTGTATGGAATTTAATTCGTTTTAAGGTGACGTCGGTTTTGAGATGTTTTGAATACCGACTGCATTGAAAATTTTTATTCAATTTATTAAAATTTTATTCTATGCTTGTTGATAAATATTAATTCAATAATATAACCATATCATTGTGTTAAACCGTTGGCAATTTATGTTTTATTTGAATATTTTTATTCTGATTAATAACGGCCGTTTCAACCTCGAAAAAATAGACAGAAATATAATACAATCCATATTTTCTTGGGCGAACTTAGAGGCTAACCTCATAGTAAATCATATTATATAGCCGTTTTCTATTTGTTCATTCCAGGAAGCACCGATTATTGTATCGATACTATAATACTACATACATATCATCACGCCATATCCCTTGCAGGGTAGGCAGAGAGAACAGAGTGCCAGAGAACTTTATCCTTGCATACTTCACTCGCTTCCTCAATATTCATAATTCTCTTCATACACGCTCGCCGGTTTCGGAGACTCTTGACTCCACCTTCCTTCAGTACGTGACCAATCTGGTCTAGGTAGGTTGGTCTCGGTCTCCCCCGGTACCTACATCCTTCCACTTTCACTATAATACTATTGTGGTTACAATACTGTGTATAACAATGCTATAATACTGTGTTATTCGTCAGGTGAGAAAGTAAGAAAATAAATATTTTACTGTCCGAAGGTGTTGTAAAAGATCACTGAGGGATTTACGTAGATATCATCCATTAAAAGAAAAGACTAACTTTTAATATAATAATAAATCTTGTAATAACCTATCTGCGTAGTGTGGAATAGTAGCCATTTAATCTCACATTATTGAGGAGGCCCATAGACAATAAGCCGAAGAAGCAGAGACAATCTCAAAATAAAACCTTATGCTAACGTATCTTGAAGATAAAACAATTAATATAGTATTAATTAAAAATTAATTTATTAGACTTATATAATCAACGAAGCACTAACCCGTAGGGCATCAAGATTATGTAAGGCGGATAAAACAATAAAACAACTGGTGATGAATTAGATAAGAATTATTTCTACGGAGCTAAGTTGCTGGCACTCAGCAGTTCAGATACGAAAACAATTTCAAAGCGATCCTTACAACAGAAGTACAGATCATTACTGCGATCTTCAACCTCGAAGTTTTCATATTTTTTTTTGTCTGTCTAGCTATCAGATGCTTGCGGAGTAATTTGTAGAAAGCTCGCTTTTACTTAACGGTTTGATGAAAATTAATAAAAGGTTGCGCGGATCGTCGTTTTATTTCGTAGTGTTGTTGATATTAAGTATTTTTTATTTGTTTTGTTTACATTTACATTTTTTTTAATGAAATTATACTTAGTCTGGCCATAAATACTGTTACAATTAAAAATAAACAAAATATTACATTTGAATTTGGAATCTGTCATTTATATATGATTGTTCATTGTTTGTTACTTTGTTTTCTCATTATGACGCCAATACATTGTACAATATTTTGCGATATTAAGTGGTAAGTGGTAAGTGGAGTGATAAATAGAACCGAATCGCTGTGATTGCATTAAACAAGGTAGGTATGAAGCCAAATGTAATTTAAGAACTCT
Organism: Lymantria monacha; assembly: GCA_905163515.2. Taxonomy (NCBI): domain Eukaryota; kingdom Metazoa; phylum Arthropoda; class Insecta; order Lepidoptera; family Erebidae; genus Lymantria; species Lymantria monacha. The sequence goes on from LR991083.1 coordinate 16,171,444, forward strand.
CCATACGCCTGGTATTAGTAAAATGTTTGTGTACCGGGCTATTAATAGGTACAATGAGACCTCCTCTGCTTGTGACAGAAAAAGATCTGGCCGATCACGTAGTGTTCGTATGAAAAAGGTGGTGAAAGGAGCAAGGGAAAGAATTCGAAGAAATCCTGTCCGAAGCAAAAGATTTTATCTCAGGAGATGAAGATAGCACATAGAACCATTTCGCGTATTTTAAAAAATAACTTAGGACTTGTAGCCTGTAAGAGGCCTACTGGTTATTTCTTATCTGATAATTTAAAAAGAATAAGGTGGTAAATTCGAAAAAACTATTGAAGCGGTACGCAAAAGGAGGTCGCACAAAATCATAGAGCATCATTTTAACAAACAAAATGACCGTATTTATGACCAAAACTCTAAGGAAGCTTCCCAATTAATCGACAGAGTGCAACGTGGGCATTAGCCGACTTCAGTGATGGTTTGGTGAGGTATTAGCTATGAAAGAGTGGCTGAGCCGTACTTTTGTGAAAGGTACCAAGGCACAAGTGTATCAAGATACCATTCTTGAGAAGGTACTGAAGCCCCTTAACAACACCATGTTTAATAACCGAAAACGGTCCATCCAGCAAGACTTGGCGCCGGGTCATAAAGTTCGGTTTACGCAGTTATTGGTTGAAAACTAACGTTTCGGACTTCATCAGACCACTTCGAATAAGCTTTTTATATTTATGTATTATAACTAACACACTGTAAAAGTAATAAATATTATTTATTACCTACCTAGTATAGTATTGTTAAAAAAATAATCTTATTTCATAAGATAATATCTGGATGACCGAGCCTTGCTCGGTATTTTCTTGTTGGTGTGTTTTGGAAGATATATTTAAATATAATAAAAATAATGAAAAAATTAATTACAAAGGCAAAAAGTTAAAATAGAAACTAAAAAAAATGTATTGAGCAAAAAGGAGCCAAAATCACGTTTGTTGTATGGAAGCACCCCTTAAATATTTTTTTTATTTTGTTTTTTAGTATTTGTCGATATGGTGGTAGCAGCCAAAACAAATTGCAATATGTCTGGGAATAAATTAGAGGACGCTAGGGCTGGGGCGTACCCTGCAAGCGACGCGCAGGGGCAGCACCCGGTCCCTGCGAAAAATGGACAAGGGTTGTTGCACCACGGGTGGGTGCAACGTAAGAAGCAAGCTCTTGGTATGAAAAGGATAAGAATGAGGTATGCAAGTTGGATTGTTGGAACGATGACTGGAAGAAGAAGGGAATTGGCAGATTTCTTAAAAAGGAGAAGAGTAAATATTGCATGTCTGCAAGAAACAAAATGGAAGGGAACGAGAGCTCGAGAAATTGGTGAAGGATACAAGTTTTATTACAGTGGTAGCGATGGAAAAAGGAATGGTGTAGGAATAGTGTAGGAATAGTGTTAGATAAGAATTTGAAAGAATGTGTGACGAATGTAATAAGAATGAATGATAGATTAATAGTTGTGAAAATAGTGTGGGAGAATGTCACCCTGAATGTCATTAGCGCGTATGCACCCCAAGCCGGATGTAAAGATGAAGTGAAAGAAAAGTTTTGGCAGGATTTTGATGAAATTATGAATGGTATACCAGAAAGTGAAGAGATATGTATAGGAGGTGACTTTAATGGACACGTAGGAGCGGGAAATGAAAGTTATGAAACAGTGCATGGAGGATGGGGGTACGGCATGCGAAACGCTGGTGGGGAGACGCTACTTCAAGCGGCTTCGTCGTTTCACCTGGCCATCGGTAATACGTGGTTCCAAAAAAGAGATGAGCACCTTATTACCTATAAAAGTAGCAACCACTGTACGCAGATCGACTACTTCCTTACTAAGAGAAGTAAGTTGGTCTGCGTAAAGGATTGTAAGGTGCTGCCAGGTGAAGCACTAGTATCCCAGCACCGTCCGTTAATACTAGTGATGGAGCAAAGAACACCCTCCATTAAGACCAGAAACCGACCCCCTCCTAAGGTAAAATGGAGTATGCTTGAAAGGGAAGAGTATGCAAGTAGATTTAAAGAAAATGTGATAGATAAAATGATTGAAATGAATGATATGAGTGATAAATCTGTGAATGAATATTGGAATGAAATGGCTAGTTGTATTAGAAATACAGCTAAAGGAATACTAGGAGAAACGAAAGGAAAAGGTATAATTGATAGGGATACGTGGTGGTGGAATGAATATGTGCAAAAGATCGTGAAAGAAAAGAAGAATGTATTTAAGGAATGGCAGAATGAACATAATGAAAGATTGAAGGAAGCAAAAAAGCTTGAATACAAGGAATGCAAGAAAAAAGCTAAACGGGTAATAGCTATTGCGAGAGCACAGGCCGAAGACATGATTTTTAAATCGATAGATGGGCCTCGAGGTCAAAAGATGCTATACCGCATAACTAAAGCCCGAGAAGAAAGAGCAAAAGATATTAGGCATGTCAGGTGTATAAAAGATGAAGCAGGTAAAGTGTTGATAAAAGAAGAGGAAATAAAAGAGCGTTGGAAGCAGTACTTTGAAAGGTTAATGAACGAAGAGAATTCATGGAGTGGAGTGTTAATAGATGCATCAGTGAAGGTCGGCCTAGTAAGGGAAATTACAATAGATGAGGTAAGAGAAGCAGTGAGAAGTATGAAAAATGGAAAGGCTGTAGGGCCCGATGGTATACCAGTTGAAGTATGGAAGATTTTGGAAGAGGATGGGTATATGTGGTTAACTTTATTCTTCGATAAGCTGCTGCGCGACGAAGTAATCCCCAATGAATGGTGCAATAGTACGCTAGTGCCCATTTTTAAAAATAAAGGAGATGTTCAGGACTGCGGTAGTTATCGAGGAATAAAGCTTATGTCACACTGTATGAAATTGTGGGAAAAAGTGATTGAGAAACGGTTGCGAGAAGAAAGTGAGATCACCCAAAACCAGTTCGGATTTATGTCGGGCCGCGGGGCAACGAATGCCATGTTTGCACTGCGCCAACTGTGCGAAAAATATCGTGGTGCACATAAAAACTTGCACATGGTATTCGTTGACCTCGAGAAGGCCCATGACAGAATACCGAGAACAGTTTTGTGGTGGGTACTGAAAGAGAAAGGTGTGCCTGTGAAGTATGTTAAGTTAATCTGTGCCATGTACCGACAATCTAGGTCGTACGTGAAATCAGCGGCTGGAGACTCCGACGAGTTCAGTGTCGAAGTAGGTCTGCACCAAGGGTCGGCGTTAAGTCCTTACCTCTTCCTGTTGATAATGGATGCATTAACATCGGAGATACAGGAAGAGGCACCCTGGTGCATGCTATTCGCTGATGACATTGTTCTTGTCGGAAAAGAGGGCCTTGAGGTACAAAGCATGCTGGAAAAGTGGCGCTGTAAATTGGAGAATGTAGGCTTGAAAATCAGCAGACCAAAAACAGAATACATGTTCTGCGATTTCGGCGGTCTCTCCAATTTTACACCCATAACTCTAGATGGAGTACCTATCCCAGTATGCTCGAACTTTCGATACCTCGGTTCTCTTATCCAAAGCGATGGCGACCTGGATCGTGTGGTGAAGCACAGAATTGATGTGGGATGGATGAAATGGCGGCAGGTCACGGGTACAACATGCGACTCCAAAGTACCCCTTAAATTAAAGGGCCAAATATATAAAAGCCTAATAAGACCTGCTGTACTGTATGGATCAGCATGTTGGGCGACAAAAGCGACGGATGAGAGACGACTGCATGTAGCGGAGATGCGAATGTTGAGATGGATGTGTGGTGTGACAAGAATGGATAAAATAAGGAATGAACATATAAGAGGAAGTTTGAAAGTTGCGCCAGTGACGGAAAAATTAAGGAGTGAAAGATTGACATGGTATGGACATGTGATGCGACGGGATGAAAGTAATGTTGTGAGGAAAGCTTTAAGCATGAATGTTGAAGGCTTAAGGGGTAAGGCAAGACCGAAGAAAAGATGGATGAACTGCGTGAAACATGACATGGATAGACAAGGAGTGACCACAGAGATGACGTCTGATAGAGTTGTATGGAAGAAGAAGACATATTGCGTCGACCCCCAAATAAATTGGGATAAGAGCAGGTGGATGATGATGTCGATATGGTGGTAGCAGAAGTACATTATCTGTGAAAATTTCTGTCTGACTGCTGTCTAACTATCATGGTTCATGAGATACAGACGAACAAACGGACAGCGACGTCTTAGTTATAGGGTCCCGTTTTACGCTTTGGGTACGGAACCCTGAAAAGGTTGAACTCACATAAAAGCTTGGTACAATGGAAATACTCTTTAAAATTGGAATGTCTCGAAAGTCACAATACTGTATTAATACGGCATTTGAAAGTTTAAAAGCTATAAAAAGGTACACTAAACATACAATTTTAGACACGGCGTCATAGGAACACAGAGTTTGAAATTTTTAATTGTTGGACAGCAATTTTCTAAACTGAATATTGTAATTGAGAGCCATGATAACACATTTCACCGAATAACTGAAATCCATCGCTCATAAGATGTATTACCCGTTTTAATGTTACTCTGGCGAGGATATTTTTACCGCATTTTGTATATTTTTATTCGCTATTTAGTCAGCGTTTAATCAACATATTTGTAAAAATCGAGACGGAAATGCAGGAACAATAAGTAAGATACGATAGGGAGATGTGTGAATAGGGTCAACTATACTGATCGGTTGTTCTCGAGCAGAGTCTGTATTTATTCCTCGGACTCTCCAAATACCATCAAATTACTCCTTCGAATTTCAGTGAGTGCATTTTGCTAAGCTCGAGGTCAAATCCTTAAAGTAGCAGGAGTAGACTTGTGAGAAAGCTGCTTCCCCCATGGGCAGTTGTATGTGACACGCTTCAGAGTAAGCTCACAGAGTAGCGTGGCGTGTTCTAGCATCCGAAAGAAACACAAAAGATATTGTTTACAAAAAAATACTGTAATAGGTGTATCGCGGGTGATTTCGATGGAAAAGACGATGGACTATGGGGCCGCACGCTACTCTTCCGTCGCCTCGGTCGGAATGAACGCAGTGTGTTCAAAACATGGCTTGCTAAGAAAAAAGCCTCGTGGTCCTTATGGACATTTTCATATACATAACAAAATTACATTTTATTTTCTTGTTTATTAAACCTTCCCTACACTATAATAAATATTGTTATCATCATCATCACAGCCCATATACGTCTCACTGTTGGGCTCGGGCCTCCTCCATAATGGGAGGGAAGTTAACCTACTATACCATGCTGGTCAGACGTGTTGGTATAGGGTTTTGTTTCGAGTTTTCCTTCTCTTGCATAGATGTTATATGCGTTTTATATCCCTTAGTCGTCTTTTATGATCACACACAGGTAAGATAGGGGGTGTTGAATTGTATTCTTACTCCGTCACCATATGGATAAGATTGTTATACTATATACGAGTAAGTATACAAACATTTATATGGTACATAATAATTTATAATAAAAATAAAATTAATAACGTAAAAAACCAACAAAAATCTTATTAGAACCATTTTCAACTTCTACGCAGACAAAGATGCGGGCAAATGATAATAATTAATAAAATAATAAAAAAGGCCAAAAAGTAAATAAGAAAAAGTAAGGTTCCGAACCGAGCTCCGGTTTGTTTGGATTACACTACTCGATTTTCCAACTGAGCTAAATGTCTATTCTTAATGACAGCGTCAAAATTTTAAAACATTCATATTCTATAGTAGAAAAATTATATTTTTTGTTGCCGAAAAATACTGACAAAACAATATTTTCTATAAATGAAACCTAGCTAGATCGATGAATGGCCCCCGGAACCCCCTGTATGCTAAATTTCAAGAAAATCTTTGGACCCGTTTCCGAGATTTAGATTACACACATATATATATATATATATATATATATATATATATATATATATATATACAAGAATTGCTCGTTTAAAGATATAGTGAGATATCTTTATTTCCTGTATTTATTCATATTATGTTCTTTACGTATTAAATGTTGGAGTTTAAACTACTACTAAATAAAATTACTTTATTAAATTTATCTTCTGCCCACGTCTTCACTCGGATAAAACGTAACTTTTTCAAAGCTTATCCATTATCCCAAGGGGTTAACGTAGAAAATGTGAAAGAATAATATAAACCTAAGTAAATATTAAGTTAAGAATTATTAATATAGTTAATTGATTAAAAATTATTATAGGTTAGTTAAATTAGCTAAGAATTGTTTTAGGTTTTATTTCAGTGCAAACACCACTTAAAAAAATACTATAAAATAATTAAAAAAAAAGAAACAAATATGAAAAGATTTTGTAAGATCACGCAATTCTAAAAATGATGGACACTTTATCTAACCACCAAATCAATTACTCATCAGTTTAGTATAAGGCCAAAAAAGTCGAAAGCAGGGATTGGAATCCAAAGCTAACCTCGGGCAAGTGAGGTAATTAATTACCCGTGGCCGTTTTTGCAGTGGCCAGCCGGAAGAAAACGGCCAAAGATTTATTGTTTGTGCCACTTCACTTTGGCGTCTCCGGACGAGGAATTACTAATCTTTTCTTTAATTCTGATCCCTTGTTTTCTTTCGTTTGTAATAGAGCCGTAATCCGGATTAAAAGGAATATTCATTTCTGGCTCGTTCATAATGAATCTATACATATATGTTTTAAATTTATATTACCCTGTATAAATTTATATTATACACGATTAAGTAACTATTAATACTTCATTATCATCATCATTTCAGCCCATATATGTCCCACTGTTGGGCTCGGGCCTCCTCCATAATGGGAGGGTAATTGACCTACTATACCACACTGTTCAAACGTGTTGGTATAGGGTTTTGTTTCGAGTTTTCCTTCTCTCGCATAGATGTTGTTTGCGTTTTTATATTCCTTAGTCGTCTCGTACGATCACCCACGGGTAAGATAGGGGGTGGTGAATTGTATTCTTACTCCGTCACCACACGGAAAAATTATAATTAAAAAATCACAATTTTATATTTTATTCTTAACAAATATTTAATTAATATACAATTAACTGTTCAGATCACAAAAATAATTAATAATTAACCTGCGTGATGATTATGCCTCCTATTAGACGTTAAGGCATGGTGACATATTTTATTTTAATCTGTCACCACGCATGGTCCTAGTACTAATAATTATGATAAAATATCTTCTGCTCGTGGATTAGCTCTCGTAAAATGTAACTTTCCCAATGTTATTTTATTATCCTATATTTAATTATTATCCTAAGCGAACATATTACCAGGATAAAAAGTACATTCAGAAAATAATCTATCTATGTACCAATTTTCATCTAAAACTAACCTACAATTTACATGTGGAGTAACGAACACTCAAACACTTTCACAAACATTCATATTTATAATATTAGTAGGATTAAATTTTTCCGTGTTATGACAGAGTAAGAACAGAATTCATCACCCCTTTCCTTGCCTTTTTTTGCGGTGGAACTATAGAAGTGGTCTCGCCCCGCCAAATCGGTCCGGGGTGACGAAAGAGGCGGCGCGTGACCCCATTGACCCATCATGTAAAACTGCTCTCTTCGCCGTGCGAGCGGGCCACCGGTACCCGATCTTTGTCTTCGGTGGCCCGCACGAACCCCCCGCGGATATCTATAAAAAAATAGCTAATTCATCTGACCTACTTGCTATAATAGTCCAATATGCCTCCCACTGTGGAATGCTCTCGAACCTACCAGGCATTTATGAGATGAAAATGATGATGATAAAACTCAACTTTCAGTAAATTAAATTGTAAATATAGTAGTTATTTCCATATTCTTACAAACACATTTAAACAAGTAAGATTATGGACGTTTTAGTTTCACGACAGACGGAATAACAACGAAACTTACTCGTACTTTCTGTAAAGTTCTGAAATAAAGCGTGAAAATCTTTTTGGTACGAAAAACTAAATCGAAAAGAATGCACCAACTTTAGTTCTCGAGACCTGGTATGTTTGCAAAAAGAACTTTTAAGTCGATGTATTTTATTTTAAACTTAGAATCTTTTTACTCTTTATTTAGTTCCTGGTTAACCTGTTGCTTGTTTTATTAAAGCCTATAAATAAGCTAGCTAAAAACTACTAATTAAACACCTATAAATAAGGTCAACAATGTGTCTTCCACGCTGCTTATAAAAAGTTATTTATATATCTTAAATAATTCTATGGGATATTCTATATTATTTTATTTATTTTATTTTTTTATTTATTTCTATTCTATTCTATTCTATGGCGTGATGATATGTATGTATGTATGTAAATAATTCTACTTAGAAATGGTCAATCGATATTTCCAAGTGGTAGGAACTTTAGTTCTAGATGGTGACAAACGCATGAGCTGCAGAATGGGAGACATGAGATCCAAATCCTATTAATCAATCGGCGTAAATAACACTCATAGTTAAGAAAAGGGTAGCATCTGTTTTCTTTTTTATAAAATTGAATAAGATCCATCTCCTAAATATTAGCTTAACTAGTTTACCATATAAAAAAAAAGAGTGGTACTGGTAAAGAATCTGAGTACAGTTTTTTTTACTTCAAGAATTACTTTCCTTTTTTCATTAATTTTGGTGCGACAGGACCAATCGGCTCACTTGATGGTAAGTGGTAATTGACATGGACTTCAACAATACGAGGGGTCTAGTTAATTCGCTTCGTAGCGTAAGAGAGAAATATTTGAATGAAATCCAATTAGAACAAGAAGAAAGGAAAAGGACTGATTATTCGGATTTGTCACTCATCGGACATATGGCACACATTATAGAAATTATCCATAGAGTGGACTAGCCGCCAAAGATAAAGACTCGGTTTAGGTCGGGTAATCGGATCATTTGTGACCATCGAACTTCTCGTTTCTCTCTTCTTCTCTCGTCGTGGTAACGTGGAGATGAACTTCTGACAATTTGTCTGACAAGCGTGGAAAGTAGTTAAATTTTCGAGTCCAGCAGTCGGAAATGTAGGTAAATTTTCGAATCGCAGGAGGTTCGAGTCCAGCAGTCGGATATATATGAGCTGAGATGATGATGTTGTTGATGAATTGGACCATAGCATAAAAAATGCGTGGACTGCCATTATTAATTTATATTGATGTTAATTGCTTAAACCATTAAGTTGTCTTTTCTAAAAAAGTAATAGTGATATTTAAGAATATTTATCATCATAAGTAGAGAAGACATCTAGTCCCAAAGGTGTAAGGCTCAAAATAAATAAAACGGAATAGTAGATACTTATTAAAACCCGTGGGTTATGCTAATTGCGTCCCATAAAATTATATTTGGCTTCTAATTAAAGTTTTCGTTTGAATGACTCTGAAAATTTCAATACAGGGGAAAGGTCGTGAATTTGTCCTTCCATTTATTATAATGCCCAGAGGATAGATACCCAAATAAACTTGTACACTAGTAAATTGGGTTGTTGCCATTAGAGGCTACCTCACTGTGTGATTGAGATTGTCTCTAATATTACCTGTTTGTGTAAATGTCATATAGCATATAAATTTCTCATTAACCCTCTATGATTAACGTTCTGTATAAATAAATCTTTTTGAAGTATACATATTATATATGAAGAATTACAACTGTCATATGAATGAGTAAATTCTGTGGATAAACAAACAATTATAGATTATTGTTGGTGTGGTTTAGTGGTGTGAACTAACTTGCGCTAACTTCGATCTACTTGTATTGAAATCTATAAAGGTTTTAAGCTTATTCTCAGTTATGTTAGAGTTAATTTAGCTAAAACCTACTAAGTAAACAATTATAAATAAGGTCAACAATATCTCTTCCACGCTGCATAAATCATCTATAAAATCAAAAATAATGATTTGCAAAAAAGATATACAATGCGAAAGTGGAAGGATGTAGGTACCGGGGGACACCGACACTAACTTACCTAGACCAGATTGGTCACGTTCTAAAGGACGGAGTCAAGAATCGCCGAAACCGGCGAGAGTGTATGAAGAGAATTATGAATGTTGAGGAAGCGAGTGAAGTATGAAAGGATAGTGTTCTCTGGCACTCTGTTCTCTCTGCCTACCCTGCAAGGGATATGGCGTGATGATATGTATGTATATGTATGTTAGAGTTGCTTTAAATATCGATTTTTCACGGAGCGACAACCATTTATCCTTCATAGTTCAAAAGCATAACGACATTATAATATAAACTTTTATTGCTGAATATGTTTGTTTCATTTTAACTTAAAATCAGAGATTTACATTGCCTGTTTTCTTTGGAGATCCAATTTTGGAACTTTAATAAGTTGCTTTAAAGTTAAAAATTAAATGATAAACTATCACCGTAAGGGTACCCACCTTTACGATAACAGTTGTAAAACACATTTACTTAAATTAGACCGTGCACAAAATCAGTCTCTTCGCGTTATAGGTGGCTTTATTCGTTCCACTCCTATCCATGTAATGGAAAATGAACTTTGCCTTCCTCCTATGCATATTCGCAGAAAGTATTTGGCTGTTAAGTTTCTTCTTAGAGCAAAGTCACTTCATGACAATATTTCTATTGATTCCATAGAAAAATTGTATCAACATAAATCCGCTAGCTATTGGTCTCACAAAAAAATACCATTGCTTATTTCACTATACCAACATTTTAATAGTCTCGACATACATTCAAGCCCTCAACTTGAAATGTATTCCCTTCATACTTGGTTAAGTAATATTAACATTGCGCAGATTACATGTGATAATATACCGGGAATAACGTTAGCTACACGGTCATATAGTACAGAGTACATTAAAAACGCCTGTCAAGACTTTATAAAATACCGATATTCTGGCTTTTATAAAATCTTTACCGACGGGTCAAAAGATAAAAATGTAGGCGGAGCTGCCTTTTTAGATCTACAGCTAAATAAATTCTGTAAGTTTGCAATAGATTCGAATATATCTATAATACACATAGCACTAGTAGCGGTAGCAAAAGCCTTATCGTATATCGAATCTATTTATTGCGATAGATTTGTTATTTTAACTGATTCGAAAAGTTCTGTGCAACATTTAGCTCGGTACACCTCGCATGGGCGAGGTAACCCTGTAGCTTATCGGATATATGAATCCATTTTAAATGAGCGAAACTCCAAGGCTATTTTCATTCAAATGATCCCGTCTCATATACAATTAAAAGAAAATGATGAGGTAGACGTATTAGCTAGGCAAGCCATGGTTGATGGAATTCCCTTAAGAATTACTCCCTTATATTCAGACCATATCATTCATGTGAAAGAGCTATGTTTAGAGATTTGGCAAGAATATTTCGATGCAAGATCAAGAGAAAAAGGCATATGGTATCGTACCATCCAACCTCGAGTGTGTTATTATCCTTGGATAGATAAAATAAATTTAACTAAACCAGTTCTGACTGTTGCGTTTTGGCCACATTCCATCTAATAACTTCAAATATTTAATGAAAAAGATTCCTTCGCCCAATTGCACCACGTGTGGAGTTGTTGAAGATGTCCTACACGTTCTGATGGAGTGTGAGCGGAATTCTAGTCTTAGAAATTCGTTTTTTGAACAAGATAAGCTTTCTGATGTTGGTCTTTGTAATTGAATCTTGGCTAGTCCGTCTTCAGCTGAAGCATTTTTTTTTGTATAAATTAGTAATTCAGATAATTTAGCTATTAATTCTGTAACTTTACAAGGCGGTATTATCGCTAAGCGACAAAGCCTTCTTTAAATAAATTAAACAAAAAAGGGTACCCAAATGGTAGTAAAGTTCAGGTTTCGTTGTTATAGGACTAATTACCCCCAAATGTTTTCGTGTGGTGACGGAGTAAGAATACAATTCACCACCCTTTATCTTACCCGTGTGTGATCGTACGCGACGATTAGGGGATATGGAACGCATATGGCATCTGTGTAAGAGAGGGAAAACTCGGAACAAAACCCTATACCAACACGCCTGACAAGCGTGGTATAGTAGGTCTATTTTCGTTCCATTATGGAGGAAGCTCGGGCCCAAGAGTGGCACTGATGATGAGATAATGACTCCCTATAGAAATAAGAACATATAATATACTCTTTTATAAGCATATAATGTAAAGTTGTGTGCAGAGTTCATATTTATTTATAAGACAGGTTTTACGATGAAAAATAAAACACATCTACGACTTACAATGTCTTTATAATGTACAAAAAGCGTATAATGGATAAACTCACAACACATACAAACAAAAAATTTTAAATTGTATTCAAATATGTATTTTATGCGGCATGAAAAAGCTACTAAGATATTTATACAAGCTTATTATTTTGTATAACGAGTAACTCTTAAATCTCTCAATTTTGTATCTGTATTCAATATATGTATTTGTTGGTCTATAGACAACAGCGAAATTTTCCACCCTAATTTATGGGCCAAAAATCCAAACTTTATGGTACGGTTTATTTTTCATACACAAGTCCAGTCTCTAATGAGGTACGGCTTTAGGTATAGCTGTTGTTCAAACTTTGGTCGTTAATTAGCAAGTAGAGGGCGTGCCAGGAGTTGAACGCATCCCAGGTGGGATGTGCTGTAACACGTTGTATTTGCATAAAAGTTAGTGAAGTTACAGAATATATCTGGCTAACCACAGGTGTGCTATGAACTAGTGTTGTCTACGACATTCTAGAGATAAAGTTTAGTCGACTGTAATATAAACGACTTTAATGTATAGTCTATGTGTTTTCTGAGTATACGATGATGTGAGTGAGACGTGAGCAGTTTCAGTCATGTGCAGGTTTTATATTATTATAAACAATACTATAAGTGTTTTAATGTATTATCCCTACTAATATTATAAATACGAAAGTAACTCTGTCTGTCTGTCTCTCTCTCGCTCTTTCACGCCAAAACGACTGAACCGATCTTAATGAAATTTGGTACACAGATAATCTAGAGCTTGATAAAGGACATAGGCTACTTTTTAATGCAAAAAAGGGTTGTAAAGGGGGATGAAAAGTTGTAAGGAAGTATCGTCATTTTTAAAGCTAGAAGCTTGAAACTTATTTTTAGGCTATTGATTAGATGTAAATAAATGTCATTAAAATTTTGTAAAAAAATCACCTTAAGGGGTAAAATAAAAATAGTGGATGAATAACTTTAGGAAAGTAACCTTTTACGTGGACGAAGCCGCGGGCTGAAGCTAGAATTAAATAATTTGAATGAAATTTTATGTAATGTAATGCAATGAAATTGCTAAAGAGTAGTAACTTTGATAAAACAGTGTTAACACGTAGCCATTAGTGTAGATGAGTATTTGATTTACTAACCGACCATTGCTTTAAATGATGTGTGACAATTAAAAACTTGGCGTAAAGGTTTTTATAACTGTGTCCTTCCTCAAATACATATTAGACATATCTAATATGTATTTATAAAATTATAATTTTATTTAAATAAAGAAATATTAACTTGATATAATATTTGATATAATACTTATGACTTGATACAATAAGGTTTTATACGTAATATAAATAATGAAGATATGTAATAAAACGTAATATTTATTGTAAAAAATATATTTCAATTTGCTAAATTACGTAATTTCAATACATTAAGTTAATTCAAGAATAAATATGAATAAGTTAATAACAATAAAACTACAATACCTCCTATAACAATGTGTAAACATTGTCGGGTAGATAGCATACCGTCACCTTAAGACGTAAATACAATACGAAATGAAATTTGCATGTCCTACAATTAGTCGCGGTGGTGTAGTGGCAGCACGATTGGGCCGGAATCCCAATAGGCGCGGGTTCGAATCCCGCTTGCGACATCATTTTTCATTTCGTAATCGGATTTTACAATACCTCGTTAGGTTAGTAGATTTTTTGTTTGGGTTACAAACTATTTTGAATAATTATATCTTCAAAAATGATGAGACAAGTTATATTTCATTATTTTTAAATTTAGTCCAATCACTTCATGGTCATCCACAATCCAGTGCGATGACGGATTAAGTCATCAAACCTTACTTCTGCACTTACTTACACTTATTATTGTGAGAGTTGTAAAAATCGACTAAAAGAATACCAGAGAAGTGCTCAGTAGCGCACTCATGAGAAACTTATAGTCGAGCTGCTTGTCAAACCTTGTGATTATCTTCTTTATAAATACAATAGTAAACGTTGATAAACTAATAAATGCATGGAGAAGGTTTATATATTAAGTTACTTAATTATATATTAACAGTATCCTCCGTGTGGTAACTGAGTAAGAATACAATTCTCCAACCCCTTTCTTACCCGTGGGTGATCGTAAAAGACGACTAGGGGATATAAAACGCATATAACATCTATGCAAGAGAAGGAAAACTCGAAACAAATCCCTATACCAACACGTTTGACCAGCGTGGTATAGAAGATCAATTTCCCTCCCCTTATGAAGGAGGCTCGACTTCAACAGTGGGACATATATGAGCTGAGATGAGATGATAACCAGTACAGTACAATTTTAGTGATTTACTTCTTACAACAAGAGCAGATCCATAGCAAATATTCGTTTAGAAGTGAAACAACATACTTGTCTATGTGTACTCTGGATAATTATTCCAGGAGATGTATACCTCTATAATAAAACTATCAGAATTTAAAACGCCACAAGTATAGAAATCTATAAAAAAAATGCATAAAATTTACGCATAATTTAATATCGAAAATCATTCATATAAGTAGTTTTTCCTGGCTTATACAGAATGTTCATATGTTTCCTAATCTGTACCATTCGCTGTCGTTTATCTCCCATGTTCTAAATACCTTTTGTCAATTTCCTTTCATCTGTATTTTCAATTACCTCGTGCAAGTAATTATCTTTTAATAGCGTGTAGGCGGGTTACAGCCCGCTTAGCTTATCGATCGCCAAACCCTAAGACTGGGCGCGCATTTATTGTTTATACTCGATTACATGAAATTATTTTTATAATATATTGTGACAAAAGCATATACCAGAAGAAAATCTTATTCAAGTAATCTACTACTAGTGTGGAATGTGTTCAGAATGCTGACAGTATTGCCACTTTGAATGGCGATGCTTAACCGCTGTGCCAAGTAAAGTCTACGATGGCATGATGACTGATCTTGAAAAATGACTACACGATGTTATACACCATTTACTGTAATGAAAATATATCTAATTTCCGCAGAAAAAGATAATTTTTGTTTAAAAAAACTACCTTTTTAAAATCAAATTTAAATTTCGTTCCAAAATGGTGCAAAAGTAATGGCGTCTGTTTATGACGTCACGCTTTCGCATACACCCGCAAGTAGCATTGTTATTTATTATTGTAATTCTTAATGTCTATAATTTTGTTGCAATTATGCCGATGCCCTGGCCCACGCGGACGCCTAGGCCCACGCCGACGCCATGGCCCACGCCGACGCCTTGGCCCATAGCGATGCCTAGGCCCACGCCGACGCCTAGGCCCACGCAGAAACCTAGGCCTACGCCGACGTCTTAGCCCACGCCAACGCTGTGGCCCACGCCGACGCTATGGCCTACGCCGACTCCTTGGCCCACGCCGACGATTTGGCCCACGACGACCCCCGGCCCACGCCGACGCCTTGCCACCCGCGGAAGTCTTGGCTCACACCGACGCCTGGCTCCACGCCGACGCCTAGGTCCACGCCGATGCCTTGGCCCACGCTGACGTCTAGGCCCACGCTGACGCCTAGGCCCATGCCGATGCCTAGGCACACACCGACGCCTAGACTTACGCCGATGCCCTCGTCCACGCCGACGCCCTGGCCCACGGCAACGCTTTGGCCCACGCCGACGCCTTGGGCCATGCCAATGCCCTGGCCCAAGCCGACGCTTTGGCCCATGCCAACGCCTTGGCCCACGCCGACACCATGGCCCACGCCAACGCCCTGGCCTACGCCAACGCTTTGGCCCACGCTGACGCTGAGGCCCACGCCAACGCCTTGGCCCACGCCGATGCTTAGGCTCACGCCGACGCCTAGGTCCATGCCCACTATGACGCCTTAGCCCACGTCGGTACCTATGCCCACGCCTCAGCCCATGAAGACACCCACACCTTGCCTTGGCATACGCCGACGTAGGGCCTCGACCCACGTCTAGAACCGCGGACCCACGCCCTTCATCCGCACCCGCGCTTAAACACAGTCTGCCGCCTAGACCCACGCCGACGCTATGGTCCACGCCGACGCCTAGGCCCACGCCAATGTCTTGGCCCACGCCTACGCCTTGGCCCACGCCGGCGCCTAGCTCCACGCCAACGCCTAGGCCCACGCCGATGCCTTGGCCCACGCCAACGCCTTGCCTCACGCCGACGCCCAGCTCCACGCCCACTATGACTCTTTCGCCCACGGCGGCGCCCATGCCCACGCCTCAGCCCATGAAGACACCCACACCTTGCCTTGGCACACGCCGACGTAGGGCCTCGACCCACGTCTAGAACCGCGCCGGTGCCCCAGATCCACGCCCTTCATCCGCGCCCGCGCCTTAACACACGCCGCCGGCTAGACACACGCCGCCGTCTAGACACACGCCGCCGCCTAGACACACGCCGCCGCCTAGACACACGCCGTCGCCTAGACCCACGCCGCCGTATAGACTCACGCCAACGCCCGGCGCCCGCTCTAAAATTTCTCCCATCCCGTCGCCCTCACCAAGGCCCACGCCGAGGGCCATGCTCACGCCAACGCCTCGGCCCACATAGACGCCCACGCCAAGGCCCACTTCAAGGCACTCGCCGACATCTACGCCAAAACCGCACGGCGACACCCATGCCGACGACTGGGCTAAGGCGCACGCCGACGCCATCGTCCAGGCCGACGACCACGCCGACACCCACACCGTCACTAAGCTCACGCCGACGTCTAGGCCCGTGCCCATGCTGACGTCTAAGCCCACGCAGACGCTCACTCCAAGGCCCACGCCGACGCCGACGCCCACTCCAAGGCCCACGCCAATGCCGACGCCCACGCCCACACCGACGCCTTCGCCCACGCCAACGCCCAGGCTCATGCTCACTGCTCAGACATTATTTTTCTGCGAAAGTGAGGTACCGGTACCCAGTCGGACCGGTCCATGGCTGTAGACAGAATACTGTCAAGTGTGGCTCTATCACTATTAGTGTTTTAGGATTGCTTTCTAATCCTTTGAGATAAATGGACAATGGTAAATAAAAGCCGTAAAGGTTGTTGATACCACCACGATATTGGTGCTTTTATTTAGGGATTTTCGACAAATCACGTTTAAGTTCGTTAAGACTCGAGGGACTAGAGCCGATGAGATCAAGGTTTCACTGAAGCATTTTTATTTGTTGCCCTAAGTAAAAAACCTGATCCTAATAATCAACATGCGAGCAAGCCATAGCGACCATTCACTCACTGACTCAAGACTGTGCTGATGTTTTAATGTAAATTGGAGATGGCAAAGAAGTCCTTTTATATTTTCATCAAGGGACCTCTTGGTCAAGTAGCCTGCCTAAAACTGAATTTCACGCGGATAAAGTTGCGGGCATCAGCTAGTTTAAAATAAAACTATATTTACAGATTTTATTACGTTATATTTCTATGCGTGTATTTAATTTTCCGATGGTTCGAACATTTTACACTGTTCATGGTCACGAGAGTCAAAGAGAAGAAGATGAAATCAAATACAAATGCGATCAAATTCGTAAAAAGAATTTTAATTTAAATATGTAAAGTTATTTTAGTTTCGTATTTATATATCAAATAATTAGACATACTATTATATTTACCATATTTTCAGTGCTCTATTGAGGTAAATTGAAATGAGCATCTAAAAATAACCAAAGTAAAAGAAAACAGGACAACTGCAATTATGAACATTTGAAATAATATTTTAATGTTGCTGATGATACACTGAAAAACTTTAAAGAAATAAATATCTAATACAAATGGCTTCATTGGGACACAACCTATCTAAAATCTAAATCACGTTACGAACTTATATTGTCTTCATTTAGAAACTAGTAGTACAAGTTGTATTTGAAAGCCATGTAATTTTATGTGGCAAGTAATTCTCGAACGTCTGCAGTATCACATCAACCACGTTTTAACCGTTCTTGCGCGCTTGTTCTTAGTAGAATCATCAATATTTGGTGCCCGTATTCTTTTTAAATAAGAATGCGTTACAATATATTGCATTTAATGATGTGGAAATATTTTACAAAATATAGCCTTCTAGTGAGTAGCGGTCATTTATTATAATTTGTGATAATTCGGTGGTGGTAAGATCTGTCCCCCAGAGCCCCATCTAAATCGTGGTGAGAGAAACCCAGTTGAAGAATACTCTTAAGGTTTAGCTTAAAATGGAACAATAAACAAACACAAAGTTTATGGTGACTACAGTTAATAGTTTTGCATTAATAGTATTAATAGTAAATAAAACTTGGTCAATATTAATAGTAGATTCGCATTATCCGTGTTTCCATCTGAAACTATTATTTTAGAGAGTTTTGACGTGCTAGACAATTTTTCTTTTCCGAGAGATGGATTGTGGGGTTTCGAATTGTGGTATGTACACTGAATTTCGGCACTGTCTTCCAGACACCAAAAATTTTCTGCTGTAAGGGGTTGTTTCTTTATGTTACTGCGCCATCTACTGAATTATAAAATATGTATGTATACTAATAAAATTTTATTCAAAATTATTATATCAAATTGTTTAATATGAGTACCTTTCGCAGCCCGATATATTTTCATTCAGAAAATAAAGTATGCACGACAGGTATGTATGGCACGTCTGACCTCTTGGTATATTTTGGCGTCTTTTTTGACGGTTGTATCTTTTTTTGTTATTATAGCAACAACAGTGTTGAGTTCTACAATTGCACGCTCTTTTACTCTCCACGTTTTGAGAGGATCCTGGCACCATATATAGTATTATAATTCTAGTCCAACTTCAACATCTAATCTTTAGTAGGAGCTTAAGTAAGCAATAAATTAGTATGTATGTCTATTTGGAATTAAAATAATGTTTTAAATATCTTGATAGCTATTAACAATAGTCGAATTTACAATCGTTTTGATTCTCTATCTAATAGTCGTCTATAGGCTGCGGTAGCATCTTGTAGATCCAAACAAGCATCGAATGAGGGCTAATGGCCCGTTAATAATGCCCGCCAGTCGCTCTGTTAGCAGCTTTCGCTGCCACGAATTACGACTTGGGGCTTTCTACTAAACTGCCAAGAATCGTACGATTTAGCCAGCACTAGTGAGGGGTCTTAATGAGACGTAGATGTAGATCGGTGCGCGATCATGTAGGCATGATTAGGTACAACCATGCCACTATTTTGACGGAAATTATTACTTTTTGGGGTCACTAGGGGTATGTTAAGCATTAATTATGTTGTTTATATGATATGATTATTTTGAATCTTATTATATATTTGAATTTTATCATAACGGATGTGAATTCTTTATTTATTTTAAAGAAAATCGATATGTGTGGATTAAATAAAATGTATATATTTTTACCTAGAGAATATTATATTACATAAGTTCAGAGGGTTTTTGGCAAACACAGTAATAAAAAACGCATGCACTACATAGTAGTAGTATAAATATCTACATTTGTTTTTATTTTAAAGAACAATATTTAGGATTTTTTTTTTGTATTGTGTGTTTTCAAATTACTGAAATTTTTAGCATTTAATATGCTTAATTATTTATAAATACCCGATTACGAAACGAAAAATGATGTCACAAGCGGGGCTCGAACCCGCACCTATTGGGAATACGGCCCAATCGTGCTGCCACTTACACTATCGTGAACTATTTTAGGACATGCAAATTTCGCTTCATATTATATCTTACGTCTTCAAGGTGACGTATGCCATCTAGCGGACAATGTTTACACATTGTATAGGCTCAATACTTCAAACTTTACAGTTAGAATTGTATTAAACGATGACACAACCTTGTTATTCAAATTACTGAAAATTTTAGCATTTAATATGCTTAATTATTTATAAATACCCGATTACGAAACGAATTGTGTGTTTTGTTGGCATACAATTTACGAATTTATTTATTTAATAGCTTTCGCTCGCGACTTCGTCCACGCAGAAGACATCTCTGACAGAGTTAAATAGAAAAAGCAATGCAAGGTGTTGAAGGTTTGTCACTAGGACGATGATTAACAGCGTCAGAAACTGGGATGCGGTCACCGCCTTCTGCGAGTTATTGTCTAACGGAATTAGGCAATAGGGTGGGTCCGAGAGAAAATACTCTACGTTGACACGCCCCGGCACTGATCGCCACCACGGCACTGGTGCGGGGTGATGGAGAGGGAGAGAGAAACATTTGTTTATTTATTTTTACCGAAAAATATTTGTACGTAATTTGAAAAGACTCGATAAAGAAACTTTCTCCCCACACACACTTTGGCACTTTGTTACACCCCCTTAGGGGCGGAATTCATAAAATCCTTTCATATTGAATCTCTATGTCATAAAAAGAAACGTGCGTCAAAATTGAATGTTTCTAGCTTTAATAGTTTCGGTTCGGCGTTAATGAGTCGTTCAACCCGCTTCACAGACGTAATTTACACAACCAGAGGGTGAAAATTGACAAATGCCGGATATTACCATAGAATATTTGATTCAACTCGTAATTTGAAAAGAATCAATAAAGATTTTTTTCTCCCCCATACAAACTTTGCCACTCTGTTCCACCCCTTTGGGGGTGTAATTTCGAAAAATTCTTTCTTAGTAAATCTCTACGTCATAGAAAGAAACCACTGTCAAAATTTCAAGTTGCCAGCTTCAATAATATCGGCTTGGCGCTAATGACTTAATGAGTCGTCCAACCCGCTTCGCTGG
The DNA here is from genome assembly GCA_905163515.2 of Lymantria monacha. NCBI lineage: Eukaryota > Metazoa > Arthropoda > Insecta > Lepidoptera > Erebidae > Lymantria > Lymantria monacha. The sequence goes on from LR991083.1 coordinate 16,192,303, forward strand.
CCTAATTTACACCCCCAGAGGGTGAAAATTAATAAATGTTTAAACACGTGTTTGTTTATTTTTACTGAAGATAATTTGTACGTAATTTGAAAAGAATCGACAAAGATTTATTTCTCCGAATATTTTTTAATTGACACAACTTTTTTATTTATAAACCAATCGACATGAAATAAATCCTAAATATTAAGTAAAGCTTACCACAATATATTAGCGAAAACCGCGTCTAAATCGGATAAGCCATTTCTGAGATTAGCGTGCACAAACGCACAGACAAACAGATAAACAGACAAAAATTTTAACAATCATTGTTTTGGGTTCTATTTGTGTTGATAAAAGTCCCAGTAATATTTTTTCTCGTATATCTTCCATGTACAGACAGCGATCCGTTACATTTTTATTATATGTATAGATTTATTCATTCATATAAACAATATAAGCTTACAGTATAACCAAAACGCTCATAATGCTATTCTACTTAGGTTCACTTATATAACTAAAAATTAAGAAAACGTAATAAACAGTAATAAATCAAATATAAATTCTCACACAAAAACAAAACAATAACAATAAATTATATAACATAGGATACAGCAATTCTAACTTAAGCACTATTCAAATACGATAGAATTCTATTAGCCATTCGATTTATGTCATCAATGAATAATCAGCATCCGGATCAGCCTGTAGAAAACTGTTTATAAGATCGACAGCGTTTCCCGTAGGACTACTCGCGGCCTGAGGCAAGGACCATGATGGCGGACAAACAAGAAGACGATGTTGCCGTCGTCCAATACCACGCATATATTGGTCTGGCACGTAGAAATATGTATATACACTCTCGTACCGAAGGGTTATCGACTCTGTTAACTAGCAGCAGATAGTAATACATAATGTGCATAAACTTACGTCTAACTTCTAGGGTATCTAGACCAACCATCCCGGACACAAACATTGATGGATAGAGAAAAGGATAATATCCGTATATGCGCTTGTACAGATATCGGTCAAATCCAAAACCAGTTCTAATTATGAATCCTAGAGATTTATTAATTGATTATATGTGTTCACGAAAATTTAATTTTAAGTCCATTGTTACTACATACTCATTGAATTTAATTTAATTAATTTTGAATACACATTAAACTAATTAAGAATAATATAAAGATCACGCTAATAACTATTATCTCGTAGTTGTATAAACGATAATCGGTACGAGAAGGCGACACAAACTTCTATGCCAAGAACTACGATACCGTAAAATAGGAATTTTAAAAGATAAATCGCAAAGTTTCCAATTTCGTCGGTGATTATTTCGGGGATGTTCTCAATCGGCAGTTTTGTCTTTATGTGCTGTTTCCTGACCTTCATCTAACTCCACAGGTTTTTCTGCGAGGCAATAATTTTCTTCACTCACGATGCTCGGCCAAGCGAAAAGAGGAAGATAAAAAAGGTGGACTCAGCTCTTTTGTCGTTTACGTTAACTTGAATTGTATATGAACTAAATATATATAAATTAAATATAATATATAAATCTATATATTACTAAGTGATGAAAAAAATATATACTATTCTTTAATTTCGTAGTAAAAGTTTACGTTTAAAAAAATTGCTAAAATCTATTTTTTTTTATCAGTGTGGTGACGGAGTAAGAATACAATTCACTACCTCTATCTTACCCGTAGGTGATCGTCAGAGACGACAAAGGTATATAAAACGCATATAATATCTATGCATGGGAAGGAAAACTCGAAACAAAACACTATACCAACACGTCTGATCAGCGTAGTATAGTAGGTCAATTTCACTCCCATTACAGAAGCAGCTCGAGCACAATAGTGGGACATAAAAGCTGAGATAACGATGATAATGATTTTATTTCTGCATATTACAAATAAATTTTGACTGCACAGATGGCGTAGTGGTTAAGATACCGACCTTCCGTGCCAGTGCCGCGGGTTCGATTCCCACGCAGAACAATACTTTGTGCGATCCACAAAGTGTTGTTCTGAGTCTGGGTGTAATTTGTCTGCGTTAATTGCATGTTTGTAAAGTCCCCCGCAATACAAGGATTATTTCCTTAGTGCAGGGAGGTGTCTTTTAAAAAAAAGAAAAGAAAAAAAAAATTAAATTAATTAAATTAAACACTGCCGTTATACGATACTCACCATACATATACCTATGTAATTTATACATATTTGACTGCACAGATGGCGTAATGGTTAAGATACTGACCTTCCGTGCCAGTGCCGTGGGTTTGATTCCTACGCTGGACAATACTTTCCACAAAGCGATGTTTTGAGTCTAGGTGTAAATTGGCTGCCTTAATTGTACGTTTGTAAAGTCCCCCGCAATACAAGGATTATTTCCCTTAGTTCAGGGTGGTGTTTTTAAAAAAAAAAAATCTAATGAGTGACAAACTCAGGTTTGCTAAATATATATAAGTCTTGTACAATTCCTAACTAATAATAGCCCATTGTATTTGTCTGGTAATCTTGAGGTTGTGAATCGAGCTTCTATTCCGCTAAACCACAACGGAGATTTGGCTTATCACAAGCATATTTAACGTGTTTAAAAATAGCTGTGTGGTAGCAGCTACGAATGCTACCAACCCTTACTTTGCTCGTGGATGTCGTAAAAAACGACTAAGAGCCTTATGACGACCTGGGCTAACTCCATCCGATGCCGTTCCGTCAACAATTACATTCCTAAGGAGTCATTGACGTCTGGCAGGCGGCCGTTCATAAAACTATTGCCAATAACTTTTACAATATACTATGAAAGAAGAGTACATATTGTATCGACCCCAAGTAATTAGGATAAGAGTAGCAGAATGATGAATGATGATTTAACGTGTTTAAAACGTTGAATAATAGGAATATATTATCCTGCATTAAAAATACATATACATATATATATATTGATATTGTTTAAATTTCATTATTAATCACATCTTATTTTCGGTTGCTTCTTGTTAGTGCAGGTAGCATAATTAATTAATTAAATTAGTCGCATCTTACGTAGAACGATGTGGTAGCATGGTAATGCCCGATTTAAACAGAGGGTTAATATAAGTTTGTTACCGTGTATGAATCTATATATGACATTGTACCGTCTTTATCAATTGATTTTGGCATACTTTTATTTTATTTGAAAAACGATTTCATTATTTATTTCGTTGTTGCTTTTGTAGTTATGTATTTCTTATGTCGTGAGTTTTTAAATTTTAATTTCATACTAATTACGTATTTCAAGTATTCTATGCGGTATGGCCACAGTATTTATAAATTTATTGATAATATTTTCAACATTCATATCAGTAAATTCAATACAAAACAAGCTAATTACATTAAATGACTATGCTTATAAATAAAAATAGATAAAAATACCGCTTTCTGTGGCATAACATGAGGGAGGCCTACATCCAGCAGTGGACAGCGATAGGCTGAATGAAATGACGAATGATGATGATGAGATAAAAATTCATCAAGAAAACTAAATAAAATGATGATATTAACCACATAAAAAAGGTAGCAGTGAGAACCCAGTTAATACTATACTGCTATTATCTGCACAGATGGCGTAATTGTTAAGATATCAACCTTCCGTGCCAGTATCATGGGTTCGATTCCTATGCAGGACAATACTTTGTGCGATCCACAAAATGTTCTAAGTCTGGCTGTTATTTGTCTGCTAATTATATGTTAATTATATCTTTATTAAGTCCCCTGCAATAAAAGGATTATTTCCTTAGTGCAGAGTAAAGGATAAGAACGATATAAGAAGATAACATTATAGACTACAAGCCCATGGAAAAACTTTACCTGTGAAATGAACCAACGTGAATTGAAAGGTGAACTTAAAAGGCTGTTACATACACACCATCACGCCATGTCTTTTGCAGGGTAGGCAAAGAGAACAGAGTGCCAGAGAACTCTATCCTTGCATACTTCACTCACTTCCTCAACATTCATAATTCTCTTCATACACGCTCGCCGGTTTCCGAGACTCTTGACTCCACCTTCCTTCAGTACATGACCGATTTGGTCTAGGTAGGTTAATCTCGGTCTCCCCTGGTACCTACATCCTTCCACTTTCGCATTGCATATCTTCTTAACCAGACGTTTGTTCGGCATTCTTTCCACATGTCCGAACCATCGGAGCATTCCCTTTCGCATCTTTACACCAATACCCTCTTTCATACCTACTCGCTCTCTTACGTCGTCGTTACGAATGCGATCGATCAGCCTAACTCCACAGATTTGCGCAAATGCCGTACAGTAATAAATTACCTATATTGCTGGGAAATTAAAAATTTGCTCTATTTCCAGCACCACTACTTTAGTACGGCACCAGGTTTTTTGACATTTATTTCTAATCATCTATAAGCTATAAAAAAGCCGTACATTAATAATAATTAGTCGTAATTCCTCTCTTGTACCTGAGAAACTCCATTTACACACGTACTTACCTGTACCGCTCAGAAATGACGGCATAGCGCTCATAGTTATTTTATGATATAGTAACAGCCTTCTAAGCGTTATTCACGTTGGTTCATTTCACAGGTTATTTTTTCCCATGGGCTTCTAGTCTACTAGTTTTGGCGATGAAAACACCTTTAGAGGTAATACTAATATAGCAAATGCATTTATAAATAGTGAGATAAATGTGGTATCTTACCTAAGTAATAAAGTACATCAGTCTTTATAAAAAGCCAATTCATTTTATTTTAGAGACAGATAACACCAAAATTGTAATTGGACAGACCCTTCCTATGCGAAGCTACTATGAAATATAATGCGAAACATTTAGTTCAAACAAATGGGATTCTTTATTATATAAAGTTCACAGGGCATTGTTGCTATATTCACTTGGTATTTTTTTTCGGTTAATATATATTTATTCTTTTGTAGTGGGGTCAAAGGGGTCTACGCGTGAATGTGAGCAAAACCAAAATAATGGTCTTTGAAAGAGATGAAGCGAGAACAGATGTAAGAGTAACAATAGGTAATGATGTAATAGAGCAAGTGGATGAATTTGTATATCTTGGATGTGGATTTAGCCGAGATGGAAGGTACACCACTGATATAGAGCGAAGAGTGAATGCGGGAAATAGAGTGAACGGAGCGTTGGGACAACTTCTCGTTAGCCACCACCTCAGCCAGAAGGCACGTGTAGCAATCTAGCAATACATAACGCAGTGCTTGTCCCAACATTACTGTATGGAAGCGAGAGTTGGGTATGCAGAAAAGAGTATGAAAGTAAAATTAATGCGGTCGAAATGCGATCTCTACGGAAAATCTGTGGAGTTAGGCTGACCGACCGCATTCGTAACGACGACGTAAGAGAGCGAGTAGGTATTGGTGTAAAGATGCGAAAGGGAATGCTCCGATGGTTCGGACATGTGGAAAGAATGCCGAACGAACGTCTGGTTAAGAAGATATACAATGCGAAAGTGGAAGGATGTAGGTACCATGTACTGAAGGAAGGTGGAGTCAAGAGTCTCTGAAACTGGCGAGCGTGTATGAAGAAAATTATGTGAATGTTGAGGAAGCGAGTGAAGTATGCAAGGATAGAGTTCTCTGGCACTCTGTTCTCTCTGCCTACCCTGCAAGGGATATGGCGTGATGATATGTATGTGTATTCTTTTGTGTTTTTTTTAATATTTATTAATTTAAGCTTAAAATTAAAATTTAATATTTATTCTTTTTAGCTGTGTGGTAGCGGCTACGAATTCTACCAACCCTTACTTTGCTCGTGGATGTCCTAAAAGGCAACTAAGAACCTTATAACGACCTCGGCCAACTCTATCTGATGCCGTTTGGTCAACAATTACATTCTCAAGGAGGGTTAACATCTGGCAGGCAGCCGGTAATAAAACTATTGCCAATGGCTTTTGCAATGTGTACTATAAAAAAAGAGGACATATTGTATCGATCCCAAGTGATTGGGATAAGAGTAGGAGAATGATGATGATATATTTATTCTTTTTCGGGTGGTGACGGAGTAAGAATACAATTCACCACCCCTATCTTACCCGTGGGTGATCGTAAGAGACGACTAAGGGATTTAAAACGCATTTAACATCTATGCAAGAGAAGGAAAACTCGAAACAAAACCCTATACCAACACGTCTGACCAGCGTGGTGTAGTAGGCCAATTTCCCTCCCATTATGGAGGAGACTCAAGCCCAGTAGTGGGACATATATGAGCTGAAATGATGAATGACGATGATATTTATTTTATTCTTTTAAAGAATTAATATTATTACTATATTAATGTGTTTTGGTTTCTTCTAAATGTGTTGTAATCAACACAGTAATACTAAAATATGTAATTGTCATACATTTTTAAAGATTTCGGCAAAACATTTATTAGCAAATACTTGATCTTTTACTTAGAATTTCTGCTATATTTTTAAATTTCTTGAGAATATTTTCATCACACTCAATAATTAGTAGAATAATTCTGGGGTTAGTCACAGTAGGTACTGACTGAAGCCAGAGTATTTTTATTACGTTCTTGTATTAATTACTACAGAACTAATAATAACTAGAATAGAATTATAATATTAACTACATATAAAACGTATAAATTGTAAATATATGTTTTAATTAAAAGTATAAAATCGGTAAACTGCCAAAGTAATCTATAATTTTAGTTACAAAAAAGATGTAATAACGTTACAAATATATACAAAGGTGTTACAGAAATATTTTCCAAGTTGAGGTTATTACAAATAACAAATATAATACAACTACGAAAAGAGAGGTCGCATCAAGCAAATCTTACGTACAATATGAGACTCTCCATTTAAATATGAATAAAAGGCGAGGGTGTTTTGCCTTTTGTAATAAATTATTTCGCATGTGTTCCTTTCCACCTGTCCTGAGCACGAAGATATAAGCGAGTTTTGAATATTATTTAATATTCCACCTCGGAATAATGTGAAAAGTATAAAATAAATTAAAATATTTAGTACAGGTAATGTCAGTATTAATATGATTGTATTGCTTGAAAATATTCTTAAGCTTTGTATTGTATAAAAAAAAATCCAATATTATTGAACATTTTCGGAGATGCTTTTGAAGGAAAAGTTTTAATATTGACGGGATTTACTCTCACTCATAGAAAGCTTAAGCTTTAAGCTTTGCCTTATGAGTGAGAGTTTATTTTGGCGTCGTGGTGACATAGAATATAATGATTAGCAGCCCTATCTTTTCCGTGGCGATCGTATGAATCGATTTATGCAGGGTGTAAGCAGATAACGCTGCAGGAGGAGAAAAACTCAAGTCAATTTGTTTGTTCAGTATGGTATTGTGGTGGAATAATTACCTTAATTTTGACAAGAGCCGTGCTCAACAGTGGGACTTGTGGGATGAGAACGTTGTGAACGATTACACGTTTTTTTTAACACGTGGTCTCACTTTTCTAATAGGAAGATAATGTATTGTCTGTTATGTGTCTATGTTCTAATAGGAAAATATTTTTTTTTTAAACCGATAGCTCAATTTCAGTTAAATCCAAATATACAAAAGTTATTTTTTTTATATTATGTATTATTACGATTTAATTTTGCATTGCTACACAGAAATTCCTTAGTACAATATGTTAAATAATGATGTTGATAATTATCATCTATAAGATAAGGATAAAATAAAATATCATATTTAGAATTCACATTATCTTAAAAGATGTTTTTGAAATTGGATTTAATTGTAAATATATATTTTTTTATTGCTTATAGTGGTAAACGAGCACAGCACACCTGATGGTAAGTGTACCGCCCATGAACCTTTGTAATACCAAGGGTATAAGCTAGGCCGATGCCTACCAATACAAGCTCCAAACGCAACTAGTTAGTTACCGATTCTCCTGCTAATTTAATTCAAACAAAATATTATTTATATAACACTTTAAATTACAACAATGTTAAGAATGAAAAAAAAAATGTCGTGACTCAACCATGGATATGAAATGCTCCTTAATTTTATTGGACAAAACACAGTCTTTGTGCCAGTGAACAAATCGCTCGGGGATCGTATTATTTTGTGCGTAGATTTATCGGCGCAAGCGGATAGAGGGCCCCTTTGTTGGGATTTTCCATAAATCTTTCTGCTATTTAAACGGTTATTAGGACAGGAGCGATTGATGTTCTATAAAGATCCTTCGTATGTTAGACAAAACTACATTACTTACATGTGTTTCGGAATGTATAAGTAAATAAGATCTTTAAATTTTATTTCTGTTTGAATTTTGACTTTATATTCGTTCTTTTTATTCCGTGTGGTGACGGAGTAAGAATACTATTCACCATCCCATATCTTATATTTATTCTTTTTCGGGTGGTGACGGAGTAAGAATACAATTCACCACCCCTATCTTACCCGTGGGTGATCGTACGAGACGACTAAAGGACATAAAACGCATTTAACATCTATGTGAGAGAAGGAAAATTCGAAACAAAAACCTATACCAACACGTCTGACCAGCGCGCTATAGTAGGTTAATTTCCCTTCCATTACGGAGGAGGCCCGAGCCTCACAGTAGGCCATTTATGGCCTGTGATGATGATGATTCGTTATAGCTTATACAGCTTGTGTATAAATTTAATTATAGGAATGCGAGTCACATAGCTCATCACACGGTGACGGCTAAGAATACAATTGTCACCGCTCCACACATTGTCGTGGGTCAACGTTAAATACGATTAAAGAATACTAGCCTGGAACATATCTGTAAGAGAAGGATGACTGAAAATAAAGCTCTATATTAACATCTGACCAGTGTAGCATAATAACGTCAATAAAAAAAAAAAAAAAAAAAAAGGGTAGAAGCAGCGGGACGTAATTACAATGAGATGTGAAAGAGTAATTCTGTGTCTCCTCTGTTGAGTGAAAATCGAGTGAAAATTCTTTTTGTGATTTTTATATAAAAATTATAAAGAAAAATATGGAAGTTTTGGCAAAACTAACGATATTTTATCTACTACTATAAGTAATAATTTTATCTAAAATGATTACGTATATTCTTTCTGCAAAAATATCTAATAATAATGATAATGCGCTCAAAATAATAATGATAATGCGCTCATTTGTCCGTGTGGTGATGGAGTAAGAATACAATTCACCACCCCGCTTAACCATGGGAGGTCGTAAAAGACGACTAAGGGATATAAAATGCATATAACATTTATGCAAGAGAAGGAAAACTCAAAACAAAATCCTACACCAACACGTCTGACCAGTGTAGTATAGTAGGTCAATTTCCCTCCCATTACGGAGGAAGCTCGAGCCGAACAATAGGACATAATATGAGCTGAGACGATGATGATGAGATGAATGGTCTTATTATATATTTAAAGACCCATTACTGTGTTCAAGGATTATTTAAATTTTAACACGTATTAGATTTTTTTTCAGTTTATTTTATTATTGTTTTATATCGATTTACAAAGAAAAAAATCACATCAAGGTCGGTCGTTTCATTTAAGAGTTACGATGGCGCAGATAGACACATATTGGCGCTAAACTTATAACCCATCTTTTTGCATCGGGGTTAACAAAAGAAATATCAATATGCGTATTTTGTTATTTTCAATCCTTTACGATGAACTGCCCACCTTAAAAAGTGGAATTGCAGCATATTTAGAATAGGTAACGTCCATGCTATATACCTAAGTTTTAACGTGATATTAATTTTGTTACATTCGTCTATTATTCGTTTGTATTTATACGCTTCAGACAATAATCGTGATCGCTATGAGAAACTTAGGATGACTTTCTCGTCCAACAGTTTGCAATATCTGAAAATAATAAGCAGTTTGGGGTCACCAGCAATTAGTTATGGCATCATGGTCTTTAAATGTCGGCTTCATAAAAAGGCTCGAAATCGCTCAGTGTGCCATGGAAAGGGCTATGCTCGGTACTTCTCGGAATACAAAAATTCGTATAAGAGTGTAACCAACGTAGCCCGAAGAATTAGCACGTTGAAGTAGCAATGGGCAGGTCACATCGTCGTCACACCCACAACGGTTGGGAAAGAAATGTTCTCGAGTGGCGACCATCAATCGGAGGACGCAACATAGAGCGACTGGGTCGTCCTATGTGCGTAGTGAGGACTAGGTGGACTGATGATATCTTGTTAAATGCTTGCATTTAACGGCTCCTTGCGACTTTTGCCAATTGAATGCCACTAAGAATAGTCCTGTGCCTCTTGAGGTACAAGTCTGTTATGAGTCGCATTTAAGTGGGCAGACGTATTGCCGACAGTGAACGTCTACAGGCTGATGAATGCCTAAATGGATGGATGGATGAATATGTCCCATTATTGGATATATGCCTCCTTTACAGTGGGACAGTGGCCTAAAATCTACGCTGGCATAGTATTTTATTTATAGTCTTTTTTCTTTTTTTTTAAAGACTACGCTACACTAAGGAAACAAACTTTGTATTGCGGTGAACTTTATAAACATGTAATTAACGCAGACAAATTGCATGCAGACTCAAACATGAGAACAACACTAACGTTTAGTATAGTAGTAGTTTTTTATGACACTCATTGGAAAGAAAGAGGTGATGAATTTACTCCATTACTAAATAAATATTTTGAGTTATCATAAATTACTACAATTTTATTTATATATCTTGTATAAGGCAATATTTTAACATGTATATCAAAACGTTATAATAGCAGCCTTTGTTATAACCGTGTAATCTTATGCTATTAGAGAGACTAGAAATACCTACTCACGGAGACAAATTAAATTGTTTGAATCTAACCACTAACCAGGACCGACGAAACTGAATCATTATATAATTAAAATCTTGACTACAGTTAAACTTTGCAAGAAAATTCTCTTATATTAAGCATACTTTTGAAAAGATTGCGCTGTGTGGTAGCGGCTACGAATACTATCAAAACTTACTTTGCTCGTGGATGTCGTAAAATACGACTAAGAGCTTTATATCGACCTGGGCCATCTCCACATGATGCTGTTTGGTCAAAAATTACATTCCCAGGGAGGGTTGACGTAAGGCTGGTGGCCGATCATAGAACTTTTGCTAATAACTTTTGTAATATGTATAACTACATATTGCATCGACACTAATTAATTGGCATAAGAGCAGGCAGAATGAATTTTTAGAAGATCATTGGCATAATACGCATTTTTTATTTATAATAATGCGTATTACATCTGAGATTAATTTACCAACGTTATATAGAAGGAGGAAGGAGGGGTCTAGTTGGACTAGAGAGGGGAACCGCTTTTAATGTTATTTCAGGATCAGAAAGTGAGTGATAATTTTTAAATTAGTATAATCGAACTAACTGACTGACATTTGATAAGTGTACAATTTACCTACAATTCTAGAGTAGGCTAGACCAACAATAGGACGTCTATGGATAGTAAAAAAGAAGGAAGCAGAATTTGGAATCTTGTCATGTAGGCCTTTGTTGCCAAAACTAGTGAGAACTAGAGTGCCAGAGAACTCTATCCTTGCATACTTCATTCGCTTCCTCAACATTTATAATTCTCTTCATACACGCTCGCCGGTTTCGAAGACTCTTGACTCTACCTTCCTTCAGTAGGTAAACCAATCTGTATTTGAAATATTCCGGTAATAATTCGTAAAATCAAAAAACATTTCGTTATAATATTGATGATAGTAAAAAGATAAGTCCGCAGTCTACAAGGACATATCCAATATGTTTTGACAGGTCTTACACGCTTGTTTGCAGATTTTCTTCGGTATTATTTATATAGACGTGGCGGTGACAATTTCGGCCTCTTTTTTTGTGTTCATTATGAAAGGAAAATTGATTACATAAACTTGTATATTTTATTACATCTACATTTCTTGCGTGTTTTATTTGATTTAATTCATTCATCATCATCATTATCACAGCTCATAAATGTCTCACTGTTGGGCTCGGGCCTCCTCCGTAATGGGAGGGAAATTAACCTACTATACCGCACTGGTCAGATGTGTTGGTATAGGGTTTTGTGTCGAATTTTCCTTCTCTCGCATAGATGTGATATGCGTTTGATATCCCTTTGTCGTCTTGTACGATCACCCACGTGTAAGATATGGGGTGATGAATAGTATTCTTACTCCGTCACCACACGGAAAGATTATTATTATTTAATTTATTACGTTATTTAATTTATTACTAGTGAATAAATATGGTGAACCTTATAATCTTGCGATATTTTTATAGAATTTTAAATTTTACCATAGAGTTGGGTTATATAGAATTGTAACACTTAAGATATGCAATACTTCATAAGGGCGATGCCTTTTGCTGTCATAGTTTATATATATAGATTTATGTCGCATCGCGGAGTATACTTTTTCTTTGTTGTGAATGCTGTGTGGTACCGGATATGAATACTAACAACCCTTACTTTCCTCGTGGATGTCGTAAAAGACGACTAAGAACTTATAACGACCTGGGCCGACTTCATCTGTTGCCGTTTGGTCAACAATTACATTCCCAAGGAGGATTGACGTCTGGCAGGCGTCCGGTGTTAAAACTATTGCCAATAACTTTTACAATATGTACTACGGAAGAAGAGTGTATATTGTATCGATCTCAAGTAATTGGGATAAGAGTAGGAGAATGATGATGAGTGATAACTCATGTGCTAGTAGGCTCATGCTTACCTGACATAAGAGGTAACTACGGCTCCTGGTTATGGGTACAAGGGACATAGCCAAGTCGTTGCTTACCATATAGGGTTTGGATTTCCGAGTCTCCAGCTTATCGAAAGAAGCGTAGTAGGAAATTACTTCTCCTCCAACGTTGATTTTCTGCAAATGTTATGCTACCCTGTACGAGAGGGACCTATTTAGGGCTGCACAGAAAATTCATTGATATGATTGACTGAACAGAAAGTTATCAGTGTGGTGGTTTTTATTGACGCCATTTCAAAAACTGTCTTTAGTCCTCCAGGATTTCTAAACATTTATTCGCAGATTTTGTTATCAATAGAACAAAATGAGATCTTTATATAATCCCACGAACTAAAAATATTGATTTATTATTAATTTTGTATACTTATTTATAATTATTATTAAGTTTTTATATAATACACTATTGATGCAAACAAAACTGCGGGACCCAACAAGGATTTTATAATAGATTAACTTATTAGTCACAGATGAACTTCATAGTGATTATACATTTAAGTGATTATAATACGCCGTGTTTCTATTAAAAATCTCTTGATGCAAAAGCCAATAGCCACTTTTAGATCTAGCATTTTTTTTATTGATTGACATAAGGTGGCAAACGAGCAAGCAGCACACCTGATGGTAAGTGTCACTGCTGCTCATGGATCTTTGCAATACCAAGGGTATAACTAGGCCGCTGCCTACCAATATAAACCCCAAACCCACCCAATTGGGCTGCCAGCTCTCGCTCTCGCTCATCGAACGAAGCGTAATAGCATATTGCCATTACTCATACGTCAATCTTCTGCGAGAGTGTGGTACTATCCCGGACGGACTGGCCCTCGGCTGCAGACAGAGAAATGTCAACAGCGTGGTCCTACTACTATTAAACTAATTAATTCAACTAATTAATCCGTGTGGTGACGGAGTAAGAATACAATTCACCACCCCCTTTCTTACCCATGGGTGATCGTAAGAGACAACTAAGGGATAAAAAATGCATATAACATCTATGCAAGAGAAAGAAAACTCGAAACAAAACCCTACACTAACACGTCTGACCAGCGCGGTATAGTAGGTTAATTTCGCTCTCATTAGGGAGGAGGCGCAAGCCCAACAGTGGGACATATATGGCCTGTGACGATGACGACGAATTAATTCTTGTTTTTTTTATTATTTAACTAGGACATGAGATAGCTACATAGAGTTCTAACATACATATGTATATATAAGACTATGTGAAATTATTTAACATTATAAATGCTCTCATAGCGATGAGGACAATTTATATTATTTGAAACTTAATACTAAATTCCGCCGCTTCAATTACTCTTCAGGGAACAGGAACAGCGGATATTTACTTAAGGAAGACACAACTCAAATACACTTTACCCTTAATTTATATCCAGTCATCGCTATCTTTAAGTATATACTATGGTATTTGACCAGTTCTGTGAATACTATTAGCATGTTTATTAATATAATTGAAGACGCATTCTCTTATTATCATCATCATCATTCTCCTACTCTTATCCCAGTTACTTGGGGTCGATACAATATGTACTCTTCTTTCATATTACATATTGTAAAAGTTATTGGCAATAGTTTTATGACCGGCCGCCTGCCAGACGTCAACCCTCCTTGGGAATGTAATTGTTGACCAAACGGCATCAGATGGAGTTGGCCCAGGTCGTTAGAAGGCTCTTAGTCGTCTTTTACGACATCCTCGAGCAAAGTAAGGGTTGGTAGTATTCGTAGCCGCTACCACGCATTCTCTTATTATATTCTTGAATAATGTCTATGAGAACATATCAATTCTAAATGTATATATATGAGAAAATGTAATTTATGTTTGACTTTAGTTGATGTTTTATTTTATATAAATACTTAAATAATAAATATAAAATTTTAGGGTTGCGTTGGCCTTATCGGTGGCTCCGCTCGCACGGCGGGGTCGCGCGCCGCTTTATCTGTCGCTCTGGACGGATTTAGCAGGGTGTGATTGGACCATAGTCCGTCGCAAATAAAAAAAAGGAAAGGATTGCATTGACCTGAGCGATTAAAATTTTAAATATATATGAAATTAACGATATAATGCTGATTAATTATTATACTGAATTTAATACATGTCTTTCGATGTCCTAATGTAATATACTAAATAAGCTCAAAATCAACATAATAAAACCCATATTTAAAACAGGAATTTACGTCAACTTAAACAACCACTGGCCAATTACTTTATTATCATTTATTTATAAAATAATTATGAGATAGAGATTATGAGATTACTGAATTCGTTACTAAAAATATTATGATTAAAAACAATACAGATTTCAAAGAAATAAAAATATTTTAACTGGAAGAGCTACGATCGAACAAGTACTTATTGTCTTCATTGAATTTAATACCGTGATTAAACCACCAAATGGTTTGCGTGGTACGTTATCATTTTATTAACGTAATATATAAAAAAATTATTAACGTAATATATAAAAAATGTTGATTAATTTGTAATGCGATTTATAATGATGAAATACCAGTATATTTTTTTATGTGCTTCTAGTAAATAGAAAAACAGAAAATAAAAAGTGCCAAGTATGTTTTTTTGAAAAGAATTAGCAAAATACGATAAAGAAACAAGTACCTGAGTGTTCTTTAAGAAAATCTGTCCTGCTGAGAGCACTTTGCTGTTATAAATTCACTCACAATTTATCTTTTTGTGGATTGCTTTGCTTGTAATAGCGGCCGAGGCGTGGGAAATTCGACAAAAAGCCTACTGCTTCCTCTCTCTCTACTTTGTTGAACAGACCTATTACACAAAACATTATTCCAAATTACATTGGGCGGTGTTACGATAATGTTTTTGTTCATTTGATAAGAGACGAAATGTTGTTTTTCAATTATTATAAAACAAAATTACATAAAATGTTGAAGTTGTAATTTTTATTTGTCAACAACCTCAGTTATATTGATATTTTATATACTATACAAGATATGATAAAAAAAATGTTTATATTTTAGCGTGACTTACAGCTTATACACAGTTTTATACAAAAAAAATATGAAAGCCTCTAATGTTTGTTTTTATAGTGTTGTACTAAATTTTTGCTCTGACATACTTCGTTTTGTTGTAAGTAGTATCTGCTATTAAATATTTTATGATCTCACAACCTGTTACTATACGACCTTCCTGAGTGAACATTTGGATGAATTTATGGACTGCATCTTAAATCTATAGGATGACTGTAATACCACATATTAAATACACGTGTATTTGGAAATAAATAAAATCTTATCAGATTTACAATAGGGATTTATGGCAGGTTGTAATATTCTGTTTACTATTTTTTTTTGTTAAAAGTACGTTCATATCCGTCTATTCATCTATCAGCCTATGGACATTCACTGTTGAATATATTCCTAAGGCGAAATAATTGGGCCACCAAGGACAAAGATCGGGTACTGGTGGCGAGCGGCGAACGGCGAAGAGAGGCGCTTTGCAGGGTAGGCCTATGAGGTTGCGCTCTGCCTCTTCCGTCGCCCGAACCGATTTGGCGGGGCGTGACCACTCTATGGCACACCACAAAAAAAAAAGGAAAAAGGGCGAATTAATTGGCCACTCTTGGCAGACGATAACTGCTGATTTTAGTGCTCTTGATTTATTAAGGGGTTAAAGTTACTAACGTATTTTATTTTTAATCTTTTATTACATAGGAATGGCTGACAGCACAGATGGCGTAGTGATTAAGATACCGACCTTCCATGCCAGTGTCGTGGATTCGATTCCCACGTAGGACATTTCTTTGTGCGATCCACAATGTGTTGTTCTGAGTCATGATGTAATTTGTCTGCGTTAATTGCATGTTTGTAAAATCCCCCGCAATACAAGGATTATTTCCTTGGTGCAGGGTGGTCTCTTTAAAAAAGCTTTTGATATGTATAATCAATAATAATAATAAAAAAGTATTTTACCCTATCACTTTCCGTTTCACCCTATGCTAGTGGGTGTCGTAAAAGACGGGAAGGGACATTAAATCCCTTCCCGTCTTTGATATAACAATTATACAAGAGACATACCAACTCGTCTAGTCAGACGAGTAGACGAGAGAGATACTAGCATGGTATAAGTAATAATACTCTACACTCTACAGTTTAGTGGTAGGACCACGCTGTTGATAGTTTTCTGTCTACAGCCGCGGGCCGGTCCGTCTGAGTAATGGCCATGTGCTATTGCGCCTCGTTCGGTAAGCGAGAGAGCCAGTAGTCCAACTGGGGAGTTTAGGATTTGTATTGGTAGGCAGTGGCCTAGCTATATCCTTAGTATTGCAAAGATCCATGGGCGGCAGTAACATTTACCATCAGGTGTGCTGCTTGCTCATTTGCCACCATAAGCAATAAAAAAAAATTCATATAAAAAGCCAGAGCAATTGCTTGCACTTTGGATTTGTGATATTAATTATTCTGGGTGAATAAAAATTTTATTTCTATACAAAATTTCTTTCGTAGCAAGGCTTATTAATACGTACTCGATTCCAATTTGTATGAAATTAAAAAATGAGACCTCGCGGTAATTAAAGATGTGGAATATTTATAAATAATTAGCTTGGGTTTATACATCATACTTTGAAATTGTTTAAAACACTTTTGAGTTTTAATATATTTTTGAAAAATTATTTATATATTATATTTTAGTCATGTGAAGACATTTAATTATACTTAACGAAAAAATGTGAAGAATCTATATTAATCATAATTAATAGACGTCAAGGGACATGGAACTGGTTAAAAATAAGCTGAACATTTCCTACCTTCTCAATTAGGGTGTTTAAAATATCTATATGTATCATTATATCAGCTCACATAAGTCATATTTCTGTGATCGAGCCTCCCCTAATATGCTAAAAATTACTTATACCACGCTGGAAGGACATGTTGCTATTAGATTATGTTTTGAGTTTTCCTTCACTTCCATAGATGTCATCTGCATATTGTATCCATACATCATCATCAACATCAATTTAACTCATATACGTTCCAAATCCAAATCATCAGAGAAATTTCCCTACTAAATTGACTAGAAAGCTGGTTATTACTCTGAATTATGCATGTATTTTGATCTCCGTATGTTCCAATAAGCAAAATGAACATAAAAAAAGCTACATCTATATCTAATATATAATTAAGGAAGGTGTACTTTGTAAACAATTACAGGCCAATTATTGTATTTTTATCTATTTATAGAATAATTGAGATTAAAGATTATGAGATTATTAAATTTGATACAAGGAATTTTATATTTAACAAAAATAATAAAATTTTCTAAGAAATGAATGAATGCTATTTAATTGTTAGTAAAATAAAGTAACTAAATAGTAGTAAATCAATAAGTACCTGGATTATGTACGAGTACTTGTTGTCTTCATTAAATTCAATACATCTCGACTCAAATGCGCCCCACCGCTAGGCTCGAACCTATTCCAAACACGAGAGCAATTATTGGCTATGCTATTACTACGCTATTGAGATGTGTTAGTATAGGATTTATTTGGAGTTTCTTTCTCTTGCATAGATGTTACGTCCATATTATATTCCTTAGTTGTCTTATACGACACTTAGTCGTAAGAAAGCAGTGTTGAATTGTATTTTAATCTGTCACCACACGCGTTTTTTTTTTAATTTTCTTTTATTATAATTCACTTTTATCACACGAAAATAATTTCATTATTTTCGTATATTGACGGAGTAAGAATTCGATTCACCACACCTTATTTTATCCGCGGGAGATCGTAAGGAATATAAAATGTATATAACATCTATGCAAGAGAAGAAAACTCAAAACAAAACCCCATACCAACACATCTCACCAGCGTGTTATAGTAGATCAATTTCCCTCTCATTATAGAGGAGGCTTGAGCAACAATGGGACATATATGAGCTGAGACGATGGTGATATATATTATCGTTTTATATTTTATCGTTCATTTATTCCATTTGATTTGTAATTTCTCCACTTATATTATCTTATAGACTAGTATTGTATTTATCACACAGAGGGGGCCAACGACTATAATGGGATACCTTATCATTTTTGGACATGCCGAAGACATTTTCGCACTATCGATTATTGCAAGGGAAGTAAAACTTTATACGAACACGAGTTGGTGTGCCGGGTACCAGTACAAGCTATAGTTTACTTCCTAAAATAACGTTGTGTCATCTCTAGTTACCTGGCCTGGTCATCTAGAACGAACCGCTTCTTGAACAGTACTCGTTGGAACTCGATTCAATACTATACCTAACAGTTTTTTGTTGCTATCAATAACGTGTTTAATGCTAATGTCGGTACGACTCCTATCCCTGCCCTAAGTCGCTAAGATTCTAGCAGAGTGTTGAGTCAGCCTTCTTCCAACATCATAATCTCTTAGAAGATGGCAACTACTCAATGCCCGTAGTCGTGGATCATAGATTTGATGCTGACAAGAAATTATTCTAAATAATGGCGAATTTATTATGCTGTTCTATCTAGACGGGCACAGTAGTTTGTTTGAATTTTACTTTTCTTGAAGGGATGCACAGAGGCACAGAGGATGAAGTGGTATAAATACTTTTTGTATCAAGAGTCATATTCAGTATCTATGCAAGACAATTTTTTGTATAATCCAAAAATGAGTGTTAATATTAATGAAGTAAATAAAAAAAGGCTACCATAGCTTTTGGAAATGTAAGCTAGAATGTCTTTGCATCTCGTGTAAGCCAAAAGCTTATTTACTATGACAGAAATAGATTTCAGTCTTACAAACACGATTATATTAATCCGCTTTGCGATATATTTTAGAATTATTTACAATAAGCCTGTGGAAATTAAGGTAATAAATAATGTAGGGGTAAAGTTATAACACACAGTGGCCGTGATAGTCTATAGAAAGTCTACTCTAGGCTTTGGAATATAAATTAATGTTTGAAAGTTTCAGTTGTTTTTGCGCATATTGGAGTACTTTTGAGTTAAGTAGTTTTCTACAAATTGACTTACAGCGGCAGGCCAATGTTCAAGATTTAATTCCGTGTCATATCAGATACATTTTAATTTTAAGTTACAATTAAATTAGTTTTTACTATTTTTCATTTTGTTCATTCATTATTCTAATAATCTTATCTCAATTACTTGGGGTCGATGGAATATGTTCTTGTACATATTGCCAAAGTTATTGGCAACAGTTTCATAACCGGTCGCCTGCCTGACTTCAACCCTTCTTGGGAATGTAATTGTTGACAAACGGCATCAAGTAGTATTGGCCCAGATTAGATTAGATAGATATAAAGCTCTTAGTAGTCTTTTACGATATTCACGAGCGAAGTAATTGTTTGTAGTGTTCGTAGCCGCTACCACATAGCAATTAATATTTAACATTTTATATTATTAAAAAAGTAACAGAATAATTAATTAAAATATCTACAAAATTTTAAATAAGATGCGCTGGAGTAAGTAGTGGTATTAGGAATCAAAAAACTCCTCTGTATCACTGTCTACAATCCTAATCTTTTGTGTAAAATATAGGGTAGCCTTCTGATCCATTTACAATTTCTTTAAACAGATTACGAGGATTGGGAATCTGCGGTTCAAGCGTTGCTACCCCAAGCGGCTCGAAAATATACCATAAAGATTATTGTACTAGGATGTAGGTACCGGGGGAGACCGAGACTCACCTACCTAGACCAGATTGGTCACGTACTGAAGGAAGGAGGAGTCAAGAGTCTCCGAAACCAGAATTATGAATGTTGAGAAAGCGAGTGAAGTATGCAAGGATAGAGTTCTCTGGCATTCTGATCTCTCTGCCTACCCTGCAAGGGATATGGCGTGATGATATGTATGTATGTATGTTATTGTACTTTCGCCGTTTGAGATTTTCTGCAGAAACGGGAACAGCGCCGGCACAATCTATCGTGCTTGGAAGTTATAATATCAAAACATATCCAAGCAGGTAGCGTCCTACATCAAATCTTGCTATCAGAGACGAGTCTTCTTCTTTTTGAGAGGGCAATTTAATGTACCAAGCTAAGTTCGTCAGATAGCTGGGTATTTATTTTTATTTCTATTATACTGTTGTTCTTTACTTATGTACTCTTATTTTTTATACGATACCCACGAGCAAGAAAGCGTTAATGATACATTTTTATACTCTAAGTTGTAAATAAATTTTCTTGTATACATTAAATTATTCCTTTAGTAGTAGTGTGTAGTGTTAGGAAAATGTTGATATGTTAAGATATAAAAATATAAATGTTCGTTGTTATGAATATAATGCATATCAATTTAAAAGTCCTTATTTAAAGTAATTTATATATAATTATGAACGAATCAAATTGAAATTTTGGATCAACAAAAAATGGGTCCAACAAGGAAAATACGTAGTTCATCCACTGAGAAAACGTATACTGATTAAAATTTGTATTTATAATTACTTTTAAAGGCTTGCTGTGTGGTAGCGGCTACGAATACTACCACCCCTTACTTTATTGGTGGATGTCGTAAAAGACGACTAAGAGCCTTATAACGACCACGGCCTACTCCATCTGATGCCGTTTGATCAATAATTACATACCCAAGGAGAGGAGGTTGACATCTGGCAGGTGGCCGGTCATAAAACTATTACCAATAACTTTTACAATATGTACTATGAAAGAAGAGTACATATTGTATTGACCCCAAGGAATTGGGATAAGAGTAGGAGAATGAAATGATGAATTAATTTTACAGGCTGTCTAAAAAGTTTAAGTGTTTATAATCATATTACATACAAGTAAAATTCACAGCATATGCTTCTCCGTATATATCACACTAGCGGCCCGTCCCGGCTTCGCACGGGTGGACATTTATTTTTTAAACATTTTGGCATAAACGTACACTAAATGCAGGACATACCTAAATAATAAGGTTCGCAAGCAATAGCGTATCGCGGGCTCCTTTGCGTACGTGACTTGATGATTGAAAACTATTTATATATTGAAGTATTTATAGTGACATAACTACAATAGTTAGACACACTGCTATTGCATCATTTTTTGTAGATATTGA
The DNA here is from genome assembly GCA_905163515.2 of Lymantria monacha. Classification (NCBI taxonomy): domain Eukaryota; kingdom Metazoa; phylum Arthropoda; class Insecta; order Lepidoptera; family Erebidae; genus Lymantria; species Lymantria monacha. The sequence goes on from LR991083.1 coordinate 16,214,050, forward strand.
TATGTTCTTTAACATTGTGGAACATTTTTTTGTTCTACCATCAATAGTTTTCGCAGCACATGCGATGAAAGATTGATATGAATATTTTATAGGCAATTTTTGTACCTTGGGTAACATTATAGTAGTTTTAGTAGAGGTCCTTATGTTTTTATTGCAATAAAAATAACCTATATTAATCAGTGATAATGTAGCATTCAAATGGTAATTTTTTTTTTAAATCGTTCCAGTACTTTTTGAGCCAATTCGTTACAAACATACTTACATACAAACCTTTCCTCTTTATAATATTAGTATAGATACAACCATCATTACAAATAGTCTGTCCCTAATTCAATGAATGTGTACATGTGTGATTGATTATAAAAACATAGTTATTAAAATCAACAAAATCATGTCTTTTTAATTTCAATTCTAATTATACCTAATATATCAAATTGTAATTAATATTAATAAGCTGTGTGGTAGCGGCTACGAATACTGCTCGTGGATGTCGTAAAAGACGACTAAGAGCCTTATAACGACCAACTGTGTCAACTCCATCTGATGCCGTTTGGTCAACAATTACATTCATAAGGAGGGTTGACGTTTGGCAGGCGGCCGGTCATAAAACTATTGTCAATAACTTTTACCTACATAGGTACTATGAAAGGAGAGTACATATTGTATCGACCCCAAGTTATTGGGATACGAGTAGGAGAATAATGATATCAAATTATAATTATATCTCTTCAGTATAAATAGCTTTTGTGAATACACTTAAAGAAGACGAAAATAAGTCAAGATGGTGGTTAACAACCGAGTTAAATCCTCGCAGGGCCCAAAACAATTTTAAATATGGTGAAGAGAAATACAATAACTGACTGTATAGTCACTATATATATATATATATATATATATATATATATATATATATATATGACGTAAGAGAGTATTGGTGTAAAGATGCGAAAGGGAATGCTCCGATGGTTCGGTCATGTGGAAAGAATGCCGAACGAACGTCTGGTTAAGAAGATATACAATGCGAAAGTGGAAGGATGTAGGTACCGAGGGAGACCGAGACTAACCTACCTAGACCAGTCGGTCATGTACTGAAGGAAGGTGGTGTCAAGAGTCTCCGAAACCGGCGAGCGTGTATGAAGAGAATTATGAATGTTGAGGAAGCGAGTGAAGTATGCAGAGATAGAGTTCTCTGGCACTCTGTTCTCACTGCCTACCCTGCAAGGGATATGGCGTGATGGTATGTATGTATATATATACATATATATAGTAAAAATCAATTGAGAGGTGTTAGCAGGAACAACATAACTTTAGGAGATGAAAATTTGGCATTAAATCTCATTGCCTCGTCTGCTAAGTCTGTGATCAATAGTGAAATTTATATGGATTGAAAAGAAGAACTCTCACCCATATTTTGGTGTTATTTAATTTAATCCGAATAAGAAGTTGAAATGCTGTTAAACCAAAAGCCGAATACCTACCTGGTAACATTGCTCTAAATATATTATATTATTCTGAATGCATTTATTCAAGCCGAAATACAATAAATGACTGTGACAACCAAATTGATTTATACACGACCGAAGCAACCGGAGTCGGCTCAGCGTGTGCCGATAAGCCATTTATAATTTTGTGAGTACCAGAGATAGGCATTTCAATAAGATTTCTCTGTACAAATAAAGACGTTCGGCGGGAACTAATGGGACGTTAATAATTCGCACGAGTCTATTCAATGGAGGCTTTCGAGATTTATCACTACAGGATTCTGGCAAGATGCCTCTTGGCACCCGTTGATTATGCACTTTTTAAATGTTTTACATGATATATAATATTCATTCAACAATTTAGTTTATTCTAATTACATCTATAAAAAAGCTGTACTATTATTGAAATAATGAAGGCAAACTCGAAATAAAATCCTATACCAACCCGTCTGACCAGCATGTTAAGCATGTTATGGTTGACTGCACAGATGGCGTAGTGGTTAAGACCTTAAACCTTAACCTTCCGTGCCAGTGTCGTAAGTTCGATTCGTACGTAGGACAATACTGTGAGATTTACAAAGTATGGTTCTGAGTCTTGGTGTGATTTGTCTGCGTTCATTGCATGTTTGTAAAGTCCCCTGTAATACAAGGATTTTTTCCTTAGCGCAGGGAGGTATTTTTTTTTAAAATAAATAATTAAACTCCCAATCTGAAGGAGGATTGTGCCGAGGCAATGGGAGGTATATTTGCTAAGCTTATAATTAATTAATTAAAATTATGAAGTAGAAAAAGATATTGTGGTTCTTCTATAAGAACAACAATCTGTACTTTTGCTTCATAAGAAAGAGGAATTGATACTAAATGAGAGTCATATTAGTTTGGTTGACAAGAAAATTCGGAACGAAACTTTCTAAGATAGACAATCTCTACTATGGTTATTTTAGAATAACCATATTAGGTCAACGTAGCAGATCTTTTTTCTTTCAAATACGAATGAGAGAAGAGCAAAACATATTGTAAGGGTTATATAAAGCGCTAACCATCTGACTCCGATTTTCTTGAGAATTTTGACTCAGACCAGTTACCAAATTTTTAATTTGGTTACTTTTCTTTTCTATTTATAATTTAATAGTATTTTTTTTTATTAGATAACTTACTATATTTCAAAGGTGTAAATCATTTGATGGAAAATTTGGAAATATTTGCTTAAAATTTGCAGTTAAATGCCAACGCAATGCTATATTTCGACTTGTTGAATTTATTTGGTCATCGTTCTAAAGATGGCGATTTTGAGTGTGTGCTCTGGCAACATTAGTAGCTACTGAGCGGTTGTTGTTGGCGGTACGGTTGAGTGGTTTTGTGGCGAACACCGGGTATAGGTATACAGCGGACACGAATGTGTAGACAGTATTCGAATATGATATCTTATCTGTGGTAGAACAGTTAGTATATTGGAAGGGTATAGAAAAATTCATTAGTAAGTTAATAACTATGAAAGTTTACATGTAATAAATTATATCTATTTCACTAGTTTGATACATACATACATATCATCACGCCATATCCCTTGCAGGGTAGGCAGAGAGAACAGAGTGCCAGAGAACTCTATCTTTGCATACTTCACTCGCTTCCTCAACATTCATAATTCTCTTCATACACGCTCGCCGGTTTCGGAGACTCTTGACTCCACCTTCCTTCAGTACATGACCGATCTGGTCTAGGTAGGTGAGTCTCGGTCTCCCCCGGTAGCTACATCCTTACACTTTCGCATTGTATATCTTCTTAACCAGACGTTCGTTCGGCATTCTTTCCACATGTCCGAACCATCGGCGCATTCCCTTTCGCATCTTTACACCAATACTCTCTTTCATACCTACTCGCTCTCTTACGTCGTCGTATTTATTTATATCTAATCGACAGTCTGAAAATAACTTTCAAGCTTCTGGCTATAAAATGACGATACTTCCTTACAACTTTTCATCGCCCTTTACAATCCTTTTTTGCATTAAAAAGTAGCTTATGCCTTTTGTCAGGTTCTAAACTATCCGTGTACTAAATTTCATTTAGATCGGTACAATAGTTTTGTCGTGAAAGAGCGACAGACAGACAGACTGACAGAGTTACTTTCATATTTATAATATTAGTAAGGATTAAAATGCCAATACATTATTATAAAAATCGCTGTGTGGTAGCGGCTACGAATACTACCAACCCTTAATTTGCTCCCGGATGTCGTAAAAGATTCTTATATGAACCTGGGCCAACACTACCTGATGCCATTTGGTCAATAATTGTATTCCCAAGAGGGGTCGATGTCTGGCAGGCGGCCGGTCATAAACTATTGTCAATAACCTTTGCAATGTGCAGGAAGAGGGGCACATACTCGTATTGCGTCGACCTTAAGTAATTGGGACAAGAGCAGGAGAATGATAATGACATTTTTATAAAAATGATTAAAATCGTATAAAACAAAATCCATGAATTAAAATTAAAATATGAGCGTTTTGTTTTGATCTTATAAAACAGCTAATAAACATTGTAATTTGAATTTCAATTGAAATGAGATTAGAATTAGAAAATTATGAAGTGTCAAAATAAAAGGTTTGCAACAGCTTTCATCTTCTACCATGCTTTAATCAAAAAGGTTAATCGATTTTGTAATTAAAATTTTAATTGAGAGCAGTGTATCGGAGGGTAAATAAATTTATATATATATATATATATATATATATATATATATATATATATATATATATTATTGATTGTATTTAATTATATATTATATATACATATGTATATTGTCGAACCGCAATCCATCGTGTACGAGCTTCTGACCGAATGGCAGGAAAGGTGGGACTCATCAACGAAGGGTCATCATTTATGTCTATTCTTCCCATATCTATTCGAGAGTGTTTAGAGAAAATATGGCTGAAAATTGACCATTATGTACAATAGCATAATTCTTCAATGGTCATGGGAATTTTAGAGGTAAATTATTTTATTTTAAACTAGTAGCTTCACAATTTTGTCAATGTGCCTCATCTAACTGCAAGTTTGAATAAACAGTTCACCACATTCTCTGGAAGTGCAGTCTCTGGCGTAACGAGCGCGATCTCATGTTAGACAGTCTGCAAGTCACGTCTGGGTAGTATATTATACGGATCTTGTAGCAACTCTAGAAAATTTTCGTGCGTTCAGGCGCTTTTGCCATATCTACTATTTTAATTAATCTTAAGGCTCAGATATAGGTGCTATAAGTTCTGTCATATCCATGATGTTGCGTTTCACGTATCAATATATCCTCTTATCTATTGGCTTATCCCCGTTTTGCATAGGAAGGAAGTGGAATTTTTCCAACTGTTCCTGTGTTTCTTTTCTAATTATATTTATTGCGGGTCCCAAAGGGCAAATCATGTTTTATTGTTGTTGTTTTGCTTATACTTTCCTAGTAGGTAATAAAGCATTCAACACTATAATCAATCTGGCACTACCCCTTACTTTAACGTGATTGTCGTGAAAATTGGTACAAGAATTTATAGGAGATTGGACATGAGTAGCCCCATAGGAAACTAATAATACCAACTGTGACTTCCAGCACGCCTGCCTAACGTGGCGTTATTATTCTCTTGGGGAGGTCTACTTCAAGCATAGGACGTCAATAGATTGATAAATGCTCTACAAGTTTGTAACTAATTTCATATTTTATAACAAGGTATTCGATTCATGCTTCTAACGAATTTTATTTATATTCGCTATAGAATGACGTGGTAACTTGATTTAAATTTCATGAGTTATGAATATGTATACTGTTTAATTAGTTTCGTTTTAATGTTATAAAACCGCATATTTAAACTACAATACTGGACGTACGTATTTCGTTTTTATTTGAAATTAGTGTCATCGTATAGTTCGTTAAAATATTTGTCTTTTTTCTACTTTGTTTTCATTATAAAGTTTTATTATTATGCTGCTATATAATTATTATATTCTCATCATCATTATCATTCTCCTACTCTTATCCCAACTACTTCGGGTCGATACAATATGTACTCTTCTTTCATAGTACATATTGTAAAAGTTATTGGCAATAGTTTTATGACCGGTCGCCTGCCAGACGTCAACCCTCCTTGGGAATGTAATTATTGACTAAACAGCATCAGATAGAGTTGGCCAAGGTCGTTATAAGGCTGTTAGTCGTCTTTTACGACATTCACAAGCAAAATAAGGGTTGGTAGTATTCGTAGCCGCTTCCACACGGCAAATTTTGTTATCATGCTGTTCCTATCATAATTAATTGGGATCGATTCGATATGATAAGTATTATTTCAGTCTTTCATCGTATATATTTCTAATGTTTCGACAAAGATTTCTTAACCGGCTATTTGCCTAACATCGACCCTTCTTATGAATGTAATTGCTGACCAGAAGGCATCAGATGAAGTAGACCTTTTTCTGCGTTGGACTATGGATGTGGTTTCGCACCGCTAAATCGGTCCGGGGTGACGGAAGAGGCGGCGCGTGACCCCATAGACCCACCATGAAAAACTCGTCTCTTCGCCGTGCGAGCAAGCCACTGATACCCGGTCTTTGTCTTCAGTGGCCCACCCCGGAGTTGAAGTAGGCCTAGGCCTATATTAAGCCATTAGAGGTATTACGTAGCAATAAAAGAAAATGTAAAGACTATTATTAAAATGTGTGGCTACGAATACTACCAATCCTTACATTGCTCATGGGTATTGTAAAATATAACTAAAAGTTTTGCATCCATTTGTGCCAACTCCATCTAATACCGTTTGATCAATAATTACATTCCCAAAGAAAGGTCGGGCAGGAAGCCAAACTTAAACTATTTGTAATATGTACAATGCAAGAAGAGTAGAATATTGCGTCGACCCCAAGTAGTTGTGGAGTAAGAGCAAGATGATGATAGTCTTTATATTTTTAAATATAGACTAATAACTAACTAAGACTATCATCAAAAATAATTTTATAGTATCACATTTCCTTATATTCTGTTCTTGGGATAACCTTCGTCAAATAACGGATATCGATGGAGTAAGTTGTAAATAGTTTGTGGTGCTTCTGATAATCTTTCTAAGATAAATTTTCTAATTTTTATATTAAAATAAAAAATATTATCGAACATCTAGGAATCGGTTTTACCACGCTAGTAAGATAACCTTTAAACCACAATGATACTATAGATATACTATTAGCATTAGCATGTCGGTGACGCGAACCTATGAGTTTTTCCCCTCCAAAAACGCTCAACGCGCCTAAAGAAGTTTTCACATAGCTATAGATATACTATTAGCATTAGCATGTCGGTGACGCGAACCTATAAGTTTTCCCCCTCCGAAAACGTTCAACGCGCCTAAAGAAGTTTTCACTTCAAAAATTTAGGTAAATTCGTTCAAAACATTAAGCTCTGAGACCCATTGTAGCATAGTCACGATGCTACATCAATGGCAATACAAATACGGCATACTAATAATGGCAATACTAATAATTTGTTTGTTCGGACATGGTTTTATGGACAACTATTTTCAGTGCAGCGTGCAGCTTAGCACTGGTTAAATGAAATCGAGATGCTTCTAACCCGCCGTTAGCTGTATCCAAGGGTGATCCAGTTAAAAGATATTGACTGCACAGATATCGTAGTGGCTACAAAACCGATTCGCCGTGATTAAATTGTCGTGAGTTTAGATTTTCACGCAGGACAATACTTTGTGCGATTTACAAGTCATTGTTCTGAGTTTGGATGAAATTTGTGTACGTTAATTATATTACCTAACGTAACTTACTTGTAAAGTTCCCCGCAATATAAAGATTATTTATTTAGTCTAGGTACGTTTAGTGTAGGTATAATAAATTCCTACAAGGCCACCGAAGTTAAAAATCGGGTACCGGTGGCCCGCTCGCACGGCGAAGAGAGAGGATTTTTACGGTGGGTCTATGTGGTCACGCGCCGCCTTCTCCGTCACCCCGGACCGATTTGGCGGGCGAGACTCATCCATAGTCCACCAAAAAAAAAAAGAAAAAAGGTATAATAAATTCCTACACTCTTTACCTAAGTCTTTAAAAAATAATTGTATAACCGCACTGCAGTGGGTAATATTTTAGACTAATTAAACTTAACTCGCCCATGACGATCACAAAGTGATCTGTACCTGTGTTGTCAGTCAGGACTATATATATACTGTTCGAAGTTCGCCAAATCGGCAAGTGCATTGATCGAATTCTTAAAACTACTCCAAAATTAGTTGTTTTTGGAGTTTACTCCTTAAGAATCGATTTTCATATAAGGCGCCCGGTATGAGAAAAATTTGAGGAGTAAAATCTAGTGATCGAATGACCTCATTACGTTTTTGGTGCGCAACCTATTCTGCGCACCTTTCACTTTCTGACGTGAGATAATACTTCACTGAACAGTTTTAATAAATGTTAATAAAAATACATATATATATATTATTTTTAGTCAAATGAGCTTTTTTTGCGCCTGTTTTGATAATCGTACTTAAGGAGTAAACTCTAGTCGGACGTCGGAGCTGACACACTTTCGTTTTTTAATTTAACAAAGTTTTTCAAAAATTCCATTCCAGTCTATTAACGCCTGATGGTTAAGCATAGCTTTCTCCATGTGGAAGAAAATAAATTATCACATGATGCTATTCAGATGGATTGATATAGGGTTTTCTTCAAGAGAAAATCAGTTCCTTAGTCATTCTACACGATACTGGAAAAGAAGACTTGGTCACACATTTGATATATGCTTTGACTACACAGAAATAAAATAAATATTATCCGCCAAAAATGATTGATGCGCGACGTATTGAAGGACTAAAAATTCATAAAAATTATAAGGGTCAATCTCATCCTACATCCTATCTATCAGCACAGAACCTAACCGATAGAAAATTTTTCACTCATCTAATAATATTATGTAAGGTTAACGTTGTATAACCCACGTTATATTTTGACATATTAATTGATGAAACCTAAACAATAATCTAATACTTTCACCAACTTGTCAATAATTCTCTTTCATATTATTAATCTACTAACCTATCTAGACCAGATTCGTCACGTACTGAAGGAAGGTGGAGTCAAGAGTCTCCGAAACCGGCGAGCGTGTACGAAGAGAATTATGAATGTTGAGGAAGCGAGTGTAGTATGCAAGGATAGAGTTCTCTGGCAATCTGTTCTCTCTGCCTACCCTGCAAGGGATACGGCGTGATGATATGTATGTATGTATGTACCTATTAAATTATTTCAATATTTTTTTATGTATCCTATGTTATTATGTTTACCACATTCTGTTACATGCAAATTACTTGTTATATTATAACGTACCTACCTGTAAAGAGACATAAACTTCGGTATCGCAGTAACAAAAGTTTGGTTTTGGCAGAACAGGGTCGTAACATAAAATTTTACAACAACTTTAGACGTTATGTTATTATAGCTTTTTGATATCTTGCCATATCTAATAATGGCTTTATTACTTGTAATTTGAACGTTTTGTTACCTGTTTTATTTGTATTCTGATTATTTTTTATTGACTTTTACACTAAATAGGGGATACAAATTTAATTATATAAGAAACTAGACTAGTGGTCCTTTAAGTGATCTTTTAGTCTCTGTCTGCGTGACGATCATTAGATCGGAAAATTCTTAATATTTTTAGTGTGATATGTGGGAATGTAGCTAATCTTTTTGTGTTAATGTACTTCTACAGTTAAGAAGGAGTATGGAGAGATTCCTAGAGAATAACTCCATACTCCTAAGTAACATTGATGTCTTTTTAGTTGATATTTAGGAAACTAATATAAATTACATCTAAACTCTACTATTTTACGGACATACATACATACATTTCATCACGCCATATCCCTTGCAGGGTAGGAAAAGAGGACAGAGTGCCAGAGAACTTTATCCTTGCATACTTTACTCGCTTCATCAACATTCATAATTCTCTTCATACACGCTCGCCGGTTTCGGGGACTCTTGACTCTACCTTCCTTCAGTATGTGACCAATCTGGTCTAGATAGGTGAGTCTCGGTCTCCCCCGGTACCTACATCCATCCACTTTCGCATAGAATATCTTCTTAACCAGACGTTTGTTCGGCATTCTTTCCACATGTCCAAACCATCGGAGCATTCTCTTTCGCATCTTTACACCAATACTCTCTTTCATACCCGCTCTCTTACGTCGTTGTTACGAATGCGATCGGTCAGCCTAACTCCACAGATTTTCCGTAGAGATCGCATTCCGACTGCATTAATTTTACTTTCATGCTCTTTTCTGCATACCCAACTCTCGCTTCCATATAGTAATGTTGGGACAAGCACTGCGTTATGTAGCAATACATAACGCAGTGCTTGTCCCAACATTACACGTGCCTTTTGGCTGAGGTGGTGGCTGCCGAGAAGTTGCCCGAACGCTCCGTTCACTCTGTTGCCCGCATTCACTCTTCGCTCTATATCAGTGGTGTACCTTCCATCTCGGCTAAATCCACATCCAAGATATACAAATTCGTCCACTTGCTCTAGTAGATCATTAACTATTGTTACTCTTACATCTGTTCTGGCTTCATCTCTTTCAAAGACCATTATTTTGGTTTTGCTCACATTCACGCGTAGACCTCTTTTCTTACAATGTTCTGTCATTGTATCGACTAGTGTCTGCAGGTCAGTCGCTGACTGTATCAGCAGGACTGCATCATCTGTTTAGAGCAGAGCACTGACCATTGAGTCGCCCATATGAACTCCCACATTCATATCGTACAACCTTTGTAGACATTTGTCCAGGTATATGATAAACCCAACCGCGTACTGGCTCTGGTCCTCGATCACCTGGGACCCCGCCTCAGGGGGCTGTTCGATGCGTGTTTAGCATCCGGGCGGTTCCCTGGGTGCTGGAAGGAGGGGAGGCTGGTGCTCCTGCCGAAGCCGGGACGGTCTCCCGAGTCGGCCTCGGCCTACAGGCCTATCGTGCTGCTCGACGATGTGGGCAAGCTATTGGAGAGGGTGCTGGCTGCCCGCATCGAGCGGCACCTCGTTGGCACGGGGCCCGATCTGTCGGACGCCCAGTTTGGGTTCAGGAGGGGTCGTTCGACGATCGCGGCTCTGCTGCGCCTGAGGGCCGTGGCGACTGAGGCCGTCGCCGGCGGAGGAGTGCTGTTGGTGGTGTCCCTGGACATTGCCAACGCATTCAATAGTCTGCCATTTAGCTGCATCAGGGAGGCGCTTCGATACCACGGAGTGCCAGTTTACCTGAGGCGGCTAGTGGCAGACTATCTGGAGGGGCGCAGTGTCCTCTACACCAACCGAGTAGGGGACGTTGCGCGAACGCCCATGACGTGCGGTGTCCCACAGGGGTCGGTCCTCGGACCCACCCTGTGGAACATCGGCTACGACTGGGCGTTGAGAGGAAGCCTCCCACCCGGGCTGGGCGTAATCTGTTACGCCGACGACACGCTCGTCACAGCCCGCGGTGGGACGCTGGAGGAGGCGGCAAGCCTGGCGACCCTCGGCACCGAGGAGATCGTCAGGCGGATCGGGGCGCTGGGGTTGAGGGTGGCCCTGGACAAGACGGAGGCCCTCTTGTTCCATGGGCCCCGCATGAGTCCTCCCATCGGCGTCTCGATCACCGTCAATTCGGTTGACATCAGCATCCGGGCCCATATGAGGTATTTGGGCCTGGTGCTCGACGGGCATTGGTGGTTTCGGGAGCATTTCCGCAGGCTCGCTCCGCGGCTCGTCGGCGCGGCGTCCGCCCTTTCGTGGCTTATGCCGAACGTGGGCGGACCGAGCGCTACGTGCCGAAAGCTGTACTCGGGGGTCGTCCGGTCGATGGCCCTGTACGGCGCACCGGTGTGGGCGGGATCCCTGACCGTCCGACTCAGGGCTCTTCTGTGGCGACCACAGAGGGCCATGGCGGTCAGGGCCGTACGCGGGTACCGCACGGTGGCGACGGAGGCAGCGTGCCTGTTGGCCGGGACTCCCCCGTGGGACCTGGAGGCGGAAATGCTCGCCGATTTGTATCGGCGGGTGTCGGGGGTGCGAACGGGGGGCGGTGTGGTCTCACTGAGGGAGCTCACCGCCTGGCGTGTCGACGCCCGCCGAGACGTCATTGCTCGTTGGGCAGTCCGGCTGGAGAGGCCTCGGTTCGGTGTGCGGACTGTGGAGGCCTTCCGGCCGGTGCTGATGCAGTGGTTGTAACGGCGGCACGGGGTGCTCTCCTTCCGACTGGTGCAGGTTTTGACGGGGTATGGATGCTTCGCCAAATACCTGTACACGGTCGTCAGGAGGGAGAGTACACCGTCCTGCCACCACTGCGATTGCGACGAGGATACGGCGCAGCATACGCTCGAGGCGTGTGCCGCTTGGGCAGAGCAGCGCCGTGAACTCGTCGCAATCATCGGTGCCGACCTGACGCTGCCGACCATCGCCAGGGCGATGCTCGACAGCGTCAGGAACTGGGACGCGGTCGCAGCCTTCTGCGAGGCAGTAGTCTCGCGGAAGGAGGCGGCGGAGCGCGTGCGCGAGGAGCGTCTCCTCGACGACGCGAACCGCCGCCGGCGACTGGGGCGGCGTAGGCGCGATTACCTGCGCCTGATGCCGCCCTAGCCGAGGCCGCGGGTGACTGGACCGGGGAATTAGTCCGTCACCCGCCGAGAGGCTGACCGCGCGAGGAGGGAACGACGTCCGCCCCGGGGGGGGGGACGTCGCTCAAGGGGAGGGTACCTCTCAGGGGGTATTCCATCGGGCCGGCCACTGACGACAAGTTCACGCTGCTCCAGTGGCCGGTCCAACGACGTAGGCGAGGTTCGTGGGTGGGTTACGGGTATGCGTGCTTACGCCCCTCTGTCGCCCCGGACGGAGTGGTGCGAGAAGAGCGCCGACCATAACCCCCCCAAAAAAAAAAAAAAAAAAAAGGTATATGATAAACAGTCTGGCTGATAGAACGCACCCCTGCTTAGCGCCGATATTGACATCAAACTAAGGCGACATTCCAACATCCACACAAGCTCTTCAGTGAACTCTCTAAAGTGAAAAATAAAATAAAAAGGACATTGCTGAAAATCAGCGTTGTGGTGTTACATTGACATCACAACAAAGGCTGAGCAATTATCCTTTTTTCTGCCGCAGCCGAGACGTTCACTCGATGTAATTATTATTATTTTCTCCTTATTTAGTTTATAGATTTTATGTGTTTTCATTTATTGTAAGGTTTATTGTTGTTTTTCTCTGTGTTTCCTAACGTCGCTCCTATGTGGCACTAAATAAATACTTTCTTTCTTTCTTTCTTCTTTCTCTACTAAAATGTCCCAAAGTTCCTTTCGTACAACCATGTCAAATGCTCTCTCCAGATCCACAAAACTGCAGAAAACCCTCCGACCTAGAGCCAGATGCTTCTCCACAATGTTGCGCAGAGAGATCCATGCATCACCTTCCACTCCTAAAAGTTTCCCTCACACAGTAAACCATCGGTCCCGGGAGGACTAAGTGATCATGATCACTGTAAAGTGTTCAAAACATTGGGCAATTAAAAATCAAATATAAACACAATAGAATCCGTAAAAGATAATATACATAAGCAAATATATTCTAATAAATGAAATAATTATATAATACTCGTTTTGCTGTCGAAATCACATCATAAAAGCTATGTGCTAGTATTCCTAAGAGGTAGCTCGTGTAGTATTATGTAGTGTCTTACATTAGTTCAACAATGTAATCTGTATACAGTTTAATTGGTACGTGTTCTCGCCTTCAAACAGTGTTAGGTTGCTATGTATCACGTATTGAAATTAGTGTTCAGCTTTCAGCTTCTCTTGTATACCAAAACTTGTTATAATAAAATGAAATTAATCATTTCATTGTGAATCGTTTTTATTCATATAAAATATATATAATAAATAAATGTATTGTATTTTATATGTAATTATGTCTATCGTTATCTTAATATGTCGAATATAATATAACAAAAGCATTGTCCATACAATAGTTAATACACAAAACAAATGAATACAGTGTTTTCTTGATGGTTTATCTTTATTGTATTCTGTTCGGTAAAACTAATTTGCTCGCGTTAGTGATTTAGTAATGTCGTTATATACACGTGAGTATTTCTCATTAGTATTAACTAAGACGGAGACTAAGACTTCATCATTATTTGGACTCAACATCATCATCATTATTTTGGGCTCAAATGCGTCCCTCTGCGTTAGAGCTTCCCCTACAATAGAAGGGAAATTGACCTACTATACCACCCTTTTTTTTCTTGTGGTGGACTATGGATGTGTTCGCGCCCCGCCAAATCGGTCCAGGGCGACGGAAGAGGCGGCGCGCAATCCGATACACCCACCCTGCAAAAACTCCTCTCTTCGCCATGCGAGCAGGCCACCGGTACCGGATCTATGTCTTCGGTGGCCCCTACTATACCACCCTAGTGAGATGACTTGTTAAAGAGTATTATCTCGAGCTTTTTTCAGTCCTCTTGCGCTAGATTTACTTGTATTATATTTCTACCTCTGCTGAAAGAATACAATATCTTCTAATGGAGACATAAAAAACCAGCTGAGCATTACCAGAAAAATGTAGAATTTTTCTGAGAAATTTATTTCACCAACTGCGATTGTCAACCTGTCTGCTAAGCGTGGCGATTATTACATTATCTATTCTTAAGTAAACCATCAGTGTCTGATAGATATAATAAATTAGCAATGAGAACTGAATTTAATTTTAAAGTTAATAGGTACTATCTGAAGGGCATGTATCTATATTTGCATATCTGTGCGTTTGCGTAAAGACTCCTTGGGGACATATTGAGTGATTGAATTATTAACAGACTGGCAGAAGACCCATTGGTACTTTGTCCAAACGTGATTTGTATACGGGATGTGGATTTACGTTGGCTTTCATAATTGTTATAATTATCCACCCGCTGTCTTGTTTCGATAATTGTCGCACGTTTGTTGTAATATTCTATAATAAAATTCTTTTAGAATGTTAATTGCATTCGATTGATATTATTGTTAAATATTTATTTTTTTATAAATTACATCTAATACACTGTGTTCATGGTCACAGAAGGACAAAGGTGTCTTACATCCAAAATTCATTGTTATTTCATACTATAGAGGCTTTTATTAGCCTGCTGTAGTATGAAATTATTAATACAAATACCGATCAACTTCGAACACCAATCAACTTGTGTCTCACATTTAACCCTAACTCCACACGTCATTGGCAAATTTGTGGCAACACTACGCCATAGAAGTCATTAATAACCAGAAGTTGAAGTTAGTATTTTTTTTTTTAATTCCCGGACGCTTCGCACACTTTATAGCGTTCATGGTCACGGGAGGACAAGGTATCTCACGTCCAATAGGTCATTGTTATTACAGTGATTTATATCTACCCGCTACAATATTATTAAATTTTGTACCACATTTTGATACAAATTCATTGCCAGTATAGTACGAAAAAGATTCTATGTAAAATTATATTGTTTTTGGTTAGTTATTTTTAAACATTAAATTTATGGTAATCATTATATTAATTTAAACTTAATTTAAACCTAACAATTGGATTGGAACACGATCGCAAAGAGCAAGATTCGGCAAGAAAACTCAGATGACATAATACTAATTATTGATATTATTGTTTTGTCTGGATATGGTTCAAACATTTAATGTGTCAATATTCTCTTCAATGCCATATTGATCAAGTATCATAACTAGATAACAAGATTAAAGAACGTAGCATGTGTATCATAAAGGTGGAGGACATGCTGTTCTGATCACCACACAACAAGATGAACTTTTTACTAGTGTAGAGGATGCTCCGAACTATTAGTTTTAATAAATCTTGCCTTTATATTATAGTATTAAAACTACAAAGATATCCTCACAATAACTGCATTCGTAATATTTTTTTGTTGAGTATACCAATTTGTACATAAGTTTAAATCGCAATATTCACTGCTGTCTAAACGAATAAAATAGGAGGGAAATTAATCTGAAATATCACACTGGTCGCACAGGCTGGTATGGGGTCTTATTTCGAGTCGTCCTTTTCTTGCATAGATATTATCTACATATTATATCCCTTAGTCGTCTTTTACAACGTTCATGGGAAAGAAAGGGGGTTAGTGAATTGTATTCTTACTTCATCAGCACACGATGATATTTTATATAACACTTAAAAATATTAAAATAAACATAAAAAAAATGCTCTGGACTCATGTTTTTAACTTCAGTCTGTATATGTACGATATTAGGTAAGAGTTTCTTAACCTATCTATATATATATATATATATATAAGAGATTTCCACCTATGTATTGACTCATCACGATATCTCTGGAACCATAAGGCCTACAGACCTCAAATTTGGTAGGAATATTTCTTTTGCCGAGTAGAGGTCAGCTAAGAACGGATTTTACGAAATTATATCCCTAAGGGGGTGAAAGAGCAGGGCAAAGTTTGTATGGGACAACGTGATTCCTTGGTCCAATCTATTTCAAATTTTGCATAAACATTCTATAACAGAATTGATGAAAGATGTGATTCATATTTTATTGAGATTTATCTCCTAACTGGGTTAAAAAGGGGTGAAAAGTTATTTTAGGGGTGATTTGCTTTAAAGTTGATATCAATACTTCTTAGTGATTTTGATTTAAAAGACATTTTATTTTGACACATATTTGAAAACTCAATTCGATTATATTCAAAAAACATTCACGATTCTAACAGATGGCGGTATCTGTTGACTGGATTGAGTAAGTATTTAATCTATTAGCACCATCTAGGCACTATGTTAAACGTTTTCTACGTTTCATACAAGTGCAGGGAGGTGTGTATAAAAAAAAATATTAGTATAACCACCACGTGTTACTGAGACTACCTTAGCCACAGCAACGCGTGGCCGGGTCTGCTAGTTATAGGGGAGAGTCGGGTAGCCTCGGCCACATAAATAAAACTCATGATATCTTGAAAATCAACCGAAATAAACATTTATTTTTAAACTTTAACTTAAACTAAACATATATCTTATAATATTAATTAAGTTAGAAACTGATAGTTTTATTATCTTAGCTTAAATCAAGTCTCAAAAGCAGTCTTCAATATTTGTTAAAATAATTTTTTGAGGGTAGCCCCGGACATAGAATTACTGATGACCAAATCGTTCTTTAGCCTTGCATACGTCACAATAGTAGTAAGCCAGCGATGGATCAATATCCACACACGCTTCGTGCGCCCAGTCTTTGCATCTATGACACTGGATCCAATCTTCCTCGAACGTTTCTCCACAAATGATGCATTCTGTATCGTGGTCTCTTTCTAGCTGAGTCAAACTTTGAATATTCTTCTTTGTTTTCATTTTATTAGTTGCCGCCTTTCTTTTATTCGTTGTAGTTTTATTGGTTGCAGCCTTGGTTGTGTTGGTCGCAGCCTTTTTCTCTACCAACGCATTTTTGAAGGGCGAAGATGTCAGAATCTCACTTTTTTGTGTTTTTCGTGAACGCGCTGCAAGACGCCTCTTGGATGCATCGGGAAGAGGGGACAACTGCTTAAGCAATTCATTTACAGTAGCAGGTGCAGTTGATTCTGTAATTTCTGACGTTGATGCGGGCATAAATGATGGCTGCGTATTGCCACTGGCTGATGGGTGTGATATAAGACTGGTAGATGGTTGCTGGTTACTACTAGTGGATGGCTGCTGGGTGCAACTAGTGGATGGCTGCTGGTTGCAGCTTGTGGATGGCTGCTGGGTACCACTAGAGGATGACTGTTGATTGCAGCATCTGGATTTCTGCTGATTGCAACTAGTTGATAACTGTGATCCCACGACTGTCTCTTCAGAAAAAGCTGGTTCCTGTTCAATATTGGTCATCAATGATGGCAAAAAATCCAAATCACTGAAAATTTCCCTATTGAATGGATAAATCCCTGTGCATTTGAACCCATTCTGTGCTATTTTTAGTCTCGCTGCCTTAACGAAAGCTGAATTGACTAAAGCAGCGATGTCATAATCAGTGATCCTAGCCCCTGGATTTTGTCTCATCCACATTGCGCTTGCTGAACCAAATGCAGACTTAAACGGCTTGAAAAATACCCTGTCCAGAGGTTGCACCTTGTGTGTTGTGTGTGGTGGAGTGCTAATCATATGGATGTGATTAGCTCGAGCAAATTCTATCACTGCCAACTCTTTATGGCTTCCATGTCCATCGAGAATCAGAAGGACAGGGTTCTCCTTCGAAGGCTGTACGTGCTGTTTGAAATGCTGGAGCCACATTAAAAATATCTCACCATTCATCCAACCACTTTCGTGTGGAATAGCAATGCTATCTGGTGGAGCTCCAATCATCAAACGACCATTTTTATCCATCCTTTTCCTCGGGAAAATAAAAAGTGGAGGTATAAAATGGCCGCACACGCTCATAGCAAACATCAATGTAATGTTTCGTCCTCTTTCACCAGAAGTCAACTTGCCAACTTGCTTTTTTCCCTTAGTAGAAATAACTTTCTCATTCTTGTGTACAGTGGAGACCCCCGTTTCATCAGCATTGTATATTCTGGAGGCAGGGAATTTGTATTTATCTTGTAGTTGGTGGAGCTGATCATAAAACCGATAGACTTGTGGTTTATTAAACCCAACGGCTCTTGCAATGCTGGTTGACTCTGGACTTCTGAGAGCAATATCTGGGTATTTCTTTATGAAGCTATAATAAAAATCTTTGCCGGCCATTTTCTTTTCTTTATTGAACCTATGAGGTATTTTTAAACGTTCTGCAAATTGAAATGCCAATTTCAAAAACTCTACTTTGGTCAGCGGCATCAGGCGATTATCGAGGTCTTTGACATGGTTATATAATTGCAGTGATTGATTTTCTGAGAAGGTATGTTCATATCTCCCTAGTGTTGGCTTGAACTGTGCTTCTTGTCCACTACCGACAGCTTTTATCCGATCCTGAAGGGTGCTTCTCGGCACGTAATATCTCTCAGCTGCTTCTCTCACCGATATCTTTTTTTCCAGTACACATCTTATAGCCTGTTTCATTTTATTTTCGTCCCAATTTCCTCTAGGCGTAATCCTTCCTTTGAATTTTGGCATTATCTGCAAAAGACACAAGATTTTATACACTTGTCTCAACATTGTAATAAAAAAAGACTGTAACATAGAGATGCATAGACAAACAGACATGGTGAAACTACCACGTTTCTTAATTTCACTATGCAATCCAAGAAACTAAACATTTCGTCATAAAAGAAATGTCCGGGGGTACCCGACAAAAAAGTGTCCGATTGTACCCGACCGCCTCGATCCTATGTTTTTATTCATATAGGAAATATCAATAAAAACAACGTCAAGTATTTACCTAATTTGTTAACTATAATGACTAACTTACAGAATTAGTAATATACTATGGTGAAGTACTTACATTGTATAACCAATAACCGCACTCAAAAAGTAAACGGCGCACACAAAAGTATAGGTACTGTTAAACAAACGAATGTCACGTGTTGTTCGCACATCAGTCGCAGCGCGTTTGATATGAAGGTGCTGCGGTCGTGTGGATGTGACACTTGTGCATGTATGTGTGCGAACTTTCCTGTAACTAGCACTGGCCGAGGGTACCCGCCGGCCGGGGCTACCCGACTCTCCCCTAAATATAAGCGGGCTAGTGTCAGCCAGAACAGAATTTTATTTTGAGTATTTCCTCTATCTCAATATAGTTTGTATCTACTTTTGTCCATTATGCTAAAAAAGAGTATTCTTATTCTACTATAATATGGAAAATATTTAAAATACTATTAAAATTACGGCATACATACTCGTGTTAGCTATTCTAATTACAAATATTTCAGTTTAATTATAAAAGGTAACTAAAAACTATTAACAGTGTACGACTCTTTCACTAATTACAAAGCAAGTATCTCTCATTACATTATACAATAGCTGTCGTCATTGTGCGTGTGAACTTTGCACTTATCAATTTTCTCTTTAACTGCAAACTTTCACAACCTGAATGCCCGCTAATTAATACAGTTATCAAAAATCTCTATTATTATGCAACTATATGCAATGAAGGAAAAATCATCTCCAGATATTCTGAGAGAGAGAATGTCTGCTAAATAATCAAATTAATAAAGATTTAGATACATACAATGAAAGCGAAATATTTGGAGTTCTTCTGAAAAGAAGAAAAATGTCTACTAAATAATCCAGTTAACACATACATATCATCATGCCATATCCCTTGCAGGGTAGGCAGAGAGAACAGAGTGCCAGAGAACTCTATCCGTGCATACTTCACTCGCTTCCTCAGCATTCATAATTCTCTTCATACACGCTCGCCGGTTTCGGAGACCACATACAGTACACAGAATAGTAATATAGTATACAGAGTAATATATAATATATAGTTAATACAGTTAATACTTATCAATAAGACGTAATATTATAAAATGCGAGTATTTCAAGAGAACCGTCAGTGTTTTCTATTTCTGTAGAGATAAAGGGAATTCTATGTATTACTGGGGCTTTAATTAAAGCTTATGAAACATTTTATTGAATTCTGTTGCATAATTCTCTCGTCTCAGCTGTGTGGTAGCGGCTACAAATACTACCAACCCTTACTTTGCTCGTGGATGTCGTAAAAGCCGACTAAGAGCCATATAACGACCTGGGTCAACTCCATCTGATGCCATTTGGTCAATAATTACATTCTCAAGGAGGGTTGACGTCTGGCAGGCGGCCGGTCATAAAATTATTGCCAATAACTTTTACAATATGTGCTATGAAAGAAGAGTACATATTGTATCGACCCCAAGCAATTGGGATAAGAGTAGGAGAATGATGATGAATTCTCTCGTGACAAGTAAATTGATAGACCAACACGGTTTACTTAAATATTTTATTGCAATTTTAGTTTTGGTGTCATATTGTTTGAAATTCTTTGCTCCGTAGTTTATTGACTATAAATCATCTTGTACTAAGCGAGGATCTGGTGTTCCTTAGATGTGTACCTCTATTTCTTTGGCGGACTATGGTCTAGATACACCTCGCCCATTCCGGCCGAGGCGATGGAACAGTAACGCACGGCCCCATAATTCACTGTGTTCCCTCCCCATTATCATTGGGCCGAACACACTGCCTCTTCCTTGCCATCTGTGGTCGGCTCGGCATGTCAATATACCTATAGCCAACTTTCCAAAACTTGCATGCTCTGCTTTTTTTTTCTACGTTCATATATGAAAGATTGAAAACGTCTTTAAAAAATTAATGTAAAAGTGACACCAAAATGTAGTAAGTAGTTTCATAATAATATATCTAGCTAGAATATGATATAACGTGCATTCTTAGAATAACTCCGATATAAATAATAAATATAGCAAGATCTGACACTATGCAGGCGAGAACTTCGGATATTTTATGGCAAAATTTCAATATTCTGAAAATACTTCTTTCTAATAATACTACCGAAGCCAATATACTGTTCTGCTTAAAAGATGACTTACCTGCTATTAGCGAGTTTAGTAAATGAGTCTTTTGATATGTCAATTTTTGATAAACTAATAAATATTTGATATCGTAAAAACATATAAATGCATTTTTCGTGATACATTAATGAAAATTCTCGGATTTGATTGCGCGCTTAATATTGCACGCCTTATAAACGAAGCGTTGAGGTGATGCTCTACTCTCAATATATAAAAATCAAGGACTTTACAAAACTAAAAATGACTGTATTTTTCTCACACTGCACTTATATGATAATATTATCATACATATGTTAAGAAAAACCATTAGTTTAAACGTATTTGATATTTAAAAAAAAACAATTATTTTGTTAAGGTAAGAATTTTTTTTATTAAAAAACAAAATTATCGAGGACGTCCGGATGTCTCCGTATGGATCTGGCACTCTCACGACGGTAAAAATTAATGTATGGAAGCATTTCTTTTTTAAAAGCTTTATAATTGCAACGCGCAGTTTCCTTTCAAAAATGGCTTATGCTTAGTCTTAAGGGTATGATTATGAAAATTGGGTTCGATTACATTTTTTATGGTTATGTTCGTCCATTCAGACAGGCAAAGGGAACAAAGTCCATGCAGCCATGTGTTCATCTACAATGCTTGCAAGCAATGTTTTGCGCTACGTAGAGAACGGCGCAAAATTTCAAAAGTATATTTTTTCCCTTTTATTTATGACATCGACTAATAGTAAATGATAAGTAATATGAAAATTACGAGGCGTGCCCTTTGGAATTTTCCAAACTACTTTTTTATACTAGGTGTGAAAATTTAGCTGTGTGGTAGCGGCTACGAAAAGTAAGGGTTGGTAGTATACCATATACTTTGCTCGCGCATGTCGTACAAGACGACTAAGAGGCTTATAACGACCTGGGCCAACGCCATTTGATGCCCTTTGGTCAACAATTATATTGCCAAGGAGGGTTGACGTCTGGCAGGCGGCCGGTCTTACAACTACTGCCAATAACTTTTACAATATGTACTATGAAAGAAGAGTACATGTTATATTGGCAAATTAGATTTCGGTTGGCATTAGTAATAACGACAGAATATTCTTAGACAGAATATATTTATAGAATCGTAGTTTACTAATTCAATCAACACTAAAAACCTACTAAGATCTCTGTGATTGACCTGCACCAATTCCATCTAACACCATTAGATCAAGGACTTCTTATGACCATCATAATTGGTATTAATTAGGATAAAGTAAAGGCAGGCGGATAATTATCAATTAAGAATACTTATTGGACTATATAGAAATAGGCTGATTAATGAGTAATCAGCCTACTTCTTAAAGTTTACATTTCATAAAGTACTTGAAGAGTTCTTAAAATAATTTAAGGTAGAGTATTACACCGCTACTATTTTTTTATTAATATGTTGCCAAGATCTCTAATAGATGGCGTATGTCAGTATGTGACAACTACCTCTACCTCATTACTGATTACAAGGTACTAAGTTTCAATCCTGAGTCGATAAAATCATAATTTTCTTGATTTTCGAGAATTCTTTTAGTTAATTTTTAACAGCAGGCTCGAAGTTTTGAGATGGTACTTGAAAGGGTAACCCAACGGGCTGACCACGGATGTCAACGAAGCTTTACTAGTGGTCGGTCCAATGGCGATGTGGAGGGAAAACAGTGGTTTATGGGGCCACGCGCCGCCGTGGGGGCACGGCTGGGACGGAATGGAGGGCGTGTGTCTAGACCATAGCCTCAAACAAAAAAAGGGCTTAAGTTTTGCAACCAGTTCCTTCCTATTATTCTACTATTTATTCAACTCAAATACACTAGGCAACAATCATCACTTCCCACTACTGGACCCACATTCATGATGTGAGAGAAATTGACGTTATATACATTGCTGATCAGACAGTTAGGTATAAAGTTTTATTTCAAATATTCCTTCTCTTGTAAAGATGTAAATTGCTAATATCCCTTAATCATCTTTTAAGAAACCCATCTAAAAGTTTTTACATACATACATACATACATATCATCACGCCATATCCCTTGCAGGGTAGGCAGAGAGAACAGAGTGCCAGAGAACTCTATCTCTGCATACTTCACTCGCTTCCTCAACATTCATAATTCTCTTCATACACTCTCGCCGGTTTCAGAGACTCTTGACTCTACCTTCCTTCAGTACATGACCGATCTGGTCTAAGTAGGTTAGTCTAAAAGTTTTTACTTATATCTTTAGATGTGAAATCTATTCGAAATGATCTTCTACGTCCACGGTGGTGATATATTAATTATTTACTGCTTAATGAGTGTACCAACATTACTTCACTTTGGTGGAGCTATATTACACACTACGAGTATATCTAAAGGGGGTTATAATAATACCTATACATTCTAAAACGCCATAATTTTACAAAACATAAACGCATTCAGATTTAGTACATAAATTTTAGATCATCATTATTCTCCTACTCCTATCCCAATTACTTGGGGTCGATACAATATGTATTCTTCTTTCATAGTACATATTGTAAAAGTTATTGGCAATAGTTTTATGACCAGCTGCCTGCAGCTGCCGGACGTCAACCCTTCTTGGTGAGTTTTTTTAGCGGTAGGACTATGCTGTTGACAACTGTTTGCAATTGTGGGCCGGTCCGTCCGGGGTGATACCACACTCTCGCCGAAGATCGACGTCCGAATAATGGCAATGTGCTATTTATTGCACTTCGTTCTGTGAGCGAGAGAGCCGGAAGCCCAACCAGGGTTTGGGGTTTTTATTGTGTGTATGTCATACGGCATATTACTGTGGGGATGCTCCGCAGATCTGAGTAGTATCTTTGTTCTCCAAAAAAGGGCTGTCCGCGCAATTTATAATCTAGGCCCAAGAGTTTTACATTCTATTTGAACTATTGGGTTCGCAGGGCATCACACTGGAGCTATTTCTTATTACATATGTTGTACCATTTTTTGTATAAAAAAATTTTAAAAGAAAAAGCAATAATAGACTAACCCGCTGAGTTTCTTGCCGGATCTTCTCAGTAGTGGTCTACTTCCGATCCGGTGGTAGTTAATTGAATTAATATATTAAGTTAAAACTGACAATATGTAAGTGTCCTCGCAGGGCCTATGCATAATAAATGAATTTGAATTTGAATATTGGTAGGCAGCGGCCTAGCTATTATACCCTTGGTATTGTAAAGGTCCATGGGCGGCAGTAACACTTACCATCAGGTGTGCTGCTTGCTCGTTTGCCACCATAAGCAGTAAAAAAAAAGAATGTAAATGTTGACCAAACGGCATCAAATGGAGTTGGCCCAGGTCGTAATAATGCTCTTAGTCGTCTTTTACGACATTCACGAACAAAGTAAGGGTTGGTAGTGTTCATAGCCACACACCATACATAAATATTAGATAAAATGACATATTTATATTCAAAATATTCCTAAATATAATAATATTTTGTATTAACTGAATAGTTAGTCTCTTGATAGTTTATTTTATGGTAATTATTAACATAAATTGATTTATCAATATGTAAATACCACGGGAATAATGAACAGAGTGCGTATTATCGGCGCGTGGTCGCCCTATATTGATATAATAATGAATAAATAATGTTACCAGCGACAATATTTTATAGTAAATTGGCCACTTTATGGCGAAGTAGGTGTCGAGATCATAATGCACACTTGGCGCGATATATTACAAATATTACGGTTTCAAAAAGCGAGCGCCGTGTTCGCGAAGATTATTTTATTCTCGACAGAATACTTCGTAAAGCCTGGGAAATGATACCAGTGACGTGAGTGATATAGGATTCCTTTGAGGTGAAAAGTTCGTTAGCGCGCGTATTCGAGTGACGAGCGCTCACGAATGAAGTCCCGTAAACAAATGTCAGATGCCATGTTGAGTGTCATATATGAATGAGATACGAAGTATAATGAACAAAGTATTTTATCTATGTGATTTATGGTGATATTTAATTAAACAATACAGCTGTAGCGGCATTTTCGTTATATTTATATATTAACGTGTAATCGCCCATCGAAAGATAGCGATGCCGAGAGTGTGCTCTGGCAAAATTAGCGTTACGACTGAGTGGTTTCGTGGCGTACAATGGTTATAAATAGCGAATACAAACGTGTAGACAGCATTCAATCAAGTAGTAATCTGTGGTAGAAAGCATATTAATAAGTTATATGTATGTAGTTATGGAAGTCCAGGTGTATATCTATTTAACTTGGTATTATTCTTATAAATCCTGCATTCTTCAGCCCGTATACATTCTATTGTAGGACACTAACCTCTTCCACTATTGGAGACCTATGTGTATTACCAGCGATACCTTAGGAGTATAGAAGCGTGGATCCTAAATGTAAGAATCGTAACCAAGCTCAAAATCAATTAATCAAAGTAATTTTTCTGCGAAATAGGATCCTACATACGGAAAGCCGTAGAAGAACGTGTATAACCGATATATCATGAAGAATTTGCACACTGATGTGGTAATGGGAAGGCCACATCGCTCGACGGACTGATAACCAGTGGAGATGAAATGTTCTCGATGTGGGTGGCACAGGAACATATTTTATGATGAACTATGGACATAGAGCAGTGCACAAAAAAAACGCTGAATAGTGATATTAAAAAGAAATTAGGCTATCAAACCATATTGATCAGCAAGATTAAAAGTATTACTTAATTAATTTATTTAGCATGCTGGCTGTATTACGATAGGATTTTATTTGAAGATTTGATGATTGTAATATTTATTTATCACGTCACTTAGTCAACTTTTCACTTTCTCTCTTCACTCTCTCACTCTCTTAAACTCCAAACAAACACATACAGAAAATATAAAAGTTACATACACGTTCTTGGTCCATTACGATTATTAATTAATCCTTTATTGGCTGAATTATATTCAAGCATTATAATTTATTCAAATAATGAATGCTAAGATAACGACATACAGTGCTAAGTGTCATGGCTTCAATGCTCACGCAGAACAATAGTTTCTCCAAAAATTGTTGTCCTGAATCTGGGCGTAATTTGTGTCCTTTAATATAAAGATTATTTTCTTACTGTAGGGTCTTTTCTTCTCATATAAAAAAAAAAATCCCAATTTTCTAATCCATAATCTATATTGCCTTATGTACTATATGCAATGATAACTAATAACATTTAATAACATATTCGCAATCTAATTGTTATCCAAATCTTAAAATTATCTTCGACCCATCTCCATTTCTTTAATACTGAAAAAGGAATTATATGTGTTAAAACATTCCTTATGAAAAACCAAGCGGTAAATAAGTCGGAGGTCCCGGTCGTATTCATTTGTCCCCCCTTGGAGCTTTCGTGGGAATGAGCAAAAACAAGTGAAAATAAAGTGAAAACATTGTTATTCTCGTGTGGATTACCTTGCCTTGTGTTATTCCAGCCGGTGCGCTGTCTCCCCCGGATAACAAACTATGACCTTTACCGGTATCATATATTTAAATTTAAAAATAATTTTGTAACTTGTGGTATTTTGTATAAGTCTAATTGAGTCCATTAAAGTTTTGTTACGTTATTATTTTTGTTCCCGATTATATTTTCGCAGCTATCTACTCACATAAAAAAGGGGGAGCGTAATTACTTAGGCGGCGTTAATGTTGGTTATTACGTGTAATAGGATATAATACGAGGAATTATGTTTGTTATAATATAATTTACTACTAAAAGACTGTCAGCTATTTTAATAGATATACGAAAATAAAATCATATAAAAAGAAGAGAATTTATTTTACTTGTATCGTGAAATACAGAGTTTAGAAATTCTTTATACTTGTATATTCTGTTTGTGTCTACGTTTCTGTTTATGGAAATTATGATGTTAAAATTCTTTATAGTATGAATTAAGTATAATATATAATAAACTCATTTGCAAAAAAAACGGGCACCTAAGCAATGAACCATTTCAAATGTTAATATTTCTTTGTTTGATAATTATAGGTAGTTTTATCCACACAATTTGGTAAATTAATAAGAAAATAATCGTTTTCATCAGTATTTCATAAAATTTAGATACAATTTATGGGAAATAATGCTAAACCTCGCTAGTAGTGTATATTCGCTAGTAGTGCATATGCTCATGAAGTAAAAATAAAAAAGTTTTTTTGTTTGTTTTTCTTTAATAAAGTAAAAGCAGATAAATGTTTAGTATCGAGTGTGACCCCCTCTAGCTAAAATCACAGCTTGAATTCGTCTGGGCATGCTAGCGAGTATATCCCGGATACTTGCTTGCGGAATACGTTCCCACTCCGCAGTAATCACATTCTTCAGCTCTCTGATGGTCTGCGGAGCCGGGTGTACTGATCTCACACGCCGTTTCAGAACGTCCCAGACATGCTCTATGGGATTGAGGTCGGGACTTCGAGCTGGCCAATCCAAACGACGAATGCCGACCTCTTGCACATACGCATTAACATCGCGGGATCGGTGGGCGCGAGCATTGTCGTCCATAAAAATCGAGTCTTCACCTAGAGCGGCCAATGCGGGTTGTGCATGAGAAATTAGAACTTCCGTTATGTATCGATGCCCAGTCAGTGAGCCGTTTTCAATGAAGACTAACTCTGTACGATCCATTGAATTTATTTCTGCCCAAAACATAACAGAGCCCCCACCATAAGGTGTGATTTCTTCGAAACATGCCTCTGCAAAGCGTTCTCCTTGTCTTCTTAGCACTCGCCGACGTCGATCTTCACCGAACAGAGATATCCTGGCTTCATCAGAGAACAAAACCCTATTCCAATCGTCTTGAGTCCATGATTCACAATTTCTAGCGAACCTAAGCCTGTGAACTCTGTGCTCACGGAGTAATTTGGGGCCGCGGGCCGGGCGGTGACTGCGTATATTGGCAGCGAGAAGCCTCCTCCTGACCGTCCATAGACTAATATGCACATTTCTTACTTCTTGGAGGTTGTTCTTAAGATCCACATACGAAGATTTGCGATTTCTCAATGCGCGACTCACAAGAAAACGATCATCCCGTGGTTGGGTACATGGTTTTCTTCCAGAACCAGGCCTTCTCTCGACGGAACCAGTCTCCTGATATCGCTGCCAGGTCCTTTGGACTGTCGAGCGACTAACATTTAGCCTCCTAGCCACGAAACATTGGCTGCAACCCTCTTCAAGCAGCGCGATAATTTTGGTAGCTTTTACCACTTTATCTACCATTTTTGATACAGCCAAACAGCATTAAATAAAGCTTTGACAGTCAAGGATATGAAATTAATCGATAAAAATTGAATAAAAGTTATGAAAGTCGATGTTAACTTCTGGAACTTCGCGCCAAAAATGTAGGATAAAAAGGGGTTTTCTGTAAAAATGAACATCAAATGAAAAATTGAATTTAGAACGTACTTTTTTAAATACCACAGCATTTTTAAAACCGGCCAGTAACGTGTACAAACGATTGAAACCTTTTTGGTATTGTATCTTTTTAAATATGAATGAAAATCAAAACCGCCCGTTTTTTTTGCAAATGAGTGTATACAGATAAATTTTAGTGCTGTGTGGTGGCTACGAATATTATGAATTATTACTTTGCTCGTGGATGTCGTAAAAGGCGATTAAAAGCGTTATATCGACCTGGGCCAATACGAACTAATTTCGTTTGGTCTATAATTACATTCCCAAGGAGGGTTGACGTCATATTGCCAATAACTTTTGTAATATTTTCAATGGAAAAAGAGCAGTACCTACATTATGTAAGTGGGATAAAATAATGATGATAATAAACACATTACTGATATCATCATTCTCCTACTCTTATCCCACTTACTTGGGGTAGATACAATATGTACTCTTCTTTCATAGTACCTACATATTGTAAAATTAATTGGCAATAGTTTTATGACCGACCGCCTGCCAGACGTCAACCCTCCTTGGGAATGTAATTGTTGACCAAACGGCATCACATAGAGTTGGCCCAGGTTGTTATAAGTCTCTTAGTCGTCTCTTACGACATCCACGAGCAAAGTAAGGGTTGGTAGTATTCGAAGTCGTTACTACACAGCTAAGCACATTAATGATAATGATGAGAATAGATACATTTTAGCTTTAACCATTTTTATTTGTAGAGTTTTAAGGATATATCGCTGTAGTCAAATTTGTTTTGAATATACAAATTTACCTATTACAGTAAAATCATTATGAAATATGTTTTGATATAATATTAGTTATCAATAGCAATGTGGTATGGTTGTGGTCTATTATAGTGACAGTTTTTGGCTGTAGCCACAAATTAACCGCTAACAATTTGCTGCGTGCGGTGAGTGAACTGGAGGTCGAAATCTTTCTTTACGGTAATCAGCGAAATAACTGTATTTCTAGTATTAAAAAGGATCATGAGCGGTATATAGAATTTATTTTTCAACTCCTCCTGTTTTTCTTTTCTAATTAAATTTGTTGCGGGTTCCAAGACAGTTAAAAGCGTTTCCCGGGATTTCTCGAGGGTCAAACCTCAGTGTTTTATACGGAGACCATTGTGGATCCTGGTTTACAGGAGTTACAGTGGTGGAAATGTGTGGTGGGACTAGTCCCATTAAAAAAAAATAGAATTTACCATCAGATGGGGAACTCGTCTACTATCAAAGACAAAAATAAACCTAAATAACAATCCGAATAAGAAATATTATAAGTTTATTAAAATTTATTATATATAATAATTATAGTGGACTATGAATACAACCACTTAAAATCTCTTTCCATTCTTGTGGTCATCGTAAGATACCACTATATATGATGATAGATAGAGATAACGATAGAGATAACGATAGAAAGAGAAGGTAAACCTGAAATATTTTTGTGCCAATTCTTTTAGTCAGCGTGGCATAGTAAGCATTGTGGAGCTTAATTCAAATAGTTGAACGCAGACAGGTTGAAAAGAAAAGACTCATAGGTATTATAATATTGTAGAATTAACTTTTAAACACTATCTTAATAAACAAATCAGAACGTGGTATTTCTAAATATAATTTTATTGATGATTTCACGACGTTTTGAATAATTTGCAGCGTTAAAATTCCTTAAAAATAATTAAATATCTTAAATAGTTAATTTCATCTGATTCCGTTTGGTCCACAATTACATTCCCATGGAGGGTTGACGTGGGGTGGCAGGGCGCCGGTCACAAAACTATTTGCAATAACTTTTATAATATGTATTATGAAAGAAGAGTAAATATTGTATCGACTCCAAGTAAGTGGAATAAGAGTAGGAGAATGATGATGATGATGTTATGCTTACGTAAATATCAGAAATAATTAGTATGAGGTTACTGATGGTTACACATCTGAAATAAATCTATTTTTACGGATTCTATCGCGTTTGTATTGGATTTTTTAATAACCTGACGTTTCGAATACTTTATAGCGTTAATGGTCACCGGAGTACACGGGTCCTCGCGTGACTCCCGTATAAACAGTTTTATTTCAAATTATGTTGATAATGTAACAAGTGGAAGTAACAAGAAGGAAAACTCAAAAAAAAACCCTGTACCAAGACGTCTGACCAGCGTGGTACAGTAGGTTAATTTTCCTCCCATTACGGAGGAGGCCCGAGCCCAACAGTGGAGCATATATGGGCTGTGATGATGATGATGATGATGTAACAAGTAATATTTTCTACAACTTCCTATAAATATTAATCTTCTATTATTTATAAAAGAGTCTAATATACAAAAGAGTAAATTCTAATTGAAATATATAAAAGAGTAAATTCTATTAGAAAACATCGCACAAGCTCAAACAGCTAAATCTAGGGACTTGAAATTTCGACAATTACTTTATAATATGATGTAGGCGACTAGGCGTACGATGAAAAGAGATTTTTGGGATTTACTGTATAAAAGGGTGAATGGCAAGGAATACCGCGATCTTATACTTTTTATTCAGAACATATATACATTTGAAATATATGTGTTTTATACTAATTTTAATAAAATCTCTTAAAACTAATTCTTCTAATAAAAATAGTATACAGGGTTATATCACTTTTGGAAATGCATGCGTAAGCCTTCTTTGATATAATATTTTTGAAGATGTGTGAAGGTATAGGTAGTGGAAGGATGTAGGTACCGAGGGAGACGGAGACTAACCTACCTAGACCAGATTGGTCAAGAGTCAAGAGTCTCTGAAACAGGCGAGCGTGTATGAAGAGAATTATGAATGTTAAGGACGCGAGTGAAGTATGCAAGGATAGAGTTCTCTGGCACTCTGTTCTTTCTGCATACTCTGCAAGGGATATGGCGTGATGATATGTATGTATGTATGTATGTGTGAAGATACGTTATGACGACGTTAGCGGTTTCTGTCTAGATCCATGAGAAGGTGATATGGTGGACCTACAAATATTTTAATATCTCATTTAAACCTAGAATATGGATAGTGGTAGGACCACGTTGCCGGTCCGTTCGGGGTAGTACCACACTTTCGCAAAAGATCGACGTCTGAGTAATGGCAATGTGCTATTGCGTTTCGTTCGGTGAGCGAGAGAGCCGGAAGCTCAACTGTGTGGGTTTTGGGAATTGTAATGGTAGGCAGAGGCCATTTTTTTGCAGTGAACTATGGATCTGGTCACGCCCCGCCAAATTGGTCCGGGGCGACGGAAGAGGCGACGCGCTACCCCATAGACCCACCCTGCAAAGCGCCTCTCTACGTCGTGCAAGCAGGCCACCGATATGGTAGGCAGAGGCCTGGCTATACCCTTGGTATAGTGAAGGTTCATGGGCAGCAGTGACACTTACCATCAGGTGTGCTGCTTGTTCGTTTGCCACTATAAGACATAAAACAAAATCTTATCTATTTAAGTTGCGCAGGTCAGCTGGAGTTACGCCGTAGCAAATTTAATTTTGTCCGAACTAAAGTAGTCCAATACGAAGATTGATTAATAAATAGTAATACTATACGATGTAATAAGCGCTAGAACAAAAAATATTTTCTGCATTAAAATGTTCTTAAACTTGTTATTAATTTCGAAGTAGCACGTTTAAGAAAATATATCACTTGCGGATATTTATGTTGACCTATATTCTAGATAGCACCACCGCAGTACTATAGAGGGTGCAGGGTTATACAATAGAGCGGTTGTTGGGTGGCGTATTTGCGAGTGTAAATTGAAACATGTCGAGAGTTAATTGCGTCCAGGCCTGTGAGGGCCGCTGCGGGTTATCTGAGCTGGGGGGGACTTGCTCGCTACCCAAGATAGGCGCGTAGTACCATCGAGATTATATTGAGTACAAATGATTATATGTCACTTATAACAGAAGCAACAGCACGAAACTGGTGATAAAATTGCAAATACATTTTATTTTTACGTATACTATTTTTTTTTGTAGTTCAAAAGTCTTTTTGGCCTACTTCAGCTGTAAGATACTAGTTTATAATACTACATTGGCTAAAATGGTTGGAATGAAGATATATTTTGAGGTTTTATTTTCTTACTGTATTTATATAATCTGCTATAGCAACTATATTCTTTGATCCCTCATCGTTCCTCCTTAGTTCGGACCAAGTTGATAAAGCCGTTTTCGACTAACAACTGTATCCACATTAAAAATAAAACACCACCGTTGTATCAGGCGATAGGAAATGGTTAATTGAAATCCATTGAATACACTAGAATAATTAATTGTCTATGATAATAATTTGACTGGCTTTTTTTGTTCGTTAATAAATACATTCAACTAAACACAATTTTTTTATATATCTGTCAGGATTAACATTAATATAATAATTAATATTCGAGAGAATTGTTAGAGTATATATTTGTTTCTTTTGCATGCCGTAGCGGCTAAGGACTTATAAGAGACACACTATTCGTTTTCAAGGTAAAAAAAGATAAATATGTATTTCACACGAGCTCTACTGTGGTATGATTATTATCTAAGATATACATAAAAATTTTCAATTAGTTTTATTTATTATGACTAAGTAGATGGCAAAATTCGTAACGACGACGCAAGAGAGCGAGTAGGTATGAAAGAGAGTATCGGTGTAAAGATGCGAAAGGGAATGCTCCGATGATTCGGACATGTGGAAAGAATGCCGAACGAACGTCTGGTTAAGAAGATATACAATGCGAAAGTGGAAGGATGTAGGTACCGGGGGAGACCGAGACTAACCTACCTAGACCAGATCTGTTATGTACTGAAGGAAGATGGAGTCAAGAGTCTCCGAAAACGGCGAGCGTGTATGAAGAGAATTATGAATGTTGAGGAAGCGAGTGAAGTATGCAAGGATAGAGTTCTCTGGCACTCTGTTCTCTCTGCCTACCCTGCAAGGGATATGGCGTGATGATATGTATGTATGTAGATGGCAAAATATATTCTTGAGTCAAATGCAAACTATATATCGTTTCACATTAATTTCACAGAAATAACGTAACGTAACTACGTTGTTTGTTTGATTATAACGGAAACAGTTCGGAAGTGAATAATGAACATAAATTTTAACAAATTAAGCATAAAGTAAAAAAAAAGGCATAAAATATAATTATAGCATTGAATTTATTCAAAGCATTGAATTTATTCATAGCATTGCATTATTCTAAGTTTACTTAGGGGGTGAGAAATTTAACGCTTGTGAAATAGCATCGTCGTGTCTAGCTTAAAAATAAAATCACAATTGGAGTAATAGGTAATAGCGACTTACTTAAGCTTCTATCTTCTAAAGAAACATTGATTAGTTAATTTATGTTTATTTATGTGATTTATTTATTTATTTAAAAACTTTTGCAACAAGGCGGACTTAATGCCATAGGCATTCTCTACCAGTCGACCTAGAGTGGAGCAGAAATAATGCGTGGTAGGTGCAATGTAAGTATAAAATATGATTTACTATTTATTAGTCGTAGATCTCATCATACTCCTGCTCATATCGAAATTACTTGGGGTCGACGCAATATGTACTCCTCAAGGCTGTAAAAGTTACTGGCAATAGTTTTATGACCAGCAGCTTGCGTGACGTCAAACCCTCCTTGGGAATTGATGACCAAACGGCATCAGATTGAGTTGGCCCTGGTTGTAGTTACCTGAACTAAAGATATATGCATGAAATATTAATGTAGTATACTTTTCTTTATTCTGCGGTGGGCTATGGATGCGTCTCGCCCCGCTAAATCGGGCCGGGGTGACGGTAGAGGCGGTGCGTGACCCCACAGACCCACCGTGCAACTCCTCTCTACACCGTGCGAGCGGGCCACCGGTACTCGATCTTTGTCTTCGGTGGCCAATAATGTAGTACCCTCGGGTATGAAAATAAACATGATAGTTGAAAAAAAAATGTAATTTAATAAGAAATATTACACTTGCAATAATTTCTTATCTATCTTAGTACTATATAGGGTTTCTGCTATGGGAGAGAAACTAAACATTTTACGTTAATCTTATACTAGCTACATAGAATGGCTGATACGAGGTATAATTTGCAGTTTCCTTGTCTTACTTTGATGTTATTTACTAACATCCAATAGCCGTCTCTTACGTTAGTAACAGTCAAAATCAATTAAGCGAAATTATTTAACACGATATTTAACTGATGTCTCATTGCTGAGAATTTGAAATGAGTCCTGAGTAAATGTTTAATAATTATAAAAAGTGTTAAAAAAAGGAAAACGGTCGCCATTTTCTGCCCTTAAAATGATTAAGAGAGGAGATGTAAAATATTGTATTAAATGTCATTCCCTCCTGTTTTTATTCCGTTTCTGTCTTACACATAATTTCACTTTATATCTTAGACCTCAATGAATTTTAATTTTTGTTATACTTTCTTTTTACGCTCTTTCCTTCATTAAATATGGGGTTTATGTTTATTAAATATCTTGTTTTTAGAATATATGTTATGGGCGACTTATGTATTGGTTCAGTGGCTCAATAATAGCATGGTTGTTATAAATTCTAGTTCGATAGCATTACAAAGTGGTGTACACCTAGTCTTGCCATCAATACTGTAACAAAGATTTTTTTTTTCTATTACATTTAATACTTTTACAATATTAGTTTAGTACATAAATAAAAAAAAAATATTAAGAGGTTATTCGAAGTGGTATCCATTGGCTGCAATACATTGCTGGCAATACAGTCCTTTAAACGTTAAGGCCAGTTGTCAATAGAAGCACGCACTCTTTCCATGAGAAAATTCTTCACTGCCAATCGTATGGATTGTGTTAGGGACTCCAAATTATCATGGCGTTTAGTGCAAGCCGTACTCTCTATAACTGACCCATAAATCGTAATCACTCCATTTTAATATCGCAAAATATTGTACAATGTATTGGCGCCAAAATGAGAATACACAATGGGCAATCATATAAAACTGACAGATTCCAAATTGAAATCTAATATTTTGTTTATTTTTAATTGTAACAGTATTTATGGCCGGACCAAATACTTCTGATTTATAAAATCGCAGTGAGATTTAAAAGTTATAACACACTAGGTAAAATGTAGATGTACAAACCTTTCCTTAATGAAAGACGATGAAAATACACTCATTTGCAAAAAAAACGGGCACCTAAGCAATGAACCATTTCAAATGTTAATATTTCTTTGTTTGATAATTATAGGTAGTTTTATCCACACAATTTGGTAAATTAATAAGAAAATAATCGTTTTCATCAGTATTTCATAAAATTTAGATACAATTTATGGGAAATAATGCTAAACCTCGCTAGTAGTGTATATTCGCTAGTAGTGCATATGCTCATGAAGTAAAAATAGAAAAGTTTTTTTGTTTGTTTTTCTTTAATAAAGTAAAAGCAGATAAATGTTTAGTATCGAGTGTGACCCCCTCTAGCTAAAATCACAGCTTGAATTCGTCTGGGCATGCTAGCGAGTATATCCCGGATACTTGCTTGCGGAATACGTTCCCACTCCGCAGTAATCACATTCTTCAGCTCTCTGATGGTCTGCGGAGCCGGGTGTACTGATCTCACACGCCGTTTCAGAACGTCCCAGACATGCTCTATGGGATTGAGGTCGGGACTTCGAGCTGGCCAATCCAAACGACGAATGCCGACCTCTTGCACATACGCATTAACATCGCGGGATCGGTGGGCGCAAGCATTGTCGTCCATAAAAATCGAGTCTTCACCTAGAGCGGCCAATGCGGGTTGTGCATGAGAAATTAGAACTTCCGTTATGTATCGATGCCCAGTCAGTGAGCCGTTTTCAATGAAGACTAACTCTGTACGATCCATTGAATTTATTCCTGCCCAAAACATAACAGAGCCCCCACCATAAGGTGTGATTTCTTCGAAACATGCCTCTGCAAAGCGTTCTCCTTGTCTTCTTAGCACTCGCCGACGTCGATCTTCACCGAACAGAGATATCCTGGCTTCATCAGAGAACAAAACCCTATTCCAATCGTCTTGAGTCCATGATTCACAATTTCTAGCGAACCTTAACCATGTGAACTCTGTGCTCATGGAGTAATTTTGGCCCGCGTGCCGGGCGGTGACTGCGTATATTGGCAGCGAGAAGCCTCCTCCTGACCGTCCATAGACTAATATGCACATTTCTTACTTCTTGGAGGTTGTTCTTAAGATCCACATACGAAGATTTGCGATTTCTCAATGCGCGACTCACAAGAAAACGATCATCCCGTGGTTGGGTACATGGTTTTCTTCCAGAACCAGGCCTTCTCTCGACGGAACCAGTCTCCTGATATCGCTGCCAGGTCCTTTGGACTGTCGAGCGACTAACATTTAGCCTCCTAGCCACGAAACATTGGCTGCAACCCTCTTCAAGCAGCGCGATAATTTTGGTAGCTTTTACCACTTTATCTACCATTTTTGATACAGCCAAACAGCATTAAATAAAGCTTTGACAGTCAAGGATATGAAATTAATCGATAAAAATTGAATAAAAGTTATGAAAGTCGATGTTAACTTCTGGAACTTCGCGCCAAAAATGTAGGATAAAAAGGGGTTTTCTGTAAAAATGAACATCAAATGAAAAATTGAATTTAGAACGTACTTTTTTAAATACCACAGCATTTTTAAAACCAGCCAGTAACGTGTACAAACGATTGAAACCTTTTTGGTATTGTATCTTTTTAAATATGAATGAAAATCAAAACCGCCCGTTTTTTTTGCAAATGAGTTTATATAGATATTCTGTTCAACAGCATACCAGCACTCATTGACAAACATAAGCGTGAATAATATATTCTTGATCTGTGTAATGAACATTTATTATAAGAGTGTTGCTGCTTAAAGTCGTCCAAACGGTGATTTATAACCATTTTTAAGATACCTTTGGTAAAGTAAAGGTTTCATATGTCTCTCTAATTATATCAAAACTGTACAAAATATTGATTCGGCTTCGAGAAACATTAAGCATCCGTTGGTTCGGTCAACTATTCCTGTGAGTTTCAGGTATTATAGAGGTATGAAACTTTATATGAATATTTAAAACGAATTTAAATCGACCTTTGTCAACCCTACACGACTATGGTTACAAAGTTTGCACAAAGCTCTTTGGTGAGTGTCATCGAGTAGTAAAACAAAGGCCTCCTTATTACACAGGTTGAGCTCGTCATAATTTCAACAAGTTTATGTGAGTACAGGCACAAGAGTAATGTCGTACTTGATTTATGTTTACCGTCTGTTGTAGACTTAGGACTGGGTACGTAGGTAAAGGTTTATGAATCTCTGTGACGGGAAACTTTAATGTTAGAAATGTAGTTCCTCTACAGTTTTTAGAATCAATATTGTAAGTATTTCATAATTAAACATGCTTTTCTGTATAGACTTAATTGAAAAAGATGTCAGTCATGACACTTAATTTTTAAAGAATTGCTTTTGATTAAGATAAGAATATAAATATTTGAAGTATGATCATCATAAGAGTAGGAACTCTCATCCCAATAACTTGGGGTCGATGGAATATGTACTCTTGTATCATAGTATATATTATAAAAGTTATTGACATTAGTTTTATGAACGGCCGCCTGCCAGATGTCAACCCTCCTTGGGAATGTAATTGTGGACAAACGGCATCGGATGGAGCCGGCCCAGGTCGCTATAAGTCGTCTTTTACGACATCCACGAGCAAAGCAAGAGTTGGTAGTATTCGTAGCTGCTACCACACAGCGCAAATATTTGAAGTATATTATTTCAAATAAAAAAATCACCTAAAATTGTCAATAACGAAATTTCTTGACAATAACTAGTAGCGTTGAAACATGAAACAAAGAGAGATCAATTGTCACCCTTGTCCAAATAATATACGTTCTCATTACTATGAAACTAGCTAATGCATGTGATACAAAGACAAATACTTTGCATCGTTAGTAGATGGTTTATTACGTATATAAGTTTAACCTACAACGGTGTGCTTATATAATTTGATAATCATACTTTCATGAAATTTAAATAATCCATCCACCAGCCTGTAAACATTCATTATGGAACATAGGCCTCTTCATGAAAATATCACTCAGCATAGTCCTGTGTCAATTACGTTCAACGATTCCCTGCGACTATTTAGATGTCACCAGTTCACTTATTGGAGGGTCGTCCTACGATGCGTCGTCCGATTGGTGGTCACCACTCGAGAATTTTTCTCCTCCAAAGATCATTATAGGAGAAAATAAACTTCAAAATGGTGAATCAAATATTAACATTGATGCAGTATTATGAGAAATATTGGAAAACTACAAAAATATCTTTAATAAATATAGATCAACTAAAGTACATCTACCATAGATGATATGAATATTGCCAAGTTATGATTGGTTCTTAAAATATTAAAATAATGAAATTGTTCTTTAGTTTAAATTGAAATATTTTTATTATTACTATATGTTTATTTAAAATCATTTGCTAACCCAGATATGCGTTTTATTGATAAATGCTTTAAGAGAACATTTTACTACTAAGTTTAAAGCCAAATAAATAAAGTGGATATTTTAGAACAATTGTAAACTACAACTAAATCCGTACAAAGCAAGGCTCAAGTGAACTCGAAACATGCTTGTACTCAGAAATTTCACTTTATCCTTTGTTTATTATTTATATGCTATCTATAAAATATTATGCGGTAAGTTTACTCATTCTAATTCTTAACAGGGAAAAAATAAGGTAGGACTACGCTGTTGACAGTTCTCTGTCTACAGCAGCGGGCCGGTCCGTTCGTGGTAGTACCACACTCTCGCAGAAGATCGACGCCTGGGTAATGGCAATGTGCTATTGCGTTTCATGCGGTGAGCGCGAGAGCCGGCAGCCCAACTGGGGTGGTTTTGGGGTGTGTAATGGTAGGCAGCGGCCTTGCTATACTCTTGGTTATAGCAGAGGTCGATGGGCGGCAGTGACACTCATCATCAGGTGTGTTGCTTGCTCGTTTGCCAACACAAGCAATTAAAAAAAAATAGAAGAAATTAACACGTTAGTATCATCTACAATCTACATTTATCTATTAATATTACAATATCTGAATAACCTTTACTCGGTATTTTCTTTTCAGTTTGTTTTGGTAGATATATTAAATATAAATAAAATAATGAAAAAGGGAAACTGAGGGTCCTAACCGGCACTGTCTGGGTTAGACTACCCGAATTTAAAACTGAGCTATGTCTATCTGCTATGCTTAATGACAGCGTCAAAATTTGCCTTAATATTTTAATAGTTTTCAGGCAATTATAATTTTACGTTGTTTGAAAATACTAACAAAACAATATTTTCTATAAATGAAACCTAGCTAGATCCATTAATCGTCCCCATCATAGTACACATAAATAAAATAAAATGAAATAATTTGAAATAATTGAAATAATTTAAAATAAAAAAATAAAAAAATAATTTGAAATAAAATGAAATAATTTAACTTTAGTATCATTCAAGTATAAGTCGCCAGCTCGTGGATGATATGCGTATATATTTATCTTTTTCTTGGCTTGACTGGATGCAAGCCACATTAATTATAATTCCAATATTTTTATCTCTTTTTTGTGACTTGTTATGTCTTAAATATAGTTGGATTATCTACCCTGAAATTTAGATTTATTTTAACGTCTATTTACTGGTGCCCCGCTCACATGGCGCTGAAGAGATGAGATGGTTATGGGGTCACTTGGCACCTCTTCCGCTGAAGTATTGGGCGCGGCGTAAGCATACGATATACCTACTGTCCCAAATAAAAAGGTTAGAATATATTTCAGTCTCTCTCTCGACTCGGCCACGCGTTGCTATATAAGTTAATACACGTGGTGGTTATGCTAATAAATTGTAGCTTATATGAAACGTTTGTACGTTTAACATACATAAC
This sequence comes from Lymantria monacha, assembly GCA_905163515.2. Taxonomy (NCBI): domain Eukaryota; kingdom Metazoa; phylum Arthropoda; class Insecta; order Lepidoptera; family Erebidae; genus Lymantria; species Lymantria monacha. The sequence goes on from LR991083.1 coordinate 16,254,358, forward strand.
ATCTATTAAATACTTACTTTATCCCGTCAACAGATACCGCCATCTGTTAGAATCGTTTGGAGATAACAGATAATTATGACTGTCAAATAATAGACAAATAATTTGCAATAAAATAATATTGCAACTGTAAATTGAGATGGAAGCTATCCTATCTTTTAAGTTGGATTAAACTACACATGCTGTGCAAATTTGATTAAAATCGGTTAAGTACTTTAGGAGCCCATCGCGGACAAACAACGTGACGCGTAATTTATATATATACTGATATATCGAACTAATATCCGTAAACGTTTAGAGTTTATGAGCGTTTAGCTCACAATAACATAATGTCTCTTAACACTGCCCTAAGTTGAACAAAGACTATGTATTTTGTATCCAATTTTCTATAAATTAAAAGTTCTGTAACAGTTTTCAAAAGATTATTAACTCAAGCGGGATATTTATAGGCATCTGCGATGTTCTTTCAAAAGTTTCCCAATTTCTTGTCAGAGCTAACTTTATTCTGTTGTTCTTTAAAGGCTTTCATGCAAGTCAAAGCAATTGCAAGTATTCTTGTTATCTGGCACTTATATTAAATAGAATATTAACTAAAGATTTAGTATTTAGTGGAGAGTGGAAATTGAAACATGTCGAGAGTTAATTGTGACTAGGGTCTGCGGCCGCTTCAGTCCTCCCTAAATTTGAAATTTACATCGACGTCAATTTAAACTTCACCTTGATGTTCATCTAACTCTTTGTAATGCTCATCAAATAATAAAGTTAAGTGTTTCGTAGAAATGAATGTTCCATAAGCTTTTATTATTTTTTCTTAGAATTAATTTCATTAACATTAATTAGATTTGAGAACAAAGGTTTTCTCATTAAATTGTAAGGAGCTATGTATTGTGAAAGAACAAAAGCATTAAAATTCAGCAATAATAGAGAATAGACACGTGTAACGTATAACATTGTAACCGATAGCAGAATACTTGTATTACGTAGTTGAATAGGTGATCACTATTAATTAATGGTATAAGTGAGGGTGTAAATGAATTACATTTCGAGACTATTGTTTGTTTTCAAGGGTAGAGTGAACGGTTCTTCAATGAGAGCACTTTATGTGACGTATCGACTATCTCAACGCTTACCGTTTGAAACTAATTTTATAAAGATATACGAGGAATAATTGGTGTAATAGAAAATAATTACATATTTCACTTTTCATTCACTATAAAGTTTATTTTATTTATAATTATTATGTTGCTCCTCATCATCATTATCATTCTCCTACTCTTATCCCAATTACTTGGGGTAGATACTCTACTTTTATTGTACATACAAAACATTGTAAAAGTTATTGGCAATCGTTTTATGACCGGTCGCCTGATAGACGTCAACCCTCCTTGAGAATGTAATTGTTTACCAAACGGCATCAGATGGAATTGGCCCAGTTCGTTAAAAGGCTCTTAGTCGTATTTTACGACATTCTCGAGCAAAGTAAGGGTTGGTAGTATTCGTAGCCGCTACCACACAGCTTATCAAAAAAAAACTTAATAAAAAGTGATTAAATATATGGATTTATTATTTTTAATATCATTCATCTCAGATCATATATGTCCCACTGTTGGGCTCGAGCCTCCTCCATAATAGGAGGGAAATTGACCTACTATACCATGCTAGTCAGACGTGTTGGTATAGGGTTTTGTTTCGAGGTTTTCTTTTCTTGTATAGATGTTATATGCTTTTTGTATCCCTCTTACGAACACCCACGGGTGAGATTTGGGGTTTTGAATTGTAATCTTAATCCATCACCACACTGACAAATATATAATAATACTGTATTAATAGGAAAGAATGACTAGACCAGAACCGTAATGCGAAACGTTGCAGACGTAAGTTATTTCTCTTGCCCGGGCTGGGCGTGATCTGTTACGCCGACGACACGCTCGTCACAGCCTACGGTGGGACGCTGGAGGAGGCGGCTTGCCTGGTGACTCTCGGCACCGAGGAGATCGGCAGGCGGATCGAGGCGCAGGGCTTGAGGGTGGCCATGGACAAGACGAAGGCCCTCTTGTTCCATGGGCCCCGCATGGGCCCTCCCATCGGCGTTTCGATCACCGTCAATTCGGTTGATATCAGCATCCGGGCTCATATGAGGTATTTGGGCCTGGTGCTCGACGGGCATTGGCAGTTCCGGGAGCATTTCCGTAGACTCTCTCCACGGCTCGTCGGCACGTCATCCGCCCTATCATGGCTTATGCCGAATGTGGGCAGAACGAGCGCTACGTGCCGACAGCTGTACGCAAGGTTCATCCGGTCGATGGCCCTGTACGGCGCACCGGTTTGGGCGGGGTCCCTGACCATCCGACTCACGGCTCTTCTGTGGCGACCACAGAAGGCCATGGCGGTCAGGACCATACGCGGGTATCGCACGGTGTCGACGGAGGCAGCGTGTCTGCTGGCCGGAACCCCCCCGTGGGACCTGGAAGCGGTAATGCTCACCGGTTTGTATTGGCGGGTGTTGGGGGTGCAAGCGGAGAGCGGTGTGGTCTCGTGGAGGGAGCACACTGCCTGGCGCATAGAAGCCTGCCGAGACGTCATTGCTCGTTACGCAGTCCAGCTGGAGAGGTCTCGGTTCGGTGTGCGGACCGTGGAGGTCTTCCTGCCGGTGCTGATGCAGTGGCTAAAATGGCGGCACGGGGTGCTCTCCTTCCGACTGGTGCAGGTTTTGACGGGGCATGGATGTTTCGCCAATTACCTGCACATGGTCGTCAGGAGAGAGAGTACACTGTTCTGCCACCACTGCAATTGCGACGAGGACACGGCGCAGCATACGCTCGAGGTGCATGAATCTGCTTGGGCAGAGCAGCGTCGTAAACTCGTCGCAATCATCGGTGCCGACCTGACGCTGCCGATCATTGCCAGGGCGAAGCTCGACAGCGTCAGGAATTTGGACGCGGTCGCAACCTTCTGCAAGGCAGTAGTCTCGTGAAAGGAGGCGGCGGCGCGCGTGCGCGAGGAACGTCTCCTCGACGACGCGGGCCGCCACCGGCGACTGGGGCGGCGCAGGCGCCATTACCAGCGCCTGATGCCGCCCTAGCCGAGGTCGCGGGTGACTGGATCGGAGAATTAGTCAGTCACCCGCCGAGAGGCCGACCGCGTGAGGAAAGACCGACATCCTACCCGAGGGGTATTCCGTCGGGCCGACCACTGACGTCAAGTCACTCTGCTCCGGTGGTCGGCCCAACGACGAAGGTGACATCACGGGTGGGTTACGGGTGTGCGTGCTTACGCTCTTCTGTCGCCCCGGACGGAGTGGTGCGAGGAGAACGCCGACCATATCCCACCCAAAAAAAAAAATTTTTAAAAAAAGACGTAAGTTATTTCGCATATGTCTAAGTGTTGTCAGACATTTGTTTACCAATTAAAGCTTTAAAATGGGTATTTTAAAATACGATAACACATGCATTTTTTTTAAAGAATCTTCTTTCTCTTTATAGGTCATAAATTGGATTAGACACGAAGTTCTTAATAAGAAGGATATAGGCCTATTATACACACTGAGTATACGGGTTGACACATGGTTATTCTTTGTTGCCATCTGTTTCAATAAAGTTTTGCTCTTACGTTCCTTAGTTGTTTCATGTTAAACACGCGGAAAAGGAAAATTTGCTAATATATATTATTCTTATCCCATCAATGCATTGGTATTTTCATGAATAATTTCGTTTTTTTTTTAGTATAATGGTAAAAAAATATCTTTTATTTATCATCTCAGCTCATATATGTCCCACTGTTGGGTTCGAGTCTCCTCCATAATGGCAGAGAAATTGACCTACTATACTTGTGTCGGTATAGGGTTTTGTTTCGAGTTTTCCTTCTCTCGCATAGAAGTTATATGCGTTTTATAACCCTTAGTCGTCTCTTACGATCACCCACGGGTAAGATAGGGGGTGGTGAATTGTATTCGTACTCCGTCACCACAAGGAACATATATATACATACTTTTATATATACATATGTATATACATCCACAAATTTTCTTAGAAACATGCCTTATACTACAAAATAAAGGGAAGGACACAAATAATCCTTTTGAAGATCAGACAGAGTTTTATACATCCTTTATATTATTTGACCGGGGGATAGCTCCGCCGTTAATTAGATAGTTACTATCAATAATATCCTATCACTTTCTGTTACAATACGTGTACAGCCAAATGCGATTAGTTAGGTAGAGATAATTACACATTCCATTTGTCCGATTAATCCGGGCCTAATCGGATGCCGTGTGATAAGGGTCGGCCCACCTTAGGTGAGATACCACGCTCGCCTCTACTCTACCCCTGTCTCAAATTATATTTGAAAAATTTACGTCAAGAATTCTCAGGAAGTATGTCAGTTACATTAAAACTTTATGTTTTCAATGGAGGCAGACTTTTATGAAACTTAAGTGATTATCATTCTGTTTGACGTTATCAAGTTGTTTTTTTTTTTGTAAAAGACGAAAATAAAATCTCTCGTTGGTATACTTATTTAAATAATAAGTGTTCTTATAAAAATAATTTAATATTTATATAGCTGTGTAAAGAGCTTATTTTTAACATAATTTATACAAGCAATGGATTTTATGGTAAGTAGCTATATAATCTGAGATAATATTATATGTGCACTAGCTTTGTTATATCCTTTTGCCTCATATACATCGATATATTAATCGCATGGGCATACTAATGTTGGCAATTTCAATTACATTATTGTATATATAAGGTATAGTGTTACATTCCGTTTGGTGAATAAAGAATACAATTCATCACCACTGTTACCCGTAATATCCCCCGGGTATAACACGACTAAGGACTAATATACATACATACATATCATCACGCCATATCCCTTGCAGGGTAGGCAGAGAGAACAGAGTACCAGAGAACTCTATCCTTGCATGCTTCACTCGCTTCCTCAACATTCATAATTCTCTTCATACACGCTCGCCGGTTTCGGAGACTCTTGACTCCACCTTCTTTCAGTACGTGACCAATCTAGGTAGGCGAGTCTCGGTCTCCCCCGGTACCTACATCCTTCCACTTTCGCATTGTATATCTTCTTAACCAGACGTTCGTTCGGCATTCTTTCCACATGTCCGAACCATCGGACCATTCCCTTTTGCATCTTTACACCAATACTCTCTTTCATACCTACTCGGTCTCCTTACGTCGTTGTTGCGAATGCGGTCGGTCAGCCTAACTCCATAGATTTTCCGTAGAGACTGCATTTCCACCGCACTAATTTTGATTTTATGCTCTTTTCTGCATACCGAACTCTCGCTTCCATATAGTAATGTTGGAACAAGTACTGCGTTATGTATTGCTACACGTGCCTTCTGGCTGAGGTTGTGGCTACCGAGAAGTTGTCCCAACGCTCCATTCACTCTATTTCCTGCATTCACTCTTCGCTCTATATCAGTGGTGTACCTTCCATCTCGGTTAAAACCACATCCAAGATATACAAATTTATCCACTTGCTCTAGTACATCATTACCTATTTTTACTCTTACATCTGTTCTGGCTTCATCTCTTTCAAAGACCATTATTTTGGTTTAGCTCACATTCACGCGTAGACCCCTTTTCTTACAATCTTCTGTCATTGTGTCGACTAGGGTCTGCAGGTCAGTCGCTGACTGTGCCAGCAGGACTGCATCGTCTGCATAGAGCAGAGCAGTGACCATTGAGTCGCCCATCTGGTCTCCCACATTTATATCGTTCAACTTTTGGAGACATTTATCCAGATATATGATAAACAGCCTGGCTGACAGAACGCACCGCTGCTTAACGCCGATATTGATGTCAAACCAAGGCGACATTCCATCATCCAGCCGCACACAGGTTCTACAGCCCATGTAACTGGACTGCACAGCCTGTAGTATTTTACCGTTAATACCATACTCTGGTAAAATGTCCCAAAGTTCCTTTCGTACAACCGTGTCAAATGCTCTCGCCAGATCCACAAAACTGCAGAAAATCCTCTGACCTAGAGCCAGATGCTTCTCCACAATATTGCGCAGAGAGAAGCGCAGTCATAACGTGAACCCTTGTTTTTAAACAAAGGCACGATGACCGCACTGCTCCAGTCCCTGGGAACCATTCCCAAGCTCCAACACAAATTGAGGAGCAACAAGAACGCCTCCCAGACACAGGAGCCACCAAGCTTGATCATTTCGGCAGACACCATATCAATGCCCGCTGCCTTATCATTTTTCAAACTTCTTATCGCCCATTCAACTTCATCCATACTGATGCCATCGGAGGACGCCGCTGTCGAATGTTGATCTACTAAACCACATGCAACACCGGCGCCAACTCGAGTATCCGCATACATATCGCCAAAATATTCACTCCAACGGCTTAACTCGTCTTGTGTTTGTGTAAGAATTTCTCCACCTTTAGACCTTATTTTATTCATTCTGAAGGCTGACCAACCACACCGAGACTTCTTCACCTCCCCCAAAAGAGTTTGGTGTTACTCTCGAAGTTATTAGTCAGCCTGTCTTCTGCACTCATATTTGCTCTATCACGTTTCTCTTTCACTAAGGCCTTGGTGTCATTCTTACATTGCCGATATATTTCTTTCTTCTGTTCAGTCATATTGTTATTCAGATTCAAAGAAGAGACATAGTCCATCCACGCTTTCTTCTTTTGCTCTACGGAAGCTGCCACTTCCGCATCTCACCATGCATCACTATTTGTTTTTCTATGCTTCTTATAAAAAAATTTCGAGTATTTCTTCTTAAAAAGAAGAAATACTCAATATAAAACCCAACCTTTTGAACAATTAGTGTGGTGTGGTAAGTTTCAATTATGGTGGAGGTTCGAACCCAGTAATGGTCGTCAACGTCTTTGAGCTGAGACGATGTTGTTAATTATTATATGTATTATTAGCAAACCTAGGCCGTTGGTTTGTCTTTAAAAGTCTACTATATCACAGCACCACCTGGTGGCGAGTTACATTAATAGGGCATATAAACCTTCTCCTTGAAAAAATACATATACATAACAATTTTCATAATGATATGTCAAATAGTTTCAGAGTTTAGCGATGGCATATATACAAACATCCTTTTTTATAGATATGGAAGAAGAGAAAGTCTAAAAGTAAACATTATTCTTCGAATTTAAGAATAAGAACTAGCATAGATTCAAACCTCCAATATTACTTATGAGGTAGATTGAGATAAATCTCTAAAGTACTGTTTTTTTGGTGTACTTTTAATTTTATGTTACACAGCGTCAGTTGGGTTTCGTTTCTAAAAGTAATTACTTTGTTAAATTTTAACATTAATGTAATAGTACAGAAAGCGATGTTATAAAAACTTATGTTTGGAAATATTAAAATGTAAAAAAAGATTTTTTTGCAGTAGTAGTAGTATGGTCCGGCCATATAAATAAGAGAAAAAAATCAAATCAAATCATTTATTTTGCATAGGCCCCATAGGGGCACTTACATATTATCAATTTTACATTGTTTTTTAAATTAAATTTAATTAATCTACCACCGGATCGGCAAGCAGCCACATACTGAGAAGATCCGGCAAGAAACTCAGTGGGCTCGTCATTTTTTTATTTATTTTTTTATATTTTTTCACAAAAGAGTTACATGTTTAATTTATGTTAGCTCCAGTGATATGCCCTTCGAGTAAAGATTTTTTTTTTTAATTTTTTATATAATACAAAATTAAACTAAGAATATTTATAAAACAAAAAAGACACAAAAATGGCTGGATCAGATCCCACAAGCGGCACCCAATCACGAGTTAACTATTAGAGCAGCCATCACGCCCCTCAACCACATTGGAGGGAAGGGAGAGACCCGCTCCACGTAGCTACCGCAAGCAGAGACCTTTTCAGTGAGCATGACCACACCATAATCTATAAATTTGAAACAAATAGCTTGGATAAATAAATACATAACTCGTTAGGCAAAACACGCTACACTGTACAACTAAGACAATACAAATAATACAAGAGTATCAGACGACAGTGAGGATCAGCGTCAGAACGCTGTTAGAGATAAATATTAAAAGGGTAATTGCTGAGAGGAGCTGCTCATAACCATTCCGTATTATCATTTAGATAATCCGAAATACTGTAATATCCTTTTCTGCACAGTCTGTTTTTGATAGCCTTTTTGAACTTATTCATTGGCATATCTCGGATATCTTTAGGCAGTTTATTGTAAAAGCGTATACATTGACCCATGAAATACCTACTAATTTTTTGTAGGCGAGTATGATAGATAACTAGATTATCCTTATTCCTAGTGTTCACACGGTGAATATCACTATATTTATCAAATTCATTAATATTTTTTTTACATATAATATGTTTTCGAATATGAATTGTGATACAACGGTTAGAATGCTTATTTCCCTAAATTTTTCTCTCAGTGAAGCTCTTGGCCCTAGATTATAAATCGCGCGGACAGCCCGTTTTTGAAGAACAAAGATGTTATTCAAATCTGCAGAGCAACCCCAAAGCAGTATGCCATAAGACGTAAGACTATGGAAGTAGGCGAAATAAACAGTTCTAGCCGTTTCAATATCGGTTAACATTCGAATTTTTTTTACCGCATAAGCCGCTAAGCTTAGCCTACTTGATAATTTTTCAATCTGAGGACCCCAATGGAGTTTAGTATCGATGGTAATACCCAAAAATGCCGTGGACTCCACAAGCTCTAGGGCCACACCATTCATTTGAACATTGGTTTCCACTAGTCTCACATTAGGTGTGGTAAATTTAATACATTTGGTTTTCTTTTCATTAAGAACCAAGTTGTTTGTACTGAACCAATGAACAACATTTGACAGAGCGTTGTTCACATCGTCATAATTAATCATTTGTCTTTTAATTTTAAACAATAAGGAGGTATCATCTGCGAACAACACTATGTTTTGGTTATCCCCTACATAATAAGGTAAGTCATTATAAAACTATTGCAAATCCTTACTAATATTATAAATGCGAAAGTAACTCTGTCTGTCTTGCTTTCACGTCAAAATTACTCCACCGATTTAAATGAAATTTGGTACACAGATATTCTTAAACCTGAGAAAGGACATAGGCTACTTTTTAATTAAAAAAAAAGCGTTGTAAAGGGTTGAAAAGGGGGATGAAAGATGGTATGAAAATATTGTCATTTTCAGAACTAGAAGAATAACACTTATATTTTAGGCTCTTGATTAGATATAAATAAATATGGTATTCAAAGTTTCTAAAAATTGCTACTCTTAAAAGGATGTAAAATAAACATAGGCGATATCACATTTACGGATTATTTTAATTTTATTACAATGAACATCTTAGGAGATATCACAATTTTAAAATAACATCACAGCAAAATAATGTTCAAGTACTGCGTGGGTATTTATGATTAGCTTCTATTCGTGACTGCGCCCGCGCGGAATAGTTACTTTCATTAACGCTAACTTGCAACTATTCCACGCGGACGAAGTCGCGGGCAGAAGCTAGTTTATTTATATTTATTTCGAATTTCCATATGAGCTAATATTAGTTTAATATAGATTGAACAAGTTATTTAGTATATAGTTACGATTTTGCGTCATGTGCAAAATTTATTTATTGATAAAAATTTGTTGCTTGATGACTTAGTTTATGAATTTAGATAATTAAAGCAGATAGAAAGACATACATTTTAATTATTTCTGCTATTGCATATCGAGTATCTCAATAAGTATCACCGTATTCAACAGATAATAAAATATGTCTATTTTCTTACCATAGTTCATTAATCAATTAGGTACATGAATAGGCAGCGCCTTTTCAACGGCGTTTAATTAGCTTAACATGAAATATAACACATTATATCTGCAAACTGGTCCAAAGAAAATTTTCATAAAGCTTGTTAATTTCGACACTAAATCCCCTCCAGACTGCCACTACTCCATGGGTGGTCGAGCTGGAATATAATTTCACCGCCCGCAGGGAAGCTAAATGCGCGAGGGCAACGCCCAGATGTGTTGTTGCCTTTTGGTATATGAAAGGATAACCCAACGGGTGGGCAATCGAAATTAAAGAATCGATTCCGATGATCCGTTCAATGAGTGGAAAGGGGTAATTTAGCAGGTTATGGACTCCATCTTTTCATTGTATGGGGGCCAGATATATAGTTCACTTGAAAGGCGGACAGCGATCATTGATTATGGACCGGGTGGTCTGTATCTCCTTGCTGTCGTATCACCCTCGATGGCAACCGAAACGTGATCATGTTTACACCGGTACCTCTAAAGTTCTTCTAAAGTTATACATATTCTCTATGTAGCCATTAAGTTAGGATTATAGGTGTAAAGTGGTTTATGACGTATAATTGATAAGTTCTCTGCCATATTCTTCAAACATTAATTAATATATAATTAATTTATTATTGTATTATTAATAAATATTAAAAAAAAATATCTAGAACATAGAATTACCATGAAAACCTCAGGCCATATGTGAACCACTATCGGGAAAGGACATCCTCTACAAGGGAGAGAAATATCAAATTCCACCAGGTTGGTTAAACAGATTAGTTCATATAGAATTATAAAGTTTAATTTCAAATTCCCTTAATATTCTTTTAGGAAGTATACATGAAAGGAAAGTATAAAGTTAAAGTAAAGTGCTGTGTGGTAGCGGCTACAAATACTACCAACCCTTACTTTGCTCGTGTATGTCGTAAAAGACGACTAAGAGCCTTATATCGACCTGGGCCAACACTATCTGTAGTTATTTGGTCAGCAATTGCATTCCCAAGGAGGGTTGATGTCAAACAGGCGGCCGGTCATAAAACTATTGCCAAATAACCTTTGCAATATGTATGAAAATGGGTACATATTGCGTCGACCCCAAGTCATTGGGACAAGAACAGGAGAATGATGATGATGACATGGAAGGAAAGTATGGTGGGCGAATTGTATTTTTACTCCATCACTAAACTGAAAAAAGACATCGCTATTTATAAACAACTATAGCAAATTATTATTATTATTATTCTGATGACAAGCTTTGATATAAAGATATGTCAGTGGTTAAACGGGAACAGTGTTAACAACACGAATATAAAACGTATGTCGAGGTACAAGAATATGTAATAAAAATATTCAGTGGAGTTGAAAACAAAAATATGAGACGGAAAATGAGAACAGAGACGAAAATCGCATCAGTTACTTCACGCAACCTTATAGAATATTTTTCGAGAGTTTATTGAATAAATATACATAATTTTGCTTTGATGCTTTACATTGCGAGGTGGCAGCTCTAATACCTGGTGCCACCTCTACCGTTCAGAATAAATATTTACATGCTTAGCGGCTTATGTACAGTGGCATATATTTGATAAGATAATAAAATGTTTAATTTCGACCCAATTTTGTTGTGAAACGTCTTTAATTATAAAAGAAAAGATATGGTAGCTGTACACAGGTGGATAATGATTTGTAATAATATATCTTAATTAATAATCTCCATCTCAGCTCATATATGTCCAACTGTTGGGCTCGAGCCTCCTCCATAACGGGAGGATAATTGACGTACCACGCTGGTCAGACGTATTGGTGTAGGGTTTTATTTTGAGTTTTCCTTTTCTCGCATAGATGTTAAATGCGTTTTATATCCCTTAGTCGTCTCGTACGATCACCCACGGGTAAGGGGTTTGGTGAATTGTATTGTTACTTCGTCACCATACGAAAAATCTTAATTAAATTATGTCTTAATTATCTGATAATAGTTTAAAAATATTGTATTTTCACTATCCCGTACTTTGTTCTGTGTGGTAGCAACTATGAATACTACTTTGCTCGTCGATGTCGTGAAAGACGACTAAGAGATTAACATTAAAATGTCAATATAAAAAACACTTAACCGTCTGACCAGCGTGATGTATTCCTATTTGGAGAGTGTCTGTACTTAAATAATATATGAGCTAATAAGAAGTGTAAGTATTATATGTAAAAACGAAAACAACTATAAAAACGTAACTAAATGGACAAGTAAAACTCATAAAACAACAAGGTAGATATTAGGAAAACAGAACGGATGGCAAACGACGACTGCAGTTTGTGGCGATAAAATAGTGCATCAGAATTATTCCTGTCTGCCATCTGTCGCAGTCAAATTCTACTGTCGACGTGATACGGGCTTCACTGCCGTATATTTTATGTGTCTGGTTACAATTATATTGAAGTTCACACTACATCTCTGTAATACAAAGTAATGTTTATACACTACATATAAATAAAATTATCATATTAATCTGTAGTAGTTTACTTGTTATCCTTTTAGTAAGTATTGAATTATCCACCCATCCATCAGTTCGTAGATGTCCACTGGTGGAAACAAGGAGAGCGCTGTTGATTATACTGCTGGTATAACTGCTATAGAGCTATATATGAACTGGTTATTATAACGGTTTTATGACCACAGAAGAGTAAGAGCTCATTAACCACGTACCATCTTGATCCGTCACTACACGGGGAAATTTTGACATAACACATATAACATATAACATATTACAAATCTAATAAATATAAATTTGACTGTACTAAAAAGGATTCCGCCTGGTAACGGCATAAGTCCCCGTGTGACTACGGGATAAGAATACAATTGCCGTAACTCCTTGCTCTTGGGTAAATCACCAAACTTTTTCTATCGCTAACAAAGACGGTGCCGGTGGTTCATTTGCATGGCAGCAGAGAGGTACGTGTAGCGCGGATTAAGGGGTTGCACGCCGTTTTTTTCTTCGTCCCGGACGGATCTGATGGGGTGTGACCATATCAATAGCCTATCCCCACAAAAAATGGCTATCACCAGTGAAGTGGTCGCTTTCTTTTGGGAACTTAACGTCGTGATTACGGCATTCCCGTCTTCTCAAATAAATGAGCGCGTTCTGTAGGGAGTCCTATGTCCAACAATGTACGGCGCGATAGGCTGACTGATAAGTTCCTTTAGCCTATTTATATTTTTTTTTTATGATAAGTTACCTATATTTATTGATATTTACTTATGTCAGTGTCATTTAATATATATTATATATTAGGATTGCAATAGATTATTTACTTAGACAATGAACCGACATGACTGACGACTAAAATATAAATCTATTATAATTTTTTAAACTTATTTTACTTGACATTGGCGAAGTTGTGGTTAATCACTCACAGAGGCCATTCATTAAGAAGAAGAAGGATTGCAATAGGACAACTGAGAATTGACATTTTTTGTACAATATAAATCTATTATAATTTTTTAAACTTATTTTACTTGACATTGGCGAAGTTGTGGTTAATCACTCACAGAGGCCATTCATTAAGAAGAAGAAGAAGGATTGCAATAAGAGTTACTAAAATCTTTCCTAAAATTTATAAACCAATAATCAAATTATTCGTAAAACATCTATAGACATCAAAATCAATATTGTTCACGTTTTCATAAGGAAAATAAGTGGAGTATCTTTATTTGTGGAGTATTTGTTATCATAATCCCCCCTGCCCCATATTTGTCATGTGTCGAGGGACCTCGAGCCTCGGACTTATGCCTACTTCTAATTTCAGTTATTTGTTTCGTTTCTCAGTAGTCATTTTGTGACAGCATTTCGATGTCACAAATCCGTAAAGGTAATTGAAAAAGAATATTATACTTTTCTTTGAAAGGACTTTGTACATCAGACTCGGATACCTCTAATGTTGTCAATGCTCATTACAATGCTTTATATTTAGTATATTACCTGCGAATATCTTATTTATATTACGCGTTTGATTATACAGGTGTTGTAGTCGTAATTAGCGATACCTTTGCTGATTGTTTTGGGTTTCAAACATACAATACAATGATGATCTACCTATTTAGACCAGATTGGTCACGTACTGAAGGAAGGTGGAGTCAAGAGTCTCCGAAACCGGCGAGCGTGTATGAAGATAATTATGAATGTTGAGGAAGCGAGTGAAGTATGCAAGGATAGAGTTCTCTGGCACTCTGTTCTCTCTGCCTACCCTGCAAGAGATATGGCGTGATGATATATATGTATGTTGTCTTGGGTTTCACTCACAAACATTGCAGTAAATCTTGGTACAATTTGTATTTTTTTTAATTTTTTTTTTATTGCTTTTGGTGGCAAACGAGCAAGCAGCACATCTGATGATAAGTGTCACTGCTGCCCATGGACCTTTGCAATACCAAGGGTATAGCTAGGCCACTGCCTACCGATTTAAACCCCAAACCCACTCAGTTGGGCTTACGGCTCTCTCGCTCACCGAACGAAGCATAACAGCACATTGCCATTGCTCAGACGTCGATCTTCTGCGACAGTGTGGTACTACTCCGGACGGACCGGCCCGCGGCTGTAGACAGAAAACTGTCAACAGCGTGGTACTACCACTACTAAAATCGTATCTGTTAATTGTTTGTATTTATTATTTGTAAAGTCTCTCATAATAGAATAATTTATTTATATTTCTAGGTTATTTTCTTTTAAAAAAACTCAATGAATGCAAAGACAAATATTTTCATATTTTCTGCCGTAACTGATATAAGTTATACAGATATGTATGACTAAAATAAAGATAAATTGTTACAATCTAAATAAAGAAACGAGTCTAGTCTACTCTTAATGTAATATGCATTGCCTGACAACAAGCGCCGTGCGAGGCTGCTAATCTAATCCGTGGCTTAGCTGAAGAATAATGAAACACACCCGCACTCACAGACACCTAAATAAATTTCCCTCCTGAAGACTGTTACGAGTAAAATTTAATAAAGCAAATAGGAACAACGTAACGGACCGGGATGCTTAAGCATATTTTAAGAGATTTATAAGCGGCGAAACAAAGTACGTTATTTACAATTAATTTAAAATTATGTAGCTAATGAAAAGTGTTTTAAGACAACAATATATTCTAATTTGTAATTGTATTGTAATATAATGGTAATTGGTTTGAAATTGTAACTATATTATAATTTATTGTTTCAATGATGATAGTTATAAGATACTTTTAATAAAATTATTAAATATTGTATTAATAACACAAGTATATTTAATTACAAGATACACACATACAAGTATATTTAATTCTAATAACAGTTGACTGTCTCACTGATGTCTTTATTTTTATTATTAAGTAAACAATATCTGGATTATCAAGCCATGCTGGGTATTTTCTTTTTAATATGTTTTGGAAGATATATTCAAATATAATAGATATATTTAATAAAATAATAAAAAACAAATTAAAAAGGCATTAAATAATTAAAAAAAAAAGAATCTAAAGATCCGAACCGGAGCTGTCTAGATTAGACTGCTCGATTTTTCAATTGAGCTTATTATGCCTATTCTTAATGACAGTTTCAATATTTGCCGTTTAAAGATTTTAGATGGATACCATATATAACAATTCCAACTATAATCAAATATATTTCTCAATTGATCATTATGGATCGATGTTATAATTAGTTATTTAAGTTGAATGAAATCTAATTTCTGTTAATTTCAAATAAAAAATAAAGACGGTTTCAAGATATAAAAGCATTTCACATTAGTTCACATTTTATGGGCGTGTTAACTTAAAAGATATTATTAATACATCTTTCATTTTTAATTGGTTATGATGAGACAAACACATTTCCTTTTATATTTATTATATGTTTTGCTGTGTGATAGCGATACTATCAACCCTTTGTTTGCTTTGGGTGTAGTAAAAGGCGACTAAGAGTGTCATATCAACGTGAGCTAACTTCATCTGATGCCGTCTGATCAATAGTTACGATCATAAAACAATTGTTAATTCGATTTAAGTTATATACGATGGAAGAAGGGTAATTAATAGATATAATTGAGTTTTAATAAACTCTTAGCCCAATTACACTAATTGGGCTAAGAGTAGGATGATGATGTTCAATAGCTGTTGATAGAAGATAAACAGGCATTCCACCTGAGGCTAAATTGAGTCTGGTAACTGCCACTCATGGACCTTGTAGTACCAGGGACATAGCCCGGTTGCCTACCGTTAAGGTTTATATCTGCGACTTTCTTAAATAGCGAAGCAAGTGCAATTACAAATTGCTACTAATCGAATGTCGAATTTCTGCGAGAATATGAGAGGGTAGTACTATTTCGCTAGAACTGGCCATATATGATTACTGACAGAAACTGTAATTAGCGTAGCCGTACCACAAGATAAAAATGGGTAGCAAAGAGATTTTTAATTATGTGTTAGATTTTTAAAGGAATTTCCTACATGACATCTGTAACGTTTCACATTAAACAAATAGACGCCCATACATCTGACCCCACTTCAAATTTGGTCGAATTAGCTAGTCAGATCATACATAAGCAATGCAACCCTCGAAGCTTTGTTAAAATAGTATATGTGCTTTAGCTTATTGTGAGAAAGTCACTGTTAGTTTCACTTAGCACTGATGTTATGTTGGTTTATAAAATGATATTTACTTGTGTGTTTAAGTGTACTATACAAATATTTAAGTGCGTTATATATACATATATTATTATATACATATATTATGAGTTCTGTAAAATAACTTTATGATATATAAGATAGTAGCTGATCCAATAGACACTGTTTTGTAGAAATTAAAAAAAGAATAAAAGTATAAATAATCAGGTAGCTGAATAGTTTTGTTAGTTTTGTAATATTGTAAATTGCCACAATAATAATTATCATAAATTAAATGCTTTAATAATAACAGATCATAAACAACATAAAATTTTGTATATAGAATCATTTTCTTTTTGTACTGGGCTACTGGCAATGAATTTGTGTTAATTTTGTATTAAAAATGTGGGTCAAAATTTAATATCTTATAGGGCAGATATATGTCAATTTCTGTAATAACAATCACAAATTGGACGTAAAACACATTAGTCCTCACGTGACCATGATCACTGTAAAGTGTTCGAAACGTCGGAAAATTAAATATCAAATACAAACGCGATAGAATCCGTAAAAGTAGTTTTCCTTATTTAGTACCTTCCCGCCAACATTCCAATATTTGCGTCACATACATATTATGGTCACTTAGGACTCATTTCATGTAAAACCTATCACTAAATACATGGGTGTGATTTGTTACACAATTATGTATTAGTATTAGGCCATCATTCAGTTACATAATTTAAAGATATTAAAAAAGTATACCATCGGTATCATTTTACTGGTTTCTATACATTTATAGGCCATTTTGAACCATGTAATTTTGTCAGATTACTTGACATGAAATAGCCTTTAAAATTTCGCTATGTATTTTCGACGCCGAAATAATAATAACGTAGGGTCATAAAAACAACGTCATGATTTTTTCCAATTTATCTTAACAACTTGTTTTTATAACTCAATATCCGAGGTATCTGCAGTAATAGATTTACACATGAAGTCTGAATATCTCATGTCCATAACTTACCAGACCACGACACGATGGTACGATCTTATTAGGTTGCATACTTTTGAAAATTTAGTTAAGATAACTACTTCTATAGGATTTTCATCATTAGTTTATTCTACTTGGAAATATAGGATACACGTATTTATAAAAATAAACATACATTACAAATATTTGCATGTTAACTATAATATATTTTATTGCGTATGGCAAACAACAAACGAGCTAGCAGCATACCTGATGGTAAGTGATACCTGAAAGCGCAGGGATCTTAGTAATACCAGGGATATAGCCAGGCTACGGTCTATCGTAAAGAAACAGCTAATTTTAAATCTATATAGTTTAAATAAGGACAATATATCATAGCATTCGGGAAACATCGCAGTAGGTATTTCAAATTCTGCACGGAAGTGGGAGGAATGATTGGTGAAAACCTACAATTGAAGAACATTATTAAAATATATTTTATTGTCTGCAATAGTATTTATTCAATAATATATTATAGAATTTTAGACCACCGGACATCTAAGTGCTTGTTTGTTTCTTTTAAGTTTTTATTATGTACGTAGTTTAGTTCACTTTTTACGCAGTCGGGTTTTTGATTTTTTAAATGATTTTTTTTAGCGTATAGTATTATTTTAGAGTGAGGTATTGAGATTTTATATAATCTATATTAATACTAATATAAAAGAAGATTGTAATTTAAATTAAATTATCACCACGTTACATACGTTTGCTAGGAGAAAGCCGCTGCCTCCTCGGCTGGTATATATATAATATTTAATATGTTACAAATAATAAGCTATTTATGCACTTTTAAGTTCTGAACATATATAATTATAATTTGATTTATTAGGTATATTTAGAATTTAAATGAAATAATGAGAAAATTTTGATTTTAATAATTTTGATTTTAATGCGATTATTTTGATTTTAATAATTATGTTTTTTATAATTTGTATACTGCCATTGAATTATATACCTACTACCTGTAATGATGGTTGTACGTGGTAAATAAATAAATAAAATATATAAAATGTAATTATATAATATATAGGTCGTAATCGCCATCTAATTGGCTTATTATATCATATATACATTGCAATGATACAATAGGAATCCATTAGATTTGTAGTTATAACAGAGCAAAAAAGGCTGTGTGGTAGCGACTACGAATACAACCATCCCTTACTTTGCTCGTGGATGTCGTAAAAGACACCTAACAGCCTTATAACGACCTGGGCCAACTCCATCTGAAGCTGTTTGGTTGACGATTACATTCCCAAGGAGGGTTGATGTCTGGCAAGCGGTCGGTCATAAAACTATTGCCAATAACTTTTAAAATATCTACTATGAAAGAAGAGCACATATTGTATCGACCTCAAGTAATTGGGAAAGAGTAGGAGAATGATGATGACGAACAGTGCATAAATAATTCATTATTATAATAGGTATATGCTTAATGTAGGTATAAAGTTAAAAAGCTAGAAGTTAAAAAGGTCGTTAAATGGGACATTATTACTTGAATGCACAGCAACAGTTTGCCGTATTTGAAATTAGGCTTACAATATTCGCTCCTTAACCTTTGTAGAAAAATTCTTTTCATTTCGTCCAGTCGCTAATGAGTAATTACCAAATATAAACGCTCTGTTAATAAAGTAAATCTGTTTGGAAATTAGCCATTATAAAAATTATTAATTGCGAATGACCTTTGAACGTGAGTGTTGTGAAAAAGGATATAATAAATTATTTATATAATAACCGTTAATTAATTTCATAATTTTATGTCAACTATATTGCTGTTATTTATTTAACAACAGTAGAGTTTCAGACTAATTTCATTGGTCTTGCATTCAGTTGTTATACAGCAGGCGGGAATTCCCCGAATACGGGCTATCGGCTAATGAAAGTAGGCTATCTATATCTGGGTCAATATACGGCATGCGGGTATTCTCCGCACGTGGCCTAACAACCAATGAAATTCATCGGTTGGTGTAACAAACAATGAAATTTATGCCGGTGGCCCCATGGCATACACAGAAATTTTCCGTCCCCCACATGCGGGCAATTAAATCGATTACAGCATGCGGTCCCTAGGGCATACTTGAACAGAAATCTCACGTGCCTCGTACCTAATGCGGGCTCCAAGGACCAATGAAAACAAGCCTTTAAGGCAATAAATTGTATTGCCGGGTACTTCACAAACATTTTTCACAATTGACGGATACAAATTACATCCAAACTCAAAACAATAATTTGTGGATCAAACAAAATATTGTCTTGCTTAGGAATCAAACACATGTCATTTGCATAACATGCATAGCACAGTGGTTTAGATACTAATAAAGTGCAGTATTTAAAAAGTATCTAATATTACATTCAAAATGGATGACATATTAATGAGCAAACTACTGCAAAATATTAAGTCATATCAAACTTGAACATATTATTTGTAACTATACATCCAAAGTTAGATATAAATGAGATCAAACCCATTTATATCACTCATCAATTCATCCCCACCCACATCAATTATAACCTAAATTTTTGATTTTTGTTGATGTAAAACAAACCATAATATAGGTGCCTACCCAGTCACCTAGTAGGTAGTCGTCATGGCGGTGCGGTAGTGGCTGCGAGTACTACCAACCCTGACTTTGGTGGTGGGTGAAAAGCGACTTAGATTACAACGACATTTACATCCTCA
Source organism: Lymantria monacha (assembly GCA_905163515.2). Taxonomy (NCBI): domain Eukaryota; kingdom Metazoa; phylum Arthropoda; class Insecta; order Lepidoptera; family Erebidae; genus Lymantria; species Lymantria monacha. The sequence goes on from LR991083.1 coordinate 16,274,485, forward strand.
AGGAGAGCTGACGTCAGGCAGGTGGCCGGTCATAAAGCTATTGCCAATAACTTTTGCATAGTGTACGAGTACTTATTGGGCTGTCCTCAAGTAATTAGGATAAGAAAAGAAAAATGTTGAGTCATCTACAGCGTTGCTTACATTTTATTTGAAACAAAACTCTTTTATGGGTACCTGACGTCCCAAAGTTTTGAATGACATTCATTTCCACGTTTATTTGAAGTGGAGGGGAGAATAAAATGCAAAGCACTAGTTTAATTGTACTATTAATGCTCTCATAAATACTCAACAAGTTGTTTAATTGCAATATTTGGATTACAAGTTTAGTAAATAATTTTCTGTCTTCAAAATTTTAATATATTACGAAAATTGTGCTTGGCATTTTAATACAATTATTATTGGTCGAGACATTACTCCTTAAAACCTGAAGATTGAATTTTTTTAGTAATTAATATATGTATAATAATATGTAGTATAGTATATAATATGTAGTAATAAGAAATAGTCTATTCTTAAAACGTTGAGGCCTCAGTTTAAAGCTTCTATGAAAAGGTTAAAAAGGATTGATTTACCTACTACAACTTTTTATAAGATTAAAAATATATATTATATATTAGTGGTCCTGTACCCGTCCTAGTTAAGCAATGCGATTCTCGAAATTATCGATCATTATGTTTACCTTGGACAAACAGTCCAGTTAGGTAGATACAATTTCGAGAAAGAGGTCATTCGACGAATCCAACTCGGTTGGGTATCGTTCGGGAAACTTAAGAGGATCTTCTTATCCAACATACCTCAGTGTCTGAAAACACTATGGAGCGGGCTATGCTCGGGATTTCTCTGCGTGATATAATCCGAAATACGGAAATCCGCAGAAGAACGAGTATAACTGACATAGCACGAAGAATTAGCACGCTGAAGTGGCAATGGGCAAGTCACATCGCTCGAAGAACCGACAGCCACTGGGGAAGAAAGCTTCTAGTGTGGCGACCTCGTACCGGACGATGTAGTGTAGGACGCCTACCCACCAGGTGGATAAACGACCTGGTGAAGGCCGCTGGGCGTCGTTGGATGCAAGTGGCACAGGACCGCACTCTGTGGCGTAACATGAGGGAGGCTTACGTCCAGCAGTGGACGGCAATAGGCTATAATGATGATGATGATAATGATTAGTGTTTCTCGAAGATTCACTTTTGTTAGTTGGAATTGATATTGTACCTATTACAATATTGAGCTGTACAATTTCTCATTATAAAGTCTTAACCGTGATAAAGTTTTACACTCATCAAGATAAATTTTTTTTTTTTTGAATATATATTTATGTTTTAAATTTGATCCGTATTACACGTTTAGAAAGTATTTGACTTTAGATAAAGAGAAGAAACAATAGTCTGAAATTTACATATATTAAAGATATATAAAATGTTCTATAAGGTTCTATTTAGATTTTAATGAGATCAAATAATTAAGGACTCTAAAATTTATTTTGCTCTGCTCAAGTCTAGTAACGAAATGGCTGACAGTAATTTATTAAATGCATAAATTTCTTCTGACATAAATAGAAGAAAGCTTAAGTTAGACTAAAAATTATTAAGTTTTATTTTTATAATTTGTTAGTACTGTTTTTCATGATAAAGTAATAAAAAATGTATTTAATTTTTAAAAGTAAAGCTATTCTATAATTGAAGTGTGAATAAATAAAATTAATTTAATTATTTTCATTGTTAATTATTATCGTAAAAAAATGTAAATAGGGTAGTTTTCATAGGTTTATTGATTATGCCCACACAGGTGGAGTATGGTTTCTTATACTATCCGCAGTTAACCATGGCGCATGAGCCAGCATAGTATTGAGGACAATGCCAGTTTAGCCGAGCCCACGGTACAAATAGACAGACAGGGGATTAGTTTGTTACCCGAAGCGAGGCATGGCTCTGAGGATAGGTACCAAAACTTACTGTAACCTACCACCCTGCCAGTTGCGCCAGTAAACACAAACAAACGGTACGGTGGACCCTTTAAAAGACAAGATTCGGTCGCATGGCAGGTTACATCTTTGATGTCTGCTATATAAGTAAATAGGGTGTTACTAGACCTTTTTTTAGCAGACCGTAGTCTGGACGCATCACAATCAATCCGTTCGGGGCGATGGAATCTCCCAAGGACAAACGACCCAATAATCCTACCATATGCTCTTCCTATCACCCTTAAACTGACCACTGATACTGATTTCTTGACATCAGTGGTCAGTCCAATGGATGCTATGAGACCTAAGCCCTAAAAGTGGCTGAGATATTATTATTCAATAAGCGATAGGAAGATAATGATAGATCTAGATAATTGCCACGCATGGATATTACTACTTACTCTGGCGGTGTTCCTTTGCCTTTCCCTTTCACAACTCCCACTGGAAAGTATGCTGCACTGGAGTATATTGTGGTCTTAACCTATCAAACACCATGATGATGATATGTAATTCACCGCGTAGTTATGGGTTCAAACACAATACCTCACCACCCTTATCTTCTTCTCTTATCTTCTACCCGTTACTTTTGATACTTTTCTTCTCTTCCAAATTGGTTAATAGAGAATCAGGCAAATGGACAGCAGTACTCTTCTAAGATAGTTATACAGATACTGCGATACCCTCTTTGCAAGCGTGGCATTGATATTATTTCCTTCTCCTTGACGAAATGTATAATCATTCATTCAACAGTGCACGTTTATAAGCTGATGGTTAGATATATTAGGTCTTTACATATGAAATTTGTTTTGTTTACATATGAAAGTTGTTTTGTACGGGAGAAATATAAAGTCATTTTGTTTTTGTAAAATATATTTTATTAATCAAAGTATGCACCATTATTATATATGCACTTTTGCCATTTTATAGGTAGTTCATTGATCCCTTTACTAAAAAAACCATGGAGGCGAGAATCAATAAACTCTTTGAAGGCGGTTTGGACTACCGTATCGGAGTTGAATTTTTTTCCTTATAAGAAGTTGCCCAAATGCCGGAAAAATGGTAATCTGTTGGATCAAGGTCCGGGGAGTACGATGGATGTCGCAGAAATTCCAATTGTGCTGGGTGGTTGTTTGTTGTGCAGTGTGTGGTCTTGCATTGTTGTGAAGCAGCAGTGGCCTAGAGCGATTAACCAATCTCGGTTGTTAAGCAGCTAGCTCTTCCTTCATGGTTTGCAGTTGTTGACAATAGATATCTGCCGTAATCGTTTGGCCAGATTTTAGAAAGCTGTAGGGAATAACACCAGTGCTAGTCCACCAAACACTCACAAGTAACTTTTTCTGAGTCAATTTTCGTTTAGGGCAGGTTTTGGCTAGGTCTTCAGGATTCAGCCATTGCGACGAGCGCTTCCGATTATAGTACAGTATCCACTTTTTATCACAAGTAATGATTCGATTTAAAATCCTTTCATTATTGTGTCGGTTGAGCAAAATAACACAGTAGTCGACGCGTGTTTGCAAGTTTGATTCACTCAATACACGAGGTACCCATCGTTCAAGTTTTTTACTTTCCCGATTTGCTTCAAGTGGATTAATTCAGTTTTGTCACTTATCCCAAAGCCTGCTATCTCTGAAGCGCTATCTCGAAATTTCCAGAATAAAAATGTTGAAACCAAAATTGTACCGTGCTTTCTTTTGCGACACCAGCGTCGTACACATCATTAACCCATCAAGCTGTTGCTGCAGCACTGGTGCCACGGTAGAACTCGTACTCTTTACGAGTACGAGTTCTACCGTATACCGATATTTCATGTTTTACATTGTGCGGTAATAAGCGATGCCAAAGAAAAAAACAATGAGGGAAAAACAAATGAATAACTGTTTTCAAAACTCAAATGTACCAGCTAAATGAATTTATAAATTTGATTTTGGAATTCTTAACCAAAGAGGAGATATTTCAGATTAAAGCGGTCAGTACGGCAAAATGCTAATTTCATATGTAAAGACATAGTAAAGACATAAAACTATATACCGACGATTGGATATCGCTTACGCAATTTAAAATACATTAGAATACTAGGAAAAATGACCGTTTTGAATTTTATTAATATAATAATTAACCTGACTAAATATTCGACGAACAAAAACAATGCTTACAAAGCCAATAAAATCCCCGTCAACTGAATCATTGCCAACCATTTATATTGGCAATTAAGATATTTTCAATTTTGTAACAAATTACCACGTACATTGGTACCGGGTCAAATAAATGCGGTATGAATGTGGTAACTGTGAACTGTTATGATTGCTTTGAAGTGATTCATTTTGTTTTTTTTTTTATATTTTATGTTGTTTATTTATTAAATATAATATGCCTCGTGGTGTATGAGTATATCATTCAAAGTTATAGCCAATATATATATATATATATATATATATATATATATATAAAAATAATTATGGTTTCTGATTAGTTTGATCAACTTCTTCCGCAATTTGAAATGAAATTATTTTTACAGATACGGTTCGCTATTTGCGTAGACATCAGAAATTTCTTATACAATGGTAAGGAAAGTGTTCTACTGTTACAGGTTGGTTAGACAAGCCGGCACATGTTTATTTTATTTCTTTCTGTTGCAGTGATGTATTCTCCTTAATTCCCTCAATCGTCTTTAACGATATCAGCGTGAGAAGAAGCATTTTTTTTTATAAAACCCGATTAAGGGATCCCTCCTTTGATCAGAATATTACGATCCTTTATTGAACATAGTTATCCCAAAGGATCGCCACGCTTGGTAGGGTGGAGATCGCAGTTAGTTATTATAAGCTTCCATGAAGAATACTACCGCCCATAGCTCAGGGGGGATCTTTGAGCGACTCCCTCCAGAAAGTAAGGAATTCATTAACATATTTATTCTTACTGTTACTGTAAAATTATGGTAGTACCTTTCTTTGAAATATTTAGACAAAATTCAAAGCTCTGCTACTATTAAGCTTTGTTATTTAGGATCGCATTAACACTTATCGTGGTGTGAGATATTATTAACTAACAACTTTTTTGATATAAAAAATTCTTGCTCTATTGTTGTAATTTGTTATAAAAGTAAACATTGTTTTAACTTGAATATGCTAATATACACACTTTATTATTCAACCAAAAGTGGGTAAACACTGAACCGAATAAAGTTAAAACAAATTACCTACCAAAACCGACACCCAAAACATTATATACGTTATGAGAAACTTTTAATCGAAATGAACTGACGAGAACGCGTTAGAACTTACAGAAAGTACAGTGAACATACGTGTTTAACTAGATACATTCATAACTTAACTATTACATATTTTTCGAAAATAATATGCCCAAACTTATTATATCATACATTTTATTGGAAAAGGTCTAATATAGTAGTAGCTTTTTTATTGGCAACGGTAATGTTTCAAAGGCAGCAGAGCATTGCTTCTTTCTACTCTTCTTTTTTTTTGTGGCAGCGGGATACGGTGCGGTCACGCCTCGCTAATCTATCCGGGGCAACAAGAGTAGTGGCGCATAACCAACAACGAACCTCTTGACGCGATGCGGGGGGGTTGCCGGATCCCGGTCTTTTTCTTCAGTGGCCCCACGAGACGTCTACTCTCGCGGATATACTCTCGAGTTGACGCCTCGTCATCTAGATCCATAAGTCTCGATGTCAGTGCATCGTCCTCACACGGTGGCCTCGCACTCGGGCGACCAGACTAATCCCCAGTCCGGTCGCCCGCTACCTTGGTTAGGGCGGCACGAGGCGTAGGTACTCACAACTACGCCGCCCCAGACGCCGGCGGTGACGTGATTCCTCTTGAAGATCCTCCCTGGACTCACTACGCTTCTTCTTTGAAAGTGTTCTAAAGATTATAAACAACGGAATATATTTCGCGAGTTAATATTTTTTATGGTTTTTGAATAAATTGTTTTGAATGAAAAAATTAAATATACGAGTATACATACATACATAGCCTCACGCCTGTTTCCCAGAGTGGTAGGCAGAGAATACGGATTGCCACAAACCACGATCCCGACATACCCCCATCGCTTCATTCACGCTCATCACAGTCTTCATGCATGCTCTACGATTACACGTACTCTTAATCTGACCTTTCACCAACACATCATCAATTTAATCCAGGAAAGTACGATGTGGTCTTCCCCTTGTAATCGTCCCACTCACACTTGCTTTGTATACTTGTTTAGTCAACCTTTCTTCACTCATTCTTTCCACGTGTCCAAATCATCTCAGCATACTCTTTTTTATCTTTGCCACTACTTCTTCATTCACACCACAGCGCTCTCTTATAACACTATTCCTAATTTTGTCTTTCAGACTTACACCACATATACCACGAAGAGCTCTCATCTCTACAGCATTTATTCTACTTTCATGTCTTCCCTGCCAAATCCAACTGCTGCATATATAAAATACTAGCTTCTGCCCGCAGCTTCGCCCGCGTAAAAGGTTACTTCCCTAAAGTTTTAGATGCCCTATTTTTATTTTACCCCATAAGGGTAAATTTTAACCACATGTTAATGTTATATTTATTTATATCTAATCAATAGCCTAAAATAAGTTTCAAGTTTCTGCCTTTAAAAATGTCGATACTTCCTTACAACTTTTCATCCCCTTTACAACCCTTTTTTTGCATTAAAAAGTAGCCTATGTCCTTTGTTCTTTAGGCTCTAGACTATCTGAGTACTAAATTTCATTTAGATCGGTTCAGTAGTTTTAGCGTGAAAGAGCGACAGACAGACAGAGTTACTTTCGCATTTATAATAATAAGTAAGGATAGTAAGTATTATAGTAGGCAGCAGCAAAACTGTACTCCTGGTATTGCAGAGATCATCAGGTGTGCTGCTTGCTCCTTGATATAATATAATTATAGCAAATAATATATTACATATTTTGTACTGTTATTATTTCAACTATAATCACAAAAGTATCATTATAGTGTATTGGCAAAGTAAAACTTTTAGCAGTCATGAATACTACGAACTCAAATTGTTGAACGTTTTAGAGGTTGATTAAGAAGATAACCTGAGCCAATTCTATGTAGAATGGTTTCATTAATGATTATATTCCCAAACAAGTTTGACGTCAGACTGGCATCCGATCATGAAACCAATACAATTAGATACGCCAATAGCTCGTTTTTCACTGGTTTTAATTAAACATCGAGCTTAATTAGGATTATTTTAGACAAATTAATTTTGTCATTCTTCTAATCGGATTAGTTTTGTAGGATTGTAATAAATAACTTTAGATTAAGATCGCTCAGTAAAGTACCTACTTTCACCGACTGTTGCAGATTGTGTTTCGTCATGATATAAATCACAATATATTATTAATACAACAGTTTGTCAGCGTCCACAGTTGAACGTCGGTCTCCTAAAAAGACGGCAAGGGCAGAAGCAGGTGGATGAAAAATCTTAGTTAGTATTATAAGTTTTCAGAGAGGGTCATCACTAAGAGGATAGGGGGCCTCCTCCCATCCTCTTAGTGGATCAATACTACTACACTTCAGTCAGTTTTAATCACTCATGTAAAGTAAGGCAACACATTGCAATCTTTACTCGCCATCGCCACTTTCAGTAGTTTAATAGAAAATTTAAATCTAGAATTTTATATAAAAAATAATATCTAAATTTTATAACCATTTGTATACTCATCACCATTCTCCTACTATTATGCCAATTACTAGGGGTCGATACAATATGTACTATTCTTTCATAGTACATAATGTAAAAGTTATTGGCAATAGTTTTATGACCGGCCACTGGCCTGCCAGATGACAACCCTCCTTGGGAACATAATTGTTGACCAAACGACATCAGATGGAGTTGGCTCAGGTCATTATAAGGCTTTTAGTTGGCGTTTACGGCATCCACGAGCATAGTAAGTGTTGGTAGTATTCGTAGCCGCTACCACACGGCGAATTAATTTGTATCGTATTAAATAATTACTATTGGATACTATAAAATATAAAACGAATTATTTTCTGATATAGAGCGAAGAGTGAATGCGGGAAATAGAGTGAACGGAGCGTTGGGGCAACTTCTCGGCAGCCACCACCTCAGCCAGAAGGCACGTGTAGCAATACATAACGCAGTGCTTGTCCCAACATTACTGTATGGAAGCGAGAGTTGGGTATGCAGAAAAGAGTATGAAAGTAAAATTAATGCGGTCGAAATGCGATCTCTTCGGAAAATCTGTGGAGTTAGGCTGACCGACCGCATTCGTAACGACGACGTAAGAGAGCGAGTAGGTATGAAAGAGAGTATTGGTGTAAAGATGCGAAAGGGAATGCTCCGATGGTTCGGACATGTGGAAAGATTACCGAACGAACGTCTGGTTAAGAAGATATACAATGCGAAAGTGGAAGGATGTAGGTACCGAGGGAGACCGAGACTAACCTACCTAGACCAGATCGGTCAGGTACTGAAGGAAGGTGGAGTCAAGAGTCTCCGAAACCGGCGAGCGTGTATGAAGAGAATTATGAATGTTGAGGAAGCGAGTGAAGTATGCAGAGATAGAGTTCTCTGGCACTCTGTTCTCTCTGCCTACCCTACAAGGGATATGGCGTGATGATATGTATGTATGTAATTATTTTCTTATTATTCTGATAATTTGGGTCATACCCATGATATATTTTTTTGTTTTTACTTACCACTGTCTTTAAGCTAATAATTAACTCATTAGTGTATCAATTGAGATCGTACCAGAAAGTATTTTTATTTTTATAGTTTAGTAGGTCGAAAAAACTAAACGTTGCAAAATTCAGATCCAAATTAGAGAAAGAGATCAGCCGACGAATACTACACGACATAATAAACATCTACTATATTATGGTGATGATTATGTGATGTGATATTTATTAAATCGATATGAATGTGGGAGTCCAGATGGGCGACTTAGTGGTCACTGCTCTGCTTTATGCAGATGACGCAGTCCTGCTGGCACAGTCGGCGACTGACCTGCAGACCCTAGTCGACACAATGACAGAAGATTGTAAGAAAAGGGGTCTACGCGTGAATGTGAGCAAAACCAAAATAATGGTCTTTGAAAGAGATAAAACCAGAACAGATGTAAGAGTAACAATAGGTAATGATGTACTAGAGCAAGTGGATGAATTTGTATATCTTGGATGTGGATTTAGCCGAGATGGAAGGTACACCACTGATATAGAACGAAGAGTGAATGCGGGAAATAGAGTGAACGGAGCGTTGGGGCAACTTCTCGGCAGCCACCACCTCAGCCAGAAGGCACGTGTATATATACATAACGCAGTGCTTGTCCCAACATTACTGTATGGAAGCGAGAGTTGGGTATGCAGAAAAGAGTATGATAGTAAAATTAATGCGGTCGAAATGCGATCTCTGCGGAAAATCTGTGGAGTTAGGCTGACCGACCGCATTCGTAACGACGACGTAAGAGAGCGAGTAGGTATGAAAGAGAGTATTGGTGTAAAGATGCGAAAGGGAATGCTCCGATGGTTCGGACATGTGGAAAGAATGCCGAACGAACGCCTGGTTAAGAAGATATACAATGCGAAAGTGGAAGGATGTAGGTACCGAGGGAGACCGAGGCTAACCTACCTAGACCAGATCGGTCATGTACTGAAGGAAGGTGGAGTCAAGAGTCTCCGAAACCGGCGAGCGTGTATGAAGAGAATTATGAATGTTGAGGAAGCGAGTGAAGTATGCAGAGATAGAGTTCTCTGGCACTCTGTTCTCTCTGCCCACCCTGCAAAGGATATGGCGTGATGATATGTATGTATATTTAATAAAACTTAACAACATCAAAACTTATGTAAGAATTTATCTAATACTATTTAAATGTGTCGATACCAATTACCCTAAAAGTTATATATTATCTAAAAGACCGAACTTAGTTCGTTTTTTTTAGTACATAGTGTTTGTTGAAAAATAAATTTGGATATTAAAAAAATAATTGATAAAATTATAAAGAAAATATAAAAAAAGGGAAATCCGTCGACCGTCTAAATTAGACTGCTCGATTTCCCAATTAAGCTATTTCTAGTCTTGATGACAGTTGCCAAATTTTCTATGATACTCTAGTTGCATTTTTTCATCGTTAAAGATACAAATATACAAGAATTGCTCGTTTAAAGATATTAGATTAGATTTTTTTTTAAGAAAGCAAAGCATTAAAAAAACTCAAACGAATCGTTTATTTAAGAGAAGTCTTTTAGTGGATAAAATAACCACAGAAAATGTCTGTAGAACATCAAAAATACCTCTTCATTTATTCCCGGGATCATGTAATTTTACAAGAGTGCTGTGCAAACACTTCTTGATAATAGCACCTTTGAGCCTAGACTGGGATCATTTAAACAAATTACGTGGGCGTTATCATTTGATACGCTTAGCTAAAAGAGTAGTGCTGTTTAGGGCAGAAACTCGGTTTTAGAATTTTCAATAGAGACTGCAGATTAAACATGTATTAACGGTTGGTACAATGATTAGGTTATCATTAACAAACGTAAATCGTTATGTGTTGCTCTGAATTTCCCCTAAAAGTATGTTATTTAGAAATTGATGACTTTTGGTTATAATCGTCATTTTAATTGATCATAGGCGGCACTTGATTCACTAGAGAGGGACGCATTGTTGTACTAACAATGCGTCGTAGTAATTTATTTGACGATTTTAATAGGTACATTATTAAACTATTCTACGTTTGATTTAAAAAAAAACTTATTTAATAGGAATTTCAATTATTTAAGGTAGAATAGCACAATTTTCAAAGAACAATAAATAAGAAAACAATAAGCAATAATTTCATTGTAATTGATTTACAGGCAAAGAATACAAGAATACAGTGATAAAATTCATCATATCCCACTTCTGATGTAAGGACAAACCCTATAGGGTTGGTGTATATATATTTATCTTATACCTTTAAACGAGCAATTCTTGTTTATATATATATATATATATATATATATATATATATATATATATATATATATATATGGGATTTTGGAAACGGCACCAACAATTTTCATGAAATTTAGCATGTAGGGGGTTTCGTGGGCTATTAATCGATCTAGCTAGGTTTCATTTCTAGAAAATATTGTTTTGACGCTGTCATTAAGAATAGACATAGCTCAGTTGGAATATTGAGTAGTTTAATCCCAATAAATCGGAACTTGGTTCGGATCCTTAGCTTCCCTTTTTTAATTTTTTTCCTTTTTTTATTATTTTATTAATTACTAACATTTGCCCACGTCTTCGTCCGCGTAGAAGTCGAAAAAGGTTCTAATAGATTATTTTTTGTTTTTTACGTTATTAATTTTATTATTTTTTATAAATTATTATGTGTACATGTTTGTATACTTATAAAATATAACAATATTTATTATAATGTAGGCTAATTAAAGGTCTAATAAACATGACAATAAAATGAAATTTTGTTATATATTATGGACACGAGGCTTTTTTCTTAGAAGGCTACGTTTTGGATAGCTGTGCCCATTGACCGAGGCGACGAAAGGGCAGTGTGCGGCCCCATAACCCACCATGTTTTGCATCGAAATTAGGCCGACCTCTGGTACCGCTTCCTTGACATCCGTGACCGCCCCGGCCGGTTATCCTTTCAGGTATCATCACTATAGACGCCCCGACAACAAACAACTGTGATGCCGAGGCGTCGCCCTCATGAAGCTGACCTTTCTGCAGGTGACGGACTAATACCCGGTCCATGCACCCGCAATACTACACCAACTACAGTATTTCTTTGTAAACAATATCTTTTGTTTTTCTTTCGGATTGAAATGAGAATTTCCAGGCTACTCTGTGAGATTACTCTGAAACATGTCACATACAACTGCCCATGGGAGAAGCAGCTTTCTCTCAAGCCTACTCCCGCTACCTTAAGAATTTGACCTCGAGCTTTGTTTATGGTCATTGCAAAGTAGACTTTGATGGCAAACTGCACGCACTGAAATTTGAAGAGATAATTTGATGGCATTTGGAGAATCTTAGAATAATTTTTCTTGCAAACTTGCAAACATTGTATAATTTCGGCGCGCCAGCTCTCAATTTTATGATGTGAGCTGGGATACCGGGAGGTTTCGGTATATTCAGGAACTCGACCGGTTGTTTGAAGCGGGGTTTATCACTTATTCAAAGGATTTATTTTGATATTTGACCCCATCGAATGTTTTCAAATATTTGCAAGTAAATGGTTTAAAGACATTGAAACGATTGTAGTAGCGCATATAGGTAAATCATGGCGTCTTGCGACCCATCTGATCAGCATCAATATGCTGTCTCCGTATCGTATCTTATTGATTGTTCCTAATATAACTCAACCTTTTCGTCTTAATTTTTGCAAATATGTTGATTAAAAGCTGACTAAACATCGAACAAAAATATAGCAAATGACTGTCTTCTCCTTTCCTAATCATTATACGGTAAAAATACCGTCGCCAGATTAAAATAAAAAAACGTTTAATGCATCTTATGAGCGATGGATTTCAGTTAGTTCGATGCAATGTGTTATCATATTCGGCTTAGAAAATTGCTGTCCAACAATTTCAAATTTCAAACTCCACGTTTCTACGACGCCTTGTCCTAAAAGTGTACGACCTCTGTAAAGCTTAGAAACTTTCAAATGCCGTATTAATACAGTATTGTGACTTTCGAGACATTCCAATTTTAAAGAATATTTCCATTGTTCTAAGCTTTTATGGGAGTTCAACCTTTTCAGGGTTCCGTACCCAAAGCTTAAAACAAAACCCTATAACTAAAACTTCGCTGTCCGTCCGTCCGTCTCTCTGTCACCAGTCTGTATCTCATGAACCATGGTAATTAGACAGTTGCAGTTTTCCTAAATGATGTATTTCTGTTGCCGCTATAATGACAAGTACTAAAAAACAAAATAAAATAAATACTTAAGGGGCCTTCCACACAACAAACGTCATTTTTGCTCCTTTTTGCTCGATATTCTTTTAGTTTCTATTTTTATTTTTTGCCTTTTTGATTTGTTTTGTCATTATTTTTATTATATTGAAATATATCTTCCAAAACACATTAAAAAGAAAATACCGAGCAAGGCTCGGTCATCCAGATATTATATATATATATATGTATATATATATATATATATATATATATAAATATATATATATATATATATATATATATATATATATATATATATATATATATATATATATATATATATATGTATATGTATATATATATATATATATATATATATATAAAATAGAGGTCGATCCATGTGGGCGTCGTGATATAGTCACTAGAGCTAAATCTGATTGCGCCTCCGTCATGTTAAATGTAAAACTAATAGTTTTACATTTATCATGACCATGAATGCTGTAAAGCGATGATTCCTTTCAGCTTAAAATCTGTACGAAAAATAGCACAGATATTCGTTACTACATTGGTGGCATTCTATCATAAGTGTGAGAGACCATTGCGAACATAATAGTGACCATTGATGCTCATACATTCTGCTGCGGTTTGTGGCCGATGAGGGGAGTGGGCGATGCAATTATATTTTGAAATGTTACATTAAATGTCCTCTACATTTTTAATTTTTTTATTTATTATTCACATGTACATTGCGACGGCTTACGCTAAAATACATGGTCTGTATCTTTTTTAATAACAAACGAGTTAGAAAATAAATTGGGTCCTTTAAGTCACTCAATTAGTAACATTTTAAGCAAATACTTAACTAATATACTTAAATACTTAACTTAAAATTTTAAACTTTAAATACTTACTTAAATAATACTTAACTACTTAATTAATAACTTGTTACTAATTGTGTGGTATCATGATAAATATCAATGATCATAAATATGATTACTAATCTTGCCTTTTTACTTTCATAATTTTTTATTTGGTTATATAGTGATAATGTTATATGTATGGAAACAAATTAATTGTTTCATTTGTTACATAAATAACCATCTTTCCTTTAGATGACAAATTATGTTATGATTGACATATGACAAATGTGTTATACACATTGCAGCGTTATAAAAGTGATATGAACAAATACAAAATAAGCTTAGGCTATAAAAAGCTTTCATTGCCATTAATATGACATTGATAATAAATAAGTCAAGTCAAGACTTTATTTATTGAAAATATCATTTTGTCAGTATTTTCAGCCAACGAAATTATATATATATATATATATATATATAAATATATATATATATATATATATAAATATATATATATATATATATATATATATATATATATATATATATATATATATATATATATATATATATATATATATATATATATATATATATTCGATAGCTGAAAACTATTAGAATATGAATGCAAATTTAGCCGCTATCGTTAAGATATAGCTTAGTTGAGCAACCAAACAGTCTAATGTAAACAACTACGGTTCGAGCCTTAGATTTTAATTTTCTTATTATTTTTCCTATCCGTGTGGTGACGGATTAAGAATACAATTCACCACTCCCTATCCTTACCCTTGTGTGATCGTAAGAGACGACTAAGAGATATATTAGCATATTAATTAATTAATACCAAACACCATTAACATTATCACCACTATTATAAACAAGTGAATATTTACTTCCAATTTCGCGTCGCTATGGAAAACTACCATAGTAAGACCTATACCGAAAAAACCTAACATCTCGGAAATAAAAGACCTTTGCCCCATTAGTTTATTAGAATGCCTTTCAAAGCTCTTGGAGAAAGTTGTAGGATCACAATTGAAACATTATATTGAAGTTAACAATATCTTGCCAGAAAGACAGTCAGGCTTTAGAAAAATAGGAGCACCACAACTGCGCTACTAGATGTCGTGGATAACATACTTGATGACCAAGATAAGGGTAAAGGAACTGCCTAATTTTGCTGGATTTTTCGAGAGCATTTGATACAATTAATGTCCCATTACTACTTTCTAAGTTGTCTTATTACGGTTTTGACTCTGCTACGGTTAAATGGTTTGATTCTTACCTCACACATCGTGCACAATTTGTTGAAACTAGGAACGTAGACAGTTCGACCTCAAGATCTTCTATATCTACCTTGTTTAGAAGTTTACCACAAGGCTCAGTCCTGGGGCCTCTTTTGTTTATGTTATAATACGCAGATATAGTAACTAAGATTAAGCATTGCAACTACCATATATACGTAGATGATATCCAAATATACTTATCATACAAGCACGGCAAGATTCAGGATGCAGTTCAACTGATTAATGAAGATCTCAATAATATAAGTGACTGGGCGTTGCGCAATTCACTTGTACTTAACGCCAATAAAACTAAGTATATGATCCTAGGATCTAAAAACCAAGTTAAATTAATAAACTTTAATAGGCCACTGATTTTCGTAGATGGTACACCAGTTGAACAAGTTCGTGAAAGCAGAAATCTTGGTCTTTTAATGAACGAAGATTTAAGATTTGAAAAACACATTTCGGAAGTAACTAGGAATTGTTTTTACAGACTACGGGTATTAGCCATATTAGTACTGACCTACGTATTCAATTGTTTGATACACTCGTCCTATCTAAGTTCAACTACGTGGATGCCATATACGGACCTAGAATTCTTGCTAAGACTTCTAACCTCATCCAAAGAGTACGAGTGCGTGCGCGCGTTTTTGTTTCAATATTCCACCTAGAAGCCATATCATTCCGTTTCTGAACTCGAACCGTATTCTAAGGATGCAGTATAGAAGACAGCTGCACCTTGCCATACTATTATTTGGAATTATTAAAACGGAATTCCCCGAGTATCTCTATTCACAATTATCATGGTTATCGGCGAATAGTAGGTACCCCACTCGAGCGTCAGCATATGCTTTAAGGTTTCCGCAACGCAGAACAACAGCTTGCCGTGGCAGTTTCAAATTTGCTGCTACTAAGTGCTGGAATGACTTACCACCACCTTTACGTCATGTTCAAATAGTGAATAGATTTACAACTTTATTAAAACAAATTTATTTTGATATTCAGTTTTCCAGCACACAACAACAAAGGTAGTAGTATGAACACAATGTACACTAATGTACTGTTACAGATTGAGTTATGTTTCACAAGTGATGCACTGTAATTTATTAAAATAGCAGATCGCATTTCCTGTTTCTATTTTTTTTTGTGTCATTTTATATCCAATTTTATTTATTTTCGTTTAATTTTTTATTTTATTTTACAAGAAAAAGAATAGTTCTTTTTTATATTTAATATTTATTAACGTTTTTGTATACTTATTCAATTTTATGTCTCGAATATGTTCTGGTGAAACTTAAATATGAGCGTTAGCCCTTGCCCATCTTAGGTTACAGCTGAAAATCAGCGCTGTATTTATATGCAGCAAATGCTGAGCTGTGGCCTTTTCGATATGTGATGCCACACTGAGTTTGCTTCTAATTGTTACACTAACTTCATAGGTTATATTTTTTTTCTATATAGGTATGCATAATGCATAATTTCTAAATATGTTGTATATTTTTCATTATATTCAACAAGTATCTAGTGGTTGAATGTATTTCGTATTTATAATTATTAATAATCATGCAAGTATAGTCATGTAAATTTTGAATGAATGTAATTATCTAATAAGATATATTGTTACTTTTATAACGAAAAAAATCGTTCCCGAGGAATAGAACAACTATGCTGGGGGACCTGCACCAGCGTATTATACTGGTGACGTCCATGACTTCATGTAGTAATTGCAAAACTTACTTAGTATCTCGCTTTATTTTGGTAGGCTATGGGCCAGACCATTACGAGTTGTTATTATATTAGATTTTTTTTTGAGATTACTGTGTGATAGCGGCTACGAATACGACTAAGAGCTTTATTTCGACCTAGGCCACCTGATGCGATCTGGTCTACAATTACATTTCCAAGGAGGGGTTGACATCAGGCAGGTGGCCGGTTATAAAACTATTGTCAATAACTTTTGCTATATTTATGATGAAAGAGGAATACTTGCGCCAACCCCAAGTAATTGGGGATAAGAGACTGCTCTTATCTTATAATGATAGTGAATTTGAAACATTTCTTTTGAGAAATGACCTGCACTAAAGAATATATTCTTGTATTGCGGGCACTTTAAAGATAATTAGCGTGCACAAATTATACACAGACTCAATACAATTTGGACCTGCATGCCATCACTATATTCGTACAATATCTCGGTCTCAATATTGTTTTAGGTTAAATACTATTGCAGTGATATACGTTGACTATATAAATTCATAACCGGATCAAATCGTGTGTACCATTACGCTATCTGAGCCAAGCATACGTAAGCGTTGTCTATTGCAAGCAATCACTCAATGATTGGCTTTGTGGCATGCATTGATCATTATTTGATACAGTACCACTATGCATAAGTTTAAGTTACGCCTACTCTTTTCTCTAGTATTATTTCTTATTACTAAGCAACGACTAGATAGATGACGTAATGTTTAAGATACCGATCTTCCGTGCCAGTACCGTGGGCTCGAGTCCCACGCTGGACCATATTTTGTGCGATTCACAAAGAACTGTTCTGACTCTGGGTGTAATTTCTTTGCTTTTATTGCACGTTTGTAAAGTCCCCTACAATACAAGGATTCGTGTTTGGTAGCGAAGGGTGGTAAGAAAGGTTAGTATCACTTACTTTAATGATTTCTTATGCTTATCCCAGTACTGCACATTCGAAATAAAACTATTTTATGTATTTTATTGCATTTCTATTTGATTTTTAATTTCCCGTGATTTCGAACACTTTACAGTGATCATGGTCACGGGAGGACTCAACACAAAATATTTTTTTTTATATAGATGAACATTTTGTAGCGTTTATGGTCATGGAAGGACTAAGATATCTTATTTTTTTATTTTTTTTATTGCTAATGGTGGCAAACGAGCAAGCAGCACACTTGATGGTAAGTGTCACTGCCGCCCATGGACGTTTGCAATACCAAGGGTATAACTAGGCCGCTGACTACCAATATAAACCCAAACCTACCCAATTGGGCTTCCGGCTCGCTCGCTCAGCGAATGAAGCGCAATAGCACATTGCCATTACTCATACGTCGATCTTCTGCGAGAGTGTGGTACTACCCCGGACGGACCGGCCCGCGACTGCAGATAGAGAACTGTAAACAGCGTGGTCCTACCACTATTAAAAAATCAGTGTAGCCGTGTTCCGACTCAGCGGTAACTTATTAGATATGTCAGGTTTAAATTAATTAATTGTTATAATATGATAATTATCACAAATTTAAATTTAATAAAAATTAACCAAAAACTAAATATTTTTTTATATAGTTTTTTTAGAGACCACGTTTCAGTTCCGTAAGTCATCGCTGGTAACACACACTGGTTATAAACCTTTGTTTTCAGACACTGCGGAATATTAGACGAGAAGATCCTCCTAAGTTTCCCGAACGCTGCCCAGCCGAGTTGGATTCGTCGGCTGACCTTTTTCTCGAAATTGGATCTACCTAATTGGACTGTTTGTCCTAGGTAAACATAATGATCGACAACTTCGAGAATCGCATTCTCAACCAGGACCAGTACAGAAATGACATGGGCATTAGACATGACTTTCATCTTGTCCATGTTCATTTGCAGCCCCACTAGTTGGGAGGCCTTGCTGAGGTCATTGAGCATGGTGCCAAGGTCCTCCAGGGATTCTGCCATGACTACGATATCGTCTGCGAATCGAAAGTGAGTGATGTATTCGCCATTGATGTTGATGCCGAGTCCGGTCCAGTCTAAGAGCTTGAAGACATCTTCCAGCGCAGTGGTGAACAGTTTCGGAGAGATAACGTCTCCCTGTCTCACGCCTTTCTGCAGCTGGCGCAGGTGGCGCGGGACCGTGTTGAATGGCATACTCGTGGGGAGGCCTATGTCCAACAGTGGACGTTTACGGGCTGATGGATGGATGGATGGATGATAGTTTTGTAACGAGTACATTCAAAATCTTTTAATAATAACGACTTTTTAGGTGTGAAACAACAAACTCTCAAACAACTCTCTAGTATATTATACTTTGTTTGTTTTTACAAACGAATATTGAACCTTTATTAATTACTAATAATGCATTCCGTTTGCCTAATTCAATATATTCCTAATCAGTACCCAACCACGAGATAGGACTGAGCCATGTGAATTCTGTCTTTCTAGAATGTTAATTATCAAACCTACGTTCAACAGAAGTTATGGTTTCTATCACACGTAGGCAGTTTAATTTCAATTAGGTTTAGGATCCGGTAAATGTAGCATTGTAACAATTGAAATGTATGTTATTTAAATTATAGAAATCTTAATTTTACGTACAATGATTAGTAATTTATTTTCTAGAAACAAAATTTTAAACAATCCAATCTTACAGTGAGAACTTAATTTTTATATTGCACGTTGACGTTTCGGTCGGGGAAAAATCTTCTCGCATACAGTCTGTACAAACTTTTAATAAAATCTCTGGCTGTATTAGCTGTATCTGGCTGATTGGTGTAATACCATTGAAAAGATTACATTTCGTAAAAAAACTATTTAGTAAAATGTTGTTGGCCCCCGGCGATTTTATTTCTTTTTCTTTCTGTCAAAATGACAATCTATTAAAGAAATTCGATACATTTTAAAAATTTAATACAATATAGGAATAAATGCAACTTAGGCCGCGAAAAAAAATTATGATGTTCTTGGACCTAATGAAGTGTCAGCAAGAGTAGCACAAAGTTGGGTTTAAATGTTTCCAATCCAGGACTTTTGATATTAAAGATGCATCTCGCTCTGATTGCCCTATCACTGATAGCCGAAGAGACGCCATTTTGGAAAATCTGTGGCAATATCGGCATATCAGTAGTACCACGTAGCTGATGATCTGGGAAATCACCACAAAACAGTTTTGGCCCATTTGAAAAAAGCTGGATATACAAAAAAAAACCTCGATATTTGGGTGCCACACGAGCTCCTTGAAAGAAACCTAATGAACCGTATACTCATTTGCGATTCTTTATTGGGATGTATTGAAACCGAACCGTTTTTGAGGAGATTGATAACTGGTAATGAAAAGTAGGTAATGTACGATAAGAACGTGCGAAAAAGGTCATGGCCAAAGGTCAGTCAGGCATCACAGACTATGGCAAAACTTGGCCTAAGTTTAAATAAGGTGATGGTGTGTGTATAGTGGGATCGGAAGGGTATTTATTGTTCATTATGAGCTTTTACCGCCGGGAAAAACCATCGATTCGGATTTCTACTACCAACAGCTGATGAGATTAAATCAAGAAATTGTGAGAGAACGACCCAAATTAATTAACAGAAAGAGTGTGTGTCTTTCATCACAATAACGCTAAACCACACACATCTTTAGTCACTCAACAACAATTAAGAGATATTGGTTGGGAGTTGTTAATGCATCCATCATATAGCCCTAACCTTGCGCCTTTAGATTTCCACTTGTTTCGGTCTCTTCAGAATTCTTTAGACAGTAGCAGGTTAACATCGAGAGAGAACTGGGAAAATGACTTGTTGCGTTTTTTTGATCAAGTCCCAAAATTTCTAAAGCAACGGGATTATGTAGTATCATGTTGTATGTAGATAATTTACAAGATTGTTACTATTAACAAGATGGCAGACAGTCATCGAACAAAATGACACATATACATTGTAATTATATTTAAATAAACTTTAAAAAGAAAATTTCTTCAGTTTTCATATAGAATGCGAAGAAACTTTTCCCTGATACTTCGTGGAAGATCAATTCAAGGCAATTGAAAACAGAAGGCTGATACTTATTTTACCAGAGACTACTATACCACGGTATCATATCATACAGCAGGATAGATTTAAAAGCCGGGCGGGCCACCGTAGACAAAGATCGGGTACCGGGGCCCGCTCGCACGGCGAAGAGAGGAGTTTACATGATGGGTCTATGAGGTCACGCGCCGCCTCTTCCTTCACCCCGGACCGATTTGGCGGGGCGACACGCATCCATGGCCCACCGCAAAAAAAAGAATAGATTAAAAAAAACTATAATGAAACTATTTGCCTGGTATAAAAAAAATATATATTTAAACGCACACTTAAATTAAAATCAGACTTAATGGCCTTGTGATTAAGAAAAGAAAAAGAAACCGCTGGTCCGACTACCCGCAGGCTTGGATAGTACGGCTTGAAGCACAGAGAAGAATAGTAAAATCCTTGGATGATTTTGTTGAACGAAGTCTACATTAAGTACTAACAGTTAAATTAAATCTTAACTGCACAGATGACATAGTGATTAAGATATTAAACTACCTTGACAAGCATTAGGTTTGATTCTTACGCAAAACAATATTTTCAGATTCTGGGTGTAATTTGTGTCCGTGAAATCTATAGTGGCAAATTCACGTGCACAGCGAGAAATATTTCTTTACTACTGGGTGTTGTCCTTAAAGAAAATTTTATCGAAAACTATTGTAAACTTTTTTATTTGTATAGTTAAAGTCATTTGATATTTATTTAATGTCACTCTCTAAATCCATTCCAATAGTGGCTGTTTGTATAATAGTAAACTACACACGAGTCATTTTGACTTACCTATATACAGATGCCAATTTAAAACAGAACTGAAATGTGTTTATTTTGTGTCTATACGACTATTGTAAGTCATCTGCATAGATGGCTTAGGGATTTAAATATGAATGAATATGCTGATTAGCGTGGAATAAATTCTTATATAGCTATTCATAATACCTGTGTTTCTTAGTGTACTGTATAATTAAATTAGTATTAACTAATTCCATACTTATATTAATAAGTACTAATAATAATAATTTAGGTTTAGGTGGACAGACGACCTGGTGAAGGTAGCTGGGCATCGTTGGATGCAAGCGGCACAGGACCACACTCTGTGGTGTAACATGAGGGAGGCCTACGTCCAGCAATGGGCGGAGATAGGCTGAAATGAACTAACGAATGAATAATATTTTTTTATGAATTCCCAATATATTGATTTCTAATTTTTACGCGAGTAGGTATTATACATTAGGAATAAAAATAGTTTTCTGAAAGGACAGAACAGGACAGTCCTCCAGAGACCATGGTCACTTTAAAGTGTTCAAACGTTTGGAAATTGAAAATCAAGTACAAACACGACAGAATCTGTAATACTAGTTTTATTTCAAATTCGAAATATTTAATAGTATATTAAAATTTTTGATAGCTATGTGTAAAATATAACATATTACGTAATTTATTTCATCATCATATAACCTACTATCATATAATTTATTTATTTTATCATCATCTTTACCCTACCAAACATCTGTTACTAGAACAAGTTTACTCAAAAAGGAGGATGGTGTTCGTCTGGCCCCCAAGTTGGCGATTACAGTTAGAGTTATAAGTTTGCAAAGGGAATATTGCTATCCATTCTCCTAAATATACCTTAGCCGATTTTAACGACTTCCACTAGAAAGTAAGGGGAAGTGACACGTTGTATCCATCTTAACCCATTACACGGGCAAAAAATTTATTAATAATAAAATCATTACTATAAGTATCACTTAAGATTCTTCGTGAATGGATTAAATATGTAGTCGTTGTTCATGAATGAAGAACCTTGCGCGGATTATGCACGTGCCATTAGTTCTATTCAGGTCTTTGTGTGCAGCCTTCCAACCACGGACTCATTGTGATTCGAACGGGCTGCGATCGAGACAGACTTAATTATACTCGTCTGCATTTCCAACTACTATCGTTGCAATGTTTTGACCACTTCTAATATTTACTAAAATTTTCAAAGTGCAAAATTTTAAGTTTTAAATGTTTTATATTATACCTTTACACTCAATTTTTTTTTTATTTTTGTTTTGCTAATGGTGGCAAACGAGCAAGCAGCACACCTGATGGTAAGTATCACTACCGCCCATGGATCTTTGCAATACTAATGGTATAACTAGGCCGCTGCCTACCAATATAGACCGCAACCCCACCCAATTGGGCTTCCGGCTCTCTTTCTCTCCGAACGAAGCGCAATAGCATATTGCTATTACTCACACGTCGATCTTCTGCGAGAGTGTGGTACTACCCCGGACTTACCGGCCCACGGCTGCAGACAGAGAACTGTCAACAGCGTCGTCTTACCACTATTAAATCTATTATTATCAACAACTTAACATTTTTTCAATTTAATAAAAGAATATTATTGTACAGAGTAGATAAAATTGAAATCGCTCACCAGTAAAACTCAGATATATAAATAACCCTGAGTATCCAGAATAAAAAAAAGAAAGTGTTCTTCGATGTGAACTGATGAAGATTGTCTGTGTATTTATGTTATTCTGTACCTCAAGTTTGGCTTTAAAAGTCTTGTGAAAAATTTGTTTTTGCAATAAAAACACGTCATTGAATATCAGCAAAACTTACGTTCAACCTCATTTGTTTATTTCGTTATTTCTGTTTTTATTTATCATATTTCATAATTACTTATTTATTTTCATTAATCAGTTTATACTTTATTAATTATTAAATTTAAATCTACTCAGCGAACATTAAATTTATAATAATTGATTGATTAGGTGATAAATGGTTGGAATTCATTATTATTTTGAAATGCAGGAAAGGAAGGAAGATTCACCACTTCCCACGATTATTTAATATACTGCATACCTCAAGAAAAGAAGGAATACGGCATAGGGTCAAGGTGGAACATAAGAAGTCTTACTCCTATATGATAGAATTTTGCGTATAAATAATTTCTGTGCTATATTGATTAACCGTTGGCAAGTAGAGTTCCTTCTTTACCTGTATTTTAAAATAGATTAAGCTTGGCCTGATTTATATTTATTTCTATATCCTTCCATTTTCGTCAAGACTTTGTCGTTTCGATCTAAAGCTTACTTAGAAGCCAGGACTTTTAAAGTTTACTGTGAACACTACAAAATGCATTTCAGTTGCTTTGAACTTTGTAGTATGTTTTACGTAATACGTGACCAGAGATTGAATGACCACGAACAGTGTATCTTTTACCTGTACGTCTTATCAAAGAATCGGTACCTTTTTCTAGACGACTTAGTTGAATTTCTATCTTCCTGGTAGGTTATTGATGTCAAAAATAAATTGGTCTAAGGCTGCTTTGCTTTTGGGTTAATTTGGACGTCCGGGTATGATGAGCCAGCCCACAGGCCGATAGGATAAAAAGAGTAATAGTAATACGCAATTTACAAAATACGCAACAGCGTAAGTGAAATATAGTAATACTCCTTCAGAGATGAAGTTGTCGGATATGTAATACAAAAAAGAGGAACATTGATGAGTGAAATTATTTTACGGATAGATGGATTACAATTGTGTTATTAATTTTATACTTCAATTACCGTTAAACACGTACAAAAAAAATAGAATTTAAATATGTTTTACAGGTAATTCAAACACCACATAAACTAAATTTTGAGAAATAAAAATGTACAACCATTTAGAGATAAATTGCTTCATTTTTTTACACAATATAAAATGTTATCATCGCTAAAATGGGTCTAAAAAGGTTGCTGCATGAAAATAGAAATAACTTTTATCACAAAACTTTTACGTATCTTTTTTTTTTATTAAAAGCTCATCTAAAATATCAGTAAAAATCTACTAAATAACAAATTGAAAATATTCAACATAGTTCCTATATCATTGTTCAAAATTTTAGCCGTTATCACGTGAATGAACGTCTTGTGCGGATTACATTCGCGCCATTAGTTCCGTTCACGCTTAAGCGTGGGACCTTCAAGCTTCGAACTCATTGTAATTCAAAAGGTCTCTAACCGAGACGGTCTTAATTATACGCGTCTGCATTTCAGGCTTTAACCAAGTGTAGTACTCTAATCAATTAAATTGTTTACTAAATTTGAAGAAGACTTTTTTGGGAAATTTTTAACATCAACTACAATCAATTGCCGCATTATTCCACCTTTGGGAGATTATGTTCAATAGTGCACATCGATCCGTTCATGATGATAATAATGATGATATCTGATAAACGGTAATGGACATTTATTACTTGAGACTTAACTATCATTTTCTTTGGTTCAATCTCAATGATTGAAGACTTTTATATGTTGTGATCAAAATTGATCTAGTATATATGTATGCACGCTGGCAAGACTGGTAAGTATATTAAGGTTTCAATATTTCTATATATTATGAAGAATTTGATGATGATGTCCTTTAGACATCACCATCGCAAAGAACATATGTTATGGAAGAGTTTGTAACATATTATGAGCATGCGCCGTCACCATTAATTTTTTAATATTCTTTCTTTATTCTCCTCGTCAGCCTAGAAATGTCTAACTATTGGATATGAGACTTTTCCGTATGACGGACAGTTAATGTTGTACCCCATGCTAACTAGATGGATTAACGTAGATTTTATTTCGAGTCTTTCTTTTCTTTTAGTGATGTTATCTGCTCTGTTATATATTATTCAATTATTTTTTGTTATATCCACGGGAAAAATTTTTCATTGTATTTTTATTCTGTTACGATTCTTAAATATTACGTAGGTAAAAGGTGAGTTTTATAAAATCCGATTACGAAATGAAAAATTGATGTCGCAAGCGGGATCAATTTTTCATTTCGTAATCGGATTTTATAAATTAAGCATATTAAATGCTAAAATTTCAGTAAATTTAAAAGGTGAGTTTTACTCTATGCTTATTTTTAAACGCGCAAGAGGCTCTAAAATAAAATATCTAGTAGATTCAATAATATAAATAGTATTATATATTTTATATCCACTCAAAATCGTGTCACAATTGGCCAATATTAGATTTCGTGTTCATATCGAGAGTGAGCATATGAAAGCAGGTTAAAGTCTGTTGACTAAGCTCACAATATAGTGAGATATTGAACAGCCTTCTTTGCGATTTGTTGCTTACAAAACTAGACTAGGAATGAGTGTTGACTTTTCATATTATTACACCTGGAGTAATTTACATCAGTAAATAACTTATAACACTAGAACTGCGTATTTTGTTGAGATTATAAGTAGCTTATGTGCTTATCTATACTGTTGGCTATTTCTGTATAGTACAGAGATATAATTCATAAATTCATCCAGATTTGTCAACCATTCTGCCGTCATTTGTTATGATTAACACATATCCGTCCAAATTATTGCATTTATAACAGTAGTAGGACAGAAAAAAATGTGGTTTCTAGAATATACTCAATATATACTTAAGTGTTGATTAGATCATCATTCTCCTATTCTTTTCCCAATTCATTATCATCATTATCATCACAGGCCATAAATGTCCCACTTTTGGGCTCGGACCTCCTTCGTAATGGGAAATTAACCTACTATACCGCGCTGGTCAGACGTGTTGGTATAGGGTTTCGTTTCGAGTTTTTCTTCTCTCGCATAGATGTTATATGTGTTTTATATCCCTTAGTCGTCTCGTACGATCACCCACGGCGAAGATATGGGGTGCTGAATAGTATTCTTACTCCGTCACCACACGGAAAGTTTTCCCAATTAAAAACTTTTCCCAATTACTTGGGGTCGATACAATATGTATTCTTTTTCATAGTACATATTGTAATTTTTTTTTTTTGTGTGTCTTTATTGTTAGCCTCAGATGGCTATGACAACTTTACCCGGACTGTGGGTGAGCGCTGAGGGCTCTCAACCCGTCTATTGTAAAAGTTATTGGTAATAGTTTTATGACCGGCCGCCTGCCAGACGTCAACCCTCCTTGGGAATGTAAATTGTTCAACACACGGCACCAGATGGAGTTGGGTCCAGGTCGTTATAAAGCTCTTAGTCGTCTTTTACGACTTCCACGAGCAAAGTAAGGGTTGGTAGTATTCGTAGCAGCTATCACACAGCTAAGTGTTGATTAGATAATTTTATTATTTTTAAAATGGAATTATTATAATTTCAATCTGAGATAATGCTAGCCATAATATGGCTATTTAAATATTTTTTAATCTCTTGTCTTTATTCACAAAGAAGTGAGCAGAGGTCATCATTATCATATTTTTTACACAATCTTTAGTTTCATGTAAAAGGATATTTATTGTCATGTCATATCATAGCTAGACGCATTTTGGAAATTTGTAATTGTTTCTCAAAATTTCTTATGAAAATTCTGGAAATTAACATCTGAGCATGTATATGTAAATGCGTATACAAGGCCGGATAGCAGTAACATTCTTCACCCACCGAGTAAGGTAGTGTATACGAAATAGTGGGAATTGGTGTTTTTTAGGATTTAAGTTACTCATCTAATGCTTTCTCCTAGTAAGGTTTACAACCTTACTAGAAGAAGAATATTAGTAATAATTAGACTATTCTTTTTAACTCTTTTTTTTGTTGGCGGCTTATGATCTCTTTAACCGGAAGAGTCTCTCTGATATTGAAAGACAATAGAAAGCCAAGGAGACCAACAAACCGTCATATGAATAGTTTTCACATTTTAAGTGGGCTACTGGCATTAAGTTTTTATCTGTTGATTCATCCTTTCGAGAAGTTTTAGGCTTAACGACATCTCGCTGCAGTCTAATTGCCACACTATGTAGAAAATATACATAACAAATAATTTATTTAAGCTATTATTTGAACTACCAGCTAGCAATTGAATCTCATAAATACTCATTGAATTTGTTACAACTAACGTCAAGGATTCGGTACGAGTGGTAGGGCCAATGGCCGATGGAGAGACAATATGCTAGGTTATAGGGTCGCATGCTATCCTTTAGTCACCCTGGATGGAACGGACGGCTTCTGTCTAGTCCGTGGCAGCCAAAAATGGGGCTATAATAATGTTCCGTCAAGTAGTTCTCGCAGAAGATCGACGTCTGAGTAATGATAATGTGTTATTGCGCTTCATTCGGTGAGCAAGAGAACCGGAAACCCAACTGGGGTTGGTTTGGGGATTTGACTGGTAGGCAGTGGCCTAAGCTATACCCTTGGTATTGCAAAGGTCCATGGGCGACAGTGACACTTACCATCAGGTGTGCTGCTTTCTCGTTTGCCAACATAAGCAATAAAAAAAATTATGGAGAGCAGTGTCAATAAATGTTAGGATATTGAATAAATTATATCAGCAATTTTCTTCAAGCGTCCTGGGTGGTCGCCGTTTATATGGTAACATATTGTTAAAAATCTCGGTTCATGGTGTTTGTGGTCGAACTCCTCGAAAACGGCCTGACCAATTTTAAAAAGATTATTTTTTGTGTATTTGGTAGGTTTAAGAATAGGCCCGTATAGTATCTTTCACTCTCCTACTCCTACCTCCCTCCCATTTATAAATCGCAATTTTAGTATTTTTATATGAACATCATCATTTTCCTACTCTTATCCCTATTACTTGGGGTCGATACATTATGTACTCTTCTTTCATAGTACATATTGTAAAAGGTATTGGCAATCGTTTTATCACCGGCCGCCTGCCAGACGTCAACCCTCCTTGGGAGTATAATTGTTGACCAAACGGTATCAGATGGATTTGGCCCAGTTCGTTATAGCTTAGTGGTCTTTT
Source organism: Lymantria monacha (assembly GCA_905163515.2). Classification (NCBI taxonomy): domain Eukaryota; kingdom Metazoa; phylum Arthropoda; class Insecta; order Lepidoptera; family Erebidae; genus Lymantria; species Lymantria monacha. Next base: position 16,303,007 of record LR991083.1, read on the forward strand.
ACGACATCCAAGAGCAAAGTAAGGGTTGGTAGTATTCGTAGCCGTTACCACACAGTCATTACATAAATATGTTCATATTTTTATATCAACGTATATATATGTAATATATAAAATGCAAAACCTTACACAATTTTAGTCTTGTCAGTCTTTAGTCTTGCCACAGACTAGATAGACCGCTTCGTTGAATAAGGCATAATATGCAATGTTAATGGCTACTCATTACCGTTAGTATTCTTAACATTTCCCCAATGTTTATATTACATTTTACATCAGAATAAAACATAGCTTATTTGTATTCACAGAAGACCTTTAAAATAATTGACAATATTAATCTTATATTTGTTTGTGACTTAATGCCATTAATATTATTAACAGGTAATTTTATTTACATTTAAAAATAAAATTTATTACCACCCCTTTCAATTAATTTTACTACAAAGATATAACAATACTACAAGGTAGAAGAATAACTCGAATTTAAACGCTATGCCAATTCTCCTAACTAGTATAGTGCAGTTGGTTAATTTTTCTCCAATTTGAAGGTAGCTCGAGGTCAGCAGTGGGGATGTATAGGAACTGAGATGAAGGCATCATCATCTCAGCTCATATATGTCCCCCCGTCCATTGTTGTGCTCGAGCCTCCTTCATATTGGGAGAGAGATCGACCTACTACACCACGATGGTTAGACGTGTTGGTATAGCATTTTGTTTTCCTTCATTTACATGTTATATGTATTTTATATCCCTTAGTTGTCTCTTACGAACACCCATGGATAAGTTCAAGGGTGGTGAGTTGTATTCTTACTCCGTCACCAAACGGATAAGATGAAGGCATCATCATCTCAGCTTATACACCTCCCACTGTTGGGCTTGAGCCTTCTCCATAATCGGAAGGCAATTGACCTACTATACCACGCTGGCCAGATGTGTTGGTATAGGGTTTTGTTGCGAGTTTTCTTTTTCTCACATAGATGTTATATGCATTTTATATCCCTTAGTCGTCTCTTAGGAACACCCATGGGTATGGTATGGTTAAGGTGTGGTGAATTGTATTCTTACTCCGTCACCGCATGGATAAGATGAAGCATACATAATATTTTCTTCTTCGAGTGATGGTGGATTCAGAATACAATGTTTCGCTAACCCTTTTATATTATCCTGTAACCGATAAGCCTCGTCAAGGTGGTATCCAAAAGTATATATAGATTTAGTCAAACAATTTCCTATCACTCCCCCGCTGTACATTTTTTTAATTAAACTCGAATTATGTAAATAATCTCGTTTTTGTTTCATTCAAGTATATATTCTGTAACATTATAATATAAAAAAATTATAAGGACTATTCTATTAAAAATGTACAAGACGCAGACGTGTATTGTGTTCTAACTATGATAAAAAAACTACGGACAATGGACCGTTGATTATTTTTCGTCCAAGTTGCGGGACGTAGACACGGCTCATTAGTCTGAAATGTATTATTTTTTGATATTAATACTCGTATTCAAGCACTATAAATAATATTACATAGAACATCTAACCCTGAAGTGGAATTCAGAAGGGTCTTTGCTTGAAATGATATGTTTTTTTGCTGGTAAGCTATGTTCTAATTCCAACAGGCCTTGCTGTCTGGAATAACAGCAGAACCTGTATTTTCTATAAGAATTATATAGTTCTAACATTATTAATTTTTGCACGCCTCATAAGCGAAGCGTTGAGGTCTTGCTCTACTCTCGACATATGAAAATCAAGCACTTTTCAAACATAAAAATGATTGTAAATTTCTCACATTGCACTTATAGGATAATATTATAATATATATGTCAAGATATAACATTCGTTTAAACGTATTTGATATTTTTGGCTGGAGGCTGACCGACCGCATTCGCAACGACGACGTAAGAGAGCGAGTAGGTATGAAAGAGAGTATTGGTGTAAAGATGCGAAAGGGAATGCTCCGATGGTTCGGACATGTGGAAAGAATGCCGAACGAACGTCTGGTTAAGAAGATATACAATGCGAAAGTGGAAGGATGTAGGTACCGAGGGAGACCGAGACTAACCTACCTAGACCAGATCGGTCATGTACTGAAGGAAGGTGGAGTCAAGAGTCTCCGAAACCGGCGAGCGTGTATGAAGAGAATTATGAATGTTGAGGAAGCGAGTGAAGTATGCAGAGATAGAGTTCTCTGGCACTCTGTTCTCTCTGCCTACCCTGCAAGGGATATGGCGTGATGATATGTATGTATATATGTATGATATTTTTAAAAAGCAATTATTTTTTTGTTTAAAGTAAAAAAATAGGTAGTTGATTAAAAAAAATATTTGAAGACGTCGGAGAAAATATTTTGTATCTGGCAGGATCATGACCGTAAAAATGAATATATCGAAGTTTTTCTTTTATTAAAAGCTTCATAATCGCAACGCGCTGTTTCCTTTCGAAAATGGCTTGGTAGTTCATTGTCGTTTAATTGCAATTAATAAAAAACTAAACTGCTTAGTCTTTAGTGTATGTATACCTTATGAAAATTGCGTTCGTTTACATTTTTTTGTTCGTCCATTCGGACAGGCAAAGAAAATAAATCACATTCAGCCTATACAGCTATGTTTAGCTCTACGTCGAGAATGGCACGAAATTTCAAAAGTATTTCTTTTCTTTCATTACAAGTTTATATTTAGTTTTACCTGTCCCGTTGTCTGTAATCAAATCTTGCAAGTTAAATTTGATCCACTTCCCGGTTGCCGATTGAGCTGAAATTTAGCATGCATATATAAATCGGATGACAATGCAATACTATTGTGATATAGAGCTGATCTGATGATAGACCTGGAAGTTGGCCATAGTTACTCCGTAATTAAACGACGCAACCCTTCGAGTTTGGGCTCATTTAATTTGTCTTGATGATTACTTTAATACTATATGGTAACCAGGGTCTGACGATGGACCTGGAAGCTAGCCATAGGAACTCCGTAATTAAACGACGCAACCTTATAGAGTTTAGGCTCCTTTGATTTGTCTTGTCGAGTACTTTGATACTACATGGTAACTAGGGTCTAATGATCGACCTGGAAGCGGGCCATAGGAACTCTGTAATTAAACGACGCAACTCCATCGAGTTTGGACTCCTTTGATTCGTTTTGACGAGTACTTTGATACTATCTGGTAACTAGGGTCTGGTGTTGGACCTGGAAGCTGGCCATAGGAAAAAGAAGGTGCTAAATATTCTTAATCATACCATCAAAATGTAACACGCTTTTATTTATAAAATTGAGACTGTGATAGAAACGGAAAGATTTAATAATTATGTTGTAAAGTTTTCGTGTTAAAAATATATAATTATGTATGATATGGAATTATTTTGTAGTAGACGAAGAAGCTTAATTATCGTCAAAGGTCACAATGAACTTATAAAGTGTTATATGTCTTTTATTAGAGTTAATTTATTTTTAACTTTTTATTTTATTTTATTAGCAAATAATAAAAGCTTGTTTTTAAAAAATGCTGTTTTCTTTAATTTTATTTTATTTCTGGCGTTGACTAATAGTAAATAATAAATAATATAAAAATTATGAGGTGTGCACTTTTGGATTTTCCAAATTATTTTTTATTGCTTGTGATGGCAAACGAGCAAGCAGCACTCCTGATGGTAAGTGTCACTGCCGCCCATGGACATTTACTATAACCAAGGCTATAAGCTAGGCCACTGCCTACCATTACAATCCACAAACCCACCCAGTTGGGCTTCCTGCTCTCTCGCTCACCGATCGAAGTACAATAGCACATTGCACAATAGCACATTGCCATTACTCAGACGTCGATTTTCTGCGAGAGTGTGGTACTACCCCGGATGGACCGGCCCATGGCTGTAGACAGAGGACTGTCAATAGCGTGGTCTTGCCACTAATAAATTGAAAAAAATAATACAGGTGGTATTTAGGAGCATTTTCTTGAAGTTATATATGAAATATTTTTTTGATGACATCATGCTAGGTAGCGTTAAGCGTGTATTTGATTATAGCGCATAAGGGTCCTGGGCATTATGTGGTGTTATAAAGCACCTTGAGATCTCTCTTAGAATATTAACCATATCGTGCGTATTCATCTTCGGCAACTAGATAGTAGTGATATGCCTTAGTTAATATGTACTTGAATTTAATTGATATTGAGCTCATTACGAATTAGATTTTCAACTTTCAGTTAGTGACTTCATAAATAAAAAGACTTCAGTAGAAGAGTAACTAGCCGAATGTTTCATATTATGTATTGATGCACATATCGAATGTAAATACTATTGAAAAACTTAAGAAAAAGTACTGAATGCTGCTAGTCGTATACAGTTCGTTTTGATCATGGCCGTTTCCTTCTTGTCATTTTCTAAAAATATACAGTACACTTAAAATTTCTGCAATATTTTTACAAAAAAATTGAAAGTTTTTACGCAAAACAAGAAAGTAATACTATAATTCCGTTTCATAAATTTATTATACAATACGTGTAGGGTTATAACAAAAAGATTCTAATATTACAACTCACTATAGTAAATTTCTTTCATTCCTTCACATGTCTTGTAATTTTACTCGAATTGTATTATGTTTTGTATTATTATAGTATACGTTGATTTGGAATTCTGCTCTTATTTATTTTGTAAAACAATTGTAATTTTGCAAAAAAAATTAACAGTGTAGAATGTCAATAATGAAAGGGTAGACCTTTTTTAGAGGTGAATTAGTTCTAGTGGGCTGTTTAGTTGGCGTGGGAGAAAACTCTTCTCATTCTGTATATATAGAAGTAATAGCTAGAAGGGTAATACGGTAGATTATGAAGTCAAGCTTCCAAGAACTCGGATGGTTTAAGCGGGGTGCGGCAAGACGAAGTTATAAAGGCTTCTTTTGAAGTCAACGAATGAGACTCAAAAGGGAATTGTCAGTAGGTATTTCGCTAATATCACGTCTTGCTTGTAGATCATAGTAAAGTTCTTTTCTCTTGTGTCAATATTAGAATCTTGTTTTAGTTATCGGCTCAGATATATTTCACTATTAAATAAACCTTTATAATCCTTTATATCTTAACCTAAATAAGGTTTTTCAAAATAGAATAAAAAGCAATTTCAAAATAGCCACAAGTATAAAAAAAAATGTTTCATGTATTGACGCAATAAGAATACAATATGTAAATAATACTACCATTTATTTTGCCGCGAGATTCATGAGTGTCGCAAAAACCCGTTGAAACGTCACCTGAACGGCAAAATATTCCTTGGCATCTTAAAACACTAAACGCGATCGCCAACGCGCCTATTAGTGTGGCGATTATAATTTTATATTTCAGATGCCTGTGTCAATAGTGGACTTTAATTTAAAATAAGAATATGCATTACAATAATAACGGACAAAAATGAGTAGGTACTAAAATAATACCTCGGAATTTATTTCACAATTTTACTCAGTATTAACATGTTACGAAGAACTGTGGAGTACACTTGTGAATCTCAAACTACTTTGTGTATGAATATAACATTGATACGGCGTTTGATGAATAATACGTGTACAATGTTGATGAATGCTTTATGGGTGTGGAACGTGTAACGTTCCAAAATAGTTTTATTTTCCATCATTCATTTCAACAGCTTATTGGCATTTCCTCCAGCAGTGTGTTAAAAAAAAATAATATTGACGAGGATATATAGATTATTAAGTTATTTTATTACATTTTTTTTTATTAGTAATTGTAATTAATTTAGGTATAGTATAGGGCTAATCAAGGAGATGTGTGCCTATACTTACTAATTTAGGAATAATGGCGTGAGAGATTCAATTTCTTTACTAAAATCACGTAATATATGCAATTTTATTAGTAATTGTAATTAATTTAGGTATAGTAGATAGTATACGGCTGTCAATCGCGATGATCTGGGTGCTAATCGAGGTCACGCAAGATTGTCGTTGTGGTTTTCTGTAAGCTTGCTCGGATGAAATTGAAAACAGTAATTAGGTTCACGTGGCGAGAGTTTGTGTGCTTCCACTTACTAATTTAGGGATAATGGCGTGAGATATTTAATTTATTTACTAAAATCATGTAATATATGCAATAATTACTGTGAGTCATTAATTTATTTTAATTATTATAGACTTAAGTCCCGTTCCATGAGAGGGGTTCAGTAATTTTTATGGGTAAGGATTGGAAAACTTCTCTAATACTTATTTAATATGCTAATTTTCTTAGATGATGATAACGATCGCTCCAAATCCAAATCCAAAATCCAAATCCAAATCCGGTAGTGAGACGTAGAAAATGTTGTGTTAATCTCCTCAAGTTATGTTAATATTAATGCAATATTATAAATAAATTCAACATCATTAATAAATTGGATTAAGAGTGACTAGGGTTTATTGGAGTTTACTCCTTAAGAATCGATTTTCATATAAGGCGCCCGGTATGAGAAAAATTTGAGGAGTAAAATCTAGTGATCGAATGACCTCGTTACGTTTTTGGTGCGCAACCTACTCTGCGCACCTTTCACTTTCTGACGTGAGATAATACTTCACTGAACAGTTTTAATAAATGTAAATAAAAATATATATATTATTTTTAGTCAAATGAGCTTTTTTTTGCGCCTGTTTTGATAACCGTACTTAAGGAGTAAACTCCAGTCGTGCGTCGGAGCTGACACACACACTTTTTTTAAATTATTTTTATAGATATATATATATATATACACTAATATGTATAGTAATAATAATGTGATAGACACTAATATGTAAAAATGAGAAAATAAATTAACTGTTGTCTTAGATTTCAGTATTATTTTAAGGTTTTTTTAATTTTTTTTATCGCTAGTAGTGGCAAACGAGCAAGCAGCACATCCAATGGTAAGTGTCACTGCCGCTCATGGACCTTTGCAATACCAAGGGTACCAATATAAACTCCAAACCCACCCAATTGGGCTACCGGCTCTCTCACTCACAGAACGAAGCGCAATAGCACATTGCCATTACTCATACGTCGATCTTCTACGAGAGTGTGGTACTACAGAGAACTGTCAACAGCGTGGTCCTACCACTTTCAATTTTTATTGGAATTTTTTTATTGTACATAGCGGCAAACGAGTAAGCAGTAAGTCACGAAACGATGTTCAAACCAAATCATAATCATCATCATTCTCCTACTCTTATCTCAATTACTTGGGGTCGATACAATATGTACTCTTCTTTCATAGTACATATTGTAAAAGTTATTGGCAATAGCTTATGACCGGCCGCCTGCCAGATGTCAACTCTCCTTGGAAATGTAGTTATGTAGAGATGGAGTTGGCTCAGATCGATATAAAGCTCTTAGTCATCTTTTACGAAATCCACGAGCAAAGTAAGAGTTGATAGTATTCGTAGCCGCTATCACACAGCTACCTTTGGTGATAAGGAATATATTTCTGAAAAAGTAGTTACCATCAATAACGAAAATCATGGGAGAATTGCATGAAATTTAGTATTATTATAGGTTACACTTAGTAATAATGTAAAGAATCATTTGACAGAAAATAATTTAAATACGAACATCACTACAGACGAATTACAGATACAGCTAGTACTTAATATAATGAAAGCACAGCAGCGATGTACTACCTACTATAATTATACTTTAATACAGTATGGACAGAGTCAACAAACTTTACCTCTACTATTTACGTCCATGCAGATTGGAAATCACAGGCTGTGATTGCTTAAATATGTATGGAGTATATATTATAATAGCTATTTTAACTTAATTATTTTGAACTGATATGTAAAATTTTCCGTGTGGTGACGGAGTAAGAATACTATTCACCACCCCATATCTTACCCTAGGGTACGAGACAAGTAAGGGATATAAAATGCATATAACATCTATGCGAGAGAAGGGAAACTCGAAACAAAACCCTATACCAACACAGTCCAGCGCGGTATAGTAGGTTAATTTCCTTCCAATTATGGAGGAGGCCCGAGCCCAACAGTGGGACATTTATGGGTTGTGATCAAATGTGATGATGAAATATGTAAAACAACCAATATAAGAGAAGATTTAAATCCATCTAGTATAGGCTTCCGAATACACGTCTGTGAAATGTGGCGATAAAGACATATACCCCATACGTCATTATCGCCACATTTCACAGACGTATTGATAATTTTACTTGGTATTTATAAGTATTCTAAAAGACTGCCTATTCTCTTGATGGTCAATCGATTTTATGACTCTTATGGTAAAGTAAGAGGCACATTGATTTTATACTACACGAGGGCGGGGATAGAGGGCATAATAATCTACAACCATGAACTGAATTTAATTTTTATTTCAGAAATAGGAAGTTACAAGATATAAGAGACATACGGTACCTTTTTATTTCTAAAGTTTTATGCTTTTGTGAATATATAATGATAGGATAGCTCTTTTGTAACTTAGTACAATATATAAAAACTGAATTATGCTCAATGATGTTAATCAAAGCTTTTAGTTCAATAGAGTTGGACTGTTTAAGTAGATTGTGAAAAATATACAACATAAAATTTAAGTTGATGGTTTAGAAAAGATAAATTCACTATAAAGCATTGGTACACCCCATCTACTAATATTGCAAATCTACAACATTATATAAATCACGGATATATTTATGACTACACAGTTAGCGTAATGGTTAAGATATCGACCTTCTCTACCAGTGCCGTGGGTTCGATTCTTTAGAAAATAAAAGTTTTGCAAGAAGCCGAACGAACAATTAGATTGAAATCTTTATCGAAACATGCATACATATTTTGCTCTTCTTCCACCTATGTTTAGAGGAAGAAGACTCGCTATTTAGCCTGCAGTATGCCTACTGTGGACCAGTCTGTCTGCTGTTGGACATAGTTCTCAGAAACATCCCCACGAGGGGTAATCATCATCATCATTACAGCCCATAAATGTCCCACTGTTGGGCTCGGGCCTCCTCCGTAATGGGAGGGAAATTAACCTACTATACCGCGCTGGTCAGACGTGTTGGTATAGGGTTTTGTTTCGAGTTTTCCTTTTCTCGCATATATGTTATATGCGTTTTATACCCCTTAGTCGTCTCGTACGATCACCCACGGGTAAGATATGGGGTGGTGAATAGTATTCTTACTCCGTCACCAAACGGAAAACGTCTCCCTCACCCACGAGGGGTGATTGTGTCATAACTACTACTTTTCGCAGTTGATGACATGAGTTTCCCAGAAGAGCGCTGTTGCTCACTCGTCTGGCATTCTGTTATGTAATGTTTACTACTGCAACAGGAAAGTAAGTAAGTGGTGAAATTGTATACTCAGTTGGCTGTACATAAATAGTCATTACATAGTATTGCTGGCAGGATAAATTATGATAAAGACAGGAAGATGCTAAATATAAGCTCTTACGTAACTTGAACAGCGATAAGATAATCACTTAAACTAATTCGTTATTTATGGTACTAAAGTAATTTATATAAAAGTTTCTGATCGTGAAAAGAAATGGAACTACGTATTGTGGAGCTAATCAGTGTTGAGCCAAAAACTTTCAATTGATTGTATTGTATCTTCTTTGTTTACTTTTATTAGATCGTTGTTTTTATCTTTATATTAATTTGTTGTTCGATTCGACTGGTCATTATGTAGCATTTCATATAACATTTCATTCTTAAAGAATGATATATTTTTGCCATAAACTGGCTTTTTAATTTTGTTTGTTATTAGTTTCTGCTAACGGTTTCTCTGCGTAAAAAGTGAGTTTTTCAAAGTTGAACTATTATCACAAGGAAACACATGGCCGCAATAAAAGACATCTTATATGTCAATCCAAGGTACGATATATCTGTGTGCCAATATTTATTCAACGCTTTATGTATGATTAAGTAAAAAATACCCAAACATTTTCATAAAATATTACATTTATAACATTAGTCATCATCATCTCAGCTAATATATGTATGTCCCACTGTTGGGTTCAAACCTCCTCCATAATGGAAGGGATATTGACCTACTATACCACGCTGGTCAGACGTGTTGGTATAGGGTTTTATTTCGAGTTTTTCTTCTCTTGCATAGATGTTATATGCATATTATATCCCATAGTCATCTTTTACGATAACCACGGGTAAGATAAGAGGTGGTGAATTGTATTCTTACTCCGTCACCACACGGAATAATATTAGTACAAAGTTAAAAAAAAAAGGAAGTACGATTAATATGCCTAATTTCAGGAAACATATTTATATTTATATTTCTGCGTGTATGAAGATAATTATGAATGTTGAGGAAGCGAGTGAAGTATGCAGAGATAGAGTTCTCTGGCACTCTGTTCTCTCTGCCTACCCTGCAAGGGATATGGCGTGATGATATGTATGTATATTTATATTTGCTTTCAATAAGTTTCGTTCGTTAAGTGTTCTATTTTGGGGTTCACATGTATTAAAAACTATAACTTCATGGATAACTTCAACAACAATCAGTTTTTCGCTGTCCAGTTGGACGTAGACGTCTGCCTACGTTTCCCAGATAAGGCGCTGTTGCGTATTCTCTTGGTGATCTCTTGGCCGATTTGTTCGAGCTGTAATCTTATTTCCTCACCACACAGGCCATATATCTTACTAAAAAAAACTCAGTCAACATAACATTTTGGATGGAACATGTAATAAGACTAATTCATTTATATGTAAATTGTGGATTTTATGTCTCTTAAATTTGGATGTTCCTCTGTCTTTCTCTCTCTAGGTTAGCTGTGATATGTGTATATGATTGTCACATATAGCTCTTAAAACTTGTTGTAGTATCATGCAATAAAAAATAGAATAAAAAAAATGGATAATACATTCAAAGCATATATTTAAAACCTGGTCACAACTTTATGGGTACTATCCCTATAAAAGTCGTAATAAACAATAGACAGTAGCACTTTCCATTTCCAACTTATGACTTCAATCGCGAAAATCAGCGCGTGTGTTAAGTGAAAGAAGATTAAGGCACTATTTACCGTGGGGAGCCTTATGCTCAACAGTGGCCTTTAGCAGGTTGATGTATAGAGATGGATCTATATTAACTCGGCTCATAATTATAATTGAATGTATGTATCAAAGAGTTCAAACAAACTTTACTAAAGAAGAATAATCGTCATTATTTTTCGTCGAGACAAGAACGAATTCGCACAAACGGTCCTAATTTGGCCAATCTAAACATAGCAAAGCAAAACTGATTGATGGCTGTCGCCTTTCACTCTGTCTGTGTAACAAGTGTTTTTACGTGACTTTAATCAAGAAGGATCTTGTGATTTCTGTTACAGGAAATTGGTGAATCAATTTGAATTTACCAGTGACAAGGATTATATACCTTTAGACTGTCAGATATCTGTAATAACAGAGTTTTATTAAGGTGAGAAACTGCTGAGAAATCCGTCCTTAAGTTAAAGACATATAAACGTTTCAAAAAATGACTTGAAATAAGATATACGGAAACTAAATAATCTTAATAGGATAATTTTAAATAATTAATAGTGTGAGCTTATTATGTAAATTATTTACTAACTAGGTATATATACACTAATAAACATGATAACAATAAGAAATATTTTATTTTCTCAAACATGCTTTGAAATTTGAGCATTATTTTTATAACCTTCTTCGAGATAAATCGAAATTGCCGTACTGACCAAAATACATGCGAGCAGCGGCCGGCAAAAAATGTATGAAAATCCATATCTGTCCTGTCTGCCAAATAAATATATATGTAAATTCATATCTATCGTGTATTTTAAAAATGGAACGATTTGTTACTTCAAATTATAGTAACCATATAGGCAACTTATCAGAGTATTATTTAAATTTCGAAATAGTTTGAAAAAGAAACCTGTTTGATAATGAAAAAAAAAAGCAAATGAACCATTCTTCTTCTTCTTTTTTATGTATTGGCAATCAGCTACTTAAATGAGCCATTGTTGCCAGTGTCGAGTTATAATTATCCTCAAGTTTTTAGTGTCTTCACATTAGTCATTGTCCGTCAGTAAGTCAAATTGTCGCCATCAACAGTGCTATGGCCACACACTGTTAATGGTATCTTGTGGGAATTTTGATGGAAAACGAAAACGTTGTAAAGCACTTTTATATGATATTCACTACATCTCAGCAGTTCAGTCACATCACATTACATAAAATACCATAAAAATTATCTAATATAACACGTTAAAACACTAAAGAATCGAATATAATACAAGAGAATGAGGATGGTGTCCGATGGTTTACTGTGTGAGACACAAGGAGGTTTCAGGAGTGGAAGGGGATGCATGGATCAAGTGTTCTCTCTGCGCAACATTGTGGAGAAGCATCTGGCTCTAGATCAGAGGGTTTTCTGCAGTTTTGTGGATCTGGAGAGAGCATTTGACACGGTTGTACGAAAGGAATTTTGGGACATTTTACCGGAGTATGGTATTAACGGTAAACTGCTACAGGCTGTGCAGTCCAGTTACATGGGCTGTAGAGCCTGTGTGCGGCTGGATGATGGAATGTCGCCTTGGTTTGACGTCAATATCGGCGTTAAGCAGGGGTGCGTTCTGTCAGCCAGGCTGTTTATCATATATCTGGATAAATGTCTTCAAAGGTTGAACGATATGAATGTGGGAGTCCAGATGGGCGACTCAGTGGTCACTGCTCTGCTTTATGCAGATGATGCAGTCCTGCTGGCCCAGTCAGCGACTGACCTGCAGACCCTAGTCGACACAATGACAGAAGATTGTAAGAAAAGGGGTCTACGCGTGAATGTGAGCAAAACCAAAATAATGGTCTTTGAAAGAGATAAAACCAGAACAGATGTAAGAGTAACAATAGGTAATGATGTACTAGAGCAAGTGGATGAATTTGTATATCTTGGATGTGGATTTAGCCGAGATGGAAGGTACACCACTGATATAGAGCGAAGAGTGAATGCGGGAAATAGAGTGAACGGAGCGTTGGGGCAACTTTTCGGCAGCCACTACCTCAGCCAGAAGGCACGTGTAGCAATACATAACGCAGTGCTTGTCCCAACATTACTGTATGGAAGCGAGAGTTGGGTATGCAGAAAAGAGTATGATAGTAAAATTAATGCGGTCGAAATGCGATCTCTGCGGAAAATCTGTGGAGTTAGGCTGACCGACCGCATTCGTAACGACGACGTAAGAGAGCGAGTAGGTATGAAAGAGAGTATTGGTGTAAAGATGCGAAAGGGAATGCTCCGATGGTTCGGACATGTGGAAAGAATGCCGAACGAACGCCTGGTTAAGAAGATATACAATGCGAAAGTGGAAGGAAGTAGGTATCGAGGGAGACCGAGACTAACCTACCTAGACCAGATCGGTCATGTACTGAAGGAAGGTGAAGTCAAGAGTCTCCGAAACCGGCGAGCGTGTATGAAGAGAATTATGAATGTTGAGGAAGCGAGTGAAGTATGCAGAGATAGACTTCTCTGGCACTCTGTTCTCTCTGCCTACCCTGCAAGGGATATGGCGTGATGATATGTATGTGTGTATGTATGTATGTAGCACCACATGACGTTTTAGATGCCCGCCAAAAGTCCAAAATGAACCCTTTAGCACGTGAAAAATGTTGTTCGTTATTCGTCATGTATACAGTTCTATTTAGTACTACTTAGTTTTAATTTCAAGCCTTGGCCACAACTAGCCATTGATGGAGTTACGTATGTGTACGTTTGCACGTTTGTTCATCAATGCCTCTTTTGCTGGCCATTGCAGTAATGTATTATTAATAACCCTTTTTAAAGACTTTCAATGAGAAAGTAAAGACACGTACAAGATAAATACAAGATCTTTAATGGTTAATCTATTATAGAACTGTACAGGACTTGTCGAAATGAATTCCAATCAATATGTATGATGATATTCGTTAGATATTATTTAAGATTTTAAGTACAAGGAACAATAAAAACGTCTTTACAACATGGTAAAATAATGACTAAATCGTGACGGTGAACTCATTGTCTATGGTTTCATAAAATAGAAAGCAAAATAAAGCAATGGGATAATTAATTATTTTGGGTTAATGTCTTTGAATAATTATTTGCTGTGTGGTAGCGACTACGAATACTATTAACCTTAAACTCGTGGATATCGTAAAATTTTTTTTTTTTTTGTGTCTTAGTTGTTAGCCTCAGATGGCTATGACAACTTTACCCGGACTGTGGGTGAGCGCTGAGCGCTCTCAACCCGTTAAAGTTAAGCGACCGATCCCGAGGGCACCCCCTGTGGGATACGGACCTCGGCTCGGGGAGTCGCTGGCAAAGTGGGTTTACCCACGTTTATGATTGGGGACGGAATCGTGGATATTTATTTGTCAGGGCCGCGCGGGCTGTGTATGCCTCCGTCTGGGCGAGCGAGATAGCGTCATCGGGTTCATCGAGGATTAGTCGCGGTTGTCGGATCGCGGATATTTTTGATGGGGTATAGCTAGACGCCCTAACCACTATGGGGTTAGAGTGAGTGGCGGCAGAGTCGAAGTAGCAGCGAGAGCACTGCTTCATGTACTGCCTGATGGTCGGCAGGCCAAGATCTATGTGAAGATCCACATTGCGCATGTACCACGGTGCTCCCGTCGCACGGCGCATGAACCTATTCTGGAGTGCTTGTAAACGGTGTAACCTGAAGGGTTTCGCTTGTGTAAACACCACACTTGCATACGTCATGATAGGGCGTATGCAGGCGGTGTACAATCTAACTGATATCGTAAAAGACGACTAAGAGCTTTATATAGGCCTGGGCCAACTTCACCTGATGCCGTCTGGTCAAAATTTATATTTCCAAGCAGGGTTAACGTCAGGCAGACGGCTGGTCATAAAACTATTGCCTATGACTTTGCAATATGTATGAGTACATATATCGTCGACCTCAAATAATTGGGATAAGAGCAAGAGAATGATGATGATTTTTACATAATTAAGTAAGTGTCTTACTTATGTATATAATCAAATATATAAACTTAAAACTTGAGAACCAATTGTACTACTATTGTTACTAGTATTATTGTCCTCAATAGATGTTCAAATTTCATTGACAACTGTGGAACCTATTAGGGATGTTTGAACAGTATCAAGTTCTAGCACGTTTATTTTGAGACATTTTGTACTTCTTAATAACACAAGCCTGCAAATAATGAAGTCATGTCAGTTGTTGAAAAGTGAAAGGTCATTTCCGAAGTAATTTTTTGTGTAGAATCAGAATTGGCCCATCACGTCAGGATTTTGAGATATTCGAGGTTATGTATCCAAAAAATATCGTTTTTGGCTACTTTTGAGGTTATGTACAGAAGACACAGAATTATTTGGGGATTTTTCTTTAGTCGTATCATATAGTACTACTCTTTCTCTTCAATTAAGGAGTCGCAGAGTTCAATTACGATTGTTCTTCACAAAGTTATGCCAACTTCAAATTACGACTTATGCCCCATTAATGTCATGAGCATTTGCATTAGAAATTTCGAGACAGACGTTTTCTACTGGTTATTTTCTCTTGAAAATTTGTATTGGGGGGTGTATTTCAAGGGGCCAATTCTGACTCCGGATTCGGATTCTACGCAAAAAATTACTTCGGCAATGACCCTCCTCTTTCCAACAACAAAACTATGTTGGCCTGTGTAATCAGATTTATAGTGGCTCAAAGAATGGTTTGGTTCGTGTATTTTAAATTAGTTTATTCTTAGTTATCGTTCATCACTATTTATCATCGTTAATATATATTTATTGAATTAGGCAATACATAGTGGTATTCTATTATTTTTAAGATCGATGTCTGAATAGTGGCAATGTGCTATTGCGCTTCGTTCGGTAAGCGAGAGAGCCGGAAACCCAACTGGATGGGTTTGGGGATTTCATTAGTAGGCAGCGGCCTAAGCTATACCCTTGGTATAGCAAAGGTCCATGGGCGGCAGTGAAACTTACCATTAGGTGTGCTCGCTCATTTGCCACCATAGGCAATAAAAAAATAGTAACTTTTAGTTACTGTTGCTCTATTGTAATAAAACCAAGATTCATTTTAGTCTTGCATTTGGGCAACACTAACTATGTATAAATAGTATAGGTAAATTTCGTAAAGTTACTCTCTATAATTGTTCGTGACTGTATTCAAAATAACAGCAAAATTATTAGATCATTCGATCTAAAGCCTATTTTAGCATCATTCCTAAATAATTAATCACAATTCAATTTATATTGGTATTACGAACCAAATTTCTTCAGCTCATACGTAGGAGTGGGGTAGTGGGTTATAATGATTGGCAGTTTAGACTTAAATAATTTGGAAGCCAATTACTTAGTCCATGATACAGCAGATTTTGAGCTTAAGAGTAATAATACAACGAGGTCAGTTTGGCTGCAATGCAGAGAGTTCCAGCTGAATTTACCAGAGTGAAGTTAATTATTTGATAAATTAACTATATCCTTCCGCAACTATAAAGTATTATATTATAGATATAATTAAAATAGCCGTGTAATATTCAGTGGGATGGCTATGTGACTATCGATCAAGTTTGTTTAGGTTTTTCATACTTTATTGGATAAAAGTGTTATAGCTAATTAAAATTTATTTTTACTTCTGTTGAAAGACAAGATATATAAAAGTAAATAATAGTAATTCAAGACAAGAAACTCGAAGTAAAACTCTAAAGCAACTCGAATAAACACCAGTCTGTTATAAGTTAACAAATATTATATAAGGTAAGAATATTGGTTTATTTCGTTAGGTAATATTAGTAGTACGAAGTTATAAAGTATACCTAATAAAGGAAAATATTTTATTATGTGAGACATAATTGCAATAAGTATGTGTGTGCACCTCTCTGCTTAATCTGTCAGAATAATGGCGCACTTAGACGAATTCGTGAAAGTTATATTCTTCGCCTATGGTTGACATCCATTTGCCACCGAAGACAAAGATCGGGTACCGGTGGGCCGCCCGCACGGCGAAGAGAGGAGCTTGCATGGTGGGTCTATGGGGTCACGCGCCGTCTCTTTCGTCACCCCCGACCGATTTGGCAGTGCGAGATGCATCCATAGTCCGCCGCAAAAAAAAAGGTTGACATCCATTTAAATAAATAGAATATTAGAGCATAAGAATATAGAATTTCTTTTTTCAATTATTTAAAATGATCTTTAGATAGATATGGATTTCAAATTATTTATATTAGGGGTTATAGTATGAAATTTCCGTTTTGTACTGATAAATTAAAACCATTTTTTTGTTCATAAAACAAATTTCTCTAATCAAGTAACCCTCGTTATCTATAAATTTCTGCCATCTAATTGGAAGATCATTTAAACCCTTGCGATAGAACTCTTGGGTTCTGGACTGCACAAAGTATGTGAAGGTATTTTGAACTGTTTCCTCGGAAGAAATTTTTTTTCGTGCAAGAAAATGTACAAATCACTGAAAAAATTGTTATCGGTTGGGGTGAGTTCTGGCGAGTACGGAGGATGACTAACTGCAGGTTTTGTAGTGTTAAAACAGTTTCTCGAGCAGTATGTGTGGTGATGCTGTTTTACTGCGAGTTTCACCATCATAGTTTGGAGTTCTGCACAGTAGACATTTGCGTTTAATGCTTGTCCGAATCTAGGGAAGCTGTAGGGAATTACACCATGAAGTGACCACCAAACATTTACCATCACTTTTCTATGGGTAAGCGTCGCTTTAAGGCATTGATGTGGCGTTTAACCTGGGGTCTGCCATTGAATTGTTCGCTTACGATTATCATAAAGAATCCAATTTACATCACACGTCACAATTTGATCCAAAAGCCTTTAATTTCTATACCGGTTTGACCGGATAAGGCAAGCTTCAACGCGCGCTGCTCTCTGCAAATTAGTCAAATCATGAGGCACCCATTTTTCAAGATTTTTATTTTACCGATTTGGTGCAAATGAATCAATATTGTGGGTATGCTAACGTCAAACCATGCCGTCAATTCCTTGGTAGTTTGACTCGGATCGGCTTCCACCATCACCTTCAGTTCATCGTTACTTACCTTTGTGGCTGGTCTTCCTTATGGTTCACTCCTCAAGTCCCAGTTTCCACTACGAAAGCGGTTAAACCAAAAACGCATGGTGCGTTCGTTAGCTGTATCCTCTCCAAACACAGCATTGACATTACGAGCCGTTTCTGCCGCATTAGTCCCACATCGGAACTCATAATCGAAAAATACTCTGATTTTCACCATCCATGTTCACTTCAAAATCTAAATGTAAAAATAATTGAACGTCGATCGATTAAATGTCATACATTTTTTAAATTTAGAATGCAATAGTTTTCGTTTGAAAACACTTTCACTTTGATATCTGACATCATGCAGGAATAATTTTAATTCAAAGTGGCTAGTACGTAAAACGATACATTCATATTTAAACCTCTATTATTATATTATTGTGATATCTAACTAAATGATTTAATGGTTTTTAATTCAGACAGTTATAACATTTAAGTTTTATAATTTCATTTTAACAGAGCTAGAGTAACTACGCATGTTGGCACCTATATTGATATACGCAGCAATAACGCACTCCTTTTACAGACTGCTCTCTTTTCTATTAATTTATATTGTTCATTTAACTATTGTGTGACTACCGACAATCACTTACTTTTTAATTGTAACTCATCATTGTTCGCTGCCAATTGTTATTATTGTAAAACGCATAAAGTTTTGAAATATATCATTTAAAACGTACACGAAGGCTTTCATTTATGTCCAAACGAGACATAAAATACTGGCAACCGAGACATCACCTGTATACGGATTATATCAAGAAAAACGAAGCCCAGGCAGCGTGACCTACATACGTCCTAATTAGTATTTTCAAGATACGATATTCTGAAGGATTTGGAGGTTGAGCTATTGTAGTCTAAGCCTGATGTACGACCTAGGTACCTATAAATAAAGTTGGAAACAACCGAAGTCAACCTACAACAGCCCGGCCAATACAGCTAAGTGACCAACCCTTTTATTCCCTCATATTCCCATATTAATTTTTCGTAATCAATACATCTCTCGTTGTACATGTGCTTATTATCAATACAAAACTATATTAACCCATTATAAAACAATTAATTGTTAATTTACACATAAAATACAATAGTTAACTATCGACCCTTAGTTTACATTTTTGTTAAATTGTCGTATTTGTAAAATTTTACAACATTATTCTTCATTCTTTCTCATCTATTATTACGTAATGAACCCCATTAAATAATTAAATTGCCAACATATAGTTCAGTTTAGTTTAGCTAATTTTACGGCATTATAATAGTATTTTATGCAGAATTAACATTATTTGCCGAACATTCCAGACGCTGATTACAATAACATAGGAGTGTTTCCACAGGCAATATTGTAGCCCTGATATTACCGAGTACTGCTGAGTACTTCACCTGTATTCCCAGCGCCAGGTAACGCCAGGAGAGAAGCCTAAGACCAATTAATTACATATTTTAATTACCCACCGTTCTTGCACATTTGTTATTCAATAATTCACGTTATTATTTAAAATATTAATTAATAGCTAAATATGTACAAATGAATAAGAATAAGAATATTGGAGGTGATGACTCCATAAAAAATGTGCAAGAATTGCAAGATTTGGTTGTTAAGCCTAGTTCAATTAAGGGTCAAGTTACCAAGTTTAAAAATTATTTAATGAATTTAATATTGAAGGAATCTGTTACTCGTATTGAATTGACGGAATTAACGCTCAGGCTCAGTAAGTTCGAGTCACTTTGTAATAAGTGCAAATAAATAAGGATAAGAATATTGGAGGTGATGACTCCATAAAAAATGTGCAAGAATTGCAAGATTTGGTTGTTAAGCCTAGTTCAATTAAGGGTCAAGTTACCAAGTTTAAAAATTATTTAATGAATTTAATATTGAAGGAATCTGTTACTCGTATTGAATTGGCGGAATTAACGCTCAGGCTCAGTAAGTTCGAGTCACTTTGTATTAAGTCACTTTGTAATAAGTACAAATGAATAAGGATAAGAATATTGGGGGTGATGACACCATAAAACATGTGCAAGAATTGCAAGATTTGGTTGTTAAGCCTAGTTCAATTAAGGGTCAAGTTACCAAGTTTAAAAATTATTTAATGAATTTAATATTGAAGGAATCTGTTACTCGTATTGAATTGGCGGAATTAACGCTCAAGCTCAATAAGTTCGAGTCACTTTGTGTACGATGACTTGCAAAATGAAATTGAGATATTAAATTCATGTAACTTATCTATTGAGATTGATGAACGCGAGGAAATCGAATAACTATTTATAACAAATATTGCAAAGGCTCAGAGTTTCATTCAAGATAATCAATCCAACCAGCATCGTGATGAGTCTGACAATATAAACAATTCCAGCAGTGGCTCATTTGCTACTTTACCTCCTGGTAACCAGAAAGCAGGATTCAATTTGCCACGAATACAAATCGCTAAATTTAGCGGGACATACTTCCATTGGTTAGAATTTCGTGATACTTTTAAGTCTGTTATACATAATAATGATTGCATAGCACCAATAAATAAATTTCACTACCTTTTATCATATTTAGAAGGAGATGCTGCTCGAATTGTAAGTAATTTAGAAGTGTCTAGTGCTAATAACTACTGCTTGGAAATTATTATGTGACAGATATGATAATAAAAGACAGTTAATGAATCACCATCTTAATTCTTTGTTAAATATAAAACAAATTAATCGCGAGTCAGACAGATTACTTAGATTTTTAGTAGATCATGTCACCAAAAATTTGAGAGCATTATCTAGCTTAGGACAACCCACTGATAAGTGGGACGTTTTAATTATACACATCTTAAGTACTAAATTAGATAACCGTACTCTTACTAAATGGGAGGAATGGCGTAGCACTTTGGATGAAGTACCTAATTTGCAACAATTGAATAGATTTCTTATTGTGTTTGGGATTTTCCGTAGCTTACGGTAACCCCGGTGTATCTGAGTCGCACCTCTCGTAACGTTAATACTACACACGTTTGTGCACTACGGACGATTGTATACGACTGCCTCATGCTAACTAGGTCGCAGCACTTATAGCACGCAAATCGCTGTGTGAGCAATTTTGGCTCGTACATGCTCCCGAGGGAAAGATATACGTACTCAGATTCCTAATCAAGCGTTACAAGTAGGTAAGTATATATAAAAATATGTTATAAAAATATCAAAGCAAAATACAAAATAAGCAAAATATAAAGTTTACATTCTTAAATATTTGATTAATATCATAGGTTGAATCTTGCTCCAGCTTCTGAAGTCAGCTGAGGATTCTTCTTCGACTGCCCCTGTCCTATTTCAGCGTAGGTATCGATCTCCTCTAGTTCTATGTTTTCTGTTCTATTTAGAGTTCTTGTTGGCGTTTTATTTGTTGCGCTGTTCTTATTATTTGTGCACGCACAGACACGTATCCGAGTGTCTAATAATTTGTGGTCATCCGCTAAGTTTAGTTTAGGAAGCATAATATTCGTACTGTTGTACGTATCCCACATGTCATTTGGGGAGTCCACAGTAGGTATTTCCAATGTAATTCCCGTGTTAGTTTTGCTGCTGAAAATGTTATGTGAGTACATGGTAACGTCATTATGTTGAATCACGCAATCTTGACCTAGTGCGAGTAGACCCGCTTTAGTAAGCATTGTTGTTGTAATTTGATTCTCGCATATTATATGGGTCGGGCACTCATTGACGCAGTTATATAACCATATGTTTGGTCTCTGTAACTTTATCCATTGGTCAGTGCATTGTTGTGATATCCAATCACAGACGATGTTTACATTTTGACCCAGCATTTTCGCTTCGCAAGATGCTGCTGCTCCATCCAAGTGGTTTATCGACGTGTAGGTGTGACATATGTAGCTATTTAGTTAGTCTGTTTAGTTAGTAGTTATTATTTATTGTTAGGTGGGCTCTTCTATCCCTTACAATCCTAGTACGTCCTATTCATAGATTATCAATTAAATATACACAGTAGGTGTTTGGGATTTTCCGTAGCTTACGGTAACCCCGGTGTATCTGAGTCGCACCTCTCGTAACGTTAATACTACACACGTTTGTGCACTACGGAGGATTGTATACGACTGCCTCATGCTAACTAGGTCGCAGCACTTATAGCACGCAAATCGCTGTGTGAGCAATTTTGGCTCGTACATATTGATCGAGCAGATATCATTGAGTCTCTTCACTCTCCATCCATAAATACTACAAAATTATTGAATCCTTCAAAGGTCATCTATAGTAAATCTCAACAAAATTATAATAAATCTCATAATTCTATTACACACCAATTAGTTTGTCAATCTGCTGTCAAGAGAAATCCTTCAACTTCTTTATCTTGCATTATTTGTCAAGGTGAACATAAAATCTACGATTGTTCTATTTTTAGAGCTATGAGTGTGGAGGATCGTATTGCTAAGGTCATCGATTTAAATCTTTGCGCTGATTGTTTGAGACCGGGACATTTAACACGAAACTGTTACCTTAGACCTTGTCGTGAGTGTAAGAAGAAGCATAATGCCCTATTACATATCCCAATTGTGAAGAAGACTGCTGATGCAGTTACTTCATCAACATGTGGTACTATTGCTAGCCTTAATTCTCAAGATTCTACACACATATTTTTATCTACTGCATTAGTTCAAATTTCTAATCTTACAACAAATAAAACTGACGTAGTGAAGGCAAGTACGCCTTATTAGACTGTGGTATTCAGTCATCATTTATGACTCAATCGCTTAAAGATAAGCTATCTCTTTCAATGACCCAATTTATATATATTTATTTATACATATATATATATTTATTTTATTATTAAATAATCATATTAATATTGTTGGTATTGGCAATAATATTACTAGTAAGATAACGGAAAACTGTGTGGCACAAATAAAATCCCTGAGTATGCCGTTCAGCGTCACCACTTCATTTTTAATATTACCGAAGTTAACAAATGACATTCCTAGGTTCATTATAAATATCCGGCAACTAAAAATACCTAATAATGTACACCTTGCCGACCCTAGCTTTAATACCCTCCGGTATTGATATACTCATCGGAGCAGATTTGTTATGGGACATTCTTGGTAGTGAACAATATTTGTTAGGGCCTAATAATCCTGTCTTAAGAAGTTCTCAATTTGGATGGCTGATTTCAGGTACAATTAAAATCAGTACTTTACATACACCTAAAATCCAATGCCATAATTCTATAATTACTAACGAATTAGATAGTAATATTGACACAGAAATGTCAAAATTTTGGGAGCTTGAAGAAGTACCATCAGTATCCACATACAGTCAAGACGAAAGGCTACGTGAGAAACATTTTATAACACACACTGTGCGTTTAAATTCGGGCAGATTTACTGTTAGATTACCGCTCATAGATTCAGCTAACTGTCTCGGTGAGTCTTATTCAGTCGCAAAAGAACGCTTTTATAATTTGGAAAAAAGGTTTAGAAAGCATCCACAATAAAAAATTGCAATAAATAAACTTTATAAGAGAGTATGAACGGTTGGATCATCTTTCTCAATCAAATATTATAAGACCTAATTTATAATATTTTTTATGCCACCATGCAGTATTCAAAGATAGTAGTGAATCTACCAAAATTCGAGTCGTCTTTGATGGATCAACGCCCACTTCTTCTGGTTTATCAGTTAATGATATCCTCATGATAGGACCAAATATGCAGGACTCATTATTCTCAATTTTAGTACGTGCAAGACAACACAAATATCTCCTTACTGGGGATATAGAAAAAATGTATCGCCAAGTGGACGTTAATGAGAAGGACTGCGATCTTCAACTTATATTATGGCGAGAAGATGAGTCTATGTTTGTCAAAACTTTAAAATTAAATACTATAACTTACGGTATGGCAAGTTCTAGTTATTTGAGTACGCGTTGTTTATGGCAGCTTGGTGAGGAGTGTCCAGATGAATCGATTAAAAATATAATTCAACATGATTTTTATGTAGATGATATGATCACCTCTGTAAATGACAAACAATCTTTGATACATATACTTCATGGTGTTACAGAGGCACTTAAGTTAGGTTGTTTCAACCTTAGAAAACTTAAGAGTAATTTACCTAGCATTTTTGATTCTCTAAATTTAAATACTAGTGAAAGGTTGATGCTTAGCGAATCTTTTAGCACTTTAGGACTAGGTTGGGAGCCATTAACAGATACGTTATACTTTCCCATTAAATTTTCTGTTTAATTAAAATACGAAACTCAAACTAAACGTTCTATATAGTCAAATATTTTCAAAATTATTTACTCGTTAGGCCTCATTAGTCCATGTGTAGTACAAACAAAAATAATATTACAGCAACTGTGGCTGAAGAAATTAGGCTGGGATGATCCTATTCCTGAAAATATTACTAAAACTTGGTCTAAATTTATTGATTCTTTATCCATTCTTAATACTATTAAAATAATAAGACATGTACTTTGTGACGAGCCAATTCTTATAGAGCTTCACTGCTTCTGTGATGCTTCTCAAAGTGCCTATGGAGCTTGCATATATATGCGATTAGTAAATCGTGATAATGAAATAACCGTAAGGTTACTGTGTACCTTGGTTACCTACTTTCTTTAATTACTTTAAAACCATGCCTCCATTTTCTCAAGAATTTCTTCTTCTAATCGAGCAGAATATCGGCGACACCTACCTCTAGCCTGAGCACGTGTAAGCACTCAAAACTGCCTGTGGGTGAGTAGGCGTTATGTGGCTGATAAAATTATCGCTGTCGTCGTCGTCGCAAAGGCGGATTTATAATGCCACATCTGCGTAACGAATTCAGGTGTTCTGGCTGAGCGTACAGGCATCTAGCCTTCGCCAAGTTGTCTCCAGCAATCGCATAAAAACGAACCATGTCTAACCACTTTACGTCAGAATACTGGTAATGACTTGTCATTTTTTCGCACTTACTAGCACTCGCGTTCGGGATTTGTTATAAACATATGATATACGTCTAAGCCGTTTGGAAAAAAATTGCAAACTGACCTATTAAAACATAGACCAAGGTCGCGCGGCTCGGGCGCATCAAAAGCAAGGGGTGCGTGCGGGACGCGGACGGGCTACGAGCTACAGTGCTTAAATTTTTTTTTACCTATTATTGCGATTTAATTCGAATGCTATGTCGTAGGCATGTTAGGAACAATACCGTTGCATATCAGACAAACTTAAGAACGTCTATTTATCAGACTTTTTTTTTCAATGTATTATGTTTTTAGTTATGTGGGGATATTAAGAATGATTAACTGAGTACATACGTTTCAGGAAAACAGCCAATTAGATTCCACGGTGTATATATATATATATATATATATATATATATATATATTCCTTGCGATATGAAGTACACAATGAGACGTATTGGAGTGACTCCAGTATTGTACTAGGATGGCTAGCACTAGTTTCAAGAACCTCAAAACTTTTGTAGCAAATAGAATATCAGAAATTTGTGAACTTACTGATTTGCATTCTTGGCGACATGTTCCAACATCGCTTAATCCTGCTGATCTCATATCTAGAGGTATAAGTCCCAATGATATTAAACATAATGTGTTGTGGTGGTCAGGACCACAATATTTATTATATTCTGAAGATTATTGGCCTGTTTTAAATAATAATGAATTTACCATAAATATTTTTCCAGAAATTAAACAGACTTCTACAATAGTTAATTTAGGAGAGTCAATAGATTTTATTATAAAATTTGAAAATTATAGCAGTTACAATAGCTTGAAACGAATAGTTGCATATGTATTACGATATATAAATAATATAAAACTAAAATCTCAAAAAAGATCTATTGCTACTGGAGTTCTACAAACCAGTGAACTAGAGAAATCCTTTCTTAAATTATGTAGTTTAGCCCAGCAGCAATCGTTTCCAAAGGAATATGAAATACTCACTAAAGGACTTTCGTTAAGTTCCAAATCAAAGTTTTTATCTTTAAATCCTTTCTTTGATATTGATGATGATGTGATCAGAGTTGGTGGCCGTATTGATTCCTCTAAATATATAATAGTTACGACAAAAAACACCCAATTTTATTAGATGCATCTCACCATTTTACTAAATTAGTATTTCAGTATGAACATATTCGCAATTTACACGCTGGTCCGCAGTTGCTGCTGGGCGTAATTAGAAATTATATTTGGCCAGTAAATGGGCGACGTCTTGCTCGACAGACCGTTCGTTGTTGTGTAAAGTGTGATTTCAGGAAAAGCCGTTACAGCCTATGAACCTACCTTCCTAAAGAGTTACGCCATTTTTCTCATTTACTTCTGTCGGTATAGACTTTGCTGGTCCATTTTTAATTTTAAATCGTAAGGGCTGTGGCTCAAAATTAATAGAATGTTATCTTTGTCTTTTTGTTTGTTTAACATATAAATGCTTGCATCTCGAGGCTGTAAGTGATTTATCAAAGGATTCTTTTATTCTTACGTTTCGTAGATTTGTGTCACGGCGTAGAAGACCAATGGAGGTTTTCTGCGATAATAGTCGTAATTTTGTGGCAGGTAGTAAAGAATTAAATTATTTTCTACAAACTGACGCGGATTCTCTTTCTGATTTTGCAAGATGGGAAGGGATTAATTTAATTTTTGCGTCATCTTACGCTCCTCACTTTGGCGGGATTTGGGAGGCTGGTGTGAAATCAGCAAAGTATCATATTAAGCGTGTAATGGGTAATTCACACCTAACTTATAAAGAGTTATCGACTCTTTTTGCACATGTAGAATTGATTTTAAATAGTAGGCCAGTTTGTACATTATCCGCCTCACCCGATGACTTTCTTTGTCTTACCCCTGGTCATTTTCTTATTGGTCGGGCACTCATAGCTCTTCTATCGCCATCTTTAGAAGACAGCAATTCTAATTACTTGAATCGTTACCAATGACTGCAGCAAATACATCAACATTTTTGGCGTCGTTGGCAGCATGAATATATAGCTGATCTACTGCTGGTGTAGTAAATGGAAAGTCAACAAGTCAAGGTTCAATATTGGAGACTTAGCTATTCTAAAGGAGGATAACACTCCGCCTCTGTGCTGGAGGCTTGGACGTGTGCAACGACTATTTCCTGGAACAGATGGCGTTTCCAGAGTTGCTGATGTAAAGACTCAACGTGGTGTAGTTCGACGCTCCTTAGTTCATCTATGCCCCTTACCTATCTCGGATGAGGTGATAGGTTGAAACCCAAAGGGATTTCAACGGCGGGAGGATGTTGGCGCCTATATTGATATACGCAGCAATAACGTACTCCAACAGACTGATCTCTTTTCTATTAATTTATATTGTTCATTTAACTATTGTGTCACTACCGACAATCACTTACTTTTTAATTGTAACTCATCATTGTTCGCTGCGTTGGCAGCGAACAATGAACGCCAATATTGTAAAACGCATAAAGTATTGAAATATATCATTTAAAAAGTACACGAGGGCTTTCATTTATGTCCAAACGAGACAACGCATATTTAAAAAAGTTGTTTCTTGTAGAACTAATAAC
The DNA here is from genome assembly GCA_905163515.2 of Lymantria monacha. Classification (NCBI taxonomy): domain Eukaryota; kingdom Metazoa; phylum Arthropoda; class Insecta; order Lepidoptera; family Erebidae; genus Lymantria; species Lymantria monacha. The sequence goes on from LR991083.1 coordinate 16,330,570, forward strand.
TATCTTTTCATTGTAGGCGTTATGGCATATTATTTGGAATACATTTTACTTGTTATATGTATTTGACCATTTATTATAAGGCATATATTATAAGTAATTGGGTGCTGTAAAACACTAACATAGACTATTATGAAAGGCAATAATTATTTTGCCTATATTACGATTTATATAAGTTCGCTACGCATATATTTTTCCTTTAACACAGGTCAAAGAAGACTAATGCTGTATGCAACATAAATATTACAACCGGCCTGGTGTTAACTCTTCTTGGGTTGTAATTTTTGGCTGTATCCTGGGGGGGCACAGTTAAAACATTACTTATCTGATCGTCGCGCCGCCTACAGATTGTTTGTACAAACATAGCTGCCATTTTGTCCTGATTGTCAAAAGTTTGACAACTGAGAATTGTTATTTTATGTTCCTAGCGTATGTACTTATTGTCAATAATCTATTTTCGGTTATTGATGTTATTTCTGGAAATTATCTCAATTTTCATTGTTAAGGTTATACTATTGCCGTTTCGTTAACGGCTGATATGTTTTGTTTTACATTTCAGGGTAGGTCTCATAGTAAAATAAAATCCTATATAATCACATACATAAATGTAGATACGTAAGTATATGTATATTACTTCAATTTTAGTTCGTCGCCTAAGCTCCAGGTAGCAGCACTTTCCATACATGCATATTTTACCATCGAGTTGCCACTCTTTTTCAGTTAATATAATTTTACTCTTTGGCTGTATCGCATTAGGTGGAATAAGACAGTAGAGTTTATGCATATTACTGTTATATTATATTTAATAAAAAAGTTGTTCAAGTTTAAGTAAGTAGTTAAGAACAAAGATACAACTTCTGTAAGAACAATGATACTTTAGATTTATATATATACTTCTTTTTTTATATAATATAATTATGAATGCTATATTAAAAAAAATGGTATTATTAATTTATTTTAAGAAGTTAAGCCACGCAGCGAAGCTAAGCGCGATATTTATTTATATTAATCAATTCGAATATACGTATTTTAACTACCTAATCACCAAGAATTATGAAGTCGAATTTAAAATAGTATTTTTGCATTAATAGCATATATTGAACTGAGTAATGTTATTCAAATAATGAAACTACTAAATATAGTACAGTTACTTATTGAAGCATAACGAACAAAAAAAAGCGGCCAAGTGCGAGACGGAATTGCACACGAAGGACTCCGTACCATTATCTATAACGAGCAAAAAAATCACGTTAGTTGTATGGGGGCCCCCTTTAATATTTATTCTGTTCTGTTTTTTAGTATTTGTTGTTATAGCGACAACAGAAATACATCACCTGTGAAATTTTCAGTTGTCTAACTATTATTGTTTATGAGCTACAGTTTGGTGACAGATAGATGGACCAAAGTACAGCAGAGTCTTATTAATAGGCTCCCGTTTTACCCTTAACTACGGAATCCTAAAAATATCAACAAAACCGGTAATAGTTCCAATATTTATGTCACAAAGGTGTGACAAAACCCTATGTGATGTTAGAAATATCACATAGGGTTTTGGTTTGGTTAATTTCAGGCATTTGATACAACAGGCCCAGCTAGTATTTGCCAGCCCGTTATCGCACTTTTTTTTTTGCGGTGGGCTATGGACGTGGTCGCGCCCCACCACGCCCACGGCAAAGAGGCGGCGCGCAACCTCATAGACCCACCCTGCAAGTACCTCTCTTCGCCGTGCGAGTGGGCCACCGGTACCCGATCTTTGTCTTCGGTGGCCCTCCCGGCGGTTTACCCTCGCGGATTTTTCTCGTGTCGACGCCCTGACAGCTTTCGCCGAGCCCGTTATCGCCCTGGGCAGTTTAAGCGGTCTGCAAAACATCTTGGTCAAAAATAAAAGCGGAACTAGTGTTCAATAATAAACATAAAACATACTTATTACACTCAAAAGCTAAGAATGAATGAACATATTACTGCGCTGTCATATAAGATACATACATCATATACGTAATATTCTTTTGCGCGCTAAACGCCAATCTCTTATCTTCAAAGAAGATCGACTCAAGCACGCGAGACTAATGCGAAATTGTAAGGTTTTATGAATTTCGAAAACTTGTTCGAAAATCTTTGAGAGTTTGCTCTCATACTGCTACTCAATATTTTATTCATGTAAAGCCAAGCTTAAAATTATGCCATCACACAATACCGATCGTGTTTTGTGATGTTACAAGGTACCTTTTACCTATGACGTAGAATACGAAGCTGGTTTTATACATGCCATGTTCAAAGTACAGAATTTAACATGCATAAAGCATTCCATAAAGTAACGTAAAGCTTTGATTTACGTACTTGAAATTATTCTGAATGTTCAGCGTAGCCTAGGCTGCTAGCTGGTTTGTGACAATGTGCTATTTTATTATTGCATTTGTGGTTGCAGTTAGTGAACTGTTTTTATCGCCATAGCTAGTAAACTGCGGTTTCACACAAGTTAAACTGCACATTGAACATTAAATTCATACTCAACGCGATGTCAGAGGCTCATAATTATTTTATTTTTGTCGGATTCTTTGAATAGCGTACTTCGACGAGCTGTAGTGTTACATTATTATGTACAACTTTTTCAATAAGTTGACTATTTAATGTGATATTTTAATATCGTGATATTACTTTTCCATTTAAACATATTTCAATTTTTAAGAATAGTTGCAGGGTTGGACATTTCCTTCATAGTGGAAGGGAAATTTGCTTACTATAACATGCTGGCAACAGTCACGACTTGAGTAGTATTTCGAGTTTTTCATTACTTGTCATTCGTTTTCTCACTCATGTAAGAGGAAGATGATTTTATTACCTATTGATGCCATATTGTTTATTTATAAAAAAGAAACAGGTATATTAGCCCTATCCATCCACCCATCAGCCCGTAAACGTCCAAGCTGGACATAGGCCCCTCCAGAAGAATGCTATTCATAACGGTCCTGTGCCACTTGCATCCGACGGTTGCCCGCGACTTTTATGATGTCGTCAGTCCACCTAGTGGGAGATATTTATAAATGGTGAATGTTGGATATTTATAAATATTACGATATGTGTTATTCTTATGTATAAACAATATTACTGTAATGTTTCATTCAGTCACAAACATCAACCCACCCATCCTTACATTTTTTTTCATTTATAGTATTCATCATCATCATCTCAACTTATATATGTCCCACTGTTGGGCTCGAGCCTCCTCCATAATGGGAGGGTAATTGACCTACTATACCACGCTGGTCAGAGAGTCAGTATAGGGTTTTGTTTCGAGTTTACCTTCTCTTGCATAGATGTTATATGCATTTTATATCCTTTAGTAGTCTCTTACGATCACCCACGGGTAAGATAGGGGGTGGTGAATTGTATTCTTACTCCGTCACCACACGGAAATTTATAGTATTTTTTATAGTATTGGTAGCACTAATATAGAAGGAGTGGCAATGGGCAACGTGTTAGTATAGGGTTTTATTTCGAGTTTTCCTTCTCTTGCATAATGTTATATGCATTTTATATCCCTTAGTCGTTTCGTACGATTACCCACGGGTAAGATAGGGGGTGTGGAAATGTATTCTTATTCCGTCACCACACGGAAAAAAAAGTTGATATATTTGTCGTTTTTCAGTATATATTGTATATGAACTTTGCCGTTTATACTAAATCATTTGGATGAGTAGTTTAAAATATATCATTATGATATGAGGCTAACTGAAGTGGAGGGACGATCGTTACGCGACTATTTTAAGTCGGTGCGTAGAGCGGGGTTCGAGGGGCAGTCTAGGCAATGACGCGCCATACTTTTTTGTGACTATTGTATGACAAGTGCTAATCGCTGTGTTAAGTAATTCAATAATAATAATATGTATATCTTTAGTTGACATTATACAAAGGAAAGTAAGTTCTGACTGCCTGTCTGTCCGTTTGTTTATCTATATATTCATCAATCTATATAATTTGATGAACCGTTTCCGATTTAATTTGTTATAGTTTGATGGGAAAGGTCATAGGCTACCTTTTTATTAACAAACAATGCAAGTGAAACCGCAAACAAAAGCTAGTGTAGTTATACATTCTACATAAAATACGTATTCACTTGCTATCTCATATCTTGAGACTACACAAAGTTTCAACAGAAACACATTTGATATTCCAAAAATCTCCGATGGTATCACTACGTATTTGGTTGAGGACTAATTCCTTAGTTACCAGAAGAGAATATCGCAGTAGACAGCTTAATTATATATTGCATTCAAAGATCGTACGTAGTTCCTTTAGTATTGTCCTATAAAAAAGATATAATCTCAGTCTTCTTGCAGTTACTGTGAATTTACTAATGGAAATACTTCGTAACTCTCACGCCTGTATTCTTGAATCTTTTGAATATATAGTCAACGGTTTATCTAGAGTAGTTACAGCTATGAAATACTTATATTTTAATTTTAGATTGTCTCATTAATTCAGTGATCTTTTAGTGTGAATTTTGATACGGACATAAGAGTTTTCTGCGCAGATTTTGTGGTCCATTCATCCATCGTTTGCCCTATCGATGTCCCTTGTAGAATTCAAATCTTATCAGGAGTGGATAGTATCACGTTTGTCAGATGGCTTAGCGGTCACAGATATTATGTTTCTCAGGAGAGCGTTGCTGGCCATTTTTGTGAAGATTCCTCGTATTTACGACTAGTAAATAAATCTACGAGTTGTTGAGATATTGTATCCTTGATTTGTTCAATTCCTGATCTAGTTCTGCAGATATTCCATATCAATTTTAATAAGAAGCTTGACATAATGATTTCTTAAGTTTACGTGACTATTTCACATTTGAAATTAAACTATTTTGACTTATTTTAACCTGTATTATAATTTTTGATTTTCAATTATATTTAACAGTCAAGAACAGTACGTTACCTTAGAAACTTTCGTCGTATTCTAATAAATATTCAATTGTAAGTACAAGATGGAACTCTGTTGTAGCTAACTTTCCATCCATCCATCAGCCCGTAAACGTCCACTGTTAGACATAGGCCTCCCCCACGAGAATGCCATTCATAACGGTTCTTTGTCATTTGCATCCAACGGTTTCCTGCGATCTTCACGATATCATCAGTCCAGCTAGCTTTAGCCGTTAGCTATTTATTTCTATGTGAATAAGGCTCAGACTTTATAATTTAATCCACTGATGATGACGGAATACAATGTGTCATCACCTCTTTTTTTTTCTCGCGGGTGATCGTAAGATGACTAAGGAAAGCAAGCAGTTAATAAGAGAAGAAAAACTATAAAACAAATAAAACGTTATACTAACCTATTCGATGTAGATATTGTAGGTCAATTTACTTCCTACTGTGGAGAAATCCTCAGCCCAGGATCAATTTAAGTCTCAACGGCTTGACTCAATAGACCTGCTTTACCATGCCAGAGGTGGTTGCCTGTCATATTTTTAAACGACATTCTGTAATTTGTGATAAGTGTATCTCAGACGCAATGCCACCTCTCAATGCGCAGTCGTAGTCGGTATTCCAATTTAGAATGGTCACCGGTCTAGAAGTCGGACCACGCATTACTTTGGGCGTGAACTCCATATACCCTTCTCAAATGGCAATATCCAAAATGCCCTTTATTATTCTATGTTTACATTATAAAATAAAGCCAGTCATTTAAATTTTTAATTAAAATTTATATTATATTTACATAACTTCATTAAATCTTTCTAATTAAAAAAATAAATAAATATATGTCGTATTATTTTTATTTATAAACACTTGTTTACGAGTGAAAAATGATGATGTAACACGCGAGACTCGAACTCATATCTATTAGCATTCCTATCCAATTGATTTGAAATGTAATGACTTATAATGTTTACGCGAGCATTATACATTTGAAATAAAACTACTTTTACGGATTCTATCGCATTTGTATTTGATTTTTAATTTCTCAACGTTTCGAACACTTTACAGTGATCATGGCCACGGTTCATGAGAGCCTGGTGACAGGCAGATTAATTTATTAATTAATTTAATTTTAATTCACGGGAGATAAGTCACGGGAGGAGTCCTCCCGTCACCATGATCACGCAATAGAATCCGTAAGAGTAGTTTTATTTCAAATGATTTAAAATGGTTTTCCAATAGGTGTGGGCTCGATACCATGACAGTAATTTTTCGTTTGTAAACAAGTTTTTATAAATAACCTGGCATGTTACATGCTAAATTGTAGTAATTTGGATTTCTATTTATGCGCACTTTTGCTATATTTTAAGTCGATGGAATATCAGTATATTTTATATGCTTACAAATTATCGTCTTGGTTCTTACGCCCTTTATTTCTAAAAACTCTAAAGCCAGTTTTCAATTACTTTATTAGAAGGATATTTTACAACGTTTTAAGTGCATATCCTCCTTGAATAAATAGTTTTATACAGAAGAAATAAACTTTATTATCTTGTCTAATGGCCCTGTTGTTCTAGTACAGGTTTTAGTTGGGCACGCGATTTTCGGAGTTGTTAAACATTACGTTTGCCTGGGATAGAAAGTCCAATTAGGTAAATCCAATTTCGAGAAAGTATTCAACTGACGAGTCCAACTTGGTTGAGAAGTGTTCTAAAACTTAGGAAAGTCTCTCATCCGAATTTCCGCACTATCTAAATACAAAGGTCAATAATCATTTGTATTAAAAGATATGACTTTGAGAAGAGGAGCACTGCATTCAAACTCATTAAACTTTAAGTCGACCTGTGTGCACTGAATTCACTGCCCTCCTTCCCACTCACTCACCTTTTTTTCCACTTTTACGAGTAAAATCTGGATCATGTATTTTTCATGTAACCAAGCCCACAAATTCTTATATATTATATATCATACTGAAGTGTTGATATGGCCACATCGCCCGATGAATTACAATCAGTGAGGAGAAAAGCCTTTCTTATTCTCAAGAGAGTATGAATTGATCATTACGCAGACTTGCAATGCTGTGAAAACAATAGCAAAACTCTAACGATTGCGTCACATGTGTATTCGAAATATTATCTTGAAAATATACTTAAAAAGATAATATAGTAAGATGTTTGACAGAACGAATATTCGTTGCAATGTTATATTTTTTGTAAAGCCGATACATAAATAATATTTGTGAAGTTTCTTTTGCTACTATTTGATATCTCACTATATCTTTAAACGAGCAATTCTTGTATATATATATATATATATATATATATATATATATATATATATATATATATGTAATCTGAATCTAGGAAACGGCTCCAACGATTTTCTTGAAATTTATTAAAATATATTTATTTATAGAAAATATTATTTTGTCAGTATATTTCGGCAACAAAAATATAATTTTTCGTTGTACTAAAGCTATTAGAATATGAACGTTTTCAAATTTTGACGCTGTCATTAAGAATAGGCATTTAGCTCAGTTGGAAAATCGAGTGGTTTAATCCAAACAAACCGGAGCTCGGTTCGGATCCTTACTTTTTCTTATTTACTTTTTGGCCTTATTTTTTATTATTTTATTAATTATTATCATTTGCCCGCATTTTTGTCTGCGTAGAAGTCGATAATGTTTTAATAGGATTTTTGTTTGTTTTTACGTTATTATTTTTATTGTTATTTATAGATAATTATGTATAAATGTTTGTATTCTTATATAGTATAACAATCTTATCCGTGTGGTGACAGAGGAAGAATACAATTCACCACCCTCTATCTTACCCGTGGGTGATCGTAAGAGGCGACTAAGGGATATAAAATGCATATAACATCTATGCAAGAGAAGGAAAACTCAAAACAAAGCCCTATACCATCACGTCTGACCAGCACGGTATAGTAGGTTAACTTCCCTCCTATTATGGAGGAGGCATGAGCCCAACACGGGGACGTATATGGGCTGTGATGATGATGATAACAATCTTTGTTATAGTGTAGGAAAGGTTTAATAAATATAAAAATCAAATAAAATTTTGTTATATATTATGAACACCAGGCTTTTTCTTAGCAGGCCATGTTTTAAACACAACGTGTTCATTGCGACCGAGGCGATGAAAGGGTAGTGTACGGCCCCATAACCCACCGTATTTTCCATCGAAATTAAGCCGACCACTGGTACCGTTTCTTTAACATCCCCGCCCACCCGCGATTCTACACCTATTACAGTATTTCTTTGTAAACAATATCTTTTGTTTTCCTTTCGGATGCTAGAGTTACCAGGCTACTCTGTGAGCGTACTCTAAAGCATGTCACATACAACTGCCTATGGGAGAAGCAGCTTTCTCTCAAGTCTGCTCCCGCTACCTCGAGCTTTTTTTATGGTTATTGCGGAGCAGACTTTAATGGCAAACTGCACTCTCTGATATTTGAAGGAGTAATTTGATGGTATTTGTAGAATCCTAGGAAAAAGTACAGACTCTGCTCAAGAACAACCGATCAGTATAGTTAACCCGATTACATTACAATGCAATGTTATTTCATGCAAACTGGTGGCATTGTATAATTTTGGCGCGCCAGCTCTCAATTTTAAGATGTGAGTTGGGAGACCTGGAGCCTTCAGAGTATTCAGGAACTCGACCGGTTGTCGGACTCGGGATTTATAACTTATTCCAAAGATTAATTTTAAAATTATTTAAAATATTTGCAAGAAAATAATATAAAAAAATCGACCACAGTAGCGAACATAGGTAAGCGCATATCGTCTTGCGACCAATCTGATCAGCATTAACATCCTGTCTCCCTATCGTATCTTACTGATTGTTCCTAATATAACTAAGCCTTTCCGTCTCAATTTTTACAAATATGTTGATTAAACCCTGACTAAACAGCGAAAAAAATATAGAAAATAACTCCCTCTCTATGCGGTAAAAATACCCTCGCCAGAGAATAAAAAAAATTAAAATGGGTAATATATCTTATGAGCGTTGGATTTCAGTTATACGATGTAATGTGTTATCATGGCTCTCAATTACAATATTCGGCTTAGAAAATTGCTTTCCAACAATTTAAAATTTCAAATTCTACGTTCCTATGACGCTGTGTCCTAAAAGTGTATGACCTTTTTATAGCTTAGAAACTTTCAAATGCCATATTAATACAGTATTGCAAGTTTCAAGACATTCCAATTTTAAAGAGTATTTTCATTGTACTGTGTACTTGTGTATTAGGGGGGCATAGTCCGGAGCGTGCTCGTTCGCGTCCCCTGCCAGTCTATTTAGACTGCTAATCCGGCTCGAAAAATGCGTACCGCAATGCGGGTTAGGGCGTCCCCCGGAGGCGACGCGTACCGACCCGCCCCCGTCGGTACGAACTTCGGCAGTTGCGGCGATGGGGACCGCCACCCATCACGCCTTGCCCAGTCAGGCGAGCCGAGTAGAGCAGAGTGCCGGGTGGGCACGTGGAATGTAAGAGGTTGTGTGGAAGGTAAGTTGCACGAGCTGATATCCGTCATGGCGGACAAACAGCTAGACGTGCTCTGTGTAACAGAGACCAAGCGAAGGGGCAGCGACGCCTGCGATCTTCCTGGTGGCGGGATGGCTCTGTGGTCTGGTGTACCACAGAGCGATCGAGCCAGCATGGGGGTAGGAGTACTGCTGTCCTCTCGCTTGGCCTCAGGTGTGAAGGATTACGGAATGTATGATCCCAGACTTCTTTGGGTCCGTATAAAACTTGGTGTCACCAAGGTATTCATGGTTGTAGCATATGCTCCCGTAGGATCCTCGGTGGCATCAGACCTAGAGAAGTTTTGGGATAATGTTAGGGAAGTTCTGGATATGGCAGAAACCAGTGAACGCGTGATTGTATGCGGAGATTTGAACGGATGGGTGGGGACCAAGCGTCCCGACTATGAGGACGTACTTGGTCCATTTGGTGATAAGAGAGTGAACGACGCAGGTAGGCTCATAGCGGATGTATGCATGGAGAGAAACCTTATTGTGTCAAACACATTTTTCCAACATAAGGACATCCATATGTATACATGGAGAAGGAATGAACAGAAAAGTATAATAGATTTAATTTTGGTAGACAGTCGCCTCCGAAGCAAAATATTGGACGCAAGAGCCTACAGGGGCCCCACAGTCGATACGGACTACTATCTCGTTATTGCGAGATTTAGTGGTCTGTTCAGAAAGTGGAGGCACTGGCGAGAGCGTGTCCACTTCGGAGGGCTTGAAAGAATAAAGGTTGAAAGGTTGCAAGAAGAGTGTGTAAGAGAAAAGTATGCAGAGGGTGTCCGAGAACGGCTGACGATGGCAAGCCAGCCGCAATAGGACATTGAAGAATGCTGGAGAGTATTGAAAGAGAGTATAGTAGACACAGCGAAAGAAGTATGTGGAAGTTCAAAGAAGCATAGAAACACAAATGGTGATGCATGGTGGGATGCGGAAGTGGCAGCTTCCGTAGAGCAAAAGAAGAAAGCGTGGCTGGACTATGTCTCTTCTTTGAATCTGAATGACAGTATGACTGAAAAGAAGAAAGAAATATATCGGCAATGTAAGAATGACACCAAGGCCTTAGTGAAAGAGAAACATGATAGAGCAAGCAGAAGATAGGCTGACTAAAAACTTCGAGGGCAACACCAAACTCTTTTGGAGGGAGGTGAAGAAGTCTCGGGGTGGTTGGTCAGCCTTCAGAATGAATAAAATAAGGTCTAAAGGTGGAGACATTCTTACACAAACACAAGACGTGTTAAGCCGATGGAGTGAATATTTTGGCGATATGTATGCGGATGCTACGGTTGGCGCCGGTGTCGCATGTGGTCTAGTAGATCAACATTCGGCGACGGCGTCCTCCGATGGCATCAGTATGGATGAAGTTGAATGGGCAATAAGAAGCTTGAAAAATGGTAAGGCAGCGGGCATTGATATGGTGTCTGCCGAGATGATCAAGCTTGGTGGCTCCTGTGTCCGGGAGGCGTTCCTGTTGCTCCTCAATTTATGTTGGAGCTCGGGAATGGTTCCCGGGGACTGGAATAGCGCAGTCATCGGGCCTTGGTTTAAAAACAAGGGTTCACGTTATGACTGCGCAAATTACAGAGCCATAAGCTTAACCAGTTTGGCAGCAAAAGTGTATGGTAAAATTATTGAAAGGAGAATGAGGATGGTGTCCGATGGTTTACTGTGTGAGACACAAGGAGGTTTCAGGAGTGGAAGGGAATGCATGGATCAAGTGTTCTCTCTGCGCAACATTGTGGAGAAGCATCTGGCCCTAGGTCAGAGGGTTTTCTGCAGTTTTGTGGATCTGGAGAGAGCATTTGACACGGTTGTGCGAAAGGAACTTTGGGACATTTTACCGGAGTATGGTATTAACGGTAAACTGCTGCAGGCTGTGCAATCCAGTTACATGGGCTGTAGAGCCTGTGTGCGGCTGGATGATGGAATGTCGCCTTGATTTGACGTCAATATCGGCGTTAAGCAGGGCTGCGTTCTATCAGCCAGGCTGTTTATCATATATCTGGATAAATGTCTCCAAAGGTTGAACGATATGAATGTGGGAGTCCAGATGGGTGACTCAGTGGTCTCTGATCTGCTTTATGCAGATGATGCAGTCCTGCTGGCACAGTCAGCGACTGACCTGCAGACCCTAGTCCACACAATGACAGAAGATTGTAAGAAAAGGGTGAAGAAAAGGGTGGTCTACGCGTGAATGTGAGCAAAACCAAAATAATGGTCTTTGAAAGAGATGAAGTCAGAACAGATGTAAGAGTAACAATAGGTAATGATGTACTAGAGCAAGTGGATGAATTTGTATATCTTGGATGTGGATTTAGCCGAGATGGAAGGTACACCACTGATATAGAGCGAAGAGTGAATGCGGGAAATAGAGTGAACGGAGCGTTGGGGCAACTTCTCGGCAGCCACCACCTCAGCCAGAAGGCACGTGTAGCAATACATAACGCAGTGCTTGTCCCAACATTACTGTATGGAAGCGAGAGTTGGGTATGTAGAAAAGAGTACGAAAGTAAAATTAATGCGGTCGAAATGCGATCTCTTCGGAAAATCTGTGTAGTTAGGCTGACCGACCGCATTCGTAACGACGACGTAAGAGAGCGAGTAGGTATGAAAGAGAGTATTGGTGTAAAGATGCGAAAGGGAATGCTCCGATGGTTCGGACATGTGGAAAAAATGCCGAACGAACGTCTGGTTAAGAAGATATACAATGCGAAAGTGGAAGGATGTAGGTACCGAGGGAGACCGAGACTAACCTACCAAGACCAGATCGGTCAGGTACTGAAGGAAGGTGGAGTCAAGAGTCTCCGAAACCGGCGAGCGTGTATGAAGAGAATTATGAATGTTGAGGAAGCGAGTGAAGTATGCAGAGATAGAGCTCTCTGGCACTCTGTTCACTCTGCCTACCCTGCAAGGGATATGGCGTGATAATATGTATGTATGTATGTATGTTCCATTGTACAAAGTTTTTATGTGAGTTCAGTTCCTTTTCTGGTTTCCGTACCCTAAGCGTAAAACGGGACCCTTTATAGGTTATCTAAGACTTCGCTGTCCGTAGGGCCGTCCACTGTCTATAACCAGGTTGTATCTCATGAACCATAATAGTTAAACAGCCAGACAAAAAAAATCACATATGATGTATTTCTGTTACCGCTATAACGACAAATACTAAAATACAAAATAAAATAAATATTTAAGGGGTGCTCCCATACAACAAACGTGATTTTGGCTCCTTTTTGCTCGATATATTTTTTAGTTTCTACTTTTACTTTTTGATTTTTAATTCATTTTTCATTATTTTTATTATATTTAAATATAGATATATTTAAATCCAAAACACACTAACAAGAAAATACCGAGCAAGGCTCGGTCATCCAGATATTTGAAATTAAATGAACTCGTAATTGGATGACGGTAATTTATGTATTTGCCAGTAGTTGAATTAATTGAATTAATTATACTGTACGAATACGCTCTGCTGAGCTACACTATATCGAAAAATTAACGGGTTGAGCTTTATTAATAGGGAACAAAATCATAATAGAATTGAAAATCATAATTTTACCAATGCTTTATAAGTGTTTGCATTCACGTATTAAATATTTCGATTAAATTTACATTTACTGCAAGCGTACACAAACTCTTTGTGTTCATCATTCTCCTACTCATATCCAAATTACTTGGGGTCGATACAATATGAACTCTTTTTTCTTAGTATATATTGTAGAAGTTATTGGCAATAGTTTTATGACCGACTGCCTGCCAGACGTCAACCCTCCTTGGGAATGTAATTGTTGACCAAACGGCATCAGATGGAGTCGGCCCAGGTCGTTATCAGGCTCTTAGTCGTCTTTTATGACATCTACGAGCAAAGTAAGGGTTAGTAGTATTCGTAGCCGCTACCATAGCTACATAGTTTACATAAAATCTTTGTATTATGACTACCAAAAAAAGTGACTTATATCAAGGAAATTCAGAAATTCAGAAGATTCGAAATATAGCAATTCCATAAATTAGAAGTTAGACGAGATATGGCTGTCGTCATACATATATTTAAAGTATTGCAGGGCCTAATCTATAACCCAGCTATTTTGTAGGAGATTCAGTTGTATGTACCAGACGAATACGTGGGACGACAGCGGCGGCCACCGCTTGTGAGGGTGCCGCGCGCTCGCACCAACTTGTTACAGAGCCCGCCATTCACGCGCGCTTTACGTGTGCTCAACGAAGTCTCAACACGAAGAGATTTATTCTCGTGTTCCCTGAACGAATTCACACAGACCCATATTTTTATTTTAAGTACATAGAAATAAGTAATTTTTAATGGGTACTTATGAACTAACACTGTTTTCTTCTATCAAATTGGTTTGTATTACCTGTAATGATACTTGTACCTGTAATGATACCTATACCTGTTGTGTATATAAATAATTATTATATAAATAATTATTGAATGAATTTATATTAAAGTAAAATCATTAAATGAATCAAGCAAATGTGAAGTATTTAATAATGAATGTGGACTAAAATAGTAAAAAAATATTTTGTAAATAAAATAGTTTTCAAATTATTTTAGTAGAGATAATAACTGGTGTTTTTCTGTTGATGGATTAGTTAATTGATTTTAAGGAGACATGTCACTAATAAATTTAATGTATTTGTTTTTTTTTACCAAACATCAGTCATATTTTTTTATTTACTACAAATATTACACAACGAAACAAAAACAATTAATTTTGTCAAATGATTCTATTTGTAAAACGTATGAATTTTAATGGAAATAACGAAGAATATCATTATCATTTATCACCCTCGCAACATTAGCATAGAACGCTGTGAAATATTCAATTAGGTATTAAAGTCGACGAGAAACGAAGGTTGCAAAATGAATTAAGAGGCAATAAGACATGTGTTTGATTTTATTATTATTTTTTTTTTGTAACGATCAGGATATTAACGTACATTATTTTTTTTTTTTTGGAAGAAGTTATATAATTTATTTGTCTACATTATTACAGATATACGCTGAAAATTCTTCATTTGCAACTTTTCATTTTATAATTATTAATTATACAATCCGTTAAATAAGTCCCACGGACGCGCCCCAAAGTTGTTATACTTTAGATTCTAAATCAATTAAAGATACTTGTATATATTACAAAAGTTGCAAATGAAGAGTAAGCTTTGGAAACGGTAACTTTAAAGTTGTAAATACTCCACAACTATAAACTGTTTTATATGTTTAGCCAAGTCATCACTTATATTATGCTCTCTATAGATTACCATTTCATTTTATTTACAATACAAATTATCATATCCATTATAATCATTAATATAAATGTCTATTCGATTTCATTAGCAATATACATGGCACATTCAGTTGTAAACAAATAAATAAATTATACATTATTTTGAATTATATATAAATCAACATGGAATATCAGAGACGAATCTATTATTTTATAATATTCATACAAATAGTTTTATATATTCACCTAACTATATACAATTTTATAAGACTAGTTATTATCACGTTACACTCTGTTGGAATTATGTACCAATAAATAATGTACGTTGCTTCTATAAAAGAAAAATATTTGAAAGAATTTCGTTTTAATCAAATGTAATTATGGCGCTGCGATTATTGGTAATTTTCTTAAATTATTAACAATATAGATTAATCAAAGTCCAAAAAAAAAATTACATATAATTGTATTGTATAATTATAGCAGACTTTTGATTAGGAATAGGAGGTAAATTATCGTTGTGTTAATCGTGATTGAGGCGGCTGAGGTTGTTGTCAGTATTATTTTGCCGTCGTTGGAATACCATTTATTAGCTCTATCTGGTACTCTATTACTTTTCATAATATCGATTTCGTCATCATCCTCTTCATAAGTATTACTTCCATATTCATCATCCGAGTTTATCCGGACGTCTGGATATTGATATGTGTGCCTGTCGTTGCCCGGTATTTCTGTGGTATAATTAAAACTTTTATTAAGATGAACTAAACAACCAAACAATGTAAATATTACAATCTATAAAACTATAATTAATGTCGCGTATAATTGTATACAATATTCATTTCGAAGTTATTTTTTAATTGCTTATGGTGGCAAACGAACATGCAGCACATGTGATGGGAAGTATTATTGCCGCCTATGGACCTCTGCTATTCCAAAGGTATAGCTAGTCCACTGTCTACCAATAACCCCGAACCCACCCTGTTGAGCTTCCGGCTCTCTCGCTCACCGAATGAAGCGCAATAGCAAATCGCTATTACTCAGACGTCGATTTACCCGGATACCCCGGACGGAGCGGCAGCGGGTGTACACAGAAAACTGCTAATAGGTCCTACCACGAAAAAGTTGACATATATTAATATTTAAGCTAATATATGAATAGATACTCGTAAATTATTTATGTTATAAACGCTCTTTCTGTTTGGCTTGTAACTTAAGATATCAATTTTTTTTCATAATAAAAATAAATATCATACCATATAATCTTATCTTGCTCTCGACATCCCCTAAGGAATTTTTGGCTACGCATATATAGCTGCCTAAGTCTTCCCTCCGAATATTTTTGATAGTCATAGTCATTTCAGCTTCGAACATGGATTTTTGCCGGACGGTCATCACGTGATGCTCCGAAGGTATGATCAATTCACCTGCACAAAAATTTATTACTTAAAAACACACTTGTTTTCAAATTCAATATTAGAATTTCATCTCTGCACGGTGGAAGTTTTATGAAAAATGTAAAAACTTTGCGCAGACACCTAGGAGTTTTATGACTGCCTTATAATTTGTTTCGGTTTTATCGTGGATGCTATATACCTGCCAGCCGAGTTAATCAAATGGTATTGAAATTAGAATTTAGAAATGTGGGTGTATTTTTAAATTTAATGCGAAAGGTGGAGCACATTATTAAAATTGGATTATTTTTAAAGTAGATAGACTTTCTTTTTTTTATTATTTATAGTGGCAAATGAGCAAGCAGCACACTTGATGATAAGTGCTATTGCCATCCATGGGCCTTTCAAATACCAGGATTACAGCCCGGCTGCTGTCCATAAATGAAAAACCCAACTCAGCTCAGAAAGTTGGACTATATTAAACTCATTGCATAATATTCCTTTAAGAAGAACCTAAATCTATAACATTATGCGGCATTCTGTCTGCGTCCTTTCATATTATCATGAGCATCAATTATTACTTAACATTACGGGTTGTTTACTCGTACCAAAGGCAATAAACGTATACGTTATCAAATAAAGATATTCGTTTTAGTTGATCAATATATGAGCCAATAGAAATAATAATCTATACTAATAACTGAAGAGCCGTTTTTTTTGGTCAGTTATACTACGAATATTCCGTATGGTGACGGAGTAAGAATACACTAATTCACCACTCCCTATTAAGATAGGGGGTGGTGAATGCAAGATATTATTCGGCAGATATGTTAATGATAACTTATCCGAAACCTATATTTTTATGACTTAGAAATAATGAACTTTATGGTAACTAATTTTATTCTATTCTTTAGTTATTTGTTTAAAATAAGTATTTTATTTCTGTTAATTATATTTATTATATAATATGCCACGCGAAGTAGGCAAGAATAGCTAGTTATAAATATTTCTTAAAATAAAAATCCAATCAAATTTAAAAGCATCATCTTTGAATAGCTACAAAGTATTTAGGAAATATGTTCAAAGTATCTACTATAATTTAGTGTAAGACGCTTTGAATATTATTAGGTATAAGTATATTAACGAAAAAGGTTTTTTTACTTGATATATTAACATCTTTTACTGTAATATAATTAAAACTAATTGATTTTTATGTTCTATTTTAAAACGATGATATATTTTGTTATTATATATTAAGAATATGCACTATGTTGTTATACTCACCAGGATCTTTCACCCAATAGTTGATAGATTTTGGTGAAGACTCGACATAGCATTCTATAGTCACATCAGTACCCAAGGGAGCGCCGACCAGTTGATTTGGTACTTGAATAACGGGATGAACTGTGCAAAATAATTATAGATAAAGTATCAGTAGTAGTAAAAATAGAGTTAGCATATACTTTAAGTAGGTATGCTTATTTTCAGTATCCTTTAGAGAAAAATATTCAAGATAAATAGTATTGGTAGAAGAGTATAAATAGAATATATAGAATATATATAATAGAATAGAGTAGAAGTAGTATAAATTCTCGATCAGATGATTAAAATAGATATCCGGGCAGTATAAATGATTGCTGATAATGTAGGACTACGTCGTACGTTTTTGAACTAAATTGATGAAGTGCTAGCGAAAGGCTATATTAAGACTAATATTAATTGACGAAGAATTTAAAAACATACACGTTTAAAAGGTACAGCGTGAATAAAGTAAAAAAAGGCGGGTAATCATTGCTTATTGATGCGATGTAAGTATATATCATTTGATTTTTTTTTATGACACTCGCGTCAAAAGAAGCCGTGATGCATATAACTAGTAGAAAATTTCGTATTTCATAACGTTGTAGATAATATTATGTGACCGTATGAAACAAGTTAGTTTCGGCATGATACGTGAAACTCAAAACTCGCAGCTAGAGTGTTTTAACGCAGGCCACTTAACATCAGGTAAGATGCTGTCAAGTAATGGATAATTTTAATGTTTTCGTTACAACATATATAGGTTAAACTGTTATGAGCAGATATACAAATATGAGCCTCCTCCATGATGAGAGGAAAGGCTTATCAATCTGCATAGCTCTGGTATGGTATATTCTTACAATATTTCCTTCTTTTGGAGTTATATTATCTTTTTAATTCCCATAGTCAATTCTCACGACATCCGTGGAAGGAAGTAGTGGAATCAATTGAATTCTAATTCAGTGATTATACAAAAAATCTGTATGATTTTATATACAAAATCGTAAACGTATATTCATTTCAGCCTATTGCCGTCCACTGCTGGACGTAGGCCTCCCTCATGTTACGCCACAGAGTCTGGTCCTGTACCGCTTGCATCCAAACAAATATATAATCCAAAACATATATATATAATCAATAAAAAATATATATGGGTCGTAATTTTGCTAAAATCTCTAATAATTTTAATTAGTTACAAGGCGTATAAGATGTACCTTTCAATGTAATAGATATTAAATTTGTTTTATTAATTTATTTTTAAGGATTCATTTAACTGAACTGGTATAGAATATACATATATAATTAAAGATCATTAATTTCAGCTTACAATGTACACTAATATGGATCCGTTTGCTGACTGTAGGTGGAACTCCGTTACCAGCGATGCACAAATATGTACCCATTTCTGAACGAGATATTTTCGTTAGCTTCAGCACTTCTCCTTGAAACGTCAGCACTGTGAACAAACGTAAGATATAAAAGTATATAAAATTATCGTTTAAATACCGGTTATGGTTTTAAATATTTTTTAATAAGTATCATAGTAATACTTTGTAATAATTCTGATACTACATTCTACATTATTTTTAAATAAATCTATTTTTACGGATTCTATCGTGTATGTTTATGATTTTTAATTGTTTGATATTTAGTGTCGAAACGTTGAGAAAAAAATTAAATACAAACGTAATAGAATCCGTAAAAATAATTATATCGAATATGTAAAACTCGCGTAAGCATCAGAAATCAGTCTTTTAATTACATTAGGTTAGGGTTAATCTATAATTATAGTGAGAACATGGTTTTGTAAAATACTGCAATCTGCTCAAGACGTTAAATTATTAGCTCGTGATGCGAATGAACATTTTGTAAGATACTGCCCAAAAGGAGCATTCAGGCAAGAACTGGACAATTTGTTATAACAGTCGTTTGGGCGTAAGCTACCCCAGCTGAGGTTGCCTAAGTGAATAGCGGCCTCACTGCGAATGCTATTATCCACCAGACTACCTATGTAAATTTGACACTCCAGAGTGTATAGGGATGCTACGCAGGCGGTAGGTATTGGAAATAATAACCCACCAAGCGAGTCATCTAAAGCAAATTTCTAAAGTGACTAGTGATCCACTTAAAAAGCTGGTAAGTAAAGTCCGTGGGGTAGATTATAAAGCCTGTATGTGCCAATCTGCCGTCACTCTCGACAGCAGGACGGCGTACGGTTGGATCTGGCGTAAGTGCAACATATGTATAATTGTATAGTATACTCAGGAATATCGTTGAGGAGGTCGAAAAATGAAAAGATAGCCCGCCCTATAGTATTAGCGGTCCGCCTAATGAGAAGGATATTTGAACGGCGTAGAACAGGGCATCATCAATAATCTAATCTTAGCTCAAATGGCATGGCGATTAAATATGTGATCTATATCACATCCTTCACAAATAAAAAAAAATTGCTTATTGTTTTTTTTCCTGATTTTTTTTAAAACCAATTATTACTTTATCTCACGCCTTGATTTATGTGCATATTTTGCTATATATTTTGCTTACCAGTATCAATAAGTTAGTTATCTATTATGGTAATTATAAAATTCAGTTAAACTTATAACTATTTTCTGCTCCTTATAGATATACCTGATAACTTTTAAATCTCGTATAAAATTTACTTAATATATCCGTGGAAGTGCCGTTTTATGAAAATAAATATTCCACTATACATTAGCTTTATCGTGTGCTAGGGGAAATACGTGATTCCACATAGAAAAGTCTTGTACCATCTGTTAATAATAAATCTAAAAACCTCTGAAGTCTTTTATTAGCGTCGTCATTTTGCTAAGATACTTGGCCATTTTCATTACTAAAGGGACATATCCATAGACTGATCCTTGGCAGCTTCCTTATACTGTCTAATACTTTATAATATGAAACATAGGAAGAGGTAGGATGTTGTATGCCACAACTTCTACTTTAGCGTATGAAAATTCAAATGGGTCTGTTTAATCAAAAAATTATGATCTGCTTTAAATCATTAAGCATTTTTTCCATCGTCACGCTGCTATTTGTTTTTACATCATTACGGTTAGTAAGCGCTACTAATAAGTACGTAATTCACTAACATAGCGGTGTAGGTGCATAACATTAAAATAGGAACATCCAAATACTACCACGAAATTACCATAATTTTATTTCTTTAATTTATTCCTTAATTTTATTGCTTTCACAGATAAAAAAAACATATAAAAACGCCATCGCAGTTCTCACGCCCGTGCGATAGTTCAGGGTCAGACGTGACTAGTTTATGATCTGATTCAAAACAATGTTCTTAGTTAACAAGAGAAAAAAGGTTCTAACGGTATAAAGTACAAGTTCGAATATTTGTTTATAAGAAGTTACTTTTACTCCAATAACAATGAACTATTTCACGATAAACAGAGAATGTCTGAAAACTATCTTAAAGTTAAACATTTCCGAAGAAACTCTTAAGTGATACTTAAAGTGCAGAATACCGGTAGCGATAACGTGCACAGATATTTATATAACCTACATTTGAAATTCTTTAAAAGTGCAGTATAATTTCATTGTACTTTAATCATATAACTTTGCATTACTAGTTTATTGGCAATCATTGCAGATAGGAAAATAAATATTGAATTTAAAATCTCTTCTTTATATTGGGCTATCTTAATATATAGTAGGATTGCCGTGTGGTGATGGAATAAGAATACAGTTCATTACCCCCTCTCTTACCCGTAACTATCGTTAAAGAAGATTAAGGGATATAATATGCATATGACATCTGTGCAATAGAAGAAAAACTCGAATTAAAACCTTATGTCAACACATGATGACATGATCAGATGATCAGTGCGATATATTAGGTCAATTTCCCTCCCATTATGGAGGAGGCTCGAGCTCAATGTGGGGAGTCATATGTGGGCTGAGATGATGGTGATAAAGAGAAAAAACTCGAAATAAAATACTATATCAAACCGTTTGACCTGGTGGTATAAGTTGGTCAAATCACCTCTCACTGTGATGAAGCCTCGTACATGGGTTGATGCGATGACGATGATAGTGATATTATATCACCGTATTTTCTTGCTCCGATGGTTCGGACATGTGGAAAGAATGCCGAACGAACGTCTGGTTAAGAAGATATACAATACGAAAGTGGAAGGATGTAGGTACCGAGGAAGACCTAGACTAACCTACCTAGACCAGATCGGTCATGTACTGAAGGAAGGTGGAGTCAAGAGTCACCGAAACCGGTGAGCGTGTAAGAAGAGAATTATGAATGTTGAGGAAGCGAGTGAAGTATGCAAAGATAGAGTTCTCTGGCACTCTGTTCTCTCTGCCTACCCTGCAAGGGATATGGCGTGATGATATGTATGTATTTTCTTGTTGGATATAGGTATGTAGCTTAATAGCTATTATAAAAATACTAATGCCACTGCGATTGAAAGGTATATTAGTACATGTATTATTATTTTAACCAAGTGGGAATAGTGGTTTTGGATTTGCTTTTACTTGTTAGATGTTGGCTACTTATGCTTTTTAGTCATATCATAATGGCAGGACCACACTATTGACAGTTTGGGGCGCGGCCGGGCCGCGGCCGGGCGGCGCGGGCCGGTCCATCCTGGATAGTACCACACTCTCGCAGAAAATCGAATCCTGAGCAGTGGTAATGTGCTGCTGTGCTTCGTTCGGCGAGCGAGAGCCGAGCCGCAAGCCCAATTTTTTGTGTGTGTTTGGGATTTTCATATGTAGGCAGTAGCCTAGCTATACCCTTGGCATTGCAAATGTTCATGGGAGGCAGTAATGCCACCAGATATGCTGCTTGCTCGTTTACCACCAAGAGAAATAAAATAAAAATCTCATGTGGTAATCACGGGGAAGAAAGGGCTGGTGATTCTTTATTACCCGACTGCGCAACGCAAAGGAGTGGTATTGTGTTTAACAGTCTATGTATGTATGTTCCTTTGAAGCACTTTATAGACCAAACGCCTGAGCTGATTTTTATGATTCCCACTGAAAAATTAGATTTGCTGTCGAATAATGGATCCCGACTGTTCAGTTGTCATGTTCTATTATTAAAGTATATTTTATTTTCTGCAATAGTATTTATTCAATAATATATTATGTAATTCTAGACCACCGGACATCTAAGTGCTTGTTTTTTTCTTTTCAGTTTTTTTTTATTATGTACGTAGTTTTGGTTACTTTTTACGAAGTTGGGTTTTTTGATTTTTTTAATTAGTTTTTTTAATCTAAATGCTTCACCATACTTATAGAAATGTTCTATAACAGTTCATAATATTGATTGTACAATCACTGTAGTAATCTATAAAATCTATAAATATTGACATTGATTGACGCTGCCCTAATATTATAATATAATTATAACTAGGATTCTGCAGGTCAGATAGCAGACGCTCCGGGAAAAGCGATAATCTATTAAAATCAATTACAAAATCGGTTCTTTAACGTATTTCAATAATTATAAGGGTTAGGATAACTTTAGCAGCATTGCTCTGATTCAATTTTATTTTTTTAAAATCGATGTATATATAGATTATAAATATTGTGTGAGCTGTGTGGTAGCTACTAATACTTCTGGCGCACCACACACTGGGGGTATGCCCCGCCTGGGGGCCCCCAATGCCACGGCCTGTCGGCGGTCATTGGAGGAGACCTGCGTTAAGCATCATCTCGAAGATGCTCGACAGCGACGGGTGCTGGTCGTCGATAGGCTCCTTTTTGAAGAGGTCATCCCTATAAAAGAGGCCGCGGCGCGGTAATGCGAGGCCATTGCGTCCGCCTCCGGCGGTCAGGGATGAGAAGGCGCCGATAGGTGCACTTCCTCCCACGGCCTTGAATGACGACAAGGCGGCCAATGGTTGGCCATTGGGCTACGCCCGATCCCCGATCGACGTCGATTCCCGAGCGTTGGAGGGTCAGGGATCGAGTGTCAGTACACGATCTCTCTGGCACCCCGTAAAAGTGCGCAAAGGGCCGCTGTGGTTTTAGTGGGTATTGCGGTATTACACAAACACCAAAAAATCCGTCAAAACAGTTTTATTTCAAATGTTTTAATGTCTTAAAAATAATACTTAAAAGTTGTAATCATCATTTCCCCATTCTCTTATTCCAATTTATTGGAGTCGACGCAATATGTACTCGTACATATTGTAAAAGTTATTGACAATAGTATTATGACTGGCTGCCTGCCTAAAATCAACCCTCTTTGGGAATGTAATTGTTGACCAAACGGCATCAGATAGAGTTGGCCCAGGTCGTTATAAGGCTCTTAGTCGTCTTTTACGACATCCACGAGCAAAGTAAGGCTTGGTAGTATTCGTAGCCGCTACCACATAGCACACACAGTTTAATCGGCAGTCTCTGGGTCTAAAAATGTATATGTAGAACTAAGGCAGCTGTTCGTTTAGAAATCCCAAAATTCTGAATTTTGGAAAGAGTTTAAAAACTTAATAAATGATTATTCTGCCTTAAATGAATTAGTTTTAAATTAGACATGGAATAAAGGCGCACCGGGTATGTCATTCTTACATTAAAATGTATTACCTTTTCTTTTTATTCTGGAGGCACTCTCAGTTAGGAGTGATTATCATGGAGTGGAGTGATAAAATCCTTATTACTGTAATATACTTTTTATTTTTTTTATATTAGTCAAATGTCTTTGTACAGGGCTTTAAGTATCATCCAAAGTTCTACATTTTGTATATTTTGAGAACTCTATATATTTTACATTAATATTAATTTTTGAGTAACTAAATACTCTGTAAAGATGCGAACGGGAATGCTCCGATGGTTTGGACATGTGGAAAGAATGCCGAACGAACGTCTGGTTAAGAAGATATACAATGCGAAAGTGGAAGGATGTAGGTACCGGGGGAGACGGAGACTCACCTACCTAGACCAGATTGGTCACGTGCTGAAGGAAGGTGGAGTCAAGAGTCTCCGAAACCGGCAAGCGTGTATGAAGAGAATTATGAATATTGAGGAAGAGAGTGAAGTATGGAAGGATAGAGTTCTGTAGCACTCTGTCCTCTCTGCCTGCCCTGTATGTAAATACTCTGTTTACCAATATCACATTTTTGGCGGCGGGCTATGGAATGGTCTCACCCCGCTAAATCCGTTAACAATATCACTAAAGTCTTATTCTAAGTATGACAACTTTTCTCT
Source organism: Lymantria monacha (assembly GCA_905163515.2). Classification (NCBI taxonomy): domain Eukaryota; kingdom Metazoa; phylum Arthropoda; class Insecta; order Lepidoptera; family Erebidae; genus Lymantria; species Lymantria monacha. Next base: position 16,355,175 of record LR991083.1, read on the forward strand.
AATTATTTTATATAAATCAATAATATTTGAAAGCCTTTACAAAAGCTTCCGATTATTTTCTTGTCACGATGAATCTAATTGCGATTCTTCAATGACAGAAATTCATTTGTCAGGTAGAAATACTTTTTTTTTTTTTTTTATTGCATGTCGTTAATTGAGTTCAGCCCCCTGTCCCTCGAATATTTGAATCTTGTTATAAAGCTTATCTACTACTATCATTAAATTTACTAAGTAATTACTATATACTATATTTTTGATTGTATTTCGGACATATTTTGTCAGTTATTTTGATTAGAATTTGATAATGGAATACTTTTACGTGTCGCCTGCCTGCCACCTCAATAAATCATATATTTTACAGCATATTTCAATAAAAACGCTGTTTAAGACTAAAATATTTGTCCAATTGGGTATGGAATTTAACTGAACTTAAACTTAACTTTTTTTTTTTTTTTTTTTTTTTTGACAGTAATATACACTCAAATCTTTAAAATTATTATTTACTATACTATCTTAGGAGTATAACTAAATTCTATTTGGGCGGATTGCCTCATCAGCGATTCTGCGACCCTTCTGCGACGTCCGCAGAGGGCCATGGTGGTTAGGGCTATCAGGGGCTATCGTGCGGTGTCATGGACCGCAGCGACATTGTTTACGGGCGACCCACCTTGGCCACTTGTGGCTAAGGCCCTGGTTGAGGCCTACCGCCTCCGTGTCGTGGCGCGGACCGACGACGAGTAAGTCTCCATAAGTAGACTGGACAGAGCACTGGGAGTGGCCCGAAGGGGAGTTATCCGGCGGTGGAGAAAAATTCTAAAGTCCCCCGTAGCAATTACTGTAGAGGCGGTTGCAACGCACGTCCACTGCTGGGTTAATAGAAGGCACGGCAGCCTAAGCTTTAGGACGGTGCAGGTACTTACCGGAGATGGGGTCTTCGGTAAGTACCTGTGATGTCACGAGTGCGGCGCGCCAGTAGACGATGCGCGTCACACCCTGGAGGTATGTCGCGCCTGGGGCCCTCAGCGCCACGTCTTGTCGGCGATCGTTTTTATCTGTTGTTGTCAACCATCATCTTGAAGATGCTTGACAGCGACAGGTGCTGGTCGTCGATGGCCTCCTTATGAAATGCCATCATGAAAAAAAGGAGATTGCGGAACGGGAACGCGAGGCGCTTGCGTTCACTGACTCGCTCCGCCGCCGGCGACCAGGGAGGAGGAGGCGCCGTTATGCCCACCTCCTCTCACCGCCTTGAAGGGCAATAGGACGTGGCCAGAAGGCCAAGCGTTGGGGTAACGGGGACAGAATGTCAGTAGACGACCTCACCGGCGCCCCGTAAAAACGCGGCGAGAGCCGCTGTGGATTTAGTGGGTATTCCGCTCGGGCTTCAGTTAGCCGGTGAGTCCCAATGGTGTAGTCCAACATTTACTATAGACATGCAGCATAAACAATAACACAGAAACATAAAACGCACACACACACACATTAAATACACAAACACTAAAACACACCTAGTAGATAAAATGTTTAATCAGCAATAAATGGCACGGAATGCCATGGAAATAGAAAAAATACAGGAAAATTAAAAATAGATACAACAAATAACAACAATTAGAAATATAAGAACTAAACAAAAAATCTAAAAGCGCAACTAAATAAATAAACAATAAGGCAAATTAATTTCTTAATAAGAAATAATCAGCGTAAAAACTTAAAAAATAGCATCCAAACGAGCACACTGCCAATCCTTGATTAAGTAAGGGGAACCGCGGACAAGACTTAAAAAAAAAAGGTGTAGTCCCAATGATACTATGAAAGAAGAGTACATACTGTATCGAGCCCAAGTAATTGGAATAAGAGTAGGAGAATGATGATGATTTATTATGATCTAGCTATGCTCTTAGCTTACTCCATGTATTTTGATAGGCGACCATTTAAAATGTATTATTTTAATACGCGTTTTTAGATTGAAAGACAAGCGATACACAATTTTATAATGATTAACTGAGGGTTAAAAGAATCATTACAATTAAATTAAATTTTGCATTTATAATATTGATTTTATATATTTTTCGCTTTCGTAGGGTTAAGCAACGCCCAAGCGTTGTTGCAAGATATGGGTTTGATGATTTGATCCTTTGAACTTTTAATAGGATTTTTTTTTCATCAATATGGCAGTTAACAATAATAAACAATACATAATATATATTGTTTCTTACTAGGTCTACTAAAAAATATTACAAAACTTGGGTAAGATTTAGGGTTTCAATAAATTATTCAAACGTTATTCAAAATTCCGTAATAATGAGACCTAGAAGTGTATTCAACGGCAGAACTCTACTAATTACGACAAACTTTAAACAATACTGGACGCGAAACTCATCCCGAGAATAGTCGCCGCACGGCTCATTGTGGCCCCACAAATGCGGTCACACAGACTTTCGTATTATACATATTCAGAAAAACAATGGCGTCCTTGTGCTATTCAAATATGCCAAGACAAATGAAATATTTTGCGCCACTAACGAATATATTTTTGCAGATATATTATGATCTCCTTATTATTATCCCTTATTTATGCGAGGTTGGAGAATACAACTTCATCCTACAATACAGATAGAAAAAAGGAGAGCTGGACTTGGTACAACGTTCTTCGACCGAGTGCTTGTTTGATATCAACTTTCATTGATAGCATTTGTTAGAATTGGACTAAGTGGATATAGAGCTTTTAGTTGGTTTTTATACCATCTAGGGATAATATTAAAGTTGGTAATACTTGTGATTGTTGCCACGTAATATATTTCAAAAAAAAAAACCTACCAAGACCAGATCGGTCATGTACTGAAGGAAGGTGGAGTCAAGAGTCTCCGACACCGGCGAGCGTGTATGAAGAGAATTATTAATGTTGAGGAAGCGAGTGAAGTATGCAAAGATAGAGTTCTCTGGCACTCTGTTCTCTCTGCCTACCCTGCAAGGGATATGGCGTGATGATATGTATGTATGTATGTAATATATTCCAAAAATTCCGTGTGGTGACGGAGTAAGAATACAATTCACCACTTCTAACCCGTGGGTGATCCTAAGAGACGACTAAGGGATATAAAATGCATATAAAATCTATGCAAGAGAAGGGAAACTCGAAACAAAACCCTATATAAACACGTCTCACCAGCGTGGTATAGTTGGTCAATTTCTCTCCAGTTATTTTAACAGTGGGACGTGTATGGGCTGAGATGATGATGATATTTCAAAAATAATAGCTCATCTTAATTATTTATCTTTCTCGCTCGGATACATTCGACGCTTCCTAGTTCACCCGATCGAGCCTTTCACCTTAGATCGTGACGGGTCAGCCACACTTACGAAAAAATCTATGTGCGGAGTTAGCCTACGAAAAAATCTGTGTGCGGTGCGCCAAAAGAAGTTTTCACTTCAAAACAATCTCATGGAAATCATCCATTTCACATGTAACGAGCGTAGGTCTGAACATCGAAGAAGTTCTCTTGAGCCCGACAACAATGAATAGCATATTCTAAATTCTAAGTACTAATTAAATCTTATAGATAGGTACTCTCATCTCTCAATATATTAGTTCCGCCATTGTTTTTCTTCTATTTAATTTTAGTCCTGATTTTATATGCTTGTAGTTAACTTAGTTATTATACAGATAATACAAGCTGTATTATTTTATTTATTTATTTTATATAAAACCCAAGTATTATTCCTAAGCTATATCGCCAAAAAAATATTTAGATTTGATGAATCATTTTAGCCGGTCATTTAGTCAAATAATTATATAACACGCATTAAAAAGAGAAAAACATTTTATTAGTCTCTTTTCATTAATAAAGTATGTGAGAATACCTAACATTATTTTATTCAATAGTGTGAGGTTACTTTGACTTTCAATCAGCGTTTACAGGTAGCTATACCAAATATTATTTATATTATGAAAATGTTGTTCCCCAAAATTCTATTGTTTTCTTACGCCCGTAACTTGTGAAACAATATCATCCATTTTAGAATTCGTCCTAAGCGGCGTAATATTAAACGAAATAATAGTATCAACAAGCCAAGAGATTTTAATACTCGCTTTTACTCGTAGTTGTAATTAAGTCTTAAATTTGATCTTTGGTGAATTTATTAGTTAATTGCCACGATCTGGTCTTATACTGCTCAGCTGTTATTCGTATAAATATAAACTTAGCAGAGGTTTTGATAAATTAAAAAGCGTTTATGTTTTTTACTTTTAATATTGTTAGCTATAATATTGAGAGAAAACAATGTGAAATAATAGATAAATTTCTAAGGATCTATTCTTAAGGATTTTATCGTGTTTTTATTTGACTTTTACTTCACATTCATTTTCGAATACGTTGTTACGCTTTTTTGGTTATAAAAGGACTATCTTTCTGTGACCATGAATCCGTGTCAAATTACACGTTAAGAGCACGCCACTAAATTGATTTCTTTAGATTCTAAACAATAAGTGGTTTGAAAAGGGAAAAGGGAAAAAATAAATAAGTAGTATTTTTATTACTGACCTCATTACTATTCTACTTATTTCAAATGAAATAGGAATAATACAAAATTTCTTGAAGAAAACTCCATGTCACAGATAAATAAATTTTATCATCATTTTCATATTTAATTCTGCATATTATAAAGTACACCAACGTTAGATTATTTCAGATCATATATTATGTTCAATAACTGTGCTTAATCCTACTCCACAATGAGAGGGAAATTGTGCTACTATACAACTTAGGTCAGACGGGTTGGTATAGGATTTTATTTAGTTGTAATTTACGACATCCACAGGTAAAAATAGGTAGTGAATTATATTTTTACGTTAGCACACTAAAGGCACTAAGATATTAATAATGAAATACTTTTATTATACTCAAATGTCAGATTTACGATTACATGCCTAGTTGGCGTTGCGTGACTGATGTACAAGTGTAATCTATACTTGTTCGATTTTTATATTTGTTATCATGTCTACTCACTGCTATTTCAATTCACGGTCGACAACACTCGTATTTTCGTTAATTTTGAAACACCTGCTTTACTTTTAGCATTATTTTTATGTTTCCATAACGAAAAGCACGTTTACTAGGAGTAAACCTGCTTTTCGTTATAGAAAAATATGAATATTTATAAGAACTTATTTATTATTTTAGAGTTTTAAACTTTTTATTGGAAATTGGAATTAGCAAATACAATTTTTAACGGTTCTAACTTCAAAACTGACAAAGTTTTATAAAAGAACTTGAAAGACCAATTCTATTCCCTTAGGGGAGAATTGCCCAAAATGCTGAAACAGGTATTTTTTTTATTTAATATTATATAGTCAATAACAAATATTCGGGGATTTAACTTCAAAACTGACGATGTTTCATACAAACCTGCAACCTCTTATTTTTCACTTTTAAGGGAGAAATTTCCATGGTAATTTATCTATTGAAGAATATTTTTCTAAGTAGTTACATAATGTTACAGTATCATAAAGTTATTTTTCATCGGAAATGATGATCTGCTATTATATAACTATAGTACATTTTTTAATCTGGAAGGCTAAATTGATAATACATGGGTTACTCTGCACATGCGTTTTTAACCGAAGAAAAAAAAAACGGAGGAGCTTCTCAAGTAGACGCGTATATTTTTTTTATGTATGACAACTTTTTATAGAGTAGTCTGATTTTAATCATAATTTTTTTATTAGAAAGAGTATATATATACCCCGATGTTAGTACTATAAAAATTTGGAAAAAAAAACTCCAACCCTAATGGCAGGAAAACAGGAGATGATTTATAGTTCATTCACTGATTTTATTATAGTCACAAAAAATATAAAATAAAACTTTTTAACAAAAGAATTAAACCTCCGAAAAAACTGAAAAGCAAACAATAAAAAACTAATTTAAGTACACCCAAGTAATTTTGAGTCGGCGCCAAACAATCAACAACAACTATGATCAGTAAATTACCTCCGACGCTGACTCAAAATTAACTAGGTGTACTTAAATTAGTTTTATATTTCATGTCCATTTAATATTTCTTTCAACATCATCATTCTCTTACTCTTATCCCAATTACTTGGGGTCGATCAATATGTACTCTTCTTTAATAAAGATATATTGTAAAAGTTATTGGCAATAGTTTCACGACCGGCCGCCGGCCAGACGTTAACTCTCCTTGGGAATGTAATTGTTGACCAACGGCCTTCAGATGGAGTTGGTCCAGGTCGTTATAAGGCTCTTAGTCGTCTTTTATGACATCCACGAGCAAAGTGAGGTTGGTAGTATTCATAGCCGCTACCACACGGCTTATATTTATATTATACGAGTATTTTTTTCAACATACTTCTAAAATATGTACATTGATACTTATTAACATAGAATCACATTGCTAGTAAGATTTGTAAATATATTCTGGCCAATATACATAGAGGTAACCCTTTATGTGTTAATGTGGTGCAAACACGCACGGGAGCAATTTGGTGTGGTTATGTGATCGAAAGGTAGTTTATTACGGTCTCAATGTATTACAAAATTCGGAGCAGAGATGGAAGGTATTAAATCGTTTCCCCTTTCAATTGTATAAGTCAAATATAGGAAAGTCGTATTGTAGTAACATTATCAAACATGTTATATCAGTTAATTAACATTGAAACTTTATTATAATCATTTTTTGCATTTTATTTTAAAGACACCACCTTGCACTAATGAAAATCATCCTTGTATTGCTTGGGACTTTACAAACATATAATTAATGCAGACAAATTACACCTAGAGTCTAGATTTAGAACCACAACTCTTGGATCACACAAAGTATTATCCTGCTTAGGAAACGAACCTACGGCAATGGCATGTAAGGTCGGTATTTTAACCATTACGCCATCTATGTAATCACTTCAGTCAGTTACACAACTTCTCAATCTTTCTGTAGCTAAATAATCATTTTTTGTTTCGTTTGAAAATGTTGAGGTTTTACTTGTAAATATTGGATAATAGTAATTTTGTTGGTGATTTTTCACATTAGTTTATATTAGAGTCATAGTTCCTTTACACCGGCCTACAAGGCAATTATGAAGATCTTCTTATGGACTTTTGGCGGGAATCTAAAACGTCATGTGGTGCTCTTGTATTATATTCGATATCTTAGTGTTTTAACGTGTTATATTAGATATTTTTTATGGTATTTTATGTAATATGATGTGACAGAACAGCTGGGTGAATATCATATAAAAGTGCTTTACAACGTTTTCGTTTTCCATCAAAATTCCTACAACATACCATTAACAGTGTCACCATAGCACTGTTGATGGCGACAATTCGACTGACTGACAGACAATAACTAACCTGAAGAGATTAAGAACGTGAAGATAATTATAACTCGACACTGGCAAAAATGGCTCGTATAAGTAGCTGATTGCCAATACATAAAAAGAAGAAGAAGAAGATCTTCTTATACTATTAAATTAAAAAGCTTAAGTAATATCTAAACGGATGATGATGATGAACTACATTATTTTTTTAAAATTAATTTTAATTAATTTATCACCGGACCGGAAAGTTAGTTTATCAATTTAAAAAAACGAGATAATGTGTTTTAAATTAATTTAGAAATATATCAAAATGTTTCTAATACTTAAATAAATGTTAATAGATTTTAGGATTGTTCAATGAGCTTGGCACCAATTTAGATTTCAAGTCTTGGGTGATGAGTTTAATAATTACACTTTAATGTCACTATACTTAGCTTCCATGTTCACATTTATATTTTTGGTAGTATAGTCATTATTTTATTGCAATAGTGTCTAATGACTGTATAAATTTTTAATTAGAGTAAGATGTTTCAAATCAAATCATTTATCATGCAAGCACCCTAGGGGCACTTTCATATTGTCAATTCTACATTATTTTTTTAAAATTAATTTTAATTAATTTATCACCGGACCGGAAAGTTAGTTTATCAATTTAAAAAACGAGATAATGTGTTTTAAATTAATTTAGAAATATATCAAAATGTTTCTAATACTTAAATAAATGTTAATAGATTTTAGGATTGTTCAATGAGCTTGGCACCAATTTAGATTTCAAGCCTTGGGTGATGAGTTTCATAATTACACTTCAATATCACAATACTTAGCTTCTATGTTCACATTTATATTTTTGGTAGTATAGTCATTATTTTATTGCAATAGTGCATACAATATTTGATATAAAACTAATTTTACGGATTCTATCACGTTTGTATTTGATTTTTAATTTCCCGACGTTTCAAACACTTTACTTTTCATCGTCAATCGTCATAATAACGATTTCTTATTGGACGTGAGACACTTTAGTACTCCTGTACTCCTCTCCTCGTGACCATGATTACTGTAAAATGTTCGAAACGTCAGGAAATTAAAAATCAAATATAAATACGATAGAATCCGCAAAAGTAGTTTTATTTCAAATGTCACCAGAATATCATAACATCAGTAATCTTAGTGAATACAATAGTTTTATAGATTTTGAAATTTTTTAATAAATAGGCAATCCAAATTAAAATTAATTTACTAAGCAAACTGATCTATATAAAAAAAAAACTAATTTTCATTTATATAATTTATCTGCTCTTTAAGACGAGTTTTAAGTGGGTCTTAGGTTTTATGTTAATGGTATAAAGTAATTCAATGCTTTGTGGTAGCAGCTACGAATACTACTAACAATTACTTTACTTGTGGATATCGTAAAGGATGACTAAGAGCTTTATATCGACCTTAGCCAACTCCACCTGATGCCGTTTGATCAACAATTAATTACATTTCCGAGGAGGATTGACGTTAGGCAGGCGGTTGGTTAAAAAACTATTGCCAATAACTTTTGTAATATGTACGAGGACATATTGGCGAACCCATGTAATTGGAATAAGAGCAGGAGAATGATAATGATGGTATAAACTAATTTAAAATCAATATTATTTTATTTTACCTTTACTCTTAGCTCCTGATTGGTCTCGTACGACAATCTCTTGTCCATCCTCCCTCTTCCACATAACTCTTGGAGGTGGTACTCCACGAGCTTTGCATGAAACTCTTGCTGTACCTCCTTCAGGTACCATTGTATCGCCTGAAGTCTCTTCTGGTATGAAGTCCGGTGGTATCACAACATCTAAAAAACCCATCTGAAATAAATATAATTCAGTCCATATCAAAAAGTATAAAACAAGCTATACATTCCCCTTCCATAAATCAACATTAAAGCAAATGAAAAATCCTAAAATTTATTTAAACACTTATTCAAATAAACCACTGCCAGTGGACAACGCGCTCAGAATCCTGGCGACATTGCCACATTGAAGTCTGTGCTATGTAAAGACTAGCATTCCAGTTACGTATAGCTTCAAGGAGGCACTTATTTAAATCCTTAAATATATCTCACGGTTTTAAGATTTCCAGCTCTAAAGGCACAAACATGTATACATATATTGTTTAGAGCCTCCCTTTTGCTTGCCTGCCTCTAACCTTATTTTAAGTTCCAAGACGATGTGGTGGCACCAAGTTGTCAACACATGTTGTGTTTTATAACAAAAGCGAGCCCATCTTCCATTTAATTAGTGTCCTACGTGAACTAGGCCACAAGATTCTAAAATAGCAGCGTAGTTCACACTGGTAAACATGCGATGGATGACATCCTTAAGACCGGCATAGTGGGTAATTTTACCTACACTATTTAAACAGGTTAGGTGTGATCCGAGCCGGTTGATAGTAATGCCCTTCTGAGAACTATGCAGACTATAGTAAGCTGCACCCAAACTTAGATATGCTACAGTACGGATAGAAGTATATCTTTTTTTTTATTGCTTATGGTGGCAAACAAGCAAGCTGCACACCTGATGGTAAGTGTCACTGCCACCCATGGACCTTTGCTATACCAAGGGTATTGCTTAGGCCGTTGCCTACCAATAAAACTCCCCAAATCCACCTAGTTGAGCTTCCGGCTTCATCGCTCACCGAACGAAGTGAAATAGCACATTGCCATTACTCAGACGTCGATCTTCTGCAAGAGTGTGGTACTGCCCCGGACGGACTGGCCCGTGGCTGTAGACAGAAAACTGTCAACAGCGTGGTCCTACCACTATTCAAAATTATATCTAATATTCCAATACGTAGTGAAGAAAGTGCCTATAATCTTGGGCATCGGGTCTATATTCGATGCTACGTGAATATGTTTCCATACTAGTTCACTTAGCGATCTATCCCCTAACCGGTGAAGTGACAAGTTTGTGGATAGTTTTTATTATTAGGGCTTGATAATCACGTATTTCTACACTTAAGAAAAAGAATTTCTTTATTGCGCAAAGAGGGGCCTAGAATTTAGTATAATACATTATGACTGTTATAGGTTGATAACAGATATGCGGGCAGTGCCACACCATAAATCTAGTTCATTCTGAGTCACACCGACCGAGATCTGATGCATAAAACTACTCTTGTTCTTTTAAATTTATATTAAAAACTGATTCCAAAGTATAAATAACTATGTTGTCTACTAAGTTTTGGAGGATTTTTGTATATTTCCAAAGTTTACAATAATGAATATTTACATGCAAATTTGTATAAAAAGCCATGAAGTTATTAACTAAAAATAAACGCTCATAACAATTTAAAAAAATACAGAAATGTCTTTTCCCAATAAATAAGAGGAAAAGATTCGTTCAAGATGCGGAAGACGGGGCACACAATAAATAAAGGGAAAATTTATTAATATTTTTTTATAATAGGAGCCAAGGTAATGAATTTATGTATAATCAAATTTTTTCCTAAACGTCTGATAAAAAAGTTCGCATTTTGAAAAATTTAATTCAAGGACAATTCGGTGGCATTCATATATTCAAACGTTCTAGTTAGATTATAATTATAATACATCCTAATTATAGATTAGGATATATTTATACATTTTTATACATATATAAAATTCTTTGTCCTGAGTGACTGACGGATCAACGCACAGCCTAAATCGCTAATCGTAGAGAACTGAAACTTGTAGCGTGTATTCCTTTATATGACGTAGGCAACCGATAAAAAGAATTCTCCGAAATTCTATCTCTAAGCGGGTGAAAAAGGGGAAAAGTTTGTATGGAATAATGTGATTTTGAAGTATATAAACTTCAAAATTTTCAATAATATTCTTTAACAAAATTGATAGAAGACGTGATTCATATTTTATTGAAAGTCATCCCCCAACGGGGTTAAAAAAGCGTAGAAAGTTATTTTCAAAGTGATTTGCTTCGAAGTTTATATATTCCTTAGTGCTTTTGATTGAAATTACACTGTATATTGCATATTATGTTTGAAAACTCAATTCGCTTCTTTTTTAAAGTTGTACTCACATAAAATCTTATGGCAATAAATAAATCTATATATATAAAAGAAAGTTGTGTTAGTTATAACACTTATAACTCGAGAACGGCTGAACCAATATTTATGATTTTTAGGTTTTTGAGTTTGTCTTCGTCGGGAATAGGATATAGGATATTAAAATATGATATTAATCAACAAAAAAAAAACAAAAATAAACCTCAGTGAAAATATCAGTTTAAACGTTCATTTATTTACGATATAACAAAATGCAACTGACCGCTCATGTAATCTTTATCAAATACATATAAAACAAAGTTGTGTTAGTTACAACACTTACCTATAACTCTAGAACGGCTGGACCAATTTTTATGTTTTTGGGTTTGTCTTTGTCGGGAATAGGATATGGGATATTAAAATATGATATTAATAAACAAAAAAAAAACATTAGTTCTAAACGTTCATTTGTTTATGCTGTAACAAAACGCAACTGACAGCTCATGTAATGGTTTACTTGGCAAATACCGCGAAAAGTTAAAACTAAATTTTACCAGCCTGTGTTCATTTTATGCGAGTGTTACGATTTTTTACGAATATTGTTATAATAAATAATATTCACATGATCCTTTTTTTTTAGCATTTTTTTACGCCCCCCTCCCACTTGGTGATACGTGGTGAGGTTTAAGACTATGAAGGTTTAGGACTTCGTGATTTTTGTCAAACCCCTCCCCCCCTTTCAAACCTCACGTGATTAATGGACGTCCCCAAAGGTGGTCAAAGCAGTAATGGTAAGAATTCGAAGAAATACTGTCCGTAAGCAAAAGATTTTATCTCGGGAGATGAATATAGCACCTAGAACCATGTCACGTATTTCAAAAGATGACTTAGGACTTGCAGCCTCTAAGAGACATACTGGTCATTTCATAACTGATAATTTAAAAAAGAATAGATGGTAAAATCGAAGTAACTACAGAAGCGGTACGCAAAGGGAGGTCACAGAAAATTTTTTTTTACGGATGAGAATATTTTTACAATTGACCAACATTTTAACAAACAAAATGACCGTATTTATGCCCAAAGCTCTAAGGGAGCTCCCCAATTAGTCGACAGAGTGCAACGTGGGCATTATCAGACTTCAGTGATGGTTTGGTGGAGTATTAGCTATGAAGGATTGACTGAGCCATAATTTTGTGAAAAAGGTATCAAAACATCGGCACAAGTGTATCAAGATACCATTCTTGAGAAGGTAGTGTAGCCTCTTAACAACACCATGTTCAATAACCAAGAATGGTCCTTCCAGCAAGGCTCGGCGCCGGTTCATAACATAATAAGCTCAGTCTACGCAGTCTTGGTTGGAAACTAACGTTTCGGACTTCATCAGAGCTGAACACTGGCCGTCGTCTAGTCCCAATCTTAATCCGCTGGCTTATGATTTATGGTCAGTTTTAGAGAGTACCGCTTGCACTACTCTCCATGATAATTTGGAGTCCCTAAAACAATCCATTCGATTGGTAGTGAAGTATTTTCCCAACGAAAGAGTGCGTGCTTCTATTGTCAACTGGCCTCAACGTTTAAAGAATAATATTGCAGCCAATAGAGACCGCTTCGAATAAACTTTTTATATTTCAAATTGTTTTATATTTTATGTATTAAACTAACACACTGTAAAAGTAAAAATGTTATTTGCAATAGAATTTTATTCTTTGTCACAGTATTTATCGTAAGACTAGGTATAACACAAAGATAATAGTATTATTCTACAATACAATAAAATCGCTAAGTGTTGAAGTTATATTAAATACTGTATAAAGATTTATACTCTTAAATTAATATTATCCCTATAAAGACAAATCAAAGTTTTTCATTTAAATTTTTACGATGAAATGCATTTTAAACGATTTTTTATAAAAACCCGATTACTCAGCTCTCTCACTCAAACGAATAATCAAACATATGAAATGCTAAATTTCAATAATTTGAATTACACGATTATATTTATGTAGCTATAAGCCATAAATCTAACAAGTATAATTTTCTGGACTGAAGTATACATACCATACCACACTACGTAATAAATTATTAAAGGCAATGAATATGGAATTTGGACTAATTATTTATTTATTAAAGATAACCCAATTTCAAAGTTTTGACCCAATCAGCTTAACAATAGGTAACAAAAACATAAACATTTACTTGTTCCTATAAAAACAAAAATATTTCTACAATGAATTTTTCTCAAACCTCTTCCTTTTTCGGGTAACCGGACCGGGGATTTGTCCAGTCGCCCGGAGTAAGGCTACCGCGTGAGGACGAAGCCCGATGACGAGACTTTTGTCGAGCTATCCGGGCGTCGACTCGTGAGGATACCCGCGAGGGTAGACCGCCGGGTGGGCCACCGAAGACAAAGACCGGGCCCATTCGCACGGCACATTGCGAGGTACATTGCCGCTTCATCTGTCGCCCCGTAAGGATTTTTTTTTTGTTCTGTTCGTCCATTCGGACAGGCAAAGGGATCAAAGCCCATACAGCCAAGTCTTATTTAATTATTTTTTATATATTGTTCATCATTTCTTCATATTATGTAGCCTTAATAATCATTGTCTGTCAGTAAGTCAAGTCGTTACCATTAATCGGGCGCTGATAACCTAATCAATGATTTTCTTTGGGAATTTTGGGCAAATATGAAAATACACGTAAACCACTATTATACCAAATTCACTACACTTCAGCACTTTAACTGTACCATATTGCATAAAATACCAGCAAAATTATTCAATATAACACCACAAAACACTAAAGAAATGAATATAATACAAGAGCGTGACATGACATTTCCACATTCGCGCCAAAACTCCGTCCCGTAAGGATTTAGCGGGGTGTGACCAGACCATAGGTCGCCGCAAAAAAAAAAAGCTTCTTCCTCTTTAGCCTAATACCAGTTATTATTAGCCACGAGCGTCTTCTGCTTCTGCTGCAGTAACGGATTAGCATAGTAAGGTTTCGAGATGTCTGTCTTTTGCAATGATTTTATGTGTTTGGCTCTCAGTCGTATTAAAACACGTATATCGTAACGACAGGCAAAAGAAGGCAGTAAAAAGTATTGTAAAAAGTATTATTGTTTTATTTCATTACTAAACGGAAAAATATAGATATACAATACTACAATTAATTTTATTTTATATAAATACGAGTAGAATAAAATATACTACTACTTAATACTTATTTTTGAAATATTCTTAAATTAATTTAATACAATAAAAATATAATAAACAAAATTAATTATTTTCTTGGTGATAATTTAACATTTCAATTTGTATATCTCATGTAATTTCGTAACTACCTAATTTTAATCCTACAATTTAGTGATGGATTTGCTAGTTTATGTATCCTAAATCAACATCAGATATGGGTCTACAAATTCAATAGAGTATTGAAAGTGTAAACAAAATGATTAAATTGAGGTTAACTAGTTTATATTGTTCATGAAATTAAATCGAGATCGTGTGGTATTCCGATCAACGTAGGTTAAAAAGAAATACTTCATGCCAAATACTATATGAAACTTTACAATTTCATTTTAGTAATAACGTTGGTCCCTTTTATATTTTCGTTCTATGAATTCAATAAGAGATCAGATATTATGTAAATAAAAGCGGCTATTATTTCAAATACGACTGGATAGATATAACCATTATGTTAGATTATTTTAAGTCCATAATAATATATGTTTCCAAACTTAACAATTAAGCATCAGGTTCTTAAAAGTTTAGTCACTCAACCTAAGAGGTTAGCCACGGCTTTGGTTTAAGAACTGATTAGGTAACACTTATATCGGCTAAAGTGACCTGTGTAGTGAGGGACTAAGAATATAAGATGTCATCATCCCTTGCTTTTCTCGGGGTCATAAAAATTGGTTAGCCGATCACCAGGAACATAGGAAATATCTTCTGGGACATTTAGAATATTAGCTGCCCTTATTGGGCTGCTAATCTATTCTATCTCTAAAAGGATATTTCTATCTATAAAAGGATATTTTTTATCAGTTACATAAAATTTTTATATACAATAACGACTAATAAATACCACTCGGATTTAAGCCCTTGAGTGGATGCTCGACAGAGTAATTTACTAGGTGGTCCTCCGATTTAAAAAATCGTTTCTGTTGGCCTGCTCAAATGACAGAAAGGGGTAATGTAATGCGGCGGATTATGGGACCTCATGCAGTCGCCCGTCATCTTGGTCGATTGACGGTGGTGCATTGAGACTGTAGCCTGTAGCCGTAAAGGTAGGTTTAATCTTGTACTAAATACATATACATACATACATATCATCACGCCATATCCCTTGCAGGGTAGGCAGAGAGAACAGAGTACCGGAGAACTCTATCCTCGCATACTTCACTCGCTTCCTCAACGTTCATAATTCTCTTCATACACGCTCGCTGGTTTCGGAGACTCTTGACTCCACCTTCCTTCAGTATGTGACCAATCTGGTCTAGGTAGGTTAGGCTCGGTCTCCCCCGGTACCTACATCCTTCCACTTTCCTTGTACTAAATAAATCTATATATTATAAACTTGGCATGTGAAATAAAATAATCTGCCGAGTTTATTTGTTGTGGATATTTCTTGAAAGCGACTATATCATATTTAAGTATCAAATGTAAATAGATATTTGATACTTGAGAATTTTAAAAAGGCAGTTATGTTTACATTCTTCTTAAAATAGTAAAAGTATTTTTAAGTTATAAGTGGAATCATCACTTTTTATTCCAATAGAATATTGCTACAAGGTTATAAAATATTATTACAGTTTAGCTTTAGATGGACCGTTTTCCAGCGCTTCTATTCTAATAAATTCAACTTAAGGGACTGGTTGATTTCAAAACTCAATAAACCGTTTATGGTTTAGTTGTCTAGACATAGCACAGATGACACCTACTTATATTGTTAAAGTTAGTAACTTATCAAAACTTAGTTTATTGGTACGTGTTTGTATATTAAACGTCCACTGATCTCATATATTTTATCGCAGTAAAACTGATAAATTGCATCGTAAAGTTTATATGATTTCGATTATCTATGCATATTCAAAATATAAATTACAATATTCATAATTAACTTGATTTTAACATATGACTTGTTAGACTATTTGAATCCAGAATTTGTATCCTACTATAGTTTAATTATTTTTCTCAAACATGCTTGAAAATTTGAGCATTATTTTGACAACCTTCTTCGAGATAAATTGAAATTGCTGTACTGGCCAAATACACGCGAGCAACGGCCGGCAAAAAAATTATGAAAAGTCATATCTGTCGTGTTTTAGCGGTCAAATAAATATACATATATGTAAATTCATATCTATACTGTTTGATAATGAAAAAAAAAACAAATGAAACCTTTAGCACGTGAATAATGTTTTTCGTTGTTCGTCATTTATACAGTTCAACTTAGCACTACTAAGTTTTAATTTCCGCGCACTATTTGAGAAAAGCACTATACAAGTTTTGGCCATAACTAGGAATTGATGGACTTACGAATGTGTGCCTCGGCTACATCTCGGCCTACATTTACACGTTCGTCCGTCAATGCCTCTTTTGCTGGTCGCTGCAGTAATGTACTATTAAGGTCATTATTGTTATATTATGAACATTCAAATGTATTAAAGAACAATATACAACACATATTGAACTTATTGGCAGTTGTATATATTTTTACCGTATGATGACCGTAAAGAATACAATTAACCACCCCATTTATTTATATGACTGCAGAGATAGCGTAGTGATTAAAATACCGACTTTCCGTGCAAGTGGGGGTTCGATTCTCACGGAGGATAATAATATGTGCAATCCATTAAGTGCTATTCTGAGTCTGGGTGTAATTTGTATGCGTTAATTATATTTGTAAAGTGGGGGACTTTACGCAATACAAAGATTATTTGCTTAGTACAAGTGTTTAAAAAAAACATTACCTGTGATGTCGTAAAAGATTATTAAGGGATATAATGACCGCGTGAGAGCGACGGCCCTGCAGTTAGCTGGGGCGTCAACTGGGGATGGTATCCGAAAGAGTAACCTGCCTGGCCACGGATGGCAAGGAAGCGATACCAGTGGCCGGCCCAATGGCGATGGGGAGGGAATACGGTGGGTTCCATAATGGTCACGCGCTGCTTCTCTGTCGCTCGAGGCGGAACAGGCAGCGTGTGTCAGGACCGTAGCCTACCAAAAAAAAAGGAATATAGTATTCATATAACATCTATGCAAGAGATGTAAAATTTGAAATAAATCTTTATACAGAACCATCTGAACAGCGGGGTATAGCAAGTCAATCTCCCTCTTCCATGGAGAAAGCTCCAGTCTTGCCGTGGGACGTACATATGCCGGAATGATGATAATGACAATGAAGTTATATGTATAAACGAAAAAAACTTATTTAATTATGATTATGAATTTATTGATGGTGATTTTCAAGTTACAAAAAAAAAAAAATAACGTTCAATTAAATGTTTGATCTACGTTAATTCTCTGCAGCTTATTGATATGTACGACACCAGGCTTTATGCTGTCAAAAAGAATTGCTAACAACTTCTCTCGTCTGAGAGTTTAGTCTCATAATATATATTAAATGTCAAAGAATAAATATTATTAACAATATTAACATTTTGTTCATATTTACCTGACTTTTCATAGGATCAGTGTTAATCTGACACATATACTGTCCTCTGTCTTCCTCTTGTACACTCTTTATGTGCAAATACCAAGTGGAATGATCGCTATGTGATACTGAAACTCGAGGATTGTGAGTGATCACGTGCTCATGAATTGCTTGAATCGCTTTAGTATCTGCTTTCACCCAGCCAACCTGTGAAATGAAATTTAGGGATAGTGTTGTTGTTAATATTTTATTATTTTATTTTTAAAGATTTACACTGCAACCAGTACATTGCCACTGTTCAAACATCGATTTTCTGCGAGATTGTGGTACCACCCCGGATAGTCTGGTTCGCGGTTGTGAACAGAAAACTGTTAACAGTTCGACTAAATCTCTCCGTGGCAACGGAAGAAGCGGCGCGCGACCCCATAGACTCATCCTGAAAAGCGTCTCTCTTCGCCGTGCGAGCGGGCCACCAGTACCCGATCTTTGTCTTCGGTGGATAATTGAAGCCCTATAACTACAACTAGATAAAATTAAATCATTGTTAATTAACTAAATATATTGTAGGTACTAATGTATACTAATAGGAAAGGTGAAATACGTCAGCTTTAGTTCTAATATAAAATATAATTATAAAATATATTATTGATCTTTCTTATATCAATAATTAATGTATGTAATACAACTATACGAAAATAAAATATAACGCAGTGAAATCCGTTTATTAAAAATATATAATACATACATACATACATACATACATATCATCACGCCATATCCCTTGCAGGGTAGGCAGAGAGAACAGAGTGCCAGAGAACTCTATCTCTGCATACTTCACTCGCTTCCTCAACATTCATAATTCTCTTCATACACGCTCGCCGGTTTCGGAGACTCTTGACTCCACCTTCCTTCAGTGCCTGACCGATCTGGTCTAGGTAGGTTAATCTCGGTCTCCCTTGGTACCTACATCCTTCCGCTTTCGCATTGTATACCTTTTTAACGATGATGATAATAAAAAAATATATAATAATAAATAAAAAAAAAAAAATATATAATAATCAAGTAAATGTCTATTATCGTGGAATTATTATGGATTCCTTTAAAGTTTCATTCTACAAGTCAAATGCTTGACCAACAGCTAACAGTTAATTAGAGGTGCTGCCTATTCGATTCGGGTATATCTTTCAAAAGGACGAGAATTTCTAAATCAACCTTATTGTTGATTATGCTAAGCAGTTTGAGAAGCTTTCAAATTCTGAAGTTCATCATAAACGTTTACCGTTTGAAGTACTAAATTTGCTGTTTATACTGATAATTGCTTTTACTTTTTTTTTTACGTAGAAATAATTTTTGTTCACAATTTTTTATTACTCTGTGCGTCTATTATATCTTTATTGTTTATTTCTGGACGTAGAAATTCTCAAAGAAATGTTACAGCGAAATATCTTTTGTTATCTGTATTCAACCCCTCTGTCCTCTATGCAACTTTTACCGCATCGTCAATATGTGTGGTAAAAAGGCGCGCATGCTGCATCAATATATTAGTGATTTTTCTTTAATCATCATTCTCTTACTCTTATCCCAATTACTTGGGGTCGATACAATATGTACTCTTCTTTCATAGTACATATTGTAAAAGTTATTGGCAATAGTTTTACGACCGGCCGCCTGCCAGACGTCAACCCTCCTTGGGAATGTAATTGTTGACTTAACGCAGATGGAGTTGGCCCAGGTCATTATAAGGTTCTTAGTCGTCTTTTACGACATCTACAAGCAAAGTAAGGGTTGGTAGTATTCGTAAGTGATTTTTCCTTAATGAGCAATGATAATTAATTTATTAATTGGCTGGCTTTTTCAAACCGCTAACCGTTTGACCTAACGTCACTCATATTATTCTACAGATGACCATGTTTCTGTAGAATAAGTAGTATGAATATCATTTGGTTAGCAAACACGAAGCTAATATGAAAATAGATATTTTCTGTGACATCAACACTTTTATGATGAAAAATGAATGTGTTCCACCTTTATTTATCCTTCGTATACAGATATGATATAAGAAAATAAATTTTATAATAGCAAAACCGTATATTGCAAAAACGAGGCACTTTTTATAAGTGCAAACTATATAGTTAAATTTATCTATTTTTTTTTTATAAATATCCGATTACGAAGCGAAAAATGATGTCACAAGTGGGATTCGAACCCACACCTATTGGACATCCGTCCCAATCATGTACCTGTCCTTACACCACCGTGAACTATTATATGACATTCAAATCTCGCTTCGTATTAATCAAATTACTGAAATTTAGTATTTAATATGCTTAATCTTTATATATAAAAGAAAGTTGTGTTAGTTACAACACTTATAACTCGAGTACGGCTGTACCAATTTTTATGATTTTTATGTTTTGCACGCCTCTAAGCGAAGCGTTGAGGTCTTCCTCTACTCTCGACTTATGAAAATCAAGCACTTTTCAAACCTAAAAATGATTGTATTTTTCTCACATTGCACTTATAGGATAATATTATTATACATATGTCCAGAAAAAACATTCGTCTAAACGTATTTGATATTTTTAAAAAGCAATTATTTTGTTTAAAGTAAGAAAAAAGTTGATTAAAAAATATTTTCGAGGACGTCCGGATGTTACCGTAAATGTATCTGGCATTCTGTCGACCGTAAAAATGAATGTATCGAAATTTTTCTTTTATTAAAAGCTTCATAATCGCAACGCGCTGTTTCCTTTCGAAAATGGCTTAGTAATTCTTTGTCGTTTAATTGCAATTAATAAAAAACTTAACTGCTTAGTCATTAGTGTATGTATACTTTATGAAAATTGGGTTCGTTATATTTTTTGTTCGTCCATTCGGACAAGCAAAGGAAATAAATCCCATTCAGCCTATACAGCTATGTTTAGCTCTACGTCGAGAATGGCACAAGATGTCTAAAGTATTTTTTTTTCTTTCATTACGAGTATGTACAAGCTTTTATTTAGTTTCACTTGTCCCGTTGTCTGTAATCAAATCTTGCAAATTAAATTTGATCCCCTTTCCGGTTTCCGATTGAGCTGAAATTTTGCATGCATGTATAAATTAGATGACAATGCAATATTATTGTTACATAGAGCTGACCTGTTGATGGACCTGGAAGCTGGCCATAGGGACTCCGTAATTAAACGACGCAACCCGATCGAAATTGGGCTTATTTGATTCGTCTTGACGAGTACTTTGATACTATATGGAAACCAGTGTCTGATCATGGACCTGGAAGCTGTCCATAGGAACTCCGTAATTAAGCGACGCAAACTCATCGAGCTTGGGCTCGTTTGATTCGTCTTGACGAGTACTTTGATACTATATAGTAACTAGGTTCTGATGATGGTCCTGCAAAATGGCCATAGGTACTCCGTAATTAAGTGACGCAACCCAATCGAGTTTGGACTCGTTTGATTCGTCTTGACGAGTACTTTGATACTACATGGAAACCAGGGTCTGATCATGGACCTGGAAGCTATCCATAGGCACTCCGTAATTAAGCGACGCAACCCCATCGAGTTTGGGCTCGTTTCATTCGTCTTGACGAGTAATTTGAGACTATATGGTAACCAGGATCTGACGATGGACCTGGAACCTGGCCATAAGAACTCCGTAATTAAACAACGCAACCCCATCGAGTTTGGGCTCGCTTGATTCGTCTTGAGGAGTACTTTGATACTATATGGTAACTAGGTTCTGATGATGGTCCTGCAAGCTGGCCATAGGAACTCCGTAATTAAGTGACGCAACCCAATCGAGTTTGGGCTCGTTTGATTCGTCTTGATGAGTACTTTGATACTACATGGAAACCAGGGTCTGATCATGGACCTGGAAGCTATCCATAGGCACTCAGTAATTAAGCGACGCAATCCCATCGAGTTTGGGCTCGTTTCATTCGTCTTGACGAGCACTTTGCGACTATATGGTAACCAGGGTCTGACGATGGACCTGGAACCTGGCCATAAGAACTCCGTAATTAAACAACGCAACCCCATCGAGTTTGGGCTCGCTTGATTCGTCTTGAGGAGTACTTTGATACTATATGGTAACTAGGTTCTGATGATGGACCTGGAAGCTGGCCATAGGAACTCCGTAATTAAAAGATGCAACCCCACCGAGTTTGGGCTCGTTTGATTCATCTTGACGAGTATTTTGATACTATATGGAAACCAGAGTCTGATCATGGACCTGGAAGCTGTCCATAGGAACTCCGTAATTAAGCGACGCAACTCCATCGAGTTTGGGCTCGTTTGATTCGTCTTGACGAGTACTTTGAGACTATATGGTAACCAGGGTCTGATGATGGACCTGGAACCTGGCCATAAGAACTCCGTAATTATATATCCATATCGCTAACGTTGCGCCTCAGAGTACCAGGGCAAGCCCTGTTATACTGAAGCCCTTATCCCTCCACAATGGACCTCTGGGGTGATGAACCCTTATTGTCCTATATTTGTGGGAACAACACGAATAATAAAAATACTAAAAAGTTAAAAATAAAATTAAAGAAAAATATTTTTTTAAAAACAAACTTTTATTATTTGCTGATATAATAAACTAAAAAGTTAAAAATAAATTAAGTCTAATCAGACATATAACACTTTATAAATTCATTGTGACCTTTAACGATATTTTTATTAATCTTCAACAACAAAATGATTTCATATCGTACATAATTATATATTTTTAACACTAAAACTTTACACCATAATTATTAAATCTGCCCGTTTTTATCACAGTCCCAATTTTATAAATAAAAGTGTGTTGCATTTTTTAGCAAATAATAAACAGATTGCTTTTAAAAAAGGATTTTTTTCTTTAATTTTATTTTCATTTCTGGCATTGACTAATAGTAAATGATAAATAATATAAAAATCCTCATGCGTGCAATTTTGGATTTTCCAAATTATTTGAGTTTGTTGTCGTCGGGAATAGGATATAGGATATTAAAATATGATATATATAAACAAAAAAAAGAAAATTAAAAATACATCAATTCTAAACGTCCATTTGTTGATTATGTAACCAATGGCAACTGACAGCCCACGTCATTACGTGGTCTAATGGTTTGTTTGGAAAATACCGCGAAAAGTTAAAATTATAATTTGGAAAATCTAATAGTGCACGCCTCATAATTTTTATATTATTTAGGATTTACTATTAGTCAATGCTATAATATGTACGATAAATAAAGCGCCTTAATTATTTTATTGAGCAAGATCTGGTAGTAATATTAAATAAAATTGCACTTAAAAAAAAAAAAAATTATGCGTGCGTATAAACGCACGCATAATTTAAGTACGTACATATATCAGAAGTGACACTTTGGCTAACTACTATCTCTCTCTCCCCTTCCTTCTCTTTCTCCCTCTCCCTCTCACTCTCCACTCTCTGCCCCCTCTCTCTCCTTCTATTTCTCCCTCTCCCTCTCTCTCTCCCTCTCCCTCTCTGCCTTTTTTTTATTGCTTATGGTGGCAAACGAGCAAGCAGCACACCTGATGGTAAGTGTCACAGATGACTATGGACTTTTTCTATACCAAGGGTATAACTAGGACGCTGCCTATCATTACAATCCCCAAACCCACCCACTTGGGCTACCGGCTCTCTCGCTCACCTAACGAAGTGCAATAGCACATTGCCATTACTCAGACGTCGATCTTCTGCGAGAGTGTGGTACTACCACGGACGGACCGTCCCGTGGCTGTAGACAGAGAACTATGAACAGCATGGTCCTGCCACTATTAAAAATCCTCTCTCCCTCTCTCTCTCACTCTCTGCCTCTCGCCCCTCTCTTTCTCTCTAACTCTCTCCTTCTCTCCACCTCTCTCTCTCTCTTTTCTCTACCTTCGTGCGCTTATAATCTCAGCTCATATATGTCCCATTATTGGGCTCGTGCCTCCACCATAATGAGAGAGAAATTGACCTACTATACCACGCTGGTCAGACATGTTGGTATATGGTTTTGTTTCAAGTTTTCCTTCTCTTACAAAGATGTTATATGCGATTTATATCCCTTACCCCCTTACCTTACCTTAATCGTCTCTTACGATCACCCACGATTAAGATAGGGGGTGGCGAATTGTATTCTTACTCCGTCACCACACGGATAACCCTCCCATGCGCTTTACACTTCAAAATAAATATGGCGCGTAACAGAAAAACGTTACAATATAAAATTTCTCCCATACGTCCATAAAAAGTTTCACTTCAAAAAGTTAGAGAAACAAACAAAATGCAATACTTTTAAGATACTGAAGTTAACAGACATGTGACAATTTGCCATTATTTTATTTATCATTTACTATTAGTCAATGCCATAAATGAAAAAGAAAAATAATTTGTGCCATTCTCGACGCAGTACTAAACATAGCTGTTCGTTTACAATAGGCTATATGGGATCTATTTCCTTTGTCTGTCCGAAGGGACGAACTAAAAAATGTAAACGAACCCTATTTTCATAAGGTATACGTACACTAATGACTAAGCAGTTTAGTTTTTTATTAATTGCAATTAAACGATAAAGAATTACGAAACCATTTTCGAAAGGAAACCGCGCGTTGCGATTATGAAGCTTTTAAAAAAAGAAATATTTTGTTATATTAATTTTTACGGTCGTATTCTTGCTAGATACGGAATATTTTATCCAACGTCTTCGAATATTTTTTTTAATCAATTATTTTCTTACTTTAAACAAAATAATTGCTGTGTAAAAATATCAAATACGTTTAAACGAATGTTTTTTTCTTGACATATGTATTACAATATTATCCTATAAGTGCAATGTGAGAAAAATACAATCATTTTTAGGTTGGAAAAGTGCTTGATTTTCATATATCGAGGGTAGAGCAAGCGTGCAAAATTTGATCGGTCAGAGTTCGTTTTGTGCGAATGTTACGAATTTTTACGAATATTGTTATAATAAAGCATATTATGTCTATATTGTCATCAACAATGTCGCGACCAATAAAATCAAATCTTTCCCAACAAAACCGTAACGCAGTTAGAATTCAAAATATAATGAACGTAACCATGGCAGAAGAACAATTTATTGCACGGGAAGACCGCCGTGTTAATATGGCCCAACTCCGTGCTTCTTAATCACAAGAGTGAAGCGAGGCAGGCCGTGCTGTTGACGTCCCGCAGGGGACATTGTGCGGACGCCCTTGTCGTGCGTGCAGGGTGGCCCTAAACAAGACGGAGGCCCTTCTTTTTCATGGGCCCCGTGTAAGGCTGCCTATCGGCGCCTCGTTAGTCGTCAACTCCATCCACATCAGTATCCAGGCCCATATGAAGTATTTGGGTCTGGTGCTCGACGGGCGTTGGTAGTTCCGGGAGCATTTCCGCAGGATTGCTCCCCGGCTGGTCGGCGCGGCGTCCGCCCTATCGCGGCTCATGCCGAACGTGGGCAGACCCAGTTTCAAGGGCCGACGGCTTTATGCGGGGGTGATCCACTCAATGGCCATGTACGGCGCACCCGTGTGGGCGAAGGCTCTGAATGTCCAGCTCAGGGCTGTACTGTGGAGGCCACAGCGAGCCATGGCTGTCAGAGCCATTCGCGGGTACCGCACGATGTCTACCGAGGCGGCATGCCTATTGGCCGGGACATCCCCGTGGGACCTAGAGGCGGAGATGCTCTCCGACCTCTACCGGCGGGTAACCTCAGTGCGTGACGAGGGTGGCTCCCCATCGTTTAACGAGATAGCCACCTGGCGCGAGGACGCCCGCCGAGACGTCATCGCCCGTTGGGTTACGCGGCTGGAGAGGCCTAGACACGGTGTTGTTACCGTTGAGGCCCTCCGGCCCGTACTGATGGAATGGATGTAGCGCCGGTACGGAGTCCTCTCCTTTCGGCTGGTGTAGGTATTGTCGGGGCACGGTTACTTCGGCTTGTACCTGCACACAGTCGCGTATAGGGAGTGGACTCCGCCAAGACGGCTGACAGCGTAGCTGAGAAGCTGCTAGGTTTGTTCGCCGAGGAGGGTGGCATCAAGATCGCCAGGCCCGTCAAATGCGCCGAAATGCGCATCGCGGGTCTGGACGACTCAGTGACGGTGGAAGACATCCGGGAGGCTATTGCCTCGAAAACCGGGTGTCCCATAGACACCGTCCGGGTTGGTGCCATTCGCCCCGGTCCGGGTGGCGTAGGTACTGCCTGGGCGCAGTGCCCGGTGGAGTCGGTCAGGCAACTGGCCGGCTCAGGCAGGCTCCTCGTGGGCTGGAGCTCGGCGCGGGTAACCGTGCTTGAGCACCGGCCTGCGAGGTGCTATAAGTGCATGGCGGTCGGACACACTCGACCAACGTGCACTAATTGCTTCGACTGCGGCGGATTGTGTTTCCCCTGCGGTCAGACCGGGCATGTGGCGGCATCTTGCGAAGCCCCGCCCCACTGCCCCGCGTGTGCGGCGGGCAATAAGCCCGCCAAGCACCGCATGGGCTCTGGGGCGTGCAAACCTCCAGCTTCTGCCCCAAAGGGGCGGGGCGGCCTTTCGACCACGGCCGCTCCCGCTCCTAGCGTGGCCCGATCGCCCACTGGCGAGGCGGAGGTGATGGATACGGCCCATTAATGGCTGCAGAATCCATTCACCTCCTGCAGGCCAATACCAACCACTCCGCCGGTACGCAGGATCTCCTCCTGCAATCCATGGCGGAGTGGTCGATTGGTGCAGCCGTAGTCGCGGAACCGTACTGCGTGCCTGATCGCCCCAATTGGGTGGTCAGCCGAAACGGTACTGCGGCAATCGTCGTCTCAACGCAGCGGCACTTCCCGTCCTTGTCTCTTTTGGATAGGGGCGAGGAATTCGTCACGGCCGAGTGGGGAGGGGTCACGCTCTACAGTGTATACCTCTCCCCTAATAGGAGGATAGACGATTTCGGGGCCTCCCTCACCAACCTGGAGGCCTCGATACGGCGACTGGCACCGGGCCTCGTCCTGGTTCTGGGGGACTTCAACGCCAAATCCACGGCGTGGGGGTCCCCTATGACGGACGACCGCGGGTGGGCGGTCGTTGAGTGGGCGGCTTCAGTGGGCCTCTGTGTTGTTAACAGGGGCTCAGTGAACACGTGTGTGCGGCAGCAGGGCGGGTCGATAGTGGACTTGTCGTTCGCTAGACCCGCTGTCGCGCCATGGGTGAGGAACTGGAGTGTCCTGGAGGAGACGGAGACCCTGTCGGACCACCGGTACATCCGGATGGATATCTCCCCCCGGGACCCCAGTAGGGGTCACAGAGAGACACAGAGCTCCCGCGTTTCCGCGGTGGGCTGTGGATCGTCTTGACAGGGACCTACTGGCGGAGGCGGCCATCGTTCATACGTGGCTGTCCTCACCACCCCCAGCGGACGGAGTGGACGCTGAGGCTGTCCGCATCCGCAGTGCGTTAACGCAGATATGCGATGCGGCCATGCCCAGGGTGCGCCGTCTACCTCGGAGGCAAGGGGTCTACTGGTGGTCCCCAAGACTGGCTCACCTTCGTGCAGCGTGTATCAGTGCCCGAAGGTCTTACACCCGCAGCCGGCGGCGTCACCGCGACGCTGAGCGGGAGGGTCAGCTGTACGAGGCGTACCGCAGTGCGCGGATTGCCTTTCGGCTGTACATCCGAGCCGCCAAGGGTGCGAGTTGGCAGGAGATGCTGGACGGTCTCGACCGTGACCCCTGGTGTCGCCCGTATCGCGCGTCACTGAACAAGCTTCGCGCGCAGGGCCCCCCCTCACCGAGACCCTCCAGCCCGACTTCCTCTGTAGGGTGGTCGAGGAGCTTTTTCCTTTTTCCACGGCAGTCGGGACACACGCCCCCGGTCATGGCTTCGCCAGATCAAGACCGGGAGGTCGACGAGAGTGGTCCCCCCGTGACGGAGTCGGAAGTGGGGGCGGCTATGGCGCGGATTCGTGCCGCCACCATAGCCCCCGGCCCGGACGGAATACCAGTCCGGGTGTTGACGTCGCTACTCGAGCACTTCGAGCCTCGCCTCAGGCAACTGTTCAACGCCTGTCTGACGTCTGGACGGTTTCCTGAGTGCTGGAAGAAGGGGAAGTTGGTTCTTCTGCCAAATCCGGGATGGCCCCCGGATTTGCCGTCGGCCTACAGGCCCATCGTGCTTCTGGACGATGTGGGTAAGCTGCTGGAGCGTGTCCTCGCTGCCCGTATCGTCCGGTACCTGGAGGAGGTGGGGCCCGATCTGTCGAACGCTCAATATGGGTTTCGGAGGGGGCGTTCGGCCATCGGGGCCCTGTTACGCCTGAGGCAGACGGCCGCGGAGGTTGTCGCCGGCAAAGGAGTGCTGTTGGCGGTGTCGTTGGACATCGCCAACGCATTCAATAGTCTGTCAGCAAATAAACTCATTTGCAAAAAAAACGGGCGGTTTTGATTTTCATTCATATTTAAAAAGATACAATACCAAAAAGGTTTCAATCGTTTGTACACGTTACTGGCCGGTTTTAAAAATGCTGTGGTATTTAAAAAAGTACGTTCTAAATTCAATTTTTCATTTGATGTTCATTTTTACAGAAAACCCCTTTTTATCCTACATTTTTGGCGCGAAGTTCCAGAAGTTAACATCGACTTTCATAACTTTTATTCAATTTTTATCGATTAATTTCATATCCTTGACTGTCAAAGCTTTATTTAATGCTGTTTGGCTGTATCAAAAATGGTAGATAAAGTGGTAAAAGCTACCAAAATTATCGCGCTGCTTGAAGAGGGTTGCAGCCAATGTTTCGTGGCTAGGAGGCTAAATGTTAGTCGCTCGACAGTCCAAAGGACCTGGCAGCGATATCAGGAGACTGGTTCCGTCGAGAGAAGGCCTGGTTCTGGAAGAAAACCATGTACCCAACCACGGGATGATCGTTTTCTTGTGAGTCGCGCATTGAGAAATCGCAAATCTTCGTATGTGGATCTTAAGAACAACCTCCAAGAAGTAAGAAATGTGCATATTAGTCTATGGACGGTCAGGAGGAGGCTTCTCGCTGCCAATATACGCAGTCACCGCCCGGCCCGCGGCCCCAAATTACTCCGTGAGCACAGAGTTCACAGGCTTAGGTTCGCTAGAAATTGTGAATCATGGACTCAAGACGATTGGAATAGGGTTTTGTTCTCTGATGAAGCCAGGATATCTCTGTTCGGTGAAGATCGAAGTCGGCGAGTGCTAAGAAGACAAGGAGAACGCTTTGCAGAGGCATGTTTCGAAGAAATCACACCTTATGGTGGGGGCTCTGTTATGTTTTGGGCAGGAATAAATTCAATGGATCGTACAGAGTTAGTCTTCATTGAAAACGGCTCACTGACTGGGCATCGATACATAACGGAAGTTCTAATTTCTCATGCACAACCCGCATTGGCCGCTCTAGGTGAAGACTCGATTTTTATGGACGACAATGCTCGCGCCCACCGATCCCGCGATGTTAATGCGTATGTGCAAGAGGTCGGCATTCGTCGTTTGGATTGGCCAGCTCGAAGTCCCGACCTCAATCCCATAGAGCATGTCTGGGACGTTCTGAAACGGCGTGTGAGATCAGTACACCCGGCTCCGCAGACCATCAGAGAGCTGAAGAATGTGATTACTGCGGAGTGGGAACGTATTCCGCAAGCAAGTATCCGGGATATACTCGCTAGCATGCCCAGACGAATTCAAGCTGTGATTTTAGCTAGAGGGGGTCACACTCGATACTAAACATTTATCTGCTTTTACTTTATTAAAGAAAAACAAACAAAAAAACTTTTTTATTTTTACTTCATGAGCATATGCACTACTAGCGAATATACACTACTAGCGAGGTTTAGCATTATTTCCCATAAATTGTATCTAAATTTTATGAAATACTGATGAAAACGATTATTTTCTTATTAATTTACCAAATTGTGTGGATAAAACTACCTATAATTATCAAACAAAGAAATATTAACATTTGAAATGGTTCATTGCTTAGGTGCCCGTTTTTTTTGCAAATGAGTGTATATACTCTTCTTTCATAGTACTTATTGTAAAAGTTGTTGGCAATAGTTTTATGACCGGCCGCCTACCAGACGTCAACCTTCCTTGGGAATGTAATTATTGACCAAAGGGCACATGGAGTTGGTCGAGGTCGTTATAAGGCTCTTAGTCGCCTTATACGACATCCACAACCAAAGTTTTTGGTTTTTTTTTTATATTAGATAAATTGTTGGTCCACAGACTTTTGTCCGTACCTTTTTTATGTTGTATATTTTAGTCGTTATGTTGAAGTTATATAATTCAATTTTTCTTGAAGTGGCTTTGATATTATACATTTATGATGGTTTATATGTATTTTTAAAGAGATTCTTCGTTATTAGTTTATTGTGAACTTGTGATGATGTCTTTTTATACTTCATGTATGAATTGTTAGTCTTTATTGTGATGTCAATCCGAGCTCTTGTATTCTCCCTTTGGTCTCTATGTTTTATTGCCATCATTTTAATGTATTCCAGTATAGTACTTGGTTCCTGATCTATAGACTTCCTCATGATTTGCCAGATGGCATCTTCATGGGTGTCTGTGTAGTAGGTGCAGGATCTAATATGCCTGGAGATGGCAACCACGGCATGTTGGATACTGTTGTCAGGTCGTCTTTTGCCTTGAGCAATGATGTTAGAACGATGTCGTGTGTGGGGTTGAAATTGTTCACAATCCAGGTCAATTTGCCGCATCCTGGGACTCCATTTACCAGGGTGATCTTGTCTGGCAGGTCCCATGCACTCGCCTCCAAATCTCTGGCTCATTGTAAGATTTTTTCAGTGAGCCAGATCTCGGTAAATTTTTCAGTGACTACGATGGGGTCGTGTTCCGGGGTGTGGAATATGGTTGTGCCAGTCTCCTTTGTAGCTTCTTCGTCTAGGTCTACGAAGCCTCCGGTAGCACTAAAAGCCGCCATGTGGATTGAGATAGGTTTACCCGCCATGACATTGCCTGTCTTGTTGTTGTAAACGGTGGCCTCTTCTTCCTCGAGTCTGACTTTTAGCAAAACTTCGCTTTGATGGTGGTAAGCTTCGAGTATCTTGCTGGCAGTCAAGGCTTTGATGATGATTGTGCCTTCTAAGATTGCCTTGTATTCGAGGAAAGCATTTATATATATAGGTCCATCGTTGTATTCACCGGTCGGTAGTTGGGTGGCTTAACAATTCCTTAGTCGGCGTTTGTACTTACTTGTGATTTTTCTTTTTTTTGTGGATTTGTTATGTTCTTCTCTGGTAAAAGCCTCTAGTGCTGATGTCAGTCGCATCGCACTTTTTTCTTCGTCGTTTTTGCTGATGATGGCGGCGAGGGGTGGATTTAGGAGTGCTTTTACCGTACTGAATTTTGTTGTTTATCCACTTGTTTTGTTATTTTTGTGTTCCGCATTGTCGTTTTGCTCGTCGTTGCGCTGAGGCGTAGCTAGTTCCAGCGGGTTAGGGTTTATTTGGCTTGAAGTAGAGGCTGCTTTTCCGGCATTGCTCGCGGATTGTGATGTGTTGGTAGAGGGGAAAGCGAGTAAGAAGCTCAAGTCTTGGCCTTTGTTCTCATAGGTTATCACCTTGTGGTGTTTTGAGGCCATGATGCACCCCATATAATCCGCGACGTCTTCTTTGACGAAGCCTATCGCCATTACATCCACACTGATAATTTTGGGGATTGTATTGATGTTTTCTTCGCTGTCCTTTGCGATATTTTGGAGGAGATCACTAGCTTGCGCAAATTGGGTTTTGTCGGCATTCCTGTCGAATACGAGCAGGATTTTGTTATGAGTCCGTATTAGCCGACATTCCATGTTTCCTATTTTTAATGCGTTATAGGTGTTAAATTTAGAGGCTTTTAGAGTTGCTCTGCTAGTGCTTCCTTTTGATGGAACAGCTAGTCCGGGTGATGTGGATACCCTATTTTTGCCGTCCACATGACAGAAAGCTATGCCTAATTTTTCGCTGTTGGTGGACATGAACAGGGCCACTGGGCGTGTTCTTAACCCTGGTGTGCCCGTTTCGCCATTTGCTATTATCTGCTGCTCGGTTAATTTTTGTATTTGTAGTCGCCATTGCGCAGTTGTTATTGTTTGATCGGGTTGTGCTTGAGTAATTGTTTGGGTAATTGTATTTTGCCTAGTTGTTTGGCCTTGATTGATCGTGCTATTTCTCTGTTTGGCTCTGCGTATGATCTTTTCTACGTATGTGAAAAATGATGATCTTATGTCATCGTTATTCATTATATTGTTCAGTTGACTTTTGTTGACCTGTACTCCTGTTTTTATTTCGAGTTTGGTTCGCTCTGCTAGAAAGTGGGGGCAGTCGTAGAGTAAGTGCCAGATGGTTTCTTCGGTGTTGTCATCGCACTCGCAGCTGGGGTCGTCTTTGAGTTTAAATCGATATAAATAAGCTGCGATGCCTCCGTGACCTGTGAACGCTTGTATCAGGGTTGGTGTTAATTTGGTTGATCTCACCAGACTGTAGTTGTTAGTGACGTTTGGGAAAAATTGTTTAGTGACTTCCCCTGTTGTGGAGGCGTTGTACTGGTTCTGCCATATTTTGATTGTTTCCTCTCTGATAATCCTCTTTACGTATGACATGGGCACTTTATCGTCGGATGTGGCCAATGTTGTTGCCACCGCTGCTCTCTTTGCTAGCTCGTTGGGTCGTTCGTTGCCGAGGGTACCTGCGTGTGCTCTTAGACAAAATAGCCTGACGGTTTTCCCTTGCACCCGGATGTCTTCCAAATTTCTCCTTATAGTGTTGGTCAGAGGTGAGATGTTGGTAGAGTTCTTGAGTAGGTCAAGCGAAGATCTTGAGTCACTTAGTATGTTGACTGTGGTGACGTCACTACTTTTGACTTTCTCAATTGCTCTATGGATGGCGTACAGCTCTGATTAGATGACCGTGCTATTATAGGGTTCTAGGCTGAACAATGAGTAGTGGACTTCCTGTTCTTGCTCCCAACACGTTAGAGCAGCGCCTGTTTTCCCCTTTATTTTGCTGCCGTCCGTATATATTTGGGGTCCAGATAGTCCTCAGTGCCTCGTTGCGGCATGAGATTGAAATGATTTTGGAGGGATGAGGTAATTCCCGGCAATCTCCTGCCTGATGTGCTGCGTAAGGTCATAGAGTGCGTCCTCAGTGCCTCGTTGCGGCATGAATCCGTACTGGTTTGTGTTGAGCGTAGGAAGGATGTGGTATTGGATGCGGCCTATCATCAGTGATTTGGTGGTTGGTGATGGTTTCGGAGCCCATGTTCTCGAGTAGCTCGTATGAGATTGAAGTGATTTTGGAGGGATGAGGTAATCCTTTGAAGGTTACCCTCCTTTCGAGCTCTTTGTTCGGTGGTAGCTACTCTAATGAGTGACCTTTCTTGGCTTTGTATAGGCTGGCGTGTTCTTAAACTCGTAGGTCAAGTGGTATCAGTCCTGTGAGTGCTAGGGCTGATGTCAATGAGACTGTTCTGTATGCTTTGCATATTTTTAGTGCAAAGCTACGTCGGATGGAGTTGATTGTCTTTTTGTTAGCTTCCAGCTCTATAGCTGGTGCCCACACACTGGAAGCGTATGTAATGATCGGCTCGATCACCGCGATGTAAATGGTCCTTATGATTTCTCCATTTAGGCCTCATGTCACCTTGGCTGCGCAGGCTAGTTGTTTATAGATAGCAACGGCTTTTTTGCAGACAGCGTCTACATGGTTTGTGAAGGTGAGCGTTTTGTTTATGTGGAGGCTTAGGATCTTGATGTTGTCGACAATTTGAATCGGTTGGCCGGACATGTGTGGTGTTGGGGTGTCGAACTTACGTTTCTTGGTTAGAATCTTCGCCTGGGTCTTGTGTGGCGCGAATTTAAGTTTGTTTTTGATTCTCCAATCTACCACTATGGTTAGAGCCCGGTTTGCCGTTTCCGTTATGTCTTGGCCGGAGCGCCCAGAAAATGTTAGGACCACGTCGTCCGCAAATGCCTGACATCGTATCCCCTCGCTTGTCAGTAATTGGAGTAGCGAGTCCAGGATGATATTCCAAAAGGTTGGTCCTCCGATGGAGCCTTGGATGCAGCCTTTCGTGGTTGACTTTTCACTGGCTGTGCCGGCGTAATTCACAATGATTTTGCGGTTTGTTAAGTAGGAGTCGATCATGTTATAAAGATTTTTTGGCCACTTCTTTTGAACCAGTTGGTGTTTCAGGGCTGGCCACCAGGCATTGTCAAACGCGCCTTCTATGTCTAGTGGTCCAGGGTTTCTTTATTATTACAACGTGGGCTATTTTCCACTGTGAGGGGAAGTATTTTAGTTTTAGGAATTGATTCGTTATTGCCAAAAATGTCTCCTTTTTTGCTTGAATAGCTACAGTGCAGATGTCAGCTGTTAACCCATCCGGACCCGGTGCTTTCTTTGGGTTGAAAGATGAAAGCGCTTTGTCTAGCTCCTCGGATGTAAAAGGTGGGTCATCTGCTTGTAGTTCTGCCGGTTCGGTTGATGTTTGTTGCCTAAGGGTTGCATGATGGGACATGTCGCGATCTGCGGAGTCGTCTGGATAGAGCGTTTCGGCCAGGAGTTTTGCAGAGTCTTTTGGGCTTAAGGTTTTGCCATCGTTTCCTCTGAGTAGGACGTCGTCCGAGACATCCTGGCGGTCTGTCTGATGACTCTATATATGCCATCCCACATGCTTTCCTTCTCTTGTTTGCTGCAGAAGTCCTTCCAGCTCTTTGTCTGTACCTTTTCTGCTTCTTCAATATAGAGCTCTTTTGCACGTAAGTATTCTTGTATGACGTGCTCTTTTCTGGTGGATGCTGCATTCTATATCCGCCTTCTCATGCGGAGGGTGATGATTTTCAGATTTTTTAGTTCTTTTGTCCACCACGGTAGTGTGGAGTTGGTAATTCCTGAACCTATCTTTGGTATTGTAGACTCGCATGCTTCGTGTATTGCCGTGGTGTACCTGTCTATGGTGTTTTCCATATCTTGGGTTTGTTTTTGTAGACCGATATTTAAGGGTTTATGCTTTGTGCTGCCAGGCGTTGTCTGAATAGCTTCTTGAAGACCTCCCAATTTGCCTTCTTGGTGTTGTATCTTCTCGTTGTTATGGGTTTCAAGGGTTTTAGTGTATTATCAAGCCGTAACGAGAAGGTGATGGCGTTGTGGTCGGATGTGATGATTGTTCTGTCCACTCTCTAGTTTTCAACACTACCTAGCAGTAGTGACGTCAACTATGTTTGAGTATAACCGCCCTCTCCTGTAGGTTTCGAATGTCGGAGTGTTCCCTTGGTTCAGAATATGGAGTTCCAGTTCATCTGTTAAGTTGTTGAACGCTGCTCCTCTTTGATCTTCAGTGGAGCTGCTCCACTAAGGGCTCCAGGCGTTAATATCTCCTCACATGATGATGTTGTTGGTGGGCAGGTGGTTAGTGGTTAGTACGGCTTTAAGCCGGTTTAAGTATGGAGTAATTTCTTTATCCCTCTCTAAATAAACTGATATTAAAACCAGGCTAAGCCGCACGGCTTTTATTATGGTCACCGCCTCAGTATGAGTGGTTAATTGTGGATCTTGAATTACCTCCAGATATTGGCCGAAGATGATAATTGCGGCTTTGTTGGGTTTTTCGTGGCTAAGGCTGCACTGAATGATTCTAGTGCCTGGGTGCTCTTTGTATGGTGCCTGAACTAGAGCAATCTGCACTCCTCTTTCCTTAGCTGCGCTGAGCAACTCTGCCGTGGCCATTTTTGATCTATGGAGGTTGACCTGTATGATTTTAAGTTTATTTGTTGGTGATAGAGACGGATTTTTTATGTTTTTGTTGTTTCCTCTAGTGGTGCCTTTAGCACAAGTAAGTGATTTTTGACCTGGCTATGGCATCCCCTTTTTGCCTTTGGGGGCAATTTTGGGAATGTGCCAGGTGTTCGGGTACAAAGTAAGGGTTGGTAGTATTTGTAGCCGCTACCACACAGCTAAAAATAACTTAATAATTTTAAATTAATCGAAATCTGCTTATCTCATTCATTAACTGTTAGGCGGAACGAAGTGTGCCGGGACCGCTAGTTATTTATAAAAACCCGATTACTATCTATCTAATTTGTATAGAAGTCATTGTAGTATTAGAATTTTACTTAATAATAGTACCTAAGGTACAAGTTAAACTAGTAGTTAACTTTTTTGGCATGTAATATGTATCTATTAGCCGTATATGTGACGTTCTTCTTTTTTATCGACAATCACTTGTCTTCTCCGCAAAAAAATAAATATATTGCTCCTAAATACTAAATTTCTTATTTTTTTATTTATAAAAATACACTTGACAATGCAATAAGTATAATATCCTCAAAAGTAGATTTTAATTATTAATATTTTTTACAAAATTAGTGTGACATAGTATACAAAAAGCGTGACGGAGGTGTTTTACATACAAATAAAGTGTGTCTCTCTATGACCACTAATGTAAACAAATTGCTCTCGTAAAAAAAAAATACATTAAAAGTTTCTATCCAAAAACATTTACTGAACTACTTGACCTTTGTTATTAAATTAATAAGAAGAAATAATTTTTAATGTTTCTATTATTAAATAAAAAAAATATTTTATTGGCTGTCTCCTCACGTGTATGATTTTTGTTGCTACCTTCTGTCACTCATTTCATGGTGCAAAATAATGTGCGTTAGGAATTTTGGCCTTGGTCACTAGACAACACAACAGCCCCACTCCACCCCGGACCCACGGTATGCGTCCCTACGCCCCGGAAATACCAGTCAGTCACTCGCAAACAGTAAAAGGAGGTGCGTGTGTTTATTTAGCGACCGCTCTGTCACGTAAGTTACTACTTCCAAATGTTATTGTAATTTCTGTGTTTTAATATTATGTTATTGATTCCTGATAAGTATTTCATATATGCCCAGTTTTATGCGTAAATTATAATTAGGAAAATGCTGAGAGTCTCGAACACTACTATTTTACACCTCTGTCACGAAGCACCTCTGTCACAAAAATGTGACGGAGTGGTATAACTTGTGACGAAGTGGTCATTTTTGCTTGGAACTTAGAGCCTTAGTTAATATTCATAATAGATGTTGATGATTATATCGGATGTTGGTTATTATATCGTCGATTATTTTCTTAGTTTAAGGTGTTACCATCAGTTAAATGGAAAAATGGCATTATCTGCGGCTGAATGACAGCGACGGTGTCGTGAAAAAAGGAAACTTAACGCTGAAATCGTTGCAGAAGTGAAACGTAAAGATTTAGAAAGATATCATATTCGTAAAAAGTTGGTTAAAGATATGACACCAAAAGAGCATAAAAAATAAAGAGACAATGGCAGATTAGAAATAAGAAGAGAAGAGAACGACAGAAAGCTTTGCAGAACTTTTTGATGAACACTCCAGCTTCAACACCACCTCTTTCAAGTCCCAGACTACTTCCATTAAGTCCTAGATCTCGTTCACTGACTCCACCCTCGTCTACTGCCAGTGCAAGCGGAAGAAAATAAGTTAGACGGGATAGATCACGACTTTTTAGACAAAATATTTCACTTTAAGACCAAATACAAGAATTACTAAGAAAAGTACAGAAATACAAGAAAAGACTTCAGCAAAAGAAAAAGAAAGAAAATAAAGTGCATAATACAACCTATAGTGAAAAGGAAAATGAACATGGCGAAGAAGAAAACAGAAAATATACTATTTTATCAAATACCATTAAGAAACATTACAAGGACACAAAAGACCACAAAAAAAACGCTATATCAAAAGTATACTTGAAAACCCAACAATTCAACGTTCCGGGCTAAAACTTCAGCTGGCAAAAGAAACCATGGGAATTAAGAGAGTGACGAAGTATAGTTCCGTCTTACCAAAAAATACTATATTAAAACAAAAAATTCATTATTTTTATCTCAGTTCTGTTGATAATACTGGAAAATTATTTAAATTGTTAGAATCTGATGTGTCGGATGTGATGTTTGAAAATTTGTTACAAATTATTCCACCTCCTAAGGTAGTTAAAAGAGGAAGACGCGTGTTTTACGAATACGATCAACCAATAGAAGTTTTTGAAAATAGAGTAAGTGAAAAGATATTGTGAAACTAAATTAATATCCACCAAAGAATGGATACCAATCAAAAGACTTTATAGTAATATTTTAAGGAAATATTATAATTTGTTATTGTTTTCTAAAATTAAAAATTGTTATAAGGTTAACGCGGGTAAACATTATTTACCACTCCGTCACTTCGTTTACCACTTTGTCACAATTTTGTCCCCCTTATAATTGAAGTTCAAAGTAATGTATGAACCACTTTATTGGTAATATTTACAAAAATAACGTGTTCTAGTATTACATGCTAAACAATAAAGGTGTTCACTAGATTTTCAAGTTACTTTATTGGGTGACTTTCATAATATTAAATAGTATTTTGTCTTAAAAATCAAAAATGTGACAGAGTGGTATTGGATATATTTTTTTAAATGTTTATTTTAATAATTCCGTCCAATGGAGCTAGGTAAAAATAAATGTTTATATTCTTGATAAGAAAGTAATAAGAAACTGAAGATCTGATTTTAAATGAGAAATAAAAAAAATAAACATTTCTGTGACTGAGGTGTTATTTTTTTGATACCATTCCTACTAAATTTGAAATAAAACAAAAATAACAAGTAATACTTCGATGCATTATATGTTTTTGAAATCTACAATAACGAGGCAATAATTTAAATCACATTTTACTAAACAAATCACATTTTTACTTTTTTAACAAATATAAAAATTTGCCGGTCAGATTGTTGGTAAAAAAGAAGAATGTCCCATATATAATAAGAAACCATTGACACATCATGCTTTTGTTATGACATAATCTATTATATTATTGACGATACACACACACATACACAAGTAGATTTACTTTTAATAAAAAGTCATATTTATTACAACTATTTGTAATATAGATATCATCATCATGATCTCAGCTCATATATGTCCCACTGTTGGGCCCGAGCTTCTTCCCTAATGGGAGGGAAATTAACCTACTATACCGCGCTGGTCAGACGTGTTGGTATAGGGTTTTGTTTTGAGTTTTTCTTCTCTTGCATAGATGTTATATGCGTTTTGTATCCCTTAGTCGTCTCTTACGATCACCCACGGTTAAGATAGGGGTAGTGAATTGTATTCATACTCCGTCACCACACGAAAAATTATGATATAGGTATATAAAAATAAATACTTCTTACTCGAAAGTTGCCGAGGTTGACGACGATACATTCAAAAGTAGCATCCCGGCCGATCGGCACTGTCAGGTTCGTAATAGGTTCTCCAAATTCCGGCACTTCCACACCACCTGATAATAAAAAAAAGAAGATATTTTAGAAGAATCGTTATTTTCGTAGCTAGTATTCATCTCAATTGTTTTGGAGTCTTTAGTGTAATTAGTTTTGACAGTATATCTTAATGAATTTGCAATCTGAATTCTGCAAGGCATATGC
The DNA here is from genome assembly GCA_905163515.2 of Lymantria monacha. NCBI lineage: Eukaryota > Metazoa > Arthropoda > Insecta > Lepidoptera > Erebidae > Lymantria > Lymantria monacha. The sequence continues at coordinate 16,394,642 of LR991083.1, forward strand.
ATTTTTTTTATATTTACGTTTTGGTCTACAGACTTTTGTCCGTGCCTTTTATATGTTTTATATTTTAATTATTATATTGATGTTATATAATTCAAGGTTTCTTGAAGTGGCTTTAATACATATATGATGGTTTATATGTATATTGGCGCGTCCTTTATGTTGTGTGACTGCATGTTCCTTTGGGGTTTTCTACTTTGGCAAGGCACATGTTATGATATTTTAACATTAAATAAAATATTAACTGTTGGATTTTTGTGAAAATTTTCTCCGCATCGACTCTATTATAATATGTACGACGCGAGAATTAAACAGATATCTAATGGCAATTCATTCCAATAGATTTTTAATTTCAATAACTTTAACATCAGCTGAAATCTGAAGTCGCCTGCAAGCGTGTAACTTAGCTATATTAACGTCGCCATGTTTGTTGGTTATCACAAATAAATGGTTCCACAAAGTTAGCGATACTGTCACTAGCAGTTGCACCTAGGCCTTGCAACAAAGTGTCAACCACTTCAACTTGTTCCGTTATTCGTAGTTCTAACTTCAAAGTTGGCAAGTGACACGTAACTTGTAACTTTGTTAAGCGATAGTGACTATGTAGACCGATATTACGCATGCGCTCTTTTTGAAATTATTATTCAACTTAAATAATTAAACTATATCGCATTATGAGTGGTTTTATTATGGTTCATCTGAACATGTTATGAAAAAAATAGGGATATGGAAATTAACCAGTCACTTCTAGAAAAATTTGAAACAAAATCATTTAATATATCAAATACAATTATCTATTAATTTATACTCAGTTGAGTGCGGCTTATTTATTATGTTCTTTATAACAGGTTAAATTATATTTTATTTGAAAATGTTAGTAATTAACGTGTAGTGTCATATTACATATTACCTTTCCTATAGGTAGGTGTATATGCAACAGTGGACATTGGGGAGATGGTATACCTATGTATATTCTATCCATCCGAGTAGAATGTTAATTTAACATATGATATGATATTTAAAAAAAAAAAAATTAACGTTCATACAAATTAAAATGTTATTTATAATTTAGATTAATTTAATTTAGATTAATTTAATTAGATTAATTTAATTTAAAAAAATAATTTAGATAATTAATAAATAAATGTGTATGTGGTGTGTGGTGACGGAGTTATCAGTGTGGTGACGGAGTAAGAATACAATTCACCACGCCCTATCTTACTCGTGGATGATATTAAAAGACGACTAAGGGATATAAAACGCATTATACATCTATGCAAGAGAAGGAAAACTCAAAACAAAACCCTATACCAACACGTCTGTCCAGCGCGGTAGTAGTAGGTTAATTTCCCTCCCATTACTGAGGAGGCCCGAGTCCAACAGTGGGACATATATGGATTGTGATGACGATGATGATGAAATAAAAAATAAATGAGTAGATAAATATTACGCTACTGTATTATATGTTACTTGAATCTTATACTGGGCGATGAATATAATATTATCATCACTATTATCCTTAAACCTTGTTTGATTTCTTCTTCTTCTTCATGTTTCATTATTGGGCACGAACCTACTCTGCTAATTGTAAGATGAATTAGCTAAATACTACACTCCGGCAAAAGGTGTTAATATTTTATTTCAAGTTTTGTTTCAAACACGCAGTGTTGTTATTCGCTTATTTTTTTTTATTGCTTATGGCGGCAAACGAGCAAGCAGCACACTTGATGGTAAGTGTCATTAGCGCCCATAGACCTTTGCAATACCAAGGGCTCTAGGCAAAGCTTAGGCCGCTGCCTACCAATAAAATCCCCAAACTCACCCAGTTGGGCTTCCGGCTCTCTCGCTCACCGAACGAAGCGCAATAGTACATTGCTATTACTCAGACTTCGATCATCTGCGAGAGTGTGGTACTACCGCGGACGAACCGGTCCGCAGCTGTAGACAGATAACTGTCAATAGCGTGGTCCTACTGCACACTATTAAAATTTATTATTTATATTTCTTAGTTATATATATATTTATTTATATTTCTTAGTTGTCTAAACTATGAAAAATGAAAGTGGTTATATACTCTGTACTACATAGAAATATCAGATTTACTTTATTTTTAGAACATTTTGTTTGAGTCACCGATAATGTTATCACGGATAGCAAAATATCCGGGAATAAAATCGGCCCGCATCCTATCATCATAAACAATTTTGCCACGGTCGGCTGATCCCATCTCCGTACAAGACCCAAATTCTAAAACCCTTATAGGATACGTCACTGTATCCTTTTATAAAAATAAAGTGTTCGTCGTTATATTTTTTTTCAAGATTCTTAATCTTAATCTTTCAAACCCTTGAATTTTTTTTATGTTAAACATTTTTTATTAAATTTAAATCTGTTAATAGTAAAAAGTTATGTACATTTCTATATACTGACATTAAAATATTAGTTTTATTTTATTAAAATATAGTTATACAAATTATGTTCTTATTAAAAGTAATAGTAGGTAATTTATAGAGGAAGGTACACAAGAGATACAAACAAGATGGAACAGTAGCGTAACTTTAAGTGTTCAAGTTTCACACATTTTGCAAATAGCTATGGTAGCTAAGTGAGAAAATTGCAGTTGGAGTAGAGATACGGTGCGTTGGAGGAAACTAAAAACGATGTTTTGTCACCTTAACGAGCGACAAGAGACGGGCAGATGTGAAAGTTCCCCGTTTAACACATTCAAAACATCATTTTGCTTTTTCCATTATTTATATAAAAATACATACTCTTTAATGACTCTTTCGTTTAACAACTATTACTAATCCAATATATATTAGAAGGGACTACATTAAAATAAAAATAGCAATACAAAACGTTCTAATATTATAAAAATTAACATCTATGGGGATCTATGGATACATACCTACACACATACATGGCCTCACGCCTGTTTTCCAGAGGGGTAGGCAGAGACTACAGATTGCCACAAACCACGATCCCAACCTAACATACCTCACTTCATTCACACTCATCACATTTTTTTATGCATGCTCTACGGTTATGCGCAAGGTCAGATTAAGAAATCTGACCTTTCGTCAACACATCTTCAATTGGATCCAGAAAAGCACGACGTCTCTTGTAATCGTCCCACTCACGCTCGCCCTTGTATACTTGCTTAGTCAACCTTTCTTTACTTATTCTTTTCCCGTGTCCAAACCACCTCAGCATACGCTTTTTATCTTTGTCGCTACTTCTTCATTCACACCACAGCGACTCTTATAAATCTGTTAATTACTTATTTATTCATCATCATCTTAGCACATATATGTCCCACTGTTGGGCTCGGGCCTCCTCCATAATGGAAAGATAATTGACCTACTATACCACACTGGTATAGGCGTTTGTTTCGAGTTTTCCTTCTCTCACTATATGCGTTATATACCCCTTAGTCGTCTCGTACGATCACCCACGGGTAAGATAGGGGGTGGTGAATTGTATTCTTACTCCGTCACCACACGGAAAGACTTATTATACAAATTTATTTATATTTTATGTTATATTTTTTTTTTTTAGATTTTACTCGTGACTTTACTGTGTGGAAATAAAAAAAAAGTTCATTAACAAAGTATTTATGAAAAGTTAATGTTTTTAATTTCTCGTAAACACATACATACTAAATGTAATCATCATTCTCCTACTCTTATCCCAATTACTTGGGGTCGATACAATATGTACTCTTCTTTCATAGCACATATTGTAAAAGTTATTGGCAATAATTTTATGACCGGCCGCCTGCCAGACGTCAACCCTCCTTGGGAATGTAATTGTTGACCAAATGGCATCAGATGGAGTTGACCCAGGTCGTTATATGGTTCTTAATCGGCTTTTATGACATCCACGAGCAAAGTAAGGATTGGTAGTATTCGTAGCCGCTACCACACAGCTAAATGTAATATAAAACTAATTTATAAATTACAGTGTTGATAAAAAAAAACTTAAGTACCTAATTGAAAGAATTCTCATGAACGAAAAGCGAAGTTCATAACTTTATAGGTTTCTTTTTGTAATGAAATTCTAATTGTTTTTCTCAATAATAAAAGTAAAAGTAAAAAAATAAAAGTAGCCTATGGTTGATAGATATAGCCTTTTAATGTCAGCAATATTCCAGTAATATACTTATCAAGTAAATTTGATGAGTATATCACTGGAATATTGCTGTGAATGGTGCTGGTAGGATTAAAACAAAAAACGGTGATACCGTTATGGAGATAGTTTACAATTTAAAAGCTTTTAAATTTTTGAAACCTTAATTCTTTTTTTGAAATATAAGGTTAAAATACTCCTTGTAAATTTAGTTTTTGTCATAACTATTTCAAAATCAATGTTAGTTTTAAAATTCAAAAAGTTTTATTTATTGAATAAAATTCATGATTTAAAAATGTTTCTCCTTATAACGACAACTATGGAGGGATGTAACGTTACCGAACGGTCTCGTGGAGGGCAGTAAAAACAGCCATTTTGCAAAGACAGCGTCCACAATATCGTCACAGACTGGGACGCAGTAAAATGTTTACAAAATATCCTGCTTTTGTTGTGGATGCCACTAGAAGTGTTGGATATTGCTTTTGTATTACCGTTTTAGCGTCGACTCTGGCAGCCATTTTCCTGCAGCTGCGGTGTCGCGCTATTTTTGGGAGTAGGTACTTATATTTACTCTTTTGTCTATAAAATCACTATTCACAACCCACGTTTCATGTTTTACATTAACTATGGTAAATTATTATTTATAATAACTATTATATTTGTTAATAGTTATTGGTCAATAATAATATTCAATATTTATTGTCTTATCTATATTTGTTGTGTGGTAGCGGTTGCGAATACTATCAACCCATACATTACTCGTGGGTTACGTAAAAGAAAGCTAAGAGCTTTACATTGACTTAGGCTAAATCCATCTAGTGCCATCTGGTCTACAATTACAGGTTTTTTCGAAATTATTTGAGGTGTATGAAATATGTAGGTACACTTCTGCCATCGTATATATATATTTTTTACGAACCAGAAGTGGATTTAATTTTTTAAAAAGATGAATAATATTAGCTAAGGGAAAATCACTTTTAATAAAGAAATCTGACAAATGAACAAATAACACCATGAATTTAAATTAAATATAACGACAGGAGGTAGTTAAAGCCGGTCCGAATCCGATAGCGAGAATGACCCGCTACCCGCTTTGCGCCGGCTATTTATACGTTTCGGCTGCTGCCGGGTGGGGGGAACCAACTGTCTTGTAAGACGGCCGTTCCTGATTGCGGGGCGTCCTCGACCGCTGGTCTTCCAATGGGTGGATCACCTTTACCACCCAGCCCTCAATATCATCCTAGGAATCGCTATGATTATCTGAAAGCACACAACGCAATGCAATTGCCTATGTACTTGCAACTACATCCATTAGATAATTTGCATCATGGACAAGAATATTAGGATGTGACATTTAAATTGGAATAGTAACAAAAGTTACCTAAGTTCTAATTACTTTAGAGACATAAGTTATATGAATTCAATTAGAGATTCCTAAAAATGAAACAAAGTTAATCACGCCATGGGCGGTGGAGCTATCACCGTACAAGGCACCATGTGCATATTTACGTATAATTTAAGGATAGTGCTGAAAGTTAAAATAAAATTATTAGTTACATGGATGTCAGAGGCACTGCTACAGAGGCGGTTAGCATGACATTATTGAAATAATGTGATGTCAGAGGCATGCTATAAAGGCGGTTAGCTTGACATTGAAATAATGTGATGTCAGAGGCATGCTACAAAGGCGGTTAGCTTGACATTATTGAAATAATGTGATGTCAGAGGCATGCTACAAAGGCGGTTAGCTTGACATTATTGAAATAACGTGATGTCAGAGGCATGCTACAAAGGCGGTTAGCTTGACATTATTGAAATAACGTGATGTCAGAGGCATGCTACAAAGGCGGTTAGCTTGACATTATTGAAATAACGTGATGTCAGAGGCATGCTACAAAGGCGGTTAGCTTGACATTATTGAAATAACGTGATGTCAGAGGCATGCTACAAAGGCGGTTAGCTTGACATTATTGAAATAACGTGGTGTCAGAGGCATGCTACAAAGGCGGTTAGCTTGACATTATTGAAATAACGTGATGTCAGAGGCATGCTACAAAGGCGGTTAGCTTGACATTATTGAAATAACGTGATGTCAGAGGCATGCTACAAAGGCGGTTAGCTTGACATTATTGAAATAACGTGATGTCAGAGGCATACTACAAAGGCGGTTAGCATGACATCAGAAAAATTAAGATGATAATGTTCAGAGGCATGCTACAAAGGCGGTTAGCATGACATCAGAAAAATTAAGATGATAATGTTCAGAGGCATGCTACTTAGGCGGTTCGCATGACATTATCATGGTAAGTCACCAGTTTGGAAGAAGACTTCACAAGTTTTCAGCGTCCATTCACCGGGCACAACACCATAATATATGCGGCTGCGTGGGTCTTTTTCTATACGACCCTATCAAAAGCTCGAGTTCGTTTCGGTGATGCGGCAATGCAGTAATCACCTTGCACGCACATTCCTAAACTCAATTTGCCGGTACTCTAAGAATTCTTACATACTAAGACAAGATCTCCCACAGAGTATGTGTGGGGTTCACGTCTATTCTCAAACACTCACGCGTCTTGACGTAATTGATTCGCTGACAAATTGCCAGCAGCGCGCAGTCGTCTTAGTGTCATCATGAACTCCTTGATTAAAATTGCTGGAACTGAAATCCATGATAAGCAATACCTCTCACAAGAGATTTAATAACAGGTGTTGCGGTTTCTACACTAATAAGCAGTTGCAATGCTGAACACCGGGTGGTGTCCTATCTTCTAATGGTCAGTTGGACCTCCCATAATACCTCTGACCATTGTACTCCCTTGTTTCCAACCTTAACTCGTAGCATATTAAGCACTGTACGACAATATCTATCAACTTGGCCGTTTTACCTGTGAATACCTGGTGCAATATAGTGCAGGGAGCTTGCTATGTCACTTACCCAATCCATGATGTTGATTCAATATATTGGACATAATAAAGAAAATTTAGTAAAAAAAATTCAATAATAATTAAAACGAATTTATAACCATTTAACTCCGGTAAGCGACCTAAAACGTTGCTATGAATTATTGAAAAATGTATGCCTGGTTTTGTTCATGATTAAATCAGCTGAGATGGAGCTCTACGGACTTTTTTTTTATGTGATAAGCAAACTACACAAAGTATTGTCATGCGTGGAAGTCAAATCCACGACACCGGCACGGCAGATCGATGTCTCAACCACTACGCCATTCGTGTGTGCAAGTCAGTTGAAATTAATGTCACGAGGAAGTTTTCATCTCCATTCTGACTGTTATGCTACATCTAAAAACTTGTAAAACTGACTCGGTCATGCCTGACTAGAAGTAATACTAAGAATCCAGTATTTTTATGTTATAATTAACTAACACTGACAGAATAACCAATGTAGTCAAAGCAAAGTAATCTTTGCGACATTCGAACTACATCCTTCAGACATATGTCGTAAAACACATGCATTTTGTGTCCAAGATATTTACAGAAGGAACAGAGCTCGAACACCATTGGTACAAAATCAAGTTTTGATCTACGATTACCATCAGGACATGTTATTTGAGTTCAAATGATTGATATCAAATGCTTAGGTGTGTGGGTCAGTAATATAAATCACAATAGTTATTAGTAATCGATCGCAGAGTGCCCACAATTCGTAGATGAAAATAAAGAACAATGCGTAATATGCGGTTACGTAGAGTATTCATCAAAACTTTCACAAAAACACCGCATATGTTATTCGCCATATTGTGTGTCCATGAGCACAAATGATCATTGGTTACTCATTAGATAAACGAATATAGTCTAAAGTGAAACTCTCTTTTAGAGAAGTCTACTTTCCTATTCGGCGAAGGTATTCATGATCACTCAAATTATTCAGAGATTTCACATGATCAACCTATGAGCAGCAGTCGTCTGTATTATGTAAATCTGTCTCAGACCTCGAAATATAAAAACTTTGGTTCAACCTTACCATGATGTTGATCAACCTGATGGCATCAACAATCTTGTCAGTTACCGTAGGGTGAAAAATTATAACGACTATGACTTTGACGCTACGATGCTTGGCTGGGTGATCAGAGCGCTGTTAACGCTCCAATTTACGGTGATCTGGGGGTTAATCTATCTCGATTTCGACTGTGGTTACTCCTTCGTTTCGAATTACGTAGTCTGGTACGGATTTGATTAAACCGGAATGAAATAACATGAGAACGACGCGACCTATCGATACGATACGCGATCGCGATGCCGAGAGCTTCTCCGAGACGTACTTCACGGTATTGTTTAACACCAACTGATTACACTCTTTTCGGCAAGTAATTCTTTGGAGCGCATACTAGGCATAGGTAGAAAACTGGTTAGAGTCAGTACTCTTAACTTGAAAAAGTATAGTAGCAAAATCAACGGTGCGATTCTTTGTCCATTTGTCTAGATTTAAATGAGTGACCCGACATTTTTTTTTAACAAAGTGACGGCAGTCCCAACAAAAGAAATAAAACGTTTAGGGATATGATTTAAAATGGCACTTTAGTGAATGAATTAAAATAACACTTACTGAGTAACTTAACTTACTGTCAGGAATGATAGCAAAAGCGACACTAAAACGCGTGGTAATCCCACTTCTGATTTTACGAACCAGAAGTGGATTTAATTTTTTAAAAAGATGAATAATATTAGCTAAGGGAAAATCACTTTTAATAAAGAAATCTGACAAATGAACAAATAACACCATGAATTTAAATTAAATATAACGACAGGAGGTAGTTAAAGCCGGTCCGAATCCGATAGCGAGAATGACCCGCTACCCGCTTTGCGCCGGCTATTTATACGTTTCGGCTGCTGCCGGGTGGGGGGAACCAACTGTCTTGTAAGAATATATATATATTGAAAAACTTGGGCAATAGTTTTGTAGTTTCTGTAGTTGTTGACGACATGACGTCAAAGTTGCCTTAGGTTACATTTAGTTCTTAGTCTTTTATGAAACCTACAAGTAATGTAAAGGTTAGTCGTATTCATAGCCGCACTGCACTTTGTATTATTAAACGTAATAATTTTTTTATTTTATGTAACGTATTAATCTCGGGTACTTTTGAAAAATACTTCTCGATCATATTGTTATTTTTTTATAAAAATCGTTTATAATATAAGTATATATACTTAATTATGCATTTTTTATTTATTTAGGTATAGATGATAACGTTACAACGTAACGTAAATCTTAGAAGTATAGCAAAGAATATGAATTTTAAACAATACGGCAATATATATGAAAACGAGGCGACGAAATGTCTATAGGTAATCAAAATGAAATATAACACAGAAAATTTCAAGAACAACTGGTAAAGAATAATCATAATACTTTAGTATCATATACATTAATTGATAGAATTTCAATACCTTTACCTTTAGTTTTTTAATTGATCAAACCTCACGGTGCATGATTAGCGAGGTACATTCGTCGGATGCTTAATTTGTTACAGACACTCATGAGATTGTTAGGTCTGGTCTGAGTTAGGGTTGTGGAGGCATTAATTCTTCAAATATTGACGGTACCATCAATAGTCTGTTATTCGATTGCATCAGGAAGGCGGTCAGTTATCACGATTTATAATTTATCCGATGAGACTGACAGGACAATTTATTTGGAGAAGTACAACGTTCTATATGTGAACTGAATAGGTGACGTTGTTATGTTTGTTGATCTTCTGACAACTGAACATCTTTGGCGGGATATGGTCAAACCATAACTTGCCAAAAAGACGGTACAAGGTGGAAATATATTATTAATTTGGAATGAAAAATAAGAAAGACATTCCATCACTTTCATAAGGTTTATAACATTTTTTTAAAATAGAACGGAATGTAGAAAAGATTAAGTTAGGTGGGAAATAAGATTTAAAAAAGAAAATATCATTGCTAGGCGATGAACAATTCCAAAAACCGATCACGCAATTTTCTGTAAAATGCTGAACGAGCATAATTCTACACGTGTTTCGCCTTTGAACGAGACATTCTCAAAACGGCTGGGCAACAAATACGTATTTCCTTCTATTTAAAATGTGCGTTTTCCTTTAACCGTGGGAATCTAGTAATTTTTTCTTCCTACGTCTACGAGTCTCGTAATTACAAAATTCATTATTTGTCAGTTTAGTAAAGATAGTCTTTTCTTTTTATTGTCTACGGTGACAAACGAGCAAAAAGCACACCTGATGGTAAGTGATACTGTTGCACATGGACATTACAACATCAGGGGCGCAGCCAGGCCGCTGCCTTCTGTAAAGAAAGAGCTAGTCTGAAACCTCGTTTAAGGAAGGGCATGTCATAGCGCTCGGGAAACGCAGCAGTAGGTAGTTCATTCCAGATATTGCATATACATGGCAGAAATGATCGCTAAAAACTTACAGTCTAGGACGTTTCCAGGTGAATGAACTCTGCTACGGTTTCGAGTGGTACGGTGGCAAAATATTGACGGTGGTACCAAGTCAAACAGTTCCTTAGAACACTCCCTGTGAAAGAGCCCGAAGTCTCTCCACCGCTCCAACGACTGCAATCTATCCGTGAGATTGGGTTTACCAACGATTCGAACAGCACGCCTTACCAAGGGCTCAAGTACGTCTAGATATTTAGGCGCGCTTCCCAAAGATGAGAGTAATACTTCACGAGAGGATGAACTTGTGCTTTATATAGTACAAGACGTTGTCTCGGCCTGAAATACCACCTAGCCCTGCTCAGCACGCCTAACTTTTTGCTTGCCAATTTGGCTTTGTCCTCCAAATAACTCCCAAACTGGATTATGCTCGACAGTTCGATGTCGAGTCGACGACGTCGATGTCGCCAATGCCGAGTTGGCCAGTTAAGTGTATTTATGTATTGATCGATTTTGTATGTAAAGTTTTACTCTTAATAAATATTTTATCATTTTATTATACTGCTTAATAATTTAAAATTATTATCAAACCTCTTTAGTTTTGATAGACTTTTTTGTTATTCTTTGGATTGCGTATGTTAGATAGAAAAAAAAAATATTCTGCTGAAACTTAATCACAAGGTGATTCCAACAAATTTCGAAATAATTTGGAAAATCCAAAAGTGCACGACTCACAATTTTAATATTATTGCACGCCTCATAAGCGAAGCGTTGAGGTCTTGCTCAACTCTCGATATATGAAAATTAACGACTTACAAAACAACCAAAAAAAAAACACTAACCAAACAACAAACCTAAAAATTATTGTATTTGACGGTACTTTCGTTTATCGTACGTGTTAAGCGGATACATGTTAACAACGTATTCACGTATAAAAGCAAGCGGGTGAGCTTCGTTGATCAGTGAAACGGGTTGAGAGCCCTCAGCGCTCACCCACAGTCCGGGTAAAGTTGTCATAGCCATCTGAGGCTAACAACTAAGACACACAAAAAAAAAATCCGTTGGTCAGTCTAGGCACGCGAGTAGCACGGTGCACATAGTTGTCGTATATTGCATACTAACTTTCTAACGTCAGTCATATGGGCCTCTCTCATGCTGTCACTCTTGTGGGAGGGTGGTGTCATGGTTGCTGCGCTTGGCAGGTTGTACGTTTCCCGGGAATGAGCTGTCGCTCGTTCTCTTGTTGAACCCTTTGGCGATTTGGCTGTGGAATCCATGGGCAGGTAAATGGGTGGCGCCGGTTGTAGTCTTGTCTCGTGGTCGCAAGGCAAGGACTATCCTGTGTCATCCATCCATACCATACAGTTGTTTGTACAAAGACGATTACTTAGGTCTGCTCTGTGACCTCAGTCACTTAAGATGTAAACTGTGATTGATATATAGGTGTGAAGGTATTCGTGATTACTTGCAGTACGGTCATTTGCAACTTTATATCCGCATTTATATTCTTCATGACTGATCCATTCGTCTACATATTGTTTTCACATTGCACTTATAGGATAAATAAAAGGAGAAGAACAAGAAAAAACATTCGTTTAAAGGTATTTGATATTTTTATAAATCAGTTAATTTGTTTAAAGTAAGAAAATAGTTGTTTAAATTACTGAAATTTAGCATTTAATATGCTTATAGTCTATAAAATATAGCATGATCTCTGTGACAGTTCTCACTAGTGCCGCACGCTTACGATGCAGTCCGTATTTTTGTCGATATAATTCCTTATTTTTTAAAGTTAATTGCTCCTGCAATTGAAAAATAATGTGTGAAAATCTTATTGAATTTCAATCAAATGGATGGATGAATCGATTATAAATTTAAAACAATCTATGAAAATATTATTGAATTTAAATTAACGGATTTTATTTAATTTCAACTAAAGCTGTTATTTAATTCTTTTTATTATTTGAAAAGAATACATCCAAGTTCATCGTCACTATTATCATCATCGCTGGCGCATTCCTGTAGGTTGATGATGAGTTCTTGATCACGGATTATTCCATGAAAAATCATGTTTATTTTATAAATGAAATTATTTTTTTAATATAATAGTAATGGTTAAGACCATTACTATTATATGTATTAAAAAAATAATTTCAAAAATATAATATTAAAAAAGTAATTTTAATATTATAACTGATGTCTGAATACTAAATTAATACAATTTACTTATTTTGTAGAGTAACCATGTGGTTTATATAGGTAATATATTGGTTTTACTTGTTTGATAAATAATTATTAAGAATGTTATCGATTTACGTTTATCGATTGCCCCATCTTTATTTTATTCTCAGTTCAGTATGACCTTGTACTTGCATAAGCATCATATTTTTATAAAATGGTTACTAAGTATTTTAAAACAGATGAGTTTTGGTGTAAATATTCATATTTTTATATTCATAATTCAGTTGAGGTATAGGTGGCGTGTAAAGAATGAAAATATAGGCGATACAATCAATTATGGTAGGGCCACGCTGTTAACAGTTTTCTGTCTACAGCCGCGGGCCGGTCCGTCCGAGGTAGTACCACACTCTCGCAGAAGATCGACGTCTGAGTAGTGGCAATGTGCTATTGCGCTTCGTTCGGTGAGCGAGAGAGCCGGAAACCCAACTGGGTGGGTTTGGAGATTTTATTGGTAGGCAGCGGCCTAAGCTATACCCTTGCTATTGCAAAGGTCCGTGGGCGACAGTGACACTTACCATCAGGTGTGCTGCTTGCTCGTTTGCCACCAGAAGTATTAAAAAAAATACAAAATAAAATTGTAAACGACGCGTACAAAATGACGCGTAATCAAAATTACTTCATCGGTTTTGTAGCTATCTGTCACAGAGATCAAGCTATATTTTAAGGACTATAATTATTTATAAAACCCGATTACGAAGCGAAAAATGATGTCACAAGCGGGATTCGAACCCGCGCCTATTGGAATTCCGGCCCAATCGTGCTACCACTACACCACCGTGACTTATTTTAGGACATGCAAGTTTCGCTTTGTATCATATTTACGTCTTAAGGTGACGGTATGCTATCTACCCGACAATGTTTACACATTGTTATAGGCTTAATACTTCAAACTTTACAGTAAGAATTGTATTAAACGATGACACAACCTTGTTATTTAAATAACTGAAATTTAGCATTTAATATGCTTAATTATTTATAACCGGGTTTTATAAAGAAAATAGTTGATTAAAAAAATATTCGGGGATGTCCGGATATTTATACTGGATCTAGCACGATTACGACCGTAAAAATTAATGTATCAAAATATTTATTTTTTTAAAAAGCTTCATAATCGCATGTTTCCTTTCGAAAATGGCTTGGTAATTCTTAGTCGTTTAATTGCAACTAATAAAAAACTAATCTGTTTAGTCATTAGTGTATGTATACCTTATGAAAATTGGGTTCGTTTACATTTTTTTGTTCGTCAATTCGGACAGGCAAAGGAAACAAACCTCATACAGCCTATTGTAAATGAACAGCTATGTTTAGCACTACGTCGAGAATGATACGAATTTCAAAAGTATTTTTTTTTTCCTTTATTTTTATTTATGACATTGACTAACGCACTACTATGCATCGTAAAAACAAACAAAAAACAAGAAAAAAAAATGTAGTAACGTTATTCTACATACGTTTATTTCATATTATCATCATCATGTATTCGCATTCAAAACCACGAGGGCGTTGCAGGTAAAGCTATATACTTATAAAGATATTTTTACAGTAGAAACTTCATTGTATGTTCAATGTATGTGAGTATAAGATGTTACTTTAAATATAAGTAGATAGCTCTTAAAATTTATATGTGTATTATACATTTACTATGCGATAATAAATTAATAATAACTATTATTATGTCATCCATGTGGTTATTGGTTAAGAGAACAGTTTACCACCCCCCTTTCGACGTCATGAGTGATCCTAAAAGACGACTAAGGAACACTAGTAGATAATAGTGAGCAAGAAAAGAAAAACGCAAAAATAAACATTGATTAAACCCGCTTGATCAATTTAGTATAGAAGGTCAATTTTATTCCCCATTGTTAAGTAGGTGAGACTAGAAATGCGGCGTCTGAGTGCTGATAATAATGAAAATAAATCAATAATTATTAATTTATTATTGTAATAATCATCTAATTATTTTATTTAAATACAGTAATAGATATAAATTTCAAATAGCTTATACATCTTTCAAAACTTAATAACATAGTTTTAATGTATTTTACTTGGAAATTTTCGTATTCAATTTATTTGTATACTCCATATAAAAACTTACATACATATATACGTACATATCATCACGCCATATCCCTTGCAGGGTAGGCAGAGAGAACAGAGTGCCAGAGAACTCTATCCTTGCATACTCTATGTATAATCACATATTAATTGTGTTATAATTATATGAATTAGTAGAGCTGTTTGCTTATTAAACATACATACATATCATCACGCCATATCCCTTGCAGGGTAGGCAGAGAGAACAGAGTGCCAGAACTCTATCTCAGCATACCTCACTTGCTTCCTCAACATTCATAATTTTCTTCATACACGCTCGCCGGTTTCGGAGACTCTTGACTCCACCTTCCTTCAGTGACCAATCTGGTCTAGGTAGGTTAGTCGTGGTCTCCCCCCGGTACCTACATCCTTTAAAAACCTAATCTATAATTTATATATTATCTACTAATTAATATAATTCACCTGCTAATAGTTAAAATGACACACTTATATATCTCTATATTTAACATTGATACATTGTATATAATTTTACGTCCAAAATTTCAGTGTCGTAATATCAACGGTGATACGTTCATAAATTGTATGAAATTACCCATATTTTTACACTACAAAGGGTTCATATATTTTCCCGTAGAGACAGCGCCTTACTATGTCTACCATCAAGCGAATGATAAATCAGTAGGTAGAAAATTTCATCTAAGATAATTTCATATAAATAAAAAAGCAACTTCATATGCAGAGTATTATGGAATTGTAGTATAAGTTATTATGTGATTCAATAACAATTGTTACGTGTCTGGGCAAAAAATATTTCCCTTTATTGTATTTTTAAATTATTCTAAACTATTAGATTAAGTAGAATTTATTTCTTGCAAAACTATCATCTTGTTATACCATGTAGTAGGTAAAGACTATTGGAATATTCTAGATGATTTGACTAATAATAATCTGTTACAATAATTTATTTGATTAGATTTAATACTAATAAGTAATTACTATGTATTAAAAATATTATTTTATGTTTACCTGGATGTTATATCTTAATATAAATGGACAAAAGTAGATTGAAAGTCTTCCGAAAGAATTTGTCCGTGTAGGTATCTATCTATATTAAGAAATAACATTCAGGTAACCATAAAATAATATTTTTAAATACATAGTAATTACTTATTAGTATTAAATGTAATGAAATAAATTATTCTAACAGATTATTACTATGAATAGTAATTCAAATCATCTAGAATATTCTAATAGTCTTTGGCAAAATAGTTCGACTTCAATATACTTGTTATACAAGTAATTCTAATACAGTTCAATCCATAATTCGTTAAGTACCTTTAAAATCTATTTAAATTTTAATCATTTAATACGTCTTACAGACAGTTTAGAAATTTGTTAAGGTAAAGTTAATGAATTTTTAAATATTTTTTTAAGTGCTGGTGAAAGTTCATAAAAAGTGTATAATTATTTTTACTTTTAATTTCACTCTAGTATTTTATCTTCGAAGAGAAATTCTCTTGAGATTCTTTAAAGACAGAAGTTAACTTCACATAATAGCTTAAAACAAAAATTTTTACAATAATATTATGAGATCAATAGCATGAATGTTATGAAGATGGATATTAATATTGTATTATGTAATAATTTTAAAAAGTAATTATTAAAATTAAATTATTTTATAATACAGCTAAAGTTGAGTGAGTGTGAAATCAACAAACTGCTACACAGAGGTCTAAGTTCAATTCTTGTGGCGTAAATCTATGATTTATCGATGAGATGATATTTTTTTATTGCATATGATGGCAAGTGAGCAAGCAGAATTCTTGATGGTATGTGTTACTGCCGCCCATGGACCTTTGCAATACCAAGGATATAGCTAGACCGCTGCCTACCAATACAAACCCTTAACCCACCCAGTTTAGCTTTCGGCTCTCTCGCTCACCGAGCGAAGCGCAATAGCACATTGCCATTAATCAGACGTCGATCTTCTGCGATAGTGTGGTACTACCCCGGACGGATCGGCCCGCGGCTGTAGACAGAGAACTGTCAATGGCGTGGTGCTACTACTACCAAGTATATATGTATCATATAAGTTAAATGAAAAGTATAAAGGCCACATTTCTTAATTCGCTTTTACCTCTCACACTAACAGGTCTTGACTTTTCTGTGTACTTAACAACTTTAAGTATAGTTAAGTATAGTTAAGAATATATTTTCACAGGAACTAACGTTAAAAGAAATAACAATTTTCTAAGGTATTTTTTATAAAAGAAAGCTATTTTTATTTCTCAAGTAAATTATCGCTACTATGTAAATGTTTTTGATTTGCAACCATTTAATTCAAACGGATAAACTAAATGAAAGTTTCATCTGGTCATTTGTCATTGGGTGTGCGGCAGCGCGCACCAGTTCCAACCGTCCGAGTTCCGGGTACAAGCTGCTTTTATTAATATTTCCAGCGAATCCGCGCTTTATTAGCAAACAGCCGTCATGTGGCTGATAAATTATTAATGTGGTCGCACCACAGCTTGTATTTCGTTATTCATTTTTTTAAAACAATAATTACGTGCAAACGTACGTATGCTTTTAGGAAATTAATGTTCTTATCTATTTGTGTATTCACTCGTATATTATGGGTGTAATTTTTAAGTAAATATACAGTAGGAATAACTTATTTATATTCTAAATTAACGTATGTTCCTGTTTATATACCGGAAAGTAATAAATCAGGGTTTGCAACACATTGGATTTTTATTCTATCTCTACAGATAAAATAACACATATCTATATTTTGTCAGTATAACTTTTCATCATATAAAGTAAGTAGTTCGTCATATAAAATCATATTCTATCGAGTAAGAACTTAATTATTTTATGGAATTACTTGTGTATCTGAGTGAAAATGACTCACACTTTATGATTCAAACGTTACTTGTCAACTACCGAAATGGTAACCCACTAGCCAGGCTCCCAAAGTTAAGGAATCGGTATCACTCACCCACTAAATACACGGACAGGGCAGATACCGTGGGCTATGGGTCGTCATAACACTCTGCCATCGCTCTGGAGAGTTGGTCCCGTTAGCGCTACCTGACCAATCTGACCATAGCTGCCTCGAAAAGAGTATATATTTTTATTTCGTATATTACAGGTACCGTGTACCATGAAAATCTAATAATTTTCATGAGTTTTGGTATCTATATTTAAATCTATCTATATTTAAAGATCAATATATATCTATATTTAAATATCAATATAAATTGTTAAATTATTCGTTCTATATTTTGTGTTTACTTGATTCAAGATTCTTCTTGTGTTATGAATCTGCATCTTAATAACTAATTTTAAATTATAGATTGAATAAAATTTGTACATTAAAGATATTAGAATCATTGACAAATACATTCCGATGATTTTTAGATTTTTTATTTGTTCATATCTCTATAACTTTGTTAGCATCATGTAAAAGCTACAACATCTATTTTTTTGAATATTGGCAAGGCTAGTTTATGCTCTGCAGGAACTATAGGAGTATTTTAATAATTAAATTTTGAAACCACAAAAATGCATGCTGGATAGTCTCCTATAACCCATATCGAAGCATATTGAATCGCATATCTGTGTGCGTGATTGAATCTACATTAATTATATACTAATGTATTTAGAATGCATTGAATAAAATATAAAATATTAATATTAATAAAAGAAGAAGCGACAAACTGCATAGGATTGTTGTTAAATTTTACGACGGGCTGCCCGCCTAACTTTAAAACTCTTTGAGAATATAATAGTCGAACATTCAATATCAGGTGTAAATAGCCTAGGTAAGTGTAAAGTAATGTTTAGAGCTAATAGTGTATGTAGCTACTACCACTGGGTTTTAGGTAGTACCTATCAGCCAATCAGCCTATAGACAATAACTGCCGGCCGTACGTCTCCCTATGGGACTGCCGTGATTGCTATGCTTGGTAGGCAGATTAGTGCTCACAGCTGGTATAAGTTTCTGAGACAAGTGCTGTTTTTTTTATAATTATAAACAAACGTACTCCTAGATAAAATAGGTGGTATCATATCTGCAAGAAAAAAAGAAAACTTTTGTAGAACAATAAAAAAAAGTAAAAGAAGAGAAGAACTATTCTCTTGTGATGAAACAATAAAAATATAATGTTGTATATTCTTTCATTTTCTGTGGAAATTATGGGAGACGGCCGAGGGACGTGAATGTAGTTAAGATCTCTGCTATTGAAGAAAAACTGCAAACAAAATTTTAAATTAATCTTTTTGGCAACGGTGCGAGAGTTAGATCATTCTCGAACATTAAAATGCAATATTTTGTGCTACAGTAAGTTTTGTTAATACTGTAAACGGTGCGTGTATAATATTTAATAGCTGATTTGAAGTCATAAATAAAGCCTCTTTCCTTTGCATGATTTATATAGTTTTAGCGCTTCTAGATTTCATAGCGGGGATCCTATTAATCTTGCTTTGTTGTCTGAGCATTGTTCGTCTATCATAGTGATCTTCGTATTTCTCACGTTACATAATTAATACATTAATATTATAACTAAAGTACAATAAATCACAATTCTAATGAAAAAAAAATTATTGAAGTATTTTAAATTCTTTCTTCGTGTGAGATTCACGGGTTAAATATTTGAGATCATAGAAAAGTATTTATTATTTCATGTATATATGTACCTATTATTAGCTGTGTGGTAGCGGCTACGAATACTACCAACCCTTACTTAGGTCGTGGATGTCGTGAAATACGACTAAGAGCTTTATAACGACCTGAACCAACTCCATCTGATGCCATTTGGTTAACAATTACATTCCCAAGGAGGGTGGATGTCTGGCAGGCGGCCGGTATTAAAACTATTGCCAATAACTTTTACAATATGTACTATGGAAGAAGAGTACACATTGTATCGAGCCCCCAAGCAATTGTGATAAGAGTAGGAGAATGATGATGATGATGATGTATTATTTTATGTACAGTACATATGTCTTTATATTTTAATATACTCTCGAATTAATTGGATCATATATTCATTCAAACTAATAATGTAAGAGTGGGCTAGTAATAATTAAGTAGATACTTATCTTTGATTTAATGTAAATATTGTCTATTCACGATTGTTTTGAATTTTTATTACTAGGAGATATTGATGCCCAGTCAGAGCAACTATAATTAGAACAAAGATATAATAGGTATATAAAACGTGTACGGTACGGTGGATCCGGTTTTGAGTTGGTTTTAGTAATCATAGCTGATATACGCCATCGAGGTGGCGATGGCGGTTTAAACCTTTTTGTGGTGTGCTATTGAGGTGGTCGCGCCCCGCCAAATCGGTCCGGGGTGACGGAGGAGGAGGCGCGCAACCCAATAGATCCACCATGCAAACACCTCTCTTCGCCGTGCGAGCGGGCCACTGGTTCCCGATCTTTGTCTTCGTTGGTTCGATATCATTCTTTTTGAAAATCCTTTCAAAACGTGAATTGTGAGTAAAGAACGAAAAATATATTTCTCTGTAACAAATTACGATGCTTACTTATTAACAAAATTACTTCATAGGGCTTTTTGTATTTAGAATTAAGACCGGAAATTAATTTTCAGGACAAAAAGAGGCAGATAGGCAATTCTGACTTCATTAATTTTTTTTTTTACCCAAAACTCAATGCCGCAAGAATGAACTTTTCCCATTTCTCATTTTCGTAATTACGCTTAAATCTCCCAATTGAAGTAAGCTAAATGGGTAGCAACCGTTTAGATTAAAATGATTAGAATTTATGTCATAACAAATTATAATAATAGCTGCTTCCTAAAGTTGGTAACTTGTTTTCACTTACTTTTAGCTGAAAAGTGGAATACTAAGTCAAAACGGCATGTAAATAATTTTGATGGATATGGTGGTAAAACGTCTCTCATAAAGACGAGAAAATGAATGGAAAATTCATTACTACAGATAACTGCCACAGTAAGTTCAGTGTTAAAGCAGTTGAAACGACTTTTTAATAAACGGGTACAAGTCTTGCTTGTGGTAGTATTTTTTTCGTTTCATAAATGAGTTTTATACATTTTTATATAGAGGTATAATAAAAAACTACGTTTAAAAAAACTGACTTCAAAAACTGAAAAGTACAAAATAACTTAAAATACTATCATTTTTATGTGTTATCTATTGATAGGTTTGAAATCGGTGCCAGGCCCTAAACAAAATTATAAACAGCTTACTTACTGTAATAAAATTCCTACACTAAAGATTGCGACACCGGCAGCGACTTCAAACCTATCAATAGATAGCACATACAAATGATAGTATTTTAAGTTATTTTGTATTTTTCATTTTTTGAAATCGGATTTTTTAAACGTAATATTTTTATTTTTTACTTTTTAGTGTTACAGAAATACATAGGTTGTTCTATTAGTAGAGGGGGTTGAGATACTCGTTCATTTGCCGCACACATACTTAATGCTAATTTTAGACTTATATGGTTTTCTCATGGGTGCCATTGTCAGAACTGGACTAAATTGAAATGGGACCACTTGGAAAGCACAAGCTTTCAAATAAAAAACAATCATTAAAATCGCTTCGCCCAGTCAAAAGTTATGAGGTAACAAACATAAAAAAAATACTTACGAATTGAGAACCTCCTCTTTTTTTGAAGTCGGTTAAAAACATGTATACCATTTAATAGAAGCCCAACGTAATAAACTTTAGTAAATATTAACGATTTTTTTAAAGAAAACACCCGGTACTGCTCTGCATCTGCACTGCCTCTTGCCAGCTCTCCTGCGTGGAAATCCAACCCACGACACTGGCACGGTAGGTTAACTACTACATTTACTGTACACTCGATATTAAAATACTGTTAGAAAGTTTCTTTTTTTTTTCTTTCATCAAATAACGTTTTTTCGTTTTTTTCTTTCATCAAAGAACATGTATTGTATCATTTTGTTGGGCAGCGATACTTATTCTTTTATAAAAATTCAGGCAGTATTTTGATTACAAATGAACAATTACAGGATAAACCGCTGTAATTTTCGAAAGCATTAAATTCCCAGGAACTTGTATCTTTACCTTATATGACTCAACCGTGAATTATCTCAACCGTATCTAAAATATTTACTCCGTTTGAGTGATTTTAAGTCTGAGAAGGCCACAAGTAGTACCCCACCTTATAATGAAATGTGTTTAGTTTCTTGATACCTTTTTATTGTCCACTATAAGCTAGTTATCTTTGATCTTGTTGAGATGCACCAAAACTCTAAACAATGAAAATCTTATGTGTAAGAATTACTTTAAAAAATATGCAATTTATTTTACTGTAATATTCTAGCTGTAAACATATCTTTGTTTGAGTAATATGGAAACAAAAATATCAGATGAAAGTATAGTTTAAATTATTTAAATTAATAACAATATAATAATTCATCATTCTCCTACTCTTATCTCAATTACTTGGGATCGATACAATATGTACTCTTATTTCATAGTAAATATTGTAAAAGTTATTGGCAATAGTTTTATGACCGGCCGCCTGCCAGGCGTCAACCCTCCTTGGGAATGTAATTGTTGACCAAATGGCATCAGATGTAGTTGGCCCAGGTCGTTATAAGGCTCGTAGTCTTTTACGACATCCACGAGCAAAGGTCGAGTCAGGTGACACAGGACCGTTGCAAATGGCATTCTCGTGGGGAGGCTTATGTCCAACAGTGGTTCTTTACGGGCTGATGGATGAATGGATTTATTTCAATAGTCTCTTAGAAATATTACTGACGTTTTGTCTCGTCAAACAACACAATAACAAAACAATATATATTAAACGTTACATGCAGAATAAAAATGACAATGGAAATAGTTCTAATATCCGAAATATTAATGTTTCAACGGGAAAGTTAAATATTAGGCGTAAGATCTCAAATAAAACAAGCGTCACGTTCGTGCGAGTGATATCACGTCCATGGCTCATCAGCGGCTGTGCGTGACGACTTTGGTGGAAACAGATTTCACAACACGACCACTAACAACAGGCCTCTAATGGATAAACATTTTTCTTCAAAAGAAAAGTATTAAAGTGAGGCCTGTAGGCTCTTGCTATAGTGGCAGTGTTAATAAATACGCAAAAGAGCGGGCTGGTGGCGTAAAGCAGCCGACTTTTCTTTCTCGTAACTTTATTACGCCATTAGAGATCGCGTGACGTAGAACAGTACTCTCTCGTTTTGGTATAATTTGTTTTGATTGTTTTATCAAACGCATTATCCTTTTTCATGCTTTATCAGACTTTCATTCTATTTAGTTTACAGCCCATATACGTGCTTCTATTTGATACAAACGACCAGGGGTGTTGGCCTATTGAAATGGAAAATTGATAAAAGAAAGAAAGAAAGAAAAGATTTATTGTAACGAGCTATTTAACAAAAGTAGGTATCAATAACAATTACGAGTAAATAAATGCTCGTCACAAAACGACTCCAGCTCAGTATATTGCAGCTAGAAGACTGCACTGATCTTCCGTGGAGTCGTAATGATGACGTCACGAAAAACAAGCAAATTTTTTTCAATATTTCCTTCTCTTGTCTTGCATTGTTTGCGGAAGTTAGTCCTCTTATACGATAACTGCGAAAGCATATGGAATTCGGAGGCGGATCTCCGCCTATAACTCTATAGGCATTTTCACTCATTGAGGAGTTCGATAAAAGCGAAAACTTGCACCTAATACCGCTAAATCGATTGATGATGAGGAATAGGGTAAATCACCACCTTTTTATCACCTCCAACTATTTGGGCAGAGTGTGACTAGTTTAAGGTCAAATAGTTAACAAAAAATTCGTTATTAATGTTATACTTTCACGTGGACTAGTGGTATGATTTCTTTCCTATTGTAAAAAAAAGAGTCTGAGTCCAGTAGTGGGACATATATGAGCTGAGATGGTTTGCTCAGCTGTTTCATTATCAGCATAGATGTCGTAGTGATCGCTACTAATAGCAACCCCATGTTACATGTAAATTAAATTTCAAAAAAAAGCCCCATTTGGGATAATTCTAAATACGATCCCCATATTATTGTTCCAAGTTTGAATCTAACTTGTATTTGATAATTGTATTGTATGTATATGAAGTCCCATAAGGTGCAAGAATTTATTTTAGTACATGTTTTTTTCTTTATTGTCTATGAAGGCAAATGAGTAAGCAGGACACCTAATCGTAAGTGCTGTACACGCGTTCCTTACTCAATACCAGGGGTACAGCCAGACCATGTGAAGGCAATGTTCTTCTTAAACCTCGTTTGAAGAGGGACATGTCATAGCGCTTAGGAAAAACAGCAGCAAGTAGTTCATTCCAGATCTTGTATGTAGGTGGGAGTAATACACAAGAGAAGAACAAGAGAAAAAAAATAACACAAAGCCACTGCCGACAGAAGTGAAAACTTAAACTTATGAAAAAAAAACAAATGCAAAAAAAATAAAAGCGTGCCCCAGGGAGTATGTATAGGTGTGACCATACCATAGCCAGCCGTCAAAAAATATTTTGGAATGATTAGGGAATAATTTCGCACGAATTGCTTTATTTATCAGTATAAAAGTACTATCATTTATGAAGTGAAATACAATATTCGTAGGGTCTACTTTCCCTACGTCTAACGAATTTCCTCTCCCATGGTCTACTCTCCCTCCGTCTTACGAATTTTCGATCAGGTCACGTGTCCTGACGCGAGTTTAACATTTTTTACCCATCCCAAAGAAGTGCATAACGCTGCTTTCACTTCAAAACGAGCAAAGTGAAAACCAAATACATACGAACTCTATCTCTACAGAGATATTCTTAAAAACATTTCTGTAGATCGACTTCATATGCATTTTTTCTCACTAACAATCGCTTTAATTTATAAATGATTTGTTATATTTTGAAAAATAGGACAGTGAAGTTCATAACATTATATATTCTAACTTTTAAGTTAAGTGATTTAAAAATACAAGCACATCTTGAACCAAGATAAGAAATAGAAATAGTTTAATATTTCCAGTTTATTTCTTGCTAGGACTCTAAAAATAAAATTCCAAGATAACTGATACCTTTAACTCCGTTTGAGTGATTTTAAATCTGAGAAGGCCACAAGTAGTACCCCAACTTATAATGAAATGTGTTTAGTTTCTTGATACCTTTTTATTGTCCACGATAAGCTAGTTATCTTTGATCTTGTTGAGATGCACCAAAACTCTAAACAATGAAAATCTTATGTGTAAGAATTACTTTAAAAATTATGCAATTTATTTTACTGTAATATTCTAGCTAAGTACCACAGCTTCCCACTTTATTGATGTATTTCATCATTCTCCTGCTATTATCCCAATTACTTAGGGTCGACGCAATATGTAGTCCTCTGCCTACATATCACACAAATTATTGGCAATAGTTTTACGACCGGCGAGCTGCTTGACGTCAACCCTCCTTGGGAATGTAATTGTCGACCAAACGGCATCAGGTGGTGTTGGTCCAGGTCGATATAAAGCTCTTAGTCGTCTTTTACGACATCCACAAGCAAAGTGAGTATTGGTAGTATTCGTAGCTGCTACCACACAGCACTATTTATTGATGTATTTATTATTTCTATTCAAAAATTTGTTATCGATTACGTTATAAACGCGACTAAATTAAGTTATAAGAGCATAAACATTTTAAGTATAGAAATTCTTTAGTTTATTTTTAACAAACAATAATAATTCTTACCCTTCTTATCATTACAATAAACTTTCATCTAAAATATACATTACTTCAGAAGATTCAGTCGTAGCTATAAAAATACAATTTTCAACGGGGCGGAATTTTGGGCAGCCGTTTACTGACGATACAACCTTGAACAAAATATCAACCCTTACAAATAGTTCAGACGACAATAGGCGAAATGAAAAAGCAATAACGCAAAGCCCATGTATTTTTAAATGTCCTAAGCAACAACAAAAAGCCTCAAGAGGGAATCATAAATCTGAGAGAAAACGCCCATCCTAAATAAGGAAATTCTAGTGTAATGCATCACCTCTGTTGGTAATAAAACTAGTATAATATTTTACTATGTTCCTTTATTTCAATTCTCTTTAGAAACTTTGAGTGTTATAACTATTTAATAGTGAAAATGAATGTCTTCCAGTTACTGTCTTGTGTACGATCGATCAACATTAATAGTACTTTCTATGCACTAATGTAGATTGAATAAAAATATTATGACTATTTTTGATAAACTATTTTTATCTTTTTAACAGTTCGATCCAGTGGTGTAAACATGTAATTATGAAGCATCAGATTTAATTCCTGGATAGGTAAATATCTGAATTAGTGTACGGTAGGCCGTGATAAGCTTTTGTCCAATGCCTAAAAGATTCGTAACAAAAAGTGAGCGAGTTTAAATGTCCGTCTACACTTTCAGCTACAAAGGTCGAATATTTGTGATATTTTTATTATGAAATAATCTGTAGTTAAGAGGAATCTTCATATGCGAATTAGTTTTAATAGATGAAACTGAAGGTGTAAATGAGTTGCTGATCTGAGGGGTAAATGCGATGCTGAAGGGGTTAATAAGTTGCTGAGTGGTAAATGCGTGTAGAAACGGACTAGGTATAGAATGTGTTACATTTGTGTCCCATGGGCATCGCAAGAGATGGCTGACAAATGTCGCCTTAGGACCTTACTCCAACAACACTTTGCTGTAGATTCATGATTGTAAATGTTGGTTGTGTACTATTTACACGATATTGTATGATTCTATATTTACGATTATATAAATGATTTTTTTTTTTTTTTTTTTTTTTTTTTTGGTGGACTATGGATTAGTCTCGCCCCGCCAAATCGGTCCGGGGTGACGGAAAAGGCGGCGCGTGACCCCATAGACCCACCGTAAAACTCCTCTCTCTTCGCCGTGCGAGCGGGTCACCGGAACCCGATTTTTAACTTCGGTGGCCCGCCCGGCGGTTCACCCTCGCGGGCTCCTCTCGTCGACGCCCCGACAGATTTCGCCGTCGGGGCGTCGCCCTCACGCGGTGGCCTCACGTCGGGTGACCGGACAATTCCCCGGTCCGATCACCCGAAGCCTCAGTTAGGGCGGCATCAGGCGCAGGTATTCGCGCCTGCGCCGCCCCGGCCGCTGGCGGCGGCCCGGGGCGCGGGAATCCTCCCTTGCCCGTTCCGCCGCTTCCTTCTGCGAGATGACAGCCTCGCAGAAGGCGGCGACCGCGTCCCAGTTCCTGATGCTGTCGACCATCGCTCTCGCGACGGCCGGCAGCGTCAGGTCGGCACCGATGACAGCGACGAGGTCACGGCGCTGCCGCTCCCATCCCGGACACACCTCCAGCGTGTGTTGCGCCGTGTCCTCGTCACTCCTGCAGTGGTGGCAGGCCGGAGTCCACTCCCTATACACGACCCTGTGCAGGTACAACCCGAAACACCCGTGCCCCGTCAATACCTGCACCAGCCGAAAGGTGAGGACTCCGTGCCGCCGCTCCATCCACTCTATCAATACGGGCCGGAGGGCCTCAACGGTCTCCACACCGTGCCTAGGCCTCTCCAGCCGCGTAGCCCAACGGGCGATGACGTCTCGGCGGGCATCCACGCGCCAGGTGGCTATCTCGCTCAACGATGGGGAGCCACCTTCCTCGCGCGCTGTGATAACCCGCCGGTAGAGGTCGGAGAGCATCTCCGCCTCTAGGTCCCACGGGGGTGTCCCGGCCAACAGGCACGCCGCCTCTGTCGACACCGTGCGGTACCCGCGAATGGCTCTGACCGCCATGGCTCTCTGTGGCCTCCACAGAACCGCCCTGAGCTGGGCGTTCAGAGCCCTCGCCCACACGGGTGCGCCGTACATGGCCATCGAGCGGATGACCCCCGCATACAGCCGTCGGGCCTCAAAACTGGGTCCGCCCACATTCGGCATGAGTCGAGAAAGGGCGGACGCCGCGCCGACAAGCCGGGGATTATATAAATGATGAGTTTTTTGTAATTTAAATAAGAAATTATAATAGCTTGTGGGAATTGTTTAAATATTTGGCAAGTATTTAAATATTGTGTACTTTTTGCATAAATTGATAAACATTTATCGGTAGTTTTATCGCGATTGAAGATTGATATAGTTATATTGATATATGCGTTAATATTACAAATAAAAAATAACCGCAAAAATAAAATCAAAACCATGCAGTCGCGGTGAATCAAATATGACTTATTGAGGATTACTCAAAAACTGCTGGTGAGATTATGATTAAATTTAAATGGGACTTTGTTGTTCTTTTTTTGTTTTTTTTTTAAAAGATTTCGTTGTTTTTTTTCGAAACTGGTACTAGCTTCAATCAACATTGGCTCACCTAAAAGTATAGACATAAAAATACATACGAATTGAGATTTTTTTTTCATCTTATTACTCGGTTAAAATACAGTGTATACTAGCCTATTCTTTTCCGGTATCATCACAGTTCATATATGTCCCACTGTTGGGCTCGGACCTTCTCCACAATAGGTGGGTAATTAATCTACTATACCGTGCTGGTTAGACGTGTTGATATAGGGTTTTGTTTCGAGGTTTCCTTCTCTTGCATAAATATTATATGCATTTTATATCCCTTAGTCATCTCTTACGATCACCTACGAGTGAGATAGGCGGTGGTGAATTGTATTCTTACTCCGTAAATACACGGATGATTCTTTTCCGTGATAGTTGTAAAAGTTGGCTAAGGAATCACAAGAAAAATAACCGGCACTGATGGAAAACTTGTAACACAACTTTTAATACTAACCCATCTACGTGGTGATTATAATATTATCCTCTTAGTGGAGAGACCTATGTCCAAAAGTGGACGTCGATATCAAAATCAAAAAAAAATAAAAATCAAATCATTTATTATGCATAAGCCCTAAAAGGGCACTTACATATTGTCAATATTACATATTTTTTTAAATTAATCTACCACCGGATCGGAAAGCCGCCACAAACTGAGAAGATCCGCCAAGAAACTCAGCGGGCTCGTCATTTTTTTTTTAAATTACATGTTTTCTATAATTATTGGATACATGTTTAGTCCCTATTAGCTCCAGTGAGATGCACTTCGAGTAAAGATTTATTTTTTAAAAGTTAAATACAACATTAACAAAAAAAAAAAAAAAAAAAAAAGAACAGAAATGGTTGGACCAGATTCCACAAGCGGCACTCGATCACGAGTTAACTACTAATGATATGCTGATTATAATAATGATTGGCATAATATTTGAAATAGATAGCACTATTGGACCATACTAATGTTTTATGTTTTAAAACGTTTTACGGATTTCAACACAATAAAATTTATATAAACTAATGTAAATATTTATTTGGGATATCTATACTTATAGATTTATTTGTCGTTTGGTGCTAGTATAGGAATACTTTTCGACAACCTCTATCTTACACTTTAGTGTCTTAGAAGACGACTATGGGATGTAACATCTATGCAAGAGAAAACTGACTGCACAGATGGCGTAGTGGTTAAGATACCGACCTTCCGTGCTAGTGCCGTGGGTTCGATTCCCACGCAGGACAATACTTTGTGCGATCCACAAAGTATTGTTCTGAGTCTGGGTGTAATTTGTCTGCGTTAATTGCAGGTTTGTAAAGTCCCCCGCGATACAAGGAGTATTTTCCTTAGTGCAGGGAGGTGTCTTTAAAAAAAAAAAAAAAAACAAACTCAAATCCCTATACCTTCCTGTTTGACCAATGTGTTTTAGTAGGTTAACTTCCTTCCATTTGTAGCCAAAACCAGTAGTGGCAAGTGTATGAGCTGAAATAATCTTGGTGATGATACCTATTAAATGTCAGCATAATAATGAGTCTATTTTAATTGATCCATTGGTCAGTAGAAATGTCTTGAATAAAATATATTTTTGATAAAAACTTCTCTAATACTGTTTTACATACATACATACACACACACACACGTATCATCACGCCATATCCCTTGCAGGGTAGGCAGAGAGAACAGAGTGCCAGAGAACTCTATCTCTGCATACTTCACTCGCTTCCTCAATATTCATAATTCTCTTCATACACGCTCGCCGGTTTCGTAGACTCTTGACTCCACCTTCCTTCAGTACATGACCGATCTGGTCTAGGTAGGTTAGTCTCGGTCTCCCTCGGTACCTACATCCTTCCACTTTCGCATTGTATATCTTCTTAACTAGACGTTCGTTCGGCATTCTTTCCACATGTCCGAACCATCGGAGCATTCCCTTTCGCATCTTTACACCAATACTCTCTTTCATACCTACTCGCTCTCTTACGTCGTCGTTACGAATGCGGTCGGTCAGCCTAACTCCACAGATTTTCCGCAGAGATCGCATTTCGACCGCGTTAATTGTACTGTTTTAGATTTTTGTTCTAAAAAGATAGTCATTACCTGTCCATGTGTAAACAAATGTTCGTATTTTACTAGATTTTTTACTAGATTTATTTTATTATAAGAAATACATGGTTACTTTTTCGTTTAAAGATTTTTTCAAAATCAGAACGATAAGTAAAATTATTAACCATAAACAGATAAAACCAAAGAGTATCGACTCGTAAATCTATTCGTCCATACACCTGTGCTTGCTACCGGTGTAACTTATTGATTTAAATGCATTTCTAATGTCCTACATGATTTATGGGGAGTTATAATATTTCCTACTGTTAATGTTCTTTGAATTATATTATTAACTAACTACCTTTTGCTTGTACCATAAATTATAATGTTTAAATTAGTTAGAATTCTTAAAAAATATAACAATAAATTTTTAATGTAGCAATTTATTTTTATTACTTTTTTAAAGTAGAAATTAATTTATTATTTTATATATACATATATATAGGTACAAGCGAACCCAGCAAACTTCGTTTCGCCTAACAATCAAAGTAAAAATCCCACAACTCGTTCGCAGTGCTACCTACCGAATCCAATTGCGCATCTAAACAATTCTCAAATTCACTTGAACACACACAAAAAATAACAACAAAATTCGTACAGCCGTTTAGAAGGAGTTCAGTGATATACACACGTACATAAGAAATATATAAAAAGTATTGAAATTATAAACTCTGAATAAGAATTTATCGTACTACAATTAGTATATTCGATTGCTTCTTGCAATCCTATTGTGGATCTATGGATAGAATAAAAAAATAAAAATTGCGATTAGAAAAATAAGGGTTGATCGTAGAGGCATAAAAATTTAGGGTTGTATGTATTTTTATATATACACTACCGTCCAAAAGTTTGGAAGCACACCTGTTTTCAAACAAAACAAATAAATGCCGACTAATATCGGTAAAAATTAGCAATAATCTTAAGTTTTACAACCTTTTACGACTGTCTACACAAACACAAAAGGATTATTATCCTACATTCATCAAGTTTTATGGAATTCCTTAATATTGACGAAACACGTGTTTTATGACTTAATCCGTCGGCTACTTTATCCTATGCAATGGTGTAGTTTTATTGATAATGTTTGCTGGTTTTAACTTTTTTAGACCTTATTCAGTCGCACTTGAGCATTGGCACGTGAAAGTTGTGATATTAACATTGTCTGTATTCGAAAGATATCGGCTACTACTTTGACCGTATTTTTTCTTCTGAAAATGGCAAAACGCAAGCAAATCACGCTTGAACAGCGAAGCGCTATTTGCACTCTACGCGAGGAAGGATACAGTGAACGTCAAATCGCAGAAAGGCTCGGAATTTCTTGTAAAGGTGTCCACTATACCCTTGCTAGAAAACAAGAAACGGGGAAAAATGAAGATAGAAAGAGATCTGGTAGGCCCAAATCCACAACAAATCAAGAGGACAACTTCATTAGAGTTCTTTCTAAACGGAATCGACGCTTAACTGCACCACAGATCACTGCAGCTCTGAATGATACGCGAGAAACACCCATTTCAACAACTACTGTTAAAAGACGCTTACTGTCTGCGGGATTAAGAGGATGTGTTGCTGCTAAAAAACCCAAACTAACAAATCGACATAAGAAAAATAGACTAGAATGGGCAAAAGCGCATAAAAACTGGACTATAGAACAATGGGAAAATGTCCTTTGGAGTGACGAATCAAAATTTCAGATTTTCGGATCCAATAGACGTGTCTTTGTACGCCGGTCAAAAGAAGAGAGGGCTTCAGAGGCATGTACAGTGCCTACCATCAAACATGGTGGTGGTAATGTCATGGTTTGGGGGTGTTTTGGCAACAGTAAACCCGGCAATCTTGTGAGGATAACCGGAAAATTAAACAAGGAAGGCTATTTAAAAATTCTCCAAGATTCTGCCATACCCAGTGGACTAAGTCTCATTGGTTCTGGATTCATTTTTCAACAGGATAGTGATCCTAAGCATTCGTCTAAATTGTGCCAGAACTTTTTAAACAAGAAAAAAGCTGAAAACATTTTAAACATCATGCAATGGCCATCTCAATCCCCTGATCTTTCTCCCATTGAACTTGTTTGGGATGAACTTGACAGGAGGGTGAAAAGTCGTTGTCCTACGAGCTCAGAACATTTGTGGCAGCTATTAGAGAACGAATGGAACAAATTAGATAAAGATTATTTTAAAAAATTGATTAATAGAATGCCCAGAATATGTGAGAAGATTATAAAGGAGAAAGGTGGACACTTTGATGAAGCTAAAATTTAATCTAATTTACCATTGTATATTATTTTTTTATTTTGTTTAAGTTAGTTTCTGTTTGTTCTTTATTTTTTTATCAATACATTTAAATTTAAATGACTTAGTTTGGTTTTATTCGATTTTACCTTGCTGCTTCCAAACTTTTGGACGGTAGTGTATGTTGTAACATAAAAAAATAAAAACAAAAAAAGTCTAAAAATTAAAAAAAAAATTTAGAGGTGGACCACCTTAACGTTTAGGAAATGAATAATAGATGTTGACTGATTCGCAGACTTAACCAATATGCACACGAAATTTCACGAAAATCGATAGAGCCGTTTCGGAGGAGTTTAACTACAAACACTATGACACGATGGTGTAGGTATTTAAAGGAATATAAATAAATAAACATGAAAATAAAATAATTTTGTTTCATTAAAAATATTAATTATAAATATAAAAGAAAGTTGTGTTAGTTAAAACACTTATTCGAGAACGGCTGCACCAATTTTTATGATTTTTATGTTTTTGAGTTTGTTATCGTCGGGAATAGGATATAGGATATTAAAATATGATATTAAAGAACAAAAAAAGAATCATAAAAAAACATCAGTTCTAAACGTTAATTTGTTGATGATGTAACAAAAACCAACTGACAGCTCACGTCATTACGGTCTAATTTACTACTTAGCCTGTGGGTCTAATGGTTTGTTTGGAAAATACCACGAAAAGTTGAAATTAAATTTGACAGGTCAGAGTTCGTTTTGTGCGAGTGTTACGAATTTTTACGAATATTGTTATTATAAAATATATTATGTCTATATTATCATCAACAATGCCGCGACCAATAAGATCAAATCTTTCCCGACAAAGCCGTAACGCAATTAGAATTCGAAACATCACGAATGTAACCACGGTAGAAGAACAGTTTATTGCACGGGAAGACCGCCACGTTATAATGGCCCAACGCCGTGCTTCTTAATCAAAAGAGCAAAGCGAGGCAGCCAGTGCCGTTGACAATAGGAAATCGTCGAGCAAATCTCAGAGATCAACAATTAGATAATTTTCAACGCGCATGAAGTAAAATGTCGTAAGTATAACACAAGGTACTTCTTTGTCTTGTTGGCAAGTTATTAAAATACTTGATATTTTTAATTTATATATTATTCATATTAATTATCATAATAAAAAAAATGAATTAATCGAAATCTGCTCATCTCATTCATTAACTGTTAGGCGGAACGAAGTGTGGCGGGTTCGCTAGTATATTATAAATATTTGATTCATTACAAATTACAAAATGTTGCGTTCCTATGAGGCCGTGTCCGAAAAGTGCTGGACCTCTCTAAAGCTTAGAGACCTTCAAGTACCGTACTAATATTGGTGTCTCTCGAAATATATAATTTTAAAGAATATTTGCATTGCACCAAACTTTTACGTGAGATCAACCTTTTCGAATAAAATCGGGTTGAGTTTACAAGCATGTGTCAAGATAAAATATAATTTAAATCGAAAGCACTAAGAGGTATTGATATCAACTTCGAAGCAAATCACTTCCAAAATACCTTTCTATGCCTTTTTAACACCGTGAGGGTATAAATTTCATTAAAATATGGAACATGTCCTCCATCAATGCTGTTAAATAATGTTTTTGGAATTTAGAAAATCTTTTCATATCGGATGCCTCCGTCATAAAAAGAACAACCTCTAAGTTTCAGGTCTTTACGATCAGCGGTTTAGTCCATGAGTTAACCTGCCATTCGGTCAATCATTCAGGACAAAACAGTTTATATGCATAGATAATTTTTCTGTAATTTCTTATATCAATGATTTTGTCTTAGTTGGCGATCATGAAACTTTCGGTTATTCGGTCAATCATTCAGGACAAAACATTTTATATGCATAGATAATTTTTCTGTAATTTCTTATATCAATGATTTTGTCTTAGTTGGCGATCATGTTTTCGGGAAGAGGTTAATTAGCGTTCATTAAGCCGTAAGTTTATCGCCATCTTGTCAACATTATTTGCCAACATAATTCTCCTCGATATCTTTCGTGCAGCGTCTTCGTGTTGTATTCTACAATCTTAGCGTTGTCATGTATAAAACTTTGTTTATTTATTCTGTAGTATTCTAGAAGTCGATCGTTTTGTATTAATACTGAATTGCATTGTGAATGGTTGAGATTTTTTTAAAAAATAATGATATTGATGGGTAGTAATTGCTTCATTTTATAAGTTTTATTCATCTATATCATTTATGTTTAAAATACTTGTATTATTATTAGAAAAGCAATCAATTTGCTCGGTTTTTGTAATGTGCGTCTTAAGCACTGAGGGTTAAAAAATATCATTTAGTTTTATGTAGGCCGTTTATCAACAAGAGCTAAGCTATTTATACAAACCTAACGATGCCATAAGGATAGAGTTCTCTGGCACTCTGTTTTCTCTGCCTACCCTGCAATGGATATGGCGTGATGATATGTATGTAGGTATGTAACGATGCCATATTACAATAAAAGGGAAAATTGCAAATATTAAAAAAATATCAAAAAGAGCTTTATATTGACCTAGGCCAATTCCATCTGATGCCTGATCAACAGATGATGTTTGATCAACAATTACATTCCCAAAGAGGTTTGACGTCAGGCAGGCGGCCGGTCATAAAACTATTGCCAATAACTTTCGCAATATGCAGAGGAGGACATATTGCGTCGACGTAATTGACATAAGAGCATGATGAAGATGGTGATATTTTTCTTTTTGCTAATGGTGACAAACGAGCAAGCAGCACACCTGATGGTAAGTGTTACTGCCGCCCATGGACCTTTGTAATACCAAGGGTACAGCCAGGCCGCTGCCTAACAATACAAACTCCAAAGCCACCCCGTTGGGCTTTCGGCTCTCTCGCTCACCGAAAGAAGCGCAATAGCATATAGCCATTACTCAGACGTTGATCTTCTGCGAGATTGTGGTACTACTCCGGACGGACCAGCCCGTGGCTGTAGACGGAGAGAACTGTCAACAGCGTGGTCCTACCACAATAAAATGATAATGATAGAGTTCATTGTTGAAGACCGCAACAATGTAGAAAAAATAATTGTAGTATAAATATATTTTATATAATAACAACTCATGATTTTTTTAAGAAGCTCCTAATAGTTACCGGACTATTAGTATAGGTAATATTATTGCAGTATCTCTCTAGAATAACATTAAACGAAGCCGAAATTAGTCGACTGTCTCTTTCTATCGATCGATGTGCAATATTTAGTCGCCTGGTATAACACATAGATATTTGATTTAAATATTTTTGAAATGGATCATAATTAATAAATCAACATGATAAATATATATTATTTCATAATTTATTTTGTTTTAGTGAAATACGTATTTGTCATCGTAGTATCTAAGATATTATGAGATAAATATGAAAATACGTATCTATACTTCTTCTACTTCACAGCGGGGCTACAAGTATATATCTACGAAAAGATTGGGGCTGTACGTCATTATCTTTCTTCCTGTGCTTAATTGCGTCGATGGCGACTCGACAGGAAGTCGAAAGATTGCTTTCAAATAGCGAACGCTTAGTCCTGTCTTGTTAGCAGAGGGGTTTGCTGAATAGACAAAATTGTATCACTTATTCCTTTTTTAAATTATTTTATAGCGATATTCCAAATATGAATTTTTGTGTGGACTGAGTTCTTTTTTATTATTTCAGTGTTTTTTAAAAAGGTGTAATAAATTAGAAACAAAATTGTCATCCAGAGTTTCTTTTAATAGCTTAAATTATGTAAGTGTCTATTTAGATATATTTCGTATAATTCGATGGAAGTCTAATAAATATTACTCGTGAACAGTCTTGTTTAGATAATAAACTGGCTGGCTAAATAGATAATATTGTATCACTTATTATTTTTTTTTATTATTAAATAAATCACTTTTTGCCAATGTATAGTTACAAATTTTTCATGTTTTTAATTTCTTCACGTTAGTCATTATTCGTCAGTAAGTTAAGTAGTCACCATCAACAGTGCTACGGCCACACTGTTAATGGTAAATTTTGGGAATTTTGATGGAAAACAAAAATGTTGTATAGCACTTTTATTTCATATTCATTACATCCCAGCAGTTCCGTCGCATCATATTACATAAAACGTCATCAAAATTATCTAATATAACACGTTAAAACACTAACATATGGAATACAATACAAGAGCACTACATGACGTTTTCAGATTCCCGCAAAAAGTCCATAAATAACTTTATAATACATTTTCTTTTTATTTTTTATGGTTTTAGTAAATGGCTATTAATTTAAACTT
The DNA here is from genome assembly GCA_905163515.2 of Lymantria monacha. Taxonomy (NCBI): domain Eukaryota; kingdom Metazoa; phylum Arthropoda; class Insecta; order Lepidoptera; family Erebidae; genus Lymantria; species Lymantria monacha. The sequence goes on from LR991083.1 coordinate 16,431,417, forward strand.
CTGTTGCTAGTGTTGAGTAAGTTGATTTTCCAAAATAAATTTCATTTTAAGGCTTAAAGGTATTAACTGTCACTAAGACAAGTCGTCACCTACCTAAAATAAAGCTATAACATCTTTCACCGGTTTTCTTTAGAAGTTTTGACAGTATATGTTTGTTAGAATATTAATTTATCAAAGGAATATATGGTCATTCTATAGTCTTATTTGGTGTATTATATGGCTTTATTCAAAGCTTGATAAAATATATTTTGCAGCTTTTATATAATTGGGCATATTAAATCATTACTTATTAGTCTTAAATTATTTAAATTCTATGAATGTGGGAGTCCAGATGGGTGACTCAGTGGTCTCTGCTCTGCTTTATACAGATGATGCAGTCCTGCTGGCACAGTCAGCGACTGACCTGCAGACCCTAGTCGACACAATGACAGAAGATTGTAAGAAAAGGGGTCTACGCGTGAATGTTGAGGAAGCGAGTGAAGTATGCAGAGATAGAGTTCTCTGGCACTCTGTCCTCTCTGCCTACCCTGCAAGGGATATGGCGTGATGATATGTATGTATGTATGTATTATTCTTAAACCTAAAATCTTTAAACAAGCTTTTATTGTATTTTCCAGGGTAGCGATGGGAGAAGAATACAATTGTCGTCAACCCTTACTTGCCCGTGGTCGTCGTCTAACGGTCCACTAGGAGAGTGGGCAGCAGCTCTCTCCTGGGAAACGTATAACATCACACTGCGATTGCCAACACGCCTGCCAAGCGTGGTGATTACAGCATTGACTCCAAATATTACTAAAACAAGTCAAAAAACGGCCTCCAGTCACGGCAACTCCTTATCCTACGAGCTCATTCTGATAGCAGGCCCGTTAGCAAGGGAGTAGGTGGTGCGAAGAATCTCCGTCAACCATAAAAAAATGACTTATGGCCCTGGCCACATCACTCGACGAACCGATAACCATTGGGGAAGAAAGATTCTCGAGTGGCGATTGTGTATCGGACGTCGCAGTGTTGGTCGCCCCCTCACCAGGTGGACCGATGACCTGGTGAAGGTTGCTGAGAGTTGTTGGATACGAGCGGCACAAGACAGTACTTTGTGGCGAAATATGAGGGAGCCGTCATATTTCGCTCTCCTCCTCATCATCCACTGCTGGACGTAGTCCAGATGATGAAAGGCTGAATGGATGATGAAAAGCTGATGGAAATGATGATATCTATATTGGTATATTTCTGTATCTTCGCCTTATCTAAAACCTTAAATTTTTAGTTACATCACATATTTTTTTTAAGATTCACGGAAACCTTCGTGCGCGAGTACAACTCGCACTTGGCCGATTTTATATTAAGCTGTTTCTCTATTCTTATTTTATAAAGGGATTATTAAAGGGAACCTCTTATTAGTATTTGTATTTTTTTAAATTATGTTATTAATTATTCTTTAATATCTAAATATATTTTCAAAAATCACTAAGAGAAAAATACATATATACTGTGTGGTAGCGGCTAAGAATACTATCAACCCTTACTTTGCTCGTTGATGTATTACATTCCCAAGAAGGATTGACGTCAGGTAGGTGGGCGTTAATGGAACTATTGCCAATAACTTTTACAATATGTACTATGAAATAAGAGTACATATTGTATCGACCCCAAGTAATTGTGATAAGAGTAGGAGAATGATGATTAAGAGAAAAATACCGAGCTAAGCGCGGTCATCTAAATATTAATAATTTATGATAGTAAGTATTACATAATTTTGTTTCTAAAATTTACCTACAATAAAAAAATAAAAATAAAACAACTATGTATGTACCTATGTCTCAAATATATATAAAAGAAAGTTGTGTTGGTTACAACACTTATAACTCGAGAACGGTTGGACCAATTTTTATGATTTTTATGTTTTTGAGTTTGTCTTCGTCGGGAATAGGATATAGGATATTAAATGATGATATTAATCAACAAAAAAAAAATCATTAAAACATCAGTTCTAAACGTTCATTTGATAATGGTATAACAAAACGCAAACTGACAGTTCACGTAATGTCTATGGTTTGAAAATAAAGCAAAACGTTGAAATTTAAGTTGACCGGTCTATGTGTTTGTGAGTGCGAGTTACGACTACGAGTTTTTACGAGTATTATTATAATAAATCTTATTGTGTCAAAATTATTATTAACAAATTTTAAAAGGAATTATTGAAAGGAGAATGAGGATGGTGTCCGATGGTTTACTGTGTGAGACACAAGGAGGTTTCAGGAGTGGAAGGGGATGCATGGATCAAGTATTCTCTCTGCGCAACATTGTGGAGAAGCATCTGGCTCTAGGTCAGGGGGTTTTCTGCAGTTTTGTGGATCTGGAGAGAGCATTTGACACGGTTGTACGAAAGGAACTTTGGGACATTTTACCGGAGTATGGTATTAACGGTAAACTGCTACAGGCTGTGCAGTCCAGTTACATAGACTGTAGAGCCTGTGTGCGGCTGGATGATGGAATGTCGCCTTGGTTTGACGTCAATATCGGCGTTAAGCAGGTGTGCGTTCTGTCAGCCAGGCTGTTTATCATATATCTGGATAGATGTCTCCAAAGGTTGATCGATGTGAATGTGGGAGTCCAGATGGGCGACTCAGTGGTCACTGCTCTGCTTTATGCAGATGATGCAGTCCTGCTGGTACAGTCAGCGACTGACCTGCAGACCCTAGTCGACACAATGACAGAAGATTGTAAGAAAAGGGGTCTACGCGTGAATGTGAGCAAAACCAAAATAATGGTCTTTGAAAGAGATGAAACCAGAACAGATGTAAGAGTAACAATAGGTAATGATGTACTAGAGCAAGTGGATGAATTTGTATATCTTGGATGTGGATTTAGCCGAGATGGAAGGTACACCACTGATATAGAGCGAAGAGTGAATGCGGGAAATAGAGTGAACGGAGCGTTGAGGCAACTTCTCGGCAGCCAACACCTCAGCTATAAGGCACGTGTAGCAATACATAACGCAGTGCTTGTCCCAACATTACTGTATGGAAGCGAGAGTTGGGTATGCAGAAAAGAGTATGAAAGTAAAATTAATGCGCTCGAAATGCGATCTCTGCGGAAAATCTGTGGAGTTAGGCTGACCGATCGCATTCGTAACGACGACGTAAGAGAGCGAGTATGTATGAAAGAGAGTATTGGTGTAAAGATGCGAAAGGGAATGCTCCGATGGTTCGGACATGTGAAAAGAATGCCGAACGAACGTCTGGTTAAGAAGATATACAATGCGAAAGTGGAAGGATGTAGGTACCAAGGGAGACCGAGACTAACCTACCTAGACCAGATCGGTCATGTACTGAAGGAAGGTGGAGTCAAGAGTCTCCGAAACCGGTGAGCGTGTATGAAGAGAATTATGAATGTTGAGGAAGCGAGTGAAGTATGCAGAGATAGTTCTCTGGCACTCTGTTCTCTCTGCCTACCCTGCAAGGGATATGGCGTGATGATATGTATGTATGTATTAACGAAGAAAATATGATCTTTCCCTACAAAGCCGTAATGCAATTAAGATTCTAAACATCGCGAATGAAACCACTAAAGGAGAACGATACGTGAAAACTGTTGTGTTAGTATGGCTCGACTTCATGCTTCTCAATCACAAGAGCAAAGTGAGACAGCCCGTGCAACGGCTCGGTTGAAAATTCAAAATCGTCGAACAAAACTTATATATCAACAATTTAATAAATTTCAACGCCCAATAAGAAAATGTCATATATTACAAGGTGCTTATTCGTCTTGCTGACACGACATTAAAACACTTCAGTTTTTAAATTTATATATTATTTATTATCATAATAAAAAGCAACTTAATAAATTTGAATTTATCGAAATCTGCTCATTCATTGACTGTTAAGCATGCGCTACACGGTTTCAAACAGTGGTTTGAAGCAGTGGTTTCAAACAGTGTAGATAGTTGTTTTATGCCAAATTTCGTATGACCTCTAAACGCCCTTGGTAGCGAGGCTTACGCTACAAACCACTGGCCAAACGTTCGATTAAATCTTGTTGGAAGCCGTCTAGCCGCTTGCTTTAAACCAAACGAACGACAGTCGCGCTACAGAGGTGAGCGCAGACGCACGTGACGACGTTCTGCGCGTGAGCAGACAGAACACGATGTTATTACTCAACTTCTCGAGTTATACAAATACTTGCCCTGCCTTTGGGACTTAAATTGTGAAGCTTATAAAAATATTACACAAAAAAGAAATGTGTTGGATATATTAGCAAATAAATTTTTCTTCAAAAAATTGTCAAAACTTTTTCTCAATAAATTGTGTAAAACACAACTTTCCAATACAAATTTTCAAGATTTAAATTTAGCGGTTGTCTTAAAAGTCGAAAACGAAGCGTTCCAAAAAGCATATGGTACAGATATATTTTAGAGCGAGATTCTTCTGTTGCCCCTTTTTTTTTTTTTTTTTTTTTTTTTTTTTTTTTTTTTTTTTTTTTTTTTATTGGTGGGCTATGGGTGCGTCTCGCCCCGCTGAATCGGTCCGGGGTGACGGAAAGGCGGCGCGTGACCCCATAGACCCACCGTAAAACCTTCTCTCTTCGCCGTGCGAGCGGACCACCGGTACTCGATTTTAACTTCGGTGGCCATATTATCTGCACTTTTTTTTTTTTTTTTTTTTTTTTTTTTTTTTTTTTATTTTTTTTATTGGTGGGCTATGGGTGCGTCTCGCCCCGCTGAATCGGTCCGGGGTGACGGAAAGGCGGCGCGTGACCCCATAGACCCACCGTAAAACCTTCTCTCTACGCCGTGCGAGCGGACCACCGGTACTCGATTTTAACTTCGGTGGCCCGCCCGGCGGTTTACCCTCGCGGGTTCCTCTCGTCAACTGCCCCTGACAGATTTAGCGGGACGACGAAAAAAAAAAAATTTAGGCTTTAGGTAAATGCAATTCATTGTTCGTAAGCTTTGAATAAAATGATGACTCCTTGAATATCGTACCATCATACTGGCTCCCATTTGAGCCTTTGAACAAAAATTTGGAGTAACCATTTTTTTGTTGTTTTGATAGGTAAGGCGCCATGACGTCATTGTAGTGAATATACGGTACGCGAGCGTAAATACGTCCTATTCGCGCCACGTTCTCTTAAACACTGTTGGTTTCAAACTACTCTTAAACCATGTAGCCAGAAAAGCGCATTTCTGCTTTTTCTGCTTCAAACCACTGTTTGAAACCGTGTAGCGCATGCTTTAGGCGCAACGAAGTGTGCCGGGTCGGCTAGTATTTATATATATTGTATTAGTTACCATATGTTTTATTTATTGTAAATAGATTCTGGCAATTATTTGTTATAAATGTCATTCAACTGTAGATACTTCAGGCACGTGTAAATCTTAATCACTTTGTTCACTCATTAATACATTAAAAGCAAAACAAAATTATATTTAAGAAGTATAATATGAAGGCACTTTTATTTCCCGTGATCCTGTCGACTTATAACGATGTGAATGACGTCGGGTTCAGGGAGAAAGCAGTAATGATTGATGAGGGCATTAATTAATACGCCACTTCCTTTTGAAGCTGAGAAAAAAAAAACAAAATCCGCACTTCATGGCATAAATACCACTTCTCTAGTTTCGCTTTGATTGAACAGGGATTTTAGCACGATATAAATCAAAGTTAATTGAATATTCTCGTGCAGGCTTTGTGTAAGATAATAACAAATGGTTGTTGTATTTAAAACAGAAAGCAAGTATAAGTAATCAATAGTCCTGGGAATTGCTTGTAGTTTTTAATTGTCGTATACATTACCTACAAATATAATGTATTTTCCAAGGTTTCCATCCATCAACCCATAAATGTCCACAGTTGAACATAGGCCTCCCCACGAGAATGCCATTTGTAACGCTCTTGCGCCACCTGCATTCAACGGTTTCCTGCGACTTTGATAATGTCATCAGTCCACCGAGTGGGGGGTCGTCCTACGCTGCGTCATCCGATTCATGGTCGCCACTCGAGAACCTTTCTTCCCCAACGGTTGTCGGTTCGTCGAGCAATGTGGCGTGCCCATTACCACTTCAACAAGGTTTACTAAAATAAATAGATTGATTAAAAATAAAATGTTCAACGTTTGCCGTATTGTAACTGAATTAGAATAAAACTATTCTTAGAGTACCATTCTGCCTTATGACAAATATGAATTGATGAAGTGTACATCAGGTAAAATGATTATAAGGAAATCTTTAATTGAAATATAACGTCCAACTGATTGTCTTGCATGTTGTAGTATCCAAATACTACTATTAATTTGGAGGAGGTAGTATGAATATTAATATCACGTCTTTTAGATGTTTCGTATTTATTAAATACACAAATATATTTTTTTATAAACAGGTTTTTTCGCCAACTTACACGGCAGCGTGACGACGTGGCGACCAGGTCGGTCGTTCTTGGCTTATACCGAAAGTGGGCGGACGCAGCGCCACGTGCCGACTGTTGTACACAGGGGTAGTCTGATCCATGATCCTAATCCGCTGGACCGGCCATGAATGTTAAGGTAAGAATGCCGTTTGGTCAATAATGACATTCCCAAGGAGGGTTGATGTCTGGCAGGCGGCCGGTCATAAAACTATTGCCAATACCTTTTACAATATGTACTATGAAAGAAGAGTACATATTGTATCGACCCCAAGCAATTGGGATAAGAGTAGGAAAATGATGAGTAAGTGGTATATTACAGATCAGTCTAGAACTAATCGTAATATTACAATGTAGCGAATGAATATAACGCATTTGTAGCAGTTTACTTATTGATAATAAGACCGCAACTCATAATTTCCTACCAGGTGCTACGCATGTCTCCTAAAGTTATGTTATCTAAACAACCTCGAACGGCACTCGAGGGAAGGGATGGAGTAATACATAGTACTTATAAAGATCCTAAACTTATTATAATAAAATAATCAGGTATATTTTACAAATTCTAACTAAACTTCTATATAATTGTGAATTTTAATATTCCAATTCGATACCATCGGAAGAAAAACAGTGAGAATGAAGTCCCAACGTCATCTATTCGGTGAGCGCCATATTTCTCAACCCTTTTTCTCGTCTGTTTCCAAAGTTTTAATTAGTGCCGGAGGACATTATCCAGACTGCTCTTACTTCCGCTCAGTTCGACACTCCTTGCCGAATCATCCGATTTTACTTTTAATGCGAATTAACTTTTCTTTGACAGTATAACAAATCTTTCTAACTATCCTTTTTTAGTATATAAATTTTGTCTACATTTCTTTTTATTGTAACGTAAATGTTACGTTCTTTTTGTTTTATTAACGCCTTCGTTCAACGTGCGACTATTCACGTTATAAAATACGTTTTTTTACTTATAACTTTTTGCTCATTTTACAATTGTTACATAAGTTTTTATTATAATGATAGCGCTTATTAGATTTTTTTCGTGTAAAGACGGAGTAAGAATACATTGCACCATTATTTTGAATATGAGTGTCATAAAAGGCGATTAAGACATAAAATCTATTCAAGCAAAATTAAACTCGAAATAAAACTCTATACCGGGTCGTCTGATTAGTTTGGCATATAGGTCGATTTTCTTCTCATTATGGTTAAAGCTCGAGCTCAGTAGTGGGACGTACATATCAGACATGATAATGAGTGATGAATAATATTGTCTTAAAATTATATTATATAATCGTATATAGAAGTAAAAAATATCTGTATGGTAGCGGCTACGAATACTACCAACCCTTACTTTGCTCGTGGATATCGTAAAAGATGACTAAAAGCCTTATAACGACCTTGGCCAACTCCATCTGATGCCGTATGGTCAACAATTACATTCCCAAGGAGGGTTGACATACGTCAACCTGCCATACGGCAGGCAGCTGGTCATAAAACTATTATAACTTTTACAATATGTACGATGAAAGAAGAATAGATATTGTATCGACCCCAAGTAATTCGGATACGAGTAGGTGAATGATGAATGATATAGAAGTCATCATTCTCCTACTCTCATTTATTGTAAAAGTTATTGGCAATAGTTTTATGACCGGCCGCCTGCCAGACGTTAACCCTACTTGGGAATTGAATGATATAGAAATTAAAAGTAGAAATTTAATATTAAGGATTTCTATATAAAGATATTATTTTGCTGTCGGTACGCTACTCTCCGATATCGAGTCATCGTTATCCTATTGTAATTAGAACTCACTTATCTCTGTCACACGTTTCTATTGGACATTATTTTGTAAACATTTAGGAAGCTTAATACGCAATTAATATATGTACTGAGTTGGTTTAAATTTAATAATGACTAACTTTTTATCCCGATTGTTTGTCATAATGATGCTGCTGTGTGGTAGCGGCTACGAATACTACCAATCTTTACTTTGCTCGTGGATATCGTGAAAGATGATTAAAACCCACATGATGCCGTCTGGTCAACAATTACATTCTCAAGAAGGATTCACATCAACGAAGCACCCAGTCATGGATCTTTTCAAATTTAATTTTTATTCAGTTAATTACTTTTTACAATATATACATAGGATGGAAGAGGGGAACTTATTGCGTAATTGGGTAAGAGTAATTGAGATAAGAGCAGGATAATGATTATGATGATGTTTGTGATAAAGATATGTATTATTTGAAGAAGTCTCAGTGTCTACTAATGATGGTATCATTTTAACGCTTTCCTTCCTTACGGTACTTAGAAGTACCTCCACATTTTTCGTCTAATAACTTAAGTTCGAAAACACTTTAAGCTAACTGCAACTGGCTATCCTTTAGAGAACCGTTTTCGTAAGCCAATTACAGCGCGTTATTTAAATTACCGCGTAATGCTGCTTCAAAATTTGAACATCAAGTTACAACCTGTCGAATATTTTGTCACTTCGCTGTGCTGTGTAATTGGAAATGTTTTATAAATAGAATATCATAAGTAAGTGCTAGTTTTTTTACATTGTTTATATTATTAACTACATTTCTAAAAGCTGTTATAATGTATTATCACTTTATTTTATATGAATAATTGATAAAAACTGATGCAGACTTAAAAGTACCGTCAGGTGATTTTAGTCTCAAAAATTATGGGTTTTATATTACACATACTCGATGATTTTTTTTATATTTTTATTATTATTCTGACATATTTTCTTACTGTTTTAGCCATTGAGATGGATATTACAAACAATACTGCTCTAATTGAAGCCCTGTTGTTAGAAGAGCTTTCGGACTGCCACAAAGAGTCTGATGCAGGTGTGTCCGATGATGAAGTGGAAAATTTTAAACTACCCTCACCAAGAGGCTTCGATGAGGTTTTTGAAAGAGCTCTAAACAGTGTTTTTACGGAAGTTCCACCATCTTCGCCGTTAAATGAAAATGTATTAGAATGCCCTATATATAAGATACCCACCCACATCTCCAATACCTGGGTCTAGTGTTCAGGCTGATCTAAATCGGATTCAAGGATCTGATCGGAACAAGATTGGAGTAAAGGAAAGGTAGTTTACTTTGATATTTTTTTCTCTTCTATTGCTTTACTTGAGAGACTGAAAACTGAAAACACCTACGCATGTGGAACTATCCGAAGTAATAGAAAAGGACTGGCTGGAAATATGCTTGCTGATTCTCAAATGAAAAGGGGCGACAGTGATCATCGATTTTCAAATTTAGACATTGGATACTGGAAATGGAAGGATAACAAAGTGGTTCATTTAGTATCTAATTTTCATGAGAACCAAGAGGCAACTGTGTCACGTAAAGAAAAAAATGGATCCAAGTCCGCCATTACATGCCCTGTAGCTGTCAAAGATTACAATAGTTATATGGGCGGCGTAGATACAGCTGATCGTTTGAGAGCCCTTTACTGTATAGATCGCAAATCTCCGAAATGGTGGCACAGGTTGTTTTGGGGGCTTTTGGACATCGCATTTGTCAATTCATATGTCATTCATGGACTTATAATGCAACAGACTACCGTAAAAGATTTTCGATGCTCTGTTACTCAAGGCTTGATGACAATGAAAGATGTTAGTCAGCAAAGAAAGACTTCTACTGATAATAGTGCGAAAGTGGCCCTTCGAAAAGGCGCAAATCTGACTTTTCCACGATAAAAGACGTACGCTTGGGTAACAGAGGCATCCATTGGCCTACGTTTGTAGAGAACAGGAGAAGGTGTGAGGTTTGTAGTTTGAAGAAGATTCAGTCGAAACCTCATAGTAAATGTTCGCATTGCAACTTGTTTTTGTGTGTAAATGAAAAGAAAAATTGTTTTGTTGAATACCACGAGGTTAATCTGTAATTACAAACCGATTAATTTAATTCGTACTAAGTCAATATTGGATCTCATTATTTTTGTAGTTTCTATCAAAGTTCCTAACATTGAGATAACACGAAGTACCTGACGGTACTTTTAAGTCTAGGTCTTGGATATAGTACTTCTAGGTATAATAAAAATCTAAAAAAAATCTGTGCATTTCCTTTTACATACCTCATTATAATAATAAACTTCAACAGCGGAAATTCGTTAAAAATCACTACCCGAGCAGCAAAGGGTTAAATTGAGAATGATTATTTTTTACATCTGATTTTACATTATACTGACATACATTTACAATATTGGAAATAAAATTGAAAAAAAGTTAAGAAAAAAGTCAAAAAGTCATTAACTATTGATTAATATTTGTGTCATACTTAGGCTTATTCTATTCTGTGTGGTAGCCGGCTTTGAATATTACTAACATTTACTTTGCTCGTGGATGTCGTAAAAGACGACTAAGAGCCTTATAACCACCTAGACCAACTCTATCTGATGCCGTTTGGTCAACAATTACATTTCCAAGGAGGGTTAACGTCTTGTAGGCCGCCGGTCATAAAACTATTGCCAATAATTTTACAATTTGTAATAAGTGAGAAGAGTACATATTGTATCGACCCCAAGTAATTGGGATAAGAGTAGGAGAATGCTGATGACTTAAACTTATTCCAATATGAAATAACGTCTGTGAATAAAATCATTTGCGAAATAAATAAACAACAAATATTACAAAAACATATTCTCCTTAAATCCAATCAAATCAAATCAAATAACCTTAAGAAGATTAAATATCAGAGCGGTTTAAGTGTAGAATTCTCGTGAACGTAGATTGAACCTTATGACATACAAATAATAATAGTTTAAAAATATTTCTGTTAGTTTATACACTTTAAATGTTTTATAATAGCACTTCGTAAGGAGCGATAGTAATATAATCGCCTCGCTTAGCAGGCAGGGTTGCATCGGTCTTTAATTGTCCGGTCACCCGACGTGAGGCCACCGCGTGAGGACGACGCCTCGACGGCGAAAGCTGTCGGGGCGTCGACAGGAGAGGAGCCCGAGAGGGCATACCGCCGAGCGGGCCACTGAAGACAAAGATCGGGTACCAGTGGCCCGCTCGCACGGCGAAGAAGAGGTGCTTGCTGGTTGGGTTGATGGGGTTGCGCGCCGCCTCTTCCGTCACCCTGGACCGATTTGGCGGGGTGCGACGTCCATAGCCCACCGCAAAAAAAAAAAAGGGTTGCATCGGTTTCCTGGTCATCTCTTATAATGAAAAAGTAAGGTTTTATGACATATTATAGGTGTAATTTTAACTCATTACTACACGAAGAGGAAAGATATTTAGTTTTGATTAATTTTCTGTTGTTTGAATACAGCTAAGAGTACTTAGAATTAAAAAGAAAATATGCTCTTTGTAAAGTACACTATGTAATTATTCCGCAGGAAATTAATACATAGTTATGAAATACAGAGTCTGGCACATGTTTCCTAGAATTTAATAGTAGTAGGGGACCACACTGTTTATAGTTTTCTGTCTACAATCGGGAGCCAGTCCGCCCGTGGTAGTACCACTTTGTCGCAGAAAATCTACATTTGAGTAAAGGCAATGTGCTACTGTGCTTCGTTCGGTGAGCGAGAGAGCCGGCAGCCCAAATTTTGGGTGGCTTTGAGTTTTCAATAGTAGGCAGCGGTCTAGCCATCAGATGTGCTGCTTGCTTCTTTTGCCACAAAAATCAATAAAAATCTCTATGGCTTTTCATAAAACTAAATACAAATATAAATCCTAATATATTATTCTCACTTAATTCGCATTAATTAAAGTTTTCAATTATATTTAAAAAAGAACTAAAAATAATATTTAAATCGCAATGAATGCTTAAAGGTTTTTATTTAAAACTGAAATTCTTAATTCATATAGTAACAAATATTAATTAGTGAGCCTACATAGTACAGCTTAAAGTTGTCGTCAGTTGAAGTCGGTTGCTGAAGATGCGACCTCGTTTTGTAATCCTCGCGAGCGGTGGATGAATGGACATAATTTTCTGCACTTGACACCGTGTCTACAGCCGTCATTGCGGAAGTCAACTACTCCGTTTTATTCATTTTTAATCCTTTCCTGTATCTAGAGACAGCTGATATAACTGTAATTCTGTGCAGTGATGTAACTTTTTCTCGGAATATATTTTAAACTGAGCCTGTTTTCATTTTAATATCTATTTCAACCGACTTCCAAAAAGGAGGAGGTTCTCAATTCGAACGCCATTTTTTTTGTGTGCGTGTTACGCGATAGCAACACTAATTATGGATGGATTTTTATAATTCTTTCTTTGTTAGAAAGAGGATACTCTAAGGGTGGTCCCATATGCAGGGTATCAGGATCTGATGCTGGGATCCTGGGAAAATCGAGAGTAATTCCTTAAAATGTAGGGCAAAAATGCTGTTTCTGATGCCCCTATACATAATTTATTAGTTTGATTATTTGTGTACACCACTGATATAGAGCGAAGAGTGAATGCGGGAAATAGAGTGAACGGAGCGTTGGGGCAACTTCTCGGCAGCCACCACCTCAGCCAGAAGGCACGTGTAGCAATACATAACGCAGTGCTGTCCCAACATTACTGTATGGTAGCGAGAGTTGGGTATGCAGAAAAGAGTATGAAAGTAAAATTAATGCGGTCGAAATGCGATCTCTGCGGAAAATCTGTGGAGTTAGGCTGACCGACCGCATTCGTAACGACGACGTAAGAGAGCGAGTAGGTATGAAAGAGAGTATTGATGTAAAGATGCGAAAGGGAATGCTTCGATGGTTCGGACATGTGGAAAGAATGCCGAACGAACGTCTGGTTAAGAAGATATACAATGCGAAAGTGGTAGGATGTAGGTACCGAGGGAGACCGAGACTAACCTACCTAGACCAGATCGGTCATGTACTGAAGGAAGGTGGAGTCAAGAGTCTCCTAAACCGGCGAGCGTGTATGAAGAGAATTATGAATGTTGAGGAAGCGAGTGAAGTATGCAAAGATAGAGTTCTCTGGCACTCTGTTCTCTCTGCCTACCCTGCAAGGGATATGGCGTGATGATATGTATGTATGTATTATTTGTGTATGAAGATTATCTTTAGCTTTAGCTGATGGTAAAACAATAATGTTACTAAGGGGTAAAATAAGGGTGAGTACTTGTAAATAAATATTAATAATTTCGTTTATTATATTTCAATGCTCCTTGCTTTGAAATACAAAATATAATATTATTATCAATTTTTCTTGACATAGTATAAGTTTTTACATACCTACCTGTAAATAGGTAGGTATACTATAACTTCGTAAATTTTTCTGTTATTCTTTTAAGATTAAACTAATTAAAAGAATAATTTTCTACGTTTTAGTGTAAGTATATTTTATATCGTTTATCGTAGGTATAGTTTTGAAGACGGTTTTTGTTTTATTTTTTAATTTTTTTTATAATTTATTCATTTGTGAGAGCTATTATCTTGACAGTGGTGAATATGTATAACCCGCCAATATTTTGCTGGCAAATTATTAGTCCTGCGTAACAGGAGACGAGTCTATTCCAGTCTATTCCAGTTGCAATTAAGAATTTCTTAAAGAAATCCTCCTCAAGAGAAATATCTTTACGTTTTCCTTCTTTCTAAATACTGGGTGTATTTGAAAACCTCACGTTGATTTGATTTGATTGGAATCCTCACTTTCTCTCTTAACTATTAAAACGATAGCCTTGAAATTTCGTGTATTTGTCTTCAGAGATAAAGTAAAGTTATACGGTGCCTTTTTTCCTATTCAAGATTATGCATTAATTCTGTATTCATTAAAAAAAAAAAGAAAAGCAAAGATATTCATTACGAGGGTTAGAAAAATGAATAGACATAATTTATATTTGAAGTTATAATAATACGAAGAAAACAGACTTCATTGTTACGATTATAGTATTAATTTACCAGATACTTCTGAGATAAACAAACATGGCCTGTTATAAATATATTCTATGAAACAAAAATAAATTTTCCAATGTTACTGATACCCCAAGTTTATATAACGTGGCTATAATTATTTATAATATATTTTTCTTTCTTTACAGCCCACTTACAGCCCACTTACATCCCACTGTTAGGCATAAGCGTTCTTTACAATGGCAGAGAAATTAAAGTTAATTTCTCGTGTTATTATAGAGTTACATTTTTAATTTTATTTTTCCTGCATTTACTTACGTTTTTCTGTCGACTGACACTGCCAAAAAAAGTGGTAATTTTAAGTTCCGTGACAACCTTGTCCTTCGTTTGCATTAAGTAATGCTTGTAATTATTTCTCTTCTCTTTTTTTTTTGACACCCACGGGTAAGAAAGGGGGCGGTGAATTGTATTCTTTCTCGGTAACCACACGTGAAATGAAAAAGTGAAATATAAAAACAAACAAATTTCATATTCCGTTTAAGTAAATAATTAGTACATACATACATACATACATATCATCACGCCATATCCCTTGCAGGGTAGGCAGAGAGAACAGAGTGCCAGAGAACTATATCCTTGCATACTTCACTTGCTTCCACAACATTCATAATTCTCTTCATACACGCTCGCCGGTTTCGGAGACTCTTGACTCCACCTTCCTTCAGTACGTGACCAAACTGGTCTAGGTAGGTTAGTCTATAAATGATTAGTAAACTCACAAAATGTTTGAAAGTATGTCTGTTAAATATATAGCTATATTTTACTCTATAAAGTAAAACTGCTAAACCAAATTGGTTAAACAACATACATATAACCTATTAGTTAACTTTTGTTGCGTCCAAATTCCAAATGTAGGCAATTTTTTTTTTTCGCAATGGCAAGCAATGCCGTTGTCGACAATTCTGCCACTGACAAATGTGTAGGCGAATTATTAACGCGTCCTCCTCCGTCCTCGTTAAGTCCTCCCGTGACCATGATCACTGTAAAGTAAACGAAACGACAGGAAATTAAAAATGAAATACAAACGCGATAGAATCCGTAAAAATAGTTTTATTTCAAATGTGTAATACTCGCGTAAACATTAGAGATTATTATGTTAACGCGATTTGAATGACTATCTTTCGAGAGTAACATTAATAAAAGTCGACTGTAAAAATACTCGTAGTAAAATATGATTTGCACTCTTGAACAGCTGAATTTGAAAAAAAATCTTGAATCTGTGATGTGCTTAAAAATTGTTTTTCTGGACTGTGCGTCAGTAGTACTTCTATTATATTATTCATAATTGAAATACGTAATCAGAAAATAAAATATATTAAAATATTCATCTATTAACCGATAATATCACAATTAAAGTATATATATGTTATAGCTTAAATGAATATATTTGAAATTTTAAGTACTCATTTCTAATTTTATATCCAGCTGAATTACTATTACTGATATTTTCAAAGTAACATTATTATGTTGCCCTAGTTTACAGGTATTTCGGTCATTCTGGTCACATTTTTAAGCTACATTCTTATTAAAAATACTCTTAATTCTCCTAATCTTATCCTAATTACATGGGGTCAATACAATGTGTACTCTTCTTTCATATACATATTGTAAAAGTTATTGGCAATAATTTTATGACCGGCCACCTGTCAGACGTCAACTCTCCTTGGGAATGTAATTGTTGACCAAATGACATTAGTTGGAGTTGATCCAGGTCGTTATAACTATCTTATAAAATACTACATAATATCCTATATAATCCTATTATATAGTAAAATACTAATATAACAATACCTATGTAAAATATAATAAACTAAAATTAACGTAAACATACATACATACATAGCTTCACGCCTGTTTCCCAGAGGGGTAGGCAGAGACTACGGATTGCCACAAACCACGATCCTTGCATACTTCCATCGCTTCATTCACACTCATAATAGTCTTCATGCATGCTCTACGATTACGCATACTCTTAATATGACCTCTCGTCAATACATCGTCAATTTGATCCAAAAAATTATGACGAGGTCTTCCCCTTGTATTCGTCCCATTCACGCTTGCTTTATATATTTTTTTTGTCAAACTCTCCTCACTCATTCTTTCTAAGTGTCCAAACCACCTCAGCATACCCTTTTTGATCTTTGTCACTAACGTAAAGTTAACGTTATAATTAGTTTCATATCACTATTATTACGTAAGTTACTATTAACCTAACCGTAAGACTAAACTTTATTTTCAAAAACGGGTACTTATTAATAAAAAAATTGTAATCACTTACATAGTGGTCGTGGCTCATGTAGTCTGTCTACTAAGAAAAAAAAAAAAAAAAAAAAAAAAATATACCCTTATTAATATAAATCCTATAAACAAAAAAAGTAGAGTAATGATCGTAAGTATCAAAATTTAGAAAAATATATATGTAGAATAACGATAGGACGAGAATATTTAACATATATGACCGCAGTTGGAAATTCAAATAAATATAGACATAGGACTAGCATAATGGCCTTGTAGTTCACTAAACTACTGCCGCTATACATTACAATTAGTCAGTAATTTTCCAAACTAATGGGGGCAAAACATATTCGCATTTATGGGGTTGCCGTTGAACAAAATATAAATAACAATTCTCAAGTATAGGATGATTAAAAATACATTAATGAAACAAGCAATCAAAAAATGTATACAATTTCAACATTAAACAGCTTCTGATATTTTGTGTAATGTGGGAATAATTATTATAAGGTAGTTAAATATTATTCCCACGTTGATGTATTGCTACTATTAATACTTTTGTATCGTATACACATATGTAATCGCTTCGTTATGCTATGTAAATATGCTCTAAAAATTAAATAATCTCCCGTATTTATTATTAATTAAATATCATCATCATCACAGCCCATATATGTCCTACTGTTGGGCTCGAGCCTCCTCCGTAATGGGAGGGAAATTAACGTATTATACCGTGCTAGTCAGGCGTGTTGGTATGGGGTTTTGTTTCGAGTTTTCCTTCTCTTCCATAGATGTTATATGCATTTTATATTCCTTAGTCGTCTCTTACGATCACCCACGGGTAAGACAGGGGGTGGTGAATTGTATTCTTTCCCCATCACCACACGGATATTTAAATATATTAATGACAAATTTAATTAGGAAAATTAATGACATCATAGTATTAGCTTCATAGCATGGATTTAAGATTAATAAAAATAAAACTGCATAATATATTAACAATAAACTTATAAAAAAATATATGAAAATATCAAACTGTATCTAACGTTGAAAAGAATTGACAAAGATTCAATTGTGTTTATTCAGATCAATAGAAACTAATTAAGATTAATTTAAAAAGCGAAACGTTAACTAATAATAACAAATCAAGTACTTCAGACTTCTGGAGGTAATCTGAAAATGTCATGTGATGTATTATATTTAATATCTTAGTATTTAACGTGTTACATTAGATAATTTTAATGGCATTTTATGTAATGTGATGCAAATGAAGTGCTGCGATGTAGTAGATAAGATATAAAAGTGCTTTACAACGTTCTTGTTTTCCATCAAGATACCATTAACAGTGTGGCCATAGCACTGTTGATGGGGACGATTTGACTCACTGACGGACAATTACTAACATGAAGACACTAAAGAGGTGAAGAAAATTGTAACCCGACACTGGTAACAATGGCTCATATAAGTAGCCAAAACAAAAGAAGGTACTTTGTACATAAATCTACTCGTATGTAGATATATTTTTACGAGATGATTTTATAGATATGTATTACATTTTATACATTATATTTTTCAAAAATATATAATTTTAATAATTTGATCACAACCAGGTTTAAGTATCTAGGTCGCAAAAGACAAATGACACACGTCAATAAAACAAAACAAGGGAAGACTCAATCAAAATAAAACTGTATGCCAACTCGTCTGGCTAAGTTATCATTATACAACTAGTGCAGTGTTATCAATGTAGTAAAACGAGGCACCTCAGTGCATTTTGATTATCATATTCAACTATGAATAGAACCAATTTAGTTTCGGTCCGCTATTAAATATAGATGAAATCTGAGATTCGTATTCTTTGTTTTTAAGTGCTATTTTACACATACTTACATACATATCATCACGCCATATCCCTTGCAGGGTAGGCAGAGAGAACAGAGTGCCAGAGAACTCTATCTTTGCATACTTCACTCGCTTCCTCAACATTCATAATTCTCTTCATACACGCTCGCCGGTTTCGGAGACTCTTGACTCCACCTTCCTTCAGTACATGACCGATCTGGTCTAGGAAGGTTAGTCTCGGTCTCCTCCGGTACCTACATCCTTCCACTTTCGCATTGTATATCTTCTTAACCAGACGTCCGTTCGGCATTCTTTCCACATGTCCGAACCATCGGAGCATTCCCTTTCGCATCTTTACACCAATACTCTCTTTCATACCTACTCGCTCTCTTACGTCGTCGTTACGAATGCGGTCGGTCAGCCTAACTCCACAGATTTTCCGAAGAGATCGCATTTCGACCGCATTAATTTTACTTTCATACTCTTTTCTGCATAACCAACTCTCGCTTCCATACAGTAATGTTAGGACAAGCACTGCGTTATGTATTGCTACACGTGCCTTCTGGCTGAGGTGGTGGCTGCCGAGAAGTTGCCCCAACGCTCCGTTCACTCTATTTCCCGTATTCACTCTTCGCTCTATATCAGTGGTGTACCTTCCATCTCGGCTTAATCCACATCCAAGATATACAAATTCATCCTCTTGCTCTAGTACATTATTAACTAATGTTACTCTTACATCTGTTCTGGCTTCATCTCTTTCAAAGACCATTATTTTGGTTTTGCTCACATTCACGCGTAGACCCCTTTTCTTACAATCTTCTGTCATTGTGCTATTTTCTTAAATATAAACCCATATAATAGTGGCAGGATTAGACTGTTGATATGTTTTTGTTTACAGCCAGGGCGGTCCGTCCGGAGTAATACCAAGTAGTAATACTTTCGCAGAAAATCGATACCTGAGCAGTGATAATGTGCTGTTGCGCTTTGTTCGGTGAGCGAGAGAGCTGGCAACTGAAATTTCTGGGTGGGTTTGGATTGGTAGAAGCTGTCTAGCTCATCATTCTCCTGCTCTTATCCCTATCACTTGGGGTCGACGTAATATGTATTCCTCTTCCTACATATTGCAAAAGTTATCGGCAGTAGTTTTATGACCGGCCGCCTGCCTGACGTCAATCCTCATTGGGAATGCAATTGCTGACCAAACGGCATCAGGTTGACCCAAGTATTGACCCAGGTCGAAAAAGGCTCTTAGTCGATTTTTACGACATCATCGAGCAAAGTAAGGGTTGGCAGTATTCGTAACCGCTGTCTAGTTGCACCCCTGGTATTGCAAATGTACCATAGTGGCAATAAAACTTACCATCAGGTGTGCTTCTCGCTTGTTTGCTACCACAAGCAATAAAAATATACGACAGGTTTAAGGTGCTTATGTTTGGATTATGTATTGTCATCATGACCGTATTTCTATCAACCATGCCAACCTGGCAATGGAGCGGCGATCATTTCAGCACTAGTAATATTACTTGATAAGCACCTGAGTAATCGGAAAGGATACATAGCTTATTGAACCCCAAGTCGCTTGTCTGTGGTCTCAGATGGCGGGACGGGATATTACTTATTATTTTATTTGAATAATTATGCAATGGTTATAAGTATACATACAATAAGTGAGCTTTACTGAACTGAGTGTAAATTGAAAATGCCTTGCTATTAATTTTTTTTTTAGATAAAATGGGTAATAGTATTTGCTCGACCTAGGACTTTTAATCCATTATTTATGTTTGAGATTCATAGTGAACAAAGATAGATAACTGTGAATTGCAAAATATAATTATAATAGAAGAGAAATGAGTATCATATGTGTTAAATTATAATAACGTTGAGATAACGAAATTCCTTGAAGGCTTTCTAGTTATATTCTAATTAATTAGCCCAGAATAATAAATTTATTAACGAAAATTTTATGTTCATTGGTAACGTCTAAATAGAAGACTATGTAAAATCTTCCTTTTTCCTTTATTGTCTACTCGAAAATTTAACGGTATGTAAATTTGAAAAGCGCTACGTAGATTTCATCATCTTAGCCCATATATGTCCCACTGTTGGGCTCGGGCCTCCTCCATAATGGGAGGGTAATTGACTTACTATACCACGCTGGTCAGACCGGTCAGAAGTAAGATACAATTCACTACCCCCTATCTTACCCGTGAGTGATCGTAAGAGACGACTAAGGGATATAAAACGCGTATAACATCTATGCAAGAGAAGGAAATCTCGAAACAAAACCCTATACCAACACGTCTGACCAGCGTGGTATAGTAGGTTAATTTCCCTCCCATTGCGGAGGAGGCCCGAGCCCAACAGTGGGACGTATATGGGCTGTGATAAATTATGTGTTTGTAAAGTCCCTCGAGATCCAAGGATTATTTGCTCAGTGCAGGGTGGTTTTAAAAATAAACTACTTTTTATTTCTCATGAATGTTTGTTTGATCCAGATAGCAAACGGTGAGATGGTCGGGCGAATTGAGGCGCTGGGGCTCAGGGTGGCCCTAAACAAGACGGCGGCCCTACTATTACATGGGCCCCGTGTGAGGTTGCCCATCGGCGCCTCGTTAGTCGTCAACTCCATCCACATCAGTATCCAGGCCCATATGAGGTACTTGGGTCTGGTGCTCGACGGGCGATGGTGGTTCCGGGAGCATTTTCGTCAAATTGCTCCCCGGCTGGTCGGCGCGGCGTCCGCCCTTTCTCGGCTCATGCCGAACGTGGGCGGAACCAGTTTCGAGGGCCGACGGCTGTATGCGGGGGTGATCCGCTCAATGGCCATGTACAGCGCACCCATGTGAGCGAGGGCTCTGAACGCCCAGCTCAGGGCGGTGCTGTGGAGGCCACAGCGAGCCATGGCGGTCAGAGCCATTCGCGGGTACCGCACGGTGTCTACCGAGGCGGCTCTACAGGTGCGACGTCCATTGCCCACCGAAAAAAAAAAGGTAGCAAACGGTAGAATACACAAATTCAAAAAGGTAGAAAACACAGATTCCAATCCCTGGGTGGGAAAACTCTAGAGTAATTAATTAATTCCTTCCCTATAACAGGAATGAGTTTTAAAAATAGAAGAAAATTTGGTTAGTTAGCACTGGCTACAATTATTTCTCCATAATAAAAAAAAAATGGATTAAAATAAAAAAGGTGAAGTCTGTGCGAATGTTTAAACAACTATTGTGAATTAAAAAAAACCTATTTAGCGAGACGGCCCGCGGCGGGGACGTCGTGTTCCATACTTAAAATTGAAAAAGGAATACAAAATTTGGGAGGGTAATAACTCTATAAACTGTATCTGAATTTATTATTATATAGACCAATACAATATTTGATTAAAAATGAGTTCAAGCAATTTTGAGATGTTGACCCCAGATTTGATTAAAGACAAAGTAAATATAAAATCTGGTAAAACTCAGAAAACTCAAAGGAAACATTCTTAAGGACAGATTTTATGTAGTGATTAGCAGACTAGAAAATAAAATAATTTGCCGAAAGTGTATTTTTATTTTTTACATACTTCAGTGGATTATTTCGCAAAATATAGTTTTTAAATTATGTCGCTCCAATTTTACTTTGAATTTTACAAATTGTTCTAATATCTCAATTAATTGACTCCGTGATGGTTAAGATACCGACCACCGTGCTAGTGCCATGGTTTTGATTTCGACGAAGGACGATACTTTGTGCAATCCGCAAATTGTTGTTCTGAGTCTGGGTGTAATTTGTGTCTGTTAATTATATGTTTGTAAAGTCCCCCACAATATAAGGATTATTTCGTTAGTGCAAAGCACCATCAATTATTTTCATTGCTTCATTATTATCATACACGTCCCACTGCTGGGGTCGAGTATCTTCTAGAATAGAAGGGAATTTGACCCATTACATCACGCTCGTCAAACGTGTTGGTATAGTTTCCTTCCTTTGCAATCTACATATCGTAATCTACATATAATAATCCGTAGTTGTCTTTTACGGTGTGTAGTAGCGGCTACGAATACTACCAACCCTTACTTTACTTGTGGATGTCGTAAAAGACGACTAAGAGCCTTATAACCTAGGGCAATTCCATCTGATACCGTTTGGTCAATAATTACGTTCCCAACGAGCGTTGACGTATGGCAGGCGGCCGGTCATAAAACTATTGCCAATAACTTTTACAATATGTAGTATGAAATAAGAGTATATATTGTATCGACCCCAAGTAATTGAGATAAGAGTAGAAGAATGATGAGTTGTCTTTTACGACACCCACGGACAAGAAAAGAGGTGGTAAATTGTATTTTTCATCATCACACGGATTTTCATAATTTGCGAATAGTATTTATTTATTTATTTTTTAAGGTACGATTTAATTTTTAATGATTTGAGGTCTGCCACAATCAATTTTATATTACCATTCAATAATAAACTGGCGCACACAAGATTAATTCGATTTGAAATGAAACTCTAAGTTTATAATGAAATCAGGTATTTAACATATGGCTTATAACTTTACTCATATTGTACTCGTTGAAAAATCTCAAGATCAATGGCAAAACCATTGAAAAACACGATGTTATCGGCTTCCAACTAGCTACTGAGTTAAATAATTAATGGTTCAAGATAAATTCCTTGCTCGAGAAATATCTAAAACGTTGAAAGAGTATTCTATTGTTTTTATTCAGAGAGAATTGGCTTATGAAAGCTATTCAAATTTGCAAGAGATTCAATTTACATAACGAGCGATTTGTACCTCATAGAGATTAAACCTTCAGGCCTCCGTTTTGTTTGCAGGATAACGTGGCTCGTTTTTCCTTTCTGCAGGGATTGCTTGCTTTTGCAAACCCACTTTGGCATATTCTTAATAGTATTTGTTACAATCGATTGGCATAATTTGATTTAAAGGTTAAGAACGCTTTCATCTTAGAGATAAGTCTAATATGTTAATGTAGCATTATTTAAAGTAGACTAGCGACTAAGTCATAAATTCACTTATAGAATTTATAATAAATATAAAAATATTATAATATACGTATCTGTTTTACTGATGAGGGGGCTTTGATGATGGCAGATTGAGCAAAAGTATTATACAGTAACGGTCAAACAATTACTAGCAGTATTATGTCTAAAAATATCCCACTAATATTATAAACTAGCTTCCGCCCGCGACTTCGTCCGCGTGGAATAGATACTTTGGGCTAACGTTAACTTCATCTCGCGAATTCGTTTACGTAAAAGATGGAAATATTTTAAATAAACGTATGTAACGTTAAAGTTGTTTTAGGTACCTACATGACGCTTTTATTAGTAAGAGTGGAACATTAAACCTTAAGTAAAAGTATTGGGTCTTATCTATACTTTTTATAGATACATACATACATACACTTACGCCTATTTTCGATTATGCATACTTTTAATGTGTATGACCTCGCTGTGTGGTAGCGGCTATGAATACTACCAATCCACACTTTGCTCGTGGATGTCATAAAAGACAACTAAAAGCCTTAGAACGACCTGGGCCAACTCCATCTGATGCCGTTTAGTCAACAATTATATTCCCAAGGAGGGTTGACGTCTGGCAGGCGGCCGGTCATAAAACTATTGCCTATAACTTTTACAATATGTACTATGAATGAAGAGTACTTATTGTATGGACCCCAAGTAATTGGGATAAGAGTAGGAGAATGATGATGATGATGACCTCTCGTGAACAAATCTCCAATTTGGTCCAGAAAAGTATGACGTGGTCTTCCCCTTGTATTTGTCGCATAAATGAGGGCAGGCACTAATACTTCCTATACTTATTATTATTATTTAGGATGTGTAAAGCCGACGGAAGGTCATGAGAAGAAA
This sequence comes from Lymantria monacha, assembly GCA_905163515.2. Lineage (NCBI taxonomy): Eukaryota > Metazoa > Arthropoda > Insecta > Lepidoptera > Erebidae > Lymantria > Lymantria monacha. Next base: position 16,455,655 of record LR991083.1, read on the forward strand.
ACAAAACTAAAAATGTAGTGTGTGCAGAAGTACTTTGAAATAACATTAGTTTGAGTTTTTTTTTAATATAAGATTATAAGACCCAGTATTTTTATCGTAAATGCGCGCCCAGTACTTGATCATTATTTTGCTGCGATGTTATTTTTAAACTGCGATATTTCCTAAGATATTCATTGAAATCAAATAATGTAAAGAGCAATTTTGTTTTAAATTAAATACTTGTGATGAATAACTCATTTATTTGGATAAGGATTAATATTATGTTTATAAAAACACCTTCGAAAATATCATATTATTTTAAAACAAATTTGATTAGCATAAAAAAGGTTATAGTGAGCCAATCTTAAAAGATAGACATATGCTGTCGCGGACTTTTATTTAGAACTTTGCAAGGGGAACAATTATATACTACATAATTTTTGCGTAACTTTAACCGTTTACGCAGCGGAAGCTCTCAAAAGGAAACAAAAACCCGATTTTTACACATTCATCATTGTTGCTCTGCTCCTATTGGTCGCAGCGTAATGTTGTATAGCCTAAAGCCTTCCTCTATAAATGGACTATCCAACAAAAAAAGAATTTTTCAAATCGAACCAGTAGTTCCTGAGATTAGCGCGTTTAAACAAACAAACTAACAAACAAACAAACAAACTCTTCCGCTTTATAATATTAGTATAGATGAATGAATGAACGAATATCATGTCAGTTGTCAATAAACAATAAGCTTGTTTGATCTTTAAAATTCTGGTGAAAAGGAGACTCTTTAGTTTTCAATGAAAAACATTATGAATAAGAATATAAAACTACTAAATTTAAATAAATAAAAAATACAAAATTTGAAAGTATACTTATCGAATATCAATAATTTATCATCATAGTTTTAGAACACGAATTTTATAAATTTTGTATTACACAATATATCCGTTTAGAGACGGAGTAAGAATACAATTCACCAACCCCTGTCTTGCCCGAGGGTTATCGTAAGAGACGACTAAAGGATATAAAACGAATATAACATCTATGCAAAAGAAGGAAAACTCGAAACAAAACCCTATACCAACACGTCTGACCAGCGTGGTATAGTAGGTTAATTTCCCTCCCATTACGAAGGAGGCCCGAGCCCATAAGTGGTACATATATGGACTGTGATGATAATGATATATTTTGAAGTGATAACTGCTTATTGAATCGCTTCGTTACGTAACCCGTAACGGTGCCAGTCTGGCTGGACTATTTTTCTCTCACGCGTACGACAGCGGCAGGCCAGGTCCTCCTTTCTCACTCGAACCCATAGCGCCACATACAGCCTATTAATAAATAACCTGTCCTTACATTATTATATTAATATACATACAATTTAAGTAATAATCTAAGCTTTTCTCAAGTTAAACAATTTCAATGTAAAACAATTCAACTTATATTAGTTTGAGTTATCACTTTTGTCGGGTATCCTGAGATGATTTTTTAATACTTACGATAAATACTTATTATGAAAAGATCTAAAAGTTTTCAATTGTTGTCAGCTGTACGTTACATTCTGTCTCTTTCGTTCTGCTCGCACTAAATGAGACAAACATTTTTTTTCTCAAAGAAAAAGAAATGCCACAAATAAGACACAATTTGCATACACCATATAGTTACAAATTCGCCGTTAAGAAACATAATTGGCGTCAAATATTATATTAAGATTGATATTTTTGTACTATAGTAGCCTTAGAATACAATTACATACCTAATTTCACGGTCTAGAGGTGAGAGCTAGAAGTAGATGAATCTAAAATATTTAAGGGCGCTATTTTGGAGATTGCGAACTAGATTAAATTATAACCGCAATCTAACCAAAGTGGTTACTAAGGTAAAATAAGTTGAGGTTAAATCAAAATATCTATTGATTCGCTATTTTTATCAACAACTTTAATGGTTTGCAAGTTTTGGACGATGACGAAATTACTTAATTATGAATATAATCAACCAATACAATTGAAATTTATGCTTCGAAATATTATGCATGAAATCGTTCTGAGTTTTTGAAATATATGTTAGATATATAGGACCTAAAGTCCACGATAGCACTAGCATATGCTAGTTATTTAAGTTATATAGCTTACATACATACATACATAAATAGTGTATATTTAGAAATCACATTTTACTGATAACTTACCAGCAATTCGGACTAGTTTCTTTGAGCTAAATTGGGTGTGTTAGGCATGCTTCTAAACTAATAAATATCTTTTAAAACTTTAATCAATATAGGCACTGTTTGACTTAAATCCGATAAGATATATAGAAAGAAGTTTGAAAGATGGCAAAAGTTTATAGGGCAATGTACAATGTCAAAATGTTTTATATTTAGATGTTGTTGGACAGTAATTTATTTATCTAGTCTACTACATTTATTTGTATGCTCATTCATTACTTCATCATTTTCCTACTCTTATCCCAATTACTTGGGGTCGATACAATATGTACTTTTCTTTCATAGTACATATTGTAAAAGTTATTGGCAATAGTTTTATGACCGGCCGCCTGGCAGACGTCAACCCTCCTTGGGAATGTAATTGTTGACCAAACGGCATCAGATGGAATTGATCCTGGTCATTATAAGGCTCTTAGTCGTCTTTTAAGACATCCACGAGCAAAGTAAGGGTTGGTAGTATTCGTAGCCGCTACCACACAGCTAGTATTTGTATGCTGACTATAGCATAATATTTTAAATCCATCATTAAAGGAACAAGATGATTGGTTTTTATGCCGAGATATAAACGTATTTAATGCGAATTGGTCGCACAACTGGATCAGCTAAATGGAGTGTACGCGAATATGAGAGATTTTTTTGTATTGTACACAAAAAACCGACACGCGGCCGAGGACACACGTCAAGTACCCGAATAACACGAAACCAGATGATCACGATGAATATTATCATCTATATAATAATATCTGATGTTTACACGAGTGTTACAAATTTGAAATGAAACTATTTTTGCGAATTTTATCGCGTTTGTATTTGATTTTTAATTTCCAACGTTTCTAGCATTTTACAGCGTTCATTGTCATAGGAGGACTAGGGTGTCGCACGTCCAACAAGTAATCATTATTATAGAGATTTATAACTACACGCTACAGTATTTAATAAGGTATTAAAATTTAACCCATACTTTGCTATAAATTCATTGCCAGTATAAAAAAAAAAAATTCTATATAAAAAATTAAGTTCTTTATGGCTGTCTACAGCATCGTAGTATTTTTAATGGTGGTAATGAGGAGTATATCAATTAGTTACTACACCCATATTCCTAAAACTTCCTGCAGCCTGGCAGGAATTAGAGTTTTTTTTGGTGATGGTTGAGTATTTGTAAGACGTGAAGTCATTTGGTTTTTACACTATATTCTAGGGCCCTATATGAATCTTTGGGTGGAAATGCTATTCTTCTGGTCTGGTAAACTATAGCAGCGTCTGTCTGGAGTGACAGCAACACAACTTGGAACCATTATGGCTAGAGAATAACGTAGGATATTGCCTAGCAATCTTATTTTTCAAAGTAAGATAGTCAATTTGGCATCGCTGAAGTAATTGCAGCAAAAGCCTCCACAGAATCAAAGGCTTTCTCATAGTCCACACACGCTAGACACAGAGGCAGATTATATTCCTCGGTCTTCTGTATAACCTGATGTGGTCTATGTTACTATCGGTACCTGTTCGAAATCAAGCTTGTTCAGACGGGTGAAAGTCATCCAGCTTGCGCGCGATGCGATTCGTAATGACTCTTGAAAACAATTTGTACATTATATGGCTAGTACTATGATAAGCTACTAAGCACTAGCTAAAAAAAAACAGCAAAATGCCATTATAATCCTATAGGATTGTAATGGCATTTTGCTGCTTTTTTACAATTTTGTAAGATAATTAAATCTGTGTTACGACACCTGAAGTCATGAAAATGGTGGTGGCGCAAGCTAATATTAGATCATCACTGACAAACTATATAAAGCATGTATTATAAATATAATATCTTCTGTAATTTAATAATTCTCAAATTAGTCAGTTGTACCAATTATAAAATTTGTATAGCTCCATACAATTTTCAAACAATCAAATTAACAGTGTTATTACTCGTAACTTGCAACAAGAAAACTTTTCGATTTAATTATATTATTTTGATTCAAATTGTTTCGTACAATTATAATACTTATTTAGGTGAGCTACGAATCTTGTCCAAATGAATGCAGCTGCAGCTTTTTAATTAAATAATTCATATAGTTAAAAATATAAAATAATTTCAACACATTTTCTTGCAAAAAAAGCAGATAAAATATATAATAGTTTTCGTAATATATAGTATAATAACATCTGCCACGAAGCGTTGTATTTAATTGTGTTTTTCTGTAAGGGAATATATACTTACTGAAAGAAAAATCTCGAAAGCAATATAGAGAAACTTAATTTGTGTTCATAATAAACAATAAGAAGCTGAAAATTTTGAATAACAAACAATTTAAAAGTATTAATTTCAGTAATTGCTTGTGAAATAGTTTTATATTTGATAGTTATTTTACGTTAATATGCTCTGTAGTAGCAACTACGAATATTAACAACCCTTAATTTGAACGTGGATGTCGTAAAAAAGGGTTATATTGACTTTTTTATTGCTTATGGTGATACACCAACAAACAGCACACCTGATGGTTAATGCCACCCATAGATCTTTGCAATACCAAGGGTACAGCTAGGCTGCTACCTACTAATGAAAACCCCGAACCCACCTAGAAAGTTGGGCTGTTGACTCTTTCACCCACCGAATGAAGCACAGTAGTATATTACCACTACTCAGACGTTGATTTTCTGCAAGAGAGCTTTACTAACCCGGATGAAAGAAAGAAAAGGTCTTTAGTTGTTTTCACAAAAAAAAAGGCAAAAATTAAAAAGAAATAATAAATAAGTAATAAAAGTAAAATTAAAATGATATTGGGCTCAACTTATGGCCAGGAATGCAGGTGCGCCCCAGCCGTTGATTTTCAGCTTAAGCCAAGCTTATAACTAGATATACTCGTACTTAGGATGACTGCCCTCCTAAACATAAAAAATAGTGTAAGACTCATTTTATGTATCTACTAAGCAAGTATACAGATTGTACTATATGTGCAATACAATACTGTAACCAGAGTCAGAGAACGTTTTAAAACTAACCGACAATAACAATATTATATAATAATATATTTATTGAAAATTAAATGAGAGACTGAATATGTTGGTGGTAGTAAAACATTCCAACATTTAGAAGCCGCAATTTCTAAACGTCTCGTAGTCCTGGATAGGGAGTGCCGGGGTATGACTAACCGACAATTATGTGATCTTGTCCCGTAACTGTGAGCATCAGACAACCATTCCAGTTTATTATCTAGGTAGGTTGGATTTTTGGTTTTGAGTATTGGCTGGATAAAGCAAGCTAGTTTCACTGAACGTTGGTCAGTCAAATTCAACACTCCCCCGTTTAATCAGATGAGATGATCTTCTATATATATAGAAGATCATCTCATCTGATTAAACGGGGGAGTGTTGAATTTATATATATATATATATATATATATATATATATATATATATATATATATATATATATATATATATATATATATATATATATATATATATATATATATAACATTTAGAGGACCTAGCCTTGCTCGGTATATTATTATTAGTGTGTTTTGAAAAATATATTTAAATATAATAAAAATAATGAAAAAATAAATTAAAAAGGGCAAAATGTACAAAAAATAGAAATGAAAATAGTGTATCGAGCAAAAAGGAGTCAAAATCACGTTTGTTATATGGGCTTAAATGCCCTTAAATATTTACTTTATTTTTTAGTAATTGCCGTTATAGCGGCAACAGAAATATATCATCTGTAAAAATTTTTGTCTGACTACTGTCTAACTATCATGGTTCATGAGATACAGCCTGGTGATAGACAGATGAACGGACGAACTGACAGCGAAGTCTTAGTTATAGGGTGCCGTTTTAAGCTTTGGGTACGGAACCCCGGAAAGGTTGAACTCACATAAAAGCAACAATGGAATGGATGGATTGGTACAATGGAAATACTCTTTAAAATTGGAATGTCTCGAAAGTCACAATACTGTATTAACACGGCATTTGAAAGTTTCTAAGCTATAAAGAGATCATACATTTAAAGACATGGCGTCATAGGAACGTAGAGTTTGAAATTTTAAATTGTTGGACAGTAATTTTCTAAGCCGAATACTGTAATTGAGAGCCATGATAACACATTGCATCGTATAACTGAAATCCATCGCTCATAAGTATTACCCGTTTTAATTTTACTCTGGCGAGGGTATTTTTACCGCATAATGATTAGGAAAGAGAGATAGTCATTTGCTATATTTTTGTTCACTGTTTAGCTAGCGTCTAATGAACATATTTGTAAAAATCGAGACGGAAAGGCTGAGTTATATTAGGAACAATCAGTAAGATACGATAGGCCGGTCTCCCAACTCACATCTTAAAATTGAAAAGTGGAGCGCCACCAGTTTGCAAGGAAAAACATTACATTGCATTGTAATCGGGTCAACTATACTGACCGATTGTTCTCGAGCGAAGTCTGTATTTATTCCTAGGATTCTCCAAATACCATCAAATTAATCCTCCGATTTTCAGAGAGTGCAGTTTGCCATTAAAGTCTGCTTCGGAATAACCACAAACAAAGCTCGAGGTCAAATTCTTAAGGTAGCGGGAGTAGACTTGAGAGAAAGCTGCTTCTCCCATGGGCAGTTGTAGGTGACATGCTTCAGAGTAAGCTCACAGAGTAGCGTGGTTATTCTAGCACCCGAAAGAAAATCAAAAGATATTGTTTACAAAGAAATACTGTAATAGGTGCAGTATCGCGGGTTGATGATAGGTTGATTGATGTCAAAGAAGCGGTACCAGTGTTCCGTCTAATTTCGATGGAAAACACGGTAGGTTATGGGGCCGCACACTACCCTTCCGTCGCCTCGGTCGGAATGAGCTCGGTGTGTTTAAAACATGGCCTGCTAAGAAAAAGCCTGGTGTTCATAATATATAACAAAATTTCATTTGATTTTTATGTTTATCGAACCTACCGTATACTGTAACAAAGATTGTTGTTATCATCATCATCATCATCATCATCACAGTCCATATGCGTCCCACTGTTGGGCTCGGGCCTCCTCCATAATAGGAGGAAAGTTAACTTACTATACCGCGCTGGTCAGACGTATTGTTATAGGGTTTTGTTTCGAGTTTTCCTTCTCTTGCATAGATGTTATAAGCATTTTATATCCCTTTAGTCGTCTCTTACGACCACCCACGGGTAAGATAGGTGGTGAATTGTATTCTTACTCCGTCACCACATGGATAAGATTGTTATACCTACTATTACTACTACTACTAAGTATGTATACAAACATTTATACATAATTATTTATAAATAACAATAAAATTAATAACGTAAAAAACAAACAAAAATCCTATTATAACCATTTTCGACTTCTACGCAGACAAAATGCGGGCAAATGATAATAATTAATAAAATAATAAAAAAAAAGCCCAAAAAGTAAATAAGAGAAAGTAAGGATCCGAACCGAGCTCCGGTTTGTTTGGATTAGACTACACGATTGAACTAACTGAGCTAAATGTCTATTCTTAATAACAGCGTCAAAATTTGAAAACTTTCATGTTCTAATATTTATTATTATATATTATTATAATTAGAACTAATACAACGAAAAATTATATTTTTGTTGCTGAAAAATACTGACAAAACAATGTTTTCTATAAATTAAATCTAGCTAGATCGATTAAGGGCCCCGGAACCCCTTATATGCCAAATTTCAAGAAAATCGTTGGAGCCGTTGCCGAGATTCAGATATATATATATATATATATATATATATATTTATTTCTAGAAGGCATCTGCATTTTGAATTGAATGCACTGTTTTTTATAAAGGCACGGGCCATAAACAATGTCACAATATTGAAAATGGGACAATACTGGACTGTTACACAGTTGATTACGTAAGTCAGAGTTTATGTAGGTTTGAAGTTTGTATAATGTCCTTAGAGACGCAAAATACTTCGCATTTTTTTTGTTGTACGTGCTTCTCAAATCGTAAGGTTCCATCTAATAATAATCTGAGAGACCGAACGCATTCCCTTCGCGGTACGCCCATCCCTTTGCTTCTAACATCGAGGTTAAATGATTTGACAGTACGTACTTGTTTCTCGAACCCGCAGATGACGTTGAGACACTTAGAGGTATTAAGAACGAGCCCGTTTCTCTCAGATATAATAATATAATTTAATAGTGGTAGGACCACGCTGTTGACAGTTCTCTGTCTGCAGCCGCGGGCCGGTCCGTCCGAGATAGTACCACACTCTCGCAGAAGATCGACGTATGAGTAATAGCAATGTGCTATTGCGCTTCGTTCGGTGAGCAAGAGAGCCGGAAGCCCAATTGGGTGGGTTTAGAGTTTATATTAGTAGGCAGCGGTAGTAGTTATACCCTTGGTATTGCAAAGATCCATGGACGGCAGTGACACTTAGCATCAGGTGTGCTGCTTGCTCGTTTGCCACCATTAGCAATAAAAAAAAAATCATATTTCGGATAAAGAATTTAAATCTTGATGTAACTTATCTAACGTCATTTGGATGGATCGACTCGCAGCTGTTGACAGAAAACTGCCAATAAAGTAGCCCTACCACTATTAAAAAACCTAGCCCATCTTCACTTGATGTCGTTTGGTCAGTAATTACATAAAACTACTGCCAATAACTTTTGCCATAATTACGATGGAAAAGGAGTACATATTGCGTTGACCCCAAGTAATTGGTATAAGAGCAGAATGATGATAATAATGAGTTATTTTAAGTTATTATATTTGCTAAGTCACCAAATGCTATCAATCTCAACTAAATTTAAAACACAAATATTCACCTAGACGCTTGAAGGTTTTTTATTAAGCCTTCGTCAAAACTTTATATCAGTATTATAGAAATATTTTATCAATAATGTAAATAATAAATTAATTAAAAACAACAAATAGGACTATAGTATCATACAATTAATTAAATAGAATGTAATAACCTTATTTTAGTATTACAGGTATAAGATTATAATTATGATTATTTCTACAAGTAAATTAGTCCAAATACGATAGTATCAACTGGTAATTAATTTACACACTTAACCTAAAATTTACCTGAAATTTGTTATGCTTTTTGTTTTAGTATATTTAGTATGCGAGGTAATTAATATCTATATATATATATAAAACAAAGTTGTGTTAGTTACACCACTTATAACTTTTAAATTTTTTGAATTTGTCTTCGTTGGGAATAGGATATAGGATATTAAAATATGATATCGACCAACAAAAAAATAAAGAAACATCACTCTAAACGTTAATTTGTTCATGGTGCAACATAACGCAACTGACAGCTAACTTAATGTCGTCTATGGTTTGTTTTGAAAATACCGTGAAATGTTGAAATTAAAGTTGAACAGTCGATGTGTTTACGAGTTTACCCCCGTGGGACCTAGAGGCGGAGATGCTCTCCGACCTCTACCGGCGGGTTACCTCAGTGCACGACGAGGGTGGCTCCCCATCGCTTAGCGAGATAGCCACCTGGCGCGAGGACGCTCGCCGAGACGTCATCGCCCGTCAGGTTACGCGGCTGGAGAGGCCTAGGCATGGTATTCTTACCGTTAAGGCCCTCCGGCCCGTACTGACGGGGTGGATGGAGCGGCGGCACGGAGTCCTCTCCTTCCGGCTGGTGCAGGCGTTGTTGGCGCACGGCTGTTTCGGTAAATACTTGCACATGGTCGTAAGGAAGGAGTCGACTTCGTCCTGCCACCAGTGCCGGCAGTGACGAGGACACGGCGCAGCATACGCTGGAGGTCTGTGTGACCTGGGCCCAGCAGCAATGTGACCTCGTCGCTGTTATTGGTGCCAACTTGATGCCGCCGGCTGTCGCGAAAGCGATGGTCGACAGCATCAGGAACTGGGACGCGGTCGCCGCCTTCTGCGGGGAGGCGGTGGAACGAGCCCGGGTCCCTTCATGGGGACCACCGCCAGCGCCTCGGGCGGCGCAGGCGCGAATACCTGCGCCTGATGCCGCCCTAGCCGAGGCCTCGGGTGATCGGACCGGGGAATAGTCCGGTCACCTGACGTGAGGCCACCGCGTGAGGACGACGCCTCGACGGCGAAAGATGTCGGGGCCACGGCTCGAGAGGAACTCGCGAGGGTAAACCGCTGGGTGGGCCACCGAAGACAAAAATTGGGTACCGGTAGCCCTCTCGCACGGCGAAGAGAGGTGTTTGCAGGGTGAGTCTATGAGGTTCCATCAGCCCGGACCGATTTGGCGTGGCGCGACTACGTCCATAGCTCACCGCAAAAAAAAAAGTATATCTATAAAAGAGGATTGCTTTGTTCAAATTATGATAGTAAATGTAACGTTTTCCTTCCATTTGTACAGTCAAATAATTATATTCAATTTGAGAAACACCACCATAGAATTTTGTAACTAACCTAGATATTAGTGTTTACTAATTAACATTTATACTTAATCTCAATGTTTAAATTTTATATGCAATTTTATATAAGAAAAGAGAAACAGCTTAATATAAAAGTGATGAAGTCGACTCTTTGCTTCAGGTATAGATACACGAGATGATAACGCGATAGATACATATTACATAGCCTACCTTGTCGAAGAAAGCCTATAAAACAAATAAGCGATCTCATAAAAAATATTTGCTAGTTAAAAAAATACGACTTGAACGACTTGATGGGACTTGAACTTATATTCGTTGGAAAGTTGTTGCAACCGTCTTACTAAATAGACCAGTGTGAGTATTTACTTCTAATAACCAAATTGCGAACTCGCATTATCGTCTTTACGGGCAAATATTTTATAAATCCACATCGAATGCTAAATTTCTGTAATTTATCTCATTTTCAATTATTATACGTGACCAAAGATTTTACGACGACGTAAAAGAGCGAGTAGGTATGAAATAGAGTATTGGTGTAAAGATGCGAAAGGGAATGCTCCGATGGTTCGGACATGTGGAAAGAATGCCGAACGAACGTCTGGTTAAGAAGATATACAATGCGAAAGTGAAAGGATGTAGGTACCGGGGGAGACCGAGACTAACCTACCTAGACCAAATCGGTCATGTACTGAAGGAAGGTGGAGTCGAGAGTCTCCGAAACCAGCGAGCATGTATGAAGAGAATTATGAATGTTGAGGAAGCGAGTGAAGTATGCAAGGATAGAGTTCTCTGGCGCTCTGTTCTGTCTGCCTAACCTGCAAGGGACATGGCGTGATGGTATGTATGTATGTACCAAAGATTTACTGCTCAAAACAGTTTTGTCATTAAAAGAAAAATACAACGTAACATATATTTGCTGAAACATATCCCGACATAGACACCCGGTCACGTATTTAAGCGATATTTTTTTTTCGTTAAAGTAAATTGATATCCATTTACTGAAAACTTGTTGTATAATTATTTCGATAGGTAAGTCTTTCAGTGTATCATTTATCATAAAGAGAATTGAGAATCTGTTCTATGGCGGTTACGTTCCTTTTACGATAACAATTCATTTATTATTTATAGCCTTTGTTTTTTTCTTTTAGCATCATTATCATTGTGTAATCGTATTTTATTTGGCTGAGCGCGTTCCTTATTACGGATTTCAGTCTATGTATCGTTTTTTCATTGTAAAAAGACGAAGCAATATGTCTTCTTTTGTTATATTCACCAGTTTCTTGTTAAAATTAAAAGCTGCTATAAATTCTCCCTCATCTTATAGATTCTCTTTATAAACCAATGATGTATTTAATAGATTATATATTTATGGCATGGTACAAAATTATTAAAAGCAGTTTTTACTATGTACTTAGTATATATATAATTATACTAAATATATAGATTAAAAATAATATATTGTAGTTAATGAAAACAATTCTAAGAATGTTTCGTTAATATTCGTAATAAATAATTTTATCAATTTAGTATATATATAGTAGATAGTGGTAGCGCCAGACTGTTATAGTACACATTGTAATAGTCCATCATCCTCAGAGAGAGCGGGTGACGCCCCGACAGTTAGCCAGGGCGTCGACGGGGGATTGTACCCGAAAGGGTACCCACCGGGCTGGCCACGGATATCAAGAAAGCGGTACCCGTGGCCGGTCCAATGGTGATGGGAAGAGAATACGGTGGGATATGGGGCAACGCGCCACCCTTTTTTTTGGCCGCGGGCTATGGTACGTCACGCCCCACTATTCCATCTAGGGTGACAGAGACAGAGAGAGAAGTAGCGCACGACCCCATAGACCCGCCTTAAAATATACGTCTCGACGCCGTGCGGATAGGTCACTGGAACGCGGTCTTTTTCTTCAGTGGCCCACCCGGCGGTCTACCCTCACGGGTCCTCTCTAGTCGACGCCCCGTCATCTCGACCTATAAAATGCATCTCGATGTCGGAGCGTCGTTCTCACACGGTGGCCTTACTCCAAAGGCGACCGGAGTAGTTCCCGATCCGGTCACCCCCTGCCTCGGCTAGTGCGGCATGAGGCGCAAATACTCGCACCTACGTTGCCCCAGTCGTCGGCGACGGCGCGAATCGATGTAGAGGGGATCCTCCCAGATTCACTCCGCCGCTTCGAATACGTCATCTCGCAGAAGGAGGCGATCGCGTTGCAATTCCTCTCGCTGCCGACCATCGATTTCACGACGGCTGGCAGTGAAAGGTCGGCACCGATAGCAGCGATATGGTCACGGCGCTGCTGAGCCCAGGTCACGCAGGCCTCGAGCGTATGCTGCGCCGTGTCCCGGTCGCTGCGGCGTTCTAACTTTGCCCCGGATGGAATAGACGGCGCGCGTCCAGGACAAAGCCTACCAAAAAAAGGGCCACTTTATTCATAATCATCTATCTACACCCGCAGCCGGTCCGTAGGGGGTCATACTATACTCTCGCAGAAAATGGACATTAAGGCAGTGGAAATGGAAGTTACCGCTGGATGAAGAGAAGGCACGGCAACTTGTCCTTCAGGATGACGCAGATACTTACCGGACACGGGGTCTTCGGTAAGTACCTGCAAAGGATCGGACGGGAAGAGGCCCCTGGATGCCATGAGTGTGGCGCGCTAACTGATGATGCGCGTCACAACCTAGAGGTATGTCCCGCCTGGGGGCCTCAGCGCCACGACCTGTCGGCAGTGATAGGAATAGACCTGTTGTTGTTGACCGTCATATCTAAGATGTTTGACAGTGACAGGTGCTGGTCGTCGATGGCCTCCTTCTGTGGGGCGGTCATTTTTTCGAAGGAGGCCGCGGAGCGGGTACGCAAGGCATTTGCTTCCGCAGACTCACTCCGTAGGCGGCGGCCAGGAAGGGAGAGGCGCCGTTACGCGCATCTCCTCCCGCCGCTATGACTGTCGACTGGACGTGGCCAGATGGCTTAGTGTTGAGGTGTCGGGGATAAAATGTCAACAGACGATCTCTCCGCAATCCCGTAAAAGCGCGGAAGAGACCGCCGTGGTTTTAGTGGGTATTTCGGTCGAACCAGCTGTCCGGCAAGTCCCACACACCCCCTCGTCTGTCACCGGCGAGGGCTAGTGCGTAAATGCATTTCCACAGCGTAAATAAAAAAAAAAAGTGGAAATGGAAGTTCGTACGGTAAGTGAAAGAGCTGAAAGCCCAACTTTCTCAGTGGGTTTTGGTTAGTAGGCAGGCTTTACCCGTGCCCACCGAAGTTAAAATCGAGTACCGGTGGTCCGCTCGCACGGCGAAGAGAGAAGGTTTTACGGTGGGTCTATGGGGTCACGCGCCGCCTTTCCGTCACCCCGGACCGATTCAGCGGGGCGAGACGCACCCATAGCCCACCAATAAAAAAAAAAAAAAAAATAAAAAAAAAAAAAAAGGCTTTACCCGTGAAGGTCCATTATCGGCAGTAACACTTACCACGAGGTAATTAAATTAGATATTTGTTACCATAAGCAGTAAAAAAAAATAATAATATTAGAAAATCTATAGGATATCGAAATATCACAACCAAACACATTATTCAGTTTTATTAAATTTGATTACGCTCAATTGGTCTCAACTATTACGCTTGGTCACCAATAACTTTTACCTCTAAACGTTACGATCGGGTTTAGGTCTAAATTGCTCATATTTATTTATTTATTTATTTAGTCTAGCCATAAATACTGTTACAATTAAAATAAACAAAATATTACATTTGAATTTGAAATCTGACATTTTTATGTGTTTGTTAATTGTGTTTTCTCATTTTGGCGCCAATACATTGTATAATATTTTGTGATATTAAAATGGAGTGGGGTGATAAAGAGAACCGAATAGCTGTTGCAATTTTTAAAACCCTCTATACGCTTGGTATTAGTAAAATGTTTGAATACAAATAATACCGGGCTATTAATAAGTACAATGAGACCTCCTCTGTTTGTGACAGAAAAAGGTCTGGCCGTCCAAGTAGTGTTTGTACGAAAAAGGTGGTCAAAGCAGTAAGGGAAAGAATTCGAAGAAATCCTGTCCGAATGCAAAAGATTTTATCTCAGGAGATGAAGTAAGTGCCTAGAACCATGTCGCGTGTTTTAAAAGATGACTTAGGACTTACAGCCTATCTGACTGGTCGTGGCCAGATGGCTAAGCGTAGGGGTGTCGGGGATAGAATGTCAATAGACGATCTCTCCGGCATCCCGTAAAAGCGCGGAAGAGACCGCTGTTAGGTTTTAGTGGGTATTCCGGCCGTCAATCTCATGGCCGGCGAGTCCCACACACCCCCCCGTCTATCACTGGCGGGGGATGTGCGCAAAAGCATTTCCTCAGCGATAACAAAAAAAAAAAAAGGACTCACAGCCTATAAGAGACTTACTGGTCATTTCTTAACTAATAATTTGAAAAGAATAGGGTGGTAAAATCGCAACAACTATGAACTATGAAGCGGTACGCAAAGAGAGCTCACAGAAAAATTTTGTTTACGGAAGAGAAAATAATTGAGCAACATTTTAACAAACAAAATGACCGTATTTATGCCCAAAGCTCTGAGCAAGCTTCCCAATTAGTCGACAGAGTGCAACATGGGCATTATCCGACTTCAGTGATGGTTTGGTGGGGTATTAGCTATGAAGGAGTGACTGAGCCATACTTTTGTGAGAAAGGTATCAAAACATCGGTATAAGTGTATCAAGATACCATTTATGAGAAGGTAGTGAAGCCCCTTAACAACAACATATTCAATAACCAAGAATGGTCCTTCCAGCAAGACGCGGCACCAGGTCATAAAGCTCGATCTACGCAGTCTTGGTTGGAAACGCATGTTTCGGACTACATCAGAACTGAAGACTGGCCTTCGTCTAGTCCCGATCTTAATCCACTGGATAATGATTTATGGTCAGTTTTAGAGAGTACGGCATGTACTAAACGCCATGATAATTTGGAGTCCCTAAAACAATCCATACGATTGGCAGTGAATAATTTTCCCAATGAAAGATTGCATTCTTCTATTGACAACTGGTCTCAACGTTTAAATGACTGTATTGCAGCCAATGGAGACCACTTCAAATAAGCTTTTTATATTTTAAATTGTTTTATATTTATGTATTAAACTAACACACTGTAAAAGTAATAGATGTTATTTGCAGTAGATTTTTTTTTTACAGTATTTATGTCAAGACTAGGTATATAAGGCTCGTCTACAACTTAAACACAAACATATGTTAATAACAATTCAGTGGCTTAAGACTAATGTGTACATTAAATAAAAACGTGCACAAAATTAAGGAAAATATTACTATATACCAGGAGAAAAGTCCTAATTATCTAATAAATAAAATTACAAGTAGTATTAGAAGCTAAATAATATCTAATATAAGTAATTATATAGATAAATAATATATAAGATAAGTAAGATGTAAGTAATATGTAATATTAATTACTAGAATTTGTAGAAACACATATTAAAATTATAAAAATAATATATATCATATTCTTTAACTAAAAACCAAATAAGTGAATATATAAGAGATACGAGTGTAGCAAGAGTAATAATGACAAAATATTTATGTATTCAGAGTCGTTCTTTTTTTAAACTAGGTTGATCGTGGCACCGAAGACAAAGATCGGGTACCGCTGGCCCGCTCGCACGGCGAAGAGCTCCTCTCTTTGCATGGTGGGTCTATAAGGTCACGCGCCGCCTCTTCCGTCACCCCGGACCGATTTGGCGGAGCGAGACGCATCCATAGATTCCATAGCCCACCGCAAAAAAAAGGTTGATCGTGGCAAGTGAAAATAAAATAATCACATTGTATTAATATAAATAAGTATTTGAAATAAAACTACTTTTACGGATTCTATCGCGTTTGTATTTGATTTATAATTTCCCGACGTTTCGAACACTTTACAGTGATCATGGTCACGGGAGGACTTCCATGGGCCCCGTGTGAGGCTGCCCATCGGCGCCTCGTTAGTCGTCAACTCCATCCACATCAGTATCCAGGCCCATATGAGGTACTTGGGTCTGGTGCTCGACGGGCGATGGTGGTTCCGGGAGCATTTTCGCCAAATTGCTCCCCGGCTGGTCGGCGCGGCGTCCGCCCTTTCTCGACTCATGCCGAATGTGGGCGGACCCAGTTTCGAGGGCCGACGGCTGTATGCGGGGGTGATCCGCTCAATGGCCATGTACGGCGCACCCGTGTGGGCGAGGGCTCTGAACGCCCAGCTCAGGGCGGTACTGTGGAGGCCACAGCGAGCCATGGCGGTCAGAGCCATTCGCGGGTACCGCACGGTGTCGACAGAGGCGGCGTGCCTATTGGCCGGGACACCCCCGTGGGACCTAGAGGCGGAGATGCTCTCCGACCTCTACCGGCGGGTTACCTCAGTACGCGACGAAGGTGGCTCCCCATCGTTGAGCGAGATAGCCACCTGGCGCGAGGACGCCCGCCGAGACGTCATCGCCCGTTGGGTTACGCGGCTGGAGAGGCCAAGACACGGTGTCGTTACCGTCGAGGCCCTCCGGCCCGTACTGATGGAATGGATGGAGCGGCGGCACGGAGTCCTCTCCTTTCGGCTGGTGCAGGTATTGTCAGGGCAGGGGGGTTTCGGTCTGTACCTGCACACGGTCGCGTATAGGGAGTGGACTCCGGCCTGCCACCATTGCAGCAGTGACGAGGACACGGCGAGACACACACTGGAGGTGTGTCCGAGTTGGGACGGGCAGCGCCGTGACCTCGTCGCTGTAATCGGTGCCGACCTGACGCTGCCGGCTGTCGCGAGGGCGATGGTCGACAGCGTCAGGAACTGGGACGCGGTCGCCGCCTTCTGCGAGGCTGTTATCTCGCAGAAGGAGACGGCGGAACGAGTCCGGGAGGATTCCCGTGACCCGGGCCGCCGTCAGCGGCCGGGGCGGCGCAGGCGCGAATACCTGCGCCTGATGCCGCCCTAACCGAGGCTTCGGGTGATCGGACCGGGGAATTGTCCGGTCACCCGACGTGAGGCCACCGCGTGAGGACGACGCCTCGACGGCGAAAGCTGTCGGGGCGTCGACAGGAGAGGAGCCCGAAAGGGCATACCGCCGAGCGGGCCACCGAAGACAAAAATCGGGTACCGGTGGCCCGCTTGCACGGCGAAGAAGAGGAGCTTGCAGGGTGGGTCAATGGGGTTGCGCGCCGCCTCTTCCGTCACCCCGGACCGACTTGGCGGGGTGCGACGTCCATGGCCCATGGCAAAAAAAAAAAAAAAAAAAAAAAAAAAAAAAAAAAAAAAAATGGTCACGGGAGGACTGAGGTGTCTTACGTCCAATATGCCATTGTTATTACAGAAATTTATTTATATCTACCCTATAAGATATTAGAGAGAGAGAGAGTATATATAGAATCATTCTCTTTTTGTACTGGCAATGAATTGTATTAATTTTGTATAAAAATGTGGGTCAAAATTTAATATCTTATAGGGTAGATATAAATAAATTTCTGTAATAACAATGACATATTGGACGTAAGACACCTCAGTCCTCCCGTGACCATGATCACTGTAAAGTGTTCGAAACGTCGGGAAATTATAAATCAAATACAAACGCGATAGAATCCGTAAAAGTAGTTTTATTTCAAATGTGTAATACTCGCGTAAACATTAGAAGTCATTATAAATAAGTATGTAACTAAATTGTAATGGCTTGATAAGTTGATGTTGGGTGTTGATGGGTTAGAAATATAATCTATTACCACTCCTTACTTCACCGACGGAAGTAAGAGCGTAAATATTGTCAACTGTATTATTATCCCATTAGAGAGTATTTATGTGCAATAGTGGAAATTGATGGATGAAATGGCGGCTGGTCACGGGTACAACATGCGACCTCAAAGTACCCCTTAAATTAAAGGGCCAAATATATAAAAGCCTAATAAGACCTGCTGTACTGTATGGATCAGCATGTTGGGCGATAAAAGCGACGGATGAGAGACGACTGCATGTAGCGGAGATGCGAATGTTGAGATGGATGTGTGGTGTGACAAGAATGGATAAAATAAGGAATGAACATATAAGAGGAAGTTTGAAAGTTGCGCCAGTGACGGAAAAATTAAGGAGTGAAAGGTTGACATGGTATGGACATGTGATGAGAAGGGATGAAAGTAATGTTGTGAGGAAAGCTTTAAGCATGAATGTTGAAGGCTTAAGGGGTAAGGGAAGACCGAAGAAAAGATGGATGAACTGCGTGAAACATGACATGGATAGACAAGGAGTGACCACAGAGATGACGTCTGATAGAGTTGTATGGAAGGAGAAGACATACTGCGTCGACCCCAAATAAATTGGGATAAGAGCAGGTTGATGATGATGATGAGTGGAAATTGATGTGGTAATTATGACTTAAGTATACAGTAAATCCTTTATTTTTTATTTTTGACGGAAGAGGCGGCGCGCGACCCCATAGTCCCACCCTGCAAAGCGCCTCTCTTCGTGGTGCGAGCTGGCCACCGGTACCCGATCTTTGTTTTCGGTGGCCAAGTATACAGTAAGTCTACGAATCAATGTAAATCCATGTATGAAAATGTATTTTTTTTTAAATGGTCTGTATATTAGTGTAAATTATTTAATTCACTTAAATAATCTTTACAAATTCCTTAGAAAAAGAAATGAAAACAAAATATTAATATTAATTTTGAATACTATTATTTTATTAAATTTAGTACTCATCATCATCATCATCATCATCATCATCATTTCAGCCCATCGCCGTCCACTGCTGGACATAGGCCTCCCTCATGGTATGCCACAGAGTGCGGTTCTGTGCCGTCTGCATCCATCGACGCCCAGCAATTTTAACTAGATCGTCTGTCCACCTAGTGGGGGGGCGTCCTACACTGCGTCGTCCGGTACGTGGTCGCCACTCTAGAACCTTTTTTCCCCAGCGGTTGTCGGTTCTTCGAGCGATGTGGCCAGCCCATTGCCACTTCAGCGTGTTAATTCTTCGTGCTATGTCGGTTACACCCGTTCTTCTGCGGATTTCCGTATTACGGATTCTATCACGCAGAGAAATCCCGAGCATAGCTCGCTCCATAGCACGCTGAGCGACTTTGAGCTTGGTTATGAGGCCTACATTTAGGGACCACGTTTCCGTGCCGTAAGTCATCACTGGTAACACACACTGGTTGTAGACCTGTGTTTTCAGACACTGAGGTATGTTGGACGAGAAGATCCTCTTAAGTTTCCCGAACGCTGCCCAACCGAGTTGGATTCGTCGGCTGACCTCTTTCTCGAAATTGGATCTACCTAACTGGACTGTTTGTCCAAGGTAAACATAATGATCGACAATTTCGAGAATCGCATTGCCAACTAGGACCGGTACAGGAATGACATGGGCATTTGACATGACTTTCGTCTTGTCCATGTTCATTCGTAACCCCACCAGTTGGGATACCCTGCTGAGATCGTTGAGCATGGTGCCAAGGTCCTCCATGGATTCTGCCATAACGACGATATCGTCTGCAAATCGAAGGTGAGTGATGTATTCGCCGTTAATGTTAATACCTAGTCCGGTCCAGTCTAAGAGCTTGAAGACATCTTCCAGTGCAGTGGTGAACAGTTTCGGAGAGATGACATCTCCCTGTCTCACGCCTTTCTGCAACTGGATCGGTTTCGTACTCTTATCCCGGATACGGACTGACATTGTGGCGTTCCTATACAAACACTTCAGCACTTCTATATAACGATGGTCGATTTGGCACCGCTGAAGGGACTGCAGCACCGCCCAAGTTTCGACTGAATCAAAGGCTTTCTCATAGTCCACAAACGCTATACACAGAGGCCGATTGTACTCCTCGGTCTTCTGGATAATCTGCCGAAGCGTGAGAATATGGTCTATGGTGCTATAGCCTTTTCGGAAGCCAGCTTGTTCGGGCGGCTGGAAGTCATCAAGCTTGCACGTGAGTCGATTGGTAATGACCCTCGAAAACAACTTGTAGACGTGGCTCAAGAGTGAGATGGGTCTGTAGTTCTTTAGAAGAGCTTTGTCGCCCTTCTTGAAGAACAGCACCACCACACTCCCGGTCCACGACTCTGGAACGTCGCCCCCGAGGATAACGGAATTAAATAGCTTTTGAAGGGCTTTTAAGACCGGCTTACCGCCTGCCTTCAGTAGCTCTGCCGTAATTCCGTCATCTCCCGGTGCCTTACCGTTTCGTAGTTGTTCGAGAGCCATTCTGATCTCGCACAAGCTAATGTCCGGGATTTCTTCGGTATAGTGCCGAGTTAGCTTGGATCTGGGATCTTGGACCAAGCCGACAACAGGACTTCGGGATGATTTATATAACTGTCCATAGAACCTTTCGACCTCTCCCAAGATCTCACCCTGGGATGAAATGACAGTGCCGTCATCGGTCTTCAGCTTAGTCAATTGGCTTTGCCCAATAGACAGATCTTGTGCGAAAACTTTTGAGCCACGATTCCGCTCTATCGCTTCTTTAACACGGAGCGTATTAAATTGGCGAATATCGCGACGTACAGACCTGGAGATCTGCCTATTAAGCTGCCTGTGTTCGGACCAATCGGCTGAAGACTGTACTGTCATTTCTTTTCTCCGCTCCATGAGCCTGAGAGTCTGGTCAGAAAGTTTTTTAGGTCTATTGGCGCGGTGAGCCTTGAAAAACTTCGACCCAACCGCGTGGACAGTTTCCACGAACCTGTTGTTCATATCGTTCGGAGATTCGCACTCGTCTAGACATTGGAAGCGATTGTGTAGTTCGAGTTGAAAGCTTTCGAGGTTCTGGTATTGGACAGGTGTAGGTCGGAGGGTAGACTTCATCAAGCGTGACCGTTCGACTTTCGTATGGATATTTAATGAGCCTCGTACTATTCGGTGATCGCTCCCAGTTTTAATCCTGCTGATCACTGAGACATCATTAAATATATGTCGTTTGTCCGACAAGATGAAGTCTATCTCGTTTTTTGTTGAACCATCGGGGCTAATCCAGGTCCATTTCCTTTGTGGCTGCTTTCTGAAGAAGGAATTCATCATAAAGAGGCTTTCCTTCTCCAGAAATTCAGCCAGTTTCTGGCCCCTCTGGTTTCTCTGTCCATATCCATGTTTCCCCACTCTCAACTCATCATCACTTCTTTTGCCTAGTTTCGCGTTAAAGTCTCCTATAACCACCGTGAAGTGGGTTTTGGACGCGTGTATGGCTTTCGAGATATCCTCGTAAAAGGCCTCCACCTCGTCGTCGGAGTATGCTGAGGTCGGTGCGTATACCTGTATGACCTTCAACGAATACCGTTTGGTAATTCTGAGTATAAGGTACGCTACCCTTGTCGACACACTCTCGATCCTCTCCACGTTGCCTACAAGAGACTTGCGAACGATAAACCCTATACCGCCTTGGGACGGGTGATCTCCCTCCCGGTAGAAGAGCAAGTTTCCAGACCGGAGGATTATCGTGCCCTCGCCCTCTCTTCGCACTTCTGATAATCCTACAATGTCCCAGCGGATTTTGCTCAATTCCTCTTCCAGCTCGATGACCCTTTCGTCGGTCCTGAGTGTCCGAATGTTGTGTGTTACCAGGGCCAAGGGTCGTTTTGATTGGTAGCCGGATCGCTGCCGGGGATTCTTAGCACCTCCTACTCCATCGCTACCAGGCCCGCTACCACAATGAGCCCGTAGGATAG
The DNA here is from genome assembly GCA_905163515.2 of Lymantria monacha. Taxonomy (NCBI): domain Eukaryota; kingdom Metazoa; phylum Arthropoda; class Insecta; order Lepidoptera; family Erebidae; genus Lymantria; species Lymantria monacha. The sequence goes on from LR991083.1 coordinate 16,477,892, forward strand.
TGGAGCTGCCGTGACTGGGGGCCGTTTTTTTATTTGTGCTTATCATTAGGGGTTTTGAGCCATAATCGCCACGCTTGGCAGGCGGGTTGGCGTTCGCAGTGTGGTGTTATACGTATCCCAGGAGAGAGCTGCTGCCCTCTCTCCTGGTGGACCCTTAGCCGATTTTTACGACTCCCACGGGCAAGCAAGGGGTGGCGACACTTGTATTCTATCCCGTCGCCACACGGGTAATTTAGTACTATTTCCTATTAATTTTTTCTTTTCGTGTATTGACAAAGTGAGAATACGATTCACCACCCCCCAGCCAGCCCGTGGGTGTTGTAAAAGACACTAAGGATATAAATATGAATATAAAATACACGCAAGAAGAGGTAAACTCGAAATAAAACCCTATACCAACACGTGTGATAGTAGTAGTGAGTTTGATAGAAGGCAACACAGTAGGTCAATTTTTCTCTATGGAGGAGACTTGAGCTCAGTAGTGGAATGGATATGAGCCGAGATATAATAATAATAAGTTCTTTATAAATCTTATCTAAACTTACTGAAAGACAAAAGATTTGCAAATATTCGATTTTAAGCAACTTGCTATCCATCTAATTCTAGAATGACGACCTACATATGTACAATCGAGAGTGCGAGTACTTGTGAAAATTTAAAATAAATATACCATGCTTTTGTTTAATATTTTAGAATCTGAATACCATTTTAATATTTAAATAATTTCGAATGTGTTTTATACTGTGTATTTATCTATGTAGTGATGGAGTAAAAATATAATTTAAAACCCATCAAATCATAATTAATTAACTCATAATAGATCGTAAGAATCGCAAGAAGTCTGTGGAAGAGAAGGAAAACACATAATAAAACCTTATACCAACCCTTTTGAATAGCGTGATATAATACTTTTCACAATGGAGGAGATTGGGGCTCACATGTGTGACGTAATTATGAGCTAAGATGATGATTATTGTGACGTACTTTATCGTACATTATATACCATTTAGTACAAATATTATTAAAATAAATCGTTGTCTAATAGATGCGAGTTATACAACTTAAATTAAGTCTTGAATAATTTAATGCCATTATTGATATATTTTACGAGGTATACATTTTTTTTATCCGTGTGGTGACGGAGTAAGAATATAAAAATACAATTATACCACCTAGCTTACTCGTGGGTGATCGTAAGAGGCGACTGAGCGCTATAAAACGCATATAACATCTATGCAAGAGAAGGAAAACTCGAAACCAAACCCTATACCAACACTTCTGACCAGTGTGATATAGTAGGTTAATTTCTCTTTCATTATAAAGGAGGCTCGAGCTCAAGAGTGGGACGTATATGAGCTGTAATAATGATGATTTTTTTTTATATATCTATATGTTTTTATATCTCCTATAAATATAGGTCATATAGATTGTCATTTACTATTATGAAAACCTCTTATGTAATATATATTTATCGAAGACTAGACTTATAAATGTGTATATCCGTCAATAAAGTAATCCACTTCATCTAATTTTTACGATAGCCTAACTAAATTTTATTCAGTAATAAACCATCATTATAAAATCTTCATAGTAATCACCATTTTTATAGGATTTGCTATTCTGAATTTTATTTGCGTCGTTTTCTTAGTTTCACGAGATTCGATATATAATTCATTTTCCATATAAAAACTATAATTTGATCTCCACAATGCTTCAGAATATTCTAAAGATAGAGAATATAATATTTGAGGATACCAGCTTCCTATATTGACTAAGACAGGTTCATGACAGTAAAGACGAACGGCTTGAGTTTCACCCCGAGGCACACTGATTTCTATCTTATTTCAAAGATATTATTAACATAGAATTATTTAACATATCTTAATTAATATATTTGCTGTGTGGTAGCGGCTACGAATACTACCAACTCTTACTTTGCTCGTGGATGTCGTAAAAGACGACTCAGAGCCTTATATCGACCTTGGCCAACACCACCTGATGCCGTTTGGTCAACAATTACATTCCCAAGGAGGGTTGACGTCAGGCAGGCGGCCGGTCATAAAACTGTTGCCATTAACTTTTGCACTATGTAAGAAGAGGAGTACATATTGTGCCGACCCCAAGTAATTGGGATACGGGCAGGAGAATGATGATCTTAATTAATATAAGCTTATATGTGTTTATCCTATAAGATCATTAATTAATTATCATAATATAAGATCATTATTATTAAGATCATTCATTACACAATAATCGAACATAAACAAATTAATCTTATGGCACCATATCAATATCAATCATACATTTTAGCCACAAATTACTAAGTATACTGCTGAATTTGATTTAAGGAATCACAAATTTAATATATTAATAATTTTTCTTATTTTTATATCCTTACTAATATTATAAATGCGAAAGTAACTCTGTCTGTCTGACACTCTTTCACGCCAAAACTACTGACCTGATCTAAATGAAATTTGGTACACAGATAGTCTAAAGCCTGATAAAGTACATAATATATAATATATATACATATATATACATATATATATATATATATATATATATATATATATATATATATATATATATATATATATATATATACACATATATATATACATATATATATATATATATATATATATATATATATATATATATGTGTGTGTGTTATACGAAAGTACAATTTACAGCATTCTGAATTTAAAAATATATTGTGACAGGGGTTGTCAAATTCTGCCGCGTGAATGAAATTCGCGCGTCATCGATTTTTGCTAATTGGTTGTAACTTTTCAGTGGTATATTGCAATGTGTATAGTGTATGAGGATGGATGACTGGAGCATGTTATTCACGTTCAACTATGTGAATAATCTACAGTCCGCTTACCTTTTATTCCTCACGTTACATTCGTTGAATATTGTATTAATTTAGCTGATGATAGCACAATTATTTTTTTCAGTCGTCATGATTAGAAGATATTTAAGTAGAAGATTGTTTTGAGTATCAATAAAAAAATATGTAGCTAATCTAATTCTAAATCTGTTCAAAATGATCAAAGAATTTTTGTAAAATTTTACCTTATTTATAGTTTTATGTGGTGGTTTTCATTCAAAAATGTTAACATTGTAGACACGAAGCACTAATAAAAACTGAAATAGTATTCCAAAAATTGTAAGTTTTTAATAAATAAGTGATGTTACCAATTCATAAATGATTACACAATATATACTTGGATTTTGTTTTATTCGTTATGGAACATATAATTTTATTTTACATAATTTAAAGATTTCAATTTATAATAGCTTATGTAACCTTAGTGTTTTATGCAGAAATGGGGTGGCAGAATAATTATAGAGATTTTCACCTATCGTCATGCTAATCAGTGTATATCTGTCTCATCTTCATCGGTTCTATTGTGTTACTGCGCATACAATGACTTATGTTTTCTGTTATAGAATTTAATTTAGTTTTATATGTGTATACAAAGATTAAGATAAAGAAAGTGGTGGTCCACTACCACCACTTTCTTTTCCGTGGGCATCTAAAATGTCAATTAAAGGATGTGAACAGATAACATTACTGTAAAAGAAAAGAGGCACATGAAATAATATGTATGCCAATATTTCTGGCCACGTGTTGCAGCAGCTTAAGCCCAGCAGTAGAATGTATAATAACTCAGATGATAAATATTTATAATAAAAATGTACCATGTATGTATGGTAATACACACAACTGTATTTAAAACTATTCTATTTTGACAAAATATATTTTTTTCATGCCAGAATAGGAAATCGCATAGCTTTGTGGTAGTGGCTACGAATACTACCAACCCTTACTTTGCTCGTGGATATCGTAAAAGACGACTAAGAGCCTTATAACGACCTGGGCCAATTCCATCTGATGCCGTTTGGTCAACAATTGCATTCCCGAGGAGGGTTGACGTCTAGCAGGCGGCCGGTCGTGAAACTGTTGCCAGTAATTTTTACAATATGTACTATGAAAAAGGGTACATTTGTATCGACCCCAAGTAATTGGGATAAGAGTAGGAGAATGATGATGATGAATAAGAAATCGCATATGACCACTAAAATTCAAAAACGTGGTAGAATAATGACGAGGCAGTGAGTCTCTTGCAGTACTAGGTATGTCTAAAAATAAAATATTTATAAATAACAACTTTTAACAAAAAAAGTGTGTGTGTCAGATCCGATGCACGACTGGAGTTTACTCCTTAAGTACGTTATCAAAACAGGCGCAAAAAAAGCTCATTTGACTAAAAATAATATATATATTTTTATTTACATTTATTAAAACTGTTCAGTGAAGTATTATCTCACGTCAGAAAGTGAAAGGTGCGCAGAATAGGTTGCGCACCAAAAACGTAACGAGGTTATTCGATCACTAGATTTTACTCCTCAAATTTTTCTCATACCGGGCGCCTTATATGAAAATCGATTCTTAAGGAGTAAAGTCCAAAATTTGTTTGTATAGTATTTTTAATTTTCCGATGTTTCGAACACTTTAAAAGTAAAAATTGGCATTTGGTCATGCGAGGACTGCCTGACGAACATATTTTTTTGTGTATCACTTAGTTGTTAAACTTTATACGAGCTGTGGTTGAGCGCTGAAGGCTCTCAACCCGAAAACTGACGAACTAATCGTATTATATTATTTAAATCATAATTTTACTTGAGGATATTCTGTATTAATGAATTATTCGTTACCAATAGGTACATACATTTATAATTAACCTACATTCATAATTCATCCGACTGAGTGTCGTGTTATATGGCTATATCAACGTCGAAAAAAATTCTTGAAAAAAGAAAATAAAATTTAAGGAGTGACACGGGATGAAATAATCTTTATTTGAATGTTGTTCATTTGTAACTAAACAATGCTTAACTTGGTAAATTTATACAATACAAAAAGAAAATATTGTGCATTCATAAAGAGACTCATCATAAAAAGAAATCTTCCCGTAACATCTATACCTACGCATTATTATTTTTTCTAATACACAAACGACAAAGAGTATTTTGTCATTTGCCAGTTATCACCTGATGCCAGCTAGTATGTAAGACTAAGCTCCGTTCGGAGCGCGTTATTTCATAAAGTAAATATTTATGAAGGAATGGAGTTTTCTTCGCGTCCTCCGGTAAGCCTCCTGATCCAAAAAGACATAAACCTCCAGGGATTCAGTTCTAACTTCACAAAGGCAATGCTATGTAAGGTAGCGTACATCTATATTTCTTTTACACACTGATATACATATGTACCTTTGTGTTGAAAAGTGTTTTAATGTACGTAACGGAATTTCGATAGCTATCGTTTTAATACATATATATAAGCTATAAGTTTATGTGTGTTAGTATACTCACTGAATATAGGTATATTACTAAGGATCTGATATAGTATCAGATATAATAGAGAAGTTTAGTTCTCGGAAACTTTTTTCTTTAATCAAGATTAGAAAGTAAGCAACGGCAACCTTATAAGTAAACGGAACTTATTCATTAAAATTGTATTCCATCAACTGTGATAGTAACTTTTAGAAACAGTGGTACAGTGCATTTTAAAAATGTTTAATTTTATACTTCCTACGTAAGATTTTCACTGCTTGCTCATTTTAATTCATTATAAAATATAGAATAAAAAGGTTTTCATATTGTTGAAGAATACATAACTTTTATTTACGTTTTTGACTGAATTTATTTTTGTATTGCTTGTATGCAATCTTTATGACGCAACATTTAGCTACTGAGTGTGATAGAACGTCGTGACTGTTTTACGATATTAAGATTGATAATTATTCAAATATGGTGGTTCTTAGCCACTTCGGGATACAATGAGTCAAGCGGATGTGAGTCAAATATCGGTAAAATACACTAAAAGTATGTATTTTAGGCGAACAATATACTGTAAAATGTTCTCCGTAAAAGTACAACAATCTTGGGGTTGATCGTCGGTCAACCGGAATTGGGTCAAGTTTTGAAAAGCTACTTATATGGCATATATGTGCAATGTGTAAATAAGGTAAGGTGATAATGTGACCACAAGCGATACGGAAGTGTGAAGGGACTAATAGCCGTTCTCGGACACGAGACTTTCTATTTAGTTTCATTAATATACGTTTTATTGACGTTTCCATCTAATTGGTCGCTAATAATATCGCTTGTTAAATATTTATGTGCCATAATTATAAGGATAATTTAAAGAAAAAACGACCAGCAGATATTTATACAGCCTTAAAGTACTTGAAATCTTAAAATTTTACGAGTAACTACGTGGATAATTTGCAACATTGATCACAGACTACTTTCTGATCTTTCAATTGATGAGTTAGTCTGATATTAATATTAATAGCTCGATATTTTCTTTGAAGTCAGTTGTATTGTTATATTAATATCTGGATAATCGAGCGAGATTTCTTTTTAGTACTTTCTTACATACATACATACATATCATCGCGTCATATCCCTTGCAGGGTAGGCAGAGAGAACAGAGTGCCAGAGAACTCTATCTCTGCATACTTCACTCGCTTCCTCAACAATCATAATTCTCTTCATACACGCTCGCCGGTTTCGGAGACTCTTGACTCCACCTTCCTTCAGTACCTGACCGATCTGGTCTAGATAGGTTAGTCTCGGTCTCCCTCGGTACCTACATCCTTCCACTTTCGCATTGTATATCTTCTTAACCAGACGTTCGTTCGGCATTCTTTCCACATGTCCGAACCATCGGAGCATTCCCTTTCGCATCTTTACACCAATACTCTCTTTCATACCTACTCGCTCTCTTACGTCGTCGTTACGAATGCGGTCGGTCAGCCATTACTAGCCATTAGCCGTCGGTCATTAGTACTTTCTTATATATAAGATATATATATATATATATATATATAGCCTTTAGCCTACTCGATGTACCAACTGAGAAATGTACATATAAATTATATATTTAATGACAGCAACCAATTTACCTTTTACTGAATTATTTTTAGAAATACTTAGAATTTACTTCCTTATTTTAATTATAATTTTTCATGCGTTGAAAATTTTTTCATGGGTATTTTCTATAAATGAAACTTAGCTAGATCGATTTATTGCCCAGAACCTCTATAAATTTCATGGAAATCACTGGTGCCATTCTCGAGAGTCTAAGTATAGAGAAATGTAAAAACACAGAAAATATACAAAAATTGCTCGTTTAAATATATTACAGAACTATTAATTTCGTTTCTTTTTTGTCTCACGATTTTATTCCTGATGAAGGGATTTTTTTTTTTTTTTTTTTTTTTTTGGTAGGCTATGGCCCTGATGAAGGGATGGGAAATGTAAAATCAATTAAATCTCGTTACACAATGATTAGTGCCAGTTAATTAGGAGCAGATCTATTAATAGTCAATTAATATTTCTTAAGTCATCATCATCATTCTCCTACTCTTATCCCAATTAATATTTCTTAAGTAAATCGTTGGAAATCAAGGCATTCTAACAACACTTTTATTCTCTTCCCGACTGAACTTAACTATCGTTGTAGTATATTAATACTACCGAATCAAGGAGACAATTAAACGAACACTAAAATCGTTTTTCTATTTAAATAGATAATAAATAATTAATTTCAATTAATAAATAATTAAATTCGTAACGACGACGTAAGAGAGCGAGTAGGTATGAAAGAGAGTATTGGTGTAAAGATGCGAAAGGGAATGCTCCGATGGTTCGGACATGTGGAAAGAATGCCGAACGAACGCCTGGTTAAGAAGATATACAATGCGAAAGTGGAAGGATGTAGGTACCGGGGGAGACCGAGACTAACCTACCTAGACCAGATCGGTCATGTACTGAAGGAAGGTGGAGTCAAGAGTCTCCGAAACCGGCGAGCGTGTATGAAGAGAATTATGAATGTTGAGGAAGCGAGTGAAGTATGCAGAGATAGAGTTCTCTGGCACTCTGTTCTCTCTGCCTATCCTGCAAGGGATATGGCGTGATGATATGTATGTATGTATGTATAAATAATTAACATACAAATAATAATTAACGTACAAATAACAATTAATCATTTGTTCATGGAAATCGATGTTTCTATCAATATAAACGCGAATCGATTGCAAATCTCATCAAAATGAATAAACATCACTTAGTTATTTACCAACATTTAATAAATACATGCAATACGAATTTGAATAGGGTGACAAACGTAGCATAAAATAATACATTTATTTCACTATAGGTGTTGTGAAAACTCCCCTTATTTTGTCATATGCACACACGCGCACCGTTTGTATTTGGTAGTCAACTGAAATAAGGTCATATAATATATCACTGTTATATTTGATCTAGCAGGATCACGGTAGAATAACACGTGTCCTACAACGGTATATTAAGTTACCTACATAATATATATGAGGGTAAGTTTGGACCGAAGATTTCCTCTAAGATTTTTATACGTAGATAAATGTGCGAGCCAAAAGTAGGAATGTTAGCAAATCGGAAAGCTACTGACGGATTGGTAAAACAGGATTTTCCATTTCCTTGCTAAAAGAATTTTCCTACATTTTGTGAAATTAACAGTAGCAACTTTTGTTTCAAAGTATTTTATGAATCACTTAATAAGATATTATTATAAAATGAGTTAGGGACGGGCAGTATAAAGATGATATAAAAAATGAAAGTAGAGAAAAGTGAACAGAGCTTCACGAGGTTTATGCAAATTTTACGGGAATTTTTTTTAACTTACCAAGTCTGTTTTCTTATTATTTGCAAACAACAGCGGCTGACTCTTAATGTTATTCTGTTTGGCCTTAAAGATGTTTTTGAATACTATAATTCAAGTGCTAAACTTGAGCATTGAAGGCATAATTGTATAAAGATGGTTGTGTAAGTTTTGAGTGTATTTATAGACATTAAAAAAACTTAAAATATCTTCGTATACTTTGATAATGACATTGTTGATATGTAGACTATCGAAGTTATATTTCGTAGCGTAATAATTTATATACACCCCATTGAAAACTAGCCTAACCTACCTAGACCAGATCGGTTATGTACTGAAGGAAGGTGGAGTCATGAGTCTCCGAAACCGGCGAGCGTGTATGAAGAGAATTATGAATGTTGAGGAAGCGAGTGAAGTATGCAGAAATAGAGTTCTCTGGCACTCTGTTCTCTATGCCTACCCTGCAAGGGATATGGCGTGATGATATGTGTGTGTGAAAATAGGTTATGTTACATGCTTTTTTATAAATACATTTGTAAAATCCCTTAATATACATATGCTTTTCATACTTTAATTGTTTTTATTTTTATTTTTGAAGACAGCATACTGCACTAAGAAAATAATCCTTGTATTTCGGGGGACTTTACAAACATGCAATTAGCGCAGACAAATTACACCCAGACTCATAACAACACTTTGTGGTTCAAACTTTGTGGTTCAACAGACCCAATTTTCTCTTTTAAAGTAGCTTCGACTTGTGCTTATTATATTTTTTATCTTACCTTTGTAAATACAATGGGACGGACATTTTTTTTTATAAAAAAACCTCAAATAAATGAGATTAAAAAAAAGCCACTACGCCATCTGTGTAGTCTGTTTCATCTCAGCTCACATACGCCCTATTGATAGGCTCGAGCTTCCTACTCATTAGAAGGGTAATTAAGTCAATTACTTTACCACGTTTGTAATGAGGAATAAGTTATGAAGGATTTTATTTTGAATTTTCCTATTTTTGCATAGATATTATCATATTGTTTAGTTGTTTTTTTACTACACTTTATACCATTGTATTTTTACTTCGTCATCTCATGGACAGATTTTGTTTATGTTCTATTTTAATTGAAAAATATTCGACAACGTTTTTTGTGTTCTGACATTTTGTTGAATAGCTTTGTTTCTATTTCTGATTTATATTCAAGCATCATGTTCTATTCAAAGAATGTATATAGAAATACTTTTAATTTACTTTAGATATTTATTTTAAAATCAAGATGGTATAACTCTGACCGCCTGAATACCAACTTATATACGCGTGCCGTAAATAGCATCTTTTTTTCGTTCCGTCCGATGCGACGAAAGGGCGAAGCATGGCCTCATAATTTACCGTGCTCCCTCCCCGTCGCCATTGCGCTGGCTATTGGTACCGTTTCCTTGACATCCGTGGCCAGCCCGGCGGGACCGTAGATAGCTTCTAGCAAGTCCAATAACCATAAGTCTGTATAAATTTCATTAAATTATAATCAACAAACCCTCAAACCAACTCTAGAATCTATATATTATCCGTGTGGTGACGGAATAAGAATACAATTTACCATTTTGCCCGTGGTTGATCGTAAAAGACGACTAAGTGGTAAAATATGGATATAACATCTATGTAAGAGAAGAAAAGCTCGAAATAAAACCCTATACCAACACGACTGACCTGCATGGTGTAGCACGACAACTTCCCTCCTAGTATACAGGAGGCTCGAGCTCATCAATGGGACACACATGAGCTGAGATGAAATAAGGAGAACCTATATGACACGAGAAGAATGTGATCTTTTGTATTAATCAAAATAGCCACAGTACTTTGTGCTGCCGCTCAATAGTTCTATATTAGATTTTACCTTATATATTTATGTATATCCATAATAATTTCTAATGTTTACCCAAGTATTATACATTGGAAATAAAACTACTTTTACGGATTCTATCACGTTTGTATTTGATTTTTAATTTCTCGACGTTTCGAACACTTTATAGTGATCATCGTCATGAGAGGACTAAGGTGTCTTACGCCCAAAAGTCATCGTTATTACAAACATTTATATCTACGCCCTACAGTATCAGTTATTAAAAGTTTGACCCACATTTTAATACAAATTTATTGCCAGTACAAAAAGAAAATGATTCTAGGTGTAAAAAAAAAAACTATTGTTTATGATTATAAATATAATATATTAAACATTTAATTTATGATAATTATTATATTGTATCAATTCACCAGTTTAAAAATCTAACGAAAAACTATTAAACTACCACCGGATCGGAATGCGGCCACTCTGAGAAAGATGCAGCAAGAAAACTCAGAAGGCATAACACTAATTTTATTAATTATTTTTAGAGGCAGCTTACTTTATATTAATTAAAACTAAAATTTATTAGTTTATATTTATTATTGTGGGTCAAATATATATATTCAACTAAAGTTATATTATACAGGCAAATTTTCCCTTTCAAAACTTATACTACAGGAATGGTAAAATTTCTATGCTGTCGCTGTGAAATGATAACCTGAATATCATGCGAATACGCGAACAATGTATTCAATTTTCATAATAGAATATTTATATATGTATGTACGTATATATAATTGTAGCCGCGTTTTGGTTTTCACAGACGTCAATCAAATATTGCGTGTAGGTATGTATAGGAACGTAGTTCATGTAAGTAAACATTATTTCCTTTCATAGATTTTCAAACGAAATAAATTCCTTAGGCCATGATAAGTTGTATTCAGTGATTTGATATTGTTTTACTTAAAGATGATGTAAAAATATTATATTGTCTAACTATGCTTTTGATCTGATTTTTAGTTAACCGTTTCAATATATAATATAATTATCATCATCTCAGCTCATATATGTCCCACTGTTGTGCTTGAGCCTGTTCCATAACGGGAGGAAAACTGACCTACTATATCATATTGGTCAGACATTTGGATAGGGTTTTGTTTCGAGTTTTTCTTTTCTTGTATAGATTTTATATGCATTTTATATCCCTTAGTCGTGTCTTACGATCAGCCACGGGTAAGATAGGAGATGGTGAAATATATTCTTATTCTGTCAGTACACGGACAATATACAATATAGTATATACATATTGTATATAATTGAATCGTAACTCATGGTGCATTGCAAAAGAACCCAAGAGAAGTTTTAGTGTTAATTAATATTATTTTAGTTAAATAGTTGTGAAAGATACAGTCTCTGTAATTAAAAATATTCGCCTTCAATAATGAATTTCCGTATAGATTTGCGGTTTCTATTGGCAATATAATAATTTAGAAGATTTTTTTTTTTATTTCAATATTTCTAATCTTCATGTTATTTTTAAAATTAATGTATATATCTACATATATTATTATTATAAAGCTGAACAATTTATTTCTTTAATTTACCGCACTAGTCTCGGGAACTTTCAGTTGGATTCTCCAAAATCTTATTGCGTCAGTCTGTACATCAAAAGAGAGTTTAGGTTATACATAATGTTGCGATACATAGTAGTGAAGCTATGTCTTTAAATGTTAGCAAATCAGGCAAAATATAGTAACGATGGACGTCAAGCGTTCTGCGCAATTCTAGTTTTTATGGCAATTGTTGAAGTAACAAAAATGTTGATAACATTAAAATTTGTAAGTAATCCACGCTGGTAAAGCTGCTGGCACATTTGGTTACTGCTATAAAACTAGAGACGTATACATGGTGCTTTTCCGTGTGGTGACGGAGTAAGAATAAAATTTCCCACCCCCTATATTACCCGTGGGTGCTTGTAAAAGACGATTAAGGGATATAAAATGCATATAACATCTATAGTTGGAAAACTCGGGAGGAAATCCAATACCAACACGTCTGAGCAGCTTATTATATTAGGTAAATCTCCATCTCATTATGGAGGAGGCGCGAGCCCAACAGTGGGACATATATGACCTGAGATGATAATGTGTGATGAAGACTAGACGTAAATCTTAAAATAAATTAAAATGGATTGAAACAAATCGTATTAAAATCTTGTATTGGGTAAAATAACTATTTAATTATCATGTACTATGAAAAGGTAATGATTTTGAAAATTTTTGTCTTTTAATTTATGGAGTGAGGGTATTTACATTTGCGATTAAAAATCTAAATAAGTTCCATAAAGTTAAAGACTGGCATCGTATGAAGTACCAGTTTTTGGTTTAATTGATCTTTACATTCCGCTTGTAGCATCTCGCGCAGCTCAGAACTATGCGCCTCGAGCTCGTACAAAGTATCCAAGTACTTTGAATTTCATTCTTCTAAGCATTAATGACAAGGACACTTATAATTTAGATTTTTTTTTATAATAAAAACGTAACGTAAAGATAATTGTAGAAGTAAAATCGTAATTCTATCTCGTAGTCCATTTTATTTTGAGATGTGTAGTATAATGATTAGCCATAGCAAAGTGATGGTAAAGTGTGCCTTTTTATCCTTTATTTGAATATAAATAAGTGAATTTAATAAGTAAAATGACTTTATTTGAATATAATAATGTGTTTTCATTAAGTTCTGTCTAATTCAATCAGTCATTTCCCTTTTTCATTTGCTAGCAATTAATATTGTATCAAAACATTTGACAACAAAACATACCTATTCTACAGTTGTAATCGTTATATGAAAACCTCTGTAATAACGATGATATATTAATCCTCAAATATTCTAGTATTACTGTGTCCACATGTGTCGTAAATTATTTAAAGTGCTAGCGATAGCGAAAACAAAAGCTACAAAGTTGGATAATTCCTTTTCTAATACTCCTAATTTTCTATGATGATGGAATAAGAATGCCACAAGCATATGCGGGAGTCGTGAAAGAAGATTTTCGAACGTCAATGTTATATAAATTAATATTCATTTGCTTCACCAGCAGTTCGTAATACTATATTAGAGATACATCATTATTTTAATTTATTGAATAATAAGGTTCAGTAATAACTTATCATTTTATACTCATTTAAATATCGTCATCTATCATAACAAAAAATTGTACAAATCTGCCCGTATCTACAGTAGAATTATTCCAAAAAAATTACCTAATGGTACTAGTTGTACTTCATTGCGATAAGAAATGGTAAAACTAACCAAGACAAAAATATTAGCTTTGTGTTGTTAACAGCTCTTTTAAATACATAATAACTTAAAAATTTATTACTTAGATGATAATGGGTGTCTTTAATGTTGAAGTGTGTACATACCGTGTTTACCAGAGCTGGCTGCCGCTAGGGCGGTGCTAAGTATCAAGAGATGCACAAGCATGCTCTCTCCTGTCGTGGCGGACGCACATCGAGCCTAAAATGAACAGGGTCCAGGCACTACTGTAACAATAAAAAAAAATACATTATTCTAATATCATGTTGTGTAAGAATCATAACTGTATAATGAAATTATTTCTATTATTGTAGTATTCGTGCTAGTTTTATTAGCTTGACTTTTAACAGAAGGCTTCATTTTGCCAAACTTATTTTTAGGGTTCCGTACCTCAAAAGGAAAAAACGGAACTCTTATATGATCATTTTGTTGTCCGTTCGTCTGTCCGTCTGTCTGTCTGTCAAGACCCTTTTTCTCAGGAACGCGTGGAGGTATCAAGCTAAAATTTATATCAAATACTCAAGTCTACTGTCCCTAAAAGCTGTGAAAAAATTAAACTTCTAAGCCAATGCAATCAAAAGATACAGGCGTTTATGCCTCAAATTACCGCAAATTTTCGACATTTGCAAGGGAATCAAAACCTACAGGGTACTTCCCGTGAACTCAGAATCTTGAAATTTGGTACGAAGCAACGTCTTATAGTACAGATAATATTTTTTTTTTAGTTTTGCGGAACCCTTCGTGCGCGGGTACAACTCGCACTTGGCCGATTTTTCGATAGACTATGGTTTAGCTACACCTTAAATGGAGCGCTGGAAGGTCGTCGCGAGCCCCATTACCGGTTATCAGATGGACATCAAAACGTTGCCCTTATGCAATCGGATTTTCTGTGACTCCTGCAGTACTCACCTATACGTGGCATCAAGTAAGAATAAACTCATCTATGCCGCACCAATGAAACCTTTAATTATCTTAAAGGTTTCATTGGTGCAAAATCTAAAATTATATGTTAATTTTAAGTTCATCACTTAAGTCTGCTTTATATATACTAGTTTTAAAAGTTTTCAAGATATAATCTGTACTCTTGAATTACTGGCCATTAATGCAACCCGCATTAAAATCCGTTGCGTACTTTGAAAGATCTAAGCGTACAGACGATTTTTCTTGTGTCCACTTTCATAATGACTTCAAATCTAATTTAGTCTTCTTCATTTAACCATATACGTTCTATAATTGGATATCAGTTATATAATTGGATATCACATTAGGAGTGAAAGTAGTTTATTAGGGACCACCATATGTACCAACATATATGCTGGCCAGACTTGTTGGCAAATGTTTTTATTTGCAATGTTCTTATCTCATAGGCCCCTAATGTGATTATGGTCCGTAATTATTCTTTGCGATCTGGCAAGAGATAGGCTGGTGGCAAACTTATAATATTCTTAGTCCGTCACTCGACATAAGTAGTCAATATATTTTGCTTTTGATTGGAAATATATGTGAAATATTTACTCAGACAAAGAAGTTTAGTATTCTATTATAATACAAATTTTATAATATATTCAGTAGAAATTTGTATTAAACCATGTTATTTCAAGGATTAAATTAAGAGATCATCGTATATATAAACCTTAAGCCGCAATTTGAAGCTGGCATGATAATTTTATTGAATAAACAATGCTTAATAAATTTTCACAATTTTCTTTCAAGGATCATACAACTGTAGCCAAGTAGGTTAGAAAACAAGTATCACAAGTAGCAATAAGAGTTTTCGTTATGAAATAAAACATAATTCCATCGAAGAACTCGGAGCGGTTTGAATAACATCTCTTTAATTGAAAGTTTAGCAATTTGCTCTTACCCTCTCGAATGGACCCGAAGTAGCGCGGGGCAACTCATCCAGCGCGTTTCAAAATTGAACGTAGGCAGATGCGCTTAATTACCGAGGCAGCTGCTGGCCGACTCATCTCACCGCCGCTTATCTCTTAGATGAACCTTCAAATAGAAGGCCACCGATAATATTTGCCTGCTAAGACGTGCTTAAATGACATTTTTCAAAGCCCCATTTGCGTGCACACGCCGCTGGTAATTAAGAAAATTATTGAGCATAAAGTAATTACAGATATTCATAAATGGTTATACCTCTTGGCTCTTTGCGGAAGTTTAAGTACTAATTTTATAGCTTCCATTTGCTGGCTACAGATAGATATAATTAGGATTATAATTACAAAAGTTCTCATATATTCAAAAATAAAAAAATATACAGAATATCTTTCCATAAAATTAAAACAGACAAAAAATACTAAACATATCTCAAAAAAAATACTACTTAACATAACCAATTTTACGTTGAAGTTCCTTTTATAGACGCTTAAAGGGTTTGAAGAACGAAATTAAATAAAAACGCGGATAATTCAACACGTGGTATATTTGGTATCGAATTCAACATCTCTAAGAATTGAGTTTTCCAATAATGTTCCAGTAAGTGCCTCTTCTACGAGATATGAATCGTAGTCAAATAGAGATAGCTAAGTATAAAGAGGTCGTTACGAAGGTCTGAAGAAGTGGACGGGGCTAGACGTGTATCATACGCGTCGAGTGAATCAAAATACACATTTTATCTTACTGCAAGGGCGGTCGAGTTTATGTTCCTCGCCCTACTTGATTTAGTTTTGATAGCGGAAGGGAACAGCTTTTAGATAAATGATTTCCACGCACCCCTCTAGAATGAGAAGCGATTTGGCGCTGTAGATTTGCAACAATGTTATAGTTTATAGGTATAGTTAGTCTGATGCAGCGTTTATAAGGGGCGTAATGAAATGGTTTTCATCTGTAGGGGATATTAAGTGGATTAGATATTATTGCTCTTAACACCAGTTGGGTTTAGGGGCTCATGTTTATTAGTAATAATCTTCTTGTATATTTTGAAACTAATAACTCAAACTAATTAACTAGACGATGTTTCTTAGTTTTCTATTGTGTATAAAAACAGTTTAGTATTATTTTATGAGTTCACTATTTTGGCGTATTGGGTCCTAATATTTTTCATCTCAGCTCATGTATCTTATTATTGAGCACGATTGTCCTTCATAATGGTAGATAAACTCGGTTACTAACTACGATATCGCTGCCTAATGGTTGGGTATATGGATTCACTACAAAATTTTCTTCTCCTGCAGTAATAACGTATCTACTTGTATAGGAAAAATGAGTAGTGTATAGTATCTTTGCTCCATCGTAACATGAAAATCTATTATTCAATACATTGATGTATATAGGAATACATTCTAAAGTGTAAAATTCTTCGCGGGTAGATGGAGAGGGGCAGTATTAGTCCGGTACCCGGTATCCGGTATAAATAGAAGGCTTACAAAAGAATTCTGGTGGAATCCGTGCGTTTGTATCGCATATAGCCTATACCCATAAAATGTTTATTTTTCACATAAACCGAAATACGTGCGCGTTGCCACGTGATCATGGCGGTTGAATGAAAATCTAACAGCGCGTTTTAAAAGTCTTACAGTTTTGTTATGTATTATACTATATTTCCCAAAAATTGCCTACCTATAAAAAATAAGAAGATACAAATTTAGAAAATTTCATATTCTCTTGATTCATCTCAGCTTATATACGTTCCACTACTAGGATCAAGTCTCCTCCATAATATGAGGATCCTGACGCTGCCGACCATCGCCAGTGCGATGCTCGACAGCGTTAGGAACTGGGACGTGGTCGCAGCCTTCTGCGAGGTAGTAGTCTCGCGGAAGGAGGCGGCGGAGCGCGTGCGTGAGGAGCGTCTCCTTGACGACGCGAGCCGCCGCCGGCGACTGGTGCGACGCAGGCGTGGTTACCTGCGCATAATGCCGTCCTAGCTGAGGCCACAGGTGACTGGATCAGGGAAGTAGTCCGTCACCCACCGAGAGGCTGACCGCGTGAGGAAAAAGGGGTATTTCGTCGGGCCGGCCACTGACGTTAAGTCATTCTGCTCCGGTGGTCAGCCCAACGACGAAGGCGACGTGTCACAGGTGGGTTACGGGTGTGCTGCTGCCCTGGACGGAGTGGTCCGAGGGGTGCGCTGACGGTGGCCCAACCCCCCAAAAAAAATTATAATTAATGATAATTTATTTACTGTACTGCGTTGATTCAACGGGTTAGTATAGGTTTTTATTGGGTGTTTTATTAGGTCATTTTTACGACACCCACTGGCAAGATAAAGAGTGGTTAATTAAATTCTTTCTCCGTATCTGTCCTCTAGATTACTCATTATATTTTTACAATACACACTGCTTTATTTCATCATCATAAGTCCATCGACACTCAGTTTGAGATGTAGTCTCCTGCACTGTTTGGATAATGCCACAATCACCACGCTAGGTAAGTGAATTGAAGATCACATTTGATGTTATAAGTTGCCCAAGTTTCGAGTTCTCTAGGCCGATTTTTACGACCAACACAGCGGTAATACACTCTATTCTAGCCAGCCACCAAACGATGACACTTCTCCATTATTTACAAGGGTGAAACTGTTATTATAACAGTAATTACTAACGTATAAAAACAGATTTTAATGTATTTCTATTTATGATTTGTTGATGATTTGATTTGTTGATATGTATGATTGCGTTTATAATTTCGTCGTATTTATTGTAATCTATAAGGGAAATCTGTCATGACATGACGTTTTCACGTAAACACATCATTAATTTCATTCAGTAATTGCTATATAAACGTTAGAATATATATTTTTATGTTATAATTATTGCTTGAGTATATGGTGATAAACAGACAAGCAATTAATTTGTGTCGGTAATTAAGGTCTGTTTACTATGTAAACGTATATTTTATTTAATCATTAATATGTGTTGAATATATGTATTTGTTATTTAAATACATATGTGTATAGAATATATGTAATATGCGACTTATTTGTGCTGCATGGTAGTAGCTACGAATACTATCAACATTTATTTTGCTCGTGGATATCGTAGAAGACGGCTAAGAGCTTTATATCGACCTGGGTGAACTTCATCTGATGACGTGAATAAATAAATTTCTAAGGACGATTGATCAGGCAAGCTTAAAACTACTGCCAATAACTTTTGTAGTATGTTAAAATTCATATTGTATGGGGATCGGGTAGGGATCAGAGCAGGAGAATGATGATGCAGATGATGATGTTGATATGTAATGTTTGATTCCATCTGGTGATAAAGAATACAATTCACTAAACCGTTACTTGATCGTAGGTGTCGAAAAAGATGAGTAATGTAATATTTGTAAGACATCTATGCGAGAAATGGTACTCTCAATACCTATATCAATTTATTTGACCAGCGTGATATAGCTGATTAATTTTCTTCCCATTGTGGAAGAGACTCCAGACTAGTATTAGAATGTATATGTGCTGAGATCATGACTGCAATGACCAATCTGTCTGCTAAGCACGATGATTAAATTTATTGAGGCGACAAATATATTACTATGTACTATAATTTTTCGGATTAATCCCACCACACATTCCCACCATTGCGACTCCTGTAAGCCAGAATCCACAATGGCCTCCATAAATGACACCGAGGTGTGATTGTCTTGGAAATGCAAGAAATTTAATTAGAAAAAGGTAAGAAAAAGAGTTGGAAAGAATCCACATTCTCTTCTAGGCAATGCGGGAGACAGGAAACAAAATCGACTTGTCAGCCAATAAGTAAATAGGTAGTAACAATAAGCGCAGCAGTACGGCACCACGGATATGGAAGAGCTTAACGGGGTCTGTAGGTCAGCTTTAAGATTGATTACTATAGTTGGTATGGCAGTACAGCATTTTTTTTTCCCCGCAAGGTGGACCAAGGATGTGGTCGCGCCCCGACAAAACGCCCGGGGCGACAGAAGAGGCGGCACGCAACCCCATGGACCCACCCTGCAAACACGAGAGGTGTTTTCGCCGTGCGAGCGGGCCACCGGTACCCGATCTTTGACTTCGGTGGCCCCAGTACAGCATGTACTAGTATTATAAAATAAAAAATACAAGAGAAGATAAACTCGAATTAAGACTTTATACCAAACCTTCTGACTAGGTATAATATATTAGTTGCCCACTGTAAATGAGGTTCGAGTACAGTAATGGGAAGTATAGGAGCTAAAATAATTATGAAAGATGAAAGAAAGAAAGAAAGTTGTGTGATTTATTTGGATTGTACAGCATGGCTATTAACAATTACAAAAACACTAAAAAGAATAATATTAAGGAAAAAAAATAAAAAGATAACAGAAACCTATTTAACCATACTGTAGTAGACCAAAAAGGTGACCAAAAGTGCTACAGCGCTGGATGATACTACGAAGTAATTTAAGATGTTATTAATAATAAGTAGGCAAATTAATTCTTAAATACACACACACATATATATATATATATATATATATATATATATATATATATATATATATATATATATATATATATATATATATATATATATATATATATATATATATTATGGGACTAATCCCACCACACATTCTCACCACTGTAACTCCTGTAAGCCAGGATCCACAATGGTCTCCATAAAAGACACTGAGGTTTGACCCTCGGGAAGTCCCAGGAAACGCTTTTAATTGTCTTGGGGCCCGCAACAAATTTAATTAGAAAAGAAAAACAGGAGGAGTTGAAGAATTTCCACTTCCCTCCTATGCAAAGCGGGAGACGTGAAGCAAAATTAGCTAATAGGCCAATAGATAAGAGGATGCACTGACACGTGAAGCGTAGCAGTACAGCACCACGGATATGACAGAGCTTAAGGGGCCTATATGTCAGCCTTGAGTTTGATTACAATAGTGGGTATGGCAGAAGCGCCTGAACGCACGGAAATTTTCTCGAGTTGCTACAAGGTCCGTATAATATATAACCCCCGACACGACTTGCAGACAGTCTAACATAAGATCGCGCTCGTTTTGCCAGAGACTGCACTCCCAGAGGATGTGATGGCTGTTTGTTCAAAATCGCAGTTTGGTGTGGAACATCGACTAAATGGTGAATCTACTAGTTTAAAATAGAATAATTTACTTCTAAAATTACCATAGCCTGTGAGGAATTGTGCTACATGGTGGTCAATTTCTAGCCAAACCTTCTCTAAACGCTATCGAATAGATGGAAAGAATAGATATAGATGACGGCCCTTCGTTGATGATTCCCACCTTTCCTGCCATTCGGTCAGGAGCTCTTCGTACACGACGGATTGCGGCGCAAAAAGCCTGGTAATTTTAATGCTATCGCACGGTAAAAGAAAATTGGTGTTCATATTTTCCCTGGTGGAATAAAACAATGACGCGCGCCTTTGTATCTCCAAGTCGACCGGAAGTACACCTGCAAGTACTGGTAAGGCTTCGGTACTAACTGTTCTATATGCTTTACATAGGAATATTAATGCTAATCGTTGACTTTGGAGTAATTTACGCCGTGCCGCGCCTATCGTAGTTCTGTCAGCCCAGGCTGGGGCACCGTAACATATACACCCCAGATATGTGGCTATATATATGATTTTAAGTGTATTAAAACAGATGCCCCAGTTAGACGTTGAAATTCTAGTAAGAGCATATAAAATTTCGTTTTGCCTTTTCGCTCACAGTTTTAATATAACAAACTGACTCTCCAAGATAACAAACTGACTCTTTCCTTTTAACTGTCGCATTATTAAATCTTATGCGTGGCGTTGACTGCAAATTACCCTTTAATAAAAGATAAGTTTTATTAGGAGCGAAATTTAGCCAATTTCGTGCGCCCCATTTAACTATTACATTAAGACATGTATCCGGCAATTTCTCAAGTCCGTCTGTAGTGTTCGATTGTATGAGTAGAAGACCGTCGTCAGCGTAGCCGATCAATGAGCAATTTTGAGGTAGAGGGAGCTCAAGAAAGTCATCGAACCCTAAATTCCACAGATATGGGCTTAACACAGATCTTGAGATCTAACACAAAAAATTTGCTATAAAGGAATTCAAATATTCACCCAAATGTCGAACTGAAATGAAAGGCAACTCTTCTCTTATTGCCTAAACTTCAATTCTTATACTTTGAGAACGCGAATGTAGCCCACGGGGCAAACCGACAACCTGTTACTGGTGATTCAGCCACATGTTATTAAACGTACACGGTGACTATTATGTTGGTAGCACCAATCTTTCTATCAACAGAGATATACAAAAATAACAATATATCTAATATTACATTGCATAAATGCATTTTCAAACGTACACGATGACTATTATGTTGGTAGAACCAATCTTTCTATCAACATAGATATACAAAAATAACAATATATCTAATATTACATTGCATAAATGCATTTTCAAACGTACACGATGACTATTATGTTGGTAGAACCAATCTTTCTATCAACATAGATATACAAAAATAACAATATATCTAATATTTCATTGCTTATATGCATTTTCAAACGTACACGATGACTATTATGTTGGTAGAACCAATCTTTCTATCAACATAGATATACAAAAATATCAATATATCAAACATTACATTGCTTATATGAATTTTCAAACGTACACGGTGACTATTATATTGGTAGAACTAATCTTTCTATCAACATAGATATACAAAAATATGAATATATCTAACATTACATTGCTTATATGAATTTTCTAACGTACACTGTAAATATATGTTGGTATAACCAATCTTTCTATCAACATAGATATTCAAAAATAACAATATATCTAATATTACATTGCTTATATGCATTTTCAAACGTACACGATGACTATTATGTTGGTAGAACCAATCTTTCTATCAACATAGATATACAAAAATAACAATATATCTAACATTTCATTGCTTATATGCATTTTCAAACGTACACGATGACTATTATGTTGGTAGAACCAATCTTTCTATCAACATAGATATACAAAAATAACAATATATCTAACATTTCATTGCTTATATGCATTTTCAAACGTACACGATGACTATTATGTTGGTAGAACCAATCTTTCTATCAACATAGATATACAAAAATAACAATATATCTAATATTACATTGCTTATATGAATTTTCAAACGTACACGGTGACTATTATATTGGTAGAACTAATCTTTCTATCAACATAGATATACAAAAATATGAATATATCTAACATTACATTGCTTATATGAATTTTCTAACGTACACGGTAAATATATGTTGGTATAACCAATCTTTCTATCAACATAGATATTCAAAAATAACAATATATCTAACATTGCCAATAAATAGTCTTCGTAATTATAAAATAAATTTAAATTTTTGAGCCTATATTTATATTCATGTTACATATTATATATTTAAAAATAAAAGTATTTAAACAATGGTATATACTTTTATTTGGGGACCTTTGCAAATGCAAATTTGAAATAATTATTTACGGATAGCAAAACATGGCCCCATGCAGAAATTGAAGATAGGTCACTTGCTACAAGAGGTATATGGTAATAGTATCACTATTGAGGTCAATTTTCTTTGCGTAAGATAGGAAAATGTCACACAAAACTCGAGAGTATGATTCGTGTTCTCACTGCTCTGCAATGGTAGTAATATGGAGTTCACCCTTCTCGCTACTTTGTACAAGTATATATCGAAATAATTATGCTTCAATAAGACCTCCAACAGTCGGAAAGAAAGAAAGAGACTTTGCACAATTATAGCCGGAGTAGCAGTATCCGCCGGAGGGATATGATTTGCCGAGGACTAACCTGACGTGTCTTCTCGATGATCGTTCTGCCACCTATCGTACTGAAAGATTCCAGCGAGCATGTCCGCTTCTAAGTGTTACAGGAGATTACCAAATTTTTTTTTTCTCGCAATGTGTCCACCTTGGATGTGATCGCGCTCCAATAAATCGGTCCGAGGCGACAGAAGAGGCGGCGCGCAACCCCATAGACCCACCCTGCAAACACCTCTCTTCGCCGTGCGAGCGGGCCACCGGTACCCGATCTTTGTCTTCGGTGGCCCGCCCGGCAGATTACCAACCCTAGTATTACTTAAGGTTGTCATAAAATTTCAAAAATAGAGGTGAGGGGCTTGTCCTGAATAATATCCAAAACCTAATTATTGCATAGTGTGAGTGTATGTTTTGTTGTTATTCAATCTGTATTAAAAAAAAAGAATACATACTATGTTGGCTTTATATAAATTGGTAAGATGATAGGAGAATAATGTCTTTGAATACATTTATCTACACATTTTAATACTTTATTTATCGATGACAATCGTCATTAAAGTTTGATAATATATAACTAGGATCAAAACGTTTACAGGCCATTTGTGCCAAGCAGTCTTAATGCTTAGTTCTAATCAAAGAGTCGTTTGCCGCGGGCTTTATAGTCGATTACAACTACAGTTATGGTTACAATAGGAACTATATGAAACATCCGCATGATAAGAAAATGTATGTTACTTATGCATGTGATATATAAATCTATTATATTCCTCGTCGTAGTATATTCTTTAAAGAATAAAATACCTTTTGAAATAAAACTACTTTTAAGGATTCTATCGCGTTTGTATTTGATTTTTAGTTTGCCGACGTTTGGAATAATTTGCAGTGGCATGACTACATGTCACGGAAGGATATTGAGTAGAAATTTTAACCCACATTTTTAATACTGTTTAATATCGTATAAGATAGATATAAATTTCTGTAACAACAATGACATATTGGACGTAAGACACCTTAGTCCTCCCGTGACCATGATCACTGTAAAGTGTTCGAAACGTCGGAAAATTAAATATCAAATATAAACGCGATAGAATCTGTAAAAGTAGTTCAAATTCAAATGTGTAACATTCGCGTAAACATCAGAAATCATTATAAAATACCTTGACGACGTTTAAATATAGAATTCTTTAATGTTATATTTTTAATTTTTTTTTCTATATTGAGAGAAAATTTAATGAAAACTAAATTTATCTTTTTTTGTATCCCTATATTAACCATCTTCTTCGAATCCTTAAAGCTATTTTATAAATAAATTTTGTCAATTTGATTATATTTATAACATTAAGTATGACTTGGCTATAATTTTTTCTCATAAATATTTCTGCCGAATTCTGGTTAATGGTGGCATTAAAAAATAAATTATCTAATAATTATTACTAAAGATTACTTTTATTTGAGCTCATATATGTATGTCCCACTATTGGGCTCGAGCTTCCTCCATAATGGGAGGGTAATTGACCCACTATACCACGCTGGTCATACGTGTTGGTATAGGGTTTTGTTCTGAGTTTTCCTTCTTTTGCATAGATGTTATATGCGTTTTATATCAATTAGTCGTCTCGCACGATCACCCACGGGTAAGATAGGGAGTGGTGAATTGTATTCTTACTCCGTCATCAAACGGAAAGAAAGAAATATATTACTGGAGAGTACGAGTATTGTACTGAAATTGAAGTAATAAGTGTTTGAAAATTAAAACCCAAATAAGACCTGCTTTACTATAATGGATCAGTATGTTGGGCGACAAAAGCGACGGATGAGAGACGAGTGCATGTAGCGGAGATGCGAATGTTGAGATGGATGTGCGGTATGACGAGAATGGATAAAATAAGAAATGAACATATAAGAGGAAGTTTGAAAGTTGCGCTAGTGACAGAAAAGTTAAGGAGTGAAAGGTTGACATGGTATGGACATGTGATGAGACGGGATGAAAGTAATGTTGTGAGGAAAATTTTAAGTATGAATGTTGAAGGCTTTAGGGGTAAAGGAAAATCGAAGAAAAGATGGATGGACTGCGTGAAACATGACATGGATGGACAAGGAGTGACCACAGAGATGATCTCTGATAGGGTTGTATGGAGGGACAAGACATATTGCGTCGACCCCAATTAAATTGGGATAAGAGCAAGTTGATGATGAAGTGTTTGAAAATTATTATATATTATATAAAAAATAGATTCTAAATTCTATCGTGTTAGTAAGAGTGGAGAAAATATTTTAAGCATCACAGTGATTGAAATCCTTGATATCTGACTTGAATCCTTGAAGATCTGACGCAAGAATTGCGTCAGATCTTATTCTCATATTAGATATGTCCCATTTCCTGGAACAAGAATTAATAGCTGTTGAAATCATATTATTTTTAGCTTTATCTGTGAAAATTGGAGTTTCTATTTCATTGAAAATACCAAATTAAATTTTATATATTTACATTTCGTGACGAACAAGAAAAGTCTCTTGTTATATAGTATTAGATTTTTTATTTAAATTAATTTATTATGTATAAACACTTTTTTTTTCTTGCGGTGGACTATGGAGGTTGTCGCGTCCCGCCAAATCGGTCCGGGCGACGGATGAGGCGGCGCGCAACCCCATAGACCCACCCTGTAAGCACCTTTCTTCGCCGTGTGAGCGGGTCACCGTTACCCGATCTTTGTCTTCGGTAGCCTTTATGTATAAACCCTGCAAGAATACTTACATATTGCCAACATTCACATTTTAAATTATTACAATAAGCTATCACTGGATCGGAATGTAACCGCTACTTAAAAGATGCGGCAAGAAACTCAGCTGATTTGTCTATTATTATTATTTCTTTACGGGCTTTTTAAAAAGAAATGTACAACATATTCAGTAAGAATTAACTTCAGTGCAATACTCTTCGAATCACGATAAAATTCAAATACAGTATAAAAGATTATGGCTGGACAAGATGCCACAAACGGCACCCGAATATCAGTTAACTACTATATGATTGCTCTTAATTCGAATCATCATTCTCATACTCTTATCCCAATTACTTGAGGGTCGATACAATATGTACTCTTCTTTCATAGTATATATTGTAAAACTTATTGGCAATAGTTTTAAGACCGGTCGCTTGCCAGACGTCAACCCTCCTTGGGAATGTAATTTTTGATCAAACGGCATCAGATGGAATTGGCACACGTCGTTATAAGACTCTTAGTGGTCTTTTACCACATCTACGAGCAAAGCAAGGATTGGTAGTATTCGTAGCCGCTACCACACGGCTAATGCTGTTAATTTGATTGTGAAATTAAATTTAGTTATGAAATAAAATTAAAATTATGAATTAAAAAAAATGCCGCCGATATTTCGTGGCTCATCTAGTATTGTAGTAAATGTAATGTTGCAATCATTTATCCATAATGTCGTAATGTTACAATCAATATCATATTCCATCATTATTCAAACATTCACTATCCCAGTGGAGACCCCCTCTATAAAACGCTACATGGCGCGGGTTATCGATCACAGTGAGGTTGCTGCCTAATCTCCTAGCGATTGTTCAATCGATTTAAGGTTGCTGCCTAATCTCCTAGCGAGTGTTCAATCGATTTTTACGGACACAGACAAGAAAGGACATTGGAACAACTGTATTTTCTTCCCGACGTCACGCTATGACATATTGCTAAAGTATTACACTACGTGATTAAGACTTAATACACAAATATCAATTTCAACTGGTTTAATAATTTAACCCTTGTAACATTTTTAAAGTTACATAACATTGCTTTTGTCTTTATATAATCATAATGATAAAATATTACGTACATGATATTTTACTCAGTCACCTTACTTACTTCGGTCACCGTCCATTTTAAATAAACCTAATGTAAAGTAATGATGATTAATATAATAAAATCATGTATTATTTAATTTAATGTCCTCAGATGTGTAATGTTGGTATCTATTCAAACATTTATAGTATAATATATGGTATAGTTCAGTGGTCGTATACATTAATCTTCATTAATGGTTCACTTAAGCTATGTGCGGTTTGCGACGAACTGCAGAGAATACGACATGCTTGTGACCTTAACTCCTTTGGTTTACTAACTTTAAACTATTTAGTATACTTACAAATTACAATTAATTAGTCCACTAATCTATAATATTCGAGTTTTGCTTAAAAATAAGAGTATTTTTTGGGTGGAAGAGTATTTTATATAGTGTAGCGCTTCGATCGGTGAGTGAGAGAGTCGGCGGTCCAAATTTCTGGTTAGGTTAGGTATTTTCATGGGTTGATAGCGACATAGTGGTACTCTTGATATTGACCACACTCGCACGGCGTGGAGAGGTAAATTGCGGGGCCAGTTTATGGGGTCGCGCGCTGCTTTATTTGTTGCCCCAGATGGACTTAGCGGGGTGTAACCTGACCGTTATCCGCCGCAAAAAAAAAGAAAAGCTTCTGATATTGCAAAGTTCCGTGGGCGGCCGTATTACTTACCATCAGGTGTGCCGCTAGCTTGTTTTTTTACCATAAACAATAAGAAGCTAGCTAGCGTCTAGATGAGAAAAGGTTTTAATTTTCATTTTCCTTTTTTTGCAGTGATGTTATCTGCTTGCATCTTTTAATCGAACATTATGATATCCATAGTAAAGAATGGATACTTACTGTGTGGTAGCGGCTACTAATACTACCACCCCTTACTTTGTCCGTGGATGTCGTAAAAGATGACTAAGACCTTATAACGACCTGGGCCAACTCCATCTGATGCCGTTTGGTTAACAATTACATTCCCAAGGTGGGTTGACGTCGGGCAGGTGGCTGGTCATTAAACTATTGCCAAAAACTTTTACAATATGTTACTATGAAAGAAGAGTACATATTGTATCGATCCCAAGTAATTGGGATAAGAGTAGGAGAATGATGAGTAAAGAATGGACACTGATAATAACATAATTACTTTAAAATGAAACTCTTATCTAAAAGCTCTATATTGAACAAATTAATTTAAAACATTTTGGATTACTATTTGAATAAACATTGTACATAACTTTCCTGTAATTTACACTCCATCTCTCTCTACAAAAAAATAACGCCCAATATTCAAGAGATCTGTAATGAATGCGAAATTAATGCAAAGTGGTTAGCTATAAATCTCTGGAGCTTTAGGACAATAAAACAAAAAAAAATGGAATTATCAGTTTGACGAAATAAAAACTTTGTCAAGTGACTCAAAGGACATACTTTAAAACTGGTTATTTTGATATACAGGTATAGGAGTAGGCAAAATTCTCCATTTTTGAGTTTTAAATAAAGACCTATGTTATCCCCCCCTAGATGGACTAACAACATCATGAAGGTCACAGGAAACCGTTGGATGTAGGTGGCATAGGACTGCTATTAATGGCATTTTCGTAGGGAGGCCTATGTCCAACAGTGGACGTTTACGGGCTGATGAATGGATATATGGACTTATGTTTTCAATGATTGAAGTAATAGACTGAAAATAGAATTGAATGGAGTAAAAAATCTTTAGATTGAAGTTCAAGATTAAATTTGAAAAAGATATTAGCTAGGCAGGATGATACATTCCTTTTTGATTTTTGAAATTTTGGTTTTATATTTTGTTCTCGAATTATACATAAACTGTGGCAATTTTATTGAGTCACCTATGCAAGAGAAGGAAAACTCGAAACAAAACTCGTCACAAAACACGTCTGACCAACGTGGTGTAGTTCAATTTCCCTGCCATTATGGAGGACGTTCGAGCCCAACAGTGGGACTTATAGCAGCTGAGATGATGATGATGTGGCAATTTTTACAAATATTATGGCAGTTGTATTTGATTCTTAGTTTTTGACTTTTTAAAGAGGAAGAGAAGACCGGTGGTATCAAAGAGGACTGGTAAAAATAGTTTTATTTCATATGTATATATTATACTTGTGTAAACATAAGAAGTTATTAAACTTGAGTCATTAAAATGCAATTTCTTGCAACATTTTATACTCTGAAGTAGAAATAGTATATACCATCATTTTAATTATAACAATTTAAATATAAAATTCACCGTAGACTACGTCACAAGTGCTAAGTAGTCACTTTTCAAATCAAATCATTAATTATGTATAAACGTCATAAGAGTACTTGCATATTGACAATTTTGCATTTTGGTTGAATTAATGTATTATTCTACCACTGAATCGGAATACGGCCACAAGATCAGAAGATGCGGCAAGAAAATCAGTAGACTAGTAATTTTTGAAGTTACTTCTTGTAAATGAATTTGTATGTATAGAATATCTTTCGAAAGTATTAATTCTAGTATTATGTCCTTCGAAACCGGAGATATTTTTTTAAAGATTTAATTCTAGAATTTTTTTTTTGCTTATGGTGGCAAACGGGTAAGTAGTACACCTGATGGTTAGTGTTAACTGCGGCCCATGGACCTTTGCAATACCAAGGGTATATCTAGGCCGTTGCCCACCAATAAAAACCCCAAACCCAAGCGGTTGGGCTTCCGGCGCTTTCACGCACCGAACGAAGCGCAATAACACATTGCCATTACTAAGACACTAATCTTCTGCGAGAGTGTGGTACTACCCCGGACGGACCGCCCCGCGGCTGTAGACAGAAAACTGTCAACAGCGTGATCCTACCATGAAAACTAAAAAATATGGCTAGACTAGATCCCACAAGCGGTACCCGATTACAAGTTATTATTAGAACAACATTCATTTTCCTCAACTACATAAGAGAACAGGAAAACACCAATTTCATGCAGCTACCGCAAGCCCTTTTTAATGCACATGACCAAACCATAAGCTATAAACTACAGTCAGAATGCTAAAATAACAAAATTTGAAATTTGTTTAAGAAAAGTAAGTTGCGCTTTAGAATTATAATAATAACAACAAAACGTTGTTGACGAATTACGCCTTATGGCTAACGTAATAATAAATTTCTTCATTTTCTCACCACAACTTATATTAATTTAATAAAGGTTTGAAATCAATACACGAGAAAAAAAAGTTAAGATGTGGATTGAAAAAAAAATATCTTTGTTACAAGTTACAAAATAAGACAACTTCAGATACTATAGAGTAAATCCTTGAATCGCGGGAGTTAAAAGACACAAATAGAAACATGAATGATGCATCCTAAGAAGTATTCTGATTAAAAAATTAACCCATGAAAATGTCGCAGAAGTAGGTACCATTATACCATTACAGCATCGATGCAATTATTTTTATTAACTTTTATTTCTATTGCGTAATAAGCTTCTTGTTATTTTATTGATATCGTGATGTTCGTTTGAATAATTGTAACATCAAATAACTTCTTATCGGTAAATGATAAGGGTTCAGTTTCGTTGTTATAATTTTGTATTAAAATGTTTTCCCTGTAGAACAACATATACACCTCATTTATACCTATATACACAATATAAATGTCTTAATAGCAAGAATTTTAACGTCGCTAAACTTGCGTTTGTATTACAAAACATTGTTTCTAATAGAACGAGACTAACAGTTAAAGCAGTAATTGAACTCTACGACTAGGACAAAACTGTAGCAACGCATAAGACTACTTCGCATAGGCACCCCAATAATGAACGTTGCTTTGAGCGCCCCTTCCTAAAATGGTACTCGTAAAATTTTACGAAGACTACATTTTCTAAAATAATGTAATATCACCGCACCCCGTTTCTTCACACTCGAAATAACGAAGGATTGTAAGATATCGTTAGTTCTGCGACCTCAAATTGTTTTAAGATTTTAAGAGAGAAACAGAATAGAATATTATTTTATTTTATTAAGCCTGGGACCTTTTTAGAGTGACATTTCATTGAATATCACTTAATCACTATTTAATACCCATTTAGAAATAAAATGTTTTAGTTGCACTAAAACATTTTCTA
This sequence comes from Lymantria monacha, assembly GCA_905163515.2. Classification (NCBI taxonomy): domain Eukaryota; kingdom Metazoa; phylum Arthropoda; class Insecta; order Lepidoptera; family Erebidae; genus Lymantria; species Lymantria monacha. Next base: position 16,509,433 of record LR991083.1, read on the forward strand.
AAACCTTTTACGTGAGCTTTCATTGAAAATTGATATTTACCATATTTCTTAAAGTCTTTACAAATATATTGTTATATATTGTGTGGGTACTTGTTTATAATAAGTGCGCAGTATTCTAGAGCCATTTGCCCTACCATAAACATGAATGGCGCCAAAATGTCTCTCTTATCTCGGGCATTTCTCGGAGGGGCGGAAGCGGGGCCCTAAAGGCGGCACGCCGTTCTTCAAGTGTGGTTCTAAAGGATCCCAAAATAAGAGCCAAGGCGATCCCCTTATGAAAGCACTACATCCTTAGCGCAAATGGACTGTGAGGAAGAAAGTCACAACTGATTGTAATATTGATTTTTATTTAGACGAAGGCAATATTGTATACAGTAGTCGTAAAAAGGGAACGTTAAAGGATAGGTTTGTTATTGAATTTAAAAATATATTCTTTTATCGCTCTAAATTTCAACACTAACAGCGTTGTTTTTTATATGAATTGAGGCTTTTAAATACGTTTATATAATGTTTAATGCCCTATTTATAGATAAAATTGAAAACATTTCATGTATATTTGGTGTTACTTTTTTGTTAAACGTATTTGCCATTTTTCTTCTAAGCCTATATATGTCCCACTATTGAAACTGAGTCTCCGCCACCATGTAACGAAAATTCATCTATTATACTCTGATCATGCTGGATGGCATAGGGTTTTATATCGAGTTTTCCTTCTTTTACGAGGATATTATCTGGATATCGTATCCCTTAGCAATCTTTTACGAAGTTCACCGAAAAAAAGGACATTTGTTTTGGAGCAATTATTTTATTCTTACTTTGTCAGTTTTTTAATTATTAGATAATTAATAATTATAAATTCTTGATTAAAATCACAACCTACGCTTAGAATAATCCTTGTATCTTTACAAATATACAATTAACGAACTCGACCGATTACAACCAGATTTAAAATAACCTATTGAACAAATATCTGCCGTGAAAATTCAAGCATAGCACCTTTTACAGAATATCAGTACAAAAAAAACACCAGGGCTTTATAGTCTTATATTAGGCAGAATTATTAAGTAGAGAAATCTAATATAATTGGCTCTTATAATACTCGTACAAATCCTTCATAAGTATACTTATATGTATACATAGGTATTATATTGTTACTTATTCATGGGATAAACTTTACGTGCTGGATAAGTCTTTGAATTCGTCACCAGTCGCACTCGGCAGTTTCACTCATGAATATGTAATTTTTAATGCAGTTATAATATATGGCGTGCTCAGCTCGATGTTAATGTCATATTTAATTTTGACATGGCTAATTTCTTGGATCGTTGCTGTCAACTCTCTGGTAGTTAAAACATCAAAGTACTTTTGCATATCACAGAAATGGGAATAAATTTAAATGCAAATTTACAACATTCTACGTTCGAGATATTAATAACAAGTCACTTATATTTAAATTATTTCATGAACATGATCAAGAATGCATAGCGATTGGATTTCTTGTTGAATTTATAATCATGATTCGTCTTAGTCATCTTCAATTTATATGAGGAAATAAAAGAGCGGAACGTACTATAGAGGTTAGATTCCGAACCTAGGTTACAAATGCAGTTCTTAATAGGCGCGTTAAAACAGCTATTCTACTATGGATAATAAAATTCCTATCTACAATACGATTTGTTACGTGTAGAGTTACTATTATTATAAACAAGCGAAAGGGGAGGGAGTATAAAAATGACCATTTAAAAAGTACCTACCAATTAAAGTGGTTCTGTTGAGTTGTATAGATTTCTTGAATTTATTAAAATTTTCTGAGAAACTTAACTGCTAACTTAGTAATGCCGAATAATTTTGTAATTCACAGGAAGTTTCAATTCGATTACTTAATTACATTATGTTATAAAATTGGCCTGTCTTGTTCATCACTTGTAGAAGTAAGGTGGCAGGTTCTCTCTGAACTTCAGTTGCAGTACTCTATTTCTTATATATAACAAGGTTATCTTTCTACTGTGTTATTAAAATTGTATGACGGAGCGTTGGGACAACTTCTCGGCAGCCACCACCTCAGCCAGAAAGCACGTGTAGCAATACATAACGCAGTGCTTGTCCCAACATTACTGTATGGAAGCGAGAGTTGGGTATGCAGAAAAGAGTATGAAAGTAAAATTAATGCGGTCGAAATGCGATCTCTGCGGCAAATCTGTGGAGTTAGGCTGACCGACCGCATTCGTAACGACGACATAAGAGAGCGAGTAGGTATGAAAGAGAGTATTGGTGTAAAGATGCGAAAGGGAATGCTCCGATGGTTCGGACATGTGGAAAGAATGCCGAACGAACGTCTGGTTAAGAAGATATACAATGCGAAAGTGGAAGGATGTAGGTACCGAGGGAGACCGAGACTAATCTACCTAGACCACATCGGTCATATACTGAAGGAAGGTGGAGTCAAGAGTCTCCGAAACCGGCGAGCGTGTATGAAGAGAATTATGAATGTTGAGGAAGCGAGTGAAGTATGCAGAGATAGAGTTCTCTGGCACTCTGTTCTCTCTGCCTACCCTGCAAGGGATATGACGTGATGATATGTATGTATGTATAACAAAATGTTGAAATGACCTCCATTTAACTTTGCGGGTAAAATTGTGAAACTAAAAAACTTTTAAATTCATCATCTCAGGTCTTATAAGTTCCACTATTAAGATTAAACCGGCTTCGCAATGGAGGGGACATTAACCACGCTAATCTGAAGAAGACAACTAGATGTAACACAACCTGGCCGGAGAAGAAACACCTTTACATTCATTAAAAGAAGGGATCAATAATAATATGATTAAAACAGAACTTTTAACATTATTGAATTTTAATTGCCTATATTTACTATCTGGAAGCATATGCATCCCATTGCTGGGTTTGGGTCTCCTCCACAATAGAAGAAAAACTCACCTACTATAACCACGCTGATCAGATTTTTTAGCAAAGGATTTTATATCGAAATTTCCTTCTCTTGGACAGATAATATATGCATATTATATCGCTTAGTCGTCATTTGCGACATGTACAGGTAAGATATGGGGTGGTGAATTATATTCATAGTCCATCACCATACGGATGAATTAAATTATATTAAATGAAAAATAATCCAATTATGTATATTTTTCTTTTTTACTTATTTAGTCTGGGTAATTTTGTTATATTTGCTGGCGGATATAGGTGTAAAATTACGAAACAGGATGAGATTGTTTGTGAACAAACAGCGAGTGTCCGCTTATTAGAAGGGCCCACTGTAATAAAAACATCGCCTTATTACGCTTGGGATATTCAGCCTTCGGCGGAACACTGAAATTTAAATCTGTATATAAAACGATTTGTTTTGTTGACGCAATAAAATGAATTTCACAGTGAGGATTTTTATATTGAGCAGTTAACTTTCCATATGTGTATATATTTTATTGTTGTATTTATATTTTGTTATATTGCATTGCAGTATTTATTTAGTAAGTGTTTATATACATATATAATAAATTATTACATACAATATTGAAATTTTATATATTACATAGTCGAAGAAATCTCTTAATGTACTTGCGTAAATATATCTTTATGTTAATTGGAAAACATTTCTATTGTGGTATCTATTGCGAAGGTAACATGAGCAAAATAACGAGACATATAGGCTAAAGAAAAATAACGAAGAATTTATGAGAACAACTGGTAATATTAATATATTAAAAGTTGACAAAAGAAACTGTGAAATTAAAGTTGTGTTAACTTCGTTGAAAAGTTACATACACATTTTTGACCATCTTTTATTCATACAGTCAAGACTTATTATTTAATCTTTCAAATATGGTCTGATTTATTAAGAAGTATTTTTCTACAAGTAGATAAAATTTTCCATAACATCATTATTATTAGGTTGTAAGGAATGTTGATTTTAATATTTTATCTAAATAAAACTTATAATAAAATTTTATTACGTTGTTTCAAAAGGAATTTTTGATGTTTATCCCATTATAATATTATGATTACATAATCACCCTTAACGTTTTATCCAAGTTAATTATTTAGCTACGCTTTTGAACTGACTGAATTTGTCAGTTATAAAATGTTCGATTGATTGGAATGTTTGGGTTTAATTTTGGTGTCTATATCGCTTTCATAGAGATTTATCTGGATTTTATTATACTTCGTTTATTATTTATATGTATATATATATATATATATATATATATATATATATATATATATGTATATATATATAAATATATATATATTCGCTATTCCTTACTTGCATTTGAAAATCATCAAAATTAGTTAAAGCTCTCACCATCAGAATGGGCAACTGCTGGGAATTATATGACCCCTTATTGCGACCAATAACTCCTCGCCATTCGCGGCGATTATGGCACTAGTATTATATTAATTGTTAGGTAGTAACTTATTCTTACCCTGTTGATAATTAGGTATCCGGATCTCCTAAGAGTTTTTTTTTTAATTTAAACATTAAATGAAGTTATTGATTTACTAATTTTAGAATTTGTATGGAGATTTGTATTTATATAAAATAATATAAATATTAAATTAAATAAAACTATTATTACGGATTTTATAATGTGTGTATTTGATTTTTACTTTTTCGACGTTTCAGAATACAAGTTCACGAGAGGAATAAAGTCTCTCACGTTGAATGAGTCATCGTTATTATAGAGATCTTAATTTGCCCACTACAATCGTTTGTTATTAGGTTTTAAATCAAAATTTATGCAAATTGGTTACTGCCAGTAAATTTAGAAAAATGATTCTATTTAGAATATAATTGCACGCCTCATAAGCGAAGCGTTGAGGTGACGCTCTACTCTCGATATATGAAAATCAAGGACTTTTCAAAACTAAAGATGACTGTGTTTTTCTCACCCTAAACTTATAATATTATCATACATATATCAAGAAAAACATTCGTGTAAATGTATTTGATATTTTTAAAAAGCAATTATTTAGTTTAAGTAAGAAAAAGTTGATTAAGAAAAATATTCGAGGATGTCCGGATGTTTTCGTTAGGATCTGGCACTCTCACTACAGTAAAAAATAATGTGTTGAAGTATTTCTTTTATTAAAAGCTTCATATTCGCAACGCGCTGTTTCCTTTCGAGAACGGCTTGGTATTTATTTTTCAATTGCAATTAATAAAAAACTAAACTGCTTAGTCTTTAGTGTATGTACCTTATGAAAATTGAGGTCGTTTACATTTTTGATTTGTTTATTCGGACAGGTAAAGGAAACAAATGCTATACAATCGTTTACAATGCTGCAAGCATTGTAAACGAACAGCTATCTTCATTTATGGCATTGACTAATAGTAATTTTCCAAATTATTTTATTTTTAGTCAGTTATTACCACTTCGTTACCATTCTATCAACGTAGCCAAACTTCGTTTTCTCTACGAAGATATTTAATACATAACAGTAGGAAGTAAATAAGCTAATGAAGACGAACATCATCATCATATCAGCTTATATATGTCCCACTATTGCGCTCGAGCCTTCTTCGTAATAGGAGGGCAATTTTATCTACTATACCACGCTGGTCAGACGTGTAAGTATAGGATTTTGTTTCGAGTTTTCCTTATCTTGCATAGATATTATATGCTTTTTATCGTCTCCTACGATCACCCTCCCGTAAGAATGGGTAGTGAATTGTATTCTTACTCCATCACCATACGGATAAGACGAACATCAATGTATAGAAAATTGTATCATATTTAAAAATGTTACTTTGATTAAGTCTGGCATTTACCGCAATTTTTAAGCAAGAATATATCCCTAGAATATATCATATAGTACTGAAAATTATATTGCCTGGTATAACTGGTTATACCAGGCAATATAATTTTCGTATTCATAATTGCGTGTGTTTACAGACACTTAGGAATTTGCGGTGAAACCTACGTTTACCGCAAGCGATTATACGCAGAACGTGTATATAAGACATTCTCCTTATATTTGTAGGGGTATTAATTTAATTCGATTTAAATTTTATCATTACAATATTGTACTACTACCTTATTTCACTCGTGGATGCCGTAAAAGACGACTAAGAGCTTTATATCGACCTAAGCCAACTCCACTTTATGTCGCTTGGTCAACAATTACATTCCCTAGAACGAACATTTTAATCGACGATTGTAGATATTTTACGTGCCCCACGATTTTATTTTATATAAAATGGTACCCATTTTTTTTTTTTTTTTGGGGGTGGGCTACGGTCGGCGCACTCCTGGCACCACTCCATCCGGGGCGACAGAGAGGCGTAAGCGCGCACACCCGTAACCCACCCGTGACGTCGCCTTCGTCGTTGGGCCGACCACCGGAGCAGAGTGACTTGACGTCAGTGGTCGGCCCGACGGAATACCCCTGAGGAGTACCCTCGCCTCGACCGACATCCCCCCCTCGGGTAGGATGTCGGTCTCTCCTCACGCGGGCGGCCTGTCGGCGGGTGACGGACTAATTCCCCGATCCAGTCACCCGCGGCATGGGCTAGGGCGGCATCAGGCGCAGGTAATCGCGCCTGCGCCGCCCCAGTCGCCGGCGGCGGCTCGCACCGTCGAGGAGACGCTCCACACGCACGCGCTCCGCCGCCTCCTTCCGCAAGACTACTGCCTCGCAGAAGGTTGCGACCGCGTCCCAGTTCCGTTTCCGTTCAGTTCGAGCATCGCCCTGGCGATGGTCGGCAGCGTCAGGTCGGCACCGATGATTGCGACGAGTTCTCGACGCTGCTCTGCCCAAGCGGCACAAACCTCGAGCGTATGCTGCGCCGTGTCTTCGTCGCAATCGCAGTGGTGGCAGGACGGTGTACTCTCCCTCCTGACGACCTTGTGCAGGTATTTGGCGAAGCATCCATGCCCCGTAGAAACCTGCACCAGTCGGAAGGAGAGCACCCCGTGCCGCCGTTCCAACCACTGCATCAGCACCGGCCGGCAGGCCTCTACGGTCCGCACACCGAACCGAGGCCTCTCCAGCCGGACTGCCCAACGGGCAATGACATCTAGGCGGGCGTCAACGCGCCAGGCGGTGAGTTCCCTCAAAGAGACCACACCGCCCTCCGCGCGCACCCCCGACACCCGCCGATACAAATCGGCGAGCATTTCCGCCTCCAGGTCCCACGGGGGACTCCCGGCCAACAGGCACGCTGCCTCCGTCGCCACCGTGCGGTACCCGCGTACAGCCCTGACCGCCATGGCCCTCTGTGGTCGCCACAGAAGAGCCCTGAATCGGATGGTCAGGGACCCCGCCCACACCGGTGCGCCGTACAGGGCCATCGACCGGACGACCCCCGTGTACAGCTGGCGGCACGTAGCGCTCGGTCCGTCCACATTCGGCATTAGCCATGAAAGGGCGGACGCCGCGCCGAATTGGTACCCATGACTGTATCTATTTAATTATTTTTTAGCTTTTAGTACATTTATCTGCAAAATTACCATGACCGTTTACAATAATAAATAATATCGTTTAACTTAATTTTTTTTTACCGTTTTTATTTTAAATTTTTTATTTTTTATTTCTCATTCTATTTAATTCATTTAAGGCTTCATTATTGCAAGGTGTCTTGCCCATTAATTTATTACATTCTAATTCCTCGATACGTAATCCCTGCAAAGAACTCACTCTACAACGACGTATCATTTTTAGCCACCCTAACGGCACACAGTCCTCGACACGATACAAAATCTTGACTTGGAAGTTTCGGATATTGATTTTGTAAAGAGAATTGTATTCTACATGTCAAGCCCATTCATTTAATACCCATATCAATGGGATTGAAAAAAAAAATAGATTCTCTGCCATTTTGTAGCGGCGAACATCTTAGATTTTGATTTTGTGTAGTGCACTGTATTTTACGTGTCAAGCCCTTTCATTTGATACCCATATTGATAGGAATGAATAAAAAAAATAGATTATCCGCTATTTAGTAGCAGCGGCCATCTTAGATTTTGATTTTGTATGATGCACTGTATTCTACTTGTCAAGCCCTTTCATTTGATACTCATATTGATAGGATTGAAAAAAATTAGGTTATATGCCATTATGTAGCGGCGGCCATCTTGAATTTACAATAAATTTTAGTGTACATAATTGTATTATCACCAGAACCAAAGACGTATACCAAATTTAGGATCAATCAGTTGTCAGGAAGAGGGTGAAATTTTAATTACTAAATTCAACCCAAGAAAGAAAAAAACAAACGCAGTAGCTAAAAAACCGTTTATAACTGTTTGTAAAGTACAAGTTTGTCAGTTCTTTTATTTTTTAAATATTAAAAGCATCTTGATATCTTCGACACAGTGTGTCTCAGCTTATATATAATACGTTGACCACCATATTTAGTCAAGTGCTACAATATTTCTCTTGTTATTTGTACTCACTTAAAGTAATAACACGAGTTAAATAGAAATTATGCTCTTGATATGACTAATGTACAGTGTTTTGGACATAGAAACAGGACAATTAATCTCTTGATATTATCTAGGTGATGTTGTGGATAATATCAATAGAAAGGCTTTTTAAAATTTTTGTTCTATTATCGGATGACCAGATAAATATTGAACTTCCTTTCATATATGGTATATATACCATCAATGAAAAAAGATTTTAATTTGTTCTTTGTAATACAGTTTTAATCAAAAAGTTTCGAACGTCTGTATTGAATGATGAAATTAATACATTAGCTGGGTCCATGTAATTTTTGTGTTAGAAAAAATAACTTAAAATATTTTGTTAGGATTATATAGCAAGTATAAGAACTTGTTGCTCGGGAAAACCCGAGGAGATAGGCCTCGTTAGCATTGAGCTGCAACCTATCTAGGAGAAGGAATACTCCGAAATATAACCCGGGGAGATGAGCCTCGTTAGCATTGTGCTGCAACTCATCTAAGACAAGGAAAACACCAAAATATAACCCCGGGAGAAAGGCCTCGTTAGCACTGATCTGCAATCTATCTAGGAGAAGGAAAACTCCGAAATGTAACCTCCGATCCAAGGTGTAAACCGACCCGTGCTGAGGGATTCGCGGCCAGAGGGTAAGCTGGTCGAAAACGGAGGGTGCATGTGTCACAGGGCACAGCAGAAATTCCACCTTACTTCCACACAAGGGCACTGTGGGGGTGGACCGTTTAATACCCTAATACTCGCGGGAATGCTACGAATTGTACTAAAAATTTTAAAATTCCAAATGACGGCGATGCGGGTTTTGACGGATTACAGTTGAAATGCTGACGGCTGGAGAAGATATTACAACTAACATCCTATACCAGCTCTTCAATCTTTGCTGGACTAATGGCCGAGTACCTATAGACTGGTGTCAGGCGGTAATTATACCTCTCTATAAAGGAAAAGGTTCACGGCAAGATTGTAGAAACTATGGGGGCATAAGCTTGCTTAGCATTGTCGGCAAACTGTATGCGAAAGTGTTAATTGAAAGAGTAGCGAAATTGACTGAAAAGAAAATATGGGATGCACGAGCGGGTTTTCAAAAGAGTATGGGTTGCATGGATCAAGTTTTCTGTTTACGATGCATGGCGCAAAAAAAAAAATTGGCTAAAGGTCAGAAAGTCTTTTGCACTTTCGTTGATTTGGAGAAGGCTTATGACGTAGTGAGGAGGAATGAACTGTGGTCGGTACTATCTATGTATGGGGTAAATAGCCATCTTATTCAGGCGCTGACATCCATTTATAAGGATTCCAGAGCCTGCGTAAGGATAAACGGGTCCTACACTGAATGGATTGATAAAGGTGTTAGACAGGGATGTGTAGCGTCACCGTGGCTGTTTAACATATTTATGGATAGCTGTTTGCAAGATTTGAAAAATAATGAATGTGGTTTAAGAATGAATGAGTTACTCGTCAAATGTCTTCTTTATGCTGATGCTCAGGTTTTACTTGCATCGTCGGCTGAAGACTTGCAGGCGATGGTAACTACTATGCATGATGCTTTTGAAAGAAAAGTTATGCAAGTAAATGTAAGTAAAACGAAAGTAATGGTCTTTGAAAAGGATAAATGTATGGCGGAATGTAATATTTTTATAAATGGTGAGGGATTGGAACAGGTGAAAGAATTTGTATACTTGGGTGTACTGTTTACTAGTGATGGTAAAAATGATGAAGATGTTGAAAGACGAGTAAATGCTGGTAATAAAGTGAATGGGGCATTGTACGTTTTTATGAAGAGTAGGAATGTATCTAAAAAGGCACGCCTAGCTGTACATAAGAGAGTATTAGTTCCCACTCTCATGTACGGCAGTGAAAGTTGGATTTGGCAGGGAAGACATGAAAGTAGAATAAATGCTGTAGAGATGAGAGCTCTTCGTAGTATGTGTGGTGTAAGTCTGAAAGATAAAATTAGGAATAGTGTTATAAGAGAGCGCTGTGGTGTAAATGAAGAAGTAGTAACAAAGATAAAAAAGGGTATGCTGAGGTAGTTTGGACACGTGGAAAGAATGTGTGAGGAAAGGTTAACTAAACAAGTATATAAAGCGAGTGTGAATGGGACGATTACAAGGGGACGACCACGTCGTACTTTCCTTGATCAAATTGAAGATGTATTAGTGAAAGGTCAGATTAAGAGTACGAGTAAATGTAGAGCATGCATGAAGACTGTGATGAGTGTGAATGAAGCGATGGAGGTATGTCAGGATCGTGGTTTGTGGTAATCCGTAGTCTCTGCCTACCCCTCTGGGAAACAGGTGTGAGGCTATGTATGTATGTATAAGAGCTTGTCGTTAATTTGATGATTGAAAATGAGGATGTTAAGTAATTATAGTTCACCGATATTGTATGGTCTACTGTATATATTGTATGATATATATTATATGATATATATTGTATGTTTCCCTGTGGTGACGGAGTAAGAATACAATTCACCACTCCCTGTCTTATCCGTGGGTGATCATAAGACACGACTAAGGGATATAAAATGCATATAACATCTATGCGAGAGAAGGAAAACTCGAAACAAAACCCTATACCAACACGTCTGACCAGCGTGGTATAGTAGATCAATTACCCTCCCATTATGGAGGAGGCTCAAACCCAAAAGTGTGACATATATGAGCTGAGATGATGATGATTGTATGGTTGCTATAACTTTAAAATATTTATAGTAGAGATCAAAATATTTTAGGCCAAGAAATTAATTAATATATTATATTTCAGGTAAAATTTGAAATGGAATATAATACCTTTTTATTTAAATAAAAATTATCAAATTGTAAAATTCAAGGTACCAAATATTATGGTATAAAAAGTACGTTAAAAATGTATCTTTTAATGTTAATTTTTCTATATTCCATACTATTAAGTTAGAGCAATATTACTTTTCTTTTGTTAAATTTAATTATTTAATAACCTCATTTTTATTCATCAATAGATTACCGACAAGCTCTAATACTTGGTATATCCTAACAGAATATTTTAAGACATTTTTGTAGGTACCTTTTAATATTATTTTTTCCTATGTCAGCTGTAATTATTTGTATAACTACGAGTACGTGTCTGTATTCACTAGCTAACCTAATTTGTACAGAAATCCGTGTAACTAGTAGAAGACACATGAAGTCTGCATAGAAATTTATTTGACTCTTCATTAAACTATTACTATCATATATCTGAAATGAAAATTCACTTAAATATGATATATTATTAAGGTAAATCTTATTTTTTATTGCCTATTTATGGTGGCAAACGAGCAAGCAGCACACCTGGTGGTAAGTGTCACCGCTGCCCATGAACCTTTGCTATATTAAGGGTATAGCTGGGCTGCTGCCTACCATTGTAATCCCGAAACCTCCCAGTTGGGATCCCGGCTCTCTCACTCACAGAATAAAGCTCAATACCACATTGCCATTACTCAGACGTCGATCTTCTGCGATAGTGTGGTAATACTCTGGACGAACCGGCCCGCGGCTATAGACAGAGAACTATCAACAGCGTGGTCCTACCAATAAAAACCATTATTTTGAAAAATTTAAATCTAATATAAGGTAAATCTTATATTAGATTTAAATTTCTCAAAATAATCACAGTAGCTACTAATTAAAAATAAAATAATTAATATCTCTTCGCAACCTTTTATATTGCGATAGAATAATTCAGTAATTTAGCAAATGTACACATCAATTTGCAAAGTAAACGTGCTATGAATAAAATAATAAAGAAAAAATATACAAAAAGTGCGTTTTACATTGTTTTAGACAAGCGTTGTCCGACATGATGTCTGGTTTGGATACGATGTTCCATGATGGGCGAATACATAATAATGAACCGCTTGAGCTCAACTGCTGTTAAAAATAATGTTTTAATTTCAAACTTTATACAGTAATTTTGCCGTGTGGTGACGGAGTAAGAATACCATTCACCGCCTCCCATCTTACCCATGGGTGATCGTAAGAGACGACTAAGGGATATAAATATGTATGTGTCGGAGGGCGTGATATTTAAAGGACAATATTAATGGAATGTCAAGCAATCGGTTTCATTATTTTAGTTATCCTTTAGTTTATTCATTTTGATCATTGCTTGAGTGTGTTTAGTTGTGACACGATTAAATACAATAGAAGGTAGTTAAAAAATAAACAACCGTTAGATAGTTTACACGTGAAATGAGATCTGCCTTCAAACCAGTAATCTGTGAGCGTTAGTAGCGATTGGTTGTATCGAGTCATAACTAATATCACTGCATTCCATGTTATTATTTTATATAGTGTTGGTGTTAATATTGTGAGCCTCCTGATTTATTTTGTGATTAAAGTTAAGTGGACGAACTAGAAAAAGAAGATCTGACGCCTCCCGCGCTGAGATCTGCGCCCTCTCGCTGACATATATAACATCTATGCAACAGATGGAAAACTTGAAACCAAACCCTATAGCAACACGTCTGACCAGCTTGGTATATTAGTTCTATTTCCTTCCCATTATGGAGAAGGCTTGAGCCCAACAGTTGGACATATATGAGCTGAGATGATGAAGATTTATGAATCAAAATAAAAGAGAATCATATTATAAGTGTAATGTGAATACTATATATTATAAGAGAGACTTGAAGCCATTTATAAAACTTTAGTTTATTTAGCAATTAACAACGTTAGTCTATAGATATTTTCTAAAAAGATTTACCCGTCAAATGCTAAATTTATATCATCTCTCTCTCTTCGTGTCGATATTATAATAATCACAAGCTCAATAATATGACAATAGTATTGGTGACCATTTATTAAAATGTATTGAAAATGATACCTTTCTGTCTATGCCTACATTAGTAATTAAAACATAACAGCCTATTTTTCACATCTATATCATTATTCTCCTACTCTTATCCCAATTATTAGGGGTCGATACAATATCTACTCTTCTTTCATAGTACATATTGTAGAAGTTATTGGCAATAGTTTTATGACCGGCCGCCTGCGAGACGTTAACCCTCCTCCGAATGTAATTGTTGACCAAATGGCATCAGATAGAGTTGGCCAAGATCGTTATAAGGCTCTTAGTCATCTCTTACGATATCCACGAGCAAAGTAAGTGTTGGTAGTATTCGAAGCCGCTACCATACAACTTATATTGAATAAAAAAAAATAATAAAAACAATAAGTAAATATAAAAAAAAATGTTATGACATTCAATCTAAGATAGTTGACAAACGCTTCATATTTTTCCTACTAGTTATACGGATTTCTGCACTAATTAGGTTGGCTAATGAATACAGACGAGTTATTCGTAGTTGTACAGATAATTACAGCTAAGATAGGAAATATTAATATTAAAAGGTACATTTTCATTGTTCCTTGTATAATATATTGTTACCTTGAATTTAACAAGTTAATTATTTTTCCTTAAATAAAAAGGGTTAATATTTTATTTCATATTTCACATCTTGAGCTAAAATATTTTGATCTCTGCTACAAATACTATTAAGTTAGAGCAATATCACTTTTTCTTTTGTTAAATTTAATTATTTAATAATCTCATTTTTAATCATCAATAGATTACCAACAAGCTCTCATACTTGGTATATCCTAAGAGATTATTTTAAGATTTTTTTCTAACACAGGCATTACATGGCATAACACAGAGATACTTTATTTTATTGATGGAATAGATACTACATATAAAAGTAAGTTCAGTATTTATCCAGTCGTTCGATAATAGAAGGGAAATAAAAAATAAATAGCATTCCTATTGAAAGATATGCTAAAAAATATAATTTATGGTTTTTGAGGCCAGGGGTAAAACACTTGATAAAATACCATCTATCATACTCAATAATATACCATTGCAAAGAGTCTTTAAGTTTAAATATCTTGGTCACATATTGATCCCTGACCTCAAAGACGATGACGGTATAGAAAGGGAGCGGAGGGCGCTGTCGATCACAGCGAACATGCTGGCTAGCAGGTTTGCACGATGTTCACTCAATGTCAAAATCACACTCTTCCGAGCTTACTGTATAACCTTTTACACGTGCAGCCTGTGGCCTAGGTGTGCACAGGAATCATACAGCGCATTTCGTGTCCAATTCAACAATGCATTCAGAGTGCTTGTGGGGCCGCGTTTCTGTAGCGCATCAGGGATATTAACTTAGTACACCACTCTGGTCAGACCTGTTGGTATAGGGTATTATTTCGTTTTTTATGGTTTCGTACCTCAAAAGGAACAAAAAAGGAACCCTTATAGGATCACTTTGTTGTCCGTCCGTCCGTCTGTCCGTCTGTCTATCTGTTAAGACCCTTTTTCTCAGGAACGTGTGGAGGTATCAAGCTGAAATTTATATCAAATACTCAAATCACTCCACTCAGTCCCTTAAAGCTGTGAAAAAATTAAACTTCTAAGCCAATGCAATCAAAAGATACAGACGTTTATTCCGAAAATTTCCGCAAATTTTCGACACTCGCAAGGGAATCAAAACCTACAGGGTACTTCCCGTGAACTCAGAATCTTGAAATTTGCTACGAAGCAATGTCTTATAGCACAGATAAAAGAAAAATTGCGAAAACCGTATATGCTTAATTACATCATATAATAAAATATTTTTAAACTTACTACCCCTTTCCTCATGAACGCGTAGAGGTATTAAATTGAACGTCATATCAAATACTCAGATCTATAAGACCTTTAAGCTGTAACAAAATCAAACTTCTATGTCAGCACAATCAAAAGAAACGGCAATTTAAGCCGCATATTTTCAAACACGAAACTACTCGCAAGGGAATCAAAACCTAAATGGTACTTCTAGTTGACCTAGAATCTTGAAATTTCGCATGAAGCAACGATTTATAGCATATATAAAGAAAAAATTCCGAAAACCTTAAATTTTTAGTGACATCACATATTTTCTTTAGTTTTACGGAACCCTTCGTGCGCGACTACAACTCGCACTTGACCAATTTTTTATTTATTTATTCGTCCGTCCGTCCGTCCGTTTGTACGTCGATTTTCTGCAAGAGTGTAGTACTTCCCGGTACGGACCGGCCTGCGGCTGCAGACAGTAAACTGTCAACAGCGTGGTGCTATCACTATTATCTCCTTGTCATGCATGTTAAATGCATATGAGATCCCTTAGTCTTCTCTTACGATTACACACGGTTAAGATATGGGGTGGTGAATTGTACTCTTACTGCGTTACCACATGGAAATCCACAACACCACTTGTATAATATTAAGAGCTTCACTGATCTATTTTAATATAATATATTCGAAACACTGAAAATTAATCATATCAAGTTCATAATTTCCATTTAACTCGTATTACCTTAAGTAACTATAAATAACAGAAGAACTATTTCAGTAGCTCACTAAATGGGTAGTAACCTTATTATTTAAAAACTGTGCCGATGAGAAATATTGTGTCAAGGATATCAAAATGCGTTTAATTATGAAAACATAATAGAACTGAGAAAACACAAATAGCTGTTAAGAAATTTATATATTACACACATTATTATACTATATATATATATATATATATATATATATATATATATATATATTACACACATAATGAACTTAATTAATTATAACAGTATAACTTGTAGATGGGTTTAATAATTTAAAACGATAATGTACATAGGGTATTTTTAATGATGTCATATTATAAATTTGGTTACTATAATCAATACGACCATTTTCACGTGTTATATTTAACGTTATAATCGGATAATACAGTATCCTTTTGTGTAGTATCGGATTAAAAATTTAATACTCATTATCCTTTTCATGTTTGGTATGTATCGTAAAAATCGATTAAATAATGTAAACAGCCTAACTACATTATAATAGAAATAGAACGCGAAATAAAGTCTCTTTCTGACTTGCCTGATCAGCATAGTGTAGTAGATTTATTTTCCTCAACTGTAAGAGACCCATGTCTCTCTGCTCATGCAGTATATATGTATAAGGCATGAAAATAAGAAAAAGAATGGACGCTTATACAATTAGGGTAAATTTGAACGCATGATCAATGATATCTGTTACCCTGTCCAACATCGGAATAAAACTATAAACTTGTGAACATTTCAAATATAGAAAAATATTAATAAGTTATACCTATATATCTAAAATTAATATAAAAGTTTTCGTGCAGTGACCGAGTAAGAATACAATTCATCACCCCTTATCGTAACTCTAGGTGACGTAAAAGACGACTAACCTAATATGCATATAACATCTAAAAATATAACACAGTGCTTGTCCCAACATTACTATATGGAAGCGAAAGTTGGGTATGCAGAAAAGAGCATGAAAGTAAAATTAATGCGGTCGAAATGCGATCTCTACGGAAAATCTGTGGAGTTAGGCTGACCAATCGCATTCGTAATGACGATGTAAGAGAGTGAGTAGGTATGAAAGAGAGTATTGGAGTAAAGATGCGAAAGGGATTGCTCCGATGGTTCGGACATATGGAAAGAATGCCGAACGAACGTCTGTTTAAGAAGATATACAATGCGAAAGTGGAAGGATGTAGGTACCGGGGGAGACCAAGACTAACCTACCTAGACCAGATTGGTCACGTACTGAAGGTAGGTGGAGTCAAGAATCTCCGAAACCGGCGAGCATGTATGAAGAGAATTATGAATGTTGATTAAGCGAGTGAAGTATGCAAGGATAGAGTTCTCTGGCACTCTGTTCTCTCTGCCTACCCTGCAAGGGATATGGCGTGATGATATGTATGTATGTATGTATGTATTTAAGTAATATAGCTAATGATGTCAATGTTGTAATGACAAAATTCAAACTGATTTAAATGAATCATCAGCACAGCCCATAAATGTCCCACTGTTGGGCTCGGGCCTCCTCCGTAATGGGAGGGAAATTAACCTACTATACCGCGCTGGTCAGACGTGCTGGTATAGGATTTTGTTTCGAGTTTTCCTTCTATCGCATAGATTTTATATGCGTTTTATATCCCTTAGTCGTCTCGTACGATCACCCACGGGTAAGATATGGGGTGGTGAATAGTATTCTTACTCCGTCACCACACGGGAATTAAATGAATTATCTTACAAAATTAAGGAATGAATTCCTACAAACACATACACATATACATTTTCAGAATTATAGTGCCTATTTCTACACTTTATACTGTAAAGCTTCGTATCTTATGGCCTTCCATAGATGGCACTGTAAAATTTCATTTATAATTTGAAGGTACATAAAAAAAAATTAAAAAGATAATTTTATTTCTACCCATCGATCTACTTTCAACGTAATTGTACAAATAATAACCTGAGAACGTGACTACTTATAAGGCTTTTCTTGGAAAATTGTTTCCTTTGATCGAGGGCTGATTGATGGAATAATAGCCTTAACCTATTTATGGTTGGCCAAAATAAAAAAGGTATGATGGTGATCATATTTATATATTACTCTTATTTATATTGATTATAATATTAATTTATTAGCTTAATTAAAGAAAGAAAGAAATAAAAAATCTTTTATTTTGGTTACCAAAATAATAGAAATTGATAATTACAACAGACATATAGAATACCGAAAAAGGTGTTACCTCAGCGTAAGCTGCATCACAAACGTGAGAGAGCGCTGATTTTCAGGTAAAACCTTCAGATCTAATGGCGTAGGTATGTGAATTCAATCGTGAGTTTCTCGGTTTGAAAACAGGTTCAGGTTAGATTACGTTACATGCCTGAATTATAGATGGTTTTGTCAAGATATTTCCACTAATAAGTTCCAAACTTAGATTCGTGCCCGGATTGTGATAATAGCTTCACCTTTATTATGTGAAAATAAAACTTAAGTGTTAGATAATAAGCGTTGAATTACTAGTATTACATGGCCGCTTACCTGTTTATTAAAGTGCAAATTTAAACGTTTTTAAGAACTCCGCCCATGCCAAAGGGGAGATAATTTTTGACTTAGAATTTTAAAACACTACATTTAATAATTCTTATCTGTGAGTGTGATATTTTTGTTATAATTTTAAAGCATTTAATATATATTAAAGTACTTAAGCTTAAAGGCTGTCGATAGCGATCTTAAAGCATTTTCCATTCAATAAGTTATGACACAATGGAGTGGGTACACACGCAACATATTCAAGTCAAGTAATCTGCCATTAGGCCAAAAAGCTCTCCTCACTTATCTGCAACATCTGGACCATGTTTATATTTTGAGGGTCTACGACAACCTCTATAACGACAGGACGCTTATCGTCCTCCGCCTGTCTAGGTAATCTTCCTCACCTTTACATAGCAAACTGTGCCCTACTGCTTACAGAACAAATTCTACAGTGTATCACAATCTGTTATAACATAAGTACCTATTCCAATAATATAACCCATCAACTGAAACCCTGTTGAAAATATTCCACATAGAGTACATTTTTCAGTAAACAGAAATCAAAATACAAATATTGCTTTTCTTTAAAAACAAACTTTAACGTATGTGATAGAAAGCTTTTTTTACTTTATTTATGAAACATTTTATAAACACAAACAAGTCAAACATGGATATGTTTAATGTCAGATTTGTCAACTGAATTCACAATTTAACTGTCCCATTAATATTGTGTGTACAGTAAAATTACTGTACACAAGAAAATTATTGATAAACACATTCTTATCAAAAAATATGCTTCAGAAAATACTATATTATACATTTTTAGTAGTTGAGTGTTTATAGTAAATATATGTGAACCAACGGATGGTTTAATATTGAAGAAATTTACTTTAGAAACGGAATGAGATGGATATTCCCTACTTATAATAATATTATAAATGTGAATGTAAATTAGTTTGCTACGCTTCCACGCCAAAACTACTTAACCGATGACCATGAAACTTTGTACACATAGTCTTTGAGGTATTGAAAAGGACATAGGATACTTTATTATAATAAAAAAAATAGGGTGTAAAATAATATTTTGGCAGGCATGATAGCCGAAGCCAAAGTTAATAAGATATTAATTTCATCATCATCATCATCACAATCCATATATTTCTCACTGTAGGCCTCCTTTGTAACGAGAGGGCAATTAACGTACTATACCACGCTGGTCAGACGTGTTGGCACAGGGTTTTATTTTGAGTTTTCCTCTTGCATAGATGTTACATGCTTTTTATATCACTTAGTCGTCTCTTACGATCACCCACGGGTAAGATAAGGGAGTGGTGAATTGTATTCTTAATCCGTCACCACACGGATAATTTGACAGTCGGTAATACAGCACCTAGGCTTTAGAGTTTATTGGTTTTGAAATTGCTAGATTTTCACATTTTTTGACAACAATTACATTGGAATGTAATAATATGTCTTTAATATTTATTCAAGGGCTTCAATGCAAGCAAAGCTGCGGGTAAAAGCTAGTACATTAATAGATCACATAAAATGAAATCCTAATACTAAATAGACATCTATTAAAGTAAGTACTGCAAGTAAGTTTCGCGAAATTAAATTCTTTAAATTATTATTGTCAATTTCCACATAAGCCTGATATTCAATTATTCCTATAATTTATTGGCCATATGTATCACTAGAAATTTTCAAGACTGTAATAACCAAGTAGTTTGATTTTTATAATGGAATGAGATTTAATCTTAGCTATACATATTGATCAAAGCAAAATTAAATTAATAAATTTTATAAAAGAGAAAAGTCTTTACAGATGACGGGACAATTTGTCTTTCATCTTGATGTTATTGTTTAGCGCAACTACCTTTGAAAACTAGTGATAGAAAATTAATTATTAAGTCCTTAAAAGTACTAGATATTTGACAAACTTTACTGTTTAATTATTTGGAATTTATTATTTGAAAGATTAATTTTTAATTAAATCTCTTTGACATTAGTTTTATCACTTTTCGTTGCCAATAATTAAAAAAAAAATCTAATAAAACCACTATTACATTAAAACAGAGTTGAAATTTCAATAAATAATTGTAAATAAACTTATATAAGTCTAGATTTTAAAATTTTGGCAGTAGTTCGCATGTTCAATGTGTGAGTGAATACTAAAAGGCTTGCAACTCTGAAAAGTATTCCCCATTTTTATTTATATATATGAAAACACTTAGTGTTACAGCGTCTGTGGTTATTTTTTATTTATAAAAGCACTACAGAAACTATACGTCTATTTACTATTAACACTCGTACTACCTAAGTACCAGGTGGAAAATACACTAGCTATTAGTTAGCTTTCATCAAGTATTATCCGGCATAATTGCATATTTTTTTCTCTTTTTAGGGTTGAGGTATGGCCTCAAAAGGAAAAAACGGAACCCTTAAGGATCACTTTGTTGTCCATCCGTCTGTCCGTTCGTCCCTTTGTCCTTTTTCTTTAGAACTGTCTATATAAAATGTTATCATCATCATCATCTCAGCTCATATATGTTTCACTGTTGGGCTCGAGCCTCCTCCATAATGGAAGAGAATTGACCTACTATACCACGCTGGTCAGACGTATTGGTATAGAGTTTTGTTTCGAGTATCCCTTCTCTTGCATAGATGTTGTATTCGTTTTATATTCCTTATTCGTCTTTTACGATCACGTACGGTTATGATAGGGTGCGGTGAATTGTATTCTTACTCCGTCACCCCACGGAAAGTACAAGCAGTAAAGTAGAAGTATATAAAATGTAGAAGCAACTAATTGGTAAAAGCTATTTTGAACACGAAACAACACTTATTGATTACATTTATACCAGCTATACTGCCAATAAGTCGGGGTCGAAGATCCCTTTTCTATAAACAGTAACAAATTCAATTATCTTTCAATTAGGGCGCGTTTTGTGTTGTCTAAAGTTTTTCTACAGTTAAGCTCTATATAATTGAAACAAAGTTATTATCGGCAATATGTACTTGTTACATTTCTCGCATGAATATATGTATATTTATTATTTTTAAGATTTATTATGTTGTGATATATGAACGTAGTTCCCTGGCACTCTGTTCTCTCTGCCTACCCTACAAGGTATATGGCGTGATGATATGTGTATGTATGTATGTAAGATTTATTATAATTATATTATCCCGCTGTGTGGTAGCGGCTACGAATACTACCAACCCTTACTTTGCTCGTGGATTTAGTAAAAGGCGACTAAAACCCTTATAGTGACCTGGGCCAACTCTATCTGATGCCGCTTAGTCAAAAATTACATTCTCAAGGAGGGTTGATGTCTCGCAGGCCGGTCATAAAACTATTATCAATAACTTTAATAGTATGTACTATGAAAGACGAGCACATATTGTATCGACCCCAAGTAATTGAGATGAGAGTAGGAGAATGATGATGATATAAATATATCGTCCTAGATGACACAACATTTTAATAATCATCATCATCATCATCTTAGTCCATATATGTCCCATTGTTGGAGCGGGGCCTCCTCCATAAAGAGAGGGTAATTAACCTACTATATCACGCTGGTCAGACGTGTTTGTAAAGGGTTTTGTTTCGAGTTTTCTTTCTCTCGCATAGGTGTTATAAGCGTTTTTATCCCTTGGTTTGTGCAAAATTCTTACTCCATCATCACACGGATAACATTTTTTTTTAATAATAATAAACCTTTATTTGTTCGAAGATGTGTATTCATACAAAACATGCAAGATGATATTATGGGGTCCAATCATGTTTGGCCGTTTGTATTAGCGTAAAAATATCATTTAGAATAATCTACATTAACCTATAATTATCATCATTAATACACAGGTAGTCCAAACTAATACTATTTCTCAACAAAATAAAATAAGAAAATAGAAGATCACATATATGTCATCATCATCATTCACCTACTTTTATCCCAATTGCTTGGGGTCGATACAATATACACTCTTCTTTCATAGTACATATTGTAAAAGTTATTAAGAATAGTTTTATGACCAGCCGCCTGCCAGACGTCAACCCTCCTTGGGAATATAATTGTTGACTAAACGCTATCAGGTGGTGTTGGCCCAGGTCAATATGAAACTCTTAGTCGGCTTTTACGACACCCACGAGCAAAGTAAGGGTTGGTAGTATTCAAAGCTGCTACCACACAACAATATATGTACCACATATATGTCATAGCCATACAAAATAAATGTTAAATGTCGAATATAAATTTATAAAATTCATGTCAGAAAATGAATAATATTTACGACATTAGACATGTATCTTGATTATCAGTGACTAATTCAATTCAGTCCAGTTTTTTTCTACTAGATATTCAGCAATATAGTATGCTTTATGGATTAAAGACTTAATTAATAAACATTAGAATGATTTGTTGTTCAATATTTAGGGAGTTTATTATTTAGCGGGATGTGACCATTCCATAGTCCACAATAAAAAAAAAGGGGGTTTATTATATATATTTGACACTTTTACACATGCACGTGTAATTTTTGCTGGGTGTTAGTTAGACTTCTAGCATAGTTAGGCTTTTAACATAATATTTATGAAAATCGCATTGAATTCCATACAGTAGTCGCATAATATATGTATAAATATTGAGAGACAAAAATCAAAAAAGTAGTTTTGTTTAATTTTGATAATGTATAAAGACATGCACTGTATGGTGAGGGATTACGAATACTACCAACGCTTACATTGCTCGTGGGTGCCGTAAAAGACGACTAAGAACTTTATGTAGATCGGAGCTAACTCTATTTAATGCAGTTTTGGTCATCAATTACATTCACAGTGCGTATTGAGGGGCAGGTGGCCGGTAAAACTACTCCCAATAACTTTTATAATATGTACGATGAAATAGTAGTACATATTACGTCAATCCTAAGTAATTGGGATAGGAGCAGCATGATGATAATGATGCTCTTGAAATGTATAAGTATCCACCTGTTATAACTTTATTGTATGTATTGATATGAAATAAATATTACTGATATTTTACTGCCTTTAGTGGCAGTGAAGCACAGAAATATTAATACCGTACCGTAATAAGTATTAGACATATTTTCGGTAAACAGATATCGAATTAATATATCGACCACGGCAAGCACTAGCGTACATGAACATTTTTCGTAGTTTTGCTAATGTGTGTGTATGAATTGCAGCGGTCGCATTTGTGGCGCCGAGGTGTGTGTGTGATGTGTTTGTGTGCGAAATAATTGTAAGCATAGCCTTGCGTATGTGTTAACATTAAAAAGCGGCGACACTGGTTTTAGTACAAAATAAGACCGATGGCCTTTCTAAGGTAATTAAAATTTCTGTGCAGTGAAACAAATAACTAAAATCTGAAAGAAAAAGGCTGAAATAATAACAATTATATTATAATGACCAAATAATATTTCATAATGAAGTTACAAAAAACGATAGTATATATTATATGAAATCATTAACTTTTTCTGCTGTCAAATAATATTGCAAAGCAATATATAGACACAGGCAAACCTCTTACATGTCCTTAGTTATTTCATACGTTACACAAGAATAAAACGGTGATTTATTGTATTAGTATTTCGTCACCACTAGGATGTAATAAAGATAGTATTATAAACTTATTTAGTTTCGTTAATGTCGTGAATATTGTTACTAAAGTCATCCTAAACTAAACGGTTTTGTCTATAAAATTGAGTACATTGTACATGTAAGAAGCAAGGTAGAAACATTAAAATAAATTATGAAACTTGGTACGGCTAATAGAAAACAATAAACAGTTTATGATCTGTGACGGGCGAAATTAACGATTGCACGTGCTAAGGCGCTCAGCGAAACGAGTTAGTTGTTCATCATGTGAACTTTCCCAGTTTATTTATTCCCGGGGTCTTTCCCGGAGCGGCTTAATGGTGCCTTAAGCGGTAATGTATGGTCATAAATTAAACGATAATAAGTTCGGACAGCAGCACTGCCGTTAATGACTGCATGAGCTAGATAGTAGTGCGACGGCATACTTGTAGACGGCCCTTTCGGTATTTTCTTCACTTATCTAGGTTCTAAGTACGTATCCCTTCCGGAATATACTTTTATGTATAATAAATGTTAACATGTGTACATTTTTATATTATGTAGTTTACGGGAACTGTAACAATCAACTTCTTAAAAGATGTTAAATATTTTTTTGAATTTAATGAAGGTTTTATGTAATTGTTAGATTATAAAATTAACTAAAAATTATGTGAGCCGTTATAATAGTACCTTAAAATTTTGTGAAATTTTTGAATTGGCTGTTATTTTATTTTTTATTTTTTTGGATCCATGACATTTCTATAAAAAAAATAATATTTTTTTGATATAAACAAAATCTGAATGAACAAAATACATTCACCACAATTGTCTATGGTAACAAAATTTAACGAAACTTGGTAGGGAAATACGGCCTATAGAGAAGAATAACCATACATTCGGACATCTAGACAGATATTTAAAATCATTTTTACCTCAACTGAAACTTAGAAGCTCGGCGCTCACTCTCTAAAGAGTTAGTGGATTAATACAATACATGCATAAAAATAATATTACATTCCCAAGTAGGGTTGTCGTCAGGTAGGCGGCTGGTCAAAAAACTATTTCCAATAAGTTTTGTAATATGTGCGAATACAAATTGCGTCGACCCCAAGTAATTAGAATAAGATCAGAAGAATGATCACGCATAAAAATAATATAAAATATGTAGGAAAAAAATAATTGTATAAAATTACGCTCTATATGGCGAATTAAATAAACAATATCGCACACACACACACACACACACACACACACAAACACACACACACACACACAAACACACACAGACACACACACACACACACACACACACACACACACACACACACACATAAACACGCACACTTACACAAGCAGCAAATATGCTACATATATACATACACATACAAATGTATGCAGCCACATAAACATATACATAAAATATTCTTATATAAAATCATTTTGGTCATAATCTGCCAAACCCTTCTTGATTTTCAGAACACACAACAAAAATATTAAAACTTTGAATGAGCGAGATAAAACTAATATTAGGACAAAAAATAACAAAAAACTATTAAATAATACATACAGAACCTATACATTTAAACACACATATGAATAAAAAGTATACCTACATGATGAGATTCGGTTTTCCAATTTCCGTAATAATTAATTTACTTACCTCATCAAAACACATGCTACCAAAACGTTTTATAAACATCACAAGCAGGACACAACTTCCGTTTGTACGCCCTTATTTTGAATGCTGCGATCATATATTGTAATTATGGTTATAACATTTATTAGGTGTTATTTACAATTTTATTTACAATTCTGGTTAAGAAGATATACAATACGAAAGTGGAAGGATGTAGGTACCGGAGGAGACCGAGACCTACTACTAACCTACCTAGACCAGATTGGTCACGTACTGAAGGAAGGTGGAGTCAAGAGTCTCCGAAACCGGTGAGCGTGTATGAAGAGAATTATGAATGTTGAGGAAGCGCGTGAAGTATGCAAGGATAGAGTTCTCTGGCACTCTGTTCTCTCTACCTATCCTGGAAGGGATATGGCGTGATGATATATATGTATGTATGTATTTACAATTTTGCTATCGTAGACAAAATACTTATTGATATTCAAATTACTGAAATTTTTAGCATTTAATATGCTTAATTATTTATAAATACCCGAATACGAAACGAAAAATTACACCCCGCTTGTGACATAATTTTTCGTTTCGTATTCGGGTATTTACTTATTGATATTTTAAACCATTTATAAAGTGCAGGTCTTCTATAATCATTTATGTGCATTATTATCCAAGTTCATCAACATCTTAAGCAATTATAGAACAATTGCGTTTTATTTTATTTACTATCCGTGTGGTGACGGAGTAAGGAGGATGATAATAATGTTGATGATGTATTTTATTTTGTATTTGAAATTATATGCTCCTAACGTGGTCAAGATTATAACTAATTGATAGTATACAGTATCATCATGATTTTCCATGTCATAATTTTATTGTTGAATTTAAATACAGATGTAAATAGATAAAGATTTTACTTTATTTCTCACATACGTATGATAAACACATGTTTATTGTAATTTCATCAATAAAATATTTTATAATTTTATTCTAACAACATACGTAATATATTCAAGTTAACATATCTTATGGGTAGAATAACTGTATTGAACAAGACAAATGTTGTTTGTAAAAACGCAGGTAGGTACTTCCAAAGTCACATTTTACGACCCTCAAGAAATATTATGGGACATACCATTAATTATGCGTATTGTTAAAAGTATGTAGAAACTGTTATTATATATACCTGACCTCGAATGTTTCAATAAAATAATAACTGTGATAAATATTAGGTGAGAAAAAGGAATTTTCTAACGTTTGTTGACTAAAGTTATTTTATCTTTAGGGCAAAATTAATATTTTCAGGTATTTAATTTACTTTTACGATTCAGTATTCTCTTATAACGTTATTTCTTAATATTTCTTTCAAAGATTATTCTTCGTTAGCGATGACAATATAACTTCACTGTCAACATACAAACAATGCAGACGTTAATTAGGTAATTTACTACTTTTTAAAAGAGAAAAAATATATAAAAGAGAAAGTGTTATGATGTAATACGTTTCAGTTCTTTATATACTTTTACCTTTTGAGGATATCAAAAACTGATATGCATAGTTAAGTAAAAAATTAAATATCTACGATGAAAAAATGAATATGGAAAAAGTGAATATAATGAGATATTCACTTTTTTCACTCTCTCTTAAGACAACCTAATTGTTGTGTTAAATAATATTGAAATTAACTTTGTATTTGTAATGAAGTCATTAATAAAGTTATTAACATTATTTAAAACATTATTAAAGAGATTACTTTAAAATATACCTATCACGAAAATTTTATCCTTAAAATGAAAATATTTATATATCTATTTGTAAAAAGTCAATAACACGTTTTAAAAGTTCAAAAATAAGTTTGGTAATATGTAAACTTCAGAAAGGTCTTTTTAAAACAGAATAAAGCAGACAAAAATTATAATTACCATTCAACTTTCGTGACAGAAAATCTTTTAATTTATTGACAATAAGTTTTGTGTCACTGGCATCAGGATGTATCGAAGTATAGAATTGTGTTATTATTTTTTATAGCAAAACGTGTTATTAACATTACTTTGCTATTAGACCACTGAAAAGGTTGCTTAGAATTATTTTTTTATAATAATTATTTTAAATAGCAAATGTCATCATATCAATATTGTCACTATGATAAAACGAAAACTAAAATACACCCCAAAAAGTTTGTGATCTCTGAATGGAGATATGATTTCTAAATATAGATATGAATATCTCTTTTCTTTTTTGTCATTTTAATGTTCTGTACATACCCAGCCATTCCATCAAGAGCGACAGAAAGTTGGCATTCCTATCCATAACTCACCGTATTCTCTCCCTATAGCCCTTGGATCACCATTGTTACCGATTCCTTGACAGCCATGACTGGCTTGGATTTGAATACCACTAGGATAAGAATTTATCGTAGCATAATTACTCAAGTAGAGCACGAGTAAAGTTTGAGGAAATTACTTATAAGAACGAAGTGCTGCTTATATAGGAACACATACATCCATAGCTATCCACGTGGTGACGGAGTAAGAAATACACAAACAAATCATATATATACATATATGATTTGTTGATACAAATCACCACCCCCTATCTTACCTGTAGGTGATCGTAAGAGACGTCTAAGGTATACAAAACGCATATAACATCTACGCAAGAGAAGGAAAACTCGAAACAATACCCTATACCAACACGTGTGACTAGCGTGGTATAGTAGGTTAATTTCTCTCCCATTACGGAGGAGTTTTAAGCCCAACAGTGCGACATATTATGAGCTGACATGATGATGATGATGAGGTTATCAGCGTCATATGGAGGTCCATAGCGTCATACCCTATGATGATCTCATCCCTACCGATCCCATCAGCAATAATAATGAATAATGCCAACGCTAATAAAGTTATAAGCCTGGAATTTGTAATAACTTAGATTGTAATTGCAGTTGATAATGCATTATTGCTTTAGCAAATGAAGTATTTAAGATAATATCTAGACGTCGCTTTCATTAGTCGGCATTTTAAAATTGTATGTATACTTTAAAAAATACAAATAATATAATAAAACAAACGGTAAATTATAATTATAAGTTAAGTATAATAAATATATAATTTCACTGGTAAGTTGAACTTGTTAAAACAATATAACAAATCTTAATAAATTTGACTGGTCTCTCTTTTTATATGTAAACGTATGTAATATTAATAATACTAGAATAAATAATCACGATTAAACAATTGATCACTAAAATAATACAATAATAAGATTATTAATACAATACGTAAAGAATTTAATTAAAAATATGTAATATATCTGTCGGATGTTACAAACCTTTCCTTTCCCAATTGTTTATGTAGACATTTATGTAGGGCTAGGCCGACATGTAGACATTTATGTAGACCTAGGTCTAATTTATATAGACCTAAGCGACAACAATTACATTCCCAAAGAGGATTGACGTCAGGGAACGGTCGGTTATAAAATTATTTCTAAAACTTTTGCAATATGTATGATGTAAACAGACTGCATATTGTCTCGGCTCTAAGTAAGTGGGATAAGAATAGGGTGATGATGATGTCGTTCCTCTTTGATATAAGTATTAATATAATTGTAAATCAATTGATTTCTATATATAATAAATTTGTTGATCTCTATATGATTGTAGAAAGTGATGATAGCGTATTATTATATGGCGATGATCTCTATATGATAGCGTATTACTCTGAATTTCCTAGACAGGTTATAATAAATCATCATCATCATCATCATCATCACAGCCCATATATGTCCCACTGTTGGGCTCAGGCCTCCTCCATAACGGGAGCGAAATTAACCTACTATACCGCGCTGGTCAGACGTGTTGGTATAGGGTTTTGTTTCGAGTTTTCCTTCTCTCGCATAGATGTTATATGCGTTTTATATCCCTTAGTCGTCTTGTACGATCACCCACGGGTAAGATATGGGGTGGTGATTAGTATTCTTACTCCGTCACCACACGGAAAGTTATAATAAATAGGTTATAATAAATAGGTATGTATTATATGTTCACCAAACTCGATATAAAGTTTAATTTTTATCAGTATTGAGCGAATTAATGTGGAATGGGCAGCTAGCATATTTGATAAAATGAATGGCCTGGAGTATTTCATTTGTTAGTCTGATTAAAACAGATTAGTAGATATCGAGTAGATAATCTATATTTTCAGTTGTTACCAGGATATTAAAAAAAACAATATAAAGGTGTCCGGTGACCGGGTTCCAGTGGCCGGCTCCCACGGTGTAGATACCTGTAGGGCGGGTCTATGGAGTCGGCCACCGAAGAAATAGATCGGGTACCGCTGACCCGCTCGCACAACGAAGATAGGAGTTTTGCATGGTGGTTTTATGGGGTCACGCGCAGCCTCTTCAGTCACCCCGGATTGATTTTGCGGGGCGTGACCATACCATAGCCCATCGCAAAAAAAGAGATATTCTTCATTGGGTATAACGCTGTAGATGTATGTGTTCATATATAAACAGCACTTCGTTCCTGCGGGCTGATGAATAGGAAGGAAATTAACCTATTACGCCACGCAGGAGTGTTGGCATAAGTTTTCATTTCAAGTTTTTCTTCTCTTACATATATTTTATCTGCCTTTTATATTTCTTATTTTTTAATTGATCTTGGTGGCAAACAACGTTTCGTTTTGTTTCGAACAGCAAGCAACACTTGATAGTAAGTGTTACTGCCGCCAATGGATCTCGGATTTCGGAGCTACAGCCTCTGCCGACTAATAAAAGTCGCAAATCCATCCAAAAAGTTGAGCTTCTGGTTCTCGCTGACCGAACAAAGCACAGCAGCATATTGCCACTGCTCAGGCGTTGGTTTTCTGCGAGAGTATAGTACTACCCCGGATAGATCGGCCTGCGGTTGTAGACAGAAAACTATCAACAGTGTAGTTCTTCCACTTTATACGTTTATTAAATCTTAGTCATTTCTTACAGTGAACAATAAAGGTGATGACGAATTCTGTTCGTAATGCATTACCACACGGATAATAATGTTGGTATAAATATCACCTCATCTCATCTCAGCCCATATATGTCCCAATGTTGGGCTCGGGCCTCCTCCATAATAGAAGGGTAATTGACCTACTATACCACGCTGGTCAGACGTGTTGGTATATGGTTTTTTTTCGAGCTTTCCATCTCTCGCATAGATGGATACAAAACGCATCTAACGTTTTGTATCCCTTAATCGTCTCATACGATCATCCACGGGCAAGATAGGGGGTGGTGAATTGTATCCTTACTCCATCACCACACGGAAAATAAAAATCATATTTCCACTATTAAATAAATGAGACAGTCAATTGCAAACTTAAATTTCAAATGATAAATGGATGTAATTTTGTAAAATGAGTTTTGGCTAAGCGAATACTCCCTCGTTCCTAAAGTATTATTACTGTAGTCATCGACTACGTAGATACCGTAGTAGTGTAAGTAGTAGTGTCATAGTAGTAGTAGTGGTAATTTCCCTTACTGAGTGTCGTGGTCTCAATATTCACACAGGATGATTCTTTGTATGATCTCTATATGATTGTTCAGAGTCTCTGAACTATCTGTGTTCTTTAATTGTATTTTTGTAAAATAGAACAACAACACTAGAGTTTATTCCTTCCCTCCCGCGAAACTGGCACGAAAGGTCGGTATCTTAACCACTACGCCATCTGAGCAGTCAATTGTATGCCCTTTTTTTCTTTTTTTTTTACGGTGGACTATGGATGCGTCTTGCCCCGCCAAATCGGTCCGGGGTGACGGAAGAGGCGGTGCGTGACCCCATAGACCCACCGTGCAAATCCTCACTTCGCCATGCGAGCGGGCCACCGGTACCCGATCTTAGTCTTCGGCGGCCCGCCCGGCGGTTTACCCTCGCGGGTTCCTCTCGTCGATGCCCCGACAGCTGTTGGGGCGTCGTCCTCACGCGGTGGTCTCACGTCGGGTGGCCGGACTATTCCCCGGTCCGATCACCCGAGGTCTCAGCTAGAGTCAATTGTATGCCCTGCAAGTCAATATATTTTATATGTAGCAATGATTTTAATTTTAACGAATTTTTTGCTTTCTAATATAGTATTTTTTTACTAGGTATTAACAAATGGATCAGACATAATATTCTGAAATATCTGTTATTAACTTATTATAAAAATATTCCTATTAAAAATCCGTTCATTCCCTTTGACGTGTACTGTTATATATAAACATTGTTACGATAACGCCATTTCAAACGATAATATACCGATTATATTCGACAAACCTCTTTTACTTTTAGTATTATACCGACATTCGTTTTAACTCTTATATACTGCTACTATTGGATATCAATCTTTTTTTTTATTGCTTATATTGGCAAAGAAGTAGACAGCACACCTGATGGTGTCACTGCCGCCCATGGACCTTTGAAATACCATTTTTTTTTTTTTGCGGTGGGCTATGGACGTCGCACCCCGCCAAATCGGACCGCGGTGACGGGAGAGGCGGCGCGCAACCCCATTGACCCACCCTGCAAGCACCTCTTCTTCGCCGTGCGAGCGGGCCACCGGTACCCGATCTTTGTCTTCGGTGGCCCGTTCGGCGGTATGCCCTCTCGGGCTCCTCTCCTGTCGACGCCCCGACAGCTTTCGCCGTTGAGGCGTCATCCTCACGCGGTGGCCTTATGTCGGGTGACCGGATAATTTCCGGTCCGATCACCCGAAGCCTCGGTTAGGGCGGCATCAGGCGCAGGTACTCGCGCCTGCGCCGCCCCGGCCGCGGGCGGCGGCCCGGGTCACGGGAATCCTCCTGGGCCCGTTCCGCCGCCTCCTTCTGCGAGATGACAGCCTCGCAGAAGGCGGCGACCGCGTCCCAATTCCTGACGCTGTCGACCATCGCTCGCGCAACAGCCGGCAGCGTCAGGTCGGCACCGATGACAGCGACGAGGTCACGGCGCTGCCCGTCCCAGCCCAAACATACCTCGAGCGTATGTTGCGCCGTGTCCTCGTCGCTACTGCAATGGTGGCAGGATGGAGTCCACTCCCTCCGCACGACCGTGTGCAGGTACTTGCCTAAGCAACCATGCCCCGACATGACCTGCACCAACCGGAAAGAGAGGACTCCGTGCCGCCGCTCCATCCACTCCATCAGTACGGGCCGGAGGGCCTCAACGGTAAAAACACCGTGTCTAGGCCTCTCCAGCCGCGTAGCCCAACGGGCGATGACTTCTCGGCGGGCGTCCTCGCGCCAGGTGGCTATCTCGTTGAACGATGGGGAGCCACCCTCTTCGCGCATTGAGGTAACCCGCCGGTAGAGGTCGGAGACCATCTCCGCCTCTAGGTCCTACGGGGGTGTCCCGGCCAATAGGCATGCCGCCTCGGTAGACACCGTGCGGTACCCGCGAATGGCTCTGAATGCCATGGCTTGCTGTGGCCTCCACAGCACTGCCCTGAGCTGGGCGTTCAGAGCCCTCGCCCACACGGGTGCGCCGTACATGGCCATTGAGCGGATCACCCCCGACCTTTGAAATACCAAGGGTATAGCTAGGCCGCTGCCTACCAATACAAACCCCAAAACCCATCCCAGTTGGGCTTCCGGCTCTCTCGCTTACCGAACGAAGCGCAAGAGCATATTGCCATTACTCAGACGTCGATCTTCTGCGAGAGTGTGGTACTACCCCGGACGGAACGGCTCACTTCTGTACACAGAGAACTATCTACAGCGTGATTTTACCACTATTAAATAATCTCCTTGATAATATGAGAAAAAATGGTTCTACAATTCCATGCCGGTCAATTTGGTTACCATGGTTGTTTATAGTTTTGATCTTCTTAATTTTTAATGAGTAAATAATGCTAACAATATCTACTTATGCTGTACAACACCCGTAGGTAGAAAAGAAGTGGTGAGTTATTACACCGTCTGTTTTTTTTATGATAGGCTATGGTCCGGACACATACTGCCGGTTTCGTCTGAAGTGATAAAAGGGCGGGCTCTATAACCCACCGTATTTTCTCCCCATCCCCATTGGACTGACTACTGGTATTGATTCTTTGACCTCGATGGTACTTCATCACTATACCAAATATTTATTCATCATCATCATCATTTCAGCTTATATAAGAATCCCCCTGTTGGGCACAAGCCCCTTCCGTAATGGTAGAAAAATTGACCTACCACGCTGGTCAGACGTGTTAGTATAGGATTTTGTTTCGAGTTTTCCATCTCTTGCATAGCTGTTACATGCGTTTTATATTCCTTAGTCATCTCTTGCGATCATCCACGGGTAAGATAAGGGATGGTGAATTGTATTCTTACTCTGTCATCACACGGAAATTTTACGGAATTCATTACGTCAGTATAATCTAGAGTATAATAGTTTTTCTGAATTACTTTTAGAACATATTATGAACAAAAACATGGAGGTACTAATATAAATTACTTTTGTATTACGCAATGTAAGCCCTTCTATATATCTTACGTGGTCCCTCATTTCTCGTGAAACTCGTAAAGGATATCAGGAATCAGCTCCTAATATATAGAAGAAAATTAGGTATATTTTTGTATCCTTTAATTAATACTGTCCAATTAATATTTAATGACGATATGGATAAGAAATTATGTAGGAAAAAAAGAATATTATTTGTCTATTCAACAGTAATGGACTGATGATAAGGTGACAGATTAATTTCGTATGGTTACGGAGTATGAATACAATTAACTCTTCTTTTGCTTTATATCGTTAGGTAAAATTGATGCAAGAAACAATATAAAGCCCATTTCAACATGTCTGACCAGCGTGGAAATAGTAATACAATTAGCCTATCATTGTGGAGAAGACCCGAGCCCAACGGTGTGATGTTATATAAGGCTAAGATGAAGATGATGATGTGAGAATCTACGTATATGTTGGACTTATGTTCCAGATAATAGTATTGCTGTCAATGTGTCGCCATTTATAGGGCTTGTAAACAGTACTGTTCAGCAGTACTTTTCTGGAAAAGTTAAGTTAACCATTAAGATTGGCAACCTTGCTGCTAAGCGTAGCAATTTTGACATTATTCTTAAGCCTGGGCAGGTCAATGCCTAATAATGTATAGGAAGATTGAGAAATAATGACAATGGACTGCACAAATGACACAAGGGTCTCAGTATCGAACTTCCATGTTACTCGATATGGGATTTCGATACTGAGATCTTTACAAATATATAATAAACCAAATTACTGAAATTTAGCATTTAATATGCTTGATTATTTATAAAAACCCGATTACTAGCGAAAAATAATTGTCACAACTGGGATTTGAACCCACGCTTATTGGAAATGCGTTCCAATCGTGCTGCGACTTACACCACCGTGAACTATTGTAGGATATTCAATTCTTGCATCATATTATATTTTCGTCTTTAAGGAGACGTGTGCCATCTACACGAGATTGTTTACACATTGTATAGGCTTAATACTCAAACTTTACAGTTAGAATTGTATTAACGATGACACGACCCTATTATTCAAATTACTGAAATTTTTAGTAAAAATTGTAGTATTTAATATGCTTGATTATTTAATAAAACCCGATTACGAGCGATATATGATTGTCACAAGTGGGATTCGAAGCCACACCTATTGGAAATCTGAGTGGCAGCTCGATTGAATCGGGTTTTATATATATAATAAACCAATTACACTCTGACTACCAATAATTTGTGTAAAAGTATTGTCTTGCGTAAAACTCGAATCTACGGTACTGGCACGATAGGTCTTAACCACTTAGTGCGGGGTGGGGTCTGTAAAAAAAAAGATGAATAGGTAACAAGCACTGTTTTGGAAAAAATTTAATCACAACTATAATCGTCAACCATTTTGCCAAGTGTGACAATTATAGCATTAAAAACATCTAAGACTAAATTATATCTAACAGTGGATACCGATAAGTCGATGAATGAATTATGAATATTATTTAAACAATTCAAACAAGAAAATCTGCTAAAATACATAGTTACAGTTAAAATATATAGAAGGTTTATTACGTTAAAATTGAGGTGAAACTTTTCAAGGATTCAAACAAAAGTAATTTCAGTACTTTACCCATTCAAAACGGTAATATAGAAAACAACAAGTTTACTTATCTATCTCGTGTTATATTCTAAAAAAATAAACTTTATTTGTTAAAGGTTAGTGTAGTTATGAAAATAAATTAAATAATATCAAGGCTTCAAGTATGTATGTTTTTATTAACTTTATCAAACCTTTATTTTATAAATATTATTTATTTGATATAAAAGAAACATAAACATACTACAAAAATATATTTAATGTTATTTTTTCATATCTACAATTCATTAGCTCCCTCATCGAAAGGTTATCAAGCTGAAACATCACTTCTTTTTTTTTTTTTTTTCGCAAGGTGGACCATGGATGTGGTCGCGCCCCGACAAAACGTCCGGGGCGACAGAAGGGGCGGCACGCCACCCCATGGAACCACCCTGCAAACTCCTCTCTTCGCCGTGCGAGCGGGCCATCGGTACCCGATCTTTGACTTCGATGGCCCGCCCGGCGGTATACCCGTGCGGGTTCCTCTCTTGTCGATGCCCCCACAGCTTTCGCCGTCGGGGCGTCGTCCTCACGCGGTGGCCTCACGTCAGGTGACCGGACAATTCCCCGGTCCGATCACCAGAAGCCTCGGTTAGGGCGGCATCAGGAGCAGATACTCGCACCTGTGCCGCCCCGGCTGCTGGCGGCGGCTCGGGTCCCGGGAATCCACCCGGACCCGTTCCGCGGCCTCCTTCTGCGAGATGACAGCCTCGCAGAAGGCGGCGACCGCGTCCCAATTTCTGATGCTGTCGACCATCGCATTCGCGACAGCCGGCAGCGTCAGGTCGGCTCCGATGACAGCGACGAGGTCACAGCTTTGCCGGGCCCAGGTCACGCAGACCTCCAGCGTGTGTTGCGCCGTGTCCTCGTCATTGCCGCACTGGTGGCACGACGGAGTCGACTCCCTCCTTGCGATCTTGTGCAGGTATTTGCCGAAGCACCCGTGCCCCGATAACACCTGCACCAACCGGAAAGAGAGGACTCCGTGACGCCGCTCCATCCACTCCGTCAATACGGACCGGAGAGCCTCTACGGTAAGAACACCGTGCCTAGGCCTCTCCAGCCGCGTAGCCCAGCGAGCGATGACGTCTCGGCGGGCGTCCTCGCGCCAGGTGGCTATCTCGCTATGCGATGGGGAGCCACCTGCGTCGCGCACTGAGGTCACCCGCCGGTATAGTTCGGAGAGCATCTCCGCCTCTATGTCCCACGGGAGTGTCCCGGTCAACACGCCTGCTGCCTCGGTCGGCACCGTGCGGTATCCGCGGATGGCTCTGACCGTCATGATTCTCTGAGGGCGCCATAGAAAAGCTCTCAGCCGGAGGGTCAGAGACCTCGCCCACACGGGTGCGCCGTACATGGCCATCGAGCGGATCACCCCCGCATACAGCCGTCGGCCCTCAAAGCTGGGTCCGCCCACGTTCGGCATGAGCCGTGATAGGGCGGACGCCGCGCCGACCAGAAGTTGAAACATCACTTCAAGAATAGGTAAACTCGAAATACTAATACATGATCAAAAATTTTATATATAGAATCATTTCTTTTCTGTACTGGCAATGGATTTGTATTAAAAATGTAGATCAAAATATAATAACTGATACTGTAGCGGGTTGATGTTAATCTTTGTGATAACGATGACTTATTGAACTTGATACATTTTAGTCCGCCCGTGACCATGAACGCTATAAAATGTCGGGAAATTCAAAATCAAATACAAATTAGATAGAATCAGGAAAAATAGTTTTATTTCAAATGTGTAATACTCGCGTAAACATTAGAAATCATTATGATCAATGAAGAATAGGTATTCAATTCTCGTTTCATTGTGGAGAAGATTTATGTATAATAATGGAACGTCTTTGGGCTAAGAAGAAGACATGACTTTCTTATAACGATTTTTAAAACGTATTGTACATCCAATATGCATACATTGTTTAAGTTATTCTTTTTTAAATTCTATTAGGATTTAAATAAATAATAATAATAATATATCTTTATTTCGGACATCATCATCATCACAGCCCATATATGTCCCACTGTTGAGCTCGGGCCTCCTCCGTAGTAGGAGGGAAATTAACCTACTATACCGCGCTGGTCAGGTGTGTTGGTTTTGTTTTGAGTTTACCTCCTCTTGCATGGATGTTATATGCGTTTTATATCCCTTAGTCTTCTCTTACGATCATCCACGGGTAAGATAGGGGGTGGAGAATTGTATTCTTACTCCGTCACCACACGGATATATACGGACATATAATCCATAGATTATTAGGGAATTAGTAATATTGCACTTATATATTATGTTAATAATGTTAGTGCTAATTTACTTACAATTTCGTTCTTAAAGTATTAATTACCTACGTAATCCTTGTCTTAGATATCGTTGCTGGTATATGCCTCTGACAAC